>JAPFRF010000006.1:88594289-90011789 GCA_029282475.1 Phrynocephalus forsythii | reverse complement strand
ACCCTTTCCAGGATTTTCTAGGTAACACAAGGGGGCAACTGAACTCCCAATTTCTGGCTCCACAGCCAAACCACTAAGCTATCCAGTCAGATATTTACACATTACCAGAGCAGATACAAGGCAGATTAACAAATCACTTTAGTTTGCGCTGTCATTTTGGGCATTACAATGCTCACATTTGAACTAAAATATCTGCCACCAGTTGCTACAGCAAAAGAAAGCTCCAAAGCATAAGGAGATTGACAGCTGAAGCAGCAAGCCAAAACCATTTCTGGAAACTCCTGTCACTGAACCCTAGGAAGCATTCTCTAGACTCTATTTCCTGTTAACAGGACCAAGCAACCCTTGTTCACACACAGGCATGGGCAAGCAGTGCTGTATCGTGGATTAGACTGCTCGCTGGACCATCATTTTCTACTTCCTTTAATTTTTAAATGCTGCCATTGACTTTTATTTGCAGAAAGGTATTTTGCATACCTTTGTGTGTTTCAAATGTACAATACAGTACTCTGATTTGGGCTAGCAAGAAGTGGGCGCAAATGGGAAGTAACTGAGGAAACCAGAACCACATGCATAATGGAAAAATTAAGGTCAATTCTGTTGTTCTAAAAGCAGATTCAACCATGCTCTCAGAAGCATGTTTACGAGCATAATGAGTTTTTATTTATTTATTTATTTTTGCAATTTTAGACTGCTCCAGTTTTCCCCCAAGAACTCTGGGCAGTTAACAAAGGCCAAATAAATAGACAGACAACAATTAAAACCAATATCAGAATACAAAAAAGAAGCATGTTTGTAAACCAAAACACTCTTATATCAAAGCAAATTATCCCATAAGAAATAATGTTCTCGGGTCCCACAAACCACAAAATACCAAAACTCACAAAAGAAGTTGGCTAGAAGTCCATGTCCACACCATTGTTTAGGTACCTGGCTGTGGAATCTGTTCTGATTGGGACTGACAACTGGATTTTACTCTATATTTTAATGTGACAACAATAAAATGCAATTTGTAGTCATATACACACCTGGCTATCTGCCCCATCACTAGAAATGGTTTGAAAAAATAAGAGAATGTTGAAAACAAATTAAATATAAATATAAATATAAAAAAAATTAAACCCTAACCTGCAGGTTGCTGGCTGGTGCAAGGGAGACCTCTATTTCTCTCTCCTCCCTCTGTTCTGGAGGCTGCCTGAAACAGAATGTTCCAGACAATCACCAACAATCCAGCAGGGGGAGGGAGAGAGAGCCACCATTGGCTCACTTGTGATTATGTGACCTGCTCCCAATGTTTATATATCAATACATTGTTTGTTGATAAAAGCAATATTTAGAAGAAATGTTTGCTTGTCTTGCAAAACACTCGTAAACCAAGTTACTCTTAGACCAAGGTATTACTGTAGTTGGTTGGCTTGGGCGATTTCAATGGATTTGAAAATGTGACAACTGTTTTTCTGTATTAGTTGTTGTGAGTTTTGCAGGCTGTTTGGCCGTGTTCTGGAAGTTTTTCTTCCTGACGTTTTGCCAGACTCTGTGGCTGGCATCAGTGGCTTGCCCTCTGAAGATGCCAGCCAGAGTCTGGTGAAATGTCAGGAAGAAAAACTTCCAAAACACAGCCAAACAGAGCGCAAAAAACTCACAACTATCAGATCCCGGCCGTGAAAGCCTTCGAGAATACATTGTTCTTCAATGTATTGTAGAAACAATCTGGGGCCTCTCTGTAAAATTTCTCTCATCTTGAAAGTCTCAGTGAGTTCTAAGCTGCACCTGCAGCATGTCCCAAAGCTCTTTTTAAAATGAACAAGTCAAAACTCTTTAAAAATCATCACTTTTGACAAAATCAGGCCAGTTTCTAACTAGAAGACTATAACTTTTGAATCTGAATATGGAATGTCTAGCTTGAGATGTCTTGCCTGTTCTCAGCTGGGTGTGTCCAATGCTAATGTTGTTCCAAAAATGTTCTGGGAGAAACTGAAATAATACACTTAGTTTACAATTTAATGCACATAGTTTCGACCAAGTATAAACAATACTGCAACATACAAATCAGCAACTTAAAGCAGAAAGGTTACAGGACAGAAGTCTTCCTTCATTACTTAATTCCAATTCTATACATAAACATACAGCAGTGATGGTGAACCTTCGGCACTCCAGATGTTTTGGACCACAACTCCCACAGTCCTTTGTCATTGGCAATACAGGCTTAGGATTCTGGGAGACGTGGTCCAAAACATCTGGAGTGTCAACGATTCACCACCACTGCACTACGACATCTATTATGTTATTTGCAGTGAGTATATGTAGCCCAGTTTATACATAGCCTTGGATTTTTTCCCAGAAGCAAAATCTCAAACAAGCATATAAAATACAGATCAACAATTTATTTCAGCAGAACAATGTATTTCAGCAGAATCTCAACAGCAAACCCCACCGTATCCCCTTTCATTGTATTGTTTCCTGAGAAACTGAAGCAGAGGAGATGAATGAAACCTAGTCTGTTACTCTCCTTGATTCTCTTCCACCTACATTAAAAATGTTTTGACACTGTTTCAAATACAACACTACTCAATATGAGAGTTTCACTAGAGTTTCATCTAATGTGGATATAGCACATAAAATAATTCTTTAAATCAGCACTAGTCTTTCCCTCAGCTTCTATCTGAAAAGGATTCAACAACAGAGACAATATTCTACATTAGCAAAGTCTCAATGTGCCTTTGCCAGTACAGTAAATTCATCAGAAGCAAATGCACTAATATTGGTCTCCTGATTATTTCCAAAAAAATCCATCCAAACCAGCTTGTTTAAGGATCACCAAAAAAGAGGCCTAAATTATCTTAAAAGATCAACTATAGAAGAGAATGAAGGGGAAATGGCAGGAATGATTGGATGGTCCCATTCTGAAGCCTTGAACAGACTTTACAACCAGGTTACTAAGTTTAAACTTAAAGCCATTTTCACCACGGGCCTTCTAGCCAGCTTAATATAAAATTTTAAGCATGATCCCTCAAATATATTTCATTTAATTCAGTATTTCTTATAGCCACTCTGTAAGGCATATCTGTATTTTTAAACATTGCTGAGTTAACGGGTGGGATAATATCATCAGTGTATGACAGTGGTGGCGAACCTTCAGCACTCCAGATGTTTCAGACTACAACTCCCAGAATTCTGAGCCTAGATTGCTAATGACAAAAGACTGTGAGGATTGTGGTCCAAGACATCTGGAGTACCAAAGGTTTGCCACCACTGGTCTATGACATTACTCTTTAATGCTTCCCATCTGTCCTTCAGGTTTTGATGTTCTTTAGGGATGCGTTCTAACCCACACAAGCCTTCAGGTGGGGTTAGGGGAATTTCAGTATGTGAAAATCGCTGAGATTCCAATTGCTGCAGGAATTATCGTATATTAAAGGCTCCCTATCACTCCCTATCCCAAAGCTTCCAAATGTCAAAGGGGACCTTGAGAACTATTGTAAGCATTTGATACAAAAATGCATGCAAGTGCATAAAGGATGAGAAAGAAGCTGATGGAAAAGACCTAAAAAGCAGTTTGATTTTTCTGTAAGTATGCTCCACTGGATAAAAGAAGAGAATGCCCAGGAAAAATACATGCTGCAAGGATGGGTATGACCACCTAAAGGAATCAAAGAGCAAAGAAACTGTGATTCATACTGTATCTTAACCATCAGAAAAGTCTGTTTCTTGTTATTTTAAGGCACACACTGTCTTTGATTATGTGCCATTTTATTTTTCAAGAGGAACAATTTAGTCTGTTTCTCAGAATTCAGAAACTACCTTTCTGTAGATTGTCATGGTCGAAGAGGCCTTCATAATTGAGTCAATATGTCTTATTTCCTTCTACTTTAGGACATTATATTCTGTACCCAAAGCCTTCTATTAACATTTTGATTTAGTTTATGCTGTCACTACTAATAAATAACGAGCTTACACACAGCATTTTGAAAGGAAATGGGTACACAGCATGCAAATTATACCCATATTCCCCTTAAAATTAGTCTTACAAAGTCTGAAAAGACCAGAGGTCCTTCGGTGAAGTCTTCAAGAAAAGTGCTCTGGAGTGAGGTTCACAAAACACCTGCTTCTTCTGCTCACACGATGTAAACATTTCAGTCTTAAGCCAAAATGTCACATTAATCCTATTTCTATCACAACAGGAAAAAGGGGAAATATACTACCAATCAATAGATTTCCAGAGTTCCTATAAATCAAGAATTTCTAGCCACAATGCATTTTCTGCTCTGAAATGAACATTTGTATCTTCCCTCACTGAAATTATGAGCACGGTTGTAGCCTCCCAAATATACAGCAGTAAAGTCAGTCATCAATCATTTTTAGATTTAAATTGATGACTGAAGATTAGTGACTCCAGGTATTTTACTTCCAGAAGTGCTTTGGTAATTTGGAAGAATTCTACATACTGGATTATAGCATTACATTACAGTAATAACATCTAAACTCTTGCAGCTTCTAGATTATAAAATTCTATCATTCTTAAGAACGAGAAAAGATATTCTGCATTTATTATAAGGGAGAATTTTGCAAGCAAAGTGATTGTATGAAATTTCAACAGGTACCCTGTCAATCCTTACGGGGCTCTCTCTACATCTAAGTTCTCACAAGACCTACAAAAAGCAATCAAGTTTTACATAAAAGGAAAACCAAGCAGTGGAATGAAAGCAGTAGCATGGAGATTGCAATCAATGTCCTGTGCTGCTTTAGGCAAATTATTCCAATCACCACAACTTAGTAATAGAACAAAAGTATTTATTTATTCTCAAAATTTAAGACACAGGTGGTTTGTTACACATTCTCAGATATCCATATACAGTGGACTCTTGTATAACACACAGTTTGTATAACATAAAATCTGTACAACATAAAATATTCGGGAGATAGGCAATTATGTTAAGCAAATTTCCCCTATGGGGAGAATCCGTACCACATAAAAATGGGATCACTCTGTTTTCAATGCATTCCTATGGGAATTTGTATAAAGGAAAATTTGCTTAACATAATTTCATTTGGAACAAATTAATTCCTTTATGCAAGGTACCACTGTACAATAATTTGGAATCATACATAATGCCCAAACACAAACTTAAAAAAATAATTATTTCAATGTTTAAAAAGACATCATTTCTGACAACTGTTAATGTATATAAAATAGCAAACATCTAAATTAGAAGGGGGGAGCTGCTGAGTCATCAGGGGATGGCTACCCTATAACTTCCTTCCAGAAACTGAGAGAGGAAGAGCAAACTGTTGCCAAAAATATATATCAACAGCTTCACCGCTTTCCCACTAATTTTACCTAAAATCTATTTGATGCTCATATATTTATCTGTTGACCATACATTTAAACCAGGGGTCCTCAAAGTTTTCAAACAGCGGGCCGGTTCACCACGCCCTAGACACCACTGGGGGCCGGACCACAGTAGGTGGGGGGAGCAGGGGACCTTGCCATAGCCCTCCCACTTTGAATGCCCCACTAGCCAGCATACTGATCATCTAGGCGGTAGTTGGGGGGAGTGAGAGAAGTGACATAGCCCACTACTTTGAACTGCCTCAGCAATATAAGCAGTGCGGAGGCTTGCTTGCTCGCAAAGTTGGGGGTGGGGGGTTGCAATTGGTCCCAGGGGCTATATTCAGGACCTTGGGGGGCCACATCCGGCCCTGGGGCCTTAGGTTGAGGACCCCTGATTTAAACCATTGGGTTACTCTACATATAGGGTTGGGGACACTGACATCCACAGGAGTCCGCAGTCGAGTTTCATATTGGGAGGCTCAGAGTACTCATGCTATACAGTGCTGTAAACATCACTCACTACTGTTGTGACTTGGCATGCAGCTGACAGCAACTTTTACCACATTTCAATTATCCCTCATGGGAAAAGGATTCCCCACATTTGTCACCAATGATTCATGCCAGAAACATTCCCAGAAAAAAAAAATACAGATGACTGCATCTCAAACTGTTTAGATTCCATTTATATTATCAGAATATAACAGCTATGAATCTTATGGATGCACAAGGTAGTACAAAGTTCAATCAACACATGTATCTGGAAATGCCCTGGAGTGATAGTTTTGCTGTTAGAGGCAACAGCGACGTCTAATAAAAGTAATCTCACCCCAAACCTGTATGTAGGAATGCACTCACACATTAACAATGAACAAAGCACACTATTCACAATCAAAATACTAGGGTTAACCAATTGTAATATCAATTTCTGGAGAAGGCTTACTGCATCAGTAACTGCAGCAGGTTATAAAAATAATGGCGCAAACCAAAATGGGACCCCAAATCACACAATTTGTATCCAATATCCCCTCTAATTTTCATCCCTGCTACATACATGTGCTCTCTCTCTCATTCATGCCTCACAACCCACCAGCGGGTTCTGCCATGACTGAAACAAATATGGTTACACCAGGGGGAGGAAAATTCCTGTGTGGAGGGGGAAAAGGTGCACCCACCTTGCTTGTATCTCTTTTCTGGAAATACATAAGCAATAGACATTCCCATGCAAAATTTTACTGTGTCTAGATTCAAATCAGTTTCTCACTAACTATAACACTTTGAACATACCCAAATTCTCTTGTTTCCAGAAGCTAAGCTGGGTACAACCCAGTTAGATAGAAAATTGATAGAAATACCAAGGAGCAACCCAGAATAGTCACTGCCAGACTTTATAGTAATAAGCAAAATAAATCAATGGGTTCAATCCATATAGATAACTTCCTATGACCCTCGAAATATGTCCCTATACCATGACCAGAATCCTATTAGCAATCAAAGTGCCAACTGTACTGTACTATAATTGCTCCTGTAATCTCTAACATGTAGTCATGCAGACTACAGATTGCCATGATGAAATCAAGGCTTACTTACATTCATGCAAAAGGGGAAATAATACCCACTTGCACAACTGGTGCAAAAAGACAATCATAAGCATATAGAAAAATAAATAGGATTTGGGCCATTATACATAAAACCTTCACATTTGGTAGAAAATACAGATTTATTCATAAATTAGTTATTACATGGACTATGAAAGGACAATGATAAAATTGTCTTTTCTGGTATCCACATTTTTTTGTAATCTCTAGCCACTGAAGTAAATCACTGTTCTCCTTCACTGAAGTTACTGTACCTCCTTGAACAGGAGTTCTGGCAACTCTTCTTGAGAACAACTAACTCAAGGTAATCCTTTACATGAGAATGACATAATATACTGATCTTCAAGAACGTATTTATTATCTGTAACACAGTAGTTTGTTCTGAAGTAATACAGCATCCAATGCTTGCTAAAGAAAAAAATGCATCATAGTGTAGAACAGTTTTTTTACAAGTGGCTGCAAAACACCCAGGACAGGGTATAAAAAGCAACAGTCAGGTTGTTCCAATTTAAAGTAACTTCAGTACACAGAATAACATTGTTTAGGGAGAGCATTACATATCTGAGCTCTCTAAGCTTGCTATGACCATTTATTCTCTTATGGTGAGAAAGAGATCACATCCAGGGATAAGAATGGCATCTATCTTATTCAAGAATTATTGTTTCCATGTTCTCTATAATTCTTGTGACATGCATTTAAAATAAGTTTCCACTATCCCCATATTAAAGATAGAAATACTGAGCCAACAAAAACAGTGACTAAGATAATCTAACATCTGTCTAGTTTATTCTTTATTTAATCTGTTTTCCAGCACTATTCCATGGGCTAAGAATAGCAAGCATTTTAACATATAACCATGGAAGCATTACATATTCAAATGATAAAATATAACAGCAGGCATATATTGTAGTACAGAGCAGGAAGTTCAAACCTTCCCAAGCAATGGACCCGATCCACAGTTCTGCCGAGCCACAGGGCGTGGTGTAGTTGGGCAGACCAGCGGATCGGATGCTGCACTGCCCGGTTCAACGCTTGAGAAGGTTTGAACTTCCCGCTCTGTCTGCTGCCAGAGAAGTTCAAACCTTCCCACGTTCACACTGCCGGGAAAGGTTTGAAGTTCCCCAGCAGCAGACAGAGCGAGAAGTACAAACCTTCCCGGGCGGTGGGCGGAGTGGTGCAGCACGTGATCCACCACTCTACCCAGTAGGAATGAAGCCCCTCCTTCATTCCCACCGGCCAGTTTCCAATGGGGTGCACCTGAAAGATGTAAACCGGAGCATCACATTGGAATTTTTCATTAATGGACACATTCCTATTCCAGGACATTCCGTTTCGTTAACCGTTTTTCCCATTAACAGAGGCATTTGTTACCCAAGGTATTACTATATAAATGCTATATGGGGGAACTTTTCTATATATTACTATATATAGTTCTATACAGGTTTACAAGCAAGTTAATTTTACTGATTGATCTAAAATATTTCCATCACATCTTTCTCTCCTTAATGACCCAAGGCGGATAGTTAAATCCTCTTGGATTATAAATCCTATGTATGTACAGTGGTACCTTGTATAAAGGAATTAATTCGTTCCAAATGAAATTATGTTAAGCAAATTTTCCTTTATACAAATTCCCACAGGAATGCATTGAAAATGGAGTAATCCCATTTTTATGTTGTACGGATTCTCCCCATAGGCGATTATGTTAAGCAAATTTCCCCTATCTCTGGAATTTTTATGTTGTATAAATTTTATGTTATACAAGCTGTTTGTTATACAAGGGTCCACTGTATTACAATCCTATAGTCTATTTACAGTTTTACTTGTAGCCTCACTTTGTACAAGCAAAACAGTAAACAGACCGGTGCTAGAAAGAAAGCTCTGAACTGCAGTCATGCAGTAGAGTACAATAAAGTCAGTGTTATGTAGCAGTTAAGAATGTCAAGCCAGGACCAGGAAACCTAGGTTCTGATTCCCATTTGGCTATGAAAATCGCTGGATGATCTTCCATCAGTGACTCTCAGAATTATCTAGCTCCAAAAACTGTTGTGAACAGGAAGTGGAGAGCAATGAGCCATGCTTTGAGAAAACTGAACACAGGGCTGGGATATAAATGCAACAAATAATGTAGGTAAGAAAAAGCTGCTTACAGTGGAACCTTGACTTACATACTGCTTGACTTGCATCATATTTGACTTGCAGCAAATTTGACTTGAGTCGCAGGCTTTGACTTACATCTCGGAAAAAGGGCAGCAGCCACAACCCAGCATTGCTCCAAACTGCTCCTGCCTTCTTCCCCTCCTCCGGCAAGCAGGCCAGCTCAGAGCACCTGGAGCTGGTCCTCGGCCTCACCGGCTGCTGCTGCTGGAGGAGAAGAAGGGCCGGTTTTCGCTGGTTAGACAGTTGGCTCAGTCTTGTAAAAATCTGGCTGCAGAAGTCTGGTCCACAATGGAAGCGTTTTAGTTGGGGAGCTGTAAAGTTGTGGGACTCTAATGGTAAGCATAGAGTTGTTCAGAACTTGGAACATCAGGTTAAAAATCAGTAAAACTTAAATGTTAGACATTGTTGCTATGACCATTAAAAAGTGGAGGTGTATAACTTGTGGACTATAATTCCACTGCCTCCTCCTCTCTTTGAAGAGACATTTCATTTACATCCCCAGAAGGAATCTCCTATCCCAGTCAAATTTGTGTTAAATTGCTGTTTTCGGGGGTCTTTTTCATCGTCTGGAACGGATTAATCCGCTTTCCCATTACTTTCTATGGGAAACGTTCGTTTGACTTAAGTCATGTTTGACTTAAGTCTAGACCACTGGAACGGATTAATGACGTAAGACAAGGTTCCACTGTACTTGCTAGCATCTGAGAAGCAGAAATAGAAGTCAAAAAGAAAAGGCATAGTTTTTGTAGGGAACAAAATTATCTCCTAGATAGGAATAGCCCAGTCCCACAAAGCCACAATATAAAGGAACAAAGAAAAAAATCTAAATATCAAGCTATTCTAAGCACATCCAATCTTGCCTGATTTTGGAAGCTAAGCAGGGTTGGCCCTGGTCAGTATTTGGATGGGTGACCACCAGGGAATACCAGGTGCTGTAGGTGCCTGGAGTAGGAACTGGCAAGCCACTCCAGTATTCCTGCCAGGAAAACTCCATGGACATGGGGTCACAAAGAGTCAGTCACGACTGTAATGACACAGCACACACACATATAGTACTGGAAAAACTTGCTAACATCCTGTTGCATAGCTAATTACACTACTGGGAGTAGGGCAGCAAATACTTTTAAATTTTAGTGGTATTCTAGAGATGAAAAAAATAATATTTGGGGACAAACTTGGATCCTTCTTGATACAGAGTTTAGAAGTAGTTAATGATCAGAATTCTAATTCTGACTTAATTTTTGCATAAGAATATCAGTGGAATTTGCAATGATAAATTAGTACTCACAAGGTGCACTTTGTTCTTCTGGGTTTCAAAGTTTTTAATTTCCTTTACATAAATGTAAATCACTAGAAGATATGGCGTAAAAGGAATATTTGAAACCATTATTTATTCAGGATAGCCTAATTTTCCCTATACCGGATAGAGAATTTTTAGATATTAAATACTGTTTCAAATGCTAACATAAAAATTCAATTTACAAGGAACAACTGTAACTCTCTCCACACAACAGAATGGATATTAACTATATGATACGAGCTGTGTGGAGTAGTGCATGTTATTATTTTTGGATATTTCAGTGTTTACTAGCAAAAATTCTCCCTGAATACTACATGCAATTACTTCTTTGGAACTGTTAAATCAGATTTATGGCCATGCTTGTACTCCCATTAAAGGCTGCTTTTAGTAGAGTTACCCAGCATTTAACATTTTATGGCACTTTTAATTTCACATCATGTTCAACAGAGCATGCAACTAAATGAATACTGGTAATTTCTAGGCAACCTATCCTTTTCTACATTTAAACTAAACACAAATTCACTCGGACTTAGATGTCAGCAGGTTCCTTTCTTTACATGAAATGAAACCTAACCTTTTCCCAAAATGTGTGAACTAATTAAAATGAGCATTTATTTCCATGTGGTCCCTTCCCAATAACAGGAAACGACAGGTGAAATAATTCATGCCTGACTATAAGATTTGCCCTCTAGCCTGGAAACAATTATTCTAAGTATCAAATACACAGCAAATGCTTGCAGCTACTTGGTGGTAAAAAGTATACTACAGATACGGACACACACTCATAGTATTTTAAACAGTTTCAACAATATTGAGAAATACAGAAAAAGTTCCCGGGGCCAAAATTAATTAATTTAAGGGTCCTGCTCTTGCTCCTGTATAATTCAATTAAAAACAAATGACTTTCTTTCTAGCGCTACTCTTCTACAATTCAAATAAAGTAATACCTTGGTTTAAGATTAATTTGGTTTAAGAGAGTTCTGCAAGACAAACAAACATTTCTTCTCAATTTTGCCTTGATGAACAAGCAATGGCTTGCAATATAAGTAACTGTAGCAGGTCACATGGTCACAACTGAGCCAATGGTGGTTGCCTCACTCTCCTCCTGTTGGATTGTGGGTGATTGACTAAAACATTCCATCTCAAGCAGCCTCCAAAGCAGAGGGAGGACAGAGGAATGGAGGTTTCCGTTGCAGGAGCCAGGAATTCTTTCAAAGGGGAGTACAGGTTAGGGGTTTGTTTTATTTTTCTTTATTTTTCTAATATTTGTTTTCAACATCCTTTCTTATTTTTCAAACCATTTCTAGTTATGGGGCAACTAGTCAAGGGTGTACAGAATGCATTTTATTATTGTCACATTAAAACACAGAGTAAAATACAGTTGATAGTCCCAAGAAGAGCAGATTCCACAGCCAGGTACTTAAACCATGGTGTGGACATGAGCTTCTAGCCAACTTCTGTGAGTTTGGGCATTTTGTGTGTACAGTATGTGGTCTATGGGACCTCAGAACAAATCATCTGTGTTTCCATTATTTCTTATGTGGAAATTTGCTTTGATACAGGAGTGTTTTGGTTTACAAGCAAGATTCCAGAACAAATTATGCTCGTAAACCAAGGTATTACTGTTAAAACCAGTAAACCAGTAAAACCAAGATATTACTGGCTGCCGATCAGATTTTAAACTGATAGCTAAGGGAAAGCCAACAGGAGCTGAGTGGCATCCAGTTCGGAATGAGGTTGGAGAGGGTAGAGAACCACAAAGTGACGACACAGTAGGTATTAGCACTGGGAAAATAATCGGATGTGGTAGTTTGTCTACTGGAATTAAAAGCTGCGGGGGGGAGAACAAAGAAGCAGCCATTCTTGGTGGACCCACTATATAGGTGCTTTTTACACAAATGCTCAAAGCCCCCGAGGAAAAATGGGAGAACTTGAACATTTGGTAGCTAGGGTAACATTGATATAATAAGCATAACAAAAACATGGTGGAATGTGGAGAACCAGTGGGGTACAGCAATCCCAGGGTATAAACTCTATAAAAGGTATAGAGAGGAGCAGGTTGGAGGTGGAGTAGCCATCTATGTCAAAGAAGGGGTAAAATCCAGCAGAATGAAGATTGACGGTGGGTCTGACTACACCAGTCGTTCTCAACCTGTGGGTCCCCAGATGTTCCTGAACTACAACTCCCAGAAATCCCTTCCTGCACAGCGAGTGGTGGAGGCTTCTTGGAGTTGCAGTCCAGGAACATCTGGGGACCCACAGATTGAGAACCACTGGACTACACCATAGATTCACTGTGGGTTAAACTACCAGGGGCAAGGAGCGATGTGATAGTGGGGGTGTGCTATTTATCCATCAGATCAAAAACTTGAGGGAGACCTTGAAATGAGGAGACAAATCATGGAGGTGTCCAAGAGGGACAGGATAGTAATCATGGGGGACTTCAATTATCCCCACATTGACTGGGCCAATACGAGCTCAGGGCAAGAAAGAGAAACCAGGTTTCTCGATATGCTGAATGACTGTGTCTTAGAGCAACTTGTCATGGAGCCCACCAGAGAACAGGCAACTCTGGATCTAATACTCTGTGACACTCAGGACATGGTCAGGGATGTGAATGTCACTGAGCCTCTGGGGAACAGTGACCATGCTGCAATCTCCTTTGCCATGCATGCCGGGGGAAGAGTGTCAAGCAAAACTGACACAAAAGCCCTTGATTTCTGAAGGGTGGACTTCCCTCAGATGAGGAAACTAGTGAGAAAAATTGAAAGGGCAGGTAAAAAGAATCCCATCTCTCCAAAGTGCATGGAGCCTACTTAAAACAATGATAGTAGAAGCCCAGCACAAGTGCATACCACAAAGAAAGAAGAGCTTATCTGAGTCCAAGAGTGGACTTAAGGAGTGGAGTACAGACTCTAAAGCACAAGGAGAGGTTTTTCTGTCAATGGAAATCCTCCCCAGATGAGGAAAATAAAAAGGAACACAAACTCTGGAAAAAGAAATGTAAGAAGATGATAAGAGAGGCAAAAGACTTTGAGGAACGTGTGGCTAGCAATATAAAGGTACGTGCGGCTAGCAATTGAGGAACGTGTGGCTAGCAATATAAAGGTAATAATAAAAGCTTCTTTAAATATGTCAGAAGTAGAAAACCTGTCAGAGAACCAGTTGGCCCTCTGGATGGTGAAGGAGGAAAGGGGGAGATAAAGGAGGACTTGGGAATGCAGAGAAATTAAATGAGTTCTTTGCATCTGTCTTCACGACAGAAGACCTTGGGCAGATTCCGCTGCCCAAACAGCCCCTCTTGACTAAAGAATTAAATCAAATACAGGTTAAAAGAGAGGATGTTTTAGATTTAATTGATAAATTGAACATCCACAAGGCACCGGGCCCAGATGGCATCCACCCAAGTGTTATTAAGGACCTGAGAAATGAAATTGCAGATCTCTAAATGGTAATGTGCAATTTGTCTCTTAAAATGGCCACAGTGCCGGAGGACTGGAGGATAGCAAATGTCACACCAATTTTTTAAAAAAGGAAGGAGGGGGAACTCAGGAAACTACAGGCCGGTTAGCCTTACGTCTGTCCCAGGGAAGATGGTGGAAAGCCTTCTCCAAGAGAAAAGAACAAACCTTGCTGAAGGAAAATCAGCATGGCTTCTGTAATGGTAAGTCAACCCTGACAAATCTTTTAGAATTCTTTGAAAAGGTCAACAGGCATGTGGATTTGGGTGAACTGATGGATACTGTCTATCTTGAGTTTCAGAAGGCTTCTGACACAGTCCCTCACCAAAGGCTGCTGAGAAAATTGCACAGTCAGGGGATAAGAGGGCAGGTCTTCTTATGAACTGAGAACTGGTTGAGATCCAGGAAACAAAGAGCAGGTGTCAATAGGCAATTTTTACAATGGGGAGAGGTGAAAACTGGTGTGCCTCAGGGATCTGTCCTGGGACCGGTGGTTTTCAATCTGTTCATAAATGACCTGGAGACAGGGAAAAGCAGTGAGGTGGCCAAGTTTGCAGATGACACAAAACTTTTCCATGTAGTAAAAACCAGAGAAGATTGTGAAGAGCTCCAGAAGGATCTCTCCAAACCAGGGGAGTGGGCTGCAAAATGACAAATAGGTTTCAATGTAGGAAAATGTAAAGTAATGCATATTGGGGCAAAAAATCCAAACTTTATCTATCAACTCATGAGCTCTGAGCTATCTGTGATGCATCAGGAAAGAGATCTTGGTGTGTTGGTGGACAGCTAAATGAAAATGTCTACCCAGTATGTGGTAGCAGGAAAGAAGGCCAATTCCATGCTAGGGATTATCAAAAAGGGGATTGAAAATAAAGCAGCCAACATTATAATGCCATTGTACAAAATGATATTAAGGCTGCACCTGGAGTATTCTGTACAATTCTGGTCACCACATCTCAAAAAAGACATAGTGCAAATGGAAAACGTGCAAAAGAGAGCAACTAAAATGATAGCTGGGCTGGGGGATCTACCTTATGAGGAAAGGCTAAAACATCTGGGGCTCTTTAGTCTGGAAAAAAAGGCACCTGAGGGGGGATATGATTGAGACGTACAAAATTATGCAGGGCATGAGTAAAGTAGATAGAGGGATGCTCTTCTCCCTCTCACAAAATGCCAGAACTAGGGGACATCCACTCAAATTGAGGGCTGGGAGAGTGAGAACAGACAAAAGAAAATAAAGTTTTACCCAGCGTGTTGTTAGTCTGTGGAACTCCCTGCCACAGGATGTGGTGATGGCATCTGGCCTGGATGCCTTCAAAAGGGGACTGGACAGATTCCTGGAGGGATAGTCCATGGAGATGTGTAATGTCCAGTCTTAAAACCATGGGACTTCAAGGGCCAGATGCAGGAGAGTGGTATCAGGAGAGATATCTAGTCTCGTGAGCTCCCAGAGACATTTGGCAAGGCCACTGTGAGATACAGGAAGCTGGACTAGATGGGCTGTTGGCCTGATCCAGCATGGCTCTTCTTATGTTCTTATGTTCTTATATTCTTATTACTATAAACCACTATTGTACTGTAATTTATACGATTAAATACTACTTGTGAAGAAAGTTTTTAGATCCGCTAACAGCAAATCAACTACCTGATTCAAGAGCTGCATAATCAGAAACCCATGATTGTGATTTGGGGGGAAGGAGGATCAAAGGAAGGTTTATTCCTCCAGATGATTCTTCCAAGTGAATGATTTACATCAATCCAGCACTAAGCCCCCCCTTTTCAAAAATTATGCCAATACAAAAAACAGCATCAGACAGTTGCAAGTAACAGATGTATTTCATTTGTATCAAAGCAATAACCAAAGCCCTTGAGATTGAAAGAGCACACCAGCAATCTCAGACCCTGGTTGTTTTAAGTTTGGGCACAGTCATTTAATTTCCACAAGAAAGAACCAGACAGGCCTAATGTAGTGATCAGATCTATGTAGAATGGCAAACCAAAAAAGTACTTTGAAATCAGAAGAGTATGAATAAAAGATGAAGAACTGCACTTTATAATTGAGAGAAAAAATATATTTTAACAAACAAACAAAATGGAGCAGGATCACCCAGCTGTCCATGGGTTTTGATTTGCCATGAAATAATCTCTTCATTTGATTCCCATTAGGAAACAGCAAGAATATGCATTATCAATTATTTCAAGCCTTTCAATACTAGCACTACAATATTGACGAGACTTCACATCATCCACCACGTATGGCACTTGCACATCACTCTGTCTGCATATTTGTTTGTATGCAAGTAATTAAGTACTGAGTCATCAACTGATAAAGCAGTAGTGCTCATGCACATGTCCACTTCCTTTAAGAATGTTTTCTATTAGATTGTACAAAAAGACTCACCAGCTGGCAATCTTAAAACTATATATACATACTGGTATGTGCCATCAAGATGAATTGACTTATGGCAACCCTCAGTGGTTTTACCAGTTGCACATCCCCCACTACATCACACTGGATAACCTTATACATATACCTGTTTTATATAATGTAATATGTTGGCTCTGCTCAAGCTTGTTTTTGCTTTAGCATTCCAAGATACTAAAAGTTCCATTTTAAAGAAATTAACTCAATACTAACAAGAACTAAACATTTAGCAGAAGCTAAAGAACATTTTACCATTAAAGAAAGATTTGACAGAATTGTTTCTCTTAATGGTTTTATTTCTTAAATTTTGTATAGTTGATTGTTATGTTCTAGTTTATATGTGTGTATATGTGTGTGTGTGTTTTGTTTAATGGCAAATGAAGCCATTTCTGAAGGGAATGTGACGTCTGAATAAGAGACTGGCAGGCCCACTGAGTCTTAGATGTTATTTAAAGTTTCATTAAAAAAGCTTTTTCCTTTAAGTATCTAGTATTGTTATATGTCTCACTTTTTATTCTTAAACATTCCAGGAATCCTGAATAAATAATACAATGGTGGTCTCATCATGTGACAGAGGGAAAAATCACTTACCAGCTAGTAGGCTGCCTATATGTTATTACAAATTCAGGTTTTCACTCAGGGCAATTTTACTACGAGGTATGTGTAAGTGAATAAGAAAAGCAAGCTATTTGCATGCTGTGCATTTTTGTACTTCTATTCAAGATTTATTGAGTTGAAGGCAAATATATTTAGAGTATATTGAAGAAGCTCATACACATACCAATCACTTAGTAGCAGGAAACTGCCTAAAAATATTATTTTCTTGTTCGCCCTAGCTACTTGCCTTGAATGAAATCTGACTTTCCTTCACTGAACAACTATCACTCTCCAATACAAAGTATCTCTTCATACAGATTTTACAAAATGGCACTTCAAATTTCACAATTCCAATATACCACTTACCCATCTCACTGTTTTTCTTCACTTGAAGAGAATCTCAGGCAAAAAAATCAAAGAAAAACAAAACAAAACAAAAGACAGAAAACGTGTGGCAACTTGAAGATTAACTTTCATATTTGAATGTAATATTTCATGGAGACGTTCACTTCTTCAGACATACAGCAGCAGAGGATTATAATAGATTCTATTCTCGTTTAACTTCCATGCTTATGTTCTAGAATACAGTGGACCCTTGTATAATAAACGGTTTGTATAAAATAAAATCTGTACAACATTAAAAAAATCCGGATAGGGAAAATTTGCTTAACATGGGGCGAATCCGTACAACATAAAAATGGTTGCAATTAGGGATTACTCTGTTTTCAATGCATTCCTGTGGGAAATTTGTATAAAAGGAAAATTTGCTTAACATAATTTCATTTGGAATGAATTAATTCCTTTATACAAGGTACCACTGTACTTTGATTCCCAGCTTACTCTCTTCTCTTGATCTTCAGGGATTTCACCAACCTGCCCTGTGACTGTAGAGATATAGGGAAGCACACACACCCACACACATACCGTCAACACACCCTCCTAAGAAGACCTAGGGAAAGAACACTCATCGGCAATAGAAACCTCTGAAATGAACATCTTTCCCCTTTCCTTGTCAAAAAGAATATTCAGTCTGAACATCAGTTGCCTTGACTGAAAAACCATCAGGATAGCATGTCTGGATGCATTGATCATCCAAAACTGAGGGTTATGTGGATTCAAACTTTCTGTATTTATAATGTTACAATCTCTTGCAAGCTACATCAAGGATTGTTCTGTTGGAAATCAGAAAATAAGAAATACATGTTGGTAATTCCTCTGTCCCAGCTGAAAGTTCTGTGAGTTTACTGCTGTCTTGTGCTGTCTTGGAGTTCTCTGTTCCAGTCATACTTAACTACTTCCAGCCTAGCTTTCACACTCATAGGTCACCAATTACTGCCTCAGCACAACATATAAATATAAACATCATTCTTTTAGACATCTCTGGCTTCTCCTTCCAGTTCAAGATCCTCAACCTTTACTTTTAAGACAGGCATGCCCAAACTTCGGCCCTCCAAATGTTTTGGACCACAACTCCCACAGTCCTTTGTCATTGGCAATCTAAGATTAGAATTCTGGGAGTTGTGGTCCAAAACATCAGGAGGGCCGAAGTTTGGGCATGCCTGTTTTAAGAGGATCCCCCAAACTCCCCCAATGTTTCCATACCCAAACTCTTCATTCCTTCGATGAAGCAACCTTTACCCACCTGTAAGCCTCCTATGCTACCAATCTCTCTCTAGGTGGATTATCAGTTGCTATGTTATCATCAAGTTCCCCAACCTATGGCAATCTTACTAATGACTTAATTTCCCCAGTGTCCTATTTTATCTGCCCAGCACAACCCTTGCATACTCAAGTCTGTGGTTTCCTTTACAACAGGCATGTCCAAACTTCGGCCCTCCTGATGTTTTGGACCACAACTCCCAGAATTCTAAGCTTAGACTGCCAATGGCAAAGGACTGTGGGAGTTGCTGTCCAAAACATCTGGAAGGCCAAAGTTTGGACATGCCTGCTTTACAAGAACCAATCTCTCTCAAATTTGGTCTTCTTCTTTTCCTTCTGCCTTCATGTTCTACTAGCATTGTTGTTCACTCCATCCACTCTTGTCTTTCCATGTTAAGGCCAAAGTACAAGAGTCCCAATTTCATTATGTTTGCTTCTAGAGAGTGCAGGCTTGATTTGGTCTATGGCTACTTGTTCATCTTTCCAAGAGTACATGGTACCTGCAAAGCAATTTTTAGCCCAATATTTCAAGCAAATCATTGTTTCTTCTGTCTTCTTTTGCTATTGTACAACTTTCACATCTGTACATTGAAACCTAGAATTTGTAGATGATCTTCAAATAGTAAGTCTTTATCTTCTCTAGTTCCTTCACAGCTACCATGCTGAGTCTCCATCCTCTACTGATTTCCTGGCTGCAGACTCCATTTGAAAACTGAATCAAGATATACAGAATCTTTTACCACTTTCCATTTCTTCTTTCTTCTTTCACCTTCTTCAGCAGTTATTTAAAGACACAGCTGTCTTCTGTCACTATATTGTGTCATTTGTTTCTCTTAAATTATTCATGCCTTTCCCATCAATTTTAATTTCTCCCTCATTTGAATGTAATCCAGACTTTCATATATTATGTTCTGCATACAGATAGAAAATACAGCAATACCTCTTAAAGATGAAAAACTCACAAGACAAAAAAAATCCGGGAATAGGGTTGTTTCATACAGCCAAAATTTCCTATGGGATGCTTCACAAGATGAAAATCCGTTCCGCATTTTGGAACAAGTGTATCCAAGATGCATTACACCCCTGTAGTTTGAGGAGGGCTGGGAGGAGTTTTTTCCCTATCAAGTTTTGGAGCCATTCTGGACATTTTTGCAGCAGCTTTCTTTTGTGTTTTTGCATTTATTCTGACTGCACTTTTGGCAGGAACAAGCTGGGGCTTCTTGTTTGTTGTTTTATTTTATTTTTTGCTTTTGCATTCTTTTCCATTGCTCTGCAGGCAGAAATGACCTGGGGGTTTGTCTTGGTACTTTCTTTTGTACATCTTTGCATTCTTTTCCACTGCTCTGCAGGTGGGAATGAGTTGCGTTTTATCTTGGTGCTTTCCTCTGTCCATCTTTGCATTGCTTTTCATTGCACTGGGGGAGAGGTTTCCGGCTCTGCATGCCAAAGTGAACTTTATAAAGAGGTGCTTTTTTTGTCTTTGATCAGACCTCCGGAACAGATTAATCAGTTTTCCCTTCATTCCTATAGGAAACCACTTTTCTCAAGACAAATTTTACATAAAAGAAAACAACTTATAGAACAAATTAAATTTGTCTTAAGAGCTACCTCAGTATAGAAAAAGAACACCCCACAACACTGACACATTTGTCTATGGAAACAATTCTGTTTCTCTATATACTGTCCTCACAGTTGCTTATTGTCCACAGTACTTTTATCCATCAAGATAATCAAGTGCTGAAGCACAACCACTTATTTCAGAACACCATAGTTTCCATGACCCATACAGTAAAAGGCTTTGCTCTGACCTAGAAAGCATAGAATTGTCTTCTGAAATTATTTCATACAATCAGTAGCCAACAAGTATTTGCAATATGACCTCTAGTGCTTCATCATTTTTTGAATCTAGTTTGAACATGAGGCCTTTCTCACTTCACATATGGTGGAAGTGAAGCATCACTACACTTGAATGAAATGCAATAGTCCTATAGTTACTGCTGTCCTTGGTATTTCCTTTCTTGGGGACATGAACACATATTGAATGCTTCCAGTCTGTAGGCCATTTTTGTGCCATATCCTTGATAAAATTTTATCAGATTCAGTCTCTCTATCTTGTTACAGTTTTGATAGCCAGTCTATTCCTAGTAATTTATTTCTTCCAAGTGCTGTGAAACAAGCTTTCTCTGCACTTTCTAAAACTGAAGATTCTCCATCAAAGGATTCTTCTTCAATGGAAGAAGAACAATATGGTGAACTTTTTTGAAAAGTTCAGCATATTGTTTTCATTGTCCCTTCACTCCCAGAATAGAACACTGTGGGGTTGGCAGTCCAAAGAAATCCAAAAATCCTAGCCCCACCACACACAATACAATATCAAGGGTACACTATTCATTGTAAATTAGGTCTATTTAAGTACAGTAGTACCCCGTTGATTGCAGGGGCTAGGTTTCCTAACCACTTGCGATAAAGGAAAATCTGCGATATGCAGACGCCTTGGCATACCAACGGGGGCTCCTTCAGCTTGGTGAGGTGGAGGGTTTGAAAGCTGAAGACAGGGCACTTGTGAGGTGCTGCTTTCAAAACCCTCTATCTCGCCAAGCTGAACTCATTGGCGGGGGCTTCTTCAGCTTGGCTAGGAGGAGGGAGGTGAATGTGGCACCTTGCAAGCACTCTGTCTTGGCACATGCAGGCAGGAGGCCCTGCTAGTGAGTTCAGCTTGGTGAGGTGGAGGGGGCACATCAAAAATCTGTGATATACCGGGACAGTGGTGCCAGTATATGAACCATGATGTGGTGAGGGTCTACTGTATATGCAATTTACATGCACACCAAGATGTAGCAGTCAAGTTCATTATGTACTTTCAAAAAGACCATGCATGCTAAACCATACATGAAGAGCCACACCTGAAACAAGTAGATCTACAGGTGATATTTCCAAGCTGCACATGATATACCTGATATAGCATATGTTTTGAGAATGTATAGGTTTTTTTTTTTAAAAAAAAACAGGTTTTGACAACAATGATGAAGTTACCAGAATATGGTAGCCATGGGGATTTTAGGCATAATGATGCATCAGCTTGGTTGTACCTTGGGTTGACAACTAATAGTATGAACAACACTTCCTTCAATACACCCCTCATTGTCCCAAATGAACAGAGTTGACACAGATATAGTTGAGTCTGACTTCTTATCAACTCATCCACAAATAGCACCACCAAGAACCCTTAAAGTAACTTAAACTGGGAAATGAATAGACTCTTGTGATCCAAGTATATTCCAAAATGTGGTTGTAACACTTTGCTTGGAGAGAGGGGGGAGAAGGAAGAGTTGAGAGAGGGGGAAGACGGGATTTGTGTGTGGGGGAGAGAGAGAGAGAGAGAGAGAGAGAGAGAGAGAGAGAGCACTTCTCATAGAAGAAAAGTAGTCAGTTTAGGCAACATGCAAATAAGAAATGCTAAAAGCATTATTGCTTAATGCACTATCAGCAGCTTTCAGAGTATAAACCACTGAAGCATTCTATTGGTTAGTGTATAAACTCTAAACCTATACACTATTCCCCATATACAAGCCTGATAAAGATTTTGCCCTCAAAATATATTTCTACACACCACAATGCTTTGCTCACTAAGAACCACAGAAAGTGACATTAAGAAATATATATGACACAGGAAGTCTCAGGATGCATGCAAAACCTGACTGAAGCTGTTCTGTCAAAAGTATCTTTTTCCTGTCACAGGAACAATGAACAAGCATCTTGTAAGCACCAAGAGCTTTTCAACCTTGTTTGCTATGAGTCTTTACCAGCAATCATTCAAACTGTGTCAAATAGAATGAAGCAACTCATCTCATAATAATTTTAAATCTGCTTTAAGTTTTGCATAACTCGGCAAGTTTTACATGAGTTCTCTTTCTTTAATTATTCATATTTCAAAATCAACATACAAAATCAAATTATTTCATAACAGCGGCACTGGTTTTACACAGGAATTGACATGATGTGTAGCACAAAAAAGAAGAAACATCTCAAAACTGCAAAATGTATTTCATCAATTATATCTACACCTAAATATAAACAAAACCAAACTAAAATTTTAAAATAAGCTAATTATCTTCAATTTTTTTCTTCAAAATTTAAACAGAGCTTCAAAATATCCAGAAAGTTTATATCTCTAGTTCAGAAGACTTAAAAGAAGTTTGACTAAATTAAAACACACACGCACTGTGCTGTTAAGATGCACGTTATGTATGTGAATGTTTATGTCCTTATGATAATGAGACTAGACTAGAGCTTTTAATGTGAATATTTATGGGTTATGATTTGGGTCATCCCCTATAGCAAGGTTAAATAGATAATGTTCTATTATTATCAAACATGCATTTGAAGCAAGCCATAAGCAGCTACCTGGCATAACTCTGAATAAAATTATCACACTGGAAATACAGTACAGTGGAACCTGGACTTACGTCATTAATCCGTTCCAGTGGTCTAGACTTAAGTCAAACATGACTTAATAATCCGTTCTAGATGATGAAAAAGACCCCCGAAAACAGCAATTTAACACAAATTTGACTGGGATAGGAGATTCCTTCTGGGGATGTAAATGAAATGTCTCTTCAAAGAGAGGAGGAGGCAGTGGAATTATAGTCCACAAGTTATAGTCCACAAATTATAGTCCTCCACTTTTTAATGTTCATAGCAACAATGTCTAACATTTAAGTTTTACTGATTTTTAACCTGACGTTCCAAGTTCTGAACAACTCTATGCTTACCATTAGAGTCCGACAAATTTACAACTCCCCAATTAAAATGCTTCCATTGTGGACCAGACTTCTGCAGCCAGATTTTTTACAAGACTGAGCCGACTGTCTAATCAGCGAGGCCAGCCCTGAGCTCCCAGCCCTTCTTCTCCTCCGGCAGCAGCGGCGGCTTTGATGAGGCCGAGGACCAGCTCCAGGTGCTCTGAGCTGGCCTCGCAGAAGCCGCCGCTGCCAGAGGAGGGGAAGAAGGCAGGAGCAGTTTGGAGGCGGGCATCCGCGATGCTGGGTTGTGGCTGCCGCCCAATTCCGGTGCCTTGCACCGGGGCTCCGAGATGTAAGTCAAAGCCTGCGACTCAAGTCAAACAGGCCCCTTCTTGATGCAAGTCAAATATGATGTAAGTGAAGTAGTATGTAAGTCAAGGTTCCACTGTACTGTACAAAATGCAGAGGAAGTGAAATGTGATAATTTTTCAGACAAAGCAACAGAAACACACAAGCACATAACACATAATGGGTTAACATTAACTAGCCATACACATTATATAGATTTCCATAAACTGCTCAAAAACCAAGTCTGTCCTGTTGGACCTGGCTTGTAAACAATGCCTGAAGAATCAACAGTGTCTTACAGAGTACTTTTTTCTCTCAGGAAAACATGCCCCAACATGATTTGAAGTTAATTACAAACCTCAGTCATCTTATTGTGGAAGTAGTATCTAGAGACACTACAGGCACACATAACTGAAAAATAGCAATTCAGTCCACAAGCATTTACTGTACGTAAAACAGATATATGAAACAATTAAGCTAATTGTGTGGAACTGTTATTACAGATGAATATCTTAGTGTGTTATATATCACAATAATCCCACACCCTTTAACTTGATTCAGGACCATCCAGTTGGGTGCTGATCACAATGGATTATAACTGACACTACATTTGCAAACTAGAGAGCTATCAGCAAAAATATGCCTTGTCAATAGATCTGAACCAGCACTCAAACCTTAAGAGCTAAACACTGTTTCTAAAAACCACCGTAAAATTTCTAGTTCTGTTCTTTTTAAAGAAATCGGGAATCCAATATGAAGACAAACATAGTGAATTTGAATTAAACTGTGATTTTGTTCTCATTGAAATCAATCTGAGTTTTAAAAAATAACTGGTTTTTATCTGCTCAAGATAAAACCTTTCTACCCTGTAATTTGCACTATCCTATAGAGACTCCAAAGGCAGAGTCTCTGAATTCAAGTGACAGGCAAAATGACCCCAAGCATAATGATTAGACTATCCATTCTAGAAGTAATTTATGTTAAAATTATTTAATGAGTAAATGTGGTATATTTCATACACATCAGTTTACCTCCCTTACTATTTGGTAAAACTAAGAAATATCAAAAATCCGTTTGAAACAGCTCAAAAATGGAAGTAGCTTGATCAGAACAAAAGAGCAAACTACAATCTGCAGTTTTTCTTATTATAATGCATGAGGTTTACTTCTGCTGTAATTACACTGAATTGCATTTGTCACATGTTATTATTCTCACATTACAATAGCTTCCTGTTATCTTCCCCACACAGAATAAACTTCCACACAGAATGAACTTGACTCCAAATTCTTAAAAGGTAGGTTTTAACAAACAAGAATCCAAAAAAAGAGAGAATTGTGCATTTCTCTTCAATTATAAAAAATAGATTGAATTATAAACATACTTTAAAAGATTTATGATTGTTAATTTTCTTTTTAGATTAACTAAAAACCTACCAAACATTAATATCTACAAATCAAAGACTGGAAATGAATCCTTATATACGCACAAGTACAGGAGGTGCTTGAACTAAGTGGTCCTCTAATCAGAAATCTAAAATATGAGTTTGTGGGTGTTTCAATTGATGATACTATTAATGAGTGTCCATGGGAAACAAACAAAGGCCTGTGAAAGTGCAATGTTCTATTTTTGCAAGTAGTCAGAAAGCTCTAGATTTTAATTCCCCTCTGTGCCTTCTTCAAGTGGAAACAGCCTATATGATCTTGGGAAAGCTGCATGGTCCCAGGACATCCCCAAAGAAAGGAATGGCTAACCACTTCTGAGTAACTGGAAATCCCTAAAAAGGACTGAAAGGCTGCCAGACCAGGTGTGGTGAGTATTTATTTATTTTTATATTTCTATACTGCGACCAATTGTCCAAATGGAAAGTCTGGGTGGATTACATAAAAAACACCACATATGCCATCAAAACCAACACAAGAAATATAAATCAAACCAATAATGCAAGAAAGAATAACAAATATCCTAGCAAGAGGCACAAAAACAAATAATGATGGAGACAACATCAAATCATGGGGAACACAGGACAAACATTAACGATTGCCGACTGCTTCTTTAAAGAGATGTTTCAGATTAAGGAGATGGGGGGAACAGCAGCACCTCTTCTGCTTGCTGCCTTGACTAACCCAGGATGAATCAATTGGTGCCCATCTCTAAATAAAACCAATCCTTGGGTCCAAAACAGCCAAATGGCTGCATGTATCGTATTTTTTCTGTACATAAGACTAATTTCTTTTTCTAAAATTGCTAAACGTAAAATTGAGGGGTGTCTTTTACACAGAAGAAGGTCAAGGAGAGGACCCGACAGGGTGCACCTCAGAAAACAACTGACACGTCCACACCAACAGGGAGGGCTTGCAAAGTGCGGGCCCCTCGCGGGTGGAGCATGCAAGCTGCTTCTTTTCCAGCCTAGCTGAGTGGAGGCTGGAAAGAGGGAAAAGGCAAGGGCAGCAGCAGCAGCAGCAGCAGACACTCCTTGTCTGTGCCTCTTCCCAGCAATTCTCTTCCTCCCCCTCCCTTACCCAATTCCAGCTCTGCATCTCCCCTACCCTTCCTTCGATCTGGGAAAGGGATCCCCCCTCTCTCTTGCTCTTTTCCGCCAGTAGTTATCCATTGCTCCAGTGGCATCCCCCCCATGCTTGCCTCCTACTGCTTTCTTCCTGAAATGGGATATTTCAACATGTCCCCATTTTGAATTCTCCTTCTCTCTTCTTTCCAAAGGCATGCTAGCCATTCATTATCCAGCTTCTGCAGCAGACACAACCACTACTTCTGGTCCCAAGATCTCTTAGTTTGGGACACTAGGGCTGGGCAAGGTGTTTTATGTGTAAAATACAGTGGTACCCTGACTTAAGAACAGCTCAACTTAAGAGCGGAAAACTGTTGGTGTTTTAACTGCCGCCTTACAAATTTTAGATATGGTCTGCTCGACATACAAATATTTTGTTTTCATTGTTTTGATTTTTTAACTTATTTTTTCATTTTTTTAGATAGGTACCCTGACTTAAGAGCGCTGTAGTTCAATTTAAGAGCATGCATTCAGAACGGATTAAATTCGTAAATTGAGGTACCACTATACTGATTTTTTAGTTTGGTAGTAGAAAGTGGGGGTTGTCTTATAAATGGCAGCATCTTATAGACAAAAATACAGGTAGTTCATGCCTCCTATGATTCCTGCCACTAGTTTCAACACTGCCTGCAGTGTGATAATTACCAGTACACAAGTTACAAAATACTCCAGTGTTTCCACTGTATCGCATAGTATGCAGTACCTGCTTTAAACTTTCTTATTATTTAACTCATTAGCTAATGTTAAACAAGGCAATTTCTGCCTTAGCTCCCACCTATAATATGAAAATCTCAGGCAACCTCAGAGGTTTAGTTGAAACCTTAACATAATTCAAACCTGCACAAGGCATCGACCACAGGCAATGGGTAGCCCACGAAAAGCATGGTCCCCCGCCCCCCCCGCTGGCCAGATGATCAGTGCCCCTGCTGAAGAAGCCATGTACCAGGTGAGGAAGCAGCTGGGAGTGCAGTGGCAAAATCCCCCATACCACCCTCCCCAGCCAGCTGATGAGTGCCCCAGCAGCGTGTCAGGTAAGGAAGCAGCTGGGAGGGCCATGGCACTGTCCCTCACTCCCCTTCCCCGGCCAGATGATCAGCACCGCGGTGCGCTGGGTGAAGAAGCCACTGGGAGGACCGTGGTGCGGTTCCCTGCTCCCGCCTGCCGGCCAGATGATTGGGGTGCCAGCTGCGCTCCTGAAGAAGCTGCCGGGAGGGCTGCAGCATGGTTCCCCGCTCCCCCCCCACCATCCAGATGAGTAGCCATCAGGTACTTTGGGCTGGAAAAAGTAGTCCGTGGCCTGTTCAAAGTTGGACAGCCCTGACACAATACATCCATTGTGAACACACAAGACCTCTGTAAATAATATACAGTGGTACCTCGGTTTAAGTAATTAATTCATTCTCCGATGCTGTGTCGTATTGTGAAAATTTTGTAAACTGAAACGCTATTTTCCATAAGAATGCACTGAAAACTAATTAATCCATTCCGGAGGTTAAAAAAAAGGCAAACTGGGACATTCCATTTAAAATTTTCCTAAACTGAGGCATCCCCATTCTTTTCATCATGCCAACATTACACATCAAATTTTAATGCCTTATGAAAATAATGTAAACTCAGGTATTCCACTGGAAAGGTTTTTTTAAACTGAGCCACCCCCATTTCCAATACAGTGACCCCCAACCTATTGCAGGGGTTAGGGACCCATCCTGACCCGCGATAATTGAAAATCCGTGATATGCGGATGCAGGTCGGGACGGGCTTGGGGCACCTAGCTGGGGGCTCTTGTACTTACCCCCAGCCTGGCACTGCCCCATACGGGCCTACAAGGGCCTTCCTGGGCCTTTGGGGGCCTCCAGAAGGCTCAGGAAGGGCCATGCAGGCCCGTTTGGGGCAGCACCAGTCCTGGGGTAAGTAAGGGAGACCTGAAACAGGCCTTTCCCCGCCTTATCCCAGGGGGCCTCTTTACATATACTGTGGTCTGCAGTATATGAACCGCAAATGGGCAGGGGACCACTGTAATTTATTTTCTTAAACCAAGTTTTTGTTAACTGAGGCATTCTTAAAAAGACATACCACTATATTACTATTCAAGCTCCAAAATAAGGCAAAGCTTTGTAAAGCATCTGAACTGCAAGGTGGGGACAAAAATATCAGTTCTGCTGTATCAGAACGCCATCAGGACAGCCAATGCAGCATGAGGTGCTGCAATACCCATTATATACATAGAATGCTTGTGAAAAAGAAAACTAGAAAAACTTAATATTCGAGTTGTACAGATGTCCCTGGGGAAATCTGGAGTTGTAATTCAAAGCCACACATCTGCACAACTCCTACAATGCCCAGCAGGAATCTATTTTCTATTAGCATTCTTTGCGATACAGAATACTAATCTGTACTGTACTGGACTACATATTGTCCCTCATTACTATAAGCTGCCTTGAGTTTTTTTTCCAAGGGGAAAGGCAGGGTAAAAATACTCAAAATTAAATAAATTAATCATATTCCTACTATTACTTGAGTATTTCCACTATAATTCCAGATTTTATCTGGAATCATAGTTGTTGTTCAGTCGTTCAGTCGTGTCTGACTCTTCGTGACCCCATGGACTAGAGCTTGCCAGGCCTTCCTATCTTCCACTGCCTCCTGGAGTTTTGTCAAAGGAATCATAGTTATATGGACTAATTTCACTTGTGTAAGAGGAAGACCTTCAATCACATGCAAAACAGTGAATCTGCAACAGGCACAACAGAAGACTTATTCAGCTCAACCAAACACAGAACATATATATTCAATATGCTAAAACTGCCAACCATTTTTTTCAAAGATTCAGATGACCCTCTGCTTTGTGGCAAAGGTACATTTTGGTTTGGTATGACTCAAAACACCTCCTAAGAGTGGATTCTTTAAAATAACCTAGGTACTTAAGGCTAAAATGACTTTAAATACAAATATTCACATGATTCACAGCTTCATCACATCTGCTTCTCATAGCCATGACATTGTCAGTCATGAACACACACACATATATACAGTAAGAGGAAAAAGTATGGGGGCCAGATAAACCACTGGCACAGAATCACACAGCTTGTGTAAGCATTACTACTATACAATCAGTGATTAACATGAAGAAAACCTGCACTTCACTTGTGTAACAACAATGCCTGCACAAGTGACATAATCCTACTTTTTCTATGAGAACCTTACTCTCAATGGCTGAAATCCTGTTGCTTTATTATGCAGGCAGAAGACAAAAGGCCTTACTTATTTACATTCCGAAATTAACAAACCACCCCTGCATTGCACAAGGAATCATATGCACCCTGGGTTGACCCATGCTCAAGAAGCCAGCAGGAAGTCATTAACCACTTATTAGAAGCAAATGGCTGTGATGATGGGATGCCTCATCATACGAAAATTTAACCATTTTTGAGATGCAAAAAGTTTCCCCAGAATGCATTGTGCCTGGCAGGTTTATACTACCACCCCCATGCATATAATAATTGTACATGGAAGGCAACCATTGCAAATGAAAGCCCGAGTTCTGTTTGCAATTATTACCTTCTGTCTGCAATGGTTCCCTTCCATTTACAATTATTACCTTCCAGTTGCAATAGTTCCCTTCCATTTGCAATGATTCCCTTTCGTTTGCAATATTTCCCTTCCATGTACAAAAGGTAACCATTGCAAACGGAAGGAAACCACCGTAAATGGAAATGGGGAAACAGTGCTTCCATTTGCAATAACGTGTATGAAGTGCCACCCCCATTTTGGAGCCATTCTGGAAATATTTGGCACTGTTTTGGGGACTTTTGGAACTTTTTGGTGGACTTCTCAAAGGTAGGGAGTGAGCTTTGTCATTTCCATGGCTTTTATTGTGCTTTTTGCATGGGGGTTAGTTGATTTCCCACATTGACTTTTTCTGGACCCATGGAGCAGATTAATTGGTTCTCCCTGTATTTCTATGGGAAACTATATTTCAAGATATGAAATTTTCGTAATATGAAGCATCCCTTGGAACTGATTAATTTTGTATCTAGAGGTGCCATTGTATTCACCTACTTGATTGATATAATACATATTCCTTATGTAATTAGATCTAATTGTAATGTTGGCTGCTCTAAATATGAGAAAAAAGCATATAATGCAAATAATAAATGGATAATACTGATAATAATACAAGGAAAAAAACAATGTCTATATGTAGGGCCAAATATTATTAGTTATCTTTATTTGCAGTAAAAAAGTATGGATCTGCAAACCAAATAAATGGCAACACAATCAACTAGTACTGCATTCTTGTCTATGTAACAGCCAGTCATAAAATAGGAAAACAATTAAATATGATTAATTAAAATCAGATGTATCTTGGAAAGTCAAATGATCATTTCAATTGCTGTAACCAGTAGTTTTCAGATAGGTAACAGTATGATAGCCAAGTTTATAGTGAAAGTTCCCCTAATAGTTATATAATATATTGCAAGTAAAATTACATTTACAGTTAATCAACAGCAGAATAAATCTGATTTAAATCATTTTAAATCCTGATTTAAATTTTAAAAATCAGATTTTTTTAAATTTTTTTAAATTTAAATTGTGATTTAAATCAATTTGCTTTTCAAAAAAAATCACTGATTCTTTATGATCAACAGCCTGGTCACATGTGCCAGATTAAGGACTTTAGCTATCAGGTATTTCAAGATCTTAATTAACGGGAGGGGGCGAGGGGGCTAGCCTTCCACAGGGCTTGGGTACCTTCTCCCTTTCAATTTTAAGCACAGCCACAAGGAAACTGAGGGTTCCCACTCTTCATTAAATATGGTTTGCTATGCTGCCCAAACCATAAACTTCAAGTTACCAAAAGCAAACTTAATATATTGTGGTCGGAAGTAAGACTGTTTTAATCAATCAGTGTTATGATCAAGCACTGCTTGTTTAAGGTTGAACACAAGCTGCATTTAACAGGAAAGAGAAGGAGAAGTTTTTAAATTCCTCTTCATGGGCAAATCATTGAGAACGCGCAGGATGAGTACAGGAGAATGCTAGGTTCATCAGGCTCTAAACAAATCCAAGGAATGTGCTGAAAGGTATGCACGCATGGCTACCATCTGATCCTGAACAAAACAGACAGGGTGAGGGAGTGTCTTGCCTGTGATCTTCAAACCATATTCTGGAAAGCACATGTAGGGCCATCTACTTTCTATCCTTCTACTTGCTACCTAGGCTATGAATAAAAAACATTAAGCACAGTCACTGTGATATAAGGAGTCCATTACAGGAGCTGCACAGAGAGCAAAGAATAGCTGTCATTGGTGCTCTACAAACAGCAGTTCTCTCAGCCCCTCTTTTTTCTTGTAGCTGTCAGATGTCACAGGATGCCAGGAGAACATGTTAAGACAAATAATGAGCTGCTCCAGCAAATGGAACTGACAGGAAGGAGCCAAACACCCACATTTTATTTCCAAAACAGAAGGATGTTATCAAAAGTTCGGTAATACAGCAGATATTTGAATGTAGTAACAGGAAGCTAACATGGGCATGTTAAGAAGAAATCCTGCCAGGCTTATCTCATTTTTGATCAGATAACCTCCATGACAGATGTTGGAAAGGCTGTAGATATCATTTATCTTGACCTTAGCAAAGTCTTTGACAAAGTGCCCCATGATATTCTGATCAGTAAGTGGGCTGGATAGAACAACTGTTGGGCTCAATGGCTTTATAGGTCCATTCGAAATCCATGGTTCTATGATTCTACTAAGGTACTGTCAAAACATCTGTATGTTCAGATATTTATCCATATTAAGATATCAGAAACATTTTCCATTAAGCAACAAAACTTCAATAAAGCAAATTTTACACAATTTTTATATATACAGTAACCCCCCGCCAATCGCAGGGGTTAGGGACCCACCCCACCCGCGATGCAAGAAAATCTGCGATATGTGGAAGTGGGGGGCGGGGGACATCTTACCTCCCCCCGCCGCCCATCCGCGCGGCCTGAGCCTTCCCGGGAGCCTGGCTGAGCGGCGCGGAGCGACCCGATCACTCTGTGCCGCCCCTCCTGGCCGCCCCGGGCCTTCCCGGGGGTGCATGGGAGGGCGGCACGGAGCGAGCCGATTGCCCCCCACCACCCTCCCACGCACCCCCCAAGGCTTTGGGGGCCAGCGCGGAGCGACCCGGGGGGGCACCCCCCACGGTGCAGGTACTGCGATCCCGCGTTGTAAACCACAAAATGGTGGGGGGGGGTCACTGTACTGCAAATGTGCCAACAGATAACTGAATCACTCCTTTTAAAAAAAGCATCGCAAGCACTCCTACATGCAACTGTAACTCTCCTTAATTTTATAAATGGGCATTACTGTACTAACAGGACTATTTATGTTTATCAGGACCAAGACCTGTCAGCTGAGGGTTATATATTTACATTTTGGGCAATACATTTTAGAACACCACACTTGAGTCTGGCATACTAGCACACCTAAAAATAGAAAACAGTTTACATAAAAGGCTTTGAATAAGTGGCATATAGATATTTTGAACTGTCGTGCTTTTTTATTTTTTCTCGCATAAAGTAGGATCAACACATATTTTCCCACTTTTCTCATGCTGGAATTTGCATCTGTCTTACTTCATAAGTGAAGCCAGCATTTTCCATCCTACAAGGGGCAAGACTATGAAAACTGTCCCACAAGCCTAACAGCACAATGACTAAGAGACATACCCCAAAATAAGAAGGTCCCCTGGATACAATCCTGCTTCTACCATGAACTCTTTGTTTAGAGAGTGTTGCTGTGTCACTCTGCCCACCTCAGCCTACGGATGCTAACCACCACCACCACCACCCCCGGGGGACACTTCTAAAGACCTGAACTGCTTCAATTCTAAGATATCAGCATAGTCTAAAAACCTCAAAACAGTAGAATAAATTCTGTTTTAATAAAGAAGACACTTATATTCTCTGGAACCATGTATATTCCTGGCCTCACAACAAAGCAAACGGGGAGCAGCATATCTTTCAGTCATTTCCATACAAATTATTCTCCATGCAACCCTATGACAAGTTAAAATAAGATCCACTGTTGTGCTATTTAAATACAAAAATGCACATAAGAACAATTGTGCATCAGTTCTCCTCCTCCATCACAATGCTTTGTACAAAAGATGGCCTTCCCAGGAGCTGAGGGGATGGCTGCATAACTGCCCTCATGTTACCACAAAAACAAATAGAATTCTGGCCTTAAATTAAACCAGTTCCCTAATAGCCTACTGGCTTTGACTATCAGTCCAACCTAATTGTTCTGCTTTAGTATCAGTGGGACTGAAGAGTAAGAGTTCATCCAGGCTGCCAGTAACTTACTTGTATGGTCAAAGAGGGAGCAGCTTTGGGATAAGCAGGTGAATGCCAGGATAACTGAAGAGAGACATTGTTGAAGAGTTTAAGACTACCACTACTAAACAAACTGAAACACTGCTTATTTTCCAGATACTGACTACACCAGAAGTAGAAGGTATCATCTGTCTAAAAGAACCTCAGCTTAAGACTTGTACAAAAGTTTGCCTCCTTTATGAGTAATAGATGCATTTACAGCAATCCAATATCAGAATATGTCTCAGCAAGAGAAACTAATTGCTTTACAGGTATGCTCTGAATACATATACATTAAAATTTTATTCTGTATTCCACCCAAAATTGACTCAATGGAAAGCAGGGAGAGATTTAACTGGAGTCCACTGACAACACCCAATACTTTATAAGTTTCACGAATGAATAATCAATTGCATACTTTACTTCCTCTGACCTCCTAGAGGACTAAATTTAGTATGGAGGACTTCTGCCTATTAACCATACTATTCAGCTATGAAGGCTATTAAAATTCATTTTGAAAAACCAAATTACACACTGTTGAAGAATGACATGCTGTTTCATAAAACAACTCTGAAGCCACATCCCAATATAATCATTATATCAGAGTGGGTTTACTAAACTAATAATGATTTTACATTTTGACATATAGATAGAAAGTAAGGAATGGATTTAAGATTCATCACAGAAGTATCTGCAATTCAACAAAGCCAAGGAGAGGAATATGCAGCACACAGTGGAAATACAACAGGACCCCAGTATCCGCTGGGGATTGGTTCCAGGCCTTCCCATGGATAATGAAAACCATGGATAAGAGAGAACGCCTGCCCACCCACCCCCAAACTGCTGTTTCCTGACAGTAGCTTGCTTTATGGCTGCTGTTTTGAGACAGTAGCTTGCTTTATGGCCACTATTTGTGACAGTAGCTTACTTTATAGATGCTGTTTGTGACAACAGCTTGCTGTACAGCTGCTGTTTGTGACAACAGCTTGCATTACAGCTTGCTTTGTGGGTGCTGAATTATTTAATTTTTTTCCTCTGCCAACTTGGGTTGATTGAATCAGTGGATAATGAATCGGTGGATACAGTGGTCCTACTGTAGTTTTTAAAGCATACTGAAATTACTCCACCCCCTCAAGAAAAATCCTTACAAAGCAACACCACTTCAACTTCCACTACAGAGTACCAACTTTTTATCTTTCAAAATATTTCTTCTTTTCAAATAATATTGAAACTTGGAATTTAGTATATGCTTGTAAGTATGCAGTCAAAAAGATAGCCAGTTGCCAAAACAAGTATTCTTGTACAAACATAGGAAAATTAAATTCTCATCATACCATATTAAAATATCATATTTAATTCAAATTCAGAGAGAGAACCAAGTTTAAGATGCATCACAATGTATTCCAAAATCTTTAGAAAGCATGGTATTATTTCAGAAGCTGTTCAGTATCCAGTTAGCATCATAAATTATAAAGTTCAGATGGAACCACAACATATAAATATAACACACTTCACAAAGACCTTACATAATGTATGTTACACTGTTTCACCAGTACTTCTCTATTTCTTATCACTTACAGGATTGCTTATGTACAACTGTCATTTTTTCCACAGCAAGCCAAAAACAAGCTATGGTTTATGAACAACTCACTGGTTAACAATAAAAATTCATGGCCTACTAAAGAGATAACGGTTCAAAAATCCAAGGCTTGTGTAACTTTTTTCTCGTGCAGCAGAAGTGACCAGGAGCAATCATGATGATGCCACTCAAATGATAACTCGGGGTTTGCATGTCACACCAAACAGACCACAAATAGAAAATGCAGTATGTAGTTTAGCCACTCCCACTTGCAGGAGAAAGCCAGGCAGGACCCATGCAGCACAGTGCATTGGCACACTGGCACATTCACAATACGGTGACAACAAAATGTGCTCAAGTTAATTATAAGCTTTACTCATGTGCTTTATTTCTATCAGGTCGCTCCTGAAAAAACGCCTGCTGCCTCCCATGATTGCAGGCAACTTAAATTTGATAAAAGAAGATATTTAAAAATGATTTCTTATTAAAAATATAATATATAAGACAAAATTATGGGTTTCTCAACTCCTGTTCAATATGATCCATGGTCAAACCACTCTGAATTTTAGATCAACATATCAGACAACTTCAATGATTAAGTCAAGATAAGAGAGATCCGTAGGAAGAAACAAATGTATGGCCATAAAATAAATCATATACAACCCAGTCTTTTGACATTACATTCAAATTCTTATTTATCTAAATGTGGGAAGTATTCACAAAAGGTTATACTACAAAATGAACTGCTAAGTATTTGAGGCTGGACAAGACTCTGCTAAACTAAGTCATATGCACATCCTGGAACTAATTCAAGGACAGAGATGACATCCAACCATCACAATCTGTTCTCTAGCCCAAACCAGCCTACACACAGTTATACTGTGATCAACTAGCACAATTGCTATTCCAGAGCAGCCATCAATCTGCTTGATTCCTGGACTTTTTAACCTCCATCTTTAAAAAAATTGCAATTCTGATTAAGTCAAACGCAGAGCAGAATAGAAGCCAGAAGAAAAAATGCCTAACAAAATATGACACACAATCAGCTTGTTCCTAGAACACCCAATTGCTTTAAACTCATTTTAGGAGGGACTCTGCCTCCAAGTTGGTTATTTCATTTTCAGCAAGTACTTGAGTGAAATCCACGGCCTACTGATGATATATATTTACTACAGGTTTTGTGCTGAATTTATGAATTAGTCAAATAGCTGGCTTCTGATATCTATACTAATTTGAAGAAATCAGCATAAATATTATATACAGGTATTTCAGAGTTAACTACTTGGAAAAGGAAACCATTGGGAATTGACAGCTGCTTTTATCTTTCCCACCTGCTGCATTTGGTTCACTACTATGTCTGAGATTGTTTCAAACATTCAGCCTGAAGCAAAGCAATCCAAACTAAGAGATCTGTACCAACCAAGTACAGTATAACCATGTTCTCTCTGCTACAACTTCTATTTTTTTGAAGGATGGTATATTTTAAAGATTTTTATGTTGTCAACACAACATTTTCCAGCATATTAATGCTGCTAGCAACTTAACTTGCAAAAAGGACAGAAAGTCTAATTGCTCCTCCATGCTTTCCAAAAATCTCTACACTAATTCTGTGTTAACTTTCTTCCACTGTTTGTTCAACCAGAATGGTAATTCATACAGTTATATCTACTGGATCCACTGCCTCAGTTCTAGCATAGCAACCTCTTAGTCTAAATACACAAAATAATATGGAGGGTTTGGGTGAGGAAATCTACTGAGGCACAAAGAACTGCTATGGCACCCATATGTACTATAGATCTATTTAGGAATAACTGTACTAGCCACAAAGCAAGGAGGAACTGCAATTTACCCAAATGCAAAGCTAGTGCAAAGAGAATACTAAATTGTGTTGTGTGTGCATTATGTTTCACCAGGTCAGAAACAACTTATAACAACCCAATAGGTTTCAAGGTAAGTGAGTTATTTAAGGAGTCTCTTTACTAGTGCTATCCCCTCAGTGAGTTTCCATGGCTGAGAAGAAATTCAAATCCAGATCTTCTGATTCCTGGTCTATCCACAACAAATCACCTGGATATGACTAAAAAGTACCTACTTGATATTCTTTTAAGACAGCCCACCTGTATGCATGATCTGTAAACAGCTGAATACAATATGAGCTTCATCTGATTCACATAATCCCCAACCATTTTAGTGAATACACACACCTGAAGAAATACTGTATCAATTTACACTTCTGCTTTATTTTAACACATGGACTTACAAAATCAATTTCACAAGAGAGAGCAAACCAGGCACCACAAATTAACATTAATGCTATATAAAGCAGACTCACTTAAATGAATGAGATCTTGTCACAAAGTAAGCCCAATTTACATTAACTGATCTACTCTGTGTAGGATTAATATTAGATCTAGCTCCATGTGTTCACCCTAACAAACAGCATTTGATAGGCTAATTTCTAAAGGCATGCAGCAGACATTTTGGGGATATGCACATGGCCTCCACACACACTGAGTTATCATAGCAAACCATAGGGCTAGAGCTATCGCATTAAATATGAAAAGGGAATGTACCATATTTTTCATATGTAAGATGCCCCCATGTATAAGACAATACCCCACTTTTCCAACCCAAAACTCCTGTTTTGCAACTGCACAGTTTTCTCCTTGGTTTACTTCCCTCAGTTTTTAGTCTATGAATTTTAGACAAAAATATAGTCTTACACACTGAAAAATACTGTAAATATTTAGAGACAATTATTCAAAGATAGTTTGTAGTCTAGTCCCAGTTTTACACCATCTACTAGAAAACAGAACAAGGTAAATTTCACCAAATTGTCAATACATGTTTACCACCAAAAGAAGGGGGGAGGCAAGTTTCTTCAATGTGCTTCTCCTCCCTAGAGATAATCCTTTGCTCCCCAATCTGCTCAAAGTAACTATGAAACAGATCCTTGAGCAAATTTCGTGATGGGTGAAAATACACAGGTAAAAAAAGGGAAAAACTCTTTAAAATGCACCCCTTCCTTTCCCATAAATAGTAATCCTTCACACAGCAGAATCTGCTGAATTTTTAAAATCCAAGTCAACTGAGATTCTTTACTGCATACAAGAAAATGTGGCACATATTTAAAAGATGCTCAAGATCCATCCATGTTTTCCCATCAGTATCAAATGGAGGTACAACCCTTCTCTTGAGACTGTCAACTAGGAATAAAAGGAAAAGACAACTCTTACCTGCAGCTCACACCAAGCCACCTCCACCGTGGTCTCCGTATCCAGCCCCTTATAGACCGTCTTGAAAGAGCCTCTGCCAATTTCGATATCAAACTTAAGGAAGCGACCATCTGGAGAGACGGCCACGGCTTTGGTCTCCAGCTCCTCGATATCTTCCTGCTGTTTACTCCTCTCTTCTTGCACCTCTCGGGCCGAAGCAGCGGCGCTCCCGGCTGTACTGGTAGGAGGCAGCGGGGTGGTCTCTAATCCTTCCTCCTTGGCCAGCAGCGGGGCCCCTTCTTTGGCTACCAGGGCTTCTGGCTCGGGCGGCGCCTCGGCGGCGGGAGGCAAGGGCGGCGTCGACGGCTGCAGGAGCAACGCGGAGGAGGCCTGGCTGGCAGAGGCCGAGGCACATGCCGCCGACGCCGCCTGGTTGACAGATTCCGGCGGCGAGCCCAACACCGGAGGGATGCTCCCTCGAGCGGCGGCGGCGGCGGCGGCGGCGGCGGCCGAGGAAGGAGGCGCGGCGGGTTGCAGCCGGGGAAGCTCCAGGGCGGTCGCATTGGAGTCGCAAATGACGCTCCGGCGGAAAAACCGGTGCTCGGTGGCGGCCGCGCCTCGGCTGTCTTTGTCCATGGTGTGGCGGCGCCGGCGGTACTCTTCGCTGCGGGACCCGCCGCCGCCTTCCGAGCCCTCGGGGTCGCCGCCGCCGCCGCCGGCGCTGGCCAAGGAGGAGGAGGAGGAGGAGGCCGCCGCCGCCGCCACCGAGACCCCCAGCTTCTCCCCAACGGAGCTGTCCGAGCTGGAGCCGTTCTTGGGCGCGGGCGGCGGCGGCGGCGGGGAGCCAGGAAGCGGGGAGAAGCCCCCGACGCCGAGGCCGATGACGCCCCGCTCTCCGAAGCGCCCCCCGACATGGTGCCGCGGGAGAAGGCGAAGAGAGAGAGAGAGAGAAGGGAAGGGAAGGCGCCGGTGCAGCAGCAGTAGCGGTCGCCGCTGCAAACGCTGCCTCGCAGCTGGTCAGTGCGCGGCGGGGACCACGCCGAGCAGCTGCTGCTCCTGCGACGACCGCGGCGGCGGCGGCGGCTCTTGCAGAGGCAGCTCCTCCGGGCGACTCCTCGTTGTCAGGAGGAGGAGGAGGAAGAGAAGCGGCGGCGGCGGCGGCGGCTCTGGTTGCTGCTGCTGCTGCTGCTGCTGCTGCTGCTGCTCTTGGTGCTGGTGGTGCTGCTGCTGCTGCTGCAGTCCTGCTCGCCGCCGTCGTCGTCGAGCGGGTTGGGCCGGCCTCGGGGTGCCTCCCCGGTCAGCGTCTGCATCCATCCTGCTGCTGCGGCGGCGGCGGAGGAGGCCGTGGAGAGCCGAGGAGCAAGGCCGACATGGAGCGGGAGCGAGACGCCGCGGCGAAGATGGGCAGGAGGTTGGAGGGGTGGGGGTAGGTGGGGGGGGATTCGGAGAAGGACGACGGAGCAGGAGCCCAAGCGGGGAGGGGGGGGAGAGAGAGAGAAACAGCCGGGAGAGAAGAGCCTCCGGCAGGCCTCGGGCGGGCGGGCGGGCGGGCGGGCGGGCGGGGTGGGGTAACTGCAAGGCTGGGCAGGCCCTTCCCCGGCGGGGCCGCGCGCGCTCCCTCGCTCCCCCTTCTCTCTCTCTCTCTCTCTCTCTCTGTGTGTGTGTGTGGCTCGCCCCACTCCTCCTTGCCTCAGTCCACGTCGGCCGGGGGTCGGCCGCTCGCTCCGGGCCCGGGCGCGCCCTCGGTGGTGGTGGTGGTGGTGGTGCTGCTGCTGCTGCTGCTTCCTCCTCCTCCTCCTCCTCCTCCGCTCCTCGGGGGGCGGCTCCTTTTCCCTCCTCACGCTCGCGGCCGAGACTCCCGCCTCAGCTTCTTCGTGTTCTCTCTCTCTCTGTGTGTCTCTCTCTCACACCCAAAGGAAGAAGAGGAGGAGGAGGAGGAGGGAGGGAGGGAGGGAGGAAGGCCAGCCGCCGCCTCACGCGCCGAAAGGCGGGGAAGGGAGGGAGGGAAGGAAGGAAGGAAGGAAAGAAGCGGGCGGAGAAAGGAAGAACGAGAGAGAGAGAGAGGGAATATAACCGAGAAGACGAGCCTGTCGTGGGCTTCTTCTCCCGGCCGCTGCTGAGGAGAATTGGGGGGGGGGAGAGAGAGAGAGGATGGGCCTCGCCTCCGACAGCCACCTCTCTCCCAGTCCGGGCGAACTCGCCGCGCTAAATGGCGACTCGACCAGAAACCAGCGCGCGCGCACGCACTGCCCTCTCTCTCTCTCACGCTCGCTCGCTCGCTCGCTCCTTCCCTCGCACAGAAAAAGAGAGAGAGAGAGAGTCAATCAGCCTCTGAGGCCACGCCCCCCTCTTCCCCCCCCCCGGCCGCCGCGCTCTAACGCGCCTGCGTCAACGCCGCTCGCTCTTCGCCTTCCGCGCTGGGACAGGAGATGAGAGTCCTCGCCCGCCCGCGGGGCAGCAGCAGAAGCCCGGCCGCTCCCAGGATGCCATGGGGCGAGCGGCCGGAGGCGATGTCGTTGACTGGAACTGTGGGAGTTGTAGTTTTTGAGTTCACAACTAACTCGGAAGGCATTTTACCCCAACCCAACCCAACCCAACCCCCCCTCCCGCGGCGCGTGTTCTCATTTCGTTATATCGGGTGAGCGTGTGATAAGTGAGAGGGTTCGGTAGGAAGGGACCGAGGCAAGGCAGGAAAACACCTTTGTACAACTTTTTTTTTAAAAATAGTCTCCCTTATCATGAATGAACCCTCTCTTTTTCACTTCTAACAGAAGGGATAAATTTTCAAGGAAATAATATGTACTGTGCTTTCCTTGATAGGCATCAGGATGGATTCATCCAGCTTATTTGAAAGTTCTCATTTTGCTACATTCTTTTTATAACCCAGAAATGTATATTTGGTTTTAAAGACGAAGTGCCCTCTCGACTGGAGTCCTATGCAGTATGCATACTAACCAGGAAAAGTAGGCCCCTTTGAAGATAAAGGGAGACCTTGGCATTTAAAGATCTTTCCAGAGGGCATTTGCTACCTGAAGGAAATGGCATAGCTTGTCACACTTAGCAGAGTTCACCCTTCTAACATAATATTGAAATAGCATGTATAATAAAAATGTTTAGTTACCAACTGTTCTAGTAAGGTAAGGTAAAGGTAAAGGTCCCCCACCCCAGCACTTGCGTGCTAGTCGTGCCTGACTCTAGGGGCAGTGGTCATCTCCGTAGTCAAGCCAAAGCCAGTGGTGTGCAAGTCCATGGCCATGTGGCCGGCATGGCTGCAAGGAAACACTGTTTTTACCTTCCCACTTTTTATGGCGGTACCTATTTATCTACTTGCATTTACATGCTTTCAAACTGCTAGGTTGGTAGGAGCTGGGGTTAACAGCGGGAACTCACTCCGCATGGCACCCAGGATTCGAACTGCTGAGCTGTCAACTTTGCAGCGGACAGTTTTCAGGAGCCTTAGGGCGTTTATACACGACCCCTAAACTCCGGGGCAAATGGCTCCCAGCTCCGGAGCTTAAAAATGTTTCCCCACCAGCTTAAGTGCGGCCACGCCCATTTTAGCGCGTCCCAGCACACCTTTCAAGTACCTGCTCTTCCGGGGTGAAAATTGCTTGATGCGGTGTAACGATAGTGAGTAGAGATGGGCACGACTAGGGAAAATGACGTTTTCGAGTTGTCGTGTGTCGGAGGCGGCCTGTGTCAGCTTGTTTCCGTTTTTCGCGAAACTTCGCTAACATTTGTCGTTTCGTTTTTCGTTTTTCCTCTGTCGTTAAACTGGTTTGGGGGGGTAGCGGGCTCCTGGAGGCACCTCTTTTTTGGGGGGTGGGTGCCTCCTATCCTCACCCGCTAGGGAAAGCAGGCTCCTGGAGATCCCTCATACATGGGGGTCTCCTCTCCTCACCTGCTGCAAAAGGGCATGCATGCATAGCCATATGGCTATGATTGCATACCCAGTTGCACGGAGAGACACAGCAGACTGGCAGAGGCACCCCTCTTTTTGGGGTGCCTTCCCTGCATCAGTCAGGCCTCGGGGGCATGGTTTGCATGATGTCACACATGCTGCCGGCCGCGCCAAGCCTGCAGGAGTCACCCAGAGCCACAAGTGGCGGACTGGCAGACTCTCTGCACCCACTGTGTCTCACTAAGAAGGGAATTGTACTTGCTATAGTGCAATGCAAGTACAGATCTGGCTTAGGGTTAGGGTTAGCGCAAGGGCTAGGGTTAGGCTAGTTACGGGTGAGGTTAGGGTGAGTATTGGGGTGCACCTCTGGGGGCCTCTCTGACCCACTTAGAAGGACAGTGTACTGGCGTATGGGTTAGGGTTAGGGTTAGGGTTCGGGCTACGGTTAGTGGGCTTTTTATGCCCAGTTGGCACATCCCAGAAGTCTCTGTGGTCAACCTGGCCAAGTGGCCATGCGATTGGTGGAATGGCTCCAAAAATTTGCATGGTCACTCCCATGGCCAGCCCATCATTGCGCAGGTGTAAAAAAAAAAAAAAATAAAATAAAATAAAATAAATGGAGAGAGGAAAGAGGAGACATTTTGTTGCAAGAAAAACCCACTGCTACTGTAAAAATTCTGGCAGTTTTAAAATAGCAATTTTCGCATGTTTCTGTGAGGTGCTTGTGTGTTTTTGGACCACGATTTCAAAAAAAATTTGTGGTCGCCGCCCCATTTTGGATCTCCCGCCCGCACCGCATGGCATTGGCGACTCGAGTCCGGCTGCCCAGGACAGGAGAGGGGGAGGCCGGACCCCCCAGAAACCACCCCTCTGGTAGGTGCACTCTGCACTGCAGGCATATTTTTGCCTGCTTTTTGGCCCGGGAATGGGGGGGAGTTTAAAACTTTTTTCTGTGCCGCTTCCGCTTGAATTGCGGCGGCGGCCGGTGGCGAGTCCGGTGCTTTGCGGCGACTACGACGAGGATTTCCCCCACCACCAGAGCAGCCCAGGACAGGAGAGGGGGGGTCAACCACCCCTCTGGTAGGTGCCCTGAGCCCTCACTCAGGCAGGCATATTTCCGCCTGCTTTTTGGCCGGGAATCGGTGTTTTTTTTAAACTTTTAAAAACTTTTTTTCTGTGCCGCTTGGAACGACCATGACAAATCAGACCCAATTATTCTTTAGTCGGTTCAAGTTCGAGTTCTGGCGGAGTAATTCCCGTTACCGTTTCCGTTGCGTAACAGAAACAAGTAACGGAAATGGAAATGGGAATTCCGCCAAGTCGTGCCCATCTCTAATAGTGAGTGCGGGGCTCTCCTCGCTTCTGTTTGTTGTTGTTTTGGCTCCCGCCCGTTTAAGAGCTACTTTACAGAGACAGAAATGTTGCCGCGGCAAGAACGGAGGAAGAACGGAGGTGAGCCACGATCTTTTCTTCCTTTTTTTTCTCCCTCCCCTCACACAGCCAGCAGCCAGGGTGGGAATACAGGAAGAGCGACCCTAATTTCTACCCTAATTTGAATATTTAGTGCCACCATTTCAAAGATGGACCTCTGGCCTCACGCGAAAGGATCACGTGTGCAGTGATGACATCAGAGCAAAATGTGGCATTGCACCTATCATCGACAAGATGCGCAAAGCCCAACTGCGCTGGTTTGGAGATGTCCTGTGTGCCGATGAGGAAACTCTGGTCAAAAGGGGTCTCACCCTGTTGGTCAGTGGATCCCAACGAAGAGGTCATCCAAAACAGCACTGGACAAACACCCTTGAAAACCACATGTTGACCCAGGTTCACCTGGACCTAGCCTATGACTGCACTGTGGAGGGCCAAAACAAGAATAACAGACCTCCACCACCAAGTGGGACAAAAGAAGATTTTAAATACAGTGGTACCTTGTATAAAGGAATTAATTCATTCCAAATGAAATTATGTTAAGCAAAATTTCCTTTATACAAATTTCCCATAGGAATGCATTGAATGCAATCCCTAATTGCGACCATTTTTATGTTGTACGGATTTGACGCATAGGTGATTCTGATAAGTAAATTTCCCCTAACTCCGGAATTTTTTATGTTGTACAGATTTTATGTTATACAAACCACTGTATTTCCTATCAACTCTGCCTATTTGAATCTCTTCTTGCTGAAAGTTGTACATACACCGAGAGGGTAAGCATTTCCTCCAGCCCGGGGACAAGTGCCACAGTACTGCTACAAAGTTATGCCAGGGGAAGGCTGATAGTCCCAAATGGGAGGGTGTGTGAATTGAGCTCAGCTTCAGCTGGCCTAGTATCAGCTGTAATGGCCACCAGCCATTTTAGCTAATCAGGATTGTGCTGTAAATTGGGATCAAAATTTAGCTTAGACCTGCTGTTAGCATTTTAAAAAAATAACGGATCTTAAGGAATTCTATGTTTTAAGCACATTTTTAAACAAAGTGTTCAATTGATGACATTTGAAACTTAAGTCGGCTGCATATGAGGTACATCTCATGACCTTTCAGCCTTGTGGTGTACAATTATGTTCTCATGACCTGAGCTTGTGTGTATAAACAAACACACAAATTGACAAGAACACTTCATGCATTTTATGAAGCGAGCTGAACGTCAACAACACTTGATGCCACAATGAATCTTCTTCTCTTTCAGTTGTCAGAAGTTTTCCTCCAGAATAATACATGAATCCCTGTGAAGACAAATGTTATTAGCTATGGTCAGATAACTGATTCTTTTTCCTCTCCTGCTTTGTTTGTTGACATGTCATTTGTACTACCCAGAAAACAAGAAACGGTCCATTCTTTGTAGTGGGGAAGGTGGTTTGTTTCCCAATAATCTTTAAAAAGCAACACAGCTACACAGAATCTCACAGTCATCAAGAACTGCTTTGGCTTACTTCCATTATTTAATGTTCCTATTATATTAAAAATGTAGACATGCCAAAACAGAGTTACAACAATTGTCATATACTGTATTTACATATGGGACTTGGGCCAAATGGCCATCCCAGCACACCCCTAATAGGCCCTACAGCTACAAGCTACAACGTTTTTGGCAATTCCAGTTTCTTATCCCTATTTTCCCAAAAAATATATTGTTAGGCTGAATAGTGAAAAGAAGTTTATTTAGGTAATGTAGCATTGATACCACTATATCTTGGTTTCAAAATTGTTTGAGTGCCAGCATTGTGTATGTGTGAAGCTTTCTCAGATCTCAGGAATGGAGAAATTAAATGTATACTATGCAGTTACGCAGCCTTGTTACACAAAGTTCTGAAATAAATTTCAGATTTAGAAAACTGCTTCTTCTAAAGCAGGGGTCCTCAACGTTTTCAAACAGCGGGCCGATCCACCACCACCCCGATACCACTGGGGCCGGACCACAGTCCAAGGAAAAAAGGGGGGGCAGGCGGGGGGAGCGGGGGATCTTGCTGTGTCCCTCCCACTTTGAACTGCCCCACTAGCCAACGTGCCAATCATCTGGGTGGTAGGTGGAGGGAGTGGGGGAAGCGAGATAGCCCACCGCTTTGAACTGCCTCAGCAGTAGAAGCAGCTGCGGTGGCTTGCTTGCTCTTGAAGCAGGGGGTAGGTGGGGGTCTGCAGATTTAGACCCTGTGGGGCCGCAAACCCCGGGCCTTAGGTTGAGGACCCCTGTTCTAAAGGATTCAACAGTCTGTACTAGAAGAGCAGCCAGTACTAACATAAGTTGGAACACCATGACTTGGAAAAGGGAAGAACTGAGAACGGCCTAACAATGTGAGCAATGTTTATCTATCTATACCAGTTCCTTTTTTTTTTCACTCTACAGTAATATTCGTTTTCACCAGAACTGTCCATCGAAATCAAAGAAGCCACAGAAAATAACCGATTTATACTAGCAGAATGCAACTAGCCTCAGACTAGTTTAGGACAGAAAGATTCAGAAACAGTTTTTACCCAATAGCAGTAACCATGCTAAATGCTGTTAAATATTAAGTTGACAGGTAATATCAGTGTCAATTGTGTAACATGTATATTGTGTAGGGGCTTGCGTGTGGTTGTTTTTTAAATTGTAGTTTTTTATGTATTGGGTATGTTAGGTGAGAGAGAGTGTCGGGCTGTGTGTGTATGTTTGGTTTTAGTCAGTTTTAAATGAGTACAAGTGATACTCTGCGTGTGAATGTAGGAGTATGTGTATGGATGGATGTTCTTAAATGGTAGGTTTTATGTCCTGGATTTTTATACTGGGGTGTGTGAATGAGCTGACTAGATGGCACTTTTTAATCTCATTGTATTTTTATGCAATGGCCATAAATTCCATTCCATTTATAACTGTTAAACAAGAGTAGCTACTCCAGGAAGTCTTAAATAGACAAAAACAGAAAATTAATATTTATTGCTTAAGGGAGTTCATTCAGTTATAATGCAGGAAGCAACTCTATTTCTGACTACAAAAGCCCCTGACGTTAGCTTCCATGTTTGAGGGTCTGATGATCAGTGTCTCAGTGGAGGCCCACATGCTCTTTTTCTAGCAAAGGAAAACAAGTATGAGAAGAACAAGTAGTCTGAGCTTCCAAGAAGAAAAATGAAGTCAAATCTAAGAGCAGCAATCTGAACATATGAACAAGTGGCTGCTTGGGAAAGATCAAAAGACAAGATTACTTAGATTACTGGACCTACCTGGCTGTCTATGTATCACCAGTTCCCTTCTGCCCGGGATTCAAGTTAATTGTTACTTGTGTTAATATTTAAAATTCAGAGACCTGGAAACTCCATAGACTTATAGTCAGCTGTCAATAGAGATGTTGATAATTTCACACAATTACATCAGGAAGTTATTCAGCTGATAACTTGTAAAAAAAATCAGGAAGTAATTCACAGACAAGTGCTCCAGTTCCAAGGAGAACAACTAAAATGGACTGCATGTCAGATGAAATGCATGAGTGGAGTTGCTTGCCATGAAACCACATGCAGGGAAAAAAATTACAACTGAGAGTCGAAAGATAATGATGTCACTAGCAGGGGCAAATTTTTAGAACCAGAGTATTTCCTACTTCTGTCCCACAGCTCCCATGTAATCTCTTTATCGTTTCAAAACTGCTAGCCACAGAATTGGGAACAGGAAGTGTTTCATGAGTAAAAATTGTTCCCACAGGGATATAATTACTAGCGACTGCAGGTTGTTGCTTTTAAAGGTTTCCTCCTCCTCTGCCATGCCTCCCATGGCTTTTGATCAAGATAAGGGATTATTCCTGGGAGCCCAACCTTTTTCTTCAGGCAAGCTTTCCCTGAGTAAATAGCTACCCATTCAGTTTTTTAAAAATGCATTTCTTATATTAACTGCATTGAATGTGTTTGATGTTGCTTATACTTTTGCTGTTGTATTCAGAGAGGGTAACCCATATTATATTGCTCACCTCATTCTGGTGCTATATATCTGAAGAAATGGACTTGTCGTCCACAAAACATTACATTAAAACAGTGTTTTTCAACCTTTTTTGGGCAAAGGCACACTTGTTTCATGAAAAAAATCACGAGGCACACCACCATTAGAAAATGTTAAAAAAATTAACTCTGTGCCTATATTGACTATATATAAAGTAATTCTCTTGAATAGGAATCAAATAAACACAAAGTATTTTATAATTACTTTATTATGAAATAGTAAGTAAACAGAAATATGAAAAATTATAAAATACGTTATTCAGTGCGCAACCTGGGCCTGTTTGGCTGAACACAAAGCTGATATTCTTCAGCTTTTCCAACGGCACACCAGGCAACATCTCGCGGCACACAGTGGTTGAAAAACACTGCATTAAAATATGAAAAGTTAGTCTTTAAGGTGCCACTTGTTTTGTGTCTTTTGTTTTGTTTTTCTTTGATTTTTGCCTGAAACTGTTGTACTCATTGATCTTTTTGTATTGTATACTTACTGTTACCAGGTTATATGCTGTCTTTTAATTGTTTTAAGCTGCCTTGGGTCCTTTTTAAGGAAAGAGGTGGGGTAAAAATATTTAATATAAATTAATTTTAAAACCCAATCCTTATTCTACTATCCTTATATAACATAAATAAAGCACATCTCTAATTGTGCTTGATCCCAGGGAAAGAAAGAGCTGCCTGCAAGAATTCTCACCTAATAATTTTCACATACTGTATAACCTCCAGATTTCTTGATGCATGCTTGACTGTCCAGTATAACACTTGCCCAGAGCCTCAGAAGTCTTCTTGCTGCCCCTGAAAAACTGAATACAGAATGGGCCACCAAAGGCACTCCTTGTGCAGCTTATTATTTGTCCTGTTGCTGACTGTGATTACTGAGTTAATGCTGTTCATTATAAAAAGAATAAACTGGAAAGGAGGCATAAGATTTGAAAGAAAGGGAGTCATCCCTTTTAGATACCTCCAAAATGGTTTGAATTAATTTAGCCATCTTTCATTTAATTATGCAGTGGTTCTAGCCACCTTACAGTAATGGCCAGGGAAAGATTTTCATGTTGTCTCCCCCACAGAGGCAAATGGTGACTTCCTAGCACTTGGTGTATTACAGCTGTTATTCACTGGTATTACAGTTCTACCACCTTCTGAAATTTTCACAAGCCACCTCCCCAAATCTTTGGAAAAATTAGCTTCCTGAGGGCCTCATATCCTGGATGTGTTTCTGAGAGGAAGCTCTGATCAGCACATCAGTTCATCCCTGAGAGAATATTTAAGAGTAATACCTTAGAGCAGTGGTGGCCAAACTTCGGCCCTCCAGAACTTTTGGACCACAACTCCCATAGTCCTTTGTCATTGGCAATAAAGGCTTGGAATTCTAGGAGTTGTGGTCAAAACTTGTCATTCAAGAGAGAGGTTTAAATGCCAACTCCCCCTTCTTCATTACTGGGTGCAGCTGGAACTGGTTGGGACTCGGAGCTGTTGGTCTGCTTTGGGCCTTTTCACACGATTCCCTCAGATCCGCTGGCCACTTAAATTCGGACCAGAGATCTTAGGGGTTTGTCGCTCTTCCTGTGTCCCCACCCCTCCGCACTTCCTGCTGCTGGCTGCGTGAGGGGAGGGAGAAAAAAAAGGAAGAAAAGATCATGGCTCACCTCCGTTCTGCCTCCGTTCTTGCTGCGGCAACATTCCAGTCTCCATAAAGTAGCTCTTAAAGGGGCGGGAGCCAAAACAACAACAAACAGAAGCGAGGAGAGCCCCGCACTCACTATCGTTACACCGCATCAAGGAATTTTCACCTCCAAAGAGCAGGTACTTGAAAGGTGCACTGGGACACGCTAAAGTGGGCATGGTCGCACCTAATTTCCTGTAAACTCCGGAGCTGGTGGGGAAACATTTTTAAGCTCCAGAGCTGGGAGCCATTTGCCCCAGAGTTTAGGGGTCGTGTATAAACGCCCTTTGTTAAGAAAATCTAAGCCTTTGTGCTGTTGCTGCTGCTAACAATTGGCTTTATTGTTTATATTGTGGCTTTTTTTTAAAAAAAAAAACAGACCTAACATATTAAGTAGAGTGACTTTCTTTCCCCAGAGTTATGCCTCTGTGTTCCTGTACTTGTAAAAACAATGAAAATTCAAAATGGGGGTAAGTTTGAATTAAAGCTTATACATGTGTGAATGAAGAAATTCCGTGGTCAGAATTTACTTCTTTTAGGGTACATAGCTTCACTTGTAAGACTTTGATTTATGCTGTTCCCCTACCCACTTTTGGGGGGAATTATAAACATTTAAAGTGACCTAATGCTGTCACAATAGTTCTCAACAGCTGTTAAATGCATTGCTAGTGATATGATGCTGCCCTGTTTCTTGGACACTCCTGCAACAGGCCCCGTGACCAAGTTCACACAGGATTTTCCCTGGGAGACACAGTGGGAAATTAAACTCCCAAATTCTGGCTACCCAGCCAGGGATCCAACTCTCCCTATGCAGTTCCTCAACTAGAGTCTGTGTCACCTGAGACAAACATTAATTCCACATACTTCATGAGGCAGGGGCAGAATAGTACCAAATAGGGAGGGGTTGCTAATTCCCTAGAGGATGGGATGAAAATCCAAAAGGACCTTGACAGATTAGAGTGCTTGGCGAAAGCTAATGGAATGGAGTTCAACAGAGGGAAGTGTAGGGTGGTGCATTTAGGTAAAAAGAATGAATTGCGCAGATATAGGATGGGAGAAACCTGGCTGGAAAATAGTACATGTGAAAGGGATCTGGGAGTCTTGGTGGACCACAAATTGGACATGAGTCAGCAGTGTGATGCGACGGCCAAAAAAAAAACAACAACACAATTCTTGGTTGCATCAACAGAAACATAGTGTCTAGATCAAGGGAAGTGATTGTACCACTCTATTCTGCTCTGGTCAGACCCCATCTGGAGTACTGTGTCCAGTTCTGTGCACCTCAATTTAAAAATGATGTTGACAACCTTGAACAGGTCCAAAGGCGGGTGACCAAGATGATTGAGGGTCTAGAAGAAATGTTTTATGAGGAGCAGCTTAGAGAGCTGGGAATGTTTAGCCTTACAAAAAGAAGGCTGAGATGAGATATGATAGCTATGTTTAAATATTTGAAAGGATGTCACACTGAAGAGGGGACTGGTTTGTTTTCCATGGCTTCACAGACTAGGACGTGGGGCAATGGTCTCAAACTACAGGAAAAGTGATTCCATTTCAACATTAGTAAGAACTTCATGACAGTTAGAGTTGTTCTGACAGTGGAATATGCTGCCACGGAGGTTGGTGGAGTCTGCTTTGGAGGTTTTTCAGCAGAGGCTAGATGACCATATGTCGGGAGCACTGTAATGGGGGTTCCTGCATGGCAGGGGGTTGGACTGGATGGCCCTTGAGGTATCTTCCAACTCTATGATTCTATGATTCTAGAACAAAGTACAAATGATATTTTGTTATTTTGGGGGCTCCCCCAGCATGTCATATGCCCGACCTGCCCCCCAACCCCCCCCAACTGGTTGTGGCCCTGTCCCTATGCATCCCTAGACTGCACAGTACTAAATACATATGACCCCAAAAGAAGGGAATGGTGATTATTCTGTAATGCAAACATACGTTTGTTTAATTGATAATTTTCATTTTTATTCCCACAAGTGGTTATGTAGGTGGGGCCCAGTGCACCCCTGGGGGCACTATAATGCTGTTAAGACAACCCTGGGATGACCCAAATTAAATCCAGTTCTGCATTGCTTGGAAATTCCTTCCACAAAGGATGAATATATAATTACATGCTGAAGCCATCCATGATTGAGCGCTCTTAGGAGGATGCTCTGGGACTCAGGGCATCATTATGGATGGCTTTGGAGTGTCATTATTGTATTCATTTTACTTCAGTTTCCTGGTGTCTGCATTTCTGTAGCCAGTTTATGAAAGACTCAGTCATGACTCCTTTATAACTCAGCTAAATCCTGCCAACAACCGAAAACCCCAAAAGAGAATGTTTCTGTTTCTACATGCTCAACCCACGTAGAAATTCCTGCCTGATTATGTTTGTAGAGATATGAGTGACTTGCATGAGCAAGCTTATGACTTGGAAATGTGCAGTCTGATTCCAGGCATACTTACTCAGTTGGAAAGAAGCTTGGCTAATTTCAGTGTAACTTGCACTCAGGTAGGTTTGTGTAGAAATGCTGATATAATGTGGGCATAAGGCACAGACCAGAAGGATGTGTTACTAGGATGTCACTTAAGCAGGAATTTATGAATGAAACCTTTGCCCACTCCCACAAAAACAAGGAAGTAGGGAGGTTTTACAATGCTTTTTCTGTTCCTTTCTGGACTGACTAAATGTGAGGATAATTTGGAACAGATTTAAGGGCATTAGCTGACAAAATGTTTAAATCTTATAATTAATAAATCTAAAAACAGGATACTTTGTTTCACTTGCTGGTGTATTAGAGAAAATAAAATATTTGCAGCTTATACCTGTTTTCAGGAAGCAATGGGAAGCCAGATATAAAACAGAGTTTGATATGAATGAGCTGCTTAGAATGAGTCTCATCTGTGAGTTTGTCTACCTACATTTTAAGGTGTTAGCAAGAAGGTTCTGGTGGCTAATATCCACCAACTGGTTCAAGCTGCAAAATTTTAAAAGTAGAAAAGAAGGTAAAAAGAATGAATTGCCGGGGAGGGTGGTGGAGTCTCCTTCTTTGGAGGTTTTTAAGCAGAGGCTGGATGGCCATCTATCTGATGTCCTGTGATGGGGGTTCCTGCACGGCAAGGGGTTGGACAAGATGGCCCTTAAGGTCTCTTTCAACTCTATGATTCTATGATAAAACTTCCCACCATCCTAGCTCATGATCAGGGGCAAGGATGGTGACTAATGCTGTTCAGAATTGAACTTCGGGCAACAATTTCCAAGGATCGTAGAGGCTGTAGACCATGTAACTCTACACAATACAAGACCTCCACCACCCCTGATGACACCACTGGGGCACTGGACCAAAGGTGGGGAGGGGCAGTGGGGCCTTTCTGTGGGCACCTGACATTGCCCATTCACTGCCACCTGTATACAGGTTAAATTACTCCTTGGCACTTTGGTGTGCCACTGCTGGGTTATCCCTTGCAGTTTGGGCCTCCTCCTCCTCCTCAAAGGTTCGCATCACTGACCTGGACAATAGCTTTCCTTCCCCTTTCACTGTCCATTCCTTCCTTCTTTTCTGGTTGGATAACATTGAGGTCTGCACTTCCTTCTTCCTTTTCCTTTTTGTGGGAAGATTGCAACCCAGGCTAGCTCAGGCTGGGTCTTCCCCAATGATGAGGGATAATATGATTCATATTAAGAAAAGAAAACTGCACTCAGATCCAGCTGTGTGCCCTGGCCATCTTGCCTTGTCATCTTTTATATGTCTGCCTTCTCTCTTGGCCCAGATCCCCCGCCGGGCCTGGGGTTGATGCCCCACCCAACCCGAATAAGGAAAATCTGTGATATGTGGATGCAGGTCTGGTTCAGACTAGAAGCAGCTGTGGGGGCTCTTGCTTTTACCCCCAGCCTGGGGAGGCCTGGGGGGGCCTGGAGGTCCCAAAAGGGCCAGATTCAGGACCCTGATTGCCCAAATCATTTCGAGGCCTCTGACAGGCCTAGAAAGAGTCCCCAGAGGCTTCACCAATTATTTTTGGCAATCTAGAAATCACAAGACCTACACCAGTGATGGCAAAGGCCCTAGCAGGCACGGGTGCAGCACCAGTCCTGGGATAAGTACGAGGCCTGAAACTGGGCTTTCACCTGATCCCAGGGCCCCTTCATAGCCACCTGTATACAGGTTAAATTACTGCATTGGCACTGTTGCAAAAAAACTTTCACCATTTATATGTCAAACAGTTTGGTATTGGAAGCATGGCAGTCTGACCAATGAGAGCCATCACAGCCAATCAGAATATGAGGGAGAGGCAGGAGGAGGACCCAAAATCCAGCTGTCCATGGTGTTTTGCTTCTTTTCTTGTTGGGTAACATTGATGTGGTCCAACCCCGGGCTCACCTTTCCCTTTTTGTCCGATTGGACCAGTTGCCACCGGGTCCCCCTGGGAGGCCGGGAGGCTTCCCCTTTTCCTCCGAAAAAAAAACTCCTCCTCCTCTTTCTTTGTGTGTGTGTTTTCCGGAGGAGGAGTTCCCTGTCATCTTTTATATGTCAGCGGTACTTTGGGCGGTGAGCCCCGGGCTCCTGGGCGGGCGGGCCCAACCCAACCCGCTCCTCCTGAAAATCTGTGATATGTGGATGCAGGTGCCCGGTTGGGCCTGGGACTCCGCTGGGGGCTCTTGTATTTACCCCCAGCCTGAACCGTGGCTGGCTCGGGCCTTCCCGAGGCGCCAAAAGGGCCGGAGACACCACCCCCACCAGCCTCCCTCCCCTGCCCCGCTCGCCATTTCGCCTGAAGCCTCTGACAGGCCGGAGGCAAGCGTCCTCAGAGGTGCCCCACCGAGGCGGGCGGTTTTGGCAATCTGGAAGTCACTTCCGGCCGCGAGCCACAGTCATTTCGGGCGGTTGCCGTGGCTGCGGCTGCCCTGCAGCCCACCCGGTTGGGGCACCTCTGCGCCGCCGTCCTGGGATAAGACAGGAGGAGGCCTGAAACAGGGCTTTCCCCCTTATCCCAGGGGGCCCCGCCCGTGCATATACTGGGGAGCGCACGCCCGACGCCCCCAGCTGGCACTGCAGCTGCCGAACCCGCGCCGCCACCACCCCGTGGCCCCCAGTGTATACATGCCACTTTCCCCATTTATATGTCCCCCTCCCCCTCCCCCCTCCCCGCCCACACCCTCCCCTGCCCCCTGACCCCCATCTCCCCTATCCAGCCAATCAGAATATGGGGGAGAGGCAGGATAAGGAAAACAAAACCCAGCTCCATGGTGACAAAAATTGTTCTTGGAGCACTACTGTAGACCACTGTGTGCTACTGATCTCTTGATGGCAACCATCTTGTTGTGCTGTCTGGTTTCTTGACTCTGAGCTTCCATCTTGAATCTTCTCTTTTTATTGTTTTGGGGGGGAAATTTCCATAACATCTCCCCACATTCTAATACTTTTGGTGGCAGGGGAGGGAAGGTTGATTGTATAATTTCATCTTTATTTTTTTACTTTTGTTGATTTTGGGAGGGATGTTGTGTGTGATTTTATTCAGTTTCTCCCCCTCTCCTGTGGGCATGCTTTCCTCATTTCATTGATATTTCTGAATTGTCATATCATTAATTGACTGTGTTTATATTCTTAAAGATGTATATTTAGTGGGGAGGTGGGGTTGGTTAAATACGAATGTGGAGAATTTTAACAGCATGTCTCAAAAGTGTCACCTGTTTTTGCATTTCCATTTTATTGTGTTTCGACCATACCCTTTACTATAATATATACAAGTGTTTCCATAGCTTTGATGATGACTCTTTGTTCTAATGACATGTTGCCTGCTTTTAGAATACAGTAAATTGGTTCTCTGTCACCATGAACCTCTTTTTTTTTTTTTTTGAAGTTGCTTTTAAGGGTTCTGTGGGACTAAATTCATTGCTTTCCACCATACTCCTTTATTATTATAACTCTTAGTTCTTTCAGCCATTTCTTTATCCTCAGCCCTTGCTCACCAGATGAACATGTGGGCCAAGCTTCCAAGCCAGTGAAGTGACAAGTTCTAACTCATATATGGAATGAACAAATGTTCAGGAGTATTTTTAGGTTTAGACTTTTTGACTACTCTGCTATCATCACATGACCAAATCACTGTTATTTTCTTTTTCCAGTGTCTACATTCAAAGCCATCTGAACACTGAGGTAATTCCTGATAGTTTCACTCTATTGGACCTATTTGTCAAACATTCTCTTTGGCTTTTTATTTTTCACACAAAATTCACAATAAGCATTGGGGTGGGCATGCCTTAGGTTGCCAACATGTTAAAAATATCCTAGCATTAGCTTGATTCTGTGATTCTAATAGTAACATAGTTTGCAGAAGTCAGGACAGGAAGTTTTAATGGCATAAGATAAGTCATTCACTAATTTTTGTAACAAAAGTGGCAGACCTGAATTAGTCAAGATCTGCCAACCTTAACTGTTCTTTGAAATGTCCCATGGCTTTACCTCAGAACTTACCATTAGTATTTTCCAGAAATGAGGCTTCTTGATTAGGCAGAATGGAATAAGGCAAAATTAAATGCTGATATTTTGATTAAAGAAGTGTAATTTCAAAATCTCTGTAAGCTATTGCTGCATTTTGTTGTGAGGAATTTATTGGTTCTAATGACATATTTTAAGCATTTGCCCATTTTGCTGCAAAAAGGTTTTTATACTTGATATTTTTGTTTCCCCTTCCAAAGCACGTGACTCTGTTTCCCCTTTTAGGATTATTTTTGTTCCAAGAGAAACAGGTGGAATAACAGCATTTTGAAAAATAGGAAAAGATGACTGACAGAATTGGCAGAGAAACGGCTGCAGGTGTCATACCTCAAAATAAACTATTTAAAAACAATTCATTAGGCTTTTCAATTTATTTATATTTATTTAGAATAATTCCATCCTGTGTTTCTCCCCCAAAGGACCCAAGGTGGCTTTGTTAGGCTTTGACAAAGGATGTGACCAATGAATTTGTAACATACAGTACTGTCAAAATGCCCATACTGGTAAGGGGCAGAGAATAGAGGATTAATCCAATGCATAGACTGGGCAGGCATGGGCAGTGTTTCGACTTCAAAGAACCTTCACTTGATTCTCAGGAACAAAAGCTTTCCCTTATTTCAATATCAGGGTATATTTAATCCTTACTAAAAAGGTAGAGAAGCCACGTACTTCACTCTACTTTGTCTCAGAAGTAAACTGGAACTTTTCAGGCCTGTGACTCAGGTTTTGGGGCCAATTGTCCCAGATTCAGGCTTAGGACCTTAAACCTTAGGAAATGGATGTTGCAACTTGTCAGTCCCATATTTTGGGGTTCATTCTCATGGCCTCAGGACACACCATTTTCATTATATGGCACATTATAGAGCTGATGCTGGAATTTATACTTGGGCTTTTAAATTCATCTTGGCATTTCCATGGTTTAACACCATTTTATAACTGTTGTTACAAAATATCCACCATCTGTGACAGCACATGAGTCTGCCCTTAAGTCCCAGAAACTTTAGGAAATGGAAATCTGCTGATCTCCCTACAAATAAAAAAATTTAAAATGTGTGTGCACTTGAAGACATTGAGATAGGGGTAAAACTGCCTTTCAGCTTCTTGCCTCTATACTGCTATTTGCCTATTTAATTATTGTCGATGTAATGTCACAAGGGCACTTATAGGACTCAGTAGCTTAGTTCATTTCAAAAAGTTTAATTATTTTTTTTTAACTTACTTTTCTCCGCCATAGTTCACTTTGTATTGATCTTGCCTTCTGTAACTTACCATAGAGGGGGCAAGCGCCCCGGGTGACGCAGAGCCCCTTGGCAAGGGATGGCGAAGGGCTAACAGTGTTTCATCTGAGACAACAGCCAGCTGAGAGAAGCCTTCAAAAAACTGAGTCTTTCAGAAACAAGCTTAAATGACAGCCGGGTATGTCATCAAAGCATAGTTAAATGCATAATGCTCAACTGTGGTTTACCAAAACCTCGCCCGTGAGGACACGGAAAGAGGGGTGTTGGAGACTCTTCCTTACATCACAGAAGAAGAAGAAAACGGCCAGATCTGGAAAAGCTTCAAACTGAGTCTTAGAAACAAGCTTACCGGTATGTCATCAAAGCATAGTTAAATGCATAATGCTCAACTGTGGTTTACCAAATTGTGTTCTCTTCCTTACATCATAGAGAAGAAGAAAAAGATGGAAAATAGGACACCTAGGCTTCTTTTGGATCACAGCACAACTACATACAGTATGTTCAGGCTGGTTATTTACTGAAGATAACTACTGTATACAACTGGACTATTGCACTTGTAATTGTCTGAAGTCACTGTAATTCTGGTTCATAAGAAAAATGACCGACTTGAGTAAGCAAATTAAATGATAATTACCTAACCCTTTTTTTTTTTTACTTAGCATGAACATGAGCTAAAAGACAGGATGGTATGTTTCTGAAAAGATAAGGCAGCACTTTATCATTGCCTTGTTTGAAGCTATCCATCATACTTATTTTCTTTGTTAAATTTATATCCCACTTTTCTCTAAAGAACTCAAGGTGGCATACAGTAAGGTATGGCATATGGAGGCAATGTATGTGCTAAAATCTTCTCCTTTATATGGCATTCTAACTTGGATTAAAGGTTTTGTCTACTGCAGAATCCATATTCTCATAATAAATGTTTGCTCTCTCTTGTGTCTGCCTGTGTGTGTACTATAATGAGACTCTTGAAAAGTATTTTGGACTACAACTCCAAGAATTCTCCAGCTACATGGCCACATTTTATCTCTGAAGAGTTCTCCATTCTTTGAATGCAGAACCTGGATACTAATATTCAGAGATTTAAAGTTAATTTATGCTAACATTTCTTAACCAACTTGTATCTTTTTCAGAAAGATACCTACCAAAATTCCTGGGTAGTAAATTACCATTACTATGCCTGTGTACTTAAAAAAAGTATTAGATTACTGTCAAATAAATTTTGCTATTGATATTTGTTTAATAGTATTTATTCATAGTATGTTGTATCATAAAATTTCCTCGCCAGTTCATCTTGTCTTTTTATTTTATTAAGGTTTATAGCATATATTTTGATAACTGCTTCCAAGTATTGATTGAGCTTTTCTAGGGCTAAATTAAATTGCTTTCCCTCAGCTTTACTGCACAACTCTTTGGGGAAATGAGGGTTGTTGTTTTTTCCTTCTGGGAATAAACTACAGCAGTAGAAATACATGTATATGTGTGTCTTATGTAACATACACAGATAGTGCAGTATTTGCTGTCCACCATCTATGGGTATGGAGGAGGTTGCTGAATTATGTGAGATGGATAAGTGGTCTTTCCAAAGACCAGAGAGAGGCAGTGAGCATGTTGTCTTCAAAACCTTTAATGGATAATGCAACTGATGCTGAGGAGAACCATAACATCTAGTACATGGTACAGAAACATGTGCCATTAGGGGGTTTGTTTCACTCCAACTTCCAAAATTTCCAAGAATTCCCCAGGAACAATTCTGGGGGTTCCAGCCCAGAGACCCATACCTCCAGAAACATATGCTCACCCCAAGCAGGGTTTAGCTCTGTGGCTGTCTCAGACTTTCTTTTGTTAATTTACAAAGACGCTGCCATTATGGTTTCTGGGAGTTATCATAGTCCCGTTGCCCTTTCACGTCTATAGAGGGCACCTCCCAAAGAATGATAACTACTAGGAAGCACGGCAGCAGCTTCCAGTTTTTGTACAAATGGGACATAGGGGGACACCAATCTCTCTAAAAATGTTGTGAAAATCCAAAATTGGTTTCAGCTGCATTTCAGCATTAGGACATATTTCTTTATTTATTAAACTTCCATACTGCACCATCTAGCAAAATTACTACTCTAGGTGGTGTCATACCATGGAGACAAGGATGCTTAAGTGGGATAATCAGGGAGTACAAATGACAGTGAAGTTTATCAAGGTCAGTAGCAGCCTTTAACCAATGCAAGCCACACACCACACGTGGCAGCGTGGGCGCTATCTAACTGTGACGCTGTAGGGACTGAAATGGTGTCAGTTTCCCATCTTTTGCCCAAAGTGGGCATTTATGTTTGGTTAATACATGAGAAGGTGGACTCTCCCTTTGACTCTCTGTGCCCCTTTGTGTCATACGTGCCAGAACTTCAACATGTCCTTTCTTGCATCTTGGGATATGACGTTCTTTGGGCCAGTCATCAACATGTCATTTTAAGTTTCAGTATGATCCTTCAATGACTACTCTGGTCGAAATTCTTGCTTGACTTGGTTTTATCGATGGGACTAACCCTGAATGGACTTCAGGCCCAGTAGGTCAAGGTCTATATTGTTTGGCACTTGCAGCTAGAATAGCAAGCAATTCCCAGTGGGTTAAATGTCTCTAACCCATGGGTTACCACATTTTCATCAACGCGAATGTCTATTTTTCTGAACAGTGTTCGCTGTGGGTCTAGATAATGAATCAGCTATAAAACATATACTCTCCTTACTTGTAGTACAGTTGTCCCCCATCCTTTCGTGGTTCATATACTGCAGTCCCAGTATATCGCGGGTCCACAGTATATGAAAAAGGCACCCTGGGGTAAGGAGGAAAGGCCTTCCCAGGCCCGTCAGAGGCCCCAAAAGTCTTTCCCCGCAAACTGGAAGTGACTTCCGGTAAACCAGAAGTGACCTCCAGATCGCTAGAAAGTACTTTTGGGGCCTCTGGGGGACTGGAAAGCCCCTTGCAGGCCCGTTTGGGGCAACACCAGGCCTGGGGTAAGTACAAGAGCCCCCAGAGAGCCCGCCCAGTCCCGACCTGAACAAGCATCCGCATATTACGGATTTTCAATTATTGCGGGTCAGCTCAGGTCCTTAACCCCTGCGATAGGTGGGGGTTTAGTGTATAGGTAATTTTTACGCTATACCATTGGAGCTGCAAACTCTCTAGTGCAGCTGCAGACTTTTCCGAGCTTCTTAAGGTTAGTGGTCTGACTAGGCCACCACTCTTACAACAAACACATATTTATGAGATATTCCTGTGGCAAATTAAATAACCAGCTGCTCTTTTTCAATCTGAGCATAATTTTCTTTGGGCAGAGACACCTTTAAGAGACGCAGGTGACTGACTGGTTGATTCTTCAGAAGAAAGGGAACAAACCTTACAGGGTTCTGGGGTTGTGTCTTTTGATTCTGGATCTTCCAAAAATTAGCAAAACCACATGTAACTGGTGCTTCCTATGTATGTATTGATAGAGCAGAAGTAGAAATTAGGCTGTCAGGTAAGTTGTCTGACTTGACAGACACACCATCTGTGTTGATGGTGACATACCATTGGTAAGTGTTCCAGGCAAAAACATTCAGCCATTTGTATCCACCTTACATCTCACATGCCATAACCCTGCCCAGGTCTAGGGATTTTTGACACATTTTCTTCCTGGGAAACATCAAACTTATTTCTGCACACCTTTAAAAAACGGTTTTACCCTCCACATCTGCAGTAGATATTGAAAAGACAGGGCATGTAATCAAGGTTTGTGAGTACAAATCATTTGATATCAGCATCTAATTAATATTTGAGAATGTGCGGCTTTGATGCGCATGCAGGAATAGACCTGTGCAGGGGAGTTGTCCTTTAAGAGTGTAAAAATCCATGGAGACCTGGCTGTCTTGTGACCTCTCTGTGTGTCTGGATTTTTTTCTTCTGAGTAACTGCATGTTCTTCTGCAATTGAGCCCAGTGATTATGTGTTGCTTGAGCAACTCCAAGATCAGCTTGTTCTAGAAGCTTTTCTTTCAGCTTGTGAACAGGAATGCTAAAGACAAATTTGTTCTTAATGTGCTCCAGATTCACAATCTTGAGCTTTCATTTCTCAACTGTGTAAGAAAACCATCAATTCCCCAAGCTGAAAATGTTCAAAATCAGGATTTTTCCTAGATTCCCAGTTTATTTATTTATTTATTTATTTATTTATTTATTTATTTATTTATTTATTTTATATACCACCCATCTGGTCAGAGGCCATTATGGGCAGTCACAACATAGTCCATGGCAGACATAAATGAAACAAATTAATCAGCAATAAAAATTAGTACAAAACAATCAAATCAGTAGATCAGTAACATAAAAAAACAACAGTTGAATAATTATAATGATAAAATTGCCCACTGAATATTCAATATTTTAAAGGTGGCAATTGAGCATTCAGTATTATAAAGGTGGCAAAGTTTACTCAATAGTTGCCATCTTCAAAGGTTTTGAGGGCTTTTGCCAGGGTTTTCCTGGTTGGATCTGCAAACAATTACTGTATATGTTTCCAAGGCCAGGTCACAAAAACACAGTTATAAGACTGCAATCTTGTAGTCTGTTGTTCACTTTGGTTACTGTAAGGTAAAGAATAAGGTTTTGCTCCCATTCCCTCCCATTCCCTTCCAAATTGACAGCCAAGATGGACTGAGAAGGAAGATTGAAAGATGACATTTTGGAATGCCTACAGTGAAGAACAGTCCCTCTGGGGAAAAAACTACAGGCTCAAGATCCAATTCTGACACCTTGTAGTATCCACTTCTCACCTTCTGTGGGTATGGAGGAAAATACTGTGCAAATTGTGTAGTACAGTGGTACCTCGTATAAAGGAATTAATTTGTTCCAAATGAAATTCTGTTAAGCAAATTTTCCTTTATACAGATTTCCCATAGGAATGGATTGAAAACAGAGTAATCCCTAATCGCGACCATTTTTATGTTGTATGGATTTGACCCATAGATGATTCTATTAAGCAAATTTCCCCTATCTCCAGAATTGTTTACGTTGTACAGATTTTATGTTATACAAACCGTTTCTTATACGAGGGTCCACTGTATCTCTTTTGCCCTGAGGCAAAGGATATGTGGTAAAAAGGATGTCAAAATAGGTACAGCACAATAAATACTGACCTGCTTTTCAAACTCCCAAAATCCTTATGCACTCAGTTAAACAGAGTTTGAATATTTTCTTGATATAACGTTTCATTTTTCATTTTTTGTTTTCTCACTTGATGCTTGCATTTATATCAGAATCTCATTCATGTGAGGAATGTGTTGGGAGCCATTTTGTTAGGTACAGGAAAGCATCCAACTCTGGCCTTTGTGGAATGGGGTGTGTGCGTGTTGAAACTTCATAGAATGAAATAGATATGTGATAGATAAGCACATGTTTTCCCTGTGAGGTGCGTTGAGGGGAAAAGGAGACAGACACATCTAATAGAATTTTCCTTTTCTTTGCACTCTTAAAAGCATAGATGCCCTCATAATCTCGGAAATGGAATTTTAACTTGCATGTATGACTAGATGAAGATCTATGAAATGTAATTTGCACCTCAACGAGTGACAAAGAATGGGTGTCTGCTTTGCAGACAAATCTACGGCAGAGCTAACTTTTCTTGCACATATGCTACAAAGAGAGAGCACAAACAGAGCTAAGAAATTTGCTTTGAAGGATAATTCATTCACAGTGGCATGCTGAAGCTAGGAATAGGATGATGCTCTAGAAGCCAGAGCATATTTGTGCTGTTGCTGGTTCATTATGGGCAGCTTCAGCATGTCATTATATTCATTCATTTTAGAGCCAATTTTGAAGTTCTGATTGACTCAAGACTACCCTAGATTCTAGGACCTGAGGCTTTAACCACTGTTTGAAAACTTCAGACATGGACCACTTCCTAGAACCAGCCTGTTGCATTTGCATCTCAGTGTATCTTCCACCACAGGGTTTTCTAGATGGGACATTATTATCTTCTTACACCTTTTTGTTGTCACTCAGTGACAGGAGATCATAGGGTTTATTGGTCCCTGTATCCTAGTGCCAAAGGACGACATCAGCATGACTGCCATAATTATTGTGGGCTGGGAAATTTTGCCTCAGTTTCAGGACTCTGCAAGGGCCCTTTTACTGTACTTGCTTTCCTGACTGTTGCTTCTTGAGCCTGTTGGTGCTTTAGCGTTGAAATACCTGGGGAAGCATTGAGATCCACAGCTTTATTCTATTTGATGGCTGGCCAGGCCTAGCTATAGTGTTATACCTGCCATCTGCCCAGCATAGTCCAGAGATTTTGGAAGCCCCATCACACACACACACACACACACACACACACACACACACACACACACACACACACACACACACACACACACACACACACACACACACACAAACTGAAGTGGTTTGAGCACTGGGACCGCTTAATGATTCATAAGAAAATTTCATGCCTTTGTAAATTGCAAGCAAATGTGTCGAGTTGTTCACACCAAAACCTCTGTCCCCCAATGTACGGTAGTTCTTGTCAAGCACTCTGGAGTCAAACCAAGGTGAAGTTTCTAGGCCAAAGAGGCTCCTCCCCCTTTTCTTTTGCACAGGAGGTGACAAAAATGCTGCAAGTATTTTAAATTATTAATTTTCAACTTTTTTAGCCATTTATTTATTTTTATTTATTGTTATATTTATATCCCGCTTATCTTCTAAGCAGAACTCTAAGCGGCATACAATCGGGCAACAAAGCGCCGAAACAAGACGATCATAATTAAATGCAAGAATAATAGTAACAATATAAAAACACATATAGCAAATAAAACCCTGTTGCATCCCAAGGCGCCTAGTAGGCATGATTCCTAACAGTTGACTATCATGGACACCAATGATCAATGATCAATAGAGTGCTCAATAGAGATGACGGGGGGGGAGCAAATTAAAGCTCGCCAAAGGCCTCTCGAAATAAGAATGTTTTTAAAGCTTTCTGAAAGGCCTGCAGGGACTCTGCAGAGCGCACTTCGCTGGGGATGGAATTCCATAAGGAAGGGGCTGCCACAGAGAAAGCCCGGTTCCAGGTGACCGTCTTCCAGGCCTCTCGCAACTGCCGAACAGGTCGGGCCGAGGTGGATGGCTGGAAGATACGCTCTGTCAGGTAGTCCGAACCCAAGCCATGGAGGGTTTTATAAATGAAAACCAAGACCTTGAATCTAAAACGGGCTGCAACGGGCAACCAGTGCAGGCGGACCAGGACTGGGGTGATGTGGTCATAACGACGCACACCAGCCACCAGCCTGGCCGCCGCATTCTGTACCCGCTGCAGACGCCGGAGAAGAGTCAAGGGCAACCCCATGTAGAGGGCGTTGCAGTAGTCCAGCCTCGAGATCACCAGTGCTTGGACCACTGCTCTCAGAGAGTCACCGTCCAGGTACGGGCGGATCTGGGCAATCTGACGAAGATGGTAATAGGCGGCCCTGGTCACCGACGCCACCTGAGCCTCCATGGTCAGCGCCGGGTCCAGGACCATGCCCAGATTCCACACCCTCTCCACCGGCTGGAGGGAACCCCCCCCCAGACAGGGAAGAGGGCCACCGTACCCAGACGGCGAGCTCCCAAAGAACATAACCTCCGTCTTCTCGGGGTTGAGCTTAAGCCTGTTCGCCCCGGTCCATGCCAGCACAGCGTCCAGGCACTCATCAAGGATCCTCACAGCTTCCACTGCAGAGGTGGAAAAGGAGAGATAGAGCTGCGTGTCATCAGCGTACTGGTGACAGCAGACTCCAAATCTCCTAATGACCCCAGCCAGCGGCCTTACGTAGATGTTAAACAGCATGGGGGACAGAGACGACCCCTGTGGAACCCCACAAGGGAGTATCCAAGGGGCCGATAACTCCCCCCATGCTGAACGTACTGTGGACGGCCCTCCAGGAAGGAATGGAGCCAACTGCAAGCAGTGCCTCCGATCCCCACCTCAGAGAGCCGATCCAACAGGATACCGTGGTCGATGGTATCAAAGGCCACTGACAAATCCAGGAGAACCAACAGGGTAGAGCAACCCCTGTCGGCCACCCGGATTAGGTCATCTTGCAGCGCGACCAAAGCTGTTTCGGTCCCCCGACGAGGCCTGAACCCAGACTGGCATGGATCGAGGCACAACGTAGAAACGTAGAAACAGCATCCTGATTGGCCTCTATATTTCTGTACAAATAATTCTGTAACCAAACGCGTCTGAACAACTACTTCAGGTATATCAGCAGCCTCAGAGTTTCGCCCCATAGACGGTTCTCCCAATGCAAACTTCTCTATATTATAGGTAAAGGTGAAGGTTCCCCCAGCACATGCATGCTAGTTGTGTCCAACTCTAGGGGCAGTGGTCATCTCCATATTCAAGCCGAAGAGCCAGTGTTATGCAAGTCCATTGTCACGTGGCCGGCATGGCTGCAAGGAAACACTGTTTTATTTTCCGGCTTTTTATGGGAATACCTATTTATCTACTTGCATTTACATGCTTTCAAACTGTTAGGTTGGCAGGAGCTGGGGTTATCAGCGGAAGCTTGCTCTGCTGCGTGGCACCTGGGATTTGAACCACCAAGCTGCTGACTTTGCAGCCAACAGTTTTTGGAGCCTTAGTTCGCTGAGCCACCACACTCAGAGGACATACTTGGCATTTAAATCACTATCACGTTAGTGAGAGTAAAAGACAGGGGAAAGGAGTATGGTTCACTTGCATAACACACCCATCGGTGCATCACCAGCAATATCATCTGGACAATGGCTGCAAAGGGCCAGTATAGGCAATCGCACTAAACAAAAACAACACAAAATAATCAGGAATATTACAAAGAAATACAAGCCAAGCTCGGCATACAAAACATTACACATACTCATACCAAGTTGGATTTACTCACAATTAGTATTCATGTAATGCAGTCACAGTTTTCCAAAGTATCTATTTCCCCACTTTTAACATATAACATAAATTGTTGTTATCAGTTACTTTAAAGACAATACAAGAGTGCTATAAGATACAAGATTGTGGTAGAAAACATACCCCAATAATGAAGCCCCATAGAAAAATAGCTGATTAATTCAGTTGTAGTTAAACTGAAGATCAAGTTCACTTATTTAACCCTTGGTATATTGCATTTACAAAGTAATGTAGTTGCCTTAATTATTGGAAATAGTAATTAGTTACAAGTAACTCAGGGCACAACTGCTTTTTATAAAACTAATTATGTAAATGGGTAGAAAGGAAATCCAGGTAACTTGACAATCCAGAGCTCACATTATTTTCTTCCTTATTTGGAAAAGCAGCAAAAATTCACCCACTCCTGATTTAGCTTGCATCCTGCCTAGCCTCACCTACAGAACACATGTCATGTGGTTAGTTTTTCCAGTTCCTGCATTGCTGAATGGCTCACCACTAGCTCATGGTTCTTTTCCTAGGCCCATGCCACTCCTTCCAAAGGATGTGCAGCAAACAGTTCTTTAGATTGTATTGCTGGGGCTACACCCCCGCTTGCTCCAAACCGTACTTCCAGCTGTATGCACCCAGCATCTTTCTCCCCTCAATCCTCCCTCCCATCACTTCTGATTGCCAACATTGTGTAAGTACCACACCCATACAAATACATTTCCAGAGCCTGCTGGGAATGAGTAGAGATGGATACCTGAGATTCCAAGCCACATCACACACAAAAACATTTTTTTTTAAAAAAATCAGCACTGTTTTGCCTTGATAGTTGTCTTCCCACCTGCAAAATAGGAGAGCCATAGTAATTCCCTGATGGGATTTCAGCTTGCCGCCTAGGATCTGGAAATCCTGTGTACCAGAATGGGATATTTTAGTCCTGAAGAGTTACACTCCGTTTCAGAATGCACGGAGGACTAGAACTATGGTGCCAACATTTTTGTGGCATTGTTGCCAGAATGGTAAGTGATATCTCCAGGTTATTGTTTGTTTGTTTGTTTGTTTGTTTGTTTGTTTGTTTTGAGAGTAGGAGAGAGAGAGAGTATTTTTACCCCACCTTTCTCCTTGGAAAGGAACCCAAAGCAGCTTACAGTAATGAGGGACAATATAGTACGGTACAATTAAGAGTAGACATATTCAAGTTTGAGAACAGGGAATTGAGGGACATATTACAGCATTAAAAGACAACATTAAAACTACAAGAGAACACAAACAGTTAAAGATAGAGTAAGAATTCCATGTAATCATGCATGGTAGACCATCTAAAAGTTATGGGAGATGGAGAGTAGCAGTGAAAACATTGTGTCAGCACAATCATACAAGGGAGATATAAACACAAAATTACACATGGTTATAAACACAAAGTCTATATAATCATGTATGGTAGATTCCTATAAAGACACATAATAGGTAGTCCATCATTCATGGAAACCTTGTCGAAAGAGAAAGGTGTTTGCCTGTTTCTGGAACGACTGCAGAGATTGGGCAGTCCTGGCTTTTAGTGGGAGGGAGTTCCAGAGTCTGGGTGCAGCAGCCGAGAAGGCCCTTTCATGTGTTCCCACAAGGGTGGCCAGATGGAAAGAATGGCCTCTCCTGATGACCTTAACACCCAAGCTGGTTCATACTGTGAGATTTGATCTTTGAGGTAGCTAGGACCCAGGTCGTACAGTGCTTTGTAGGTTAAGGTCAGCACTTTGAATTGTGCCCGACAGCCACCAGCCATATGTAGTTTGCTTTTTTAACAACAAAAAGCCAGAACAAAAGGTGGCCCAACCAATCTCCTATTTCTGTCATTGGAGTGTTTATTGTGTCCTTGCTATTGTTAGTAATGGGACAAAAAGTGTTTTGTGCCATGAATTTTCAGAAAATCAGAATGACCCCATTTAGGGCAAGAGGCAATTGAATTCTTCTTGAGATCACAAAACAGAAGTGACAGCCATTAAATTCTAGTTCTGAAACTGTTTCTAGGGGCCTTTTCACACGACCCCCTAAGATCCGCTGGTCCCTTAAATTCGGACCAGAGATCTTGGGGGTTCGTTTCAGTTCCTGCGTCCCCACCCCTCAGCACTTCCTGCTCCTGTCGGCGTGAGGGGAGGGAGGGGAAAAAAGGACAAAAGTAGCCTTTACTAACCTGCCGGTGCTGGTCGAACTTGCCACGAGCCCCGTTACTTCCTGATTCCTTCTCAAGGGGCTCTTAAAGGGGCGGGAGGCAAAAAAACAACAGACAAGCGAGGAGAGCCCGGCACTCTTATCCGCATCAAAAAATTTTCACCTCCAGAGAGAAGGTACAAGAAAAGTGCACTGGGTCGCGCTAAAGTGGGCGGGGTCGCACTTAATTGTCTGCAAACTCCGGAGCTGGTGGGGAAACATTTCTAAGCTCCGGAGCTGGGAGCCATTTGCAGCGCAGCTTAGGGGTCGTGTATAAACGCCCTAAGACTCATACTATGGATTTATTATTGGGGTCAAAAATACACTGCAACTTACCCAATGCAAGCTTTTTTTATTTTTTAAAAAACAATCACCTTAATTGCTTTTTAAATTAATATTTTCTTTAAAAAATATGTCTGAGGGCTGTTATAATGTTATTCACATTTACTCAGAAGTGAGTGCCACTCCCAATGCAACAAGTACACTTATCTTGGAATAGACCCAAACTCTAAATGTGCTTAATATGTTTTCTGAATTGTTCCATAGACCTCTTGAAGGAAGATGCCTAAATGAAGTCATGAAGTCATAATTTAGATTGTCCCCACAAAAGCATTCTGTGAAAGCCCCTGTTTGTTTAGCAGTGTTTAAAGTAGCCACGTGATTAGAGCATTGCCAGATAATGGGTGAGTAATACCAAGGCAAACATGAAGTGCTCCTTTTCCTGATATTTTTGGTAATTTCTCTGTCCACAATGTAATTTTAAATTGGACTTGCCCTTGGGAAAAATACAGAATTGTGTGTGTGGTGCTATTTATACCTTCTGTATAGGAATAACTCCACACACACACACACACACACACACACACACACACACACACACACACACACACACACACACACACACACACACACACACACACACAGAGAGAGAGAGAGAGAGAGAGAGAGAGAGAGAGAGAGAGAGAGAGAGAGAGAGAGAGAGGCACATTCTTTTTTGTTGTAGTTAACAACTAAAAGCAAGCAAAATCTGTGCTTTTTTTTTTTTGAAATGAGGGTATGGAGTTTTAAATAATTACTAACACCATTTTTGAGACTAACTTCCATTTGGTGGAACTGAGCTCTCACTTCTAGTAACAGATTGTTGCTGCTACCATAAAAGGAAGCAAGTTGTTGGTTACCTGATTTTTACTGTATGTTTAAATCTAGTGAGGGAGAAAGGTATTTGAGACTGGTTTTGTTGCTGCTGTTGTTATTTGGCCCTCCTGTGTCAAAATAACTTTTCTAGCTTCCCTTACTATCTATCTTAAGGTATACTAGTGTAACTGGACTTAATTATCAGGGGGAACTTTTACCTTTACTTTAGAGGAGTATCTTTTTATATTCTGCTGAGGAAGCAAGTTGTGTCAAGCTGAGCTTCTTCAACAACAGCATAAGGATCGATTTAAACCAGAAGGCCTGGAATTTTTAGCTCTAGCCAGTATAGGAAGACATTATACCACCATATGTTGGTTCTTAACTCATTAGATGATGGTGAAGAAGTGGAAAGGCAGGAGTATCTAAATGTTTCAACCCCACAAGAAAAGAAGTCCGGTTGCCATGATTCAACTCCTAGAAAATCTCACCTGGATGATTGAGAATCTCCACAGGCAGATCCTTACAATGTTTTGACCTACCGTATGTTTGCAGGTACAAATCTATGATGCCAAATTTCGAGGGATGCTAAGAAACCTCTACGTTCCCCCGGAAGGAATGTAGCTTGTGAAGCTGCAGCCTGAGATTAAAGCATTCTACCTGCACAAACTAATCGGGCTGTCACTTAAAACCCAAGGGCAAGAGACGACTCCCAACAATTATCCTAGTTTGACCCTACAGCAGAGCAAAACTTCCATTCATAACTTTCATTGCTTTGCTATGCATCATATTTTCTATGGTATGATCACATTGCATTGCTCCTGCTCATTAACAACAAATTAACTGTTTTGCAGGGAGGTCTTTGGCAGAGAGCTAAGCAGTCTTTTTCTGTGCATGTTCAAACTACATGTCCACATGAATTCTCCCCCAGATTTCAAATGGAAAAAAAAAGATTGTTACAAACACCCATATCCCAATTTATCATTACCATCCATTTTTTAAAAATCCTTATATGTTCATGAAGGAGGTTAATAATACAATTATCTTTAAATGTACAGGGAAATATGACAGTTTGGAAAGTTTTGTTAAGTTAAATTCATTGGCAAAAATCCAGAAGTAAATCACAACTAGAGTTAGCCCATTGAATCAGTGGGGATTTGAGGAGTCGGCACTTACATATGATTTATTGATGCAATGGGCCTATTTTAGTTGTGACTAACTACTGGATTTCAGCTGGCATGTTAATAGCACTAGTCACTATGGTGATATATTATTCTCAGTTATTGCTTTCAGGAAGCATACTGGGATTGGGAAGTTTCTTCTTAAAAGTAATACTTCCCTTTTTCAGAAAGACTGCCGTTATGTGCTAATCATCCCAAAAGGCAATGTGGTAAAAGGTAATGGCATTGCTTGTTATACCACATGGCTTTGAAGCCTCTACTGTCAGGTAGGCAGAAGGTTGATAACGATGTTCTTTCTGTGGGCTTCCCGTATCTATTTGTTTGGCAACCGTAGGAACAATCCTCCTGAACTTGACGGACGGGCCTTTTGTCTGTTCCCAGATTGTGGCAGAGATACCAGAAGAAGAAAATGAAATCCTGCCGTTTTTATCGTATTTATCTGCCATTCCCCCTTTCACACGTTGCAAGGCTCCCACACCTCATGTGTTCACTTGCATGTTCACAGCAAGTTTCACAATCTTTATTTCTGGCCGTTGCCCTTGGTTGTTTGACAGAATGGACCGGTGAACTCTCGGATGGTATTGAACTCTGAAGTCATGGTGGGGCGGGTTGGGTGGGGGATGCTGAGAGCACCACATGAGATTTCCGTGTGAAAAGAGGCACACTAGAGGAGTGTTAATATATCCACAATCCTTGAAACCCAAGGTCGTAGTATTTTAAATGATGCCTGTGACCTCAAAACAACTTCACTGAAACATAAGCTCTATTCCGGGGTTTAGAATCTATTTATATGAAGAGGAGGTGTGTGGTCCTCGTGTCTTTTCTGCCATTGCTCTCCACTTGTGAAAGGCGATAGTCTAAAAAAAACCCCCCAAGATTCTTCTACAGACTGATGAATCTACTTGGATAAGTAGCAAAAAGTTTCTGTCTCACGAGAAAAGAAGTCCAGTTGCCATGACTCAACTTCCTGGATGACTGAGAATCTTTACATTCTTCTACAGATAATGATTTCCCATGCAATCTGGGACCCTGAAGAATTAGATCTCAAGATCATGCTGGGAGGGTCCACAAGTAGCACTGTCTTCAGATGATTCTGCTCCTCCTTCCCCACTGTTGTTCTTCACATGTAGGAAGTAATATTACTTAGGAGGAGTGGAACTAGTGGGCCCCCTCTATCCTCATATGTATGGTAACTGGCTTCCAAACATCCCAACTCAGCTTTTAGCAATTACACATTTCAGGCGTCTGTGCTCAGCAAATGCACTTGCTGTAACTGTACCGAGCTTTTTCATTTGAGGACTTGACAGGAAATATGATTTTTAAAAGGTCGTGTCAAATCCAATAAGACTGTTTCATTCTTGTTTGCAGGGCAAATGCTTTGCTAAATACAGTATGCAAAAAAATGTCAGCATGAAGTCTTATCTTTATATAAGTGTGTTTATATGTGTTTATTCCACAGCCACATATGTCATTGCTGTCCTGTTATTTCTACCAAGAAGAATGGAATAGATCAGCGACTTCTCAGATAGTTCCCCCTTCTATGTGGTAACTGTGCTCAGACTTGTTTAGCTAAAGTCAATAAAATGCCTTCAAATACTTTTTCAGACCAAAGAACTATCTGTGCAGTGCAGAAAAACACATAATGAATTGCAGCTTTGACTCTTCTGTAACAAACTAGTCTCCATTCTCACTTTGATCTTTTTTTCAACTCATGTTTTGCTGCAGGATACTCTTGGGAAAAAAACTTTCCTGTTAACATCTAATCTCTTTTTGTCTGTTCCCCCAGCCCTTAAAGCTATTCTCATTATGTTTGAGAAATCATCAGGGGTGGAGGTAGGCAGTAGGTGCCACACGTTTATGCTCAGAGTGTGCTTCAATGGGTTATTTCAGAACTTGAACAGTGAAGGAGGTGTAGGCATGACATTGGCTGTTTTTTTTTTAGATAACAAGGATAAGAAACAAGTTACAGTATTCCGAATGGAGTTTAAAGTTTGGTCCCAGCAGTTTGACAGGTTGCACAAGTTTTTCCCCTCATAGATTTTGCTGGCGTCGGACTTTTGTCAGCCAATATATGTTTGTACTAGAGCAGGGCTGTCCAACTTTGAACAGGCTGAGGTCTAATTTTTCCAGATGAAAGTGCTTGAGGGCTACTACACTAAAACCTCTACTTATGAATTTTGTCTGTTCCGAGCATATGCTGCTCATACGTAAAAAAATTTGTAAGTAGAGCAGTGGTTTCTCATAGGAACACATTGAAAATTGATTAATGCTTTCTGGAGGGAACATATTTCAATGCATTCCTATGGTAAGGCTGACCATGCATATGCTTCCCTTACACCTGCTCGAGCCGGTGTGGATGGGTGCAAGGGAGGCACATGCATGCTTATGCAGATTGCTCCTTCTGCTTGCCCGGGCTGCTGGAAGACTTTTTTAAAAAGGTGCACTTTCCCTCCCAACCCTCCTGGGGCCTGACTTGACTCTACTTCTCCTCCTGTTTCCCCCCTTCTCCCTTCCAGCCCCCTCGTTGCCACTGCTGCTGCTGCCCATAGCTCTCACTCACTTCTGCCATGTTCTCTCTGCAGCTGGGATGGGCCAAGCCAGCAGCAGGGCAATCACATCACCATGGTGGTACAAGGAGGAGGGAATGGCTCAGAAGGGTAGCAGGAGGAGCAGCAGGTCACAGTCTCTGTGAGGCAGCTGTGGGGGTGGAAGGAGGAGGAGGAGGAGGATGGATGGAAGGATGGGAGGTGTTATGTATTGATCTGTAATTGCTTGTTGAAGTAACTGCCTTCCTGTTCCAAAGGGAACAGGCCTATTGGTTGATTCTAGTTGCTGCATTTGGATCTTCAATCCTATTGGTTCCCGCCAAAAGGCAGCTTTGTGATTGGTTGTAATTGTTCCCTCCAAAATGTATCTTTTCCTAGCCAGTCCTGGCCCCTATACATGTAACTCCCTCTCCCCAGTCCCCAGTCTTGTCTCTCCCTGATTAAAGAGCTGTTCACTAGAAGCTGTCTCCAGCCTGCTTTGTCTCTGAGCTGAAATCACTGCTGAATCACTAACCCCACGCTATAATACTGGCAACGAGGATGGGATCCGGAATGCTGAGTAGCAGAGGCCCATCACGCTGACTCAGAGTCCGGATCGCAGCAGAGACAAGACTTACCTGCTGGCTAGAAGACGCCTGGAGAATGAAAAGTGAAAACTTGCCTGAGAGACCCCGGGGCTGGCTCCAACTCCAGCACTCCAGCACTTCACTCCATCTGCTGTGGCCAGCTGAGCCAGCCACAGACCTGTAAGTGTTTGCCTGCTTGCTTGGCAGCCCTCTCTCGGCTGGAAAATCATCTGTGCCTCTCTCTGGGCTTGTGAGAGATTCTCAGGGGGAGAGCCTACAAAGGCTGCAGGGAGGGGCTGCGCAGAAGGACACTTGCCTGAGAGACCCCGGGGCTGGCTCCAACTCCAGCACTTCACTCCATCTGCTGTGGCCAGCTGAGCCAGCCAGCCTAGCCACTGCTGGAACTCAAGACCTGTAAGCTTCCTTGCTATTCACTATTGCAACGGCTTGTTTGGGGACAGTCCCAAAGGCTGCCTCGACATGCGCCTCTCCCCTCTTGCCCTGTTCCTGCTCCCTCTTCCACCCTTGCCCTCCCCTTTTTCCCTCCCCTTGTTGTCAGTTCTCTCTGACTGTGGTGGATTAGGGGTGCGGTGTTCATCCCGCTCCCCCTTTCATCTAATTCCTTTATCCTCTGTGCTGCTTCCAAGGACACTGGACTGGTTTGGCGGCAGTGGGCCTTCCATCTATCGAGGCTCGGGGTTAGCTCGCGGCTGCTGTGTTTGGGCCCTCCCAGGCCTGAGGCCGCTGCCCGGCCCGCCGACAGTTGATGGCCTGACCCCACTTCGTGCTTGTTTTTACCCACCTATGACATCAGCTGCCATACCAGTCATTGCTGCTCATTCACTGCCTGTGAACCATCTTTGCGTCCCTCCCTGTCCCTCTCCATTTGCCCTGGTGGTTGCCCTTTAATTTGTTGTTTGTAGTTTGTAATTTGTAATTTTAGTGCATTATTGTCTTGTTAATTTCATTGTTATTGTAATTTTTATACTTTTACAGTGTTGTTGTTGTAACTACCTATATACATATATTTTTTTCCTTTTCCTTTTTCTTTTCTTTTTTTTTTTTTCTCGCCATGAATGCAGGGGCTCACATACCAACGGTGATGGGCCGTGGGCGGTACGCTTGTAGCCGTAGGGTTTGTCAGGTAAGAAGAACTCGGTCAGACAACTCGTGTCTGTCCCTCGTTCTGACCCCTCGGCTCTCTGTCACGTGCCCGGGAGTCACTCCACCAGCGCCCCCAACCTTACCTGTATCCTGATGAATGCCAGGTCGGTTCATAACAAGATCCCTCTCATCTATGATACCATTGCGGATGGGAAGCCCGACCTGGCATTCATCACCGAGACCTGGGTGGGCACGGAGGGCTTCTCTCTCTCCCTTTGCCCGCCCGGGTATCTGGTAGAGGGAGTGGGAAGGTTGGGGGGTCAAAAGGGGGGAGGGGCCGCAATCGTCTACAGGGATTCTTTACACGTCAGCAGGGCCTCGACATTGGTTAGCCAGGGTTGGAGGTACTTCATCTGTTGGTGGGACAGCGGGACAGATTTGGCATTGTGCTGGGCTACCGAGCTCCCGCAACCCTGCACAATCCCTTCCAGAGCTCACAGAGTTCATCTCCGCTGCATTGTTGAGATCCCCGCGCCTATTGGTTGCGGGAGACCTCAACGTGCATGCGGATGGTGGGCTTGTTGGTGTAGCTCTGGAGTTCATGGAATCCATGGCTTCCATGGGTCTGTCCCAGCATGTTTTATGCCCCACCCACAGATCTGGTCACACCCTGGATCTGGTGTTTACCTCCATGTCGGGGGATTCACGTCTGGAGGTGGGGGACCTTGTCTCCCTTCCTGTGTCATGGACAGACCATCACCTGCTTTCATTTTCCCTGGCGATTTTGGCTCCTCCCCGCGGGGACCACCGGCCCACTATCTTGGCCCGCCCCCGGAGGCTCCAGGACCCTCAGCGGTTCAGTGAGCTCTTTGGGGGACTACCTGGTGGTTTGGCTGACGTTCCGGCCGAGGGTGTGGCGAATCTTTGGCATGAAACAGCTGTCCACACCATTGACCGGATCGCCCCCAAGCGCCTCCTCCGCTGCCGAGCCCGGCCCTCCCCATGGTTCACGGGGGAGCTTAGGGCAATGAAGCAGGTTAGGAGGAGGCTGGAACGCAGCTGGAGGAAAGCCCGCACGGCGTTGAGTAAGGCTGCCGTTGATGCCCAGTCTAGTCGCTATATCATCGCGATAAGGGAGGCTAGAACATCTTTCACCTCCCTGAGAATTGCTGAGGCCTCGAACCGCCAGGCGGAGCTCTTCCGGGTGGTTCGGGACCTCAGCAATCCTAGTCTGGCCAGGCCTCCTCCTACTGAGTTCAGTAGTGAGCAATTTGCAGCCTTTTTCGAACTAAGATTGAGGCCATCCGTGCTGGTTTTGACTCCGGTTGCAGTGGTCCTGCCCCGCCATCTCCAGTTGCTGGTCCGCCTTCGCGCCTCGGTTGGATGCGCTTGGGCCTGTTTCTACTGTCGAGATCTCCAAGGCTATGGTGCATTGCCGGCCTGCCTCCACTCCTTTCGACCCTTGCCCTGCCTGGCTAATTAGAGCTGCCAGAGGGACTATGGCCGAATGGGCTTCTGCCATCGCCACCGCCTCGTTCAGCGAGGGGATTTTTTCCCTCTCGTCTGAAGGAGACGGTGGTAAAGCCCATCTTGAAAAAACCTGGCCTGGCGGTGGATGATCTGACAAACTATCGTCCTATCGCCAATGTCCCATTTATGGGCAAGGTGATCGAGAGGGTGGCGGCGGTCCGGCTGCAGTCATACTTGGAGGATCGGCAGTGCCTCGATCCTTGCCAGTCCCGGTTCAGGCCCCGCCAGGGTACCGAAACAGCTTTGGTCGCCCTGCAAGATGACCTTCTCAGGGCGGCCGACAGGGGTTGCTCTTCCCTGTTGGTCCTCCTGGATCTGTCAGCGGCCTTTGATACCGTCGACCACGGTATCCTGTTGGACCGGGCTCTCTGAGGTCGGAATCGGAGGCACTGCTTGCAGTTGGCTCCGTTCCTTCCTGGAGGGCCGGCCACAGTACGTGCAGCATGGGGGGAGTTATCGGCCCCTTGGATCCTCCCGTGTGGGGTTCCACAGGGTCGTCTCTGTCCCCCATGCTGTTTAACATCTACGTAAGGCCGTTGGCGGGGTCATCAGGAGTTTTGGAGTCTGCTGTCATCAGTACGCTGATGACACGCAGCTCTATCTCTCCTTTAACACCTCTGCTGTGGAAGCTGTGGAAGTTCTCGACGGGTGCCTGGAGGCCGTACTGGCTTGGACCGGGGCGAACAGGCTTAAGCTCAACCCCGAGAAGACGGAGGTTATGTTCTTCGGGAGCTCGCCGTCGGTACGGTGGCCCTCTTCCCTGTCTGGGGGGAGTCTCCCTCCAGCTCGCGGAGAGGGTGCGGAATCTGGGTGTGTTCCTGGACCCGGCGCTTGCCATGGAGCACCAGGTGGCGTCGGTGACCAGGTCCGCCTATTTCCATCTCCGTCGGATCGCCCAGATCCGCCCATACCTCGACGCGAGCTCCTTGAGAGCAGTGGTCCAAGCTCTGGTGATCTCGAGGCTGGACTACTGTAACGCGCTCTACATGGGGTTGCCCTTGAATCTTCTCCGGCGCTTGCAGCGGGTCCAGAACGCGGCGGCCAGGCTGGTGGTTGGTGTGCGTCGTTATGACCACATCACCCCAGTCCTGGCCCACTTGCACTGGTTGCCCGTTGCGGCCCGGATCAGATTCAAGGTCCTGGTTTTAGTTTATAAAACCCTCCAAGGCTTGGGACCGGACTACCTGGCAGAGCGTATCGCTCAGCGGTCAACTTCGGCCCGTCCCGTTCGGCAGGCGCGAGCGCACTTGCTTCGGGTCGCCACCCCTCGGGAAGCCCGGAGGACGAGCACTCGGACCCGGGCTTTCTCTGTGGCGGCCCCCAGCCTCTGGAATTCCATCCCCAGTGAAGTGCGCTCTGCAGAGTCCCTGCTGGCCTTCCGAAAGGCGCTGAAAACCTACCTTTTTCGTGAGGCCTTTGGCGACAGTTGATTTTTTTTTTTTTTTTTTTTTTTTTTTTTTTTTTTTTTTCTTTTTCTTTCCCGCCATCGTAACTTGCATTTTAGTCGAGGTGTCATGTGGTTTTAACAGTGTTTAGGGAGTTTATAGGTTTGTCTGTGATTATTTATTGTATTTTATTGGCTTTGTAGCCTTTTTTTGTTGTAAGCCGCTTAGAGTACCCTGTAGATAAGCGGGATATAAATATAATAAATAAATAAATAAATAAATAAATAAATAAATAAGTCCACGGGTCTTGGAGCCCTTCCAGCTGTCCGAGCCTCACACTTGGGAGGACTATGTTGAGCATTTCGAGTTCTTCGTGGTGGCTCAAGGTATCACTGGTGCCAGCAAAAGAAGGGCCATGTTCCTGAGTTGCTGTGGGCGGGAGACCTTCATGTTGGCCAAGGCACTGCTCGCCCCAGCAAAGCTGAGTGAGACATCACTCACAAACATTTTCGCCCGGCTGGCAAGCCACTTGGCACCTACCAAAACCAAGATGGCCTGGCAGATGGAGTTCCAGAAAAGGCAGCAGCAAGCCGGAGAATCTGTGGCTGCATTCCTGGCAGGACTCCGGAAGCTTGCTCAGCACTGTGGCTTCCCAAATCTTGAAGACACTCTCTTGAATCGATTTGTTGGGGGGCTCAGCAGCAAAAAAGCCCGAAGGCGCATTGTGGCAAAGGAAGATGTTACCCTTGCCTCCGCCTTGAAAGAGGCCACCGCCACAGAGAATTATGAGCAGGAAGAGCTCAATGCCAGTGGCAAGACCACAAAGCTGCGGGTAGAGGCTGCCCATGCCATGGATGAGCCAGAGGCTAGTCCAAGCCAGAGCCCAGTCCGTGGTGTCGAGTTGGTGCGTCAGGCGGATGCACGGTCCAAAGATCACCGAGGCGCTTGCACAGGCTGTGGCGGACACCATGAGCGGAAAGGCTGCCGTTTTCGTGATGCTACGTGCAGGGCTTGCGGTAAGACAGGACACATCGCCCGGGTCTGTCAGTCAGTGGCAGCTGCAACAACGGAATCACCTAGATCAACACGTCGCAGATCATCCACCACAACTCATCTCCTAGACGACTGCAATTATCTCACAGAGATCAATGGAGAGATCGTGCAGTTTCCGGCGCAGGGCAAACCATCCATCAGAGTGAAGATCGAAGGTCAACCGTGCGACATGGAGGTGGATTCCAAATCTGGATTCACCATTGTCTCAGACCAGACTGCAAGGGGGCTCTTTCCTGGGGGTAAGTTCCCCTCTCTGGAGTCATTCCCAGCAACCTTGCAGTCATACACGGCTGGCCGCATCCACATTCTAGGAATGTGTGCTGTGAGGGTACAATTCCGGGAGAAACAGGTCGTGCTTAAATTGGTGATTGCACAGGGGAGTCACCCCAGTCTTTTGGGTACTGACTGGTTTCCTGCCTTGGGGCTGAGTATATCAGGGCTCAACTCAGTCCAAACTGCCCCTGATTGGGCGAGGTATTAGGCCAAGAATTTGCTGAACTCTTCAGTGGAAAGCTGGGTTGTTATAAAGGGCCTCCAATTGACTTTGAGCTGGACCCCAGGGTGGCTCCAATCCGACTCAAGCCAAGGCGAGTGCCTTTTGCGCTGCAACCCAAAATTGAGGCGGAACTGGACAAATTGGTCAAACAGGGAGTTCTTCCACCTGTGGACTCTTCGAGGTGGGAGACTCCTATCGTCACACCCCTTAAGGCGAATGGGGAAGTGAGGATTTGTGCAGACTACAAATGTACCATCAACAAGGCACTCAGGGGAAATTCATACCCCATTCCAGTCGTCTCACAGCTGTTGGCAAAATTGGCTGGGGGAAAAATTTTCGCCAAACTTGATCTGGCTCAAGCTTACCAACAGCTGCCAATGACTCCGCAATCTGCGGAAGCACAAACGATCGTAACGCACAAAGGGGCTTTCAGAGTGAACAGGTTACACTTTGGACTTTGTGTGGCTCCAGGAATTTTTCAAGGGCTAATGGAGCGCCTGTTAAGGGGTCTGCCAGGGGTCTTGCCATTTTTGATGATGTTCTGATTGCTGGGAAAGACCCCCAGGAACTAGTGGGGCGTATCCGTGCTGTGTTACTCAAATTTAAGGGTGGGGCTGCAGCTGAAAAAGGAAAAATGCAGTTTTGGGGTGCCATCTGTCGATTTTTGGGGGTTTAAAATTGATGCAACGGGCATCCACCCCACTGACTCTAAAATTAAAGTCATTACTGAGGCACCACGCCCATGGAACAAGACGGAGTTACAGTCATTCCTGGGACTTATTAACTTTTACCATTCATTCCTACCTCAAAAAGCTTCAATAGCGGAACCGTTGCATAAACTATTGAAGAAAAAGAGTGTGTGGCGTTGGGCTCAGGCACAGCAGAAGGCTTTTGACACCTTGTGGGGCATGCTGACTAGCAGGAGCGTCCTTGCTCATTATGACGAGTCGAAACCTCTTGTTCTGGCATGTGATGCTTCTCAATATGGGCTGGGAGCTGTGCTGAGCCATAGGGAAGCGGATGGGTCAGAAAAGGCCATCTCGTTCTATTCTCGTACGTTGTCGCCAACGGAGCGCAACTATGCACAAATTGACAAGGAAGCCCTGGCAATAGTGGCAGGGATTAAAAAGTTTCAAGACTATTTATACGGTCGCCACTTCTTCCTTGAAACTGACCACAAGCCTCTGTTAGGATTGTTCCACCCGAACAAACAGACGCCGCAGATTCTCTCCCCCAGAATGCTGCAATGGTCTATATTCCTGAATGGGTTCCAGTACACCCTGACCCATGTTCCAGGGAAAAGGTTGTGCCAGGCTGATGCACTAAGTCGCTTGCCCCTTCCTGGTGTGTGCGATGCAGATCCTGCCCCAGCTGAACGAGTGATGATGCTGGAAACACTTCCGGGGGCCCCTGTAACTGCCACTGAAATAGCTGGGAGAACAAGGAAAGATCTCGCTCTCTCCCGTGTGCTCATTTGGGTAGGGAGGGGATGGCCAGGTGGCCCGCATGAGGAAAACTTTAGACCGTACACAACAAGGCAACATGAGCTATCCCTGCATAAGGGCTGTCTCCTATGGGGAGACAGGGTGATCATCCCAGCACCACTGAGAAACAGGGTTCTGGATACACTGCACTTGGAGCATCCGGGAATGGTCAGGATGAAGTCGCTGGCCCGGTGCTATGTATGGTGGCCTGGGATGGACCAAGATGTTGAACGATGGGTACGGACGTGCAAGGCATGTCAGGAAGTGCGCCCAGAAGTGGCCAGAGCACCAGTCCACTGGTGGGAGCAGACCCGGACTCCCTGGAGCTGGCTGCACTTAGATTTTGCTGGGCCATTCCAAGGAAGGGTTTTTTTTGGTTATCGTTGATGCGTATTCTAAATGGTTAGAGGTGGCTATGGTTCCCAGCATGTCGTCAGCTGCAGTCATCAAGGTGCTGAGACAGCTGTTCACAACCCATGGGTTGCCCGAGACCATTGTCTCAGACAATGGAGCAGCCTTTGTATCCCAGGAATTCAGGGCATTTCTGGTTGATAATTTCATAAGAGGGGTCACCTCAGCTCCTTTTCATCCCTCATCCAATGGGCAGGCTGAGCGCATGGTGCAGACAGCCAAAGGATCTCTTGCACACTTGATGGAGGGTGACTGGTCAACGCGCATTGCCCGAATGTTGTTCTTGCAGCATGCGACGCCGTGTACTACTACGGGCAAGTCGCCAGCAGAGGTGCTTCTAGGTAGAAGGCTGGTGACGGTGCTGGACTATGTCCACCCAGACAAAATGCCAAACCGCAAGGCTAGAGCACCTCCACAGGCAGAGAGCGACTCTACAAGGTATTTTGCTCCTGAAGATTTGGTCTGGGTGAGAAATTATGCCAGAGGTCCCCTGTGGGTGCCAGGGGTGATCACCAGAGCGTCTGGGCCAGTCTCTTATTACATGGCCATTGAAGATGGCAGGGTCTGGCGTAGGCACATGGACCAACTGAGGCACAGAGCGCCCAGTAGAGTTGGTACCAGTATAGGTGAATTGCAGCCTGAGAGTGACACTACCCCCATTAATGATTCACAGCTGCAAGACCAGAGCAGAGATGACCCAGGAATGAAGGTACCAGTGGCGTCTCCAAATGAATCTGCTCCTGCAAGTCCTCATGGCGCCGAGGAACAGATCAGGGACACTGAGTTGTCTGAAACCCCCTCCGTGTCAGACGAAACTATTATAGTAGACTCTTCCCCACAGACACTGACTGCTGAAGCCCCTGCAACACCCATAGTCAGGAGATCAACTAGAAGTCGCAGGGCCCCACAATATCTAAAGGATTACGTGGGCTGTGCCCACCAGGGGGGGTGTTATGTATTGATCTGCAATTGCTTGTTGAAGTAACTGCCTTCCTGTTCCAAAGGGAACAGGCCTATTGGTTGATTCTAGTTGCTGCATTTAGATCTTCAATCCTATTGGTTCCCGCCAAAAGGCAGCCTTGTGATTGGTTGTAATTGTTCCCTCCAAAATGTATCTTTTCCTAGCCAGTCCTGGCCCCTATAAATGTAACTCCCTCTCCCCAGTCCTCAGTCTTGTCTCTCCCTGATTAAAGAGCTGTTCACTAGAAGCTATCTCCAGCCTGCTTTGTCTCTGAGCTGAAATCACTGCTGAATCACTAACCCCACGCTACAATAGGAGGAAGGAATTATCCGGGGGGGGGAAGAGGGGGACGTTACTGTGCAAAAAAGGTGGGCACGCCCATGAACCCGCCCCTCACTGTCCCTTCCACTCCCCTTCCTCCGCTCTGCACCAACCACTCAATTGGTCACGAGACAGTGGCACGCCGATCATCTGGCCAGTAGGGAGAGCAGGGGACTGTGCCATGGCCCTTAAACTGCCCTGCTCAGCTGAGACAGTGGGCTGGCAATACCCACAGCTTTGCTGGGGCAGTGGTGGTCCTTGGGGTGGGGGAGGTAGAGGTGCAGAACTTATCCCCTCACATTTTTTATTTATGGCTGGCGGGCTACTTTTGAACCCTTCGTGGGCTACTGGTAGCCCCCGGTCTACCTGTTGGACAGGCCTGTACTAGAGTCTTTTGGGAAACATCTTTGTGTGTTAGGACAAGGAGAAATCTTCTATGTGCCTTGTGTTATTCTTTATTTATTTAGAATATATTTATGCCTCTTTTCTCCTTGGAAAGGACCTAAGGCGGCTTATAACATTGAAGGACAATTTATTAAGTTGGAGATGAGTGTACAACAGTTGCTAACATATTAAAGACAACATTTAAAGTTAAGAACAATGAGTGTGAAGAGTCATCTTACATCATTAACAAGATAGTATTATAAAAAAGGAGATTTATTTCCACCACAGAGACATTCCTTCTCCAGCTCTCTTTGTGGAACAGGCTTCAGATGCAGCAATTAGTCAGTTAATTAAAGTACTATCACAAAGAACAATAATGTTAAGACTAATACAGGAGAACAATACCACCTTCTAATACAGCTCTGTTCCCACGCTGTCACATGGAAGGTAAAGGCACCAACCACAAGCGCCTCCAACACCATGAAGGAGCCAGGTGGGGAAAACAACTCACTTCCACCATCCATTCCTTATCCCTCCCAACTAGTCGTGTAACATCTTTTTGTTTTGTTTTTTAAATTAAATATGGTTTTCTCCAGCCTATTTAAGCCAATAGTTTATGACCAAGTTTATTGTGGTACATACTCAGTAAGAACATGGCAACATGATCACATGTTGCTTAGTAACAGTCTCAGCAACACCTCTGCTTAAACAAAGGCTCTTGTACAGTTGGGGGCACCTGGTTCTCCACAGACATTATTGAGAGTTTTCCCACCAGCCCTAAGATTATTGTCTTGCTTTTCCCCTCATTACTTTCAACTTCTTTTTGTTCCTTCTGAAATCATGGGTTTTTTTTTTTAAAAAAAAGGCTTGCTTTACACCAGGGCAGAGTTGAGCATTTCTTATTTGCACTTGATGGATGTAGTGAGGGTCTCTGGTCAGAAGCTTTTAATTTGCACCCACGTGGTCTTAAAAACAAAACAATACCCCCCCCCCAAAAAAAACCCCACCTCTAGAAGAGAAGCTCCACCTTGGATGTGTATTTCTTTGTCATTTCTTAAAGAGAAGTAGGCCTCTTAGGGCCTTTTTACACGACCCCTAAGATCCGCTGGTCCCTTAAATTCGGACCAGAGATCTTGAGGGTTCGTTGCTGTTCCTCCGTCCCCACCCGCTCCGCACTTCTTTATTCTGTCTGCGTGAGGGGGGGAGGAAAAAAAAGCCTTAGACAGAGATAAAAGAATAAAAGGCTTACCTCCGGTGCTGGTGGAAGTTGCTCCAACCTCCGTTTACTTCCTGGTTCCTCTTTAAGGGGCGGAGGCAAAAGAAAAACAACAGAAAGAAGCGAGGAGAGCTCATCAAAAATTTTCACCATCAAAAAGCAGGTACAAGAAAACTGCTGTTTGGTCGCGCTAAAGTGGGCGGGGTCGCACTTAATTGTCTGCAAACTCCGGAGCTGGTGGGTAAACATTTTTAAAGTCTGGAGCTTGCAGCCATTTGCGGCGGAGCTTAGGGGTCCTGTATAAACGCCTTTAGTAGAATTGAATGTTTAAGCAGATGTTTGTGCCGGGTCTGTGTCTCTGACAACCCGGCCCACACTTAAACTTTGTGCCGCCACCATTCACTATCTTATATTCCTATCCGTAAGAAGGGGGACTGACACCGATATTAACGTTTCCAAAACACACTTGAAGTTTATTGAAGTAACTGAAATACATAAATAAATGACTTCTCTCATGTTGTGTATCTAAACTTATTTGTAACACGTATATATAAGCAGTCCCTAACTCCCTTAACCAAGTCCCTGACCAGACCCTCTCTCTGACAAACACTTTGCTGTGATGCCAAGGGGTTTCTGGGAGTTGCAGTCCATGAGCATCTGGGGATCCACAGGTTGAGAACCACTGCTCTAGATGTTACTTGCTCTCTGGCTTGAGGTCTCTCTCTTTCTCTACTGTCACTCCTTTTATAGGACCCAACCCGGCCACCTTCTGGGATTGGCCTCCCATTAGTATATTCATGGATCTTACTCCAGGGGTTCCATCACAATGTTTAAATACAAATCCTTATAAGGCCCATGCTCATTTGGCACAAAGAAACATAAGTGGGATTCGACAAATATTTTGTCTAGAAAACTCCTGCAGTGATGGAAAGAGCCCCCTGAGAGGAGGTGGATAGGGCTGTTTGCTTGCTTGCTTGCTTGCTTGCTTGCTTGCTTGTTTGTTTAGAGTATTTCTACCCCATCTTTCTCCTTGGAAAAGGACCCAAGGCAGCTTACAGTAATGAGGGACACAACATACAGTCCACTACAATTAGGACATATTCAAGTTTGAGAACAGGGAATTGAGGGACAACATTAAAGCTACAAGAGAACGTGAGCAGTTAAAGAGAAAGTAAAAAATTCCATGTAAAAGTTATGAGTGATGGAAACTAACATTGAAAACATAGTGTCAATCCAGTCACACAATACAATCACAAGTTATAAGTGGTTATAAACACAAAGTCTATTTGATCATGTATGGTAGATTCATATGAAAGACACATAATAGGTAGTCTATCATTCAGGGAAAGCTTACCTGAAGAGAAAGGTCTTTGACTGTTTCTGGAAAGACGTACCTGTGAGGGTGGCGGGATGGAGAGAAAGGCCTCTCCTGATGACTTTAACACTCGAGTCGGTTCATACTGTGAGGTATACAATCTTTGAGGTAGCTAGGACCCAGGTCATATAGTGCTTTGTAGGTTAAGGTCAGCACTTTGAATCATGCCCGATAGCTGATTGGTTGCCAGTGGAGCTGCTTTAATAAGGGTGTAATGTGATCTCTGTACCCTGCCCCAGTTAGCAATCTGGCTGCTGCGTTTTGGACCCCTTGAAGTTTCCTGAATCCTGAGACTTCTATGGGATGGGAGTTTTTCATTTCTTTGACTACAAACCGCAGAATTCTCCATTCTGAGAATTCTGTTTGATAGATGGACTCCTTATAGACATTTAAATATGGCACATCTGGGAGAAAACCCTCCTCTCCTCCCAAGTTTCCCATTCCTGCCGCACTGCTTTCTTTCTCAATAGGAAGCTTGGGGAATGAGGCCTAACTAAGCCTCAAAGCCTTCCAGTTGAAATTTTCTCTCAGCTGAGCCACATTTCAGTGTCTGTCAGGTGTCTGTCTGTCAGGTAGAACTCCTAGAATAGAGAATTTTGGGATTTGCAGCACACAAAATCCACAAAAAACCCATCTTTACTCAGTTCCTTAGCCTGGTACTAATAAGGCCAAGGTTCTGAATGGATTGAACCACTGCACCACCCAAGAGCTCTTGTTATTTTTGTTGTTGTTGTTGTTGTTGTTGTTGCCTATCCCATTTAAATCAGTTTTAAGATAAATGCATACACATTATGTATTTGTTATTCTATAAAACTTCATCAACGGCTTTTAAGTAAACATGGAGCTAAATTCAACACCACTCAAGAGTACACAGAATAATGTTATTCTCTTCCCCTCTGCAGCTCTCTGCCCTGTACTTCAGGTGTCTGAAGACAGTTTCCTAATTAGTTTGGGGAACACAGAGGGAGCTGCAGTGGGCTATGGGAGGTTGCCCCATCTCCATTCTACTGAACCAAGACATTTTGTGAGCAGATGTTCACTACTAGAACATCCCAATTGACACTGAAAAGAGAGAGAATGTTCTCCAGTAGTCAGTAACTGATATAATTGTGAGAAGCAGAAGACTTGCGGTAGTTAAAGAAGTTTGGAGAATGGCATAATATTTATTCCTTTATTTATCAATTTATACGCCATCTTTCAGCCCAAACATCCCATGGTGACTTACAATTAAAGGTTTAAAACCGTTTCAAAGTTTCACAATCAGGTAAGCAAGTCCACACATTCTCTCAAAACAGCAGAAACAATCAGATGTTCCCAGACATTTGCAAAATATATCAGATGTTCCCAGAGTACTCAATAATCAAAAACCCATCTACCGTCAATTTCCCACAGATCAAATCTACGTTTATCCAAAGGCAGGTTGCGATGAAGTGAACCGCCTTCTTTACAGAAATGGCTCCATGTCACTCGTTATGAGTAAAACCAAAGCACATGTTATGGCAAAGCACAGATACCATCTGTGAGAAATTCCTTTCTGGTTGCAAATATGACAGCTGGCCCATCCATTGTGTGATATTAAAAACACCACAATTTTCACCGCTGGGCAGATCCAGTTATGGAGTCATTATTTGCCTTGTCAGTTTTCTTTCTTCTGCCTTGTTAACTTTTTCTTTGCTGAAAAGGTGTGCGCATCAAGGAGCTAATTTCTACTTGATTTGTGGTTGCCATAGATAAATCCCTCTGTATTTAATTGTGGAAGTGTACTGCATAAACTTCTGGAGACTGTACACTTCCAAAAGGGGTAAGGGGAGATCATAAGAAGGAAACATGTCCCGAGGAGGGTGGGTTGCACTGGGTTTATGTCTGTATATTGTTATATTTTTGTATACTGTTGTTTTGTTATTTTTTATTCTTACGTTACTTTGCTGTTTTATCTGTTCTTTTATAAATAAAAATAAATAAATAAAAATAAAAAAGAAGGAAACCGTTATTCGGGACTGACACCGATATTAACGTTTCCAAAACACACTTGAAGTTTATTGAAGTAACTGAAATACATAAATAAATGACTTCTCTTACGTTGTGTATCTAAACTTATTTGTAACACGTATATATAAGCAGTCCCTAACTCCCTTAACCAAGTCCCTGACCAGACCCTCTCTCTGACAAACACTTTGCTGTGATGCCAAGGGGTTTCTGGGAGTTGCAGTCCATGAGCATCTGGGGATCCACAGGTTGAGAACCACTGCTCTAGATGTTACTTGCTCTCTGGCTTGAGGTCTCTCTCTTTCTCTACTGTCACTCCTTTTATAGGACCCAACCCCGGCCACCTTCTGGGATTGGCCTCCCATTAGTATATTCATGGATCTTACTCCAGGGGTTCCGTCACAATGTTTAAATACAAATCCTTATAAGGCCCATGCTCATTTGGCACAAAGAAACATAAGTGGGATTCGACAAATATTTTGTCTAGAAAACTCCTGCAGTGATGGAAAGAGCCCCCTGAGAGGAGGTGGATAGGGCTGTTTGTTTGTTTGTTTGTTTGTTTGTTTAGAGTATTTCTACCCCATCTTTCTCCTTGGAAAAGGACCCAAGGCAGCTTACAGTAATGAGGGACACAACATACAGTCCACTACAATTAGGACATATTCAAGTTTGAGAACAGGGAATTGAGGGACAACATTAAAGCTACAAGAGAACGTGAGCAGTTAAAGAGAAAGTAAAAAATTCCATGTAAAAGTTATGAGTGATGGAAACTAACATTGAAAACATAGTGTCAATCCAGTCACACAATACAATCACAAGTTATAAGTGGTTATAAACACAAAGTCTATTTGATCATGTATGGTAGATTCATATGAAAGACACATAATAGGTAGTCCATCATTCAGGGAAAGCTTACCTGAAGAGAAAGGTCTTTGACTGTTTCTGGAAAGACGTACCTGTGAGGGTGGCGGGATGGAGAGAAAGGCCTCTCCTGATGACTTTAACACTCGAGTCGGTTCATACTGTGAGGTATACAAACTTTGAGGTAGCTAGGACCCAGGTCATATAGTGCTTTGTAGGTTAAGGTCAGCACTTTGAATCATGCCCGATAGCTGATTGGTTGCCAGTGGAGCTGCTTTAATAAGGGTGTAATGTGATCTCTGTACACTGCCCCAGTTAGCAATCTGGCTGCTGCATTTTGGACCCCTTGAAGTTTCCTGAATCCTGAGACTTCTATGGGATGGGAGTTTTTCATTTCTTTGACTACAAACCGCAGAATTCTCCATTCTGAGAATTCTGTTTGATAGATGGACTCCTTATAGACATTTAAATATGGCACATCTGGGAGAAAATCCTCCTCTCCTCCCAAGTTTCCCATTCCTGCCGCACTGCTTTCTTTCTCAATAGGAAGCTTGGGGAATGAGGCCTAACTAAGCCTCAAAGCCTTCCAGTTGAAATTTTCTCTCAGCTGAGCCACATTTCAGTGTCTGTCAGGTGTCTGTCTGTCAGGTAGAACTCCTAGAATAGAGAATTGTGGGATTTGCAGCACACAAAATCCACAAAAAAACCATCTTTACTCAGTTCCTTAGCCTGGTACTAATAAGGCCAAGGTTCTGAATGGATTGAACCACTGCACCACCCAAGAGCTCTTGTTGTTGTTGTTGTTGTTGTTGTTGTTGTTGTTGTTGTTGTTGTTGTTGTTGTTGTTGTTGTTGTTGTTGTTGTTGTCTATCCCATTTAAATCAGTTTTAAGATAAATGCATACACATTATGTATTTGTTATTCTATAAAACTTCAACGGCTTTTAAGTAAACATGGAGCTAAATTCAACACCACTCAAGAGTACACAGAATAACGTTATTCTCTTCCCCTCTGCAGCTCTCTGCCCTGTACTTCAGGTGTCTGAAGACAGTTTCCTAATTAGTTTGGGGAACACAGAGGGAGCTGCAGTGGGCTATGGGGGGGTTGCCCCATCTCCATTCTACTGAACCAAGACATTTTGTGAGCAGATGTTCACTACTAGAACATCCCAATTGACACTGAAAAGAGAGAGAATGTTCTCCAGTAGTCAGTAACTGATATAATTGTGAGAAGCAGAAGACTTGCGGTAGTTAAAGAAGTTTGGAGAATGGCATAATATTTATTCCTTTATTTATCAATTTATACGCCATCTTTCAGCCCAAACATCCCATGGTGACTTACAATTAAAGGTTTAAAACCGTTTCAAAGTTTCACAATCAGGTAAGCAAGTCCACACATTCTCTCAAAACAGCAGAAACAATCAGATGTTCCCAGACATTTGCAAAATATATCAGATGTTCCCAGAGTACTCAATAATCAAAAACCCATCTACCGTCAATTTCCCACAGATCAAATCTACGTTTATCCAAAGGCAGGTTGCGATGAAGTGAACCGCCTTCTTTACAGAAATGGCTCCATGTCACTCGTTATGAGTAAAACCAAAGCACATGTTATGGCAAAGCACAGATACCATCTGTGAGAAATTCCTTTCTGGTTGCAAATATGACAGCTGGCCCATCCATTGTGTGATATTAAAAACACCACAATTTTCACCGCTGGGCAGATCCAGTTATGGAGTCATTATTTGCCTTGTCAGTTTTCTTTCTTCTGCCTTGTTAACTTTTTCTTTGCTGAAAAGGTGTGCGCATCAAGGAGCTAATTTCTACTTGATTTGTGGTTGCCATAGATAAAATCCGTCTGTATTTAATTGTGGAAGTGTACTGCATAAACTTCTGGAGACTGTACACTTCCAAAAGGGGTAAGGGGAGATCATAAGAAGGAAACATGTCCCGAGGGGGGTGGGTTGCACTGGGTTTATGTCTGTATATTGTTATATTTTTGTAAACTGTTGTTTTGTTATTTTTTATTCTTACGTTACTTTGCTGTTTTATCTGTTCTTTTATAAATAAAAATAAATAAATAAAAATAAAAAAGAAGGAAACCGTTATTCTCAGCTTCTTTCATATTAAGCAGAGCATTCTGTTAGTACGGGCCTTTTTACACGACCCCTAAGATCCGCTGGCCACTTAAATTCGGACCAGAGATCTTAGGGGTTCCTCGCTCTTCCTCTGTCCCCACCCCCCTCCGCACTTCCTGGTTGCTGGCTGCCTGAGGGAGGGAGAAAAAAGAAAGAAAAGACTGCCGGTTTACCTCCGTTTTGTTCCCGGCAGCATTCAGATCTCTTAAAGGGGCGGGGCGCAAAAAAAGAACAAATGGAAGCCAGGAGAGCCCCGCACTCACTATCCTTACACCAGATCAAATATTTGTCACCATCAAAGACCAGGTACAAGAAAACTGCTGTTTGGTCGCGCTAAAGTGGGTGGGGTCGCACTTAATTGTCTTCAAAGTCCGGAACTGGTGGGTAAACATTTTTAAGGTCCGGACCTTGCAGCCATTTGCAGCGGAGCTTAGGGGTCGTGTATAAACGCCCTACCTCTCTTCAAAAGAGGCAGTAATACTAGAACCATAACAGTCTGAATCACTAAGGAGTTTCCTGATCTTCTGAATGACATTCAAAATCTGCAGCCTGAGGCAGCCACCTCACTGGGTCCTGTGGTATGTTTAAGGCTGTATTTAGCGTTCCTGGTCAAATTTGAATTTTCAAGGAAAATGTGGGTGTGATATCTGGAAGCGACTGTGTTTCTGATTCACCATTTCCTCTGATAAAGTCAGATCCATATCCCTTATGTGTCTTCTTCTCCTTCAAAATCTCCATTTTAGTTACCCAAATTCTTGTTTTGTCCCACTGTGCCTTTATTTCCCCCCTTTCAGCTGCACATTCTCATACATCTACATCTGTGCCGATGTGATGGAGCTTGAAACAAGAGAGAGAGAGAGAGGGAGGGAGGGAGGTATTGCATTTGTTCTGTTCACAAAGGCAGCAAAATTTTTGTGCAATTGGTAATTTCACCAACCCACAGAGCATACTTTGCAATCCATACCTAATGCAAATATGCGCTTGTTGAAAAGTTAGGTGTGTGGCAAAACTCTGGATTAAACAAAGGGGAAACCATCATGTGAATGAGGAATATTGTAAATACAGGAAGAACACAAGGCATATTTAATTAAGAATGCAGTAAAATACACATCCAAGTCTTTTTTTTGGGGGGGGGGCAGGGCTCATTGACTCTATTTTACTCTATTTAGGCAGGGTAAAAACCCCCAAACAAATAGGGTACACACTCTGGTTTGAATTAATTTTTCCCTCTGTAGTATACATACCCTTTCATTAGCAGCTCAAACTAGCATTTAAGAACTTTAAAGAAAACGAGAGTAATGTTCTAGTGTGTAATGTGCGGATTGAGTAAATTAGAGTGTAGAAATAATGAATTGCAAGACATTGTCATTTGTAGAAAATTACTTTTTGCAACAAAGGTGCAAAGCAACATAGTGACTTAAAATAAAGCCACATCATTATCATCACTCTCTTACCCATCCCTTTTGCCCACATTCAAATCCCTCTTTTTATTTTACTTTTTAAGCAACTGAAATAGTGTTGAACTAACAAGACATGGTCAGAATTTGAATTGGTGCTGTACTAGTCTAGTGCTACAGCTATGATGGCCTTAGCACTAAATCTAGAGGAGAAATATTTTTAAAAATACAACTTACAAATTGCATTGCAGATGTAGCCCTTTGTGGGAATAGGGCGGTATACAAGTGTGAATAATAATAATAAATAAATATCAGTGAGAGCAGAAAGCAGGCAAAGGAGTAGGGATTATTCCCACATCATGCTGCTCTCTCTGCACAATCAATTATAAAGTGTTCTGCTTATATACCGCCCCATACTACTTCAAGTAGTCTCTGGGTGGTTTACAGTTTAATTACAGTATGCAGGGTATGCATTGCCCCTCCCCCAGCAAGCTGGGTACTCATTTTACTGACCTCAGAAGGATTGAACCCCAGGTCGTGAGCACAGTTTTACCTGCAGTGCAGGCATTTAACCACTGTGCCACGGGGCTCCTGTAATTATGTCATCTGACATTTGCAGCAATGGCTGTAGAGAGCCAATATAGGTGATCACAGTAGCCAAGAAGGAGACAAAATAATGCTACTGAAAACACTACCAAAAAAACACCACAAACATGCCAGTTGCATGAAATATATTGCATATGCATGTCCAAACATTGAGTTTACTTGCAATTCACAGTAACTTTGTGTAGCTGATAGAATAATCCTTGAAAGGAACATCGAGAACCAGAGCACAAGCAGCTGGACAAATACTTGTCTAGTCACTCCCTTAAGGTTATCTAGTTACTGTTTAAAGAGCAATAGCTGCACTTGTACTTGACTTTTTCAAATCCTATGCTATTTTCCTATAAATTTTAAGGGTTGCATAAAAAGTAAGAAAAGAAAAAGTACCACAGTAATAATCAACACAGCTTGTTAACATTTTAAAAAATGACAAACAGCAACGATTTCATTTTTAAAACCACCATTACAAGTGGTTCCTTAAAAGTAACAAAATGCTGCTTAGAAGAACTTTTTAAGCACTGCTATGAACAAGGGGAGATTGTACAGGAGCTCTACCTTTCTTGGAGCCTCATGTGGTTAATAGACTGGTTTACAGTATAAAACAACTTGAGCCATTATTGAAATAATGAGTTCTTTATAAGATTTCTGGCATCTCTAGGTAGGTCTAGGAGAGTTGCTGCCATTCAGTGTAGACAACACTAGGGAAAAGGATCAATGGTCTAACCTGGAACAAGGCAGTTTCCTCTGTTCTCTATGATTTTGTTCACTTCCACAAGTAGAACTTGCAAGACTTTGCTCCCAGTTGTAAACAAACCACAGTTCTCCATCTGTCTGGACTTGAGTGAATGGATCGGTTTGTTTAAACCAGGGATGGGAATCCGGTGGCTTATGGGTTTTGCTTTACCCTGAATCCTTCTTGGTCTCCCCCAGACATCCCTAGAAGAACAACAAAATCTTGAAAAAGAACAGGAAGACTCTAGTTCTTCTTTTAAACAATTTGCAGCTCCTGCATCCAGCACTTGTTCTTAAAAACCCAATGGCAACAATAAATTCATCTGCAAAATAACCCCAAATTGATTCTGGCAAATGACTGGCAAAAGTAAACATGGTGGTAGTAGAGAGCAAAAGGTCTCATCCAAATGAATGAGAAAAGCCAGCATCCTGTTGCCTAAATTACACCAGTGTAAGGGTGATGATGACATTGCTGGCAGGAGGAGACTGTTAGTAAGTAGAGAGTTACTACTTTGGTCCTTTTGCTTGAGCGACTTGACTGCAGTCACGGGCATTGCAGGCAAGTCAGGGAAGTCACAGTATGAAAACAAGGGTCCTTTTCACATGACCCCTAAGATTTGCTGGCCACTTAAATTCGGACCAGAGATCTTAGGGGTTCGTTGCTCTTGCTGTGTTCCCACCCCTCAGCACTTCCTTGCTCCTGTCTGCGTGAGGGGTGGGAGAAAAAAAGAGAGGGAAAAATGCATCTCACCTCCGAAGCCACCTGGCTTCCTGATTCCGCCCGGCTTCCTGGTTCCTTCTCTTCCTGATTCCGCCCGGCTTCCTGGTTCCTTCTCTTAAAGGGGCAGCAGGCAAAACAACAACAACAAACAGACGCGAGGAGAGCTGACACTCACTCCCTTAAAACCGCATCAGGGATTGTCAGCACGGGAGAGCAGATACATGAAAAGTGCGCTGGGTCGCACTTAGGTGGGTGGGGTCGCACTTAATTTTCTGCAAACTCCGGAGCTGGTGGGGAAACATTTTTAAGCTCCGGAGCTTGCAGCCATTTGCCGCGAAGTTTAGGGGTCGTGTATAAACGCCCAAGAACAGGATTTGGGCTATTGAACCATAAGAAAGGAAAGCAGGATTCTTGATGTTCTCCAGTGATATGATATAAGGGGAAGATAATTTCAACATGAGAATTCTAACTTAGGTCAATATGTGCCGCAAACATTGCTTTTTCAAAAATAATATTAAATGTTGTACATGTCATAAGAGCAACAGTATGGAAATACTGTGCATTAATACTTTTGAAAGAGAGTCAAAATAATAAAGGGCTAAATGACAATCTTAAAAGGAATCACGCAGGAGTCACATATATTAAAACCAGAGACCAAATCCTGTTGTAGAGTCGTGCCAATGGAAGAGTGACGGCATAATCTGCAGGTAGAAACAACCACGAATTAACAAATAACTGATTGAATTCCTGGTTCCTTGACCAATGAATAAATGATAAATGATAAAATCAATTGGTAGCTTAGGATGTCTGCACAATTATCTAATTAGATTTTAAAGTAAGACAGGACTCTTCATATTTTCCCCTAGTATTGTAGTAATATATCAGGTAGATAATTTTTAAAAGACATTTTACTAGGCAAAATGCATACCAAGTATTTTACTAGGAAAACTCCACTCCCTGAACTGTTTCACTTTAGCTGGTAGTGGCATTCTTAAGGTCCCAGGGTGATGTATTTTTCAGCTCTCCTAGATCCTGTTAAACTGGAGAAGACAGTGGTTGAACCTAGGAACTTTTCCCTGGAAAATGTATGGTATGACAGGAAGCTACAGCCCCACTAGAAAATGTGGCTGCTGCAGCATGATTAAATCCATGCAGCAATAGGTGTGTTTTTCTTGTAAGTGTTATGCTTGAAAAAAAGAATTTGAATCCAAGTTTTCCATCTGTTTTAAAAAGTAAAGATCTTCCTTTATGAGATGGTGGCTTTCTCAGCATAAGTCTTGTAGTAAGCACGGTGTCCCACACCAAATTTTAGGGTAATCCTTTCCCATTTGGTATCCTCCAATGGAGTTGTGCTTGGAACTCTCATTAACTCCACCCAGGGCAGACCATGGATGGGAAATGTCAAACACATTAGAACTCAACAAGTTTAAGAAGGCTGATCTTTGTGAATGCAAACAACACAGAGAGACTGGGACAAATTTAACCTGAGCCCCCCTCATATCCTGAAATTCACGGATGGATATGGAAAGCAAAATTAGATAAATTAGATTTTTTTCGTTTATCTCATACTTTTTCCAATACGTGGACAGAGCGGTCAAAGTTTCATGAGTTGAGCAAACAATGTAACTGCAGAAACAGGAAACGTGTGACATGGAATACAAGATCCTTATCTGTTGGATGATGACAGCAATTTGGCTTGGGACGGTTACCGAAACCAAATACTGATAGCTTTTATAATGCCATGGGGTGGGGAGAACAACCCAAAAAACAAAGGCTCATGTCAGACAAAGAAAGTACTGCATTCCACTGTTATTTATCAACCACTTTCCAAATTACCCAATTATTTCACTTTATATGTGTCATACTATTGCCACAAAATCCTGCCTAGCTATTGATGTACTCTTCTTAAAAAAGAATTAAAAATAAAAAAAAACCAGATTTCAGCCATTTAGCAGTAAGATGGAGAAAAACAGGGAAATCATGGTCCTGGGCAAATGGGAACCATGCTTGAACAACAAGAAGCATCAACAAGTGTGATGCATGGTGGTGGAAAAAAGAAGTGAAGGAAAGTGTGATATGTTGCATTTATGGAAGACCCATTAGTAAAGGTAGTGATATTTTTGTGTGTGCAATGGGAGAAGCAGTTCCAAGAACTGGTAAGAGCATCACTCTCACTCACTCACTCACTCTTTATTTCAGTCACTGACCAGATAAAATACAAGATACATTCCACATAAAACCAAAATAAAAGTGTATAAAAACAATAAAAGCATGCACACAAGACAAGCATAATACAATGGCATACTCTTTGTATAAAAGGCAGAACAGGTAAAATCTTCGAAGCCCAGTAGGCCCAATAACAGGGTAATCAACTCAATAGGACTAGAATTGTCTCCAGCCAGGGACCATGGCTGTGCTCCAGACCACCTCCAACCCACATCATGAGAAGAGGTAAGGATAAATACACAATGGATATTGCCAATCATTTGACCTCGCCACCTGAAGTGGGCAGGGATGAGCGATGCCTCATTGCTGCGGCACAGAATTTGGCCACCACCTCAGTCACATCTGGCTTTTGATCTCCTAGCAGGTGTTGGACACAAAACTCCCTTGGCCTCCCCTGAGTTTGCTGCAAGATAGACTGAAGAAGAGTCCTCCGGATATCCCAATAAAGGGAACACTCCAAGAGGACATGATCAATAGTTTCAATAGTCTCCTTGTCACAAGGGCAAACACGTTTATCCACTGGAAGACCCTGGTATCTGCCTTCCAACAATCTGGAGGGCAGAACATTAAATCGAGACTGTGTGTGAGAGGCAAGGATATATATCTTAATTTGAAGGAATTGCTATGCTTTCCCAGGTCACCCAGTGCTCAGGCAAATTTCAGGGCCAGGCAATGTTTGATTTTATCACATACTTTAATGTCTTGGTGTTCATCTCCTTGCCACTCCCAACTGGCACCAGGGTTCACTAGCTTGACTCAGAGTTCTCTGTAAGTCTGTTGCATGTATAATATCTGTTTAGGTCGGAGGTAGTGCATGAAATGCATGTTCTCTCACTGTATTCACACAGACCTATTATTTTGCAATTGTTCCACAGAGGTCTGCCTTTTTGGACACCTCAAAGGCCCACCTGCTGAGACATCATATGACAAAGGCTTTTTCTGGTCTTGGGTATTGGTTCTGAAATCTCATAGAATGAGAAAGTGTTCACTTGGCAACTGTAGCCACAAAGGATCTTTGGAATTATACTTGTCTTCTTGAAAAATAACTTTTTGAGATGTGCTCCCCTGCCCCCTTGGAACAGCTACACTGCCGCTTCAGCAGTCCACCAACCAATAAGGGTGATGCAAATTCCTTTTTAAAAATTCTTCAATTTAAAGCTGCCTAAAATATATATATATACATATGAAAGCAATAAGGTCCGCTATGCACCTGGAGTTTTCTCTGCAGTCTTTTGGATTGTGTCCATTGTAAAGCATCGCCTGTATCTCCATTTTGCAACATAAAGCAGATTAAGTGGAATTATTGAAATAAAACCTGCCATGTGATCTTTACTGGTTGAACAACAGGCAAGAAACATTTTATCTTCAATTCTCACAAGTTGCAACAACAGAACGACATGGAAAGAAGAGATAATTATGCTGACAAAAGTCTTCCCATGCCCTCGCCCCATCCCACATCTGAACATGGTGAAATAAATCAAGCAGGATGTTGTTCCTAACTGGGAAAGGAATCCTGACTAGCATTATCTCATTTACCATTCAGTTTGCTACCCACAGGAACTTGGGACTGACTCACACCCATTTGGCAGTGAAGGGTTCAATTTGCAAATTCCTCAGCTTTCAGGTGAATTAACTCCCAGAAATGTCCTTGAGAGATGCAACTCTAATAAGTGTTGATCTGAACAAAGATCTTTGGAGAGAGAGTCGAGATGTTGCAACCCTGTCCTAATTTCAAGCTGTGAAATGTTAGAAAGCATGACTATTATTATTTATATAACTTGCCTCTATCCTGCTCTTGAGCCTGAGAGATTCCTAGAAAGGGCTACAAATCAACAGAAGTAAGGGCCTTTTCACACGACCCCTAAGATCCGCTGGTCCCTTAAATTCGGACCAGAGATCTTGGGGGTTCGTTTCTGTTCCTCCGTCCCCACCCCTCAGCACTTCCTGCTCCTGTCAGCGTGAGGGGAGGGAGGGAAAAAAGGACAAAAGAAGCCTTTACTAACCTGCCGGTGCCGGTCGAAGTTGCCACGAGCCCCATTACTTCCTGGTTCCTTCTCAAGGGGCTCTTAAAGGGGCGGGAGGCAAAAAAACAACAGACAAGCGAGGAGAGCCCGGCACTCTTATCCGCATCAAATATTTTTCACCTCCAGAGAGAAGGTACAAGAAAAGTGTGCTGGGTCGCGCTAAAGTGGGCGGGGTCGCACTTAATTGTCTGCAAACTCCGGAGCTGGTGGGGAAACATTTCTAAGCTCCGGAGCTGGGAGCCATTTGCAGCGCAGCTTAGGGGTCATGTATAAACGCCCTAAGACAGTCCCTGCTTCCTGGATGGCAATTTAGAAAGTTGTTATATTAAAGGAAAAAAGGGAAAAGAGGCAGAAAGAAACTAAAAATGCTAAGATTCACACAGTCCTTATAAACATCAGCGGCAATGAAAAATGGGCTAATGGTAGTTCAAAAACAATCATGATGTGCTTCCAATAAACCATTTTCTTCCTCTGTGTCAAGGCAATCCACTGATGCTCCCAGAGTGGATGGATCATCAGCCAACAGTGTGCTGTTGTTACCCAGCAGATGCCCAAATGTGCTCTCATTCCTTACATTCTTCAGGGAGGCTCTTTCTGTGAACCCTAGTCAATTGCCTCGTCACATGACATGACCTTCCTAAAAAAAATGCCTATAAATCACACTGTAGTTGAATGAATAAGCATCTGCGAGGACCCCGGGAGTAAGATTGCCTCTGTTTATCAGAACATGCCTGAAAATGGCCCCCAAAGCCTAATATAAGTAATGGTGATCACACAAGCCAAATGTGAGACAAAATAATTCAAGTGGAAATATTTTACACACTCAGCAAAAGGTACTGCATATTCATGGCAAAAGATCAAATCTATCTACGACTGATGGAATAAATACTGAGAAGAACAGTGAAGCATAGGTATAAAAAGTACTGTACCTGTCTAGTTGCTTCCTTGGTTCATTTTGCCTCTTAGGAAGAAGGGAAACTGTCTTATATCTAGTCGGACCATTTAATATCAAGTTCAGGACTGCCAGTTCCGACCACCAGTGGATATTCAGGGCTGATCTTAATTTTTGGTTACCCTTAACATTCAAGGGGCAGCAGCACTAATATAGAAGGCAACAGGTGCTGGAATGCACTTCGTTAATGTGAAATGTGGCATTGGCCTCTAAATCTCTTCTGTCACAAAATAACATTATTATTATTTTCTTCACTCCCAGAGTGTCTTCCCTTTAATAATGTTCTCAAGACTTCCCTCAGAGATTGGATTAATCTTTCTTGTACTAGGCTGTTCTTCAAAAGTAGGCTAGGTGATACCTTTATTGGTCACTACTAAAACAAAAAAAATGTAAGCTAAGCTTTCGATAGCAACTTGCTATCTTTATCAAAGCATTGTACCAAAAATGCAATCTTGATAGAGGCTGTAGTCTATCAGGTGCTGAGAATCTTTTTGGTGAGATGGAATACACCAGATGATGGTATCAGCAGGCAGGCTGGTGTTAAGACTGCTCCAAAGTCTCAATCCTGTAGCATCTTTTGGGCACTGCTGTGGAACAGAGCTTAGGAAAATGCATGCTTTTAAGTTGAACCACTCTTAAGTTGGGGTACCTATCTAAAAAAATTTAAAAAATAATTTAAAAATAAAAAAATATTTGTAAGTCAAGCAGACCATATCTAAAATTTGTAAGGCGGCAGCTAAAATGCCAACCGTTTTCTGCTCTTAAGTCAAATTGCTCTTAAGTCGAGCTGCTCTTAAGCCGGGGAACCACTCTATCTGAATCCCTCCCCCAGCCACAATAACCAGAAATTATGCTGACTGCTAGATTCTGGGAGTTTATAGGTTCAGGTTTTGTTTCCAGTCTCGATTGCTGTGCTGTAAGACAGTGGAGATGGAAATCTTCATAGTTTCTGCTGACAACATGGCCTTTTCTGTGTACAAATCATTCCCAAGCCTCTTGGAACTCAGTTTATGTTCACTTCACCATCTGCATCAGTAGTAGTAGTAACATTTTGGCCACGAGCCGTTGGTGTCATAGTCGACCTCTTGAACCCTCACAGGCCATGCTGGGATCCTGTCCAGCATCCAAGGAGTTTCCAGTGTTTTGAAATGTAGTAGCCCTTCTAATCCATTTCCACAAACACCCAGCCAAAGAAAACAAAACACACACAAGGGAGCCAGTGGAGGTCACTTTAACCGGGTCTATAAACAGCATCTCTAGCTTCAGCAGTTCTGCTTAGCAAAACCCTTGACAGCCTCCGTGTGACACTTACTTCAGGAGCTGATGAAGCAATGCTTGTTCAAGTCAGACAAGCAAACACGGGAGAGGCCAGATCATTATGGGCTGCCATATGAATGGGCACATTAATTTCCTTGGGGTAGTGCTTGATAAAAGGCTCATATTCTCGTGTAAGCCTAGCTGTTTGAAAATCCATACATCATGCCCTTAATAACTGAGGAAATGGGACCCGCTCTCCCCTAACTTTTAAGTAGAACAGGCTGTTTTAAATACACTGCGGCCCCTTTTTGGTAGCAGGAAAAGAATGGGAAAATCAGAGCAAAACAAGACGATGAGGTCGGATCATTTGACAGACTTAATTTAAAATCATCTTGTGATGTTTGGAAGGCACATGTTTTAGTAATCATGACCATTGGCTCCACAGATCTAGGGTGGAATGCTCTCTCGGCCATGTTCCAAGGAATGACCTCATCTGAACACTTAGGTTTCACCACTTGATAACATTGTACTTCTCTGCACGCCCCCCACCCCTCCCGGGTTTCTTAGAGAGTCCTTGAAATAGCAAGCCTTATGGAGCACTCTCACGTTCCCATACTCACTTCAACTTATTGTCAGTCTGAATGTCTGGCACCTGATGAGGGACACATCAAGAGACTGTTTGCAAAGTTGAAGAAGCGTGACAAGACAATCCAGTACCTCTTGACTTGACCGATTTTACAGGATTGTTATGATGTTAAAGTAGGGAACAGAGTAGTATACAAACTGCCCTGAATTTGGTGAAGAAAATATAGGATATAAATATAACTGATTAAATAAAATCAACTAAAATATATGACATGTGAAAGAGCTGAATTGCTTTCTTATGGGAAGCTGCTGGTGGTATCATCATACCCTACAGGTGTGACTTATGCAACAGGATTTGGACTCCCCCTCCCCCTCATTTGAGCTTTTGCCTTACATAATTTAACTGGTGTTTGTTTTCAGTGTGAAACAACACATCAGGGCTGTAATGTGTTAATGAGGAGGTGGCAGGAGAAAAAAAAGGAAATGGGGGTAGGTTGGAGCATATTATGAGCACAGACAAATAAAAAGTGAAAACTGAAACAAATAGGATGGATTGTTCCTGATTTTTTTCACTGTATTGCAGTTGTTTTTTTTTTAATGAATGTTTCTAAGCACCTATGTTTCTTAGCACTCACTTTATGCTGGTTCAGAAGGAAGGTAGGCAGACACTTTATGCTGTCTGGACTCTGGAGCTTTGCATGCTCCTCTCATTTCCCATTTCCTCAGTTATTAAGGGCATGATGTATGGATTTTCTCATCCTTTGAGGAGTGTGGTGGCTCATGAGGGGCATGGTGGCTCAGTGGACTAAGGCACCGAAACTGTAGACTGCAAAATCGGCAGCTCGGTGGTTCGAATCCCAGGTGCCACGCAGCGGAGCGAGCTCCCACTGATAACCCCAGCTCCTGCCAACCTAGCAGTTCAAAAGCATGTAAATGCAAGTAGATAAATAGGTACCACCGTAAAAAGCGGGAAGGCAAAACAGTGTTTCCTTGCAGCCATGCCGGCCACATGGCCATGGACTTGCACAGCACTGGCTCTTCCGGCTTGAATACGGAGATGAGCACTGCCCCTAGAGTCGGACACGACTAGCATGCATGTGCTGGGGGAACCTTTAGCTTTACCTTTACCTCACCCTTTTTGGCTGGTCGACCAGTCCTTGGCAGGAACATGGTCTCTTCTGGCCTGCCTCCTTGTCTGAGTGGATGAACAACAAAGGAGGCAAGGCATAGAACCCTGCTTTTCTGCTGGGTACTGGTTAAACAGCCCAGGAGTAGAAGAAGAGGAGTGTACTTCTGCTGGTGAGAGGGGAACCCAGTTTGGGAGCTGGGGAAATGGAACACATGGCATTTATGGTGCAATAAGGTTCATGCCAACCTCTAGTAGGGACTGTTTCTGAGTAGGGGACATGTCATCCTACAAGTGGTATGGCTAAAGCTGCCATTAACCATTACTGATTATATTGGCTATGGCAGACAAGCCATTTAAATGCACCACTGTCCAAAAAGACACGCATTCCCCATTCCAACAGACAGACAGGGGGAGAGAGAGAGAGACAGACCAGACAGATAGACCATATCATGCCAGAACATGCTGCATTTCTCAACATAGCTTTGATGACTAGCTATCTGCAGTGATTTGCAGATACAGACAAGTTCATTTACATTTGCTACTCTGAAGTCCGTCCAGGAATTTTCTGCAAGCTAGGGGGAAAAGTCTTTGAATAGTTTTGTAGCATAGAAAGTTTGGTGTGTACTTTAATGTCTGTGTTATTTGTTTAAACTTTACCCTTCTTGTCTTTTTCAAAAGCTGAGGATAATAAGAAATGTTTAGAATCCTATGATCAAGAACTGAAAAACACTCAAAAATGAATAGGTGGACTTAAAATGAATTATATTATAACCCAGACTACCCAATCTGCTACAGGAATCTTCTGAAATGGCGGAAAAAATAATAAATGCATTAAGCACAGTTCCATGTTTTAAAACAACAGTAAACATTGTATATCCAGTACCATTCTTTTTGTTTTTACTGCACAAATATTCCATCCTAGCATTTGTAAGAGCAACAGTTACAAACTCATGAAATATCTGTAAAGCTGAGTTTTGGAAAGCCTCCTCATGACTTCACATGGAATATTACTCCCTTTTTAACTGCTCGTGTTCTCTGGTAGCTTTAATGTAATGTTGTATTTTGATATTGTAGGATGCCGTAGTTCCCAATACTTGAATGTATCTTAATTGTACTGAACTATATATTATCCCACATTACTGTAAGCCACCTTGGGTCCTTTTCAAGGAGCAAGGTGGGGAAAAATACCCTATAGTAAACAAATAATAAATAAATAATTCCACAGTTCTGAGGCTACTAGCGGTAATAGATTGTTTGGTGGTTTGTTCCTTGTTTACAGAGATAGTGGTGTAAAAGTGAGCATCTACCGTAATTTAGCTGATGATCATGCACGAGAACCACTGTAGATATAGTATCAGACTAGGATTTGGGGGACCTAGGTGCAAATCCTTGGCTCACCATGTGAACCCACTGGGGTCAACTATTCCTTAAAAACCTTGAAAACTCTGTGGGGGGGAGGGTTGCCATAAGTCAGAAGAATAACAACACATCCACTTCTGCTCGTATGAGAGAAGTTGAATCTACATTAACTAGATGTGACAGAGAAGATTCATACTGCATATATTTTGCTCAAAAGTTGTGCAGTGCTGCTTCCCTTTCCCACAAAACAGTTTTACCCCTTCTCTAACTTAGGCGGTTACTTCACATCCATTTTGTCTCTGTTAGTGTTGTGCTTAGGAGCGGTACAAAAAAGTTACTTCACATCCGTTGTGCAACTACTGTACTGAAAGTTGTCTTGACCATGCCCCCCGAATGGGTGCTAAGCGCAACAATACTGTAAGAGAAGGGGTAAAACTGTATCTGGTGCTGGGGTAGGGTTTTCCATAGTCATTTTTTGTTCCCACTTTCTGTTCCGAGACAAGACACTGTGTTATAGTAACGACTGTCACTCAGCAAAATATTTGTTTCTCTCAGAAAACTGTGTCCAGGTTTTTTTTCTATTTTGACTTTTCAGAAGCAAAATATTGAAAAAGATTTTTTTAACCCCCAAAAGGAAGAAGGAAGCTAGACAAATTCAGTGTTCATCACAGTACAAGACCATAAGGTAACACTTCTCACGAGACAGGTTATCACGACCATGTGAACACTGAAACAGGGACAAAACTATGTGATCGCAACCAACACTATAACAGTACAAAACTAGTCATGGAACAAAGAAGGACGTGAAGTAACCGACTTAATGCTATCAATGGAATAAGAACAGAAAGAGACATGCTACACATTTCATATTGTTTGCTGTACCCTTGGTTAATGACAGCTTCAGGCTGTGATCCAAAAAGGAGGAAATGGGTCAAATGACCATACATGCTATAGTTACACCTGGTTCCAAACCAATCTACCTTGACTTGACTTGCTACTTATCTTCTTTTACACCAGGATGAGCAATCAGATATCTGGAAGATACACACACCCATGTCACCCCATCCCACATCAGGCTCTTACAATAATTGTCGCATTTTAACTGAAAAAAGTTCTGTTGTGTCCCTTTTGGTAAATTTGGTAAAGTTTTTGGTCCATCCATTTCCCCATAGATGGAGGGGAATCCTAAAAACATGGCAAAATGATCCCATCTTTCTTAAAGGGCACAAGGGGACATGTGGGGATGAAACCTTATTTGAACACATTTCTTAAATTTTCAAGGACATAGTGTGCTGAAGGGCCACCACATGTTGCCTGTAGGAAACATGACACCTAGCCCCATTTTAAGCACTGCAAGAAACATTATGAGATCAAGTCATGTATTTCTTCTAGTCTGAAGCCATGCATGTGACACTCCACCTGTATATTTTTACTCATTTATTAAATGTCTGTGCCATTTGATTAATGCTCACAAAGCTGACTTTATAGGCTACCTGGAAGTGAGATGGTGGTCAATGCAATGAATAAAGCACCAGATCTATATTTGACCCTACCATGTTCATCTGGCCCTACCATTAGACAAAGTGGGACAATTCTTTTGGATAATACAAGGAAAGGGAAGCAAAACCAGCTCAGCCATTTAAGATCAGCAAGTCTTATTTGGTATAAACTTTGTGAACTGCAACCCAGGTCTTCAGAGATACTATCTGAACTAGGGATGGGCAATTCATTTTGGAACCAGTAGGTTCCAAAACAACCCATGTGAGCCCAGTTGCTGCTCGGAACCCTCTGACACACATTCAACCCATGCCTTACCTTTATCTCAGCTCGCATGGGGTTAAACTCCAATGAGGAAGCAGGGTGCAATGTCATCTTTGCTTGCTTTGTGGTGCTGGCCAATCAGGAGCTGTGCAGGGAAAGGCATCATCCTGCCTAACTGTCTGATTGGCCAGCACCATGAACCAAGCAAAGATGTTGCAGCTTGATTCCTTGTTGGAGCTCAGCTCTGTGCCAGCACAGAGAAAGTTAATATATTGGCTGTGTGTGTGTCAGAGGGTTCTGAGCACCACCTGGGCTCGTGTGGATTTAGAATTGTTTATCCCTAATCTGAACCTTGCTTTCACAAAATCATACTTCCCATTTTTCTTTCCCTTATATACACTTTTTGTTGTGTGAATCCATTGCAAAATCAGAGTAATACATTACTTTAAAGGATAACTGAGGTGGTTGACAAGTACACATTTAAATTATGTTTGCATTAAAATGTGGTCTGAATTAATATCTTCACCACCACTATAAAAAAGACTTCAAAATTTCAACCACCTGAGCTTTCCTTGGCACAAAATCCCATAAACATAAATGTTCTTCTTCTAGATAATAACTTCTTGTCTCAACTGAGATGGTAAAGGCACTTGGAACAAGACCTTCACCAGACAGAGCTCCTTTACTAAACCACAGATTTGGAGAACTGTGTACATCCCCACCCACAGCCAGGCAACTTTTCCAAACTCTGATGTTAATTGGCTAAAGGTGATTCTTCAAATATCATGGTATCAAATTATGATCACTCTTAAAGACAAGTGCCATCACTTTCAATTATGTCTAAGAGAGTGTTTAATACATTATGGTGGAAAAGTAGGCATGAAATGGAGAAAAACCCCAGAATCTGTCACAAGATCAATACTCATTCACCTAGGTTTGTGTGGGTCAAACTACACATTACAGATGTAGTCGGTGGGTTGCTATTATCATCTCTCTCCCTCTTTCCCTCCCCCTCCCCCTTGCCCATCTAGCTACTGGAGTGGCCCAGTGTTGACTGGACTACACACATAGGATGTTCCCAATACCTGGGAACACCCTGTGGACCCAGGGCCAGGGAAGCAGTCTTCAATCATAGAAAGCAATGCTTGAAAAATTAATGAATGGGGCTTGTTAGTGGATGGGGCAACTACTAGAGGTGATTGCAAATGAGAAAGATCACAAGCAAGACTTTTGTCTAGTTGGAACAGGCTTTCTCACCAAAGGCAGCAGTGTTCCAACAGCTACGTATTTACGTCTTCTTATTTAGCCCCCCACCCCCAGAACACTTACTTGTTGAAAATATCACTGCAGGCCATTGCTCTTGAAGAATTCCCGGTGCTGCAAAAAATGATCTAAAATATTTAGTCTCCCCCAAGAGACTAATGAAAATAAATCTGGTGTTTTGACAAATGTATATGCGAATCATAAACTCAAACTCTACCCTTAGATATAGCTCACAGACATGTACATGCTGTTTGGCCACACATTTTCTTCAACTGCGTTTTCCATACGCTGGGGTTTAAGCTCCATAAACTGAGAAACACAAGGATGAGGACCAGTTGCATCAGAACCGATGCCGATGCAAAATGGTGAGCAAAATAAATAAATATACAAGGTTGTTGAATGCCTCTTAGTGTAGCAAGGGAATGGACAATACTTTGTTTTTCTTTTAAATAAGAATATTCTGATATTTGCAAATTGCTTTATTAAACAGGATAGAAATAACTTTGTAATTTTTTAAAAAATGGAATATGAGGAAAAGAGAGCTCCAAAATCTGCCACCCAAAACCGGGCCTTCTCTGTGGTTGCCGATGGCTTTGGAACTCACTCTTATCAGAGGTTTGTTTAGCCCCAGCCCTCCTTGGTTTTAAGAGACAAGTAAAAACTTGGCTGTTTTCCACAAGCCTTTCATGGCTTTAACCCAAATGAACCTTGTTTCAAGTATTTGTGTTTTTTCCCCTTTTCGTGCCTTTGAACTTGCCTTGTTCTGCCACCTGTTATTGCTGTATTCTGTAGTTATTTTATGTTTAGAGATGATGATTTCTGTATGTTGTTCCATGTGAATTTCATTATTGGTCTTGTTTATATTGTGCTATTTTGACTCACTCACCACTCAGAGTAGTGGCTTTGCCACAAGTTGGGACAAATGGATGGGCGAATAGATAGATAGATAGATAGATAGATAGACAGATAGATAGATAGATAGATAGATAGATAGATAGATAGATAGATAGATAGATAGATAGATAGATAGATAGATGATAGATAGAGTGGTACCTTGTTAATTCGTTCCAAATGAAATTCTATTAAGCAAATTTTCCTTTATACAAATTTCCCATAGGAATGCATTGGAAATGGAGTAATCCCTAATCGTGGCCATTTTTATGTTGTACAGATTTGCCCCATAGGCAATTCTGTTAAGCAAATTTCCCCTATCTCCGGAATTTTTTATGTTGTAAAGATTTTATGTTATACAAACTGTTTGTTATACAAGGGTTCACTGTAGATAGATAGATAGATAGATAGATAGATAGATAGATAGATAGATAGATAGATAGATAGATAGATAGATAGATAGATAGATAGATAGTACTTTTAAAAATCTCACATTGCATCACTCCTGTGAACTAACCCACATTCATGGTGCTGAATTAGACTTGCCTTACCTACCTCCCATACATTCACACCCACTTGTGGCAAGTGGGTATAATGTCTGTGAAGATTCTCAGTCATCCAGGTGAGTTTATCTGGAAGTTGAGGCATGGCAATTGGACTTCATTTTTTGAGAGAGCGAAACGTTTTGCTATTCAAAAGCAAAGCAAAGCAAAGTGTTCTGCTTATATACCGCCCCATACCACTTCAAGTAGTCTCTGAACGGTTTACAGTTTAATTATGCAGGCTACACATTGCCCCCCCCCCCAGCAAGCTGGGTATTCAATTTACTGACCTTGGAAGGATGGAAGGCTGAGTCAACCACGAGCCGGCTACCAGGATTGAACCCCAGGTCCTGAGCACAGTTTTACCTGCAGTACAGGCATTTAACCACTGCGCCAAACAGCTTTGTCAGTCAACTTCCAGATAAGCAGATATAATGTACATCTATCTCCATGCTGCAAATAGCTGTACTTACAGAATTTGAGGAGAGGCAGGATATGACTGTTTTTTTAAACTACATAATATCACCAGCCAGCATGACCATCAACCATTGGCTGTTGTTGTTCTGGCACTTGTGTTCAAAAAATGAAATGAAACAGTCTTCATCTACTTCTGAATTGATCCCATGCAGGCAGCTGAGCATTTGAGAAGTCTCTCCTCCTCCTCCTCCTCCTCCTCCAAGATAAGACCTTGCCAAAATTCATAACCAGGAAAGAAAGATCCAGACACCTGACAAAATGAAACGGACAGACCCAGCTACTCCCCAAGTGCGGTAGAGCATGCTGTCTGCAAATTATTGCTTTGACATTTTAACAACGTCGAGGAAGAGACATTTGTCTGACACTTTTGGCAGGGCTGCCTGTTTTGGTTGGTTCTCCACAAAACCTTAAGCGTAGGCAATGCTACCCATGTGCATTTTTGTTCCTGAAATAAGTGAGAAGTCAAAAAGAAAGTGTTTACCCCTCATCACCCCCACTTAGATCTAAAACTATGGGTTGCTGTTTTTTAAACAGCACAAAGGGGTGTATGTTACAGGCAAGAAAACAGTGACTTCTTTGGAATCTGCTGTCTGTAGCTACTGTTTGCTGTTGCTCTCATGGCTGACCTCAAAGATAGAGCCAAATGCTGGCTTCGTAGTAGCCTTATCTGTCTTTGGAAACACTCTTATTCATTCATAGCAGAACAAAAGAAGCCACTATTCAAATCTGAATGGCTTATATTTAGATTGCATATTTCTTTTAAGACAGAGATTAGAAATATTACTTTTCTGAAATGCAATGCACGGTAACTCCAGCCAGAATCCCTGTGGCCCTACTGATGGAAGGATTGTGGAGTTTTTTTGTCCAAAAGAGTAACTTTTCTAAGACTTGGTTTAAACTTGGATGGTGGAGCACACACGCTGTCAGACTCAACATTCTACCGGCAAACGTTGTGCCAATGAAAGCAACACTGCAATTGTTTCTGTATTAAAACTCTATTGCCGAATTATTACTAAACAAACCCTATTTATGTCCAAATACATTTGCCACGTCCCACTTACAAAACACCAGCATCGAAGCCGGATCCGCAGCAGCAACGGCCGAACAAGAAAGACAAAAATACGAAGATATGGCAACAGGAATTGACTTTGTTCCTGCAGCCATCGAAACATCTGGAGTCTGGGGAGAATCAGCCTTGAGCCTAGTCCAGGAAATAGGTAGCAGGATAGCCATTACGTCTCAAGATGGCCGAGCACCTATGTTCCTGAGGCAACAGCTCTCAATTGCTGTCCAAAGAGGGAATGCCTGTTGTGTGCTTGGCACTCTAGGCCAGCTGACTAAATAATGGAATTTTTAGTAAAGTGATTTTAACCAGTATAATAAAATTTATTATTATTATTATTATTATTATTATTATTATTATTATTATTATTATTATTATTATTATTATTATTATTATTATTTAAATAAATAAATAAATAAATAAATAAAATATTATTTATTTATTTATTTGTTTATTTGTTTATTTATTTATTTATTTATTTATTTGACTTTTATACCGCCCATCTAGCCCTAGGGCTGCTCTGGGCGGTTTACAACATGGAATCACATGACAATATAAGAAAGGAATACATTTTTAAAAATAAAAGGAGCATAATAAAACAAAATATACATTAATCAACAACAATAAACTAAAATTAAGCTAAAATGAAGATAAAATAGCAGGAGATTGATAAAACAGGGGGGAAAGAGAGAAGATAAACAGTTATATTATGCCAACATAAAACTTCGCAGATTTGTCTTTCTCCCTGGGGGAGGGGAACGCACCTCACTCTTGCCCCATGGCACAGTGGTTAACACACCTCACTTTTGCCTTGTGATGCAATGGATAAAAAGTTGTACTGCAACTAAAGCTGTGCTCATGACCTGGGGTTCAATCCCAGGTAGCCAGCTCATGGTTGACTCAGCCTTCTATTCTTCAGAGGTCAGTAAAATGAGCACCCAGCTTGCTGGGGTTGGGGACAATGTGTAGCCTCCATAATTAAATTGTAAACTGCCCAGAGAGTGCCTGAAGCACTATGGGGCAGTATATAAGCAAAACACTTTGCTTTTGCTCTGCCTAGTGTTAACTTCTAGCTTAAATGATCTTGATTTTGCTTGTCCGGGAAGAAAATGGAGTGTAATTTCTAATGTTGCATTCTTGCAAGTTAACACAGAAATGGGAATGGCTGCTTTTTGGACTGGAACTCCCAGAGTATCCCAAACACCAATGGCCATGGTTTCTGGGGCATTCAGGGAGTTGTCGAAGGAAGTAAGGTTTCCCATCTCTGTGAAAGTATAGAAGACTTTTAGCCTGTAGTATTGATGAAAAGCCTCCTAAGGGACGGTTCCGTGCACCTATAACAATAAACTGTTTCAGAAGACTTTGGGAAACACTGGCAGCTGGCTGTGCTGTTTTTATTGTGGTAATGCCTAAAGATAGAAGGAATCGATCCTCTTAATCTCTGCATACCATGAATGTAATCCCAGTGATGAAATAGTTATTTACCTGCGTCTTTGCTTCAGTGCGTACCATATAGTTGCTTTTCTGTGCTACGTTCTCTCTCATTGTATTAGTGACCTCTCAGAGGTTCTATCACAGTGGTGGAGAACCTTCGGCACTCTAAATGTTTTGGACCACAACTCCCAGAATTCCAAGCCTGTATTGCCAATGACAAAGGACAGTGGGAGTTGTGGTCCAAAAACACCTGGAGTGCCGAAGGTTCGCCACCACTGTTCTATCACAATTAACAGCTCTGCTCAGGTCTTATAAATTGATGGTCGTAGGTTCCTCTACTAAGGGCGCTTTTACACGACCCCTAAGATCTGCTGGCAACTTAAATTCAGACCAGAGATCTTGGGGGTTTGCTCCTCTTGCTGTGTTCCCACCCCTCTGCACCCCCTTGCTCCTGTCTGCATGAGGGAAGGAATTTAAAAAGGGAGAAAAGAATGCAGGCTCACTTCCGCTCTGCCATCGGGAGCTGCCCAGGGAAGCATTCCAGTCTCTTAAAGGGGCGGGGGCAAAAAAAAAAAAAAAGAAGGGAGGAGAGCCTGGCACTCACTGCTTTGCAATCCACATCAGAAATTTTTCACCTCCGGAGACCTTGGAAAATGTGCTGGGACACGCGTAGGTGGGCGTGGTCATACTTAATTTTTTTTAAAGTCCGGAGCTGGTGGGAAAATAATTTTAACCTCCGCATCTGGGAGCCCTTTGCCTCGGATTTTAGGGGGTCGTGTAAAAGCGCCCTAAGTCAATCCATCTCGTGTTCAGACTGCACCTTTGCCATCTACCTTTAGTTTTTCCAAGAAGACATGGGCACGACCAGAAAAAATGACATTTCAAGTTTTCGTTTGTCGGAACAGGTCCATTTTGGGTCGTTTCCGTTTGTCACGAAATTTTTCAAAAATTTGTCGTTTCGTTTGTCGTTTGTCGTTTCCACTGCGATTTGACTTCCCAGAGCATAGGGGCGTCTCGCAATCAGGGCCGGCGCTAGGTGTTTTTGTGCCCTAGGTGGCGGGCGGGGCAGGGGGAGGTGCGGGCGGGCGGCGGTGGCGGGGGCCATGGGCAGGCGGCGGCCGCGGGCGGGCGGCAGCGTGGGCCGCAGGTGTGTGGGCGGCCGCGGGCGGACGGCGGGGGGAGGCCGCAGGCGGGCGGCGGGGCGGGGGGGCCATGAGCAGGCGGTGGCTGCGGGCGGGCGAGTGGGCGGGCGGCAGCACGGGCCGCAGGTGGGTGGCGGCCGCGGGCGGACGGGCGAGTGGGCAGTTAGGATATCACTTAGGATAGAGGTTCTGTTCTTGGCTTGCACCCCAAATGTGTGTGTGTGCAAGCAAATTGAAGTTGGGAAAATAGAAAATAAATGGTAGTATATATTTTTAAAATAAATCCACTCCTCCCACTCCCAGTCGAACCTCCCCCTTTATCCAATATCAGAAAAAAATCCTCAAACTGCCAGAGAAGAAATAAAGAATAAACTGTTATTCCCTTCAGCAGACAAAGCTGCAGGGAATCAAAGAAATTATTTTCTAAATTCAATTCCCTCCCTCCCTGCCTAACTTAAATCCTAAAGCCTCCAGCCTCCCTCCTCAATCTCAATCGGATCACACCAGCACCAGCAGCCAGCCCTCCTCCCTCAACCACATCCATACACCCGACTGCGATTTCTGGAAGGTGCCTCGGCTTTTTATGCCCTCCGAGACATCCAGAAGTGTCAGTCAAAAACCTGGCGATGCCATTGGTGGAATGGTTCAAAAAATTTGCATGGTCCCATCCCATGCCCAGCCCAAATGGGCAGGCCTAAAAAAATAAAAAATAAAATAAAATAAAATCAATACGACGTTTTATTGCTATAAAAAACCCACTGCTGCTACTATAAAAATTCAGGCATTTAAAATAAATAAATTTCACATGTTTCTGTGGTGATTTGGTGTGTTTTTTGACCACGATTTCAAAAGAAAAATTGTGGTCGCCATTTTGGATTCCCCCCACCGCATGGCATGGCGAGAGGACGAGGATGACCCCCCCCCCAGCCTGGTGCAAGCAGCCCAGGACAGGAGAAGGGGGAAAGGCCGGGGACCCCCCCAGAAACCACCCCTCTGGTAGGTGGCAAAGCCTCAGGCAGGCATATTTTCACCTGCTTTTTTGGCCGGGAGTCGGGTTTTTTTAAAAAAACTTTTAAAAACTTTTTCTGTGCTTTGCATCGTGCGAATGCTGCGATGCCACAAATGGAAATTTTTCTTTTTTCAGTTCAAGTTCGAGTTCTGACGGCTTAATTATCGTTACCGTTTCCGTTACGTAACAGAAACGATAACCGAAAACGGAAACGACAATTTTGCCGAGTCGTGCCCATATCTATTTCCACGCATTACTGTATTTTCCAGTTACTCCTTTCCTCTTCTATGTCCAAAGTATGATAACCTCATTGCAGTCACTTTCATTTCAAAACAGCACTGAGTCTTCATTGGATACAGTACCGTATTTTTTTGTCTTTTTGGCAGTCCATGGTAGCTGTAACGTTCTTTTTGAAAACTACATCTCAAATGACTTGATATTTTTCTCTTATCTTCAGTTTCTGGCTTTCATAGCCACACATACTAATTGGGACTGTAGTAATATGTATGATGTTATATGACCAAGCTCCTTGGATGAGTAAGGAAACGTTTCAATCTCACAAGAAATTAAGCCCAGTTGCCATGATTCAGCTTTTTGAACCATACTTTTAAAATATTGTTTTAATTATTTATTGACATTTTGATGTTTTAACTGTTTTAATTCTTTTGATTGTAAGCTGCCCAGAGACCTTGGGGTAGTGGGTGGCATATAAGCTGTAAAAATAAATAAATACATAAATAAATTTCCAGAGAGCCTCACCTGAATAACTGAGAATCTTCACAGACATGTATGATCTTGGTTTTGGTATTTCTTAAACTTGAGGATCTTTTCTATTTGTAGCTGCACTTACAAGTCTTCTAATTTCTTTTTTCTTAGGGCGTTTATACACGACCCCTAAGCTCCGCCGCAAATGGCTGCAAGCTCCGGACGATAAAAATGTTTACCCACCAGCTCCGGAGTTTGCAGACAATTAAGTGCGACCCCGCCCACTTAGCGTGACCAAACAGCAGTTTTCTTGTACCTGCTTTTTTATGGTGAAAAATATTTGATCCGGAGACTGCCTGAGGTCTCCTCACTTCTTTCTGTTGTTTTTCTTTTGCCTCCGCCCCTTAAAGAGGAACCAGGAAGTAAACGGAGATCGGAGCAACTTCCCCCAACACCGGGAGGTAAGCCTTTTATTCTTTTGTCTCTGTCTAAGGCTTTTTTCCCCTCCCCCCCTCCCGCAGACAGAACAAAGAAGTGCCGAGCGGGTGGGGAGGGAAGAACAGCAACGAACCCTCAAGATCTCTGGTCCGAATTTAAGGGACCAGCGGATTTTAGGGGTCGTGTAAAAAGGCCCTTAGAGAGCTGTAGAACGTTTTGTTATTAACAATGATAGTTTTATCTATGAGCAACGAGAGATATGATACAATTTAATGTTCTCTGCCAGTGATGGTGAATGTTTTAGAGACCGAGTGCCCAAACTGAGATTCAAAATCCACTAATTTTTCGCCAAGTGCCAATACAGCAATTTAACCTGAATACAGGTTAAATTGCTGAATAAAGGGGCAATGTCTGGTGCCCAGAGAAAGGGTTCCAAGTGCCACCATTGGCACCCATTCCATAGGTTCGCCAACACTGTTCTATGCAATTTCTATCACAGACCTCATTCCACTCTCTATTTACTTATACATAGATATGGACAAGATTGGTCAAAAGGCAGAGGAGGCCAACATTATATACTGTATTAGAAAGATGAATCCTGAGAAAATACCACTAAAACTTGTGAAATAAGTTAGCTACTCAGTTCCATGCTTTTACACAGAATCCAGTCACAGCTAATTGGTAGAGGGCAACAAGGCAGATGCCAGTAGGTTTCCCGATTCCAAACTGGTACAGTAGGACCCCCATATCCACTGATTCAGTTATCTACGGTTGGCAGAGGAAAAATAAATAAATAATTCAGCAGCCGCAAAGCAAGCTACTGTCACAAAGAGCAGCTGTAAAGCAAGCTACTGTCATAAAACAGCAGCTGTAAAGCAAGCTATTGTTGCAAAACAGCAGCTGTAAAGCAAGTTACTATCACAAAACAGCAGTTTTGGGAACATTTTGGTGTTCTCTCTTATCCATGGTTTTCATTATCCATGGGAAGGCTTGGAACCAATCACCAGTGAATACTGGGGTCCTACTGTATAATATCCTTTGCCTTTTTGGTGCTGTCTTTAATACAATATTGTAAATTTGTCCCTAAACAAACCATCAATACTCTTTACACAATTCCTGACAGTGTGGTGGTCCTTTGAGAGGAAAATACTGCTGACTGAGCACCATTTCACTGATGCACTCATACAGATAACATGCATCATGGCAGACAGAAGAAAGACGACCTTGAGAAAACATCATAAAAGTATCCAGGATTGTACAAGGTCAAAAACCATCTGCTTCATTAGCAGTGTGTGAGCCAAGGGATCACGAGTGAAAAGGGGAAATCTCTCTGTCAGCACGATTAGTGGTGGTGGTGGTGGTAATGATGATGATGATGATTTCACCAGCTTTAATGAATCCAGAAATGAAGGAAGAGAAAGCCCAAGGCAAGCCCCACCGCAAGGGAGAAAATGTGATCAAGGTGAGTCCGCTGCTTTGACGTTAAGACACACATCTCCACCCATTCCCAGCTGGCACAAGGTCTGACTGTCTCACTGCCAAGGCATTTAAGAGCATAAGAACAGCCTTGCTGGAACAGGCCACAGTCCATCCAGTCCAGCAGTCTGTTTCACACAGTGGTTCACCATTTGTTTCAGGGCATTCCCAAGCAGATGTCTTCACCTGCTTATGATTGCCTGCAAAGAGCATTGAGAGATATCCTGCCCATCTCTCCAACCTGGAGGTTGTCCTTGGGCATCCATAAGGATAGCTATTGAGACCCTTGTTCTCCATGAACTTGTCTAATCCTTTCTTAAAGTGGTCAAGGCTGACAGCTGTCACCACTTCTTCTGGCAGGGAGTTCCAGAGACCAGTTATCCTCTGGGTGAAAAAGTACTTTCTCTTATCTGTTTGAGATTTAGCACCCAAAAGTTTCATGGAGTGTCCCCTAGTTCTACTGTTGTACAATAGGGAAAACAGTTTTTCCTTATCTACTTTGTCCACACCTTGTATGCTTTTATAAACTTCAATCAGGTCACCTCTTAGACAATGTCATTCAAGAGTGAAGAGGCCCAGCCGTTGCAGCCTCAGATGGTAAGGAAGGTGTTCCAGTCCCTAATCATTCTGGTTGCCCTCCTCTGCACCTTTTCCATGTCCATAATATTCTTCTGGAGGTACAGTATGGTGACCAGAACTGTGTACAGTACTCCAGATGGGGCCTCACCACATATTGATAAAGAGGCAAAATGACACTTGCTGACTTATTTTCTATACCCTTCCTAATGATCCCTAGCATTGAGTTTCCTTTTTTCACTGCTGCAGCGCACTGGGTTAACACCTTCATTAAGCTGTCCACCAGGATATCAAAGTCCCTTTCCTGGTTTGTTGCAGAGAGTTCAGACCCCATCAGTTTATAAATGTACAGTGGACCCTTGTATAACAAGCGGTTTGTTTAACAGAAAATCTTCTTAACAGAAAAAAATTCCGGAGAGAGGGGGAAATCGCTTAACAGAATCGCCTATGGGGCAAATCCATACAACAGAAAAACAGTTGCAGTTTTAAAAAACCTTGCTTTGCAGCGTTCAAAAATGCTCCCAGGATGCATAGTATCCCGGAAACATTAAGTTAAAGTGTATAGGAATGTGTTGAGCCTTTAAAAAATGCACCCATGGTGCATTGCAGTCTTGAGCCAATCAGATTCAAAGAAAAGCCTCCCAGGAGTTGCTTAAATCCTGGAGACGTAGGGTGCTTTTACACGACCCCCAAAATCCGAGACAAAGGGCTCCCAGATCCGGAGCTTAAAATTGTTTTCCCACCAGCTCCGGATTTTTAAAACAATTAAGTACGACCACGCCCACCTAAGCACGTCCCAGCACATTTTCCAAGTACCTGGTCTCCAAAGGTGAAAAATTTCTGATGTGGATGTAAAGCAGTGAGTGCCGGGCTCTCCTCGTCTTGTGTTTGGTTGTTGTTGTTGTTTTGCCCCCGCCCCTTTAAGAGACTGAAAGAGACTGGAATGGTTTCTGGAGCAGCTCTATGCATTCTTTTCTCCCTTTTTTTCTCCCTCCCCTCACGCAGACAGAAGCAAGGAAGTGTGGAGGGGTGGGAACACAGGAAGAGCGACAAACCCCCAAGATCTCTGGTCCGAATTTAAGTTGCCAGCGGATCTTAGGGGTCGTGTAAAAGCGCCCTTACTTGTCTTCAGCACGAGCCTTAGAGTGAAGAGGCGTGGAAGCAGCTTGAAGACCTTGTCGTTCCAGCCCAGCAAATTTCAAACGGATCCCCAGAGGTTTCAGGACAGGTAAGCACGTCAAAGGAACCTGTGTCCACCAGTGAACTGAGGGAGGTTTGCCAAAAGTGGGAAGATGTTAGGACTTTTGCAGAGCGCCACCACAATGACCCATCTTTGGCTTATGAGTTCTTAAAGGACTACGAGAACTTCATCATGTCTGAATTCAAAGGGACACTGAGGAAGCGCAGGAGGCAGCAGACATTGGACAGCTTCCTTGTTAAAAGGCCCAGGCAAGATCCTTCTGGTGATGATGACCAGCCTTCCACCTCATCCTCTTCTTAGAAATGTTTTGGGGTTCCTGTGTGATGATTATAAAAAGCATACAGCCTGTAATAATATGCAGCCATTGTTCCCAAATAAATCCTCTTTAAAATAATAATAATGCCATGACCACATAGTGCAAATACTGCATTAGAAAAGAAAAGAAAAGAAAAAGAATGTACACCCAGCAGTGTTGCCATTTCCTTCCCCAAATAACAGTAGGACTTGGGTAAGCAATGATTTTCTAAAGGATGCATAATCTGTGCTCATGGGAAGTCTGGACAGCTGATGCATGGTAACTAGTTGATCAGGAATTCCACTGTTTAGAACCTTCACCCCAACTTCTAGTTTTGTATGTATAGAAATCTGTACATCAACATACACACATTCATGCAGGGGCTTTGTGTATATTCTGCAGGGCCAAACTACATGACATTGACTAGCACCGTAGGTTAAGTGCCTACTCCAGGAACTGCTAACTGAGTGCAGAAAAAATAGCAAGTGTGTATGATTGTACTGGGTGGCTACCGAAACCTTTACTCAGCTGTCAAGGAAGTGTTAATGGACACCACAGTCAAGGAACGAAACAAAACATTTATTGTCTCTTCTTAGTGCTTGTCCAGACAGAGCCTAAGTTGTGTTCATTTGGTCACAGTTGTCTGTGGCTTAGTATGAACGAGATCAAAGCTTGTTAGTGTTTGCATCCAGCATTTGCGTCCAATTTCTGCTGCAAAAATTAGTGTCATTCAATATCCCTTGTTAGAAGGAATTTTTGAAATCCTGCAATAAAATCTTTGAAATCCAGTTCCACACTGGAGCATTGCTTTTGATGCCATTCTTCTATTTTTGTGATTTTATTGAAAGTTTCTGGTGGGAGCCTCTCAGAGAGTAGTGATTTCACATGGAGGAAAGAACCATGGTGCTTAGCAGTGACAAAACAAACAAACAAAACCCCAGGAAACCAGAGGAAGCCATAAACCAATACAGTGGTACCTCTACTTAAGAGGGGTTCTACTTAAGAGCAATTCAACTTAAGAGTGGAAAACCATTGGCATTTTAACTGCCGCCTTACAAATTATAGATGTGGTCTGCAATAACAATTTTTTTACTTTTAAAATTTATTTGTTTATTTCCCTCCCCCCATTTTTTAAGATACTGTACCTTTACTTAAGAGTTGTTCTACTTAAGAGCATGCATTCAGAATGGATTAAATTCGTAACTAGAGGTACCACTGTACTAAAGAACCTGGTATGTTTAGAGGGAGTTTTGCTTATCTGTAAGAACCTTGGAACAAAACCAAATAGCAACAGGATATTCCTGACTCCACCCTGATACAGCTAAATCCTTCGCCACCTGTTGACTAAACTGCAGAATGACAGTGTCCACACACTACACTCCATCCATCAAATAATTTTCCTTTTTAAAGTTTAAATTGTTTCCTAAAGCATTTATTGCCGCCTAAGCAGTTGGCATCCTTGCCCATGACTACGGCAAAGTATTCCATTCACAGAACTAAACAATTAGGAAGATTGTTTCGTGCCACCTAAAATTCCTTAGAATGCCCTTAGCTCAGACTGCTCTATTGTTTCACCAGAATGCGTTGTTTGATCTGTGAATAAATTAGCTACTTGACTAATTTTTTTGTATTTAACAGTGGATACAAATGGGCATCTGATAATCGTGGATCTAAATTAGTTTTGAACAAGGGTTGTTTTGGACAACACAGACTTTTATGCAGAGTAGTTATTTGGGGGATACAGCTGTTATGATTGGTAGTGGCCATCTTCATTTCTTATATTCTTTATTGGAAGAATCTGTTGGGTTGAAGAGGGAAGTTAGAGGCTTCATATTTGTTTTATATTTAGTATCCTAGATACCCTAAGCACATCCCACCTCGCCTGATTTCGGAAGCTAAGCAGGGTCGGCCCTGGTTAGTACTTGGATGGGAGACCTCCAGGGAATACCAGGTAACATTCCCTCTAACCTTTATTATGATCCTCCTAAAAGGAGGGTTACATTTCAGTTTATTGACCCTTGTCCAGACCATTCTCAAAGTTAGACAATGCTCAAGAACCTGTATACCATCTCCTGCAGATGAAGAAAAGGAGAAATACACCCGTGTGTCATCAGAATATTGGTGATAATGAACCCCAAATCTCCATAATAACTTCTCCCAGGGGTTTTTCATTAAAAAGCATTTGGTAGATAGTTAACACCTGTGATACCCTATAACAGAGGTCCCAAGGGGTAGAGTCCTACCTCCAAGTTTGATAATCTACAATTGGCCATAAAGATAGGAGTGGTACCACTAGAGAATGGAACCCCAATTTCTAAACTTGATAGCTATCCCAGAAGGATACTGTGGTCAATGTTTTCAAAGCCCCCACCCGCCAAAAAACAGGAGGACTGACAGGGTTATACTGCCCCATCTAGCTCCCTTAGCAGATAATCTTATTTATTTATTTATTTATTTATTAGATTTATACCCCACCCATCTTCCCAATGCCATTTCAGTTCCAGACTAAACCCTGATTTAAATGGAGCCAGACTATCAATTACTTCCGAAAATGCCTGCAATTGGTCAACTACTACCTTCTTAATTAACTTGCCTGGAGAAGGAATATTTGAGAGGTGTCTGTAGCCATTCAAATCATCCATTCCCAGATAAGTTGGACTTTATTCCCAAGAGATTCTGGTGTAATAGTGGGACAACAAGAGGAATGTAGATCTCTCTGCTGCTTTTTCAGCTTAAAGACAGAATTCAGTGAGAAAGTAGCAACCACTGGGAGTAGTCATCATCTGCTTCATGGGAAAACTACAGTAATGATTTATTGTGAAGCAGTAGTTACCTCTGTGAAGTATAATCATGGTGTGTTACACACTTCTATTACTAACTTCCTTCAGCCTCCTCTTTCTTTCCCATGGTCATTTATCACACAGAAAAGGAGATACCTCAAAGTTAGTCTGTCACAATAATAGATAACTTGTCTGAGAGAGTGGCTTCTGATGTCCCCTAGTCTTCTGCTTGTAAAATGAATGTAATTTATCCCAATGGAAATATATTTGTGGATTGGACTAGAGGACTATATGTCATAACCCTTGCGTCCTGGTCTATAACAGCCAGTTCTCAACAGTTGGCTTTTGGCCATGTTCTAACTCATTGGTTCCCAAATAACAATCTGCTTCCCATTTTTGATTTTGGGGAAGTTTCCATACCTTCCCACTGCTCCTTTACTATCCTCCTCCCCCTATTAAACAAAGTTATTTAAAAATAAAAAACAAAGCTTAAAGTGTAAGAAAAATAGGCCAAAATCCTATTGTTTAGGGTAGTAGGTTGCACTAGAGTAGGCCCATTGAATCAGTGGAGATTTCCTGCATCAGCTCTTCTCCATGTTCCATTGACTGATATGGGCCATCTCTTGCTACCACTTACTCCTGGATTTCAGCCCATATTTTAAATTGACAATAAGCACAGATGCCTTTTATTGAGAAACCCTAAAGTTTATTTTCTCCCTACAGTATAATGCCAAATTCACAGCAACCATATAACTATCCCAAGAGTTTTAAAATGTCACTTATTGGACAGAAGTTCCAATTCGAAAGAAAGAAAGAAAGAAAGAAAGAAAGAAAGAAAGAAAGAAAGAAAGAAAGAAAGAAAGAAAGAAAGAAAGAAAGAACATGACAAGAGAACCCCTTTCCTTTGCTGCTCTACCATACTATATGCTTACAAATTCTTCCTGCGCCCATTTGCCTTCTCTTTGCTTGTTCCCTTCATCTTTTTTTCTTTCACCCAATGCCTAGATCTTGCAAAATGTTAATGTAATAGCTGCTTTTTCAGTTAATTACCTTCATTCCCATCTACAGCACAAATCAATTTACACTTTCCTGAAGGAACAAATATGCTATACAGTGGACCCTTGAACAACAAACAGTTTGTATAACATAAAATCTGTACAACATAAAAAAAACTCCAGAGATAGGGGCAATTTGCTTAACATAATCACCTATGGGGCCAATCTATACAACGTAACAATCAGATTACTCCGTTTTCAATGCATTCCTATGGGAAATTTGTATAAAGGAAAATTTGCTTAACACAATTTCATTTGGAATGAATTAATTCCTTCATACAAGGTACCACTGTACCTACCTCATTCATTTTAACATGTAAACATTTGCACAGGAAGCCCTAAACTGGATTCGGCCTAGGGTTTCTTCTTTTTCATTAAGGCACTTAGAGCTTCATTTGCACTGTGTGTTTTCTTGAGTGGCAGATTATGAAAGAATGCAATTTGAAAGCTGCAACAGAGGACTGCCCTACCTGTTTGGCCATGCTGGTTAAGGGCTTCTGGCAGTTACCCCCTCAAAACAAACATCTCCAAGGTCTTTGTGGAAACCTTGATTTCAGAACACAGCTGTCAAGACATTGTCATGATAGTTTCACATGCAGAGGAGATAATTAGATTCAATCTCATTAACCTCATTCAGAGCATTTTGGGGGCTAAACCATGCCAAGTATTTGTGACAAATCTGTCATTGTTCCCATGGAATTAAATTTTTTTTTATCACGCTTAACATATTTTTGGTTCCACTGAATTTCAGAGACAATTCATTCTTAACTGAACAAACATCCAAAAGGATTTAGCACAAATTATGCATTTTTGAAATATTAAAATATCGGTCTCTATTATAAGCTTATCTTGGTTTTCTTTCATGGACTGTAAGTGGTAGTGTTTCTTTCAGACAGATTGTATCTTGGTGAAGGTGCTAACATCCCTAGATAGTGTTACAGTGCAGGTCTTTACTTGTCAACTTAAATGTAAAATCTTGCTGAACTCATTAACGATTGTTTCTTTGTATTTAGAACTGTAGCCTCAAACGCATGTAAGTCTATATTTCAATAGTTTTCTGTTCTAGCAAGTGTAACGTATCAGCCTCATATGGATTTTAAAAATACCCTCTGTATCTATGCTGGCTGATTTTAATTGCCCCTCTTTCATTATCAAAATCCAGGGGTCTGATTGTTGGTATCGTTCGCCTAAAATTGATACCAGATAGAGCGGTTCCGTCTCTCATATTTTTCTTATGTCTTGAGCTGCTGCAATATCCATGGCTTTCTGCATAACTCCATCAAATTAAAAATCATCCTTTGTGCAGATGATGATCCTCCATTGGCTATTTCTGAACCCATCTTCCGCTCCAGTAGTAATTAAGCTGATTGATGCTTTTGGAGACTTGACCACTAGTCATTTAATTAACTGGGCAACATCTGAGCTTCTGTCAACGGAAGACAATACATCATAGCAGTTTTGACTAGTAGTTGGTGTTGTCCAGATGTAATTGCTTCCACCCCTAGGATTGCCATTTTGTCTGGCCTTTCCTTTCTGGCAATGTCACCACCTTCTCCTAATAGTATATTTTGATGTATTCTTGAAGGCTTTCACAGCCGGTATCTGATAGTTGTTGTGAGCTTTTTGGGCTATTTGGTTGTGTTGTGGAAGTTTTTCACCAGACTCTGTGGCTGGCATCTTCAGAGGGCAAAGAGCTCAGGGAACTAGGAGGTTCTCTTTGTGCTCTTTTAAAGGTCCTTCATGGCCTTCAGGATTCATGAAATTGCAATTTGCCCAAGATCTGTTTTGGGCTTTGGGCTGGGGAACTATTTTTAAGACCAGATGTGACTGGAAATCATTGTATGTTGCCCCTTTTAAGCCATCCCTTTGCTCTTAAAACATACTGGGAAGGGCACATAGGTCCCTTCTTTTGAAGGTCAAAAGAAGTTGGAAGATTTTGGGTCACACTTGGCCCATCCAAACTTTATTTTCCTCCAGCTCCTCTTAGGAATTTCTATAACCTGAACAATTCCACTTACTGTTTCCAGCAAAGGAAAACCACTGCTTCAGCAGCAAATTCAAAATTAGGCCGTCCAATTCTTTATTTATAAGTTACATTTACAACCTACTTTTTGCCATGAGCATAAGGCTGGGTCAATATTCAAACAAGGCCTTAAGACTTACTTATTTAGGCAGGCCTTTTGAGCCTCCAGCCTTCACCAACTTTTATAACATCTTACTTTTTTCGTCTCATTGGCTGAGGAGCTTTTTAAACTCTGCTGCAGCTATTGTTTTTTAATCTTATTTTTATTGTATTATATTGTATAGTATTTTTATAGTATTTTATAGGTATTGTGTTGTTTTTTACATTGTACTGTTTTTATTGTACTTTTATGAATTTGTTGTAAGCTGCCTGGGGAGAAAGGCAGCATAAAAATAAAGTTGTTTTATTATTATTATTATTATTATTATTATTATTATTATTATTATTATTATTATTATTATTATTATTATTATTATTATTATTATTATTATTATTAATAGCTCCACGTTATCCTCATCAGGCTGAAAGAGAGTAAATGAGCTAAGAGTTGCATAGCTCAATGAGGGGCCTGAATCTAAAGTTTTAAAATCCAAGGCCAGTACAAGTTCTATATGGTTTGGGGGGAATTTCATCATGAAAACAAACTCTAAAAGAAAGGCATAAATTTGCCAAGTGTTGTTCGAAACACTCAACTAAGTGAGCTTTGTCTGTTAACTCAACACAGATTATATCCTTAATTCCTGCTTGACCCATTCTTGACTTTCTTTTTATATTCCCCTGTGGGATTAATGGTTTAACCGCAAAAGGTTAAATTACAAGGTGTTTCAAACAGTGCCACTTTCTGGACTACTCTTATCCAAGAAAGATGACAGTAATTTTCTTTGAAGGGGGACAGTTCGTTCTGCCAGCCCGCTAGTTAATTATGATGCATGATTTCCCACTCTTCAATATAGCATTCCTTCACAGCCTTTGCCACTTGTGCAATCACTTGAAAAGAAAATTCTTTGACTTTAAGCAAACTAGCTATGCATTTGGCAGGCCCGGTTTTCAACAATCAGAATGGGAAATGGCAGAGATCTTTTTCTAAAGGAGCTATTGATATAAGGAAAGATAATCCATTTTAGTCTATGCCCTTCCTTTTTGGGAGACTTTTGAGAGATGCCATATTTTCCCATCTATAAAACGACACCATGCATAAGATACCCCTCCACAAACTTTTCCAATTCAACTGTGCAGTTCTCTCCTTGGCTTACCTATGTGTATAAGACAACCCTCCATTTTTAGTCTAACAATATTAGACAAAAATGTAGTCTTATCCATGGGAAAAGACGGTGAGTATCTAAGAAACACGCTAATTTTTGAGCATTTTTGTTTTTAATTGTTGTTTTAAAATGTTTCCCAAATTGTTTGCAATCCCTGCCAATGTTTATTTGGTTTTCTAATACAGTGGGGCCCCATATCTACATGGAATTGATTCCCCTGCAGATACTGAAAAATGTGGATTATAGCAAACATTTTTAATAGGGAACACTAGACACAACATGTTATTATCTGGCTCCTCTAGTGGCCAGTTCTGGTAATGACACAGTGAAAATATATTTTGCTAGTACCATTATACATCACATGGTCTCTGCCTCTCTCTAGTGACCAGTCTGGTAACTTCAACTTTAGAAATACATATTTCTGGGGTTTTTCTTTTAATATTTTTAATTTTTTCCAAACCATGGATAAGTGGATCAGTGACTACTAATCCCATGGATATATATTGTCTTGTCTGGCATTTTAAACTTGTTATTATTGATTTAAATTGTTGCAAGCCAACTAGCATATGAACTTAATTAATTAATGAATTGCTTTTTTTTGAAACTATAATAGAAATTGAAAAAATTGTTTGTTTGTTTGTTTGTTTGTTTGTTTGTTTGTGTGTGTGTTGTCCTGGATCTTCTACACTCCCAGAAGTGTGGAAGTTACATTGCACTAAAAGAATCCCAGTGACCTAAGAATGACACTGAATAATTTAATGAGCCACCCATACCATTAAGCACAGTGATGTGCCTATTTCAGGCAGCACATTTTTTTATATTCATGAACGGATGGGGAATTGTTAATTTATTATTGTTTTGTTTCTAGTATTAGGAATAAGGGAGTGGCATCTTGATTTTGGATCACATAGTATTTCTCTCATTCTTTCTATTGGATGACAGATGACACAGCTGTCAAATGTTACATTACAGGAAGAGGAATTCAGCAGTTCATGGGATGTGGGGATCAAGGTGCAGTTTTAGAGACTGAAATTTTTATTTTTTATCCTACAGCTCCTTGACTCCGCCAGCTGACACTGAACAAGTTGCACTGACCTTCAAAGCCTATATTAAGGATTTTTTGAGCAGTGTTTCTATCTGTCGCAAGGACATCTTTGAAAATAGGAAGAAAAGCCATGCAGTAAGACCTAAACTATAAAATTAAAACTTATTAAATGCCTTAAAATGATTTTTAACATAGTTTTTATATATCAAGTTCATTGAAATTGTTGATAGTTGCTATTTACCCTTGTAGAATATTACTCCTACTATTTGCTATATTTGGAGTTATTGCGCTAGTGGGCAAGCAGTATATAAATCAGATAGATAGGTAGGTAGGTAGGTAGGTAGGTAGGTAGGTAGGTAGGTAGGCAGGCAGGCAGGCAGGCAGGCAGGTAGAATTTAACTAAACCTTAGTTGGGTATCTGCTGTTTCCAGGAAAATGCTATACAAATTGCATTAATTACTGGAAATCAAAGCCAAGTACAAGAGTTTCCCCCCTTTGTAAATATTCTTGATGTTGCCTTGAGAACTGAACATTTGTGACTCACTCTGTATAATAAACAGAATTACTGTTTAAAACCCATATATTTTCTTGTATTTTCCTGCTAGGAAAAAAATGTGATTATAGCATCACTGTCAGGCATGTTTTGTTGTGTCTGAATTTGGTTTTCTGTGGGTCTTAGATGAAATCGACACTCACATTGTTCTGTTTTCTGTTTTATTCATGCTACATTTTCTCACACTTACAGGTGTTTTTTTGCTAGCTATAATGATTTGGTTCAAGAAGAAGTTCAGAGTTCTCTCTACTAATAGGCTACTATGTATTGACCATTTCATGCTTTAAGACAGAAGAATTGAAGGGGTGCTTTGATATAAGAGGTCAAAAAGACATCCAGATGTTATCTACAATTTAGCTTAATTTGTAAGAGTGTCCTGGATGCAATATAACATTTATCATACTGCAGACACTCTCTAGAGAAAGTAGCAAGCAAAGAGGAAGAGTATTTAGAACAGTATTTGAGGTTTGCCTTCTATTATAATCCTCTTTTTTTATAGCCGTCCTCATTTGGTGTTGAATGCAGTTCAGTGGTGGGTGAATGATGTATTTGTTTCTTTGTTTGCTTTAAAATAATCAGCCCTTTGATTCCTTACATATATTTTGGGCCTATCTTAGTGCAAGTGAGACATCTAGGGACAGTGACATTTTGGCAAGGGTTTTTAAAAATTTTTTTAAAAGCTGATGTCACATGGACTCTTTTCCCTGTTTGCTATACCAGGAGTATATTCCCGTCACAATGGACACAAAATTATTTTATCATAAATCATCATAAATCATCATAAATTATTTTATCATAAATTATCATAAATTTATTTATACTGATTTATGAGCATAGATTCTAGATTCTTTATTCCCCCAAAAAAACAACAACACACAAATGTAGATGCATTATAAATTTGTAAAGGTCTTGAAAGGCAAACAGCATACAAATTCTTAAAAAGAAGAAATCCCAGAAACAGAAACCCTAAGCATACAGATGTAACTTTGGGAGGTATATTGTCAGACCATCTGTATTCCCCTACGCTGGCTGTGGGATTATCCCATGCTTTGCCAAAAATTCCTAAGAGATGCCACCTCCTACACAATAATGAAGCAAGTGTTGCCAGTACAGACACTTGATTAGAAAGCCTTTGCTTGTGAACATCCATCATACCATGAGCAATCTCCGCCTTTTTGGGTTGGGTATCTAATAAAGGGGAGAGCAGTCTTTCATGTAAGGGCCTTTTCACACGACCCCTAAGATCCGCTGGCCACTTAAATTCGGACCAGGGATCTTGGGGGTTCGTTGCTCTTCCTGCGTCTTCCTTCTGCACTTTCTTGATCCTGTCCTTGATCCTGTCTTCCGTACTTCCTTGATTCCTGCTCTTCCTTCCGCACTTCCTTGATCCTGTCTGCGTGAGGGGAGGGAGGAAGAAAGAGAGGAAAAAATGCAGGCTCACCTCCAAAGCCTGATTCCCTGTTCCTCTTTCTGTTTTTTTTTTTTGCCTCCCGCCCCTTCTCTTAAAGGGGCGGGAGGAAAAAAAAACAGAAGCGAGGAGAGCCCCGCACTCACCAGATTAAATCCGGACCTGGGGATTTTCACTCTTCTAGAGCAGGTACAAGAAAAGTGCACTGGGACGCGCTTAGGTGGGCGTGGTCGCACTTAATTTCCTGCAAACTCCGGAGCTGGTGGGGAAACAATTGTAAGCTCCGGAGCTGGCAGCCATTTGCTGCGGAGTTTAGGGGTCGTGTACAAAGAGCCTAACTTGAGTCCAGAGATGTTTTGGGGATTTTATGTGTTAGTATGAATATGTGTTGGTAACTAAGCCCAGCTAACTGCGCATCTGCATCTGGTCCAGTTCATGTCCTGTTGTAATCATATGTGTTCAGTAAAACACATAAATAGTCACATGGGTTTGGTAGCAGCTGCAGTTTATGGATCAAGCTCAAGGGAATCCCCACACTGTAAATAAGATTGCATGTTGTTAGTAATCTGGCTGCTGGAAACATGGTCTACAATAATATTTTGAAAACCACAGATCTTCACCAAGGAAGTGCACCATGTTAATCCACTTGGAAGAAGAATTTTAGCAGCACGCAACATGGTAAACTGGTCCCAGTATTTGGTTTGCCTTTGACTCCATGGCTTAAGTAGGCAGTCCCAAAAGCATTTCTCTGCAATTGCTATGAACATAGCATTTGGAACACTTTAAATTGTCCAGAATCACAAGGCTAATGCAATTTTAACCTGCAATAATGAAACTGTAGATTCTATCTCAGAGTAAGCCATCTATGCCATTTTGGATTCATTAGACCTCATCTCAAGTACAGTGCCAAATTATGGGCACCACATTACTGGAAGGATATAGAAAAACTGGAGTGGGTTGAGAGAACAAATTGTGTACCCTGTTTAAGAACAACAGTGCCACCATGACTATTTGTTTGTAGTGTGGCTGAAAGAAAAGTCTTTGAAATCAGAAATGAGTAACTCACTGAAGTGGTTGGAAAACATAGAGATGTGGTTCTCAACTTTTGCTCCCCTAGATGTTCCCATGGGTGTGAAAGCTAGACAGTAAAGAAAGCTGACAGGGGGAAAATGATTCATTTGAAGTGTGGTGCTGGAGGAGAGCTTGGTGGTTAAGTGAGACCTAGATCAAATCAAGCCTGGGTTATCTCTCAAAGCAAAAATGTTGAAACTAAGGCTGTCCTAAGTTGGGCACATCATGAGAAGGCAAAGTTCTCTGGAAAAGAGAATACTGTAATGCGGGGAAAGGTGGAAGGCAGTAGGAGAAAAGAAGACCAAATATGAGATGGAATGACTCCCTAAAAGAGACCACAAGCTTGAGTTTGTAGAAAGGCAGTGGAACCGGAAAAGGTGCAGAAGAGAGCGACTAAAGTGATTACTGGACTGGGGGACCTCGCTTATGAGGAAAGGCTAAAATATTTGGGGCTCTTTAGTCTGGAAAAAAGGCGCCTGAGGGGGGATATGATTGAGACATACAAAATAATGCAGGGCATGAGTCAAGTGGATAGAAGGATGCTCTTCTCCCCCTCACAAAATACCAGAACTAGGGGACATCCACTCAAATTGAGGGCTGGGAGAGTGAGAACAGACAAAAGAATATTTTTTTAACTCGGAGCATTGTTAGTCTGTGGAACTCCCTGCCACAAGATGTGGTGATGGCATCTAGCCTGGATGCCTTCAAAAGGGGATTGGACAGATTTCTGGAGGAGAAGTCCATCACAGGTTACAAACCATGATGGAGATGTTTAATCTCCAGTCTTAAAACCAGGGTACTTCAAGGGTCAGATGCAGGGGAGTGATATGAAGAGACAAATATCTAGTCTCATGCACTCCCATAGACATTTGGTGGGGCCACTGTGAGATACAGGAAGCTGGACTAGATGGGCCTTTGGCCTGATCCAGCATGGCTCTTCTTATGTTCTTATTTCCTTATATTCTTATGAGCTGAGCAGGAATTTTGAAGACAGGACATTTTGGAGAGTGTTATTTCATGGGGTCATCATAAGTTGGGGGTCACTGGATGGCACGTAACATCAACAAAAAGGGAAGGTGATTCATAGTCAAAGAAGGCCACATTATCTTATCACGGCCAAATCCCTTTACCTGCCCGAAAACAAACGTCATAACCTTTGAAGGTGAATTGCCCCACGTTTGGAAATCACCATAGGCGTTATCAGTTGCAGGTTGAGGTTGGAGTGATTTTGTCAGCAAATGTAATGCCATTTGAGTAGAGACAGGTAAATGATCCGGGCCCATATAAGGAAGAAAATTCCACAAGCAGTTCTTTCCATCTCCCTGGCAGTGAAAATATAATGACAAAATCAAACAAAATATTCCCACTCATTTCTTTCTCAGACACCAAACTGAACATTCTTTAAGTGCTTCCTACATTTTTGTCTCTGTGTGTGCATGTGTGTCTTGATTGTTGTATTGTATTTTATATTGTTTTGTCTCATCGACTGCCTGAAACAGTCCCATCCCTTTGCCTAGTGCACCAATACTAGACTAGATGGTTCAAACCCTAACTCAGAAGAAATAGCCTTTTATGCTCTGATGTTGTCTTTCTCCTCATCCCGGGGTTGTGAGATCTGCCTCCTGATGTGAAGCTTGCTTTTTGCACCTGCTTTGGGCCAAAATTAAATCAATGGTTGGCACAGAGAAGTGGTAGAAGTACAGTGGACCCTCGTATAACAAAAGGTCTGTATAACATAAAATCTGTACAACAAAAAAAAATTCCGGAGATAGAGGAAATTTGCTTAACAGAATCGCCTACCGCCTATAGCAGTGGTAGTAGTGAACCTTCGGCACTCCAGATGTTTTGGACCACAATTCCCAGAATCCCAAGCCTAGATTGCCAGTGACAAAGGCCTGTGGGAGTTGCCCCAAACATCTGGAATGCTGAAGGTTCGCCACCACTGGCCTATGGGGCGAATCTGTACAACATAAAATGGTTGTGATTAGGGATTACTCTGTTTTCAATGCATTCCTATGGGAAATTTGTACAAAGGAAAATTTGGTTAACAGAATTTCATTTGGAACAAATTAATTCCTTTATACAAGGTACCACTGTATCTAAAATAAAGGAGACCGGTGGTCTTTCTTGTGCTGCTTTTTATAGGCATAGCGGTAAAGAGCAGCCTCTGGCAACCTTCCATGCAATGCCCAGACCAGGCTTAGGTGAGTGTGGAAATGGTGCCAAAGTTAAGAGCCTGGAGTCCAGAGTGCTTCTTTGCTCCAAGCAAGTGCTTTTCTATTTGCTTCTTTTGCAGTCAACAAGCATGACTGAGTTCTGGTAAGTGTGCAAGAACTGCCTGTTATCGAAGCCATCTGTGTGTGAGGGCTCGGTGAGTTTCACAGATGGCATTTAGGAGCTTGTGCTGGAAGCTTGTCTGGTCTGTGCCATGATCCCCTTGGTACACTGCCTGTATCACGAAACTCCAGCCCAAGTGACCTCACAGGGCTCAGCTGGGTACAGAAGCTGTGGAGACATTTGGTCATGGTGAACATGACAGGAGGACCATTCAGCGTCCCAGGGACAATGAAGAATTTGCGTGCAAGTGCTTCCACCACCAATATGCCTGCGCCTCTATTCCCCCACCCTCAAAGCTGAAGCCAAGGCAAGAGTCCTACACAGATGAATAGGAGGTCTGTTCCTCCAGCTGTGCTTTCCCTTCCCACCCAGCAAATGCACGGGAGAATCCAGAAAGCTGCCGAGACTTGATCTCTTGTGTGTGCTGAAGGGGTCAGAAGAGAAAAACCAGGAAGCTATGGGATCAGAAGCGATGGAATCAGAAGCAGAAATGATCAATCTTCATGTGAGTGCAACATGGGCTTATAAGGAGCAGTGGGGCTGGTGTGGGGCAGGGAGTTGAGAAATAATAACCTCATATCTTGCCACACTTCTGACTTCTTGAAGTTTACTGTAAACTGTTTCTAAATGTTTGTTAGCTCTCGTTGTTCTCAGTTTGGAGTTGATTAGGCCATTGGCTCTTCATCCCACACCCTCAGTGGCTCTTCCATTACTAACAATCTTTGTGTCTGCTCTTTAGACAGTCAATTGTTTTGGATCACTTTCCTCAATGTGTGGTACAACCGTAGCCCTTGTATGTTTAGGGGCTCTCCTGCTTCTGGTCAGTGGAGCCCTGGAGGACTGTCTCTCCTCTGATGAGACATTAATTCCCTCTCTTTTCCCTAAGGGATTGATCAGCTTCTTTTGACAGGGAAGAGCATACAGCAGAAGGTGGAATCCATGGGTGTTCTTAGAAGGGCATTTTCTTGTGGGGAATTAAGAGAATGCAAGTGGCTATGTGACATTATTCTGTCTCTGATTCCTCACAAAGAGCCCTTCTGTTCTTGATGGGAAAACTTTGCCAACCCTAGGCATGACGAAAAAGAAATAAACATTGCATTGCAAAGTGAGAGAGCTGGAGTTCCTAGAGAAACAGAACTTCTTAATTCAGGCCGCACAGGCTCTTAGGTTTTTTTGCTCCTCAGTGTTTGCTTGTTGAAGGTTGTTGCTTCCATGAACTCTGTGGCTCTTCAGAAGGGCAGATTGCTGTAGAAAGAGAGACTGTATTTTTTTAAATCTAAAAGCCAGGCTGGAAATGTAACCTACAAAGGAAAGAAATGGAGTGTTCAGCCTAAGAGTTTAAACAGGATGAGGGCAGACCACAGCAGGACTCTTGAGAGATGCTGGGGGAATATATAGGGCTGCTTCCCCCCGCCATGATGACTTCTTGATGTGTAGGGCTATACCTTCCATCCTGTAGCCACCATGCTGCCAAGAAATGATGGGAATTGTAGTCCAAATTGGTGGAAAGGACCATGTTGGCAAAGGCTTGACGATGGTAGGCCAGAATTGGTAGAGATGGCTGTGTTGCTCTCCACAAACACAAATAAACCCCAGATAAAATGAGCTGGTTGCAAATAATAGTGATGCATCCTGGATTTGATATTGATTTTTTTTTCATGGAATCTTGAAGGGCATCATGTTAGCTGCTGTGGACACAAGATAATGGCTCTGATGATTTTGCCAATCAGAGCACATACTGTTGTCCGGAAGAGTGGGACACCTCCCTTAGGCTGCAAATTCTGGGAGTTAGGAAATAACACTTGGGGATAGAATTATGTATGTTTTTTGACTGATACTATTTAGAACCATCATTTAAATGTGATACTTAGGGGTCATCTGCACTGCTGATTTTGGAGCAGGGTGGTGTGGGCCAAATAAGGTCACTTGGAGTCAGGGGGTAGTGCAAAATATCATTTGGTGTGAGACTCACATCCAAATGGAATATTGGAACTCAAGTGACCCTACTTGGTGCAGTTCCTTCCATTTTGAATTTCTGATATAGTGAAGTGGCTTAATAAGCAAGCCACTTCAGGATATTGGCAAACAACACTCCATCTGCTCTTAGCAAAGGAGTAGGGAAAGATATTTTTTCCAGACTCCAGTAAACCACGATGGTTTTGTTTAATCACTTATGAAGAAATTAAAAATTATTTGTGGTGCCTTAAAGGATTGTTTGGAAATACAGCCTGCTGTTCAATCCACAGATTCAGCTGCAGTCAGTTTATTGACCAAAACAGAAGAAATTTTCAAAATTGGCCTTTGTTTCATTTCCAGTGATCACGTGTGCTAGAAATGGACCAAACCAGAGCAATCTTTTACACATCAAAATGTAGACACAGCAGGGCTCAGAAAGGTATGGGGAGGGACACTCTGGTGACAGTTTAATTTGCTCCCAAGAACATGTCATGAGATTGCTGTTAATAGGAGCAAACCAACCTATCCCGACAGTGGTCCAAAGAATAGGACAAATACCATTCTCTCTAATTTAAGATTTATATTGATTTGCAAAACTCTACTGGATATAGAGAATACCCATCTGTTTTATGCACATGATTTCTAAGGGCAGCCAAACAGGGTCTCACACATGGAAATGTTAGTAAGGGGAAAAGTTGTTTTTAAGTACAAGGGATGGCTTGAGAGACCCATAAAATGTGTTGCTTTTCAGGGCTACTCAGTTCCAAGCAGGAAAAGCTACTTCTTAGCATCATTAATCCTTTTTTGCATTACGCAAGCCTGAATTGGAAGACAAATACAAAGTCAGAAGACAGAGATGAGAAATGTAATCTGGAGAAAGGCCCAAACCAGGCTTCTGCATCTCAAAACCACCTCTTTCAGCAAACTTAATAGCCAGTATTCAGAGGTTTGCCACCAGTCCATAAGGGAAATAATAAAACTAGCCTTTGCTTATTCCCTTGCAAATAAGTACAGGAAAAGGATTAATTCATGCAAAAATATGTTATTATACCTACCCACGCAGGTCCATCTGTGTAATATAACAATCAACTTCACAGAGTTCTTCTGTGAGCCAAAAAGGGTAATTATTATCAAGTGTTTCTAAATTCTGAAATGACTGTCTGATTGCTAAAGAGTTATATTGTCCTAAGAGCTGGCTAGCTGTGTATTCCTAGGCAAAATATATCTTTTTGAAAACTGAAAAACACATACTGCATTTCCAAATCTAACTAGCTATACAGTATACCCAATTCAGAAAGGCACTATGATTTATTTCACCTAAATTTATATTTAATAAAATATATGCACATCAGTATGAGAAGAAACACATTAAAAATAACAAAGCACCAGGTCTGGAGCTAGGCAGCGTTAAACACATTGGCGTCCTAATCTTACAACTATTCCAGCTCTTAGTACAAGCCTGGAAAAATTGCTTTAATGAATTACACACACCCAAATCCTGCAACAATGAATTATACCAGCCATAAAATATTATTCTCAAGCTGCTGTTGAGAATATTAGACAGCCTTTGTCCTATTCAGTTTATTGGGAGAGTTTAAAAGACGCATACTTCTCTCTAGCTTAAACCAGTGCTATCTAAACTAGAGATGGGCACGACTTAGCGGTATTCCCGTTTCCGTTTCCGTTACTCGTATCCGTTACTCTACGGAAATGGTAACGGGAATTACTCCACCAGACTTCGAGCTCGAACCGACGAACGAACAATTTTGGTCTGATTTGTTGTGCTCGTTCCTTGCATCGCGCGATCGCGCGATGCCACGCGGCACAGAAAAAAAGTTTTTAAAACTTAAAAAAACCCGGTTCCCAGCCAAAAAGCAGGCGGACAAATGCCTTCCGTGCCTCAGGGCACCTACCAGAGGGGTTGTTTCTGGAGGTCCCCGGCCTCCCCCCCATCCCCCGTCCTGGGCTGCTGTGGTGGGACTCGCCGCAGGCTCGCAGCCAGCAAAATGCCCAGTCTCGCTGCCGGCCGCCGCAATTAAAGCGCAAGCAAGCGGCACAGACGGCACAGGAAAAAACTTTTAAACTCTCCCCCCACCCATTCCTGGGCCAAAAAAGCAGGCGGAAAAATGCCTGCTTGACTAAGGGTGCAGGGCACCTACCGGAGGGGTGGTTTCTGGAGGGGGGGTCCCGCCTCCCCCCCCATCGTGGGCAGCCGGACTCGCCATGCCATGCGGTGCGGGTGGGGGATCCAAAATGGGGCGGCGAACGCAATATTGTTTTTGAAATCGTGGTCCAAAAACACACAAGCACAACAGAAACACGCGAAAATTTATAAACTGCCAGATTTTTCACAGTAGCAGTGGGTTTTTTCTTGCAACAAAATGTCTCTCCTCTCCTCCTCTGTCCTCCATTGATTTTATTTTATTTTTTACACCTGCGCAATGATGGGCTGGCCGAGTGGCCAGCCATGTGGGAGTGGATGACCATGCAAATTTTTGGAGCCATCCCACCAATTGCATGGCCACTTGGCCATGGAGACTTCTGGGATGTGCCAAAAGCCCCCTAAAACCTGCCCTTAACCCTAATCCTTGACTCCTTACTTACCCATACGTCACAGACTGTCTTCTTAGTGGTTCAGAGAGGCACCCAGAGGTGCAACCTATTAGCCCACCGTAACCTTACCCGTCACTAGCCTAACCCTAGCCCTTGCACTAACCCACCTTAACCCTAAGCCAGATCTACTTGCATTGCACTACACGCAAGTACAATTCCCTTCTTTGTGAGACATGGTGGTGCTTAGGCATCAACCTATTGCTCTGGGTTCACTGCCATCACTAGTCTCACTGTCTGCAACTGGTATGCATATCCATATGGCTATGCATGCATTTTGCAGCAGCAGGTGAGGAGGGGAGACCCCCATGTTGAGGGGTCTCTTGGAGCCTGCTTCCCCTTCCTAGTGGGTGAACCCAAGGTGCCTCCAGGAGCCCGCTTTCCCTTTTCCACCCACCCCACAGAGGTGCCTCCAGGAGCCCGCTTCCCCCCCCCAAAAAAACCAGTACTAATGACAACAAAAAAACGAAAAAACAAACCGACTAATTTTTGCGAATTTTCGTGAAAAATGGAAACGACCTGAAACGGAACCGGCCCGACTAACGACAACTCTAAAAAATTTTTTTTTCAAGTCGTGCCCATCTCTAATCTAAACATACTTTGCTGCATGGGACAAAGTTTCACTTTTCCTTTCTCAGTGGATGGAAGGCACTGAGAATGCTTTCTCCCCTTTAAATCCTTATGTGACCCCCTTTCTTTATCTAGGCTATGGTATCTTCCATGTAGTCTTCAGAACTGTTCAAAGGTGCCATATTTGAATATTTCAAACAAACATATGATCTATTTTTTTAAAACAAACATGACATTGAATTGCTGCATTTCACATCACTGACTGAATTTCATACCACTTGTTAAATCTGTAACACATGGGTAGAATTTGAAATAGTTTTCTCTTTCTTTCTTTCTTTCTTTCTTTCTTTCTTTCTTTCTTTCTTTCTTTCTTTCTTTCTTTCTTTCTTTCTTTCTTTCTTTCTTTCTTTCTTTCTGCTTACAGTTCCTTGAATCCCATTTAGCATGTACGCTGGCCAAGTTGTCAGAGTGGATTCTGGTATTTGTTGTGAAAAAAGTAACTTTTCCCAGATCAGCTCCAAACAGTATAAGAAAATGACACGTTCTATGCAGCAAGGTAGGCTGAACAGACAGGGCTTTCTCAAATCAGAAACAGTTAACTCCTGCTTAACAAACTGTAATGTGATGAAACATGACTCACACACAGCCAGGCTGACATCTGGTTGAGTGCTTACATGCGTATGTGTGGCTGCCCCATTACGGCTGTTGCAATCACCACTGCAACAAGGTAATTTTTCCTTGCACAACCATGCCTTGGATGTACAAGTGCCACGAATTTCAAACTGGGCTGACTGCTTGCTGCTCACTGCACAAGTTGTTGGACCCCCATCAAACTCCAACCTGATGCCCTCCAGATGTGGAAGCAGCCTCCCATAACTTATTACGGGTGAATCAAAATTGTAAAGGTGAATGGAAGCTGTATAGTAGATCAAAATATCTGGAGAACCACACCTAGGAGGGCTGTTAGATCTCATCCCCGTGATGCTTCTTTAGAACAAATGTTCTCTAACTGATGTGTGGAAGGTCACATTTTTATAGGAAGGTCAAATGGTAGGGAATGTTTAATGCCCTGATCCAGCCAAAACAAAACACTCACACTCCCATTAGTTAAACACATTTCTCCTGTTGAAATGAGTGGGACGGAGAAATGATTGCTTTTCACCTGGAATTTGCCAGAAGAGACAAAAGAGTCTATTGGCCAACAGGCTGTGTTTGTTGTAATACATTTCTTGGAGGAAGTCTGCACAGACACATCATACATCTGACATCCCAAAGGCATCTAAAAAGGCATCCTTGCACAGCATGACCCTGTTTTTTTATTGTAACCTTAGTCCAGCAGGACAATGACTGCAATCCTCTATTCACGTCTTAGAGAATAATTTACTTCAGTGGAGATTTCCTTGGAGTTGAGGAGTAAAGGATTGTCAAGTAATCATGATATACAAAATAATGCAGGGCATGAGTAAAGTGGATAGAGGGACGCTCTTCTCCCTCTCACAAAATACCAGAACTAGGGGATATCCATTCAAATTGAGAGCTGGGAGAGTAAGAACAGACAAAAGAAAATATTTTTTCACCCAGTGCGTTGTTAGTCTGTGGAACTCCCTGTCACAGGATGTGGTGATGGGATCTAGCCTGGATGCCTTCAAAAGGGGATTGGACAGATTCCTGGAGGAGAAGTCCATCAAAGGTTACAAGCCATGATGGAGATGTTTAATCTCCAGGTTTAAAACCAGGGTACTTCAAGGGCCAGATGCAGGAGAGTAGATCAGGATTCAGGAGACAGCTATCTAGTCTCGTGCGCTCCCAGATGCATCTGATGGAGCCACTGTGAGATACAGGAAGCTGGGCTAGATGGGCCTTTGGCCTGATCCAGCATGGCTCTTCTTATGTTCTTATGTTCTTAAATGTATGAGAGGGTGCAGAGTAAACTCTGGGATCAACAGAGGCAGAGAAACCAGCAACTCATCGGAATCAGGATCTGACTGAGGGGACCCCCCGTCTAATTATATGTTGTATAGCTGAGGCCATGTGGATGAGAGAAAGATCCAGCTCTGTGACCTATTTTGTTTTTTGGTTTTTTTTTCCATTTACACATCAACTGTCAGCCAAACAGAGTCCCCAAACAATATAGGCAAGAGTACAATTCCCACTTTCAGGCTTATAATCTAAATGATAAAGCATAACATAAAAGGAACAAGACATGTAGAGGGAGGAGGGGAAATACAAACTCGATGCTTAAGTGCCGGAAAAGACGTGATGAAGAAGTGCTTGCCTTCTGCTCTGCTTCTGTAGCAAGAGCAGACATTCCTGGGCATACAATGTTGTAATTAACAGCACATGCAATTTATACCAAGATCTCAGCGTTCTTTTAATTGACAAAGTAGATTCAGCAAGCCCAAAGCCAACTCTTACCAGTTCGAGGAGCTCTAGACAGATCAGAGTATTCTTTGTCATGATTTATTTGTCGCCAGTCAATTTTAAGTTCACATTCAAGAGGCCAAATATGTTTGGCATGTCAGTGTATTAGTTTTAAATCCGTATCTTAGAAAAGTGAAGTTTTGAATTAATGTCTGACTCAAGGATTCAGGGAGCCTGAGAAACTCCATTTTCCAAGCTCTGGTTTTATTGCAACCAGTGCTGTCCACGCTTTGTAATTTATTATTTTATTTTTAAATGCTGTTCCTCTTTTGTATAGATTAGAGCCGTCAAATTAAAGAGACAGGTCATACATTTTATTATTTAAGTGGCTGTTTTGTCATGCCAAAAGCACAACTATCAGCTAGCAAGATGGAACAGTTTGAATGTACAACAGCTGTTAACTTGTTTTCTCAGACATTTTGGAAAACAATGCATGTTTTTGAAGGAGATGGATGGGTCTGACTGTTATTTGGAGGTAAAAATGTGTGCTCTCATTTTATTTATTTTCAAAGGATGCAAAGGATGGTGTGCCCCCCATCCCCAGTTCATGCACTATGGGGAGATGCTTCAGATAGTAGTGAGAAATGTTGAGTATGTATAAAAGCGTGTGGATCCATCTGCATGTACGTACAGTATCTGTAGCCTCTGAGACGCATCCACCCAATGCTTAATGTGGCCCCAAAGGACAATGCGTCAGCTGAAATCCTGTTGCTGTACTGCAGCTATAACTGTGCTCACAACTTGGGTTTCACTCCCAGGTAGCTGGTTCAAGGTTCACGCAGCCTTCCATCCTACTGAGGTCATTAAAATTAGTACCCAACTCACTGGGGGTGGGGGTGGGGGATGTGTAGCCTGCATAATTAAATGGTTAACTGCTCAGGTGGTGCCCTTAAGCTCTGTGGGGTAGTATATAAGCATCATACTTTGTTTTGCTTTAAAGCTGCTGACATCAGCAGAGCTGCAGTGATTTCTCAGATATTAAAAAGTCTTCTTAATTTCTCCTAGCTCCACAAGGCAAAAGGGTTGTGCTTCTGGCAGAACATATAAGAGGTTTTTTTTCCGAACTCAACTCCCAGCCAGCATGGCACCCACTTTTCAAGCTTTGGTTTGGATCTGTGTTTATGCACAAACTTACATAGTTCTACCTTATGCAAGAGCTGACATGCCAATTTTTCTAAGCCACTTTTGGCTTTATGATTTAAATAAAAAGTCAACTACAAGGCTAAGAAAAATGCATTAGGATAAATAAATTAATGATAGAGTGAGACAGTAGTATCTTGCAAATGTTAGTTTTTGTTAAAAAAATGAAGCTGCAAAGATAAGTTTAAATGTGAGTGCTGTAATCCCTTGCACTCTGATATAGAAATACAGTGTGTCCCTTTGAGCTTATTTGGGACATAGCAAAATCAGACAGGGAAATAGCTTACATTTTGGAGTTTTTTCCTGGTGATCACGTGACTCTGATCATGCCCAAAATGAACCTCCCCCTCTCTAGCATCAGGGCTTCAGCTTTTTGAGGCCAGACTGGAGCAGTTCCTCTGTGGACAGCACCGCCACTTCTAGGGATTTGGTTTCCAACAAGGCGGCCATTTCTAGTGCAATCTGCTGTAATCCATTCTCATCATTATGATCACACCTTGGCTTCCAGTTATAGGGTTTCACTATCAATTGCTGAAGCCAGTGATTAGGGTGTTGACCATGGGGTTTTCAAATGCTGGGTGCTGAAGGTCTTGCGTGCTTTGCATAGCTTTTCACCCTGACCTCGTGATGGGCCAATAAATTATGCAAAATAGTCATAGACACAGTTTGGCTTAATAGGCATGATTTATATGAGCTATAAAAGTCAGCTGTTCGTGGCAGGGAATGTTTTTTTTTTTAAGCAAATGCAGTGTGGAGCATTGACAGGACTTACTTTGGAATGGAAACATTCTCATAGATATATCTTTTCCATGTTTTTGACAGGAGCGGAGTGAGTTTGGTTTGCTGGCTAAAGAATTAAGCTTCTGTTTCTTGGTTTCTGCAACTTTAAATGTGTGGCTCCAAAATGGTTGCAAAATCCTAGCCTTGAAAGCAAGGCATTTGTTTGCTTTTACAGGAATAACCAATTAATACAGGCAGCTTTCTGATGCAGCATTGCCCTTTGCTCCCATTTAATGATTTCTTATAGAAAGGTAATCATCTGAGGCTGCTGATTGTGCCTTGCTTTATCCTAGCGGTTATAACCTGGCACTGAGCTGCAAAACTTAATTTCTGGAGGGTCTTGCCCTCAATGGACTATAGCTCCCAGAATCTTTAAACTAGCATGACCACTGGCTAAGCTGGTAGGGGAATTTTGGAACTGCAGTCGTCAAAAGTAACACAAAAGCACAATTATGCAATGATGGAAATAGGAATCCAGTTGCCTTGAAGTCACACCAAAGAATTTTGCTTTTCTCAGGTCTCTTTACAGTAACTTTCCCAGGAGGAAAGAGGAGGAAAGGCTTGCTTGAAGCTGGCCTAAGCACATCCGATCTCACCTAATTTCAGAAGCTAAGCAAGGTCAGCCCTGGCTAGTACTTGGCTGGGAGACCACCAGGGAATACCAGGTGCTGTAGGCACTTGGAATAGGAATAGGAATTGGCAAACCACTCCAGTATTCCTGCCAAGAAAACTTCATGTACATGGAGTCACAAAGGGTTTGTCACAACGACACAACACCCACACACATTATAACCCTGCAGGAGGCAGCTACAAAAGAACTACCTAATAAACTATAAATAAGAGTTTGCTCTTGTTATTTCCTCATTTTATTGTCTTTGTAAAAAACAAAAAGGAAAAGTCTAGCTAATTGAAGAAGCCTTTGCTCTCTGTTCTCATGTTCTCAACTCTGGAACTCTTGCTCATGAACCGCTATTTAAAGCCAAATCTCTTGGACGAAGCAGTGTTTGATATTGCTCGAGGGACTTATATATATCACTACCTGTTTGAAACAGTTGAAAATTGCACAAATTCTGTGTCAGATTCATAAGAGGTGTAAACATTTGAATGTTGAGTACATTACCCCATGTCTTTATAACTGCACTCAGATTTGGTGCTTTCAACTCCACCTCTCCCCATAGCTTTACTCTATGGCAGTGGTTCCCAAACATAGGGCCTTTTTACACGACCCCTAAGATCCGCATCAAAGATTTTTCACCTCCAAAGAGAAGGTACAAGAAAAGTGCGCTGGGTCATGCTAAAGTGGGCGGGGTCGCACTTAATTGTCTGCAAACTCCGGAGCTGGTGGGGAAACATTTTTAAGCTCCGGAGCTTGCAGCCATTTGCAGCGGAGCTTAGGGGTCGTGTATAAACGCCCATAGTTAGTTCAGGTGTTCTTGGGATGTAAGTCCTGGATATCTTCACCTGGGGTTTCTGGGAATTTCAGTTTGGGAAACTGCTCTAAGATCACTTTGTTACAATGTTGTTGTTTTGTAATACAAAACCATGTGTATCTGAAACAATTAAACTGTTACTTGAAAAGCTTAAGAGAATTTCTTAATAACTTACAAATGTTTCCTACACACACTGTTTAATAGGGCAGAAGTAGCTTGATAATTTATTCCTGGTTCCCTAGTATGGGAACACACAGTGACAGTGTCCCAAACGGTGGCTGATTCTCAAAGATGCTGGAAAAATAATGGGATCTGATTGCTGACTGATTATGCTCAACCTTGAGCAGAAGTAAGTGTTGGAAATAAATTATCAAAGCATATAGCTTCCAACCAGTGCTAAGGTTAGCACTTAACCATCAACAGAGAATAGTAACATTTTTCTCAGCTGCTAAACATGCAGGCAGTTGTTAGACCTCAAAGGCATCTTGTTGTAAACCACCCGGTTGTTGTAAACCGCCTGGAGTTCCTTCGGAAGATGGGTGATAAATAAATAAATAAATAAATAAATAAATAAATAAATAAATAAATAAATAAATAGAACTGATGCAAATATATCCATTTTTAAAGTAGAAACACCAACGGCAGAGGCAAAAACAAAAGATGGTAGCAGAAACTCTAGGCTGTTCACATTTCCTTTTGTATTGCATGGCTAACAGAAAAAAATGTGAATCAGCCTTGCCCAATCCTGAAGTATTTCTTTCTTTCTTTTTTAAAACAATGTGGTCACATCTTTAGTTTCCAAAAAAGATTTTCCAAACTCTTCCCATTAGGGCCACATTAAACCCTGTGTCCAACCCTGCATTACCGGTAATAGAAATACATATTTCTTGCTATTTGTTATCAGGTTTTCCTTATAGCTATGCAGTTCCTTCAAAGCAAAATCTCACTTGTAGATAAAGCTCATGTTTGCATTCTAAATGGCAGCTGGAAAACAAAAACAAGCTAATTCGCAAAAATTCAAAGTGAGACAAACATGTGCTCACCGGAGGTTTGTACTTCAGGGAGGTCTGCTTCTATGATGTGCTAACCATATTGTCTAGTCTGGGCCTAAGCTACATAAACACAGTTAGAGCCACAAACACATCTCTTGGGTTTTTGTTTATTCCTAGGCATATAAGCAGCCATTTTAGGGGGAATGGTACAGACAGGAGGACAGGATTTTGACTGGACATCCAGTAAAGACTAAAGATACAGTTGGTAGATTTAACCTGTATTTTGAATTATATTATTGTAAAATTTCATTCACAGTGCTGTGATAGTCACATGAAACTAAGCATATAAACCACTGGCTTTCAGTAGTTTATATGGTCAGGGAAAAAAACAGGGGGGGGCTTACATTGGGTCCAGTTTTTGTTTAGTGGGCACTGGAGAATGCTGTCAGCTGCCTTGGGCAGTTGCCCAGGAGCCTTCGGGTGAGTGGAGGTCCCTCCATCAGCATTTCTCCTACTAGTCTCAAAACAAAGCAAAAGCAAAGCAAAGTGTTCTGCTTATATACCGCCCCATACCACTACAAGTAGTCTCTGGGCGGTTTACAATTTTAATTACAGTGTGCAGGCTACACATTGCCCCCCCCATCAAGCTGGGTACTCATTTTACCGACCTCGGAAGGATGGAAGGCTGAGTGAACCTTGAGCCTGCTACCAGGGATTGAACCCAGGTTGTGAGCACAGTTTTACCTGCAGTACAGGCATTTAACCACTGCCCCACGAGGCTCCTCAACAGTCATGGGCAGGGCATGCCTGGGCAGACCAGAGTGAGAACGTTTCGTAGTGTTGCCCGCACTTCTTCCATCCTTCAAAGCAAATTTTTATAAGGATTTGACTTGTTTTTTTATTGCATGTTGTATCATCACAACTCCAAGGTGATTTGAGGATGTGACAATGGATCCAAATTAGAAGGAAGTGTAACTGTGCATTCATGGCCCTACTGAGTGAGTTAGGGTTCCCTTTAAGGGATTAGGGGGCTTAGAGATAAGGTGCAGGCCAAGCCTGGGAGCTGTGATGCCATCTTTGTCCCCTAGCAATGGAAGGGACCACACAGGCTGCTTTCAGACCCCTAACATCCACTGGCAACTTAGGCTGCTTTCACACAACCCCCCAAATGCGCTGGCAATTTAAATGCAGATTCCCCCAACGTGGTTTTTGTTCTGCTTCCTGTGTTCCCACCTCCCGCACTCTTGATTCTATTGCTTCTGTCTGCTGTGAGGGGAGAGAGAAAAAAATGCAAGCTCACCTCTGCCTGCTGTCCTGTCTGTTAAAAGGGGGTGGGGAACCCAACAAAAACAAACAAAAAGCGGAGGAGGGCCAGGCATGCAATGCTTTAAAACAGCAGCAAGGAACAGCAACAAGGATTTTACCTCCTCGAGACCAGGTACTTGTAAAATGTGCTGGGGCGCGCTTAAGTGGGCGTGGTTGTACTTTATTTTTTTTTATGTCCACTGCTGGCGGGAAAACAATTTTATGCTCCGCATCTGCGAGCCTTTTGCGTTGGATTTTAGGAGTCGTGTGAATTCCACTTGAAATGCGGATCCCCCCAACCAGCAATCATGTGGTTGTTGTCCTGGTTCCTGTGGTCCCACCCTTCAGCGCTCCGATTCTATTGCTTCTGTCTGCTGTGGATTAATGAGGGGAGGGAGAAAAATGCAGGCAATTCTATTGCTTCTGTCTACTGTGGATTAATGAGGTGAGGGAGAAAAAAATGCAGGCTCACCTCCATCTGCCCAACATCTTCCCCCAGTCGGAACAGCAAAAAGGATTTTACCTCCTCGAGACCAGGTACTTGTAAAATGTGCTGGGTCGTGCTTAAGTGGGCATGGTTGTACTTTTTAAAAAAGTCCGCTGCTGGTGGAACAACAATTTTATGCTCCGCATCCGCGAGCATTTTGCAGCGGATTTTAGGGGTCGTGTCAAAGCAGCCACAGTGACTTATGTAGATATAATTAACTCCATTGAATGTCATCCTCCTTCCGGTTCCTCAGTTGGCTATTGGGTCAACTGACATCAGAAACCATCTTCTGTGCACCAGCCAAACTGAAGGCAGCTATATATCAACAACGTTGTTACCAATTTATTTCCAAATGCCTTGCAGTATCTTGTGTTGTTATTTCATGGCGTGGCCCTCCCACGTCATGAGTAGTCAGTCTGCAAGCAGTAAAAAAAGGTGGAAACAGAAGGGACCAGCAAGAGGCGGGTTCTAGTTATGAATTACTACCCTGCCTCACAAATTATGGGGGATGTATATCATGCATGCATTTTATAGCAGTTAAGTTCTTGGTGTTGGGGGGTGGATTCTTGTAATACTATGTAAAATGCCATTTCATGTATTTCAGCATTCCTAGGTGGCATCAGATATGGGTCAGAAACTAAGACTGTACCACTACATGCACAGTTTTGCGCTAGTCTTCTGAACTATGAATCATTCTTCTAACAAACTAAAGAACTGGCAGTGAAATGCTAATAGAGATCTTGGGCAGTGTGCATTTTTCAGGGATAAGTGAAACATTTCTAAGTCCCTGAAAATGTAAAACGATCTTTATTCTATAGTTACATTGTGGTATTTCTGCTTCATCCTCTACATTTTCCCAACACTTAAACTTATTCATAAAACGTGGGGATTATCATCTACCTTCTGAGCACATGTGTGGTGAAGCAACTGTAGCAGGCATAGAGGTTTAAAAATATGCTCATTATGGATAGGCAATTTCAAGGTTCCTGATCTCCCTCCTTATGATTCTTCATGTATAAAGTGGGCTACTTGTTCTCAAGTATCATCTTGATATAGTCCTCTTACAATCCTACAAACAGAGGACTGCCATCCCTTTGGCATACATCAATTCTAACAGGACTTATTGGCCAATATAAGGTTTCAGGTGATCCCTGACCTCTGCTCAGACAGAGAAACACTGCTTCACAAAGCTGGTTGGAACAAATATATTTTGTTCCAAAGCTGGTTGGAACAATATATTCTGCTTATATATCGCCCCATACCACTTCAAGTAGTCTCTGGGTGGTTTTACAGTTTAATTACAGTAATGCAGGCTACACATTGCTCCCCCCCCCAGCAAGCTGGATACTCATTTTATCAACCTCAGAAGCGTGGAAGGCTGAGTCAACCATGAGCCTGCTACCTGGGATTGAACTCCAGGTTGTGAGCACAGTTTTAGCTGCAGTACAGGCATTCAACCACTGTCTTTCATTTTATCTACTTTTCCAATGAGCCAAGCCTCAGTGGCACAGGATGATCTCTTATGCTAAACTTCTAGATGTTACAGGAGGAATAATAAAGAATTCTACTCCCACTTCTCACCAGTTCTACATGCTTCCATCTTGTTGGCTTGGGCAATCTGCTGTTTGAACCCAAGCCCTCCATTCTGTAGGCCACCATGTGGCAGGAGGGTTATAACGGGCAGAATTTTTGCAGGATAGGCTATGGTGCCAGGTCACAACCAAGACTGCAAATGCTCCACCTCGGACACCATTTTGAAGTTTCCATGAAAAAAGTCTGAGGAAGGTTTTGAGTTACCAAGCCAAGAGGTTTATTAAAAAGTCCAACACAGGTTAGAAATCATGCTAGAAATGTATGGAGCCCAACTTGCTGCCATCAGGAAAGCTACAATAGCATAGCAAACACAGCCCAAAATGGATATTGCATGAAATGACATCCCTTGTATTCCATGCATCAGAATGGCGCATGAATAATACTGATTGCAGAAACGTCAGACAGTGAACACATTTACAACATTTAAATTAACTGATTGTTATCATACTCTTGTCGTCTGCTATATTTTTTCAGTACTAATATTTGAAGTAGCTAATCTGCCTAAGTTTTAGTGTTTGAAATACCCAATCATTCATCACAATTTCCCTAGTATAATAAAAGAACACACACTGGGGGGAAAAAAAGAAAAAAAAGAAAAGTCAGAGAGTCTTCTATTATAAAATGATCCAAGGTTCAAAGATATGTAGCTTAAAACGAAAAACCTTAACCCCCTAAAAACAAGGGATGATAAGGGTCTAAATCCTGTTCCAAAGAACTGCAGTCTTCTTTCCCACCTCGTTCTCCTTCTCTTTTGATACTCAAATTTCCAAAAGAACAGCCTCTTTGTAATGATTTCCCCACACATAATTGTTGTTGTTATGTGCCATCAAGTTGCCCTTGACCTATGATGACCCCTTGGCTTCCAAGATATCCTTTCTTCAACAGCCCTGCTTAACTCTTACAAAATCAAGTCTGTTGCTTCCTTTAGGGAGTCTCAAACCAGGAGTCTCATCTTTCAGCACTATCTCTTGTTTCATTCTGGAACCCCTGGCATTATAGAGTTTTCGTTGTATGGAAAGTTCAGCAGAGATCTACGCTGCCTCTTGCGCAATACTAAAAAAAAACTTACCTAGAGTTTCACTGATGTTGACTCCTACTTGAAAGTGTGTCACAGGGCGTTTATACATGACCCCTAAGCTCCGCTGCAAATGGCTGCAAGCTCCGGAGCTTAAAAATGTTTCCCCACCAGCTCTGGAGTTTGCAGACAATTAAGTGCGACCCCGCCCACTTTAGCATGACCCAGCGCACTTTTCTTCTACCTTCTCTTTGGAGGTGAAAAATCTTTGATGCGGTGCAATGATAGTGAGTGCGGGGCTCTCCTCGCTTCTGTTTGCTGCTTTTTGGCTCCCGCCCCTTTAAAAACTACTTTTACAGACTTTAAGAGCTACTTTTACAGAGAGAGGAGAGGCAGAACAAGGTGAGCGGCATGCTTTTCTTTCTCTTTTTCTCCCTCCCTCATGCAGCCAGCAACCAGGAAGTGCGGAGGGGGGAGGGGACAGAGGAAGAGCGACGAACCCCTAAGATCTCTGGTCCGAATTTAAGTGGCCAGCGGATCTTAGGGGTCGTGTAAAAAGGCCCACACTCAATTGCTGTTGCTGCCCAGTATCTGCCTTAATGAGGTTAGATGCTTCTTGCTACCAGATGGGTTGTATATAAATCTAATAAATAAATAAATAAATAAATAAATAAATAAATAAATAAATAAATAAATAAAAATCCCCACCTATTGGGATAAACCAAATAGATTGTTGGGATTATTCTTTCAAATGTAACATTTGTTACAATTATGAAATCTTGTTCAAGACACCGAACAGTATTATGTAAACTATTGTTTAATGTTCTGTTTGGAATTAGACAGAGTGCTGTTGATGTAATCATTGTTTATTTATATTTATTTATTTAAAACAGATTTACCCTGCCTTTCTCCCCAAAAGGACTTGAGGTGGCTTGTGTCATTAAAAGGACAATATTGAAAAGCTAAAATACAGTAAATATAGATATATTTAAAAAGAATTAATCAATTATCATATTAAAAATGGTAAATAAAATCAGTACTAAAAATAAATTTAAAAGCAACAGAGCACAAGCGGCCATTAAAAAAACCCTCATTATTCCCTGGAGAGTAGTCGTGGATTGCTCCAGTCTTCTTTTCATTGTAGTCCATGGGCAAAATGCAGAACCCACAGGGGTTTGTAGAAACTGCCTTTAAGTCGTAGGCCACAGACAAAACATTTACCAGGCCACAGACAAAACATTCCCAGATTCCAAGGGCCTTCCATCATCCAAGATAACCCACTGAAGGAGAAGGGATAGATATTACAACAGGATAAGACAAGGCATAGCCCTTCGGGTAATGTTGGGCATTGACTCCCAGCATCCTTCACCATCGGCTGGGCTGAAGTCCAGCATCCTTACTCATCTTGGCATTAGATTTTCTAATGTGATTGTGTTCAATTATGAGGAGCTGATTGATGTTTCAGGGTGTGCTCTCTATACAGGCCTAAAGTCTGCAATTTCTCCCTCTCCTCTCTTCTTCCTTCTACAGACCCTTGCTTGTACCCGAAAATTGACTCTAAAATGGTTCCCAATCTTCTAGAACAATTTTTGGAGTACATGGAAGGGTATGATTTGGGCGTGCAATGGGGAAAGAAGATTCTCCCTCACAGTTCTGCTGAGGGAAATAATCCTATCAATAGATGTGGCTTACTGGGTCGTTCCTACATTTGTACATTTATTTTAAATGTGTACATTTAAAATAAATAAAACCATGGGGCATTCTGTATTATGGTTCAGTTTTAGGGCAAAGGTGAGATAAATCTTTTAAATAAGTAAGGAAGCAAAGAAGTAGATTGTTTAATAATTTATTTATGTTTATTCCTTCAGTGCTTATGAAGATGATAGCCAGCAACCAAAACGTCCTGAGCTTTTGTACGATTTTACAAGAATATGGATTACGGTATTTTACAAATATGTTACTTTGAGGTTTTGCCTCTTCATTTGTATCCTTTGTCTGGGCAACACTCAGGCTTTAGACTGCCTGCCTATTCCTCACTGGGCTTCAAAAAATTCAGTTTTTAGACAATAATCCCCAGATTCAGTGAGCCACAGCGGTTTCCTATTGAATTGAATGGAATTTAAGTAAAAATTTAGACAGTGATGCCTGTGTGTCTCACGTTTACTCAGTTGTACCTGGTTTGTAAAAAAAAAATACTTTCCACCTTCATTTATTTCTACTCTGTCACTAATATTTTTTAAAAAGAGCATAAATGCTGTTTTAAAACTCAGGAGGGAGGAACCAAGAACATGTTGGTGTATAACATCCCACCTCCTCCCATTCCCCCAGGGCTTTTAATTCTGAAAAGACAGGGGAAACAGTGAAGAAAATGATAATTAAATATTTTATTTTGGAATTGTGAATAAAACATTTCAGATATTCATACACAGGTACTTGGCTTTTAGTCTAGTAAAATGATTTCCAACTTGCATACGCAGAAATGGGGAAAGAAAATGTTGGAATTAAAAATATCTTATGTCCTGGAATTCGCATGGGAATTTTGCCAGTCATAACCCTCTTGTCACATGGTCGCCTGACCCATTGCATAACATTGCCTCAGAACTTTCTTGCTTCTCGCCTCCTTCATATTCTGGCATGTTCCGAGGCATGGGAAAGAACCTGGTCTATTTCTGGAAATAATGACACCAAACTGAAAACGAAGCTAACAGATGAAAGACTAGAGAAACTTGCCTCAGTCCAGGCAGACCTTCAGTTCTTAGGTGTTAATAAATATTTTAAAAATGTAGATGTTAATGACAACATCTATGAGGTAATAGATTTTGTAATAGATCAGAAAATGAGACTGGGCCAAATTTCAAGTAGCAGAATTACTCTCCAGTACGCTGGGTTTCCCCTCTTTTGTTTCTGATGAGCACATTTCCCAAGAATGAGTATTTCCTGTGTCTAGTTCATGCTGGGAAGAAGATTGAGTTCAGTATACATGATAACTTTATTTGTTTTACCTCAAGGAGTATGGCTTCTTCTGTTTCCAGTTTTAACTTTTCGTCTGTTTACCCAGAAATTGTGAAAATAAAAGTGCTTGGAAAGTTTTGTATTATTCTTATTAAATGACTTATTTGCATTATTAGTGGCTGATTTCAAAATGTGTAAAAACATTGATAAGTTAACCCAATTAGTACAGTTATTACTGGCCTAGTTCCAATGCATACTATCATCTATGTTAGATATTTTGAATGAATTAAGCTTAAGGATGCCTACATTGTGAAGTAATATGGGTAATGCTCCAGGACTGGGATGGTCAGATTTAAATTATTTTCCATTGACTATGTGGCATATAACAGGGGCGTGGTGGCTCAGCGGATTTCAACTTCTAATTATAGGCTATCTGGATCTTTACAATTTATCGTCTGAAGCTTGAAAGTACAAAGCTCACCATGTTTTCGGCAACGAGGAAAGCTCTAACCTTTAATACTGTGACAGAAGGTTTATGCCGTGTAGCTGAAGAGACATCACTGCATGATTATATGGGAGGAGAGCTGGTGTTGCAGAGCTGGTGTTGCCTGGGTCCATTCTTAGCATCAAGTGGCACTAGTTTTCTGAAGAAGAAATAAAGGCTATGAGTCAGCACAGCTGTTTAGAGAGACCATGAACGAAGGGGCAATTCAGAAAAACAAGGCCAGCTGACCCTGGCAAAATAAACAGACACACACACATGTTCATCAGAGATGCAACACAAACACCCTTTCTGTGACACTCCTCTGTGCACTTCATCCCAGTTTGCTTATCTGGTTTTTACTCCTACTAGGTCATTTGGCTCTGTACTTTATTCTTTGATCTGAGCTGCATTTGAGCAAAATGGATGAGCCGGGATGCTCCTATGCCTATTTCATAGGTGTTTTAAAAGATGTGTCCAAAGAGCAAACGGCTTGACCCAGAGCACAACCTGTCACTGAGGAGGTGCTGTAACCTTCAGTTTTTCTGATAAGAATGAACCCTAAAGCATATTTCCCCTTGAACAGATTGGGTCTGGAGATGGTCGCCTACTGGGGGGGGGGGGAAGCAAGCTGTGCTGAACCACTGAACCAGTGGTTGGTGCCTAAATGGATCCATTGTGCAGCTTAGAGTAAAAATACTCTAAAATAATTGTGTTTAAAGTGCTCCCATTCCAGAGTGCCTCATATTTTTCGAGGTACAAGACTTCCATTAATGGGTTTTCCCCATATACTTTTAATAACAGAAAGCAGAACCAGGCATTTACTCCTTATTGTCAGGCAAAACATGATCCGTGGGCTACATATGGCCTTCTACTCTTTTGTTGTGGTGACCACCAATTCCTTGATTGTTGCTGCATTGTCAGTAAAGCAAAATGTAATTCCTGTTAAGCCAAAGGATAGAGGGAGGACATGCCATATTTTACAGTGGAATCGTGCCCACAGTAGTAGGCTTCTGCTCTAAAACAAGATATGTACTTCTTAAATGCTTTTTGTTGGCTTTTATTTTGCCACTGTAGTCTGGCATCAGAAGGGTGAAATTCTCTATGAGGAATTTGGCCCCTGGAGGTGTCCTAATTTTGTGGTAATATTGATTCAGGTGAACTGGGACCCTCCTTGGTTTTCTAGGTATAAAGTATATGGATAGGTTTCCATCTGGCATCCAATCCCATCAATCCCACCGGCTCTAGTGTGATCTCAGCTGGCCTTTCCTGAGATCTTCTGTAGGGATTTGAGCTCCCAGCTGTGCCGCCAAGGTGTTTGAACCCACTAAGCCAGGGGTGCCCAAACTTTTTGTAAGGAGGGTCAGATTTGGTGGCTGAGAATGTGTCAGGGGCCGGTTGCTCCCCGACCCTGCCACCCCACTGCAAGCCCCACCCACTGACCCATAAGCCCCATCCACTGACCCCTTGCAACCCCACCCACAGGAACGAAGGCGGGGACCAAGGGCAGGAGGGAGGAAGGTGGAAACCAAGAGAGGAAGAAAGGAAGGTGAGGAACAAGGAAGGGAGGGAGTGAGGGAGGTGGGGACCAAGAGAGGGAGGGAGGAAGGGAGGAAGGTGGGGACCAAGGGAGGGAGGAAAGAAGGAAGGTGGGGATCAAAGGAAGCACAGGAAGCCGTGGCCACAGGTTGCCCCTTGGAAGAGGTGATCTGTGCAACCTTGCACCCCCCCAAGCTCCCCAGCAGTGGCGATGGCTCGCCCGCCAGCCTACCCCAAAGCTCCTTGGCGGTGGCCTGCCCACCCCCACACATTCCCCTGCAGTTCCGGTGGCGGCAGACCGCCCAGCCACCCAAGCTTCCCAGCGGTGCCGGTGGCGCGGCCCGCCCGATCACTGCCCCGCATGTGCGCCCAACCTCACAATGTTTCTGGATATGCCGGTGGCGGTGGCCCACCTGCGCACCACCCTGCGCCCACGCACCTAGCTTCACAAGGTTCCCAGTGATGCTGGTGGTGGTGGCTTGCATGTGCACCACCCCCGCACACGCACCCAGCCCCACAAGCTTCCTGGTGGCACTGGTGGTGGTGGCCCACCCCCTCGCCCACCCACCCAGCCCCACAAGCTTCTGCTCACCGGCCGGCCGGCCCACCCAGCCCCTCAAGCTTCCCGGCAGTGTCAGTGTTGGCGGAAGATTTTTTTTTAAAAAAAATGGGGCGAAGGAGGGGTAGGGAGGGTCGGGCCAGCCAGCCGTGGGCCACTCAGAATGGCCTGACAGGCTGGATTTGGCTCCCGGGCTGGACTTTGGGCAGGCCTGCACTAAGCCATATCAGCCCAAAGAAGGTGTTTGATCTTGGGTATCAGGAGAAGACAAGACTCACTGGGGAAAACCATAGTGCAAGGAAAAGTTGAAGGCAGCAGGACAAGAGGACGATTCCTTTATTCCATATAAAGGAAGCCATAGCACAGAGTTTGCAAGAGCTGAACAGGGCTGCTGAGCTCAAGACAGTTTGGATGTCATTCATTGCTGGGGCCAACATAAGCAAGAGGCAATTTAATGGCAGGTAATAACAACAAGCCCGTGCTCTATGTTTAAAGTAAGACGTTGCCTACTCCTCCCTGTCCCTGTTAATATAGAACAATATTGTAAATGAGGAGGCACTGCTTGTACCTGGAGGAACTCCTTCCTCAGCAAGGAATTTGTGTGTGTGTGTGTGTGTGTGAGAGAGAGAGAGAGAGAGAGAGAGAGAGAGAGAGAGAGAGAGAGACAGACAGACAGACAGACAGACAGACAGAATCAGAGACCAATTTGTAAGACCGGAGTACAGAAATGAAGATGGAACTATTTTTGCAAGGGATGAGTAATGGGTCAAAAGTCCAAATAAATGCTTTGGAGGACTCTCAGGCCTTGTGTGTAGCACTGCTGCCTGCGATGCTTAAAAGAGAAAATCCTTGACATTTCCACGGGAATAAGCATTCCTTGTGATGCTATGCTCACTAACAGACTTTCTATGGGACTTCCTCAAACTAATCTGTTGGACAGCTGGCTGATCCCACCCCTCGACACACACAATTAGTGGAGGCGAGTCTGTTGGGACCATCGGGGCTGTGCGCCAGCCCGGACTCAGACTACTCCCAGCCAATTCACTCCTGGCAGTCTCCTTTCCTCCCGGGTGCTTGCTTGCTTGCCTTTTTTCTATTGGGTAGTGGGAAGAGAAAGAGAGAGAGAATGAAAGTCTGTTTGTGTATGTTGGTAGCCTAGGAAGGACCAGGCAGTGTTTTTGCTTATATGGAGCAAAAGAGTTGATATCTGGAAGCTCCAGGAACTGGACTAGATTTGAAGGGCTCCAGGTTAGATAAGGTAGTCTATTTGTTTGTGCAAGAGGATTTTATTTTTTATTTAAAAGTTTTTATTAATTTTAAGGGGAAAGGGAAGGGGAAAGAATAAATAATAAAACACAAATTACATAATAAAACACAAAGTTACATTAAATCTATCATGTCAAATATTATATGTATCAGAATATAGTATCATATCAGTTTTAATTAGTAAATCTACTACTTCTTGCCATCTTCTTTTGGAGGTCTCTTCGTAGTCTCCTTTCAGATATCCAGAAAGTCTATCAATTTTGATACATTCTCTTATCTTTTCGCAGAAACTTCTCTCCGTAGGTGCTTCAGGTTGCTTCCAAAATTGTGCATACAGAATCCTTGCAGCAACAGTTAAAGAGGATTTTATTTTATTTATAGTTCAAGCATGTAAGTGTTGGGGCAAAAATGATTTCGATAGATCTATTTTCTCAGCAATAACTCTTCAGTACTCACCAAGTGTGTGCCTGAATAGATGAAGAAGATGTGTGTGTGTGTTGTGTCGTTATAGTCGTGACCGACCCTTCGTGGCCCCATGTCCATGGAGTTCTCTTGGCAGGAATACTGGAGTGGTTTGCCAGTTCCTACTCCAAGTGCCTACAGCACCTGGTATTCCCTGGTGGTCTCCCATCCAAGTACTAACCAGGGCCGACCCTGCTTAGCTTCCGAAATCAGGCGAGATCGGATGTGCTTAGGGCATCTAGGCAGCTGAGATGAAGAAGATAGTCTCCCTCAAAATATGTGTTGGAAAGGATTGTCTGGACATGCTCATAGGAAACATTTGTTTCTGTTCCGTACATTACAGAACTGAGTCCTGGCGGGCCAGAGGGTCCTCCATAACCTAGATCAAGCCCCCTGGTACTTGGTCTTTGATAGCAGTCCAGATCAGAACTGCTCAGTGTCCTTATAGGCACTGGTTTCCTAAAGCTGATCTCAAAGCAAGGCAGGCAGTTCTTTTGCTTAATGAAGTGAATGCCTGACAATGACAACTCAGGGCACCAAGCCAGCTTAGTGGTGAGCTCAGGTATTTACATTCTGGGTGGGGAGAGCGTTCTGTTGAATGGGTCATTTCCAAGTTCTTCCTCCTGGCTTGTTCGCACAATGTAGCAACAGGCGTGTTTAGGCTCCTGTGGGAACAGCCAACTTCAAAGTCTTTGCCAGCTGCAAGGAAAGGTGTCTCTATGGCAGCTGATGGGGAGGAAAGAACACAGAGAAAAGACACACATGGTTGTGTTGTTGTCGAGGACTAAGGAAACTGCTGTGATTGTTTCAGAGACTGAACCGAGGGTGTTTTACATTCTAGCAGAACAGAGGTCAGGGTCTGAAGGGCATGGCATCTCCCTACTCTTTTCAAAAAGAGGCATTTTTGGACCTCAGTGTGTGAAAAACTGGTATACTAATTTTGGTGTGTGAAAAACTGGTATACTAATTTTGGAGAAATTAATTTTGGCATTTAAAATTCTCAGTATCCCACAACCAGAGCAGTCATCATCATTAAAGACATTCCTGGGAGTTAGAGTCTAAAACAGCAAAAATCATTTCAAACCAAATCTCGGAAAAGTAATTTTTTGGGACTACAATTGTATGTTAGAGTTTTTACAGTCTTGCATGCTAACTTCAATTTGTTCAGCTGGGAGGGATTTTCTGGTCAGGGATGACTATCAATCTATCCAACACTAACCAACAGTTCCCTTGTGAATATGATTTCAAAGAGAGCCCCACCTCTCTGTTCAGTGTCTTCCCTCCACTCTGTACCTCATAGTCTGTTGCTGAAAGTAGTCATGTTTGTTAGTTTGCTGTTTGATCTGTTGATTTGTAAGTAATGAAACACTTTATTTTTTTCTTTTACTGATGTTGCGTTATTGAGACAGTAAGTGCCAGTTGATAAGAAAAATGGGCAAACTACTCTGAGGAACTTGAAGCCATTCTGCTCTGTGAATCCCTGCACTTCTGCTGCACATCTAGATGAATGTAACCAATATTCAATACTCTGTAGCAGTCCAGTGATAAATACCTCAATTAGTATGGTTAAATTAAAGAAGAGCTGGAGGGAATGGAATCTTTTTTTCATACTTCAGCTTCCAGGATTCCATAGTTAAAAGGAATTTTCCTGACCTTTGCTTTAAATGCTCTTCCATGCTTGCTGATGTTTTTGTGTATGCTTTGTTTCAAGTAGCCATGTGGATAATCAGGATCAAGGGATGTCATGTACCCCATGATGCCGTGTTCCTAACAAAAAAATATGGCTCCCTAACATAGCTGTTTTCCAGGAGAGGATCCATCAGATCCTGTCAAATGCAAGGGTTAAAAAAATATTTTGAAGAATAAGAACATCAGGTCTTGGGCGGAGTCTTCACAAATGCGCTGCTAAATACTTGAAGATAAAGTCTAGCATTCCTCAGCAGACGAGTAGTCTGGAGTACATGTAAGCAGGTATTATTTGTTGATTTTGGAGCATTTATAGTCGGACAAGCAGACAGTGTTGCTGGAAATGCAGGTTATTATATTAACTCCTGGTTCCAAAGCAGCTGGGTATTATGGAGGTGAGAGCCTTGCAAAATATATTTTAATAGCTTTAACCTTCCTAGGGAGGTTCCATAAAAACAAGATTGCTCCTTGCCAAGTTCAATTCCAAAGGAAAAAGAGTATGAAAGATTCTACTAAATAAACAGATATTATCTTGACTGGCACAGTCCCACCTCTGGGACTGTGGAATGCAAAGGGTTGGAAGTTTATTATTATTATTATTATTATAAACAATAATAGTTTCATGTGCAAAGAGGAAAAGAGTTTCCCCCTTTCATTTTAATGATGTATCCCTTTTTACCAGCAGAGGTAATTAGATAAATTACATAAGGGCACTATTTAATCTAGCCTTCCCCAATTTCCACCCCACCCTGCTATGTTTGGCTATAATACCTACCACACAGCATAGTCACGCTAGCTGGGGTGATGGTTGTTGTAATCTACTATCTTTAGAAGTCCCCAGGATTAGGGAGGGCCCCCAAAAGCTATATATTTTCACACATGCATGCATTTTATGATCAAGTAGTGCGAGGGTTCTTGCTTATCCAAGGCAACCCGCCCTTCAGGATCCAATAAAGACACTATTTTTAAAAGAATAAATGGGTGTTTTATTTTGCTCTTCCACAACAAGGGAGGTCCTTTTCTTGATAACAGTTCTAACATCTTTAACATCAACAGTGAAGGGATTGTTCTTAGATTCATAGGATGGAGTAAACACAGAAAAGTCCAAACCCCCTCCTGCTCCTGGAGAGATTTCGTTCCACCACTTTCCTTCCCCTCCTTCTCGTAGAGGTTCGGCTCCCCCATTTGCACCCCTACCTCCGAAGTGAGTTTGGGTCCAGGACGCTTCTGGTGCCGGGATTTGAAGGGATAGTCGTCTTTCAAAAAGTCAGACTTCTCCCGGTACACATCTTCCCGGTTCTTTCCTCCTCCTCCTCCAGCTTGGCCAGCCATTGTTCCCAGGCCAGTTCCCGCCTGATTTCCTTTCTCTTACGGTTGTACTCACGGGCCTCCCGTTCACCCCAATAGGAACAACCTTGGCAATGGGCACGTCTTCTATAGCTTTCAGCCTCGGGCTTGGGCATCGTCATTTGTTCCCAGTCGCCCGTCCATGGGTTTTCCATCCAAACCCAGTCCCAGTCTGGGGGCAAGACACGTCCAAACCCCACCTCCACCACTGCTGATTGGTTTGGGTTTCCCGCCTTTTCTGGCTCCTTCTCTGTCTTAACAGGGGCCTTAGCCCTTCCCACCTCCTTCTCCTTTTCCAGTATCTTCAGGGTGTCATTAAACTGTTTCCACAGCATCTCTAGTTCTTCTGCTTCTCTGTCCTGAGCGGCTCTACGTTCCTCCCTCATCCTCTGCTTCTGCAACCATTCTTCCCTCTCCTTCTCCTGTTGTGCAGGTGTCACTCTCCTGCTCACAGCCCCTTCAGGGTGGCTTCCCTTACAAGTAGGTTCTTACTGCCTACAAGGCACTGTGGCAATTGTATTTCAAAAAGTTACTTTTATAAGCTTTGGGCCAGAAGGCATTTTATCAAGGCTCAGCTTACAGAGATGTTTGGTGATGGAGTGCTGACTCTATGGACAGAGACCTCTCCCCTACAGCTGTGAATAGCAGCTGGACTAGGTTCCAGTTCCTCCCCCAGAGGGTTCCACATACATGTTAGCTAGCCAGCTGTTTCTAAAGATTCACCATTGCTCAGTATAGTTCTGTTGCTTTTAACTCGTTCATTGCCTTCTGCTTCCTTCTCATTTCTTAGGAAAAGAATATCTGAAAGTACATACTGTACTGCAGAAAAATATATATTTGTTACATTTATACTCTACCACCTGTCAAGTTTTCCTGGGTGATTCACAAAACACCAGTGAAAATAATAAAAGGTAATTAAATTAAAGGTAAAAAAAAACTATCTCTCCCCCCCAAAAAAAAATTACAACATAAATTAACACTAGCATCATAGGATAAGGCCAATGCAAAAATATAACAAGTAAAAAAACATTCCCCCTCCAAGAAATGACTAAAATATATTGGGGGGGGGCTTCATATCATGCCCAAACCTGCCCCCTGGTGGTTGATAGACTGTCCTGGGGCGTTATGGCTTCCTGAAATGGTGAGCAAAGGCTTACCCCATATCTTGGTTCGTGGACCACCAATGATGTAGGCAATACGAGTATATGTGTGTCTTTCTAGAGAGAGGGTATCACAGCTTGGGTCCCACCATTGGAAAATCCAGCACCCAAAGAACTGCCAAGCTGATTCCAAATTTTTTACTTTGTTTTCATGCCTAACTACACAAGACAATCTATTAAAGTTCTAGTAAGTTTGACAAACTTTAAGTGCAATGAAAAACAGAATGTTATCGGTCAGATAACTGCTTCAGCTGCATAAGCAGAAAAACTAGATTTATTAGTGGATGTTATCCATTATAGCTAAACAGGGACCCTCCACATTCAGGGGCACTATACCCCTGAGTACCAGATGCTAGGGATAAACGATTGTAATGGGCTGATGAGTCCAGGAAATTCACAAATAGGGCATAAAGGAAACTGGCAAGCTATAGTTATGAACAGGATGTTAGACTAGATGAATACTTGGGTCTGGTTCCAACAGGGCTCTTTTTATGTCCATGAAATAAACATACTTACCATCTTATGTGTTCAGCCAATAGGTTTTAAATTTATGTTTTGGCCTGGAATTGATATGCCAGTGAAATAGAGAAGCTAATGAGTTCGTTCATATTCAGTTCTGAAAATGATGGCTCTCTGGCACAATGGATCAGCTTCAAAGAATGCTAGCAAGATACTAAGATTACAGTGCTAGCCTTTGATGTGTTCTTAAAACAGCAACCTATGGAGCATATGGGCAGTTACTTCATGTCCATCTCATCACTGTTTGTGGTCCCACTTGGACCCGGTACGAAGTAATCTTACCGCACATCCATTGCGTGACGACGGGTGTTCATCCCGACCACGCCCCCAAACTGCGATTAAAGCGGGATGAGTGAATCCCCTCCCTGGCCTCGGGAATCTGCTTGCCTTGCTTCTCGTTCCGAGACAAGAGCTCATGAAGTAGGCCTCGTCGCGGAATGAGTGCTGATTGTAGCTTGTTGCCATCTAGTGGCAGGAGTGCGAAGTGACATTCACCAGTAAATTCCCTATGGAGTTAGCACTGCAGTGCTGAGATTTTAAAAATGCCTCAAAGTTTGCTCCATAACGCATTGAAGGCAAGGCTTCGGAGAATCGAAACATCGAAAAATGGAAGGTCGAACCAGAAAAAAAAAAGAGCGAAGGCACAGAATTTCACATCTCATCACGGAACGAGGACGTGCGGTAACAGTCGTCCCAGTATCATCAATCACACCCGTGGGTACACGGGAACAGGGACAGAAGCGGGAGAAGACCACGTGACTGCGACCAACATCAACACGCAACAAACTTCCTTCCGGAACGAGAATGGACGTGAAGTAACTGTCATGGATGGCCTCTTGTGTGTGTTGTGTCATTACAGCCGTGACTACCCTTTGTGACCCCATGTCCATGGAGTTTTCTTGGCAGGGATACTGGAGTGGCTTTCCAGTTCCTACTCCAGGCACCAACAGCACATGGTATTCCCTGGTGGTCGCCCATCCAAGTACTAACCAGGGTCAACCCTGCTTAGCTTCCAAAATCAGGCGAGATCGGATGTGCTTCGGGCATCTAGGCTGCTCAGATGGCCTCTTAACTTGTTTTAAATAACATTGTATGGCAACCTATCTCATACTTGGACAACTCTTTCAGGTCTGATATTGCAGGTGTGGTATGCTAAAGCTGTGTCTGGGATAAGGTGTCATGCTTTGATAAGGCAGTCCTCATATATGTTGTTTTAATTGTTCACAAGGTACATATAACTCTTTATTGTGTTGAGCTGTCCTGGGCTGTGTTTAGAAGGACAGAACAGCAAGTAAGGAATTAAATGGAATCTTGGACCTGTAGAGAAACACTGGCATAACTGGGGGGGCGGGGGCGGCAGAAGAGTGCATTTGCCCTGGGGTGCACAGCAATCTGGGGGTGCCTGGAGGGGGAGCAGCAGGAGGAAGCCATGTGCCATATTGCCAGCAGTCCTCCTTTCGCCCCACTAAGGCTTGGCAATCCTTAGTCAGGGGAAAGGAGAGGAGGGAAGCAGGCAATATTTTTTTCCAAGCAGCACCTCTGTTGATTGCTTCCGCTCCTCCTTCCCCCCACCCCCACTAAGGCTTGCTGATCCTTAGCCCGGGGAAAGGATGAGAGGGAAGCGTGCAACAGAGGTGCTGCTTGGGGGGAAAATCCCATCTCCTGCTTCCCTCTCCTCCTTTCCCCGGGCTTACTGATCCTCAAGCCTTAGCTGAGGGAAATGAGGAGGGGGAAGCATGCTACAGAGGTGATGCTTGGGGGGAAATTGCCTGCTTGGCGCTATCCATGTGCTGTGAGGTTTGCACAGGAGAACCTTGTCTGGGAGACCCCCAAAGAGGGCGTGAGAAAGAGGGATCCTTCTCCCCCCCCCACTGTTCCCCCAGGATCACCCCTTGCTCGGTGGGTGAGATGCAGTTGGGGGGCAGGAGGGGGTGCAAAAACTTTGTCCGCGGGCGCTCCGAACCCTAGCTACACCTCTGGTCTGAAAACTAGATGTTGGGAATAAAGTCATAGTGTTCATATGTTAACAAAAATGTTGTTACTGTACTTCAACATTAATCAGGAGGACAAGCCAAACAGATGTAGTCTTTTGAAAATAATGTTTAGAGAGTAACATTGAAACATTGCTATCCTAACATTATTTTTAGGAAATCAAAATGCATCAAAATGTTAAAACTTATGTGGTTGTACTAACATTATAATTCCAAACTGTGATTTTTTTAAAAAACACACACACAAACACATGCTTTCCCCAGGTTTGCATTTATGTGTTTTAAATTCAGGAAATCTTTATTTTTTGTTATTGGAATGAAAAGGAGAAAAACTTTTTACAGTAGGTGGGAATGCTGTATAGACCCTAGAATTATTTTAATGTGAATTACACCACACAAAAAACATAGGATGGTTATTTCTGCACCAGCAGAAGAGGAAAGCTGTATTATCAGAAAAGAACAAAGGAGGATTCACATGAAATGCACATATATACATTTACATGTATAAATGCACATATAGGAATAAGTACTATACAGTGTTACCTTGTATAAAGGAATTAATTCATTCCAAATGAAATTATGTTAAGCAAATTTTCCTTTATACAAATTCCCCATAGGAATGCATTGAAAATGGAGTAATCCCATTTTTATGTTGTACGGATTTGGCCCATAGGCAATTATGTTAAGCAAATTTTCCCTATCTCCGGAATATTTTATGTTGTACAAATTTTATGTTATACAAACTGTTTGTTACACAAGGGTCCGCTGTAACTGAAATGGAAGAATAATACATGCCACCATAGGTGGGAAGATTTTCATTAGATGACTTGGTCTGCTGTTCAGGTGCCACTTAATCATCTCTACTTACCTATCATCAGGTTCTTTCTCTTTAAATTGCACTCAGACAAGATCAGCCTTCAAACAGAGGACTGTCCTTTGTAAGTCAGGGCACAAGGCCAACTCAGGAAGCCAGAATCTTTGAAACACAACCTCCAAAAAGGAAGCTAATTTGCCAACTACCCAGCTAGATCAGAAAAGGCCATGTGAAGAAAACAAACTGTGAAGGCAATCGTAGATCTTTTAATGCTTTAGTATGGTAATTGATGTTTCTGACCGTGAGCTCTTTCTAGCGTCTGCTTCCACGCTTCAGGAAATAATAGTACAGTACTTTATTGTGTTTGTCTGTGTCACTGAGAGAGGCATCCTTGCTCACACCCTGGCCTTGACCAGTTTATGCTTCCAGTGACCCTCTGCTCTGTTGATTAAAGTTACATAAGGGAGAATTAAGGTTATGAGGCCCAGTTTACAACTCATTTAGAACATCTCTTTCAAGGCAGCAGGCAGTATTACACTACTACATACATATTGAAAATGAGACTGTTGCAGTAAGGATGTTTCTCTCTTTCAATTAACACAGTGATATTAAATCAGCTCTTGACAAAGACCTGTAAACACCCTGAATTTTTTTTTTTTTTTTTTTGCACTGCAGGAGAGAGAGCACGTTATCAGCATGATTCACAGATAAATGTCCCCTTCGTTATTAGCCTGTATGATCGCTTAACAATTAATTGGTTTCAACTGCTTCAGACTATCCTGAGCAGAGCTGAGTTCTGGTGGCAGCTGTACTTGTGATTGATTTCTTGTAGATAGAGAACACTTGATTTTTCTTTAACGCTTGTTTGATCTACAATGATCACTGCAAAGAAGAAGTGAAGGCAAACAATGGAGGTTCTCCTCCACTTGAAATCCCAAAGAGTCTTTCAGTTGACTTGGTAGACCCTTCTCCACTTAAAATTGATCCTGCTTGCCTTGCCTGCACACATCCATGGTCTCTACATTCAGTGAATGGAATTCTGAGACCATGGCCCAAAAATGTGTCCAAGCTCTGCGCTGCTTTAGTAAATCTGTTGAGAACTGCTATATGGATTTGTGATAGAAACAAACACATGCTCACAGAAAAAAAAAAACTACTGCCTCTTAACCTATTGTATAGGGGTGTTACCTTCCTCAGTTTCTGCTGGAGAACATGGTGACAGTCCTTAACTATTAGGCATTTCCTATTATTTCCCGGTTATTGTTGTCCACTGGCGACCATTCTGCGCTATTGCCATGAAATCTGGCCAACACAGTAACATTTGGCCAAAATTAAGTCCCCCCAGGTCTGATTGACAGAGGAATCCTAAGTATGCCTTTCTGGACTTTCTCTATGCTTTCCTCTCCTCCTCTTTTATTTAACAAAAATCAATATTTACTATAAAGGCTCACTCTCTAGCGATGTGTTTAAGAACTGGATCTAGAGAGCTTCAGTCCCCACTGTTCCTCTTGGGAGAAGAGCCAACCTGTGTACTGCAAGAAGGGAATATTAAACCACTTCTAAGTATTCTATCTTTAGACAGCCTTGAAAAGGGTCACAATAAGTCAAAATCACCTTGATGGCATACAATTATTATTATTATTGACCCATTAGAGCAAAGAAAATAATGTAATATCAGCATAAAGTGCCGCATATAGCTTGCACTACTTGCACTACTAAAATGCAATAGGTGCATTAAAATAATCAATTTTAAATTGTGGGGTGCGGCATGTTTACTGTTGCCCTGCCCCTATGGCTTCACCTGATGATCACTAAACCTTTAAAGTTGAAAGGAAAAGAGCTACTGATTAGATTGGAGTGAGGTGGCACTTTTCCCCATTTTCTTTTTTCTTAGTTTTTTGTTCCAGTTAGTTTCAGACAATACAGTAAACTCGGTATCCGCTTCCCGTGGATAATGAAAACCGTGGATAAGAGAGAACCCCTGCCCACTCACCCCCAAACTGCTGTTTCCTGACAGTAGCTTGCTTTATGCTATTTTGAGACAGCAGCTTGCTTTATAGCTGCTGTTTGTGACAGTAGCTCGCTTTACAGCTGCTGTTTGTGACAGTAGCTTGCTTTGTGGCTGCTGAATCATTATTATTTTTCATCTGCAAACCATGGAAAACTGAATCAGTGGATAATGAATCAGTGGATACGGGGGTCCTACTGTATTGTCTTTTCAAATTAGTATTTCAGTGTTTATAGCTGAGATGTACCACATAAGACCTTTGTCCTGCACAGCTACAACTCAAATCCAGTTTCTTCATCACCACTTTTTAATTGCAACAAATCAGAAACATTTTTCCATTGCCAAGATTATCACTTGTAAAAAACTATTTTTGCTCCAGATTTTTCTTTTAATGTTTGGAATTTTTTCATTGTTATTCATGGAATATAAATCAAAGATCTGGGCAGTAGCCCACAGTTCTGGTACTGAAAGGCTGCATTTTGGCAATGGGGGTGAATTTTTGGTTGCGCTGAACGTCAGCAGATTCAAAGCTCAGCTCCGTATGAGTTTTCAATTACTTCTCCAGTACTGCTGGCAAAGTGCATTTGTTTGCTTTATAGTATGTCCTAGGAACAACATAGCACAGTTCTGGCTCACACTGCAGTGGCCACGAGTGTGTATTACACTGAATTATCCCCCTGACCCCCAATGCTGCATTGTTAGCTCTCTAGTGAGAACATTTGCCAGAGGGAACTGAAGATGGGGAGATGACTTAGGGCGTTTATACACGACCCCTAAGCTCCGCTGCAAATGGCTGCAAGCTCCGGACCTTAAAAATGTTTACCCACCAGCTCCGGACTTTGCAGACAATTAAGTGCGACCCCGCCCACTTTAGCGCGACCAAACAGCAGTTTTATTGTACCTGCTTTTTGATGGTGAAAAATCTTGATGCGGAGACTGCCTGAGCTCTCCTCGCTTCTTTCTGTTGTTTTTCTTTTGCCTCCGCCCCTTAAAGAGGAACCAGGAAGTAAACGGAGGTCGGAGCAACTTCCCCGAGCACCGGAGGTAAGCCTTTTATTCTTTTGTCTCTGTCTAAGGCTTTTTTTCCTCCCCCCCCCTCACGCAGACAGAACAAAGAAGTGCAGAGCGGGTGGGGACGGAGGAAGAGCAACGAACCCTCAAGATCTCTGGTCCGAATTTAAGGGACCAGCGGATCTTAGGGGTCGTGTAAAAAGGCCCTTACTTACAGGTGTTTTATGGGAAGCAACTTTTTGACTGTACGTATTTCTTATTCCACCCCCTAAAAAATTACCTTCCAGAAGCCAATATTTTAAGACAATGCTGCTAAGTTCAATGTATATTCATCCTCCTAGCATAGATGGGGTCAGCCCAACACTAGGGAGTATACACTGCCATGCTCATGTAAAATAATCATGATTTGAATATGAAGTGAAAGATTATTTCCTTTTGACCTACTTCCTAAAGCAGAGCAACGTTAGTGCTCTTCTTTTGGAAAAGTAATAAGAGCAGCAGCATCTCCCTCAAAAAATATATATTCCAGACTCTTTAAGAGTTGCTTCTTCTCGCCAGCTGCACTGCCAGGTATCTACCCATGGCAGGCAGTTTCCTAAATATCTTGTTTTCCTCTTCTGGCAACACCCAAAGTGACTCATCAAATGGTACATTTTGACTTTCAGGGCCAACATCGATGTGACGGTGGCATATCCATTTGCTCAGAACTTGGGAATGTTACCTTTCAGCATTGCAACTCACAAGACTCTTCCAGCCAGTCTTGTCACCGGCTGTGAAATTCTTGGTTTGCATTATTTAAAAATGAACTTGTTCACCCTTTACGCCTCCTTAAAGCTAAATCTGCTTTAATGAAGTTGAAAACCAGAGGGGATCCAGAAGATGATGAACAATGAAGGGCTTCCAAAGCAGAGACAGGCGGAAGGTAGAATGGGGTGCAGTGTTGATTGCTGAAGGCTTTCCTACTCTTATTTCTTTAACAATACTGTACCAACCATTAACCATTTATCTTAGTTTGCTGAAAAAGAATATACAGTATAGAATCATAGAATCATTGAGTTGGAAGAGACCACAAAGGCCATCTAGTCCAACTCCTTGCCATGCAGGAACCCCCATCACAGGAATCCCAACAGATGGCCATCAAACCATTGCTTAAAAACTTCCAAAGAAGGAGACTCCACCACCCTCCGTGCAGCATATTCCATTGCCGAACATCCCTAACTGTCATGAAATTCTTCCTAATATTTAAATTGAATATCTTTTCCTGTACTTTGAAACCATTGCCCCGCGTCCTAGTCTCTGAAGCCATGGAAAATAAACCAGTTCCTTCTTCAATGTGACATCCTTTCAAATATTTAAACATAGCTTATCATATCCCCTCTCAGTCTTCTTTTTGTAAGGCTAAACATTCCCTGCTCTCTAAGCCGCTCCCCATTGGCATGACAGTACTTCATGTATGTTTACTAGATTTGAGTCTTGATTGTTCACGAGGCCCTGACTGTTGGATAGCAAGGCCCTAGTTAGAAACAAGAAGTAATTACCAATTAGAGGAGATCCCACAACACTTGGACAGGTGTTACCTGACATATGAGGGGTGTTGAAAGAAGGAGGGAAATTTGGATGGAGTTGGGATCTAGAGAAACAGCCTTGAGGGCCACATTGTCCAATGAACAAATGGAGTATTTCATTTGATCCCCCCTGGCAGGATGTTTGGTTTTCTTTGGGGTGTTGTTTGCTCTAAACAAGATACCTTACATCTCTCTCTCTCTCTCTCTCTCTCTCTCTCTCTCTCTCTCTGTGTGTGTGTGTGTGTGTGAACTCTTAATGGCTCCCCTTTCAAATCCAGGTTGCATCTGAATTACACAAATGCACTTCTGTGATTTTTTGTTTTGCAGGATGTATTATCCTGATAAGATACTGTATGACCCCTTTTAGGCCTTATCACATCTAATCCATAATGCACTGAAAATCTGCCAGTGCATTAGGCCCACAATGATTAATGCACTTGGAAAGATTACGGCAGGGAAAAAATAAAAAAGACAGAGATCAAAGCTTGTTGACTTTACTCCTCAGCACCACCTGCTGGATTTTCAATACTGTATGTTTATAAGAAAAAGAAATGGATGGAAAAAGAAACGGAGTTAGGATGACTCTAGGTGTGGGTTTTTTTGATGTAAAATATTACTTTTAAAAATTAAATTTGTATTACAGTGGTACCTTGTGTAAAGGAATTAATTCGGTCCAAATGAAATTCTGTTAAGCAAATTTTCCTTTATACAAATTTCCCTTAGGAATGCATTGGAAACAGAGTAATCACTAATCGCGACCATTTTTATGTTGTATGGATTCGCCCCATGGGCAATTCTGTTAAGCAAATTTCCCCTATCTCCAGAATTTTTTCTGTTGTACAGATTTTATGTTATACAAACCGTTTGTTATATGAAGGTCCACTGTAAATGAATTATATTCGATAATATTAGATAACACTATTAGGTATTTAAAATATAACTTGGTTAAACATATTGTTAAAGCAAAAAAGGTAACAAACTGAAGATGCAAGACTAGGTTATAGGTGACACCCTTATAGGCCACAACTGCAGGTAGTGGCAAGAGATGGACCATTCAATGCTGGTTACTGGGAAGCAGATTCAGGAGGGTACTGTTGTTTTCATGTCTGGGTTGGGCACTTCCCATTGGCACCACATTGGCCCCTATAGGAACAAATTGGTCAAACTGGTTTATTTATTTATGTATTTATGTATTTATTTTTATTTATATACCACACCGTCTTCCCAAAGGAACTCTGGGCGGTGTGTTAGTATGGTTTACAGAGTCTGGAGGCTGTTGGTGTCAAGAGCATTTGTGCTTCGTTTTCTCTCACTATTCTGTCTCTCCTTTTCTTGGAATATACGAAGGTGCTCCACATGCATCAGATCCAGAGAAAGGAAAATTTATGGGGTTCAGATTATTCCATGATTATTTGTGACTGAAAAAAAAACTTTCCTAAGTTGTGAAACCAGTGGTGGCGAACCTTCAGCACTCCAGATATTTTGGACCACAACTTCCAGAATTCCAAGCCTGTATTACCAATGACAAAGGACTGTGGGAGCTGTGGTCCGAAACATCTGGAGTGCCAAAGGTTTGCCATCACTGTCATAGTGCATCTGCTTGGTATGATCTTCTTCTCTGATAAGCAGTGACTTTCCAAGGCCAACCCAAGACATTTGTTATCTGAGGCACAATAGCAAATACCATCTTGTTCATCTGGGTATACCCTACCAAAGTCTAATCAAGTTAGTTTTGCACCTGAAGAAAGCAACATTTTGCGTGACAACAAAAAATAGAAATCGATCCAAACCTACATTCTTATGCTTTGAGTCCTGAAATGTAATATGTTTCAGGTACAGTAGATACCTGGAATGAACCACCTTTTGGCAACAACAGTATAATAAAGCTACATTTCAAAAGTACAGTAATGCAATGAATGAGAATCACATTCTTTTTTTTTAACCCTGTAATGAGTGCTATGGTTTGTGAAAGTAACGTAAAAAACTGTAGACTCTAATGTTTTTGAAGGGTATTTTAAGCATTTTTAGAAGGATTGTTTTAAATTCTACTTTTATGTCATTATCCTAAGGATTATTCAGATGAGGCCTGGGCGATTTCATATTCTGAGCCCCCTCACTGTTTAGGAAGCGTGTAAAATCTTTTGCACTCTATGGATGTGGATGTACAGATGAATTCTGAAGATACCTTGGATAGCCAGAGTCACCAATGTGGCTGAATTACAGGGCATGAATGAAAAGCTAGGAATTCACAATATCATAAAGAGAAGAAAATTCGGTCACATCATGCGCAATATCAAATACCATCTGCAGCAAGCTATCATTCAAGGAAAAATAGATGGGAAGTGTGGCCTGGGGCATAGAAGAACATTCTGGCTTAAGAATTTAAGTTTAAGAGCACAGATTATTTAGAATAAAGGTAAAGGTAAAGTCCCCCCCCCCACGCACATGCGAGCTAGTTGTGTCCAACTCTAGGAGCAGTGCTCATCTCCATATTCAAGCTGAAGAGCCAGTGTTGTGCAAGTCCATGCCGGCATGGCTGTGAGGAAACACTGTTTTACCTTCCCGCTTTTTATAGTGGTACCTATTTATCTACTTGCATTTACACGCTTTCAAACTGCTAGGTTGGCATGAGATGGGGTTTTCAGCGGGAGCTCACTCCGCTGCATGGCACCCGGGATTCGAATCGCTGAGCTGCCAACTTTGCAGCCAACAGTTTTTGGAAGTCTTATAAAAATCTTGCTACTGATTGCCGTTCTATGAGGACATAGCATTTGAAGAAGAAAAATAAGTGAAATATTCTATGTAAAGAATGGCATGTAAAAATATTAATAGAATGCATGCTAGTAATAGACATGTGGCTGAGTGCAGCTACCCCCCCCCCAAGTGAGATGAGACCCCTCACAGGGCCTGCATCTAACATCTTTCTACCTGAGTATGTTGTCTTCATTATACTGTAATGAGGTTGGTCCTTATTAGTTACCTTTCTTGCCTTATACAATATTTCTTTCTGAAAGACACAACCATCTGAGAAACATCTCAGCACCTATGTATAAAGTGCAGGTTCAATTAGCAGCATGATTCATTTCAGACCGGGTCAACAGTTTATACAATAGGACCATCTTGATTTTCCATTACGACAACAGGGACATTCCCGAGCAAGCCTCAGCTTTGCCCTGAATACCATCTCATATTTCATTTTCATATTTCATATGTGTCTGTATATTTAGCAAATCTGGAAATGGTTGAACTTTAAAAGGCTTTTCAAGAATTGATATTCAGAACACAACATAAAGATCAAGCGAGTTCTTGCATGTTCTTTGCAATTATGTTTTCACAACAGGGTGAGGGAGCTACACTGATCCCATTCTCTAGCTCTGTCCAAAATGATAGATTTAGATTAAAATACTGGCCTTTATTTGGTTCAGTGGCCAAAAAATACAATTAAAGTGGACCCTTGTATAACAAATGGTTTGTATAACATAAAATTTGTACAACATAAAAAAGTCCTGAGATAGGGGAAATTTGCTTAACATAATCGCCTATGGGGCAAATCTGTACAACATAAAAATGGGACCACTCTGTTTTCAATGCGTTCCTATGGGAAATTTGTATAAAGGAAAATTTGCTTAAGATAATTTCATTTGGAACAAATTAATTCCTTTATACAAGGTACCACTTTACTTAAGGCTCAATTAAACTTCTGATCTGTGTGTAATCTCTTCATAGTGTCTGTGTTCCATATAGTTTACAGCAAATAAAATGTTACTGCTTGCTCTCTTTTTATATACAAGAAATGTGGCCACATGCAAAAACTGGGAAATAAATGCAAGATTTTCAGGAATACTATGGATTGAAAACAAAAACATGTAAAATAAAATCAGCTGGATCAGGCCAAAAGTCCATCTAATCAGATATCATGTTTCTCACAGCAGCCAAGGACATGTGACTAGGAGAACATTAGGGCAGTATCCTTCCATGGCGGTGGCATGATTGGCATTCATTTGGGTACCACTCAGTGTGGCAGCCAGCTATGATGGTAAACTCTTTGAAGGAATTTGTGGGGAGGAGAAGAAATGGGGAATCAGAGACCAACACCCCTATCACCATCACTGTAGAACTGCAGAACTGGAAAGGACCCTGCGGATCACTGAGTTTAGCCTGTCAAGAAGGCACAGTGGAGGATTGAATTCCCATCTTCTGACTCTGCAGCCAGATATCTAAAACCACTGTGCTATCCAGCAGTTCTAGTTATCCTTCCTTCCAGTGCTGTCGTTTCCATTTGTAACCCAGTTCTGTTTTGCTTCCACTTTGCTCAGGGCGCTTTTACTTCCCCATTTGTAACCAGTTCTGTTTTCCTGGCTGCTTCCACCCGGTGCTGGAAGCTGCCGGGAGTCTTTCCTGGTTCCTTCTCTTAAAGGGGCGGGAGGCAAAAACAACAACAGAGGAAAGAACATCCGCATCAAGATTTTTCACCCTGGATACCTGCCCCGCTGGACAAATTTTCATAAACTCCGGAGCTGGTGGGTAAAAAAATTTTAAGCTCCGGAGCTGGGAGCCATTTGCGAGTTTTGTACCCATTCTTTCCTACTACAGTTATACCTGCCACTGGACAACATAAGCAAAAAAAAAGGTGATTTTGTACCCATGTTATGCTGGTAGATTCCTGTAGCATTCCATGGGCATCCAATTGGCCACTGTGGAAATATAGGATTAAATTGATGATGCGTCAAGATTCCTGTTTTTTAATCTTGTTTTTATTGTAGTATACTGTATAGTATTTTTATAGTATTTTATAGGTATTGTGTTGTTTTTACATTGTACTGCTTTTATTGTACTTTTATGAATTTGTTGTAAGCCGCCTTGGGTCCTTCTGGGGAGAAAGGCGGCATAAAAATAAAGTTTATTATTATTATTATTATTATTATTATTATTATTATTATTATTATTATTATTATTATTATTATTATTATTATTATTTATTATTTATGTTTTTATTGTGTAAACTGGAGTATAACTCAGGGGGAGCAACTAGGGCTTTGGCCCATGGCTCTGCCATTTAGAGAAGAATCTATTGTATTCAGAAAGTGGTGGCAATATCTCATTACCTTGTTCATTTTCTTTTTCAAAAAGAATACACCCTTCCTTCCTTCCTTCCTTCTTTCCTTCCTTCCTTCCTTCCTTCCTTCCTTCCTTCCTTCCTTCTTCTGGGCCACCACATTCTCTTCCTACTCTTTCACAAGATGAGGTCACACCTGAGTCTCATGGCCCAGTGTCTGGAGACCGTGCCATTTGCCCCAAGTATCAAAATTAGTTGCAGGTCTGCTGGTTAAGGACAGATAGGTGGAAGAACAGTACAGTGCCTTTTGTTGTGTATCTCTGGAAGCCATCAGGCAGTGAGACAGCAGGCTAGCTAGAACAGATGTTCCATTGAGCTTAAAAGCTACTGAATGTCTCAGGGTTTGGGGGTTTTCATGCCCCCACTGTGTCTCCTTGACAGGAGTTGGACTCAATACTCCATTGGATACTTTCCAGCTCTGCAGTCCAACAATGATGATATTACTTACAAGTGGACAAAGGTCCACCACCCATGCCTTTGGGTCTGTTCTTCTCCCATAAAAACTCAGTAAGTGAACACCATTTCTGAAAATATTTCAGACTATAAATATCTCAAGGCATATTTCTGGTTAGTACTGTATAGCCTTTTGTGCAGCTTTAACTTGACAAAGTCTACAAGATTCCCTGCTAAGATAACATCATGCTCACAGATTGTGGCCATGAGGCAAGGCTACTGAATTCTCGTAGTGTTAAGAAAGCACACAAATTCCAAGTGCTCTCTCCTCTCCACGACTCCCCAAACACCCATGATACGTCAGTTGAAAAAAACCTTCCTAATGTCACAAACAGGGAGTCTTGGAAGATGCATATTTAGAATTTGGGATGTAAATTTGGGCTTCAGCCATTCCTTCCACTTTTCTGCACAAGCAAGCAAGGCAGAACTGGGAGTTTAAGAATAACTTTTGACACTTTTACCTTTGTTACAACGATGCCTGCACTGAGCAACACGTCATTAATCTTTAATAGATTCTCCACCCCTCCTGTTAACCTACTTTTAATTTCTGTCAGTGTTTCTAATCTTGATTCTTCTGCTACACTAAGCACTGTGAGGCAAGGATCTACTACAGTCACTAAATAGGACTGATCCAAATATACCCAGCTCTTACTGTATAGCTTTTTTAAAAAAAGATAATTATTCTAGGTAATCCTTCATGGACACATGACCATTCCCATATTAGAAAGGATTTCCCCCTGGGAATGATGGGAAATTAAATTGCATTAGTGAGTTCTAATACCTTGTGGCAAGTGGTTTTTAGCTTCCTAGTCATTCAGGGTTATTTTATTGTATGGAAACAAAGAAGCTTCTTTCTACAGGATAAAACTACTACTATATACACGACCCCTAAACTCCGGGGCAAATGGCTCCCAGCTCCGGAGATTAAAAATGTTTACCCACCAGCTCCGGAGTTAACAGGAAATTAAGTGCGACCCCGCCCACTTTAGCGCGTCCCAGCGCAGCTTTCAGGTACCTGCTTTTTGGATGTGACAAATATTTGATCCGGTGTAAGGATAGTGAGTGCGGGGCTCTCCTGGCTTCTGTTTGTTCTTTTTTTGTGCCCCGCCCCTTTAAGAGATCTGAATGCTGCCGGGAACAAAACGGAGGTAAACCGGCATTCTTTTCTTTCTTTTTTCTCCCTCCCCTCAGGCAGCCAGCAACCAGGAAGTGCGGAGGGGGGTGGGGACAGAGGAAGAGCGACGAACCCCTAAGATCTCTGGTCCGAATTTAAGTGGCCAGCAGATCTTAGGGGTCGTGTAAAAAGGCTATGTCTCTTCTAGCTATAGGGCGTTTATACACGACCCCTAAGCTGCGCTGCAAATGGCTCCCAGCTCCGGAGCTTAGAAATGTTTTCCCACCAGCTCTGGAGTTTGGAGACAATTAAGTGCGACCCCGCCCACCTTAGCACGACCCAGCGCATTTTTCATGTACCTGCTCTTTGCAGGTGAAAAAAATTGATGCGGATAAGAGTGCCGGGCTTTCCTGGCTTGTCTGTTGTTTTTTTGCCTCCCGCCCCTTTAAGAGCTCCTTGAGCCGGAACCAGGAAGTAACGGAGCGCTCGTGGCAAGTTCAACCAGCACCTGCAGGTTAGTAAAGGCTTCTTTTGTCCTTCCCCCCCCCCTCACGCCGACAGGAGCAGGAAGTGCTGAGGGGTGGGGACGGAGGAACAGAAACGAACCCCCAAGATCTCTGGTCCGAATTTAAGGGACCAGTGGATCTTAGGGGTCGTGTGAAAAGGCCCATAGTAAGCTTCAGTCAATGCCAACAGCATTGTTATCTTATCTCTATATAATAAATACTTCAGATCTAAGACCAGCTTTTCCCAGTATTGGTAATGTTTCCTCAGCCATCCCACACTTATTTTTATCATCACTTGTGACTTGTAGTGTAAACTGACATGTTTACATCACCTTGCATAACAAGAGAGATGAGGTTGAATGGAGATGAGAGGAGACAGCAGAGGTGAGAAGTGACTGCCCAGAAGGAACAATAGAGAGAAAGCAGGTGGAGTGGAGAAACCAGCAAAGAGAGGAGCAAAAGGCAAACAAACAGGATAGAAGAGGCATGAAGGAGAAGACAATAAGGTTTCATTTGTAAAGCCTGACGGTTTCCTAGAAACCAAATCCTTATTTTCACATTGAGTCTAGTGGGTAAAATGGGGTTTGACTTAACAAGGGCTCCCTTTACAACTGTCATCAGGGAACCTATTAGGATTGTAAATCTCGGGGTCTACTCTACCCTGGAGGGCTGGTTCATAACTTTAGGAACTGTGAAGCAGCAGCTGATTTTTGTTGTCAGTAATAGACACTGAGAGATCCCCGCACCTTCCCATTCCTGGCGACCTCTTACCATCCTAAACACTCCAGGAAAATAGGTGAATAATATTTTATTCCCCATTCTGAGTCATTTGCCTGTGGAGGACAAGCTGTGACCATTGACATTTGTTGAAATGGACCCAATAGTTCTGGCCTGTAATATACTTTTAGATAAAGCCTGAGGCTCATTCACATCAACCAGATTACAAAGACACAACTTGATTCAGCTGAAGGGGCAGGATGGGAAACAACATACAATTTCTACTTATCTTGTTAAAAGCTATTTGTTAACTCACAAGCAGCTACGAGAGAAAGCTGCCCGTTAAAAATAAGTAAATGAGGCTATATAGGTTTCTGTCATAGCTTCTGCCCACGAATACTGGAAAGCGTGCCCATCAGAAAGGAAGGCAGATTTGGCATAAAACTGCCTATGCTAATACATATCTATAGAGGCAACATTTTAAATGGTTTTTAAACAGCATAATGTTGCATCTTACTGATGGCTTCTGTGTCTTCTGAGCCTATTGATTCAGGCACTCGCTACGCTATAGGTGAGTCAAATCAAGGTATCTTATTTCTTCTATATGGATCTTGGTTTTTATGTCAGCTGTGGATAGGGTAGGCTTTTAAATACAGGACAACATCACAAGAATGATTTTCCCTTGACAGACCTTCAAACTGAGGATGGTTCTCCCTAAAAAAAGGTAAATGGCCACCTTAATACTGGGAAGTGTTGTTTGGTGCAAACAACAAGGCCAGTGGAGGTGATGGCATTCCAGTTGAACCATTTAAAATATTTAAAAATGATGCTGTTGAGGTGCTATTTTTTTTTCCTGGCTACCAATTTTTTGAACTGTTGCCATCTGGCAGGAGATACAGGACTCTTAGGTCAAGGACAAATAGACTAAAGAACAGTTTTTATCACAGAGCGGTATCCAAGCTAAATGTGACAGTTTTAGCACTATCTTAATCAGTTTTAAGTAGTGTTTTAAATTTTGTAAGCAATTTTAAGAGTTTTTAATATTTTGTATGGTGTTTTATATGTTTTATGTGTTTGTATGCTTAGAGTGTGTAGTGGAACAGCACTCTAATTTCGTTGTGCATATTTTGCATATGCATAATGACATTAAAACTCTATTCTATTCTAATATGCCAGCAAATTTGGAAAACTCAGCAGTGGCCAGAGAACTGGAAAAGATCGGTCTACATCCCAAATTGCACTCATTTCACATGCTAGCAAGGTTATGCTCAAAATTCTACAAGGGAGGCTTCAGCAGTATGTGGACAGAGAGCTTCCAGAAGTGCAAGCTGGGTTTCGAAGGGACAGAGGAACTAGAGATCAAATTGCCAACATGCGCTGGATTAAGGAGAAAGCTAGAAAGTGCCAGAAAAACATCCACTTCTGCTTCATTGACTATGCAAAAGCCTTTGACTGTGTGGACCACAACAAACTATGGCAAGTTCTTAAAGGATGGGAGAGCCTAACTACCTTATATCTCCTAAAAAATCTATATGTGGGAGAAGCAGCAACAGTTAGAACTGGATTTGGAACAACTGACTGGTTTAAAATTGGGAAAGGAGTACGACTAGGATGTACTGTATACTGTCACCTTGACTATTTAACTTATATGCAGAGTACATCATGTGAAAGGCAGGACTGGATGAATCACAAGCTGGAAGTAAGATTGCCAGAAGAAATATGAACAACCTCAGGGAGATGATACTACTCTGATAGCAGAAAGTGAGGAGGAATTAAATAACCTCTTAATGATGGTGAAAGAGGAGAGTGAAAAAATGGGCTGGAGCTCAACATAAAAAACTAAGATCATGGCCACTGATCCCATCACCTCCTAGAAAATAGAGGGGAAGAAATGGAGGTAATGACAGAGTTTACTTTCTTGGGCTCCTCGATCACTCCAGATGGTGTCTGCAGCAACAAAATTAAAAGATGCCTGCTTCTTGGGAGGAAAGTGATGGCAAACTTAGGCAGCATCTTAAAAAGCAGAGTCATCACCTTGCCGACAAAGGTCCGGATAGTCAAAGCTATGTTTTTTCCAGTAGTGATGTATGGAAGTGAGAGCTGGACCACAAAGAAAGCTGATAGCTGCAGAATTGACACTTTTGAGCTGAGGTGCTGGAGGAGAGTCTTGAGAGTCCCCTGGACTGCAAGGAGATCAAACCTATCCATCCTGAAAGAAATCAACCCTGAATGTTCACTGGAAGGACAGATTTTGAAGCTGAGACTCCAGTACTTTGGCCACCTCATGAGGCGAGAGGACTCCTTGGAAAAGCCCCTGATGTTGGGAAAGATTGAAGGTAAAAGGAAAAGGGGGCGGCAGAGAATGAGATGGTTGGAAGGCATCATCAATGCAACCAACATGTATTGGACCAATCTCCGGGAGGCAGTAGAAGACAGGAGGGCCTGGTATACTCTCGCCCATGGGGTCACAAAGAGTTGGACATGACTTAACGATAGAACAACAACCAAAGAACATTTTTTCTGAGAAGCCCATATGATGCTAGAATTCCTAGAGTTTCCTGGGAACAGGGAAATTTTATACCCCCATTTAAGTCTATGTACACAGATAAGCCTGAGCCTAAGATAGGCGAGGAAGCAAAAGAACAAAGAACGTGTAGACAGCCATTTCTGTGCCCCGACCTCATTCTCTTTTTGAAGCGAGGGGAGATAGCAAAGTTAAAGAAGGGTGTGCTGAGTGTCCACTTGATGTACCAGGCAATGTTTTGAGAGGCTCCCCGTATCCAAGACAGACAGCTGAGAAGCAGAATTCAGTTTCAATGTCAGCCAAAGGGCAAGGGAAAGAAGGGAGGGAAAGAAAGTGTGACCCCTCAGGGTTTTTTTTTTTTTTTGAAGCCTTCCTTTTCTTGCCCAAGAACAGTTGGTGTTGCCTCCTGTGAGCCACAGCAGGGAAAGAGATCACTCTACAACATCTGCCAGGAAAGGCATGTGTCCTCATTCTTCCCTTGGGCTGAGGTTTCCTTTGAATCTTCCTTTTCACAGTCAGACTTGTCAAGTGTATAACTGTATGTCTAGAGCAGGGGAGTTGAATTTTTGGAGAACGGATGCCCAAATTGGTGATGGTCTTCTAAAACATTAATGATCTCTTGTGCCCCTGGACATTTCCAGCAGCAGTTTATTATTTAATTTGTATATTACCCCCTTTTTAAATGGAGTACAAAGCACATTCTTAATGTCTGTTTAGACAGCCAGTAAAGCTTGTGATTTGCTTTAAACTGGACAGCTATTTTATTAATAACTGACACTTTTTCCAGTAGGAAAGATATAGTTACATTATATGACAGCAACATAACAAAAATAGTAATGTATCTTGACTAGGGGGACTTAGACGCCATCTATCTCCCCGTTATCATTCTGCACTTTCATCAATCCCCAGACAAATCAGAACCACTTCACACCTCCACCAGGAAGGCCACTGCCAACAGCCCATACTTAATGGGTGTTGGGAAGGGCTGCACAGGTGTGACTTTCAGACACCCCAGGCCATTGGCCATCTAACGAGCCTATTCAGACCAGGGTGGGGTGAAACGGACGTGAACTATAAATTGGAAGCCTCCCACCAAACTTCCTCACACCGAAGAAGCTACTTGCATGAATAGTGAAATGTTTCGATCCCACACAAGAAAATAAGTCCTGTTGCCATGACTGAACTCCTGGATAACTTCGCTTGGATGACTGAGAATCTTCACAGACATACCTTGAATAGTTATACCACTTGTAGTATAACTGAACATTTTTGTTACTTTTATGGTTATAAGCCTCAGTAAATGGTAGATGACAAACAGTCCATGGTTTATTATACTACACCTTTTGAGTGTTTTAACAATGAAGGAGATGGGAAGGGTGTGTAATCTGTGCCATATGCACGCCACAGTGGTTTTCAAAAAGTAACAAAAAGTAATAGGCTTACTTCTTTTTGATTAATAAGAAAGTAAATAGTTATTTTAATACCTTTAACTGCATTGACAGTTACAGGTATTCAAGGTAACTGTTTACTTTCTTAGACCTGACTGGATAACTCAGTGGTTTTGGTATCTGGCTGTGGAGCTAGAGGTTGAAAGTTTGATTTTTCCACTGTACCTTCAAGGAGAAGAGCCAGCCTCTGTGGCCTTGGGGAAAGCTGTTCACTCCCAAGGTGCCCCCCGAAGAACAGGACTGTAAACCACTTCTGTGTATTTTCTATCTAGAAAGCTCTGAATGGGTCACCAGAAGTCAGAATTGACATGACAGCTTTGAACCAGTCAAGTCCACTTCACTAGAACCCTTTACAGATATCCAAGTGGTGTGTGATTCATATTTCAGGTGGATGTGAATTTGTAAATCAAAGAGCAATGAGTGACACAGTCAGCATAGATGTGGTGAAGGATGAATGCTAGTTTTAGCTTGAATGAACAATTCTACAGGCTTTGTAAAAGAATTGGGCAGTACATAATTATTTGCTACAAATGGCCTACTATGGAATAATGTTAGTTATAATGGCAACAATGACTAATAATTATGGTAAAAGCACCTTGGAAGTAAAATTGAAATATCAATAAGCAATATAATTGCATACACACTTATTCACAGCTAATGTTCATTGATTTCAGTAACACCTACTTCACCCTAAGCTTGCATAAGATTACAGTCTAAATCTATTCTAAGTACATTTGAACGGATAGTTCAGAGGATGGATGTTTTGCATTAATCCACACCTTCATGGTGGAAGGTCAAAGTTCATGTCTGATAAATGTGAGACTCTCTTGCTCCTCAGATATTTCAGCACGGGGCTCCCAGAGTGTATTGTGGTATAGATCTTGATGCTAAATTAGATTAGAATGATGCTAGGCTAGTGTTTAAATGGTGAAGAAAATGCCTTCTCTCGAAAGGGAAATGCAATGCTGCATTTTTCTCTCTAGCCCTTTTTCTGTCTTCTAGTGGCCAATCTTTAAAATTAATAATAAAATTAATAATAATAAACTTGGTATAAACTTCCTAGCAAGATATGGCTAGAGGAGTCTTTGTCATCTTTTAGGAAAGCCTTAAAAACATGGCTTTTAAAAGAACATTTCAGTGATCGCTAATTGTAATCGTATTGTCAGTATATGCTTGTTTGCCCATCTATTTGCCGTCCTCTCACCATGCCAGAGCCATCTAAGCCATTTTGTTTTTATTGTGTTGGTTTTTCTTTATTGGTTTTGTATATTGTATCTCATATTTATTTGTTGTACACTGCCTAGAGTTCCCTTTGGGAAAGACGGTGCGGTCAACAAGTGCATAAATAAATAAATAAATAAATAAATAAATAAATAAATAAATAAATAAATAAATAAATAACCCATGGGCCTCATTTTATCCACCTCTGCACTAAATCAGGATTCCGCAAACCAATGCCTTGCAGATATACTGGATTACAACTCGTATTATTCCCACTGGTTCCTATCATGTGTGATGCATTTCTTCTTTTGTGGTGACAAAATATCAAATTCAGAGGGCAGGAATACCTGGCAGCAGAGTCAGGAGCTGGAAATGCAAATCTCCGATGTGTCTCTGGGAGGAAAAAGCTGGCCAGGATCTCACTGATGGAGTTATGTGCGCTGCCACCTGTGTGGGCTTGGATAAGTTGCATTGTCCCAAAGTGCCACCAGAAGGAGAGCCTTGTAAACCCCTTCTGAATATTTTATACTCAAAAAACCCCTTGGAGGACTGTCAGAAATTGTTGGCAGTCAACATTATTTTCTATTATATGGGAAGCAGCCAACACTGAAGTATATGAGAGCATTTGGAACTGAAGCATGGGTGCACACTCCAGGGAAGTATCATTTGAAGAACAGCCCAAGGTCACATAAACTAATTTTTGTTGGCTACTAGCCAGGATGGAAATCCTGGCACTTTGTTGATAATCATGGGAAAATATATTTAAGCAGGTCTGCCACATTCTGTGAACACAAGAATTGGAAGGACATATATGCAAATGATGAGGTTTTCCTGCCAAACATGTCTCACACTCAATAAAAAAGTCTCTATTCATAAGAGAGTGAAGGTTTAGGAGGGACAGAGAAAGGAGACATGAAGAACATGATGAACATGAAGAAAGAGGTCATAAACTCTCTAACTCTAACTCTCAAGTTGACCCTTGTGAATGAGGAGGTTGACACAACATCTTTAGAATGCCTCCCCCTACCCACCCAAAAGGCTGGCGTGATCCATACAACTCTTCGCATCCATGTTTCTATCTCCCCCATTTTTAAGGCACTTGTTTTACTAGATCTTCAGAGACTTTAAAGGCAAAAAATACATTTGGTGTGAGCTTTTGTGAACTGCCCATTCTGCCTAGTCTGCAGCCTCGGTGTTCCTCCTCCTCCTCCTCCTCCTCCTCATTATTATTATTATTATTATTATTATTATTATTATTATTATTATTATTATTATTATTATTATTATTATTATTATTATTATTATTATTATGCCTGATGTTTTTAACTTACTCAGTGTTGTTTTTAGGACTGGTATTTTGTCCAGTCTTATTTGTATGCCTGATATACTGCTTTTTTAAAAAATTGCTTTTATCAACAATAATCTGCCCTGAAGGCTTTTTATGCTGAATGAGTGGATGGAGGTAGTAGTAGTAGTAGTAGTAGTAGTAGTAGTAGTAGTAGTAACAACAACAATGACAACAAAGACAACAACAACAACAACAACAACAACAACAACAACAACAACAACAACAACAACAACGTACCATCAAGTCAATTCTGTCAACTCTTTTCAGGGTTTTCCAGGTAGAGAGTACTCAAAGTGGTTTGCCATTCCCTTTTTCTAGGAACATCCTGGGACAATGCAGCTTGGCCATTATTATTATTATTATTATTATTATTATTATTATTATTATTATTATTATTATTATTATTATTATTATTATTATTATGCCTGATGTTTTTAACTTACTCAGTGTTGTTTTTAGGACTGGTATTTTGTCCAGTCTTATTTGTATGCCTGATATACTGCTTTTTTAAAAAATTGCTTTTATCAACAATAATCTGCCCTGAAGGCTTTTTATGCTGAATGAGTGGATGGAGGTAGTAGTAGTAGTAGTAGTAGTAATAGTAGTAGTAGTAGTAGTAGTAGTAGTAGTAGTAGTAGTAGTAGTAGTAGTAACAACAACAACGACAACAACAACAACAACAACAACAACAACAACAACAACAACAACAACAACGTACCATCAAGTCAATTCTGTCAACTCTTTTCAGGGTTTTCCAGGTAGAGAGTACTCAAAGTGGTTTGCCATTCCCTTTTTCTAGGAACATCCTGGGACAATGCAGCTTGGCCATTATTATTATTATTATTATTATTATTATTATTATTATTATTATTATTATTATTATTATTATTATTATTATTATTATTAAATAATAATAATAATAATAATAATAATAATAATAATAATAATAATAATAATAATAGTAGTAGTAGTAGTAGTAGTAGTAGTAGTAGTAGTAGTAGTAGTAGTAGTAGTAGTAGTAGTAGTACCTTGGTTTGAGAGTGTTTTGCAAGACAAGCCAACATTTCTTCTAAATTTTGCTTTGATCAACAAGCAATGTCTTGATATATAAGCACTGGAGCAGGTCACATGATCACAAGTGACCATTTGGTAATGGGGCGGCTAAAAGTTAATAAACAAGCAAATAATAAATAAATAAATAAATAAATAAATAAATAAATAAATAAATAAATAAATAAATAAATAAATAAATAGTCAGTCAATGGTGGCTCTCCCTCCCTCTCTCCCTCTGTTGGATTGCAGGTGATTGTCTGGAACCTTCAGTCTCAGGCAGCCTCCAAAGCAGAGGGAAGAGAGAGGAATAGAGGCTTCCCTTGCACCAGCCACAAACATGCAGGTTAAGGTGTTATTTATATATATATTTATATTTTTATTTAATTTGTTTTCCATATTCTTAGTTTTTCAAAACATTTCTAGTCATAGGTCAGCTAGTCAAGTGTGTATATATAGGTCTACAAATTGCACTTTATTATTGTCACATTAAAAATATAGAGTAAAATCCAGTTGTTAGTCCCAAGCACAGCAGAATCTAAACCATGGTGTGGACGTGGACTTTTAGCCAACTTCTTGTGTGAGTTTTGGCATTTTGTGTGTACCGTATGTGGTCTGTGGGACCCCAGAACGAATCATCTGAGTTTCCATTATTTCTTATGGGGAAATTTGCTTTGATATAAGAGTGTTTTGGTTTACAAGCATGTTTCCAGAACGAATTATGCTTGTAAACCAAGGCATTACTGTAATCACCACCACCACCACCACCACCATCATCATCATCATCATCATCATCATCATCATCTCTGGCTCCACGGCCAGATACCTAAACCACTGAGCTTTCCAGGTAACTGGAGGTTGTAGCAACATTAATAAACGGAAGAAATATATAATTAATAAAGGAGGAAAAGTGACTACTACATTTGTTCACAGATTATACAATATTTCCCAACTTCTATCAATTAGATTTGCACAACTGCTCCGAAGTTCTTTTGTAACAGGCAAGTTAAAATGTTTTTACTTCTATTTATTTTACATGCTATGCCCTTTTTCTTTTAACATCTATGTGTCAACCAGTTGTTGGACCATTCCTCACTTTTGAGAAGTGCTGGAGAGATGAAAGATGTATCTTTCTTTGCTCAGGCTTGTTTCAGTCCTTGTTGATGTCTTTGAGTCTATGTCTCTTCTTCAAGTGTCATGTCCTCATAGAACGTTGGCGATCAATAGCACAATCTGTTTTTTTATCGAAAGCTATTCTAAATAGGAGGAGCTGTACCCACTGTGAATCGTTGGCTTAAATTCTTAATCCAGAATGTTCTTCTACACCCCAAGCCATGCTTCCCATCTATTTTTCCTTAAAGACTAACCTGCAGCAGAATGATTTATTTATTTATTTTTGAGTACTGTATTTTACCCCACCTTTCTCCTTGGAAAAGGAGCCAAGGTGCCTTACAGTAAGGAGGCACAATATACGGTCCATTACAATTAAGACATACTCAGTTTGAGAAACGGGGTTGAGGGGGTATCTTACAGCATTAGAAGGCAAAATTAAAACTAACAATTGATAAAATAATGTCAATGCAATCACACAAGGAGAGATACAAACACAAAGTCTGTGTAGCCATGTATGGTAGATTCATATAAAACAATAGGTAGTCCATCATTGACAGAAAGCTTGCCTAAAGAGAAAGGTAGTAGCCTGTTTCCAGAAAGACATCAGAGATGGGGTAGTCCTGATCTCCAGTGGGAGGGAGTTCCAGAGTCTGGGTGCAGCAGCCGAGAAGGCCCTTTCATGTGTTCCCACAAGACGTACCTGTGAGGGGATAACTTGCAGCAGTCTATGTCCCATGATTGTATCTTATAAATTGCTTTATAATTGGTGATCTAGACATTTTGCTATTTAAATACAGTGATAAAATGAACACAACTTTTGTTGAAGATTAAGATGGCTGGGTATGATTCAAGTTAACACATAGTTCTGCCTAGCCTAGCTTGGACCACAGTCAATGGCCCTGTGCTTTTCCAGGTTCCCAAATATTTGGGGGCTTGTTCTTTTTCCATCATTTAAACAAGAAATGAGCTTAGATTTCTTTGCATTTGAAACATGTGCTTTACTGCCGGGCTTCTCCTTGATTTCCCACAGAAGGGTTAAGGGCACGCTTAACTCTCCCACCTACAAGTGCTTAAACGCGGCTTGACTGCACCTGTTGTGGTTGTGAGAGCTTACGACTGTTGTTGCAGGCTATAGTATATCCAGAAATGTATAAATATAAATTAAGAAGGAATCTGAATAGGCATGATAGGCTCTGTGAATTCCCCCAAGGTTGTTTGCAACAGTATCTAGAACATTCATCCTTGCGTGCTTTTGCACACACCCATCCCATCCCGGGTCATGCTGTAACTCGACACGCTGAATCCTAGGGTTCTCGCAGGGTGTCAGAGTTCTGTTTTTAATGGCCATGGCTGACCTGGGTCATGTTGAGGTCAGCCAGGAGGCCACACATGACAGCTACTTGCAGACTGCATTCTTCTGGCAGGGGCTCCTTCTTTTTAGTGGGGAACATATGAAGAGAATTCTGACTTTAAAAGACATCATATTTTCCTGTTCCCCCTTTCACCTATCCATAATTTTCTTGGATAGCTGAGAAACCAAGAGCTTTGAGCTCAGTTTATCCCTTAATGTCCTGTGCCATTGAAGCAAACAGCTGCTGTTTTCAACGGCATCTTCAAAATTCCCACAGCAAATATAAGCCAGTCTCAAAAAGAAATATTTCCCAACTCTGAATTAACTACACTGGGGAACTCGAACTGAATATTTAGCGTGATAACTCCTAGAATTCCATAGACATCTATTGAGACTGCAGAAATAACCTCCATATCTTTGAGAAATAATAATAATTTAATTTATTGTCATTGTGTGTATATACACAGTATACACATACAACGAAATTCAGACACCCAGAGACCAGATTCAACACGCACACACACAAATCTCCAAACACTCTCACACACATTAAAAACAAAAAACAAAAAACCCTTCAACACACACACATAAAAATCCCTGAACACTCCCCCACCCACCAACCCCCCCTTAAAAACACCAACCCCCCCCCCTTAAAAACACAAGCATCTACACAACAGGCTAGGTAATTCTGTCCAAGTGCTCACTACTGGTGGTTCTTGAGTTCATTATTAAGTGCAATTATAGCTCTGGGATAAAAACTGTTCAGAAGACGTGTGGTCCGAGTTTTAATTGTTCTGTATCTTCTGCCAGAAGGCAACAGTTCAAAGAAATTGTGAGCAGGATGCGTAGAGTCCCTCAGAATGTTGTGTGACTTCCTCAAACAGCGAGATGTGAAGATGTCATCCAGGGTTGGTAGCTGGAGCCCGGTAGCATTCTGGGCAATTTTAATTATTCTCTGTAGAGAAATTCAAGATCTAGCACACAACCGGTTTCTAATGCATTATTTACTTGTTAAAAATATTGGTCACAAATAGAGATGGGCATGACAGTTTAGGGACAGAGTTTCAGCTTCCCTGCACTGCCTCCTTCAGGCGCTCCCTCTGAGTGGCCCCCTGGTGGAGCAGGTGGGACTGGGAACTACCAAACATCAGTTTGGCTGAAAAACAAAACAGCACGAACCTCTGAATAGTATAGTTTCATTTCATTTGTAACAATTTTTTAATGAAGTTTCTTTATATAAAAAAGAAACAAAATGCTATGCTCCTCTGGGCCCTAAAGGATCAAAATGGCAGGAGAACTTCCTCAAATAATTCTAGGTAACCTCCTAAAATTTGGAAAGGTTTGGGGGTCAGGGAACTGAGTTATGAAGCTCCAAAGGGGGTGCCCCTAGGAAAAATATTTCTAATTGGAATTGGAGCTTCAGAAGTCAAGCCACAGGCAAGCCGCCGGCTTAGCTTACAATTCCAATAGAAATATTTTCGAAAATACTGATCCCACCCATGTTTTGGCACTAAAGTTGGAAGGGTACCTTCCTCAAGTGATTCTAGGTAACCCTATGAAATTTGGAAAGATTTGGCGGTTAGGGAGCTGAGTTATCAAGCTCCAAAGGGGTTCCAGGTAGTTAATTGAGAGACTGTGCGGTGCGCGCACCAGCAATGTAGGGGTTAATTTAACCACCCACTTCACTCCTATTAGCTTGAGCTCCCCTGCCATTGATTCCTCTAGGACAAATCGTTTTGTTCTAGAGGGAAATAATGGTGTTTCATAGCAAAACAAAACGTGTCCTACTGTCTTGTTAGGTAACGAAGTAATTCGATACCCAACAAAACGACAAAACAGCATTTGGTTTTTCATTTCGTGCCCATTTTTAATATGCATATATGTAGGGGGGCTGAAGGAGAGATTTGCCTTTTGTATCTTCCAGGTTTTTGTTAAAGTTCTGCTACAGACTGTTGTGTTCCTTATATAGTGGAGCATGGGGATATTTGAAGAATTCCTCCTCATGGGGCAGGGTGAGAAAAGATTGCTACACAAGTCTGTTTTTGTGGCCTTCCAGGGCTTTCAAGGTTCTCTGGTCAACCTTCCGGGTCTCTGGCAATAAAAAGCAAGTGGTTGTTCCTGGAAGCCTTCAACAATGATGATTTATCTTTTAAACAGGTGCTGTCCTACATCCCGTAACATCCTCCATTGCCATTTTTTAAAACCACTTTCCAGGCCATTCCAATTATGAGGAGGGTGTTGCATTTTTAGTTGTTCTTGTAGCAGAAAACTGCCCAAATCACTGAAACTCTGCATACCATCTTATGTCTACATAAAAATCCTCAGTGGGTTTTATAGGGATGGAACCTTTCCAGTGCAGGAACCACAGGTAGGGAAGGGCCCACCAGGAAAATCAGATAAACCAACTCTCCTGCACTTGTTAGATCTGCCCCTAAGGTCTTTTTGTTCTGCAGTTCCTTCCATGAGCAAAGCCAAAATTCAGAGGCATTCCTCTCCTGGTTCCCACTGCTTCTGGCAGAATGGGTGGTCCTGTCGATCTTCTTTAGCCTTGTTCCTGCACTAAAATCTCCCCTCCCCCTTGTCAACAAAGCTGTTTTGGCTGTTTTTTAAAAACCTCTGCCGTGGACAACCACTTCAGGGAAAAATAGAAAGTTTTACTTCCACTGCCCCTGAATTTAATCACACCCCATCCTGTAGCATTTGAAGATGGAGACAAACCTGTTATGAAGATATAGATAGATACCACAAGAAAACTAATTTATTTATTAAACTCTTTGTTTAAGCAATTTTGTATGTTGTTCCTCTCTCTCTCTCTCTCTCTCTCTCTCTCTCTCTGTCCTACAAAACATTTCAAGGGCAGCTTACAACGAACAAAAATGTGTTAAAGCAACAAAATGCAAAATGTTAAGAGTAAAAAAGATCAGACCTAATACAGCAGGTAGCAGACCAATATGAAAATTAATTTAAAATTACATAGACCACTTTTAAAAGTATAGGGAATAAACTCATTAGATCTATATTACTTGAGTGAAAGACTGGAAGCATTCCTGCAAGTCAGCAATATGTTTAAGCTGTTGGCTGAAGCCAGTTCTGCCTTTGACAAGGGCTCTATATAATCCAGAAAACGACACCAGGTGGTGTAAAGCGTTTCTGGTTTAGGCGTCTTGTGCCTTTGCTTCCTTCATCTGATTAGTGAACGCTTCCATTATTAAGTGATCCCTTGGGCATACAAACATCAGGGCAGCACTCAGATTTGATGGACCTTTCCTCGTTGCTGTGTGAGTTCTTACTGCTGCTAAGGAATGCCGGATGCAGTCTTTTGGCAATATATTGTGCTGATCTAATGGGGAAAGGAAAGCACTCCAAAATGCAAACCTCAGTGTCTTGAGTGCATCCTATTTAACCATCACTTCAAGGTCAGAAAACACAGACATCTGAGATTGCTCTAAGGAGCCAGAACCACCACCATGTTTATCAAGAAGCATAGCAGGCTACTTAGGGAACTTGATGGAGATTAGTGAACTTGCCTTGAGCAGTGCAGGCCAGTGGAATCATGCCTCAGGTAAGGTTGGTAGAGGCTTCTTAAATTACAGCAATACATTTCCAAAAGTTACGTCGTTTGCTTAACTGTATAACAAGATTTCAGCCTTGATGTTTTTCAGATTTTTATTTATTTATTTATTTCTATACTGCCCGTCTTCCAGAGGAACTCCGGGCGGTTAACAATCAAAAACAATCTAAGAAAAAATGTATATAAAATAAGTTGACTATTTAAGCCAATAAACAAAATAAAATAACATGAAATACTCAGCAAGATGGCAAAATAAAATAAGAGGGGGGAAATTAAATTAAATTAAAATTAAAATTAAAGGTCGCCAAATGCCTGACAAAAAAGCCAGGTCTTCAAGGCTTTTTTAAAGACAGGCAGGGACTGTGGGATTATTAATTTAAAATAAAAATAAAAGAAAAACAAAACAAAACAAAAGACATAAACATGTGGCACCTTGAAAACTAACTTTTATATTTTAATGTAACATTTCGTGGACACGTTCACTTCTTCAGACATATAGTAGCAGAATGAGGGGATTATTAACAATGTATTGTGCCTTGGAGTTTTTGAACACTTTGTCCAACATGGGATACTGGCATGAAGGGGCATCTCGAATGCAGCATCATTTTTTTTTTACATACCACCTTTCCACAGAAGTTCTAAGGCAGTTTACATAAATGCTTGTCACTGATCCTAAAAATTAAGAGTACAGTATTATCAAATTTCTTAAATGAGTGTTTTTTTATATTTTAAGAACAGAATGATTAATGATAAGAGTTGCTGGCATAATATCCACATCCGAGGGACAGTTTGTTTTCCAAAAATCCGGTTACCTCCTTTTCTATTAAGCTGTTACCCTGGGAACCAGGAACAAACTTTTGCCTTCAAGACTCACTCTGGTTTTATCTTCTGTTTGCTGGCTCAAATTCCAGCTGAAACCTCCATGCTCACCAGATTCTGTATCCGCCTCTTCAGACATCCCATTCTGATTGTTCAGCTGTAAAGTGCCTGGACCCCTGCACCCCAATGTACATGTGGCAGCCTTTTGTTTTCTGTGTCTGAATTGCCTGGGTGACTCCCTGTGTTCCATTTGGCATTCCACCCAGTCTCACTTGGAATTAATGGCCTTTTAATGAAGTGTCTCTGCAGCTCCTCTCTGCCAGTAGACATCCTCAAAGAGGGTTATTTATCATTCACATGATCTTTCTGTTTTTGTTTCATGAAATCCGGGAGTCCAAAGACCCAACAGTGGGTAATAGCAGTCTGGGTAAGCCAAGGTGTGTGTGTGTGTGTGTGTGTGTGTGTGTGTGTGTGTGTGTGTGTGTGTTTGTGTGTGTGACTGACTAACAATATATAGAGAACTGATATATTCGTTTGTTACAAACAAAGCAATGCATTGATAAGGCGTCAACTGAAGATTTATCATCCAGCTTTCATGAATTGTGTTTTATTAGATGCACGCAATGCAATGCACATGACAAAATGTTTAGAATCAGAGACCCTGGAAAGGGATATCAAAAGCCACCTGGTACAGCACTCAGATTATGTACAAAAATCCACTGCCACATCAACATTGGTTGGGGCTTAAGGAAGAAGATGGTACAAGGAAGAAGTATGTTCTTTCACTAAGGCCCAGAGCTCCAGATGTGTTTGGCCACAGCTCCTCACCTTTCAGTAAGAAGGAAAACAAAGAGTGATTTATAGAGTTTTTTTTTTAAAAAGTGTGATTTATGGATCATATCTTAGGGCATTTATGATAATCAGGAGCAATGTCAATGGAGGAAAAGTAACATTCTTGCGCAGGTAAACTGAGGCACAGCTTGGGTGTGGGGGGAAATAGATTTGTGCTACCTTCTGTCATCTGTTCTCCAAAGACAACAACTAGGAGTTTCTGAGTTCTACATATACATCATGTCAAGGCACGAAGCACCATATTTGTGTGTTAGAGACCTTGCTCACAAGGACATAGGAGTAAGTTCAGCTGGTAGTATTTTCAGACTCATACTGTATATCTGAATGGAGTTTTAGTTCGTAAGTACCTGTATCCTGTTCTGAGTAACCATCTTTGAAAATAAACTAGCCTTTCCCGAGAAGAAATGGTTTTAGTGCAACTTTAATATTATCTGAACATAGTGGAGTGTTGTGTCATATTCTGTTCAGTGCTAAAATATGGGAATTGGGAGAGAAAAATGGAAGAGGAGATAAGGAACTGGAACTGGAAGAATTGTTGATTTGGGAATGGAATGTGTAACTTTCTGGAGGTTTTTAGCCTGTAATTTGAATGAGCCCTTAGCTGATGAGGAGGACTAGTGAAAGCTATAGTTGAATATAAAGAAGGCCACCTGTTCTAAATCCTTTTTTCAAAATGATTCTGTAGGTATTTCTCAGATTTTTCCTTCCTTCCTTGTGAAACGCTGCATAGGGAACATTATTCAACTCTGCTTTCAGGGAAATCAAATAAACTAATTCATAAGAACATGCAAATTCATCTAATGTATATAATTTTGTGGATTCCTATTTATGTTTTTTTGGACACTACCAGTGACTGTAGAAGAAGCTGACAGATGTTTCAATGAGGTAGCATCATCAAAAATTGCATGCATTTGGTACTATGGGGGGGTAACTTTCCATAAAATAATGAATTAATTATTCTTTATAATTTTTGATGGGGAGAGGGATGCTATGCATTACTCTGTCTCGGAGAAGCATCGATGGGGAGGCCTCGTTAGACAGGAAAATTCAGTCGAGATATGGGTGCAGAGGTACTGTATAAATTTTGGAGCAGAATGGGAGATGGCAGATCGTAGACCTAAATAACTATAACATACAAGCAGGCGGTCTGTGAAAATTCTAGGCAAAGCTTCAGTTCAGGAAATGCACACCTGAATTTTCACAAAAGGAGTTAAAGGCAGAAGATAAAAGTTTGGTGAGTTACCTAGTATGGTGTAGTGGATGGAGCGAAGAACTTGGACTTTAGAGATCAGGGTTCAAATCCACACTCTGCCATGGAAACTCACCAGGTGAGTGGACCTGGTAAGACCACTGCTTAAGCATTTCACTTACTGTGAAATCCCTATTAGGGTTGCTAAAAGTCGTTTCTGACTCGGCGGGACATGACTAACAAAAAACATCAGCACTGGAAGATGTTCGCTCTGGGCTGGAACAGAATATGGATAAGCAGACCATACAAACATTGCTTTTTGGACTACAACTCTCCGCCATCCTCCTGAAGGAGTTCTTGGAGCTGCAATCTGGAAAGCAAGGTCTCAGACTGCGTTTGTCTATCTCTTCTATGAGAGTAGCATGAGATAGTCTGGACACACATGAGCCAAGTCTCCATGATTATAGCACAGTTATGAAAAAACCGCTTGTACCCAAAATGCTTTTTTTTTTGTTTTTGTATCTCCAGTAATAGTAACATTTTTACTCTGCTTCTTTTATGTCACTGAAATGTCATTGAAATAAAATACTGTACTGCTTCTTTTATGGCCCTGTTTACTTACTACATCTCTGTTTGGGCCCGTTCATGGCTTGTGAATGAACAATCATTAAGCTAGAGATGTTGCTTAGTGCTCCCCCTTGTGGCCACCCTGAGAAGGATGGTCCACAATGTTTCACAAAACCAACCAACCTAAAAACACACACACACACAAGGAAACCAATAAATGAATTAGCTTTGCACATTTGTTTAGCTCCCTCTCTCTGGGTCAGTGGTGGTTCATTCTTTTAGCTCAGAAGAAAAATAAGGGGTTTTCTCAGTTCAGAGAGAGGATGAGGATGAGGATGAGGATGGGAGAAACAAAGTCACAAATTGTCAGAAGACCACACCAGATGGACATAACAAATACCCATGCTGGTTAGGGAACATGAGACTCATAGTCTGACATTTCTGTTGGGCACTAGAGTGTGGAAGGCTCAGGTAGTCTATGAGAAATGCTGGAGGACAATGGCATTTGTTTATAATTCTCTGATATTTTATAGTCAGCTCATATCAAATATCAGGGTATTAGACACACAAACAAGAGCCTTGTGGCACAGTGGTTACTGTACAGTGCCTGTACTGCAGCTAAAACTGTGTTCACCACCTGGGGTTCAATCCCAGGTAGACGGCTCATGGTTGACTCAGCCTTCCATCCTTCTGAGGTCAGTAAAATGAGTATCCAGCTTATGAGGGGGAGGAGCAATGTGTAGCCTGCATAACTAAAATTGAAGTGCTATGGGGCAGTATATAAGCAGAACAAAACAAACAAACAAACAAACAAAGCTGTGCCATCTTCCAGTTGACCAATTATAAAACAAAAGCAACATAATTGGTTAAATTTGGATCCAGCCAATATTATTTATTTATTTATTTATTATTTGTTTATGGGATTTCTATAGCATCCACTTAGCTTTGAGGGTACACTGGGCGGTTTACAACAATAAATACAATATATAATTATTATATGCTTGTTATATCATATACTCTTATTATATACCTATTACTGTATGTTATATACACTACACCAGGCATGTCCAAACTTTGGCCCTCCAGATGTTTTGGACCCCCCCAACTCCCACAGTCCTTTATCAATGGCAAGCTAAGCTTAGAATTCTGGGAGTTGTGGTCCAAAACATCTGGAGGGCCAAAGTTTGGACATGCCTGCTCTACACTCCTAAATGTAGAAGAAGTGTCTCATCTAGTGAGGGCCTGGGCTGGCCTCGTTAAGGTCTACTACACATTTTGCAGTGGAAAAATCATGTTTCCTTTTTTAATGCCTCTTCCCTTCTTCCTCTCCTAGCCCTTGAATCCTGCCTCCAGGACGGAAAACGTCATCAACATAAACCATTATGCCACGAAGAAGAGCGTGGCTGAAAGCATGCTGGATGTGGCCCTCTTCATGGCCAATGCGGCCCAGCTGAAGGCAGTACTGGAACAAGGGCCTTCCTTCCAATATTATGCGGCCCTGACCGCTCTCATCACCATTTCCCTCTTCTTCCAGACAGCCATTGGGATCCTCCTGATTATTATGGGTAAGGCCCTTTGGCTGAAGATGTGCAACAGGATATGGAGTGTTCTCTTGCTATCCTTCTGCTTGCATTTTATTCTTGGCTAAGGAAAGTAACTTTTCTGGATCATGTTGGCAAAATTAAAGGGGGTGGAGAGGAGAGGAGGGTTTGCAGCACTTCAAAGACTTTATAGTGTCCGAAGAAGAGGTCTTTGGTCCATGAAGTCTCACACTGAGATAAATGTTTCTCTTTGAAGTGCCACAAAACGATGTCTTGCTTCTTTTTCTTCAGTTTTGCCAAAATGCCGAGTCAGACTAAGCATGGCTATCGATTTATGACTTTTTCAGGCCATAACCCCCAGCGTTGCGCCAGCCAGCAAGACCCTTTGCTGTGTTTGCTAAGAAGTGGTAAATGTTTTTTTAATATTTCCAAAGGTCTGATTTTATTTTATTTTATTTTTAAATTATAGTTGCAGAGATGATTTTGAGTAGACTTTAGTTGGAACTTTTGACTTCATTATAAGACGTATCTGGTTCATGTAAACAACTGTGAGTCAATATGTCTGTGAAGATTCTCAGTCACCCAGGTGAGTTTATCTGGAAGTTGAGTCATGGCAACTGGGCTTCTTTTCTTGAGAGACTGAAACATTTAGCTGCTCATCCAAACAGCTTCGTCAGTCTGAAGAAAGTTAGTTTTGGTTCTTCTGTTTTATAGTTTACTTTGACCTCATGTCACCCTGGTCTGAAATAGGCTCATAAAATGAACAATGGCCTAAATAGGATGGTTAGGTGGACAATAGTCTCAAGAGGCTCATTAGCTGGACAATGGTCTAAGGCAGTGCTCCCCAACCTTTTTGTCCCCGCGGACCGGGAAATTTTTGATAATTTTTCTGTGGCCCGAAGCGGGGTGGGGGTGGGGAGGGGGAGAATGCGAAAGGGGGTCTGGCGGGAGGCAAAAGGGGGGTGAAAACAAAGGATGGGAGGGAAGGAGGAGGGGGAGGCATGAGAGCGGGCGGCGGCGGCGGCCTCACCGGCTTGGGGCGTGGGTGCCACTCCCCCAAGGGCGGGGTGGGGGGAACCCGGGGCTCCTGGGCAGGCGGGCCCCGCCTCCTCCTCCAGCGCCGGGAGCCGCGCGCTGGTCTCGCTGCTGGCGCCCCGCTTCCTGCTGCCGCCTCCGCCGGGGCCTCCTCCTCCGCTGGGAAAGCGAGCGGGCGCCAGCAGCGCTTTCCCGGCGGAGGATGAGGCCCTGCAGCGGCAGTAGCAGGAGCAAGCGCGGCACCAGCAGCGAGACCCGCGCGTTCCTGGCTCAAGCGCCCACGCGCCTCACCCGCCCGGCCGCGCCAGGAAGTGCCCTCGCGGCACCGACGAGCCGCCGCCGCCACCTCCTGCTCCTGCTCCGGTTCCTCCTCCTCCTCCTCCTCCCGTGACGCCGCCGAAGGAGCAGCAGCAGCAGCAGCAAGGGCAATTGCGGAGGGGTGGCGGCGGCGGCGGCGGGGACGGGGCGATTTCGGTGTGGGGGTGGCTGCTGCTGCAATCGCCCCGTCCCGCCGCCGCCACCCCTCCGCAATTGCCCTCACTGCTGCTGCTGCTGCTCCTTCGGCGGCGGCGGCGGGAGGAGGAGGAGGAGGACGCGCTGCCGCCGCCGTGGCTGCTGCTGCTGCTGGTGGTGGTGGAGGGCGAGGAGGAGGAGGGCAGAGGAGGAGGAGGATGCGCCGCCGCCGCCGGTGGGCGGAGGAGGGAGGCGGCGGCTCCTCCTGCGCTCCTCCAGCCTTCCTCCAGCCTTCCTCCTCCACCGGCCGGCTGCGGGATAGAAGAGGAGGAGGAGGAGGGCGGCAGAGGAAAGGGGGAGGAGCCTCCCCGGCGTCCCCAGGCGGCCTGGTGCCGACCGGTCCACGGACCGGCACCGGTCCGCGGACCGGGGGTTGGGGACCACCGGTCTAAGGTGCTGAAACCCATAAAGTATGGGTCGTTAGCTATGGCCTTTGTGGTAAAGGTGTGAAGTATTTTTGATTTGTCTGGGGATTGTTGAAATCACAGCCTGACCAGTAGCAGATAGAATGTGCCTGAGCCCCCCACCTCTGTTGAGAGAGGGGTTTCCAATACTCACATGAATGTCTTCCCTGACCCCTCTTCTTTGTGTAATATGTGTACATCCTCATCTTTGAATGAGTGCCCTTTGTCCTTCAAATGGAGGTGTACTGCTGATTCTGGTCCTGAGCTGTTACCCCTCTTCTGTTGGGCCATCCTTCTGTTTAATGGTGGTTCAGTTTCTCCATTGTAGAGGTCTGCACACTCCTCACTGCATTGAACCACATATACTATCCTTTTCTGTTTTAGTGTCAGGTCCTTTGGCGCCTACTCAGGCCATTGCTCATCTGATGAGCCTATTTCAGACCAAGGTGACATGAGGTCAAAGTGAACTATAAAATGGAGGACTCACACTAGCTTTCCTCAGACCGACAAAGCTGTTTGGATGAGCAACGAAACATTTCAATCTCTCAAGAAAAGAAGTCCAGTTGCCATGACTTGAACTTCCAGATAACTGTGAGTCAAGAAGTTAACAAATCCTCTTCAGTGGTTTTAGAAGAGCTTTTCAGAGCTCCTGATGCCATTGAGGTGGCCTCAAGCAGAACCTGTGACAATACTGATATTTATTGATTGCTTTTTAGCACTTTCTGAGTATTCAGAGTGTTCCACAGACATCAGGGATAAGTCTTTTGAGGGCTGCATGTATAAAAAAAAGCCTTTGCAAGCAGTCATTTATGAGGTCCAGCAAAAGAAACTGGGCTGGATCAGAAAGAAAAGGAAGAGAGGAAAGTAGACAAAAGGAGGTGACAGAAATAGGGGGAGTGAGTGAGTGGCAATATTCATCACTGAGTTTGATCTCCTGCTTTTCTGGCATCAATACTACTACTTTGCTTTACATTGTTCTCTCAAAGACTTTAGAGCAGCTTGAGTCTATTGCTTAAGGCAACAGACAGCCATGTATAAGGTTCTAAGCCAGACTTTGTCTGTACAGAGAGACAGCAACCTGTCAATTGGTATTCTTAACACTTTGATCTCATACGGAACATGCCAATTCTACCTGGTTTTCCTGGAGCCTTAGCAGCTGATCCATTTTTAAAAAATAAATAAATATTATTATCATTTTCCTTAATCCAAATTTTTATACCACCTTTGCCTAACAAAGATGCTGACATTCTTCCTCTGTCATTCTTTTCATGATCCAGTCCAAGACATGACCCACTCCATAATTTGGTTTCCATCCATTCGTAATCTGTATTTCCCTAATGCTCAACATTCCCCTTCTGGTAATGCTTTTAAAAAACATCTCCTTCACAGGGGTTAATGTGTTGCTTCAGTGTTCCAGCTCACCCTCCCCAAACCGTGTCCTCTTCCACCATCCAGCCTGGACTATCCAGACTCTGTGTCTTAAAGCCCCCGGAGTGGTCTGCCTTTCTTTTTTTTTCATTGCTGCCATACATTCCTGTACTGCCTCCCCCCACACACACACACCACCCCGGTTCTGCACAGAGGCCCACATTCTCCAGAGATGTCTGGCCTGTGCCCAGGTCCACCCCTCTCTGCCCCTGACATGATCAACAGAGGCCTGTCTTTTTCGGCTTGTGGGCTTGTGTGTTTGCCACTCAAAAGGAATGACAAGGTCACACACTTGGCCTCTATACAGCGGCAGCCACTCCGCCTCAATAGAAGCTCTTTTCTGTATATAGGGGGTGATTGTGAACTGTCACCAACAGGCACAGCTCCTGTGGACTTGCGGAAGAATTTTTTTATTCCCCAACTCAGCGCACTTTCTGGAGCGACAAACTGGACGTGAAGTAAGGGCCTAAGTGCCTTTGCTGCCTGCATCCCTTCCCACAAGGCTGTTGCAGCCCCAAGGTGACTGAAAAATGAAATTTTGTTTTGCCAGTCATTGCCGTCACCTCTGAGGCGGTTTCAAAAATAAGTCTGGATAATTTGAGGGAATTGTTTTGATTTTCAGCACAGGCCACCTGCAGGAGATGGTTACATTTCCATCAGGAAGACGAAAGCAGGTTTTGCCACTGCACTCACATTGCAGGAAATCTTGAGTGGCTCTGTGCCCTCTAGTATGGAAGACAGTTCTCCATTGGAATGGCTGACACTGAAGGTGTCCTCCATTTAAAGGACTGGCCATTCCGAGGCTGATTTAAAAGTAAAGCACCACAAAGAGGGAGACCAGGGGCCATTATTTATTTATTTATTTTAGAGTATTTTTACTGCACATTTCTCCTTGGCATTGATCTGCCTTGAACACCTGGAAATTAGACACACCAGTCATATATGCAACAGTCTTTCCCACTTGAGCCAAATGTGCTCCAATTTCATTTAAATTATGAAAAATACTAATTTTGCATCTGCCTGGACCTATACATTTAGCACATGCAATTCAGTGTTCATAATGCACTGCATTTTGAGTTACCGTAATCATTTTGTGAGCAGAACAAGGATAACAACTCTAATCACCCATAGAGGGGGAAAAACACCATAGCTCTTCTGTAGGGGTGCCTTAGCTTGAGATAGTGACTAGTTCAGGATTACTCCGATAAATGTCATACTTCTGTGGGGGTCGCAATCTTCATCTTCCTCATTTTAGTCTAATCAAAGGATCTATTAAAATTACAGACTAGGCACTGTGGATACCCAATATGGTGTGATGAACATAGTGAGAAACTAAGCTTTGGGAGGCCTGGATTTGAAATTCCACTCAGCCTTGGAAACTCACTGGGAGTGTGGAACTGGTAAAGAACGCTCCTTAAATATCTCACTTATCTTGAAAGTCCTATTAGGGTTGCTGGAAGTCCATTGTGACCTGATGGCACATAGCAACAGGGACTAGGAAAGGGTCGTTTTGGATTTTACATACTATGAATCCCATACTCCACCATTCATTGAGTTCTAACTGACAGCCAGATCTATAAATGTGACTCACCTGGGAGAAAGGTTTAAACTACCTTACTAAAAGGTTACAATGAGGTGTTCTGCCCCCAGCAGTAGAAATAGGGAATCCTCCTTTAAATTAAGGAATTCTGGGAATTGTATTTTTAGGTCACATGACTAGAGAATAGCTCTGATTCCTCAGGACACTATTGCATGTTAGTTCTGGTACAAATTTGCGTGTTTTATTGGTCTTTGTCTTCCCGGTAAACACACACTCCCTGTTCAGAAAGAAAGCTTCTTGCTAGCACTGGAACATTGGGCGAAGCAAAGCCTAGCTCTACTTCAAAGCCTTCTAGTTCAAGCTTTTCTCCCAGGCAAGTCATATTTAGGTGTCTGTCAGGCAAAACTGCCAGAATGAAGACTTATGGGATTTGTAGTTCAACAAATCTGAAAATCCCACCCCTACTAATTACCTCAGAACCCTGTCCAAGCCACCTTCCATAAATCCCACCCAGACAATAATTTTGACTCCCTAAAGATGAGAAATCATGTATCCAGAAGCCTACGTTGGGCATAATTTACTCTCTCTAAATGGACTTTTCCCCATGCTAAAACTGATCTCTTCCAGCACAAGAAACTGGAAATGATCTATTTGTTATGGCTCACAATGAACAGATATCTTGGGATGAAGACACTCCTCCCACCCTGAGCCTGCATGTACTCACAAACCAATGGTACAGCCCTATATAGAACAAGAGTGGTCTGTTAACTCTCAACATTCCTTATCTTTCTCCTGCCTTCTGCCTTTGGTTTCTCTTCTGTTCTCACAGCCCGGTTGAACCTGAATGATGTGGCAAAGCAACAACGCCTGGACTTGCTCAACAACATCGCCACAATCCTGGTTTTTGTCACAGTCATTGTCAACATCTTCATTACGGCCTTTGGTGTGCAGAAGACAGGACTCTATCCAAGCCCTTACGGCCGGAGAATCTACTGAGCCCTGGAAGGGTAAGAAAGGAGTTATGCTGTTTTCTCCCTCCCTCCCCGATACTTCTGTTGCCTTGTTTTGGCTCAAAATGTGTCACTACTCAACCACCTAAACAATTATGGATTTCATACATCTTATTTCGTTGCTCTCCAGCTGCTTAACTTTTGGTTCCAGTGTTTCTTGTTCATTCGCTTGCACTTTTATTATGTCACTCTGGAAGCCATTTTAGATTAAAGGTTGAGGACTGAAGATTAAGCTTCAGAAATGGACTACATGCAAATTTAGAAATGTACAACTAAGCCCACGTGCAGGTGAATGAATGAATAGAAGGATAAGAACATAAGAACATAAGAAGAGCCTTGCTGGATCAGGCCAAAGACCCATCTAGTCCGGCTTCCTGTATCTCACAGTGGCCCCACCAGATTCATTTGGGAGCGCATGAGACTAGATATCTGTCTCCTGATACCACTCCCCTGCATCTGGCCCTTGAAGTACCCTGGTTTTAAGACTGGAGATTACACATCTCCATCATGGTTTGTAACCTGTGATGGACTTTTCCTCCAGGAATCTGTCCAATCCCCTTTTGAAGGCATCCAAGCCAGATGCCATGACCACATCCTGTGGCAGGGAGTTCCATAGACTAACAACGCGCTGGGTGAAAAAATATTTTCTTTTGTCTGTTCTTACTCTCCCAGCCCTCAATTTGAGTGTATGTCCCCTAGTTCTGGTATTTTGAGAGAGGGAGAAGAGCTTCCCTCTATCCACTTTACTCATACCCTGCATTATTTTGTATGTCTCAATCATATCCCCCCTCAAGCGCCTTTTTTTCCAGACTAAAGAGGCCCAATTGTTTTAGCCTTTCCTCATAAGGGAGGTGCCCCAGCCCAGTAATCATTTTAGTCGCTCTCTTCTGCACCTTTTCCAGTTCCACTATGTCTTTCTTGAGATGCGGTGACCAGAATTGTACACAATACTCCAGGTGTGGCCTTACTATTGTTTTGTATAATGGCATTATAATGTTGGCTGTTTTATTTTCAATCCCCTTTTTGATAATCCCTAGCATGGAATTGGCCTTCTTCACTGCTGACACACATTGGGTGGACACCTTCATGGAGCTGTCTACCAACACACCAAGATCTTTTTCCTGATCTGTCACGGATGTTTTTCTTCCCTTCTCCCTAAAAATTCACAAGCACCCTGGCTTGTCAAAAATTGTCAACAGAAGGTTGAAGGACCTACATCAGGCATGTCCAAACTTCAGCCCTCCAGATGTTTTGGACAGCAACTCCCACAGTCCTTTGCCATTGGCAATCTAAGCTTAGAATTCTGGGAGTTGTGGTCCAAAACATCAGGAGGGCTGAAATTTGGACATGCCTGACCTACATCAGGAAAGATGTCTCCACTCAATCAGGAAATATGTCTCCACTCAATTTTCAAGGATCTCCTGCCGCAGAGCCTGTCCTGTTCAACAAGGTCTCCTAATCCTATGTGTAACATGGAATGGCAATGGAGGGCTTGGCATGTGCGGGGGAGATGTCTGCTTATAGCAGGCCAATTCCATATGCCGAAATCTGAATTCAAACCATTAGATACTAAAGACATCCATCTATCCATCCATCCATTGGCCTCTGATCACAGGAGCATTCCTGGGGTCTCCTAACAGTACTAAAACTGTATTGATGACAATTAATATGCAATTACAATTTAAAATTTAGAAAATAATAGATATCACATATATTTAGATATCACAACCAGAGAATCAGAGCTTAGGAAAATAACCCCTTTGGATGACACTTAGAATCTAAGGCTAGTAGCCGTGTTGGCTAGAGGATCCAAACTCTGTATAGAGAACTGGGATTATTTTGGAACAGCCTTTGGAGCAGGATGGTCACTGTGACACTGAGCCTGGCAAGTCTCTTTAGGGAATGACTTCCCCATGAAGGCTCCCACTCTTCTTCACCAGCTTCTTCTTGTTAGGAAAGGCAGAATGAAAACCCTTCCTGAATGTTTTGGTTTTCTTTGCAGGCTGGAGGACGTGTTGGATACCCAGGGTGCCTTTCTCTCACTTTACTGATCTCAGATCTGATATTCCATGTGTGGCAGGCAAACTTCTACCTTAAGCATGTTCCAGGCTTACATGTGTTGCTCCCCAGGGGCTGGTTCTCCAATGCCTGTGCAGACCTGAAGAGTTGGAAATTCCTCTCCTGCCATCAAAAATCAATGTCTTTTATTTCATTTAATAAGAATTCCCTCTTCCCAACCTACAATTGTTTGCCAGCATTATCCAATAATATCTACCTGCAGTTGGTTTTGGGTGTGGGTGTGTGTGGAGTTGCATACAGCTAGATGTTCTCCAACTGCTAGGTAAGGGAGCAACACTAAAGTTTCCAAGAGTTTCCTTCAGTGGTAGCAGCAGCAGTACTTAAAAGGGGGCAATAGTTAAAAAATGAAAATAAAAAACTTGAACCTACTGTAACTGCAAATGAGTACAAAACCTGCCTTAACTAGTAGATGTCAAAGATTAGAGTAATTGTTCTCAAAACATATCTGGGTGTTTTGAATAATGAAGAAATTGATGGATTCCTTCAGCACATAGCTTGGTCCCTCACCAAAGCAGAGGAGTCTGCCCTTATGTCTCTGAATGGGAACAAGCAACACTACGCAGCAGTGTAGCTCTCCAGCTAACGCCATGTATTTCTACTGCTTATGTTTGGCTCAGTCACTCCAGTGCTGACATCCTAACCATCTGAGGAGGCTTACCTGGTACAATGAGTCACAAAAGAATACATATCATGGGTTCCTGGCTGGATAGGAGAGCTATTAAATTAAATTTTGAATCAATCGTCAAATGCAAGAATCATATTTAACTCCACTCTCAGCTGCCTGAATACAGTAATACCTCATAAGATGAATTTAATTTGTTCTATGGATCAATTCGTCTTACGAAAAATTGATCCTATAAAATGTGGTTTAATGTGGTTTCCCATAGGAATGCATTGAAATTGTCTTACAAAGCATCCCATAGGAAAATTTGTCTTATGAGGTTTTCCTGTTCCCGGATATTTCATTCGTCCTACGAAGTTTTATGTCTTAAGGGGCATTCATCTTACAAGCTATTACTGTACAACATTACATCACAAGAGGAAGAAACTCACTTTCTGGAGTGTACCTCCTGGAGTAGTCTGATGGGCAACCCATGGCCCTTTGGCTACAGGTGACTTTGACTCCATTAAAAAAAACTGGCTTAAAGAAATCCATTTGGACCTCTGGCAAAACCTGTCTTCTAGCAATTTGCTATGTGGTATGGAAGACTGGGGGAAGAAGGTTTGCAAAAAAACCAAGCAAAGAGGGAGGTATGTAAAGGGAGGAAAAAGGGGGAGGTGTGTAAGGGAAAGTTTGATCTTACCTTCACCCTCGTTCTCTCATGGCCAGCAGGTTACCTGAAAGGTTACCTGAAAAGGAACAAGCCTCTCAACAGAAAGGTTATCCACCTCCATATTATATGGACAACCTTCTCACCATAATCAGTGGTGGCCTGAAGACTCCATGCCAGAGAGAGACCAAGCTTCTCATTAAGGCTCCTATTCAATATACCTGGGAACCCCCTATTAGGCAAAGGTCCCATGAGATGTTCAGCAGGAGAGGCAATGTTGCATGAACAAACAAGGGACTCAGCACTCATAAGTTAAATTCAGTATATATATGTAATATGACTCTTAATTGTTCTATAGCTTTTGGTTAGCTTTGATAGTTACATTGACATAATGCTCAGATCAGAGTAACCACCAGCAAATATCTGGTGCTATATTACATTTGAAACATTTGCTAGTTTAAATCATAATATTGTTCATAGTCATGTGAATTCAAAAGACTGTACAAGTTAACCTTCTCTTTGTAAGTATTCTGGAAACATGTTTATTTTTTCAAGGCAGCTCTGTCCTTTTGTATATTATTTTAAAAGGACTTGCAATATTGTTATTCTGCTTAGAACTGGACCATCTCCTGCATATTCCAGATATTGTTTGCTTTCTCTTTATTTATTAAAAAGTATATTTTATCTGAAGGTGTGTTCCTGGGTTCATGTATCCAACTGCAATTACTCAATGCAGGGGAATCGTTAGTGAGAATCTAAGACCAAGTTCACACTCTGAGAACTGCAGTTCAATGTTTTAAATTCAAATTACAACACTATAGTGACTGCCAGGATAAATGGGCTATTTTATGGCACAGAACGTGAATATGAAATATAATAAAATGAACATGAAGAAATGAGCACCTCAACTTGCCCTACAATAAATATAACACATTATTTGATGTACTGGGGCATTAAAGCATCAAAGTATTTTCCTCTTTTGTTCTGCTGAGGCTGCAAAACTAATCATTGGAGAAACATATTTCTTTGTGTTATGTTATTTACCTGGTATTTGATACCACAGAAAAAGGCAAGCTCCGTGTTAGACAATGTAAGACACACAAAAAGTCATACAACATAATTTCTGTATTTATGATCTGAGATGCTTCTGCTTCCTGAAGTAAGTCAAAGATTGGAGTCTTTTAAGGCACACATTTCAGAGGCGCGATACAGAACTTAAAAAACACACCAAACAGCATTTCAAATAGGTAACTGCACAAAGAGGGAGGGGTACTTCAAAGAAGGTGGACTTGACAGTGACAGCTATGGAACAAACAACAACATTTGGAGAACAGCTTCTTTCAGCAGCCCCTATATCATTTCAGCCTCTGCCCTTGACTGGAAAGCAGAAACCAACCCTGGTTCCCACACTCAAGTGTTTGGTTAGAACTGGTTAGAGAAATCCCCGGGGATTACATCAAAACATTAAATCAATTCAGCTTGCAAATATTTAAATACAATTAAACAGTAGTCGTGCATTAACAAGGAACACACTTTGCTTTGCTTCTATATTATAGCTTATGTATTGCATCAGGCACTATCTTAGAGAAGGCTGATTCTTGCATCTATGAGAGACATGATTATGAAGTCCAGTTCCTGTGTACATACATCTTTTACATGTTGTTTATATGTCAAAAGGGGATTTAGCCATCATGCTCATATGATCAATAAATCATTTAGCACACAATAAACATGATTAGGTAGCTGGATTGCTCAGTGGGTTAGACCATCTGGTTGGGAGTTTGATTCTTAGGAAAAGAGACAGACTATTTAGGCTGAGTCAATCTCCGTGGCCCTACAGGGCCACTAAAAGGAGAAACCACTTCTGAGTACTGTACTTCATACCTTGAAGTTGCAATGGATTTTTGCACTTATTAAACATTTCTATCTGTGATGATAAAACACAGGAGCACAGAATAGATGTATAAAGTGAAAGCCAGCTCTTCTGGCTGTTTTAAAATACATGCCTATTTTAGACAGATTTAGATTTAGAGAGATAATTTGTTATGATGATTAGTGCCTGATTTTCCTCTGAGAGAAAACAGGAAATTTAACTGCTATTGCTACAAATTTGCTTTCCTACATTTAGAAATGTACACCAATGTTGAGGTAACACAATAATTCATTCCTATATGAGAAAAAAATCCACTAAGTCATGGGTGGCCTTACGAGAGGGCAAGAAGTTTTCTTTATCTATTTTTCTCAACTTAAAATAATACGCTCACCCTGCCTCCTGGTATTTTTATGAAATAATTTAAGCAGATACGAACTTGATCCAGTAATATAAATGGTGGCGATAATTTAGTGGAGGGCACTACTGGGTGATAATCAGTAAAGAGACTGGGCCAAAAATACAAAACGAGTTTCAACCAGGGAAAATGTAACATTCTGCATTTAAACAGGAAAAAAAATCACATGCAGAAATACAGAATGGGCTGGGCTACACCTGACTTGACAATAGTATGTGTGAAAAAGGAACTAGGACCTTAGTAGATCATCATCTAAACATGAGTCCTGAATGTAATGCAGCAGCAAAAAGTACTGTATATTTCCATGTTTAAGACTATATTTTTTACTAAAACTGTTACGACTTTTAGGATCATCTTATACACAGAAGTAAGCCAATGAGAGAACTACATGGTTATTTCGGGCTGGAAAATTGGGGGTTGTCTTATACATGGGAGGGGGTCTTATAGATGGAAAAATATGGTGAATGCAATATAAGGTTGCATCACTAAAAGTATGAAGTCGTTATCAAGGGAACTAAAAGCAGCACTTCATTCCACTTTGGTCAGACCTCTGCTAGAAACTGTGCTCAGTTATGGACACTACCTTTTAAGAACGATATTGATAAACTGGAAAATGTCCAGAAGAAGGCAATCACGATGATAAAGGTTCAGGAAATTAAGCCCTATGGAGGACACTTGAAGGAAGTGGGTATGTTAATCATGGAAAAGAGAAGGCATTAAAGGGAGAGAAGGATGAAAAATGATATGATAGTACAGTGGACCCTTGTATAACATACGGTTTGTATAACATAAAAATTTCTGAGATGGGGAAATTTGCTTAACATAATCACCTATGGGGCAAATCTGTACAACATAAAATGGGATCACTCTGTTTTCAATGCATTCCTATGGGAAATTTGTATAAAGGAAAAATTGCTCAACATAAATTTCTTTGGAACGAATTAATTCCTTTATACAAGGTACTACTGTATTTTTAAATATCTGAAGTTAAGTGTTATTTGCAGTTTGAAGCAAGCAGGTCTTCTAAGGGCTGCAGAGCACGAGGCCTGAGATAATGGATGCAGATTACATGAAGGATATTTTGACCAAACATTAGGAAGACCTTTGTGACAGTAAGAACTATTTGACAATGGAATGGGCTATCTCAGGTGGTGGAGGTTCCTATTTCATTGGAGGTTATTAAAAAGTAGTTGAATGTCCATTGGTTAGGGTTAGGGCATTTCAGCTGTGGATTTCCTGCTTCACCAGGGCATTGTATTGAATGAACCTTGGAGTACCACTCAACTCTACAATTCCATGATCCTTTGACCTATGATTCCCTAGTTTATGACATTTTAACTACACTGACCTACATTTTTGAGTGTATGATTCTGGAGTGCATAAGAAGATTGTTCCAAAAAGCTGCCAATATGATGCAACCTTTCAAACAGGCCTTAATGCCCAAACAGTTCCTTTGCCTCATGTATTAGCGTAATCCTCTTTTCCAGCATTTTCCTATGGATGGCTGTCTATTCCTGTGAGATAGCAATGCTTTCTAAGACTGCTTTATAGCATCCCTACTTGCCTAAATGAATGGATTGCACAGTACATGGGTCTTCAGAGTGGAAGGATTGGGGTATCATTTGAAATCATAAGCGGATGAGGGAGCAGCAGAAGCCGATTCTTGAGTAACATAAAATATCATGGCCCCCAACTTACAAACCTGCAGGTAAACTCTCTCTCTCTCATTTACACCTACTCTGTCAAACACACAGCTCCTCAACTATACACAAAACTATATCTATGTTATCAGGCAAGGATCTGTTGTACTTCCATGGTTTATTTTCCTGAGGGTGCCATGCCCAAATCACACATCAGCTAGTATAAATAAATTTTCCTTCCTACTCATTCTGAAACACCAATCTCCTCATGTTTCAAAGACATAAGGATGCCTATTCTTCACACACAACAAATTACCAGAGCATAATAAATAATAACTTCAATTATTGTTCAAAAATGGTATCATGCCCTTCAAAATGACTTTTTCCCTAGGATGGTTTACAACACATTAAAATAAAAATGTAAACCAACCACCATTGTGACTGGACAATAAATAGGAAAAGGCATATAAAAGCTTTGAATGCTATGATGCTGACATTTGACGCTACTGTACCTGTCTAAGACTGCATGGCATATGAATTTCTCAAGTCCTGGGTTACACATAAGTTTCAAGAAAGAATGATTGTCTGATGCCCAGTCCATATTTCTGATTCTCTACATTCCAATCATTGTCAGGATAAACCTGTGCCAACAGTCCTAGCATGGTTTCAAGTCCATTTAACCATGATTCAATGACATGGGAGGTTGATTAAGCTAAGAAAGATGCAGGCAGTCATAAAGGAAAGGCACAACAGTTTCAGTAAAGGCTCACACTCCCTTTGCTGTACCTGAGTTGAGTTTCAAGTGACAAGAGGAACCCCCAGCTCCTCAGTATGTCGTAGCTGAAATTGCATGCAGGTACGCAGATACAGCTTGTACTGGAGAAATAATGGACTTTGGTCCGAAGGCATGAAATTCAGAATACAGTATGCTCTTTTGTTCAAGTATCTTCAGAAAGAAGAAGATGCGTTGTTTAAAATAACCCAAAGTGGATACAATTCTCCTGCAAAAATGCCATGTACTCCAGTTCTGGGAGCTTTCCATTTATTTGTACCCATTAACTAAAATATTATGCCTTCTTTTGGTTGAAGAACTATCCTTCAAGGATACGATAAGCGATGGAAAACAGTTCAGCTGGATGGAAAAACTATCAAGAGGAGACTTTGTGGGGTTTGGGCTGGCGGTAGAAAATTGCATGGTAAGATTTACACTTCTCAAAAGCACTCTTATTTTGTGCTGGTGATAACATTGTGTTTCTGCTTTTGAAAATAACTTTCTGGGTAGAAGAGGTAGGGTTGTTTTCTCCCTGATTCTGCCTCCATCTCTACAGGAAGGGTCTGAGTTCCATGGTTTGACTCCTTTTCTCCTTAAACTCAGACACCTGTGAGCATCTGAATACATGCTACAATTGCTGCAGGAGAGTGTACACGTGGTGGGAGGCCTTAGTAAAGTGCATGCTGGGATCTGGAGTGCAGAGGTGTCTCATATCTTTAGCTGACGACGGTTCCACATGCCCCGCCTGGAGTGAAAGTGGTGGAAGAAATTCCGGAGAGAGAGGCGGTCTACCTCCAGGCCAGCCTGCATGATTCTGTGAAAGAAGAGGGAGGAAAGAAAAGAGATTTCAGCAAATAAACTTGCCTTCAGAAAGCTGAGGAGTAAGAGAGATTTTACATCAGGAATGACCTCCATATATTATAGGACTATATTTTATTATAGGATTACATCTCTAGCAGCCTTCATCAGTAAGAGGGATCATAAGAGGACTGCCATCAAAAGCGGTGTGCCCCAGGGATCTGTCCTGGGACCGGTGCTTTTCAATCTGTTCATAAATGACCTGGAGACAGGGATAAGCAGTGAGGTGGCCAAGTTTGCGGATGACACAAAACTTTTCTGTGTGGTAAAAACCAGAGAAGATTGTGAAGAGCTCCAGAAGGATCCCTCCATACTGGGGGAATGGGCTGCGAAATGGCAAATGCATTTCAATGTAGCCAAATGTAAAGTAAAGGATATTGGGGCAAAAATCCAAACTTTATCTATGAACTCATGGGCTCTGAGCTATCTGTGACGGATCAGGAAAGAGATCTTGGTGTGTTGGTGGACAGCTCCATGAAGGTGTCTACCCAATGTGTGGCGGCAGTGAAGAAGGCCAATTCCATGCTAGGGATTATCAAAAAGGGGGTTGAAAATAAAACAGTCAACATTATAATGTCATTGTACAAAACGATAGTAAGGCTGCACCTGGAATATTGTGTACAATTCTGGTCACCATATCTCAAAAAAGACATAGTGGAACTAGAAAAGGTGCAAAAGAGAGTGACTAAAATGATTACTGGGCTGGGGAAACTCCCTTATGAGGAATGGCTACACAATTTGGGGCTCTTTAGTCTGGAATCAAGGCGCCTGAGGGGGGATATGACTGAGATGTACAAAATAATGCAGGGCATGAGCAAAGTGGATAGAGGGAAGCTCTTCTCCCTCTCACAAAATACCAGAACTAGGGGACATCCACTCAAACTGAGGGTTGGGAGAGTGAGAGCAGACAAAAGAAAATATTTTTTTACCCAGTGTGGTGTTAGTCTGTGGAACTCCTTGCCACAGGATGTGGTGATGGCATCTGCCCTGGATGCCTTCAAAAGGGGATTGGACAGATTTCTGAAGGAGAAGTCCATCACAGGTTACAAACCATGATGGAGATGTGTAACCTCCAGGCTTAAAACCGGAGTAATTCAAGGACCAGATGCAGGGGAGTGATATGAAGAGACAGATATCTAGTCTTGTGCGCTCCCGGACACATTTTGTAGGGCCACTGTGAGATACAGGAAGCTGGACTAGATGGGCCTTTGGCTTGATCCAACATGGCTCTTCTTATGTTCTTAATATATTGTGGATAGTGGAGCGGGGGTGGGGGCGTAGTCCCAAAGGTCATGGCAGGCATGTTTCTTAAGAGTGAGCTGCCAAATGCAGCTCCTTGGAGGCTTTGGTTGGATTCTCTCTCCCAAGGGTGCTATACTTTAAAAAATTGAGAGTAGGGAGTTATACACAGTAATTAGTATGCAAGGCTATCTACTATGAGAGAGGATATTAACATCCCTCTTGAAGTATTTGAGTGTTCCTGAGTGAGATTACACTAATACCTTGCATAGTTCTGCCCTGCTGAGCACTTATTCTGGTGTCCATTTTGAGATGCTCAACAAAAGCCCAGCCTATCTCCTTCAGGTAGTCTGAGCTTCTGGAAGACCTAGGGCTCAATCTACTCACTCTGTGCTACAGGTAGACAGGGCCTCAGAACTCCAGGCATAACGTGTAATGCTGAAATGACTATTTATTTGGTAAGTACTCCGTGATCTTCAAATGCATATTAACCACTAAGTGAGGTACTACTGAATAGTCCTGCTTGTATAATAGTGTTGTCCCTATATCTTCTTTAGAATGCAACTGAGGGCTATTGGGATGCCTATTTACAGAGGCATCTAGTGTGTCCATACAGACCTGTCCAACAGCTCCCAGTCTTCTCCTCCCCATTTCTCCCGGAACTCTTTGGTGTTCATCCCTCCAATACGAACGAGATCAGACTTGTATATCCCTAGGAGACCAAAGCCATTCACCTCCCAGTAGCCTGCAATAATATAATGTATAATTATAATTATACATGTATAAGTTGTATCAGCCACGTCTGCATTCTCTCTCTCTCTTTTTTTTTTCTCTCTCTCTCTCTCTCTCACAACACAAACACACACACACTTCTAATTAAAAGAAACAATAACAAAGGAAGTCCAATCTCATCACATCCCCAGCACCAAGCCTCCCAAAACCAGTAGTATCATCAACATTATTATCAGCATTAAACTGGGTCAGCATGCTGACCCACAGCGCTTAAATCACTCTCTGGGCAGTTTACAAATTAATTATGCAGGCTACACATTGCTGCCACTCCAGCGAGCTGGGTGTCATTTTAGGGACCTAGGAAGAATGGAAGGCTGTCAACCATGAGCCGGTTACCTGGGATTGAACCATAGTCCGTGAGCACGGTTTTAGCTGCAACACAGTAGTTTAACCACTGTGCCACAGGGCTCCTAAAACTTGTCTATATATTATAATATATAATGTATTAAAATTTATCTCATGAGATACAATTGCGCATTGCTGGGATGCAATAATGATGCCATATATGGTCCTTCCACAAAATTTCTTCCTGTTCTCCTGTTTTCTTTAATGTATCATCAAATTGGAAATTGAGTCATGGCAACTGGACTTCTTTTCTTGTGAGATCAAAATGTTTTATTGCTCATCCAAGTCCTGACAAAGCTACTTGGATGAGTAGTGAAATGTTTTGATTTCACAAGTCCAGTTGCCATGACTCAACCTTCTGATAACCTCACCTGAATGACTGAGAATCTTCACAGACATTGTACCATCCATTGTACTGTATTCCATAAATCATTGCTTCAAGTGAGCTTATCAGAAGGGTGGCTCCATATTTAGCAGCAAAGATTTCACATATACTGTACAAGCAGTTGAAACAAATAAAATCCATTTGTGGTTTTCTTGGCCAACACCTTTCCTGTGCTTGGTTATTTTTGTTCTAGATAGGAGCAATTCACAACTATTGTTCCATGGATCATATATGTATCACAACTGTGGACTTCCAGCACCTATGAGAGCCAGTTCTTTGGGACTGCAATGTGACAGCTGAAGGGTACATTAATCCTTATTGTCAAACCCAGATATGAAGGAAAGAAACATGTGACACTAAATCATGACATACACACTGTATCTCCAGCCTCTGGAGACAGAGGCTTTATTTAAAAAGTGGCTGGTCCAATGTCACCACATAAACTGTGGGAATAAGCAGGGATGTTGGATGCTCGGGCTATTATAGCCTACTGTATCTGTACCAGAATCAAATGGTATCATTTCAACCATCTCTATAAAGCCAGACTAGGAAAGGATGAAAGACAGCTCCTGATCTGCAAAATATCTGTAAAAGTTACATTTTGTATACTGACAAGGTTTTTTTTTTGACATATTTTGCTTCACCAGAACTATAACAAAATGATCAATCAGGCTTCTGAAATGGATAACAAAAAATGGATTATTATATGGACGTCCTATGGGCTTCATTCAGTTCTGTTCTCAAAATGAATTTCCGGGATCAGAATTCTTCAGTTATAAATGTTGTTACTCTTCCCAAAGGCATCAGTTTGTGGATTTTGGAGTTCTAATTTTTTTTTTAAAAAGTCAATCCCATAAACCTGAAATGTGTACATCCCTGGAACAAAACAGGAACTTTATTAAGACTGTTTATTAAGACTGTTTAGTGCTAAATTGATAGTGAATGAAAAAATGCTCCTCCATCTTCCCCCCAAACTCCTCACCATCAGGTTGTTGTGGGGATGCACCACAATTCAGCCGCATAACCATGGGTGCAAAAGCCATTTTCCCTTCCACGCAATGCTTCCGAATTGAGTCAATGATCCCTCCTGGGAATCGGATGTGTAGATCGCACAGGAAAATGATGCTGTGTGAATCCTGTAATCAGAGATATCAAACTTTTATCATATTTAAGGAGACCATGCATCCATGAGTGGAAAAAATTAATAGAAACATGCATGACATCCAATAGAAACATCCACCACCCCTTCATCTCCACCTGCTTGCTGCTGGGTCTCCTCGTGAGTGAGAGGCACGAGAGGCAACCTAGCCAGCTTGCCAATAGAGGGGTGGGACTGGAGAGCTGGGACTCCGCCTTACAGCTTTTTAGCTATCTGCAAGCTTGTGCTGTGGTTCCATCATCCAGCAAGTACTGCTCCAAACAGACCCTGCTTCAACCACCACCCCTTCATCTCCACCTGCTTGCTGCTGGGTCTCCTCGTGAGTGAGAGGCACGAGAGACAATTTAGCTGGCTTGCCATCAGAGAGGTGTGGCGGGGGGAGGGGCATCGGCCTGATACCAACCTCTATTATTTGCCTGTGAAGGGGAGAGGGTGGTGGGATGTTGAAGCTGAATGGTGGGGTGGTTTGTTTTTATCTGCCTTATTCTGTTTTGTTTTATTTCATTTTTTGTCATTTTCTTGCCATCTGAGATAGAGATAAGGACTCACAATGGAACTGATGGAACAGGAAGGAAGGAGGGCAATGGAGGGGGGAGCCATTGAGCCTGTGCTGGGTAGAGGAAGGTATGGGGGTGGGAGTGGAACGTGCCCGCGTAGGAGAAGAGAGGTTAGATATCTTACATCTATCCCCTCTTCTGGTTCCACTTCCAACCTGAAGGTATCAGGTGACCATATCAGCGAACCTACGGGCCACACGGTGCTGTTGTTGAATGCCAGGTCGGTAAAAAATAAGACCGCCCTCATTCATGATGTCATCCTGGATGAGGGTGCCGACCTGGCATGCATTACTGAGACCTGGGTGGGAGAGGAAGGTGGGGTTCCCCTCTCCCAACTCTGCCCACCTGGGTATTCAGTCCATCACCAGTGTCGCCCGGAAGGTCGGGGAGGGGGAGTTGCTATAGTCTATAGGAGTTCTATCTCCTTGACCAGGCTTCCTGTCTCCTTGAGAGGAGGTTTAGAGGGCCTGTATTGTATGCTGGGCTCAAGAGACAGACTGGGGATTCTGTTGGTGTACCGCCCACCCTGCTGCATTCCAACAGTCTCCTGCCTGAGCTGACGGAGGTGGTCTCGGACCTGGTGTTGAGGACCTCCAGACTGTTGGTACTGGGGACCTCAACATCCATGCTGAGGCTGCCTTGGCCGGGCGGCTCAGGACTTCATGGCCGCCATGACAACCATGGGGCTGTCTCAACATGTCATCAGCCCGACACATGAGAAAGGCCACACTCTAGACCTGGTTTTCTCAACGGGATTGGAGGATGGTGGTTTGGATGTGGAGGGGTTGGTCCTGACTCCATTGTCATGGTCAGACCACTTCCTGGTCAAGTTTAGGCTATTAGCTACTCCAACCCTCTGCAAGGGTGGGGGATCTATTAAGATGATCCGCCCTCGGAGACTGATGGATCCAGATGGTTTCTTGAAAGCTCTGGGGGATTATCCGTCTGATATGGTCGGTGCTCCTGTCGAAGCTCAGGTCACCCTATGGAATAGGGAAATGTCCCGGGCAGTTGACACGATCGCACCTAAGCGCCCTCTCCCCTTGCGCAGAGCCCAGACGGCTCCTTGGTATACATCTGAGCTGCGGGCAATGAAGCAGGAGGGGAGACAGCTGGAGCGCAAGTGGAGAAAATACCGCTGTGAGTCCAATCGAACACAGCTTAGAGCCCATTATCGGGCCTATTCTGTGGCAATACGGTTGGCAAAAAGGCAATATTTCGCAAACCGTATTGCTTCCTCAGAGTGCTGTCCAGCAGAGCTGTTTCGGGTGGTCCAGGACCTTCTTCAACTGAGAAATACGGAGGAGGTTCTGGACCACTCGGCAGCCCGTTGTGACGAGTTTGCTGTTCACTTTGAGGGAAAAATCGCTCAGATTCGCAGGGGAATTGGACTCCACTATTGGTGCAGAATCAAGGGATGTGTCCAGTGCGCCGTGCTTAGGTCCAGTATTATTGGATGAGTTTCAATTATTGAGACCCGAGGATGTGGACAGGGTGCTTGGATCTGTCCGTTCTACCACCACTCTGCTCGACCCTTGCCCTTCCTGGCTAATTGAAAGATCTGCCAGGGGGTTCGCACCTGGGTCCAGGAAGCTGTAAATGCCTCATTAAGAGAGGGAGGGTCCCTGCTGCCTTAAAGGAGGCAGTAATTAGGCCACTCCTAAAAAAAACAACCTGGACCCAGGGCTGGTGGGTAACTACCGGCCAGTAGCGAACCTCCCTTATTTGGGCAAGGTGTTGGAGCGGGTGGTGGCTGGACAGCTCCAGGCGCTGCTGGATGAAACGGATTTTCTGGATCCATTTCAATCTGGTTTCAGGCTGGGTTTTGGAACAGAGACTGCCTTGGTCGCCCTGTACGATGACCTTTGCCGGGAGAGAGACAGGGGAGTGCAACCCTGTTGATACTCCTGGACCTCTCAGCGGCTTTCGACACCATCGACCATGGTGTCCTTCTGGATAGGCTGGCCAGGTTGGGAGTTGGAGGCACTGTTTTGCAGTGGTTCTGCTCCTTCCTGGCTGACCGTGTCCAGAAGGTGGTGCTGGGGGACAGTTGCTCCGCACCGTGGCGTTTACGTCATGGGGTTCCTCAGGGCTCAATACTGTCTCCCATGCTGTTTAACATCTACATGGAACCGCTGGGAGAGGTCATCAGGAGGTTTGGGCTGAGGAGTCAGCAATATGCTGACGATACTCAGCTCTACCTCTCATTCTCCACCAATCCAGGTGAGGCGGTTTCTGTCCTGAACTCGTGCCTGGGCCAGATAATGGACTGGATGAGGGTTAATAAATTGAAACTCAATCCAGACAAGACGGAAGTGCTGTTAGTGGGTGCTTCGCCGGACAGGTTAGAGGGCCACTTCCCTGTCTTGGACGGGGTTGCACTCCCCTAAGGGACAGGGTCCGCAGCTTGGGGGTGCTTCTGGACCCTGGTCTAACTCTGGAAGCCCAGGTGGATTCGGTGGCCAGGGGCGCCTTCCTTCAGCTGCAGAAAATATACCAGCTCCGCCCTACCTAGACGAGCAGAGCCTCATGACAGTTACGCATGCGCTGGTAACATCCCGTATTGATTACTGCAATGCGCTCTACGTGGGGCTGCCTTTGAAGACGGTCCGGTGATTGCAACTGGTTCAGAATCGTGCGGCGCGGCTGGTGAGTGGTGGGGCCGCCAGAGATCACATCACGCCGATTCTACGTAACCTGCATTGGTTACCAGTTGCTGCCCGAGCCCAATTCAAAGTGCTTGTCTTGACATATAAAGCCCTAAACGGCTTGGGACCTAGATACCTGAAGGACCGCCTCCTTCCATATGATGAACCTACCCGGCAATTAAGATCTAGCCAGGGGGCCCTCTTGAAAGAGCCATCCCTCAAGGAGGTGAGAGGGATGGCTTGTAGACATAGGGCCTTCTCAGCAGCTGCCCCCAAGTTATGGAATGCCCTCCCAAGTGAGATCCGCCTGGCGCCAACATTGATGACATTTCGGCGCCAGGTAAAAACCTTCCTGTTCCAGAAGTTTTTTAATTGATACAACATAGACTGGGGTCCTTTGATGGCAATTTTAGTGATGATTTTAGTATAAGTTTTTGCTGTTGTTTTAATTATTTATTGATATTTTATGTCTTAACTGTTTTAATTCCTTGTTGTAAGCCGCCCAGAGACCTTTGGGTAGTGGGCGGCATATAAGCTGTAAAAATAAATAAATAATAAATAAATGAAGGAAAGACCTAAATAGAGAAGCATAACACACAAAGCGACATAAATCAACTATTAAGGCAACACTCCCTGCTGTAAAACCCTATATAGGAAAAAAAAACTGACAATGCTTATTCCCGCTGTCCCCCCCCAAAATTTTTTTTTGAGATGGTTCACTAAAGATGATGTTTAGGTTTGGATGGTAGGCATTGGTCAGTGAAAGACCAGCGGGCTAAGATGTCTACTTTCCTTTGAGCAGTTACATGCCCAATATTTTATGAAACCTTGCAGGAGAAGAGATACTGTTAAATTTATAGGCAGGATTTTTTCATTACTTAATCACTCCTGTAGCAAGGATGTTTAACCCCAAAACTGAACCCAAATGTACTGCTTTGTAATTTGGCGATTTCTCTCCTCTCCTCAGAAATATAGTACAGTGTTTTCTCTTTTTTAATATCCATCTAGATATATGAAAAGGATCTATGCGCAGTATTTTCTTTGTGTTTCTTTCAGCATAATCCATTTTCTCTCTCTCAAGCCAAACACAAGCAGGTTCTTCAGATCCCAGTCATGTGATCTGTCTTCTTTAAGTAAAGGTCCACTAAATTGCTATGTCCCCCCCCCAATGAAATTTCATTATATCATCTCACATTCTACAATTGAAGGCCTCCAGGCTATCATCACTCACCTTCACCAGATCTATCCCTGCTTGCAGTCCTGCAGAGCGCTCAAAACTGCCTGTCAGTCGCAGGTATTGGTAGCTGAAGAGAAGTCAGACAAAAACTGGGTTATGTTTCTGCTAATAAAAGAAACAAAAAAAAGCCCACTTGGCAGTTATTGTCAAGCACTGGATTATTCATCATAATCATGCATGAGCAAGAACAGAAGTAGTTGAGATCCAAGGTAACCCTAGTGGACAAAGAGTTGGATCCTGGAAGCACTGCCCAATTTCCGATATGTCACTGTATGATTTAAACAAGCCACTATTGCTCAATTTCATTTTTCCATCTGGAAAACAACAGGAATATTGAATTGTAAATCAAACTGTACAGTGGAGTTGCTCAATAGAAAGGAAGAGATTTATTCTGGAAAACTGGAGTATATGCAATGGCCAAAATCTTATTAATATATAAGATAAGGTTTGTGTATTTTGGTGGGGCTAATTGGCTAATCAATAAGGTATTGGGTGCGCAGCTGGGAGTGTGACGAGGGATGAAACTGGGACATGATCCAGTAATACATAGACTAGCCACAGCAAGAGATGCAAAATGTACACAAAATCCAATATAATTCTGGATAATATTTAGTAGCATCATGTAACTCTAATGTGTCCGTGTGTTTGGGATTGAGGGAAAGAAAATATGTATACTTAGGAAATTGTATCAGCTCCTAAGCCATCAGAAGAACTTTTCTCAATTTATTCATTTTCAGACTGCAAATTCTCTCCTCCGAGTCAAAGAGGAACTTCCATTAGAGACAACTATTACTGTATTTCTGTTTGTTCCAAAACTGAAACTATCTTATACAACAGTGCCTGTCAGCTGTGCAAGCGCTCAAACATAGTAGCTGCTATTTCTCATCCCTCCCACTCTGCTGGGCCACAAATCGGACCAGTTGTAAGATCTTGTACATATGCTTGTAGCTTTCCTTCCTGAATTAAGTCCAGGGTAGTAATTTCTAATAATAGCCAAATTCAGCAGACAGAATTTGACTTTAGAAGGAGCAGGAGATAGGATGCATAGTAGTCCATTACTAACGGCTTATTCAATAACGATAGTCAGGATTCCTTCAATCATAACTTCCCTTATTGCTTTAGTTATACGGTTATAGTATACTGTGCACATCATGCTCCACTGTGGAGACGTGCTTCTTGCAAGAAACATATTCTTACCTGCGCAAACTAGATTTTTTCAGAGCCTCTTCTACATCCATGTCATCACTGCTGTAATCTGTGATGATGACATTGAAATAGGGGTCCTTTGTAAGCTTATACAGCTCTTCCATGTCAGAAATGAACTGAATCACCCAACGTGCTTGGTTTTTCACTGATGACAGAAAGAACAAGGCGAGGAACAAGATCAAAAACAAAACTAGTTTTGAGAATGGTTCAACATACCAAATGATACTCTCCCAATTAGGGGGTTTTATTCAAACTATGCAAGAGGAACGGAGCTGTAGATCTGTGGTACAGCACATACCTTAAATGATTTTGTCTTCATGGATGGTATCTCCAGTGAGATGCTAGATCAATATTTATAGAATCATAGAGTTGGAAGAGACCTCAAGGGCCATCTAGTCCAACCCCCTGCCATGCAGGAACCCCCATCACAGGACTCCTGACAGATGGCCATCCAGCCTCTGCTTAAAAACCTCCAAAGAAGGAGACTCCACCACCCTCCGTGACAACATATTTCACTGCTGAACAGCTCTAACCGTCATGAAGTTCTTCCAAATGTTCAAATGGAATCTCTTTTTCCTGAAGCCATAGAAAACAAACCTGTACCCTCTTCAATATGACATCCTTTCAAATATTTAAACATAGCTATCATATCCCACCTCAGTCTTGTTTTTGAAAGGCTAAACATTCCCAGTTCCCTAAGCTGTTCCTCGTAAGACATTTATTCCAGACCATCAATCATCCTGGTCGCCGTCCTCTGTACCCACTTGAGGTTGTGAAAATCCTTTTTAAATTGAGGTGCACAGAACTGGACACAGTACTCCAGGTGGGGTGTGACTAGAGCAGAATAGAGTGGTACTATCACTTCCCTTGATCTAGACACGATGGTCTGTTGATGCAACCAAGAATTGCATTGGCTTTCCTGGCCGACGCATCACACTGCTGACTCATGTTCAATTTGTGGTCCACCAAGACTCCCAGATCCCTTTCTACACTCAGGTTTAAAGATACTGTAATTTAGTATATGATTAGTATCCCAGCTGCTCAAGATACAAATATACCTCTACAGCGCTACAAGACAGAATGCAAATGAATTTATCCGAGAAAACATTGAACAGCCTGCTCAGAGGGAACTGAAGACTACAAGGGCAGTGCTGACTGGTAAGCAAACTGAGCAGGCTTTGGCACCAGGTAATGTATCCAAAACTGCATACGTATTCAAATTCTTTAATTTAAAAAGCAAAGGGCTTATTTCCTCCTCCACCTGCCTGCCTACCTGGCACAATGAAGTGGACAACAGCACGGTGATTCCAAGAAAAGCCTGACGGCCAGCACAGGACAGGCTCATCCCTGTTGGCCATCAGGTGACGTCTGCGTCCCCAGGCTAGCTCCTTCATAGTCCGCTGCTCCTCACTGCTGCCAAGGCCATGCCACCCCCGTGCAAAGAGGTATTCTGAGAAACGGACCGGACGCTTTCCCCACTCCAACAGCTCTAGCTCCAGAAGGTAGCGGCTGCCCCACAGGTAGTCCTTCCGCCGCTCTATGTTCAAGATGCGCCGCAGCTGGAACCTCCTGAAATTGGGAGCAACACATTTGCACATGAGACACTTTACCAGTGTCTGGCTTGGCAGGCTTTTTCAAACTAAAGGCAAATAAACCCTTAAATATAATAGAATCATATATTTGGAAGTGGCCTCATTGAGTCCAACCTCCCGCTCAAGGCAGGACTACAGATCATAGGCTATCTGCCAGGTGGTTGTCCAAGTTTTTCTTGAGTACTTCCAGTGCTGGAGCACTCACCACATCTCTAGCTCACTGGTCCCATGGCCGTACTGCTCTACGGCAATGGAACCACAATGTTAACTTCCGTTTGCACTGCGAAATAGCAGTCTGATGCTTCAAACACCTACACTAGGCCAATGTTTTCCCTGCTATGACCACCTACCATCTCTTCCTCTGCAAAAAGGACACGTTCCATAAAAAGTAAAGGCAACTGCTTCTCCTGGAAACCTGCCTACCATTCCTGTGATATGTGTAGGAGGGAGGATAATTGGACAAGCTGAGGCAATGGAAGACGAGCAAAATTGGTGATAGGGAAGAAGGCCAAACCTAGTCCCAAGAATTGCCATAAAGGTGCTGAAGATATGTTAGATTTACCCTACTAGCCTTTCTGTGAAATTCCAGTTTTGAAGACTAGCTTGAGTGATTTTAAAATTAATACATATTGCACAGACACCCTCTTTCATTTCCGTTCCACCATCACATACTTCCCACAGGCTTCAGTTCCCCTGGAACTGTCAGATGCTGAAAGAGCTTGTGAAAAGCACTGCCTAGAGCCCTCTCCTCTGGCTTGTGCCTCTCCTTGCAGGGAGTAAGCAACCGCAGATTAGTCTGCAAGGCTCCAGGTTTGCATGTGTAAAAATTGCCATCGCTGACAAGTGGGGATGCCTAAACAATAAGGATATGGGGAAATGGAAAGAAGGACTCATGCCCCGTGTTTGTAGCTGCCCAAGACTAATGCAAAATATCTTCCACATTTCTGTAAGAAAGAAAACCAGTCCGTTCTTAATTTCCTACTGCATTTGTGGCTACTCCTCTAGACCCTGAGAATACATATCTTCAACCCATCCTATGGTCTGTGCTACAGTTCCTATCCTGAGCAAACCTCGGGAACTGCAAAACACCTTCCATCTTACCCTTTATTTTTCTGGTTGAGTTTTCTTAGGAATGCTTGAGTGATCTTTAAGGCGTCCTTCTCATTCAAGAGCAGATTTCCTGAAGTGTTGCAATTCAGGTCAATCCAGTCTGTCCGCAGCAGCTGGAAGTCCAAGTTACTCACATTGAAGGTCTGCTCCCAGTTCACTAACTGATCAAAGACAGGCATGTAGTCAAAGCCCTCTTCCTCTTCCCCTGCCTCGTCTTCTGCTACCACCACCTGCTCTTCATCCTCCTCCCCCACTTCCTCTTGCAGGGTTGGCTGGGCAGGCTCAGTCCCAACAGGCTGCTGGGAATCCAGATCGACCCTTCCCAAAATGACATTTGCAGCATCTGCCGCCTTGTGTCGGGCAATATATGAATCCACTTGGTTAAACCACTGGTCTTCATGAATGAGATTTTCTTGGAGGGATGCTTTTCTGGTTCTGCCATCAAGGATTTCGGATTGCCTCCTTGTTTTTTCAGTATCTACTGCTGGATTTTTGCTTTTCTTTGGATTGAAGTCTAACTGAGCCAGACTGGTTTCTTGAGGGATCCTTCCAGCTGAGTTTTTGTGTCTGACGGGATTTTGTTCCCCTGCCATTTCAAACCTTGTCTTAACATATGAGACCTCATCTTCTGCTTTTCTCTTTGTAGCTGGCAACTCACGCACACTCCTATCATAAGAAGGAGACTTTCTTGAGTTTTCCTTCACTCTCCCTTTCAAAGGTGGCTTCTTCATTGGTGGATTTGCTTCTGGAACCCTCTGACTGACTGAAGCCATTTTCTGTCTGTTAACTTCTTTGCTCTGTATATCTTTTCCAGGAACAGTCAAGAGGTTCCGATGGTTTTGTGGGGAATAATCATAAGTATTAACATTTTCTGCAGCCTGGAGAGGGCTTCTTTCATTCCTTGGTCTGGTAGAATTTAGTGGAGGAATGGTGTCTACTGTTTCTGGGTCTGCATACTGAGAATCATCAAACTGTTCTTCATCACCTAAAAAGATTACCAACAATAACAACTTTTGCTTTGTTACTCTTTTGCATTCTGAAGCACACTAAGAATGATATCACTTCTCTGCCTCTGTCCACCTTTTTTGCTGCAGCCGTTCCTCAAAGAGCTACTTCCTCCTGTGTTACAAACAGGCCAATAGCTCTGAAGAGAGTTGGAGCCATATGACAGAAACTTCACTGCATGCTGTCATTCAGAAGCAATACAAAGCTCTGCAAAACCCACTGGACTAAGGGCGTTTTTAAAAAATGTTTATATACGCTATTAGGAATGATGCCCACCTCATCGTTTGTTTTCTGGTGGGAGAGGAATTTTGCGAGCTCTGTGGTACAGTGGTTAAATGCATGTACTGCAGGTAAAACTGTGCTCATGACCTGGGGTTCAATCCCTGGTACTGTAGCACAGTGGTCCCAACCCGGTCCGCGGACTGCAGCCAATCGGCATCCGCCCGGAGAGGCGGGGCGGGAGAGGAGGCGAACTGGGAGGCCCCTTTGCATGCTCGGGAACATAGTTTAATTGCCCAGCCCGCCCCTCTGTTTCCTGCCCAGCCTTCCGACTTCCTTCTTCCTGACGGGGCTGCCAAGCCTGCCAGCCCGTGGTATTCTTCCCCCACCCCCTCCCCACTGACTGCCGCAAAGCCTTTAAACCCCCAGTAAACTGCCCAGCAGCGAGACCGTTCCTCTGAGGCTGAGAGGAGGCGGTGGAGGGAGGGGAGGGGCGGGGCAGCGAAGGCGACAGCCGCTGCTCCTCTAGTAACGGCCTGGCGATGGCGGCGGAAAAGGCGCGGTTTTCTGGCTGCGACCTTACTTCCTCTTCCGGGCGCGCGGGCCTTGGCGGTGGCGGGTCAGTCGGTCGGTCTTTTTGGAACCGAACCTCCTCCCGCCTCCCCTTCCTCTTCAAGGGAAAGGGGGTCCGACTAAGGGGTTTCTCTACTTCCCCCATCCCCGCCCCAGGAGGAGCCGCCACCGCCGCCTCTTCAACCACCCCCGACCCTCGTCACTCCCCCCCCCCCCCCCCCACCCGCCGCCTGAGCCGCCGACATGGAGCCGGAGTCGGTGATTGTCAATCACCGTGATTGAGGACAAGAGAGAGAGAGAGAGAGAGAGAGAATTCCGGTTCTCTCGCTCCTGCCTTCTAAGCTGCGGAGTTATTTCGATTTTATTTCCCCGTTAGAAGGGAGAGGGGAAAGAGCGCAAAGGGCAGGAGGGAGCGGCACGCGCCGGCTGGCCGGCGAGGGCATGCCTTTCCATCTCTCCAAGTCCGGGCTGCCCCCATTAATTGAGAGGAAGACGGTGGCCACCCGCTTGCCGGAGGAGGGGGAGAGAGATGGGGAGAAATGTAGTTCCTTTCAGCGTGTGGCTGGGCTGAGGTGGAGGAGAGCGATGGAGCCGGAGCCAGGGGATGGAGGGGGTGGAGGTGGGGGAGAAAGAAGGTGAAAAGGAGGGGGAAAGCCGAGGACGGGGGGAAGGGAAGCTTTGGGAGTGGCTGCCCCTGAGCTAGGAAGCTGAAGGGAGGAAAAAATAAGAAAGAGGAAGCCAGAAATTGTTGAAAAGCCCCAAGGCATTCACAGAAGCAGGGATTGTGCGTGTGTTTGTGTGTGTGCGTGTGTGAGTCGCGTTGAGATGAAGGGTGACCTGTGAGGACCCGTCGAGGAAAGGGGTGGGTAGGGTGGGGGTGGGGCCCTTCCTTCTTTTCTTTCTTTCTTTCTGGGTGGTGGTGGTGGTGTGCCTGCCTGGCTAAAGCCTCTTTGGACAGCATCCCCATCATCATCATTATTGTTTCTGGAAGGAGGACTTAAGAAGAAGAAGAAGAAGAAGGGTGTCTTCGGGAGAGCTTGTCTCCCCTGCCTCCTTTTCCTCTTTAATCCTGGGTGGGGGTGGACGAAGAAGAGCCAGGGCTGATCTTGTCTGCGGAGCATGTCAGTTGCAGGGTGTGTGTGTGTGTGTGTGTCTTGGTGGATGGGGATCAGGCTAGATTGGAAATGCGAAAGAGCGATCTCTTTCCCTGAGCTCGCCTGGGGAGGGGGGAGAAAAGCAACTTGTTGGAAAGGGGTGGGGAAGGGAGAATGCGGGTTCTGCTCTCCGTGTCACGTTCTTTTCCGTGGCCGGGGGATAAGATTAGCTCGGGAAGTGCTTCTCGGGGTCGGGGGCTCCCTCGCCAGCGTATGTGTGCACGCTTGCCTTGCTGGCTGGTAGCGTGGCTGCTGCAGACGGGAAGTTTGCAGCGGGTGAGGAGGGAGAGGAAAGAGAGGCTTGTGTGGCTGATGTAGGATCGCTCCTTTCCCCTCTTCTCCTTCCTCTTCCTCTTCTGCTCAGAGAGAGGAGGAAGAAGGAGTCTGTGAGAGGCATTGGGAGGGGTGGCGATGGGGGGCTGAAGCAGAAAATGAACATCGCTGGGCTCGCGATCGCTCCCTTTTTGGATAAGATGGGTCACGAAGTGTTGGTTGTCGCTGTAGCCCTGATTCCTTTGTGTGTGTGTGTGTGTGTGTGTGTGTGTGTGTGTGTGTGTGTGTGTGTGTGTGTGTGTGTGTGTGTGTGTGTGTGTGTGTGTGTGTGTGTGTAAAAAGTACGTTGCGATCTGGGGTTGTGCAACCTATCTGTGTGAAGCGGGGTTTTCTGCAGTGACAGCAACCAAAACAAAACAAGCGGGCCACGGAAAAATTATCTAACATTTACCGGTCCGCGGCGATAAAAAGGTTGGGGAGCACTGCTGTAGCAGGCTCATGGTTGACTCAGCCTTCCATCCTTCTGAGGTTGGTAAAATGAATACCCAGCTTGCTGGGGGTGGGGGAATGTGTAGCCTGCATACTGTAATTAAAACTGTCAACTGCCCAGAGACTACTTGAAGTGGTATGGGGCGGTATATAAGCAGAACACTTTTACTATCAACCTAGGGATGGAGGAAAAAATAATTTGCTCCAAATTCTAAAGCAAACCTGTCTAAGAACTGGTTGCTGACCTATAACTACAGTTGTCTGAGTGGTCATCTGTGAATGCTGACATGGATCAGGTTTTGCATTAGTTCAGAATGTCTCTTGGAATCCTCTACAAGATAATTGCTTTGGGTATCAATGCTACTTTTTCATCTCAAAAGTCTCAGTGTGCCCTAATGGGACTTCCATCAGTTTCAATCTGCTGATCTATTGGTTAAGGATGTAGGAGACTTCAAAACATTCATTAACACTTTTATTTACGGATTGCAAAGAATCTATGCATAGTGGGTTTTTTTTTTTTTTTGAATGCTAAATCTACTGCTTATAAGGGCTTCTGAAAAAGGTAACTTCTAATTTGTCTCAAAGATCATTTTTATTTTAATAATCATTAATGGTACAATGCTGGAGAAGGTGGCTCTCATTTAGACCAAGGAAAAACTTTTAAGTAATTGTTTGAGGGGCCAATCTTCCTTTAGCAGATGATACAGTTTTTGAAAAAGGCTATGGAGCCCATAAAACTGCAAAAACCTATCATATGTATTTGCGCCTCTTTCATGTAAATAATTTTTTTTAAAGAGAATACAAGCGCTTCAGAAGAAGACAGTGGAATTCAGCAGTGAAGTAGAAATAATGGTTCTAAGTAACATACACTCCTTTTGAAGCTACTGTATGGGCTACCGATTTACAGTACTTGCAGTAGATGTGTACATTGAAAGCTTGATGGGACCTGGCCCTTTCTCCCTGAGCTGTTTTACCATATAAACTGATGTGCCCAAAGTTGCTGTCTGTTCTGCGGGGTTGGTGGGTGGGGAGAATAGAGGTACCTTGAAATCTTCTGATGTATAAGGCAGCTCTCCAGAAAGTGTCATTCCCAATTAGCTAATTTCTTAATCTTATTCAAAGTGTTTGGCTCTAGGAAACAAACCACCTCCTCTTATGCAGCTCATGACAATGTTTCTAATTCTTGCTTCTTGCTTTTTTGTCACTTGCAGAACTAAAGAAGCAGCAGGTGACATCAACATTCTACATTTGCCATAATGATACATACCTGCAAGTTGCATGGTTTCCTCATAATTTAGGTTTCTGCCCTCTGGTTGGTCCATGTGCATGTACTTGGAAAATCCAAACCTGCAGGAATTAAAAAGGAATAGCGTTACTTCCCAGTGTTGAACGTCTTGCTCAGCCTGGCATCTTTTCAACTTTGAAGAGCCTTTTTACAGTCAGCAGAATCAAATGGAAAAGACTCTCCTTGCAGTAGACTGCATCTTCACTATTTACCCTGGAAAATAATAGATGTAGCTAGAAAACCATCTTGACAGAAAAAGATGGACTGTACGGTAATTTTCCTCTTCACTAGTTTTTATTGGACAGTGAATTTTATCTGCCCTGCTTCTTATCTGAAAATAGGACCATCCAAGATACTGTGCCACTTCATTCTGCTGGCTGTATGAAGTGGCTCTTAATCCTGATACAGTATGCCACTCCTACTCCTTGTACAGTACTTATATTAATTGTATGCTATCAAATCCATTCAGATTTATCTACTTGTTCTCCTGTTTCAAAAGGATTTTATTATTTATCATCGATCACTTGTGGTCAAAATGAAATGAATGCATCACCCTGCAATGCTAGAATAAGCACTCTCCCAGCTCAGATTATGGAACAGCACACAGTATATTCTAATATATCTATTTGATTTCTGGGTATCATGCCTTAATATAAGCAGCATTTTTAGTAAGTTATGTGCCATCAAATTGGAACTGATTATAGTAATTCAAAGGGGCATGGTGGCTCAGTGGACTAAGAAAATGTTAAAAAATTTAACTCTGTGCCTATATTGACTATAAAACTTTTTCCCACGGCACACCACGGCCAAAGTCAGCAGCTCGGTGGTTAGAATCCCGGGTGCCATGCAGTGGAGTGAGCTCCCGCTGTTCACCCCAGCTCCTGCCAACCTAGCAGTTCGAAAGCATGTAAATGCAAGTAGATAAATAGGTATCGCCATAAAAAGTGGGAAGGTAAAAACAGTGTTTCCTTGCAACCATGCTCGCCACATGGCCATGGACTTGCACAAGACTGGCTCTTCCAGCTTGAATATGGAGATGAGCACTGCCCCTAGAGTCGGACATGACTAGCATGCATGTGCGGGGGGAACCTTTACCTTTTATAGTATAATTCAAAGAGGACTTTTGAGGCCAGTGTTTAAGGAGTGTTTTTGCCAGTTCCCCCATTGAGTCTCCCCCATTGAGTTTCCATAGCCTGGTGGAGAGCTGAACCCTGGCCTCCAGAGTACAATCCATCACACTATCTACTCCACCACCCTGGGGACCTAAACAGCCCGATATATACCTAATACACTTGGAGAACTAAATACCTAGACAAAAGGAAGTGGCAACTGAGATTTAGTTCTCATTTCTTAAAATTAAGTCCCTGGTGGGGCATTGCAAAACCACACCATTAAGATATTGAAAAGGATTATTTTACCTGTCCATGTAAATGGCACTTTCCTGGTAAAAACACTTGTTAGACACATCCATATAACTCAGGCGAGTGTAGTCATTGGGATATATGTAGGATAAATGAACCTGGAAAGAGTGAGATAAAGGATATGCAAAAGAAAATCTTATCACAACCTTCAGGATGAGTTTATATGATTGTGGCCATTCACAGGTTTTCAAAGACTGCAATTCGAGAGGTTTTTTTTTTTAAATCCCCAAATAAATAAACCTGTCTAAGATTTATTTTTTATACTATGCACTGATTAATTGTAATAATAATAATATTTTAAAATTTTAAATGTAACCAGCCATTGATAAAAACAATAGGACTGTTAAAGAGAATGCTGCTCTGGAGTGATGCACCTCTCAAAAGCCGTTGAATTTTGCTATGCATTTCTATAATACATGTATTATATAGAAAGGCAGGCTGCCGTCCAATAAACATTACATAGGAGGAAGCCCAATTAAATTCAATGAGCAGTATCCTATTGCTAGTCCCAAATATAATGGCTGAAATTATGTTGCTTAATGCAGTAAGGGAGTTAATGCAGTACAGCTAGAATTGGCCCACTGATTCAATGGAACTTAAGAGTTGTCTCACCAAATATCCACTAATTTAATGGGCCCACTTTAGTTGTGACTTACAACAGGATTTCAGCTAAGATGTCCATTGACTCAGCAGGATTTATGTAAGTGTTGACTTAGAATTCAACAACTGATTTAATGGGTCTGCTATTTAACTGAGACCATCAATAGGAGATTAGCTAACGGGTTTTGGAGTAAATGCATTTAACTTTGCATTGGCATGTTAACATCTAATTTGTGATTCAAAGTGAATTGGTATAAAGGTCAGGATTGTATCAAAGATTATTTATTGGTAAGTGACTGAATAAGAAACAGTGCCTTCTCTAAGAGCAGGAAGTCCACATATTTTTCTACATATTTGTGGAATAAGAGAAGAACAAAACAAGCAGTATGTATGAGCTTATATTCAAGTACATTTTTTAAAACTGTGCATATATTTATCCCTGTCCCCAAAGTGCAGTAAAGTAATAAAACCATTTAAATGTTGCTAACACTGACAAAGGCTGCTGGGTGCAACCACTTATATTTTCTTGGGAGTACAGCCTGCACTTAATATAAGCTTCAGTTGATGGCTGGACAAAGGGCATTTATACACGACCCCTAAGCTCCACCGCAAATGGCTGCAAGGTCCGGACCTTTAAAATGTTTACCCATCAGCTCCAAACTTTGCAGACAATTAAGTGCGACCCCGCCCACTTTAGCGCGACCCAGAGCAGTTTTCTTGTACCTGCTTTTTGGATGTGACAAATATTTGATCCGGTGTAAGGATAGTGAGTGTAGGGCTCTCCTGGCTTCTGTTTGTTCTTTTTTTGCGTCCCGCCCCTTTAAGAGATCTGAATGCTGCCCGGAACAAAACGGAGGTAAACCGGCATTCTTTTCTTTCTCTTTTTCTCCCTCCCTCAGGCAGCCAGCAACCAGGAAGTGCGGAGGGGGGTGGGGACAGAGGAAGAGCGACGAACCCCTAAGACCTCTGGTCCGAATTTAAGTGGCCAGCGGATCTTAGGGGTCGTGTAAAAAGGCCCAAAGTCTTGAGCTGAAGAATGAAACTTACAAACTGGAGTCCTTGATAACGCTCAAGTTTCAATCCATTGACCAGGTAACTTGGTTTGTAGGGACATTCTGGAAGAATCTTGCGTACCTGTGACTTGCTCATGAGAGGCACTGAGAAACAGAGAAGAAATAAGATGAAAAAGAGGCTGTTAAAAACTAGGTCATTTCGAAATTAAGTCATTCTCATCCCAATGGTACTGTGGATTTCCACCTCAAAGTACTGTAATTTACACCATTCTTCCGGCTGTGTTTCCACTTTCCAAAAGTAAAATTCACAGTTGGTCATACCTTTATTTGGAATAAGTAAAATGAATCCCCCTCCCAAATTCTTCATCAGGCTAATGATAAAATTATTCAGAGAAAGTCTGAGGGCATTTCCTTCTCATGGACAACCATGTGTATCTTTGTGTATTTTTATCTTAAAACAATGTCCTACCATAGGGACGGTTAACTGTCAGGTTATATGTTAGACCCAGCCCCTTGTAGCTAGATGTATTTTAGTTAAATTGAAAATAAAAAAGGAAGAATCATAGAATCATAGAGTTGGAAGAGACCTCAAGTCCAACCCCCTGCCATGCAGGAACCCCCATCACAGTGTTCCCGACTGATGGCCATCCAGCCTTGGCTTAAAATCCTCCAAGAAGGAGACTCCACCATCCTCCAGGCAGCATATTCCACTGCCAAACAGCTCTAACTGTCATGAAGTTCTTCCTAATGTTTAAATTGAACCTCTTTTCCTGTAGTTGGAAACCACTGCCCCATGTCTTAGTCTCTGAAGCCATGGAAAACAAACCAGTCCCTTCTTCAATGTGACATCCTTTCAAATATTTAAACATAGCTATCGTATCCCCTTTCAGTCTTCTTTTTGAAAGGCTGGATTTGGTGTGATGAGGCTTAGCAGAGAGATGTGATGTTTACATGTATAAATGGTGTCTCGAGGGTCAGGCTTCAGCATGTCTGCAGGGTGTTCTGTTGCACCACGATTGTTCTGAGACTGGCTTCTGCGAGTAGCTATGGTCTGTGGAACGTGAGCAACCTCATTCATTTTCAAAAGAGTTTCATCTAAGAACAGAATTGAAAAAAAAAAAACCAAAGGGATGACATGAGGAATTACTTATTTTCTTAAAAGAGCAAGCAAATTTCTATTGTTATAAACACATCTGTTTTTAAATAATAACAATAACCTTTGAACTGCAGAGCTGGAAAGGAGGCACAGTGGGGAATCGAATCCCCAGCCTCTGGCTCCACAACCAATGAGCTATATAGTACTTCTATGACAAGGTCTGCCACACATGCTTAGCAACTACTGAGGGATTTCTTAGGGCGTTTATACACGACCCCTAAACTCCGGGGCAAATGGCTCCCAGCTCCGGAGCTTAAAAATGTTTCCCCACCAGCTCCGGAGTTTACAGGAAATTAAGTGCGACCCCGCCCACTTTAGCGTGTCCCAGCGCAGCTTTCAAGTACCTGCTCTCTGGAGGTGAAAATTCTTTGATGCGGTGTAACGATAGTGAGTGCGGGGCTCTCCTCGCTTCTGTTTGTTGTTTTTTGGCTCCCACCCCTTTAAGAGCTACTTAAGAGACTGGAATGTTGCCGCAGCAAGAGCGAGAGGCAGAACGGAGGTGAGCCACGTCTCTTTTCTTCCTGTTTTTTCTCCCTCCCCTCATGCAGCCAGCAGCCAGGAGTGCGGGGGTGGGTGGGAATGCAGGAACAGCAACAAACCCCTAAGATCTCTGGTCCGAATTTAAGTGGCCAGCGGATCTTAGGGGTCGTGTGAAAAGGCCCTTAGATCTCACAGCTTTGAAATCAGTCTCTTGTTTGGAAACATTGCCCTGGCATCCCAAGCTAATTCTGCATTATAGCGTTACAAGTTCTAACATAGATGAATCTATGGCCATCCATTAAACCACATTTTCTGGGCAGGTTATATATTGAGAAATGCAAAATATAAGTGAAAAAATTAAAATGCAGACTTAAAAAATTAATATTAAGCAAGAACCAATTGGTTACAATACTCCTTCATCTGCCAAGGAGGTACTAAGAAAAAAGTTGCCAAAAACAAAGAGTTTTGAGTTTTATGAGTGCTGTGGTGGAAAGCTACTTACTAAAATAAAGGGAGAGGAACTGCGAGTCAATAATTGTAAACTTGGTTTCAGGATTATTCCGCTTCCACTAAAGAAGAGAAAGAGAGGTGTATATAAAACTTATACATTTGTGAATTAGGCAGTGATAGAATGATTTTTATATACAGGCCTGTATAACTGGCCAAGCCAAATGCAATCCATTGCTTCACCAACCTGATGCTCTCAAAATGTGTTGTGCTAGCATAGCCTGCCAAGACTTCTAGAAAGCATCTTATTCTGGAAAGCAGACTAGAACTTTGTGGCTAGTCAGATGTCAAGTAAACTGCAAAAGCATTTATTAAATCCTGTTCGGCTTCTAATCCATGGGTACTATATGCAGAACACAGTTTATTAAAGGCTGTTTTTGACTTCTTAATCTACAAGTCATCTTGTTCTAATTTCGGAATCCCAACATAAAATTGTGTTTTCAGTTAGTGACAATGATAGTCTTCTTTACATAGAGGAAAAGATAGCTAAAGATTGGAAAACGGATGGTCCCAGCCATTATAATTCTTAAAAATACATAGTGATTTTTTTCTTTTTTCTTATCAAACTGTACAGTGTATATTGTCTTGTTTGCTGTAACTACATAGATTGGGCTGTTGATAATAGAATCATAGAATCATAGATTTGGAAGAGACCTCAAGGGCCATCCAGTCCAACCCCCTGCCATGCAGGAACCCCCATCACAGTATTTCTGACAGATGGACCTCGAGCCTCTGCTTGAAAACCTCCCTCCGCAGCAGCATATTCCACTGCCGAACAGCTCTAACCATCATGAAGTTCTTCCTAATGTTCAAATGGAATCTCTTTTCCTGTAGTTGGAAACCATTGCCCCGAGTCCTAGTCTCTGAAGACATGGAAAACAAACCTGTTCCCTCTTCAATAAGACATCCTTTCAAATATTTAAACGTAGCTATCATATCCCCTCTCAGCTTTCTTTTTGAAGGCTAAACATTCCCAGTTCTCTAAGCTGTATATATGCAATGGCTGCCCAATAAATATATTGCAAAGGTGGAGGGCAAAAATACTTGTAACATCCTTCACAATCATCATTTTAGAACTACAGAACTGGAAGGCACCCTATGGATCCCTGAGTCCGGCTCCTGTTAAGGAGGCATAGTAGGGATTCAAATTCCCAAACTCTGACTTCACAACCCACTCTCCTACCCAGCTCCTTCATGGAACATGCTCTTTCAAAATGGCTTACCTCCCACAAGGACATGGCAATGCAAGAACTGGTGCTCAGGCCAGGGTCCTGAACAGTATGCTAAATAAATAAGCCACAACTAGTTTGAGCACTTACTGCCACTTCTACATGGTCTGTTCCTTTGTCATCTTGTTTGTGTAGCACCTCAAAGTAGTACTTTTTTGTGGCTGACAATCTGTGAGAGGAAACAGGCAGAAGCTCATGTCTGTTACTATGAAAGCAGAGCCCTTTGTTATGATCACAGATGCCGAAAACACCATATTAGGAGGTGCCCTGTTGTTCTGGCCTAGAATGGAAATAATTTCTCTTAAGATGAAAACAGAAAGAAGCCTTCTATAAACGCATCCTTCCAACTGAGGGCCAAGGTTATTGATTTCTACAATAATCGTTTCCTGAACTCTTAGAAAATCTTCAGAAAAGTTAGGCAACCATTCAGTTGATTCATGTTAGATAACCATAGAGAGAACCTTTTTCCCTTCTAAAGAAGGGTTCAGCCTGCCTGTGTTGAAAGTAAGATAATGGGAAATAACCAAAGACACAACAAAGACCTATCTTCCGGTAACCAAACAACACTGGTTGTATGAATCTATCTTGAAATGTGATTAATAAGAAAGCTGAACTGCCTTTGTGCCATCAAACCAATTCAAGTGAGGAAAATTAGGGGGTATAGAAGATATACCATCAATAGCCACCAGGGAGCACTCTGAAATAAATTGAGCAGGTCAATGGAGTGGACATTTTAAAATTTCTCTGCTGTAAATAATATGAACTCACAGGGCTGTAAAGTGATATTCTTAAAAACTTTGAGAGATTACTTTGAAAGCCAATGCATGTACATCGGGTTCAAAACATGGGGGAGGGAATCTCTAATGGATAATACAATACCTAAATCACGAGTCATGAATATCTGGAAGTGAGAAGAATTCAGTTCTTTGATTCCTCACCTCACGGGCTTCGACTTTTGACTCTTGAATTTCCCAAACTCCCCAGGTGCTGTCCACTCCTTCCCAGTCTGCATAAAAAGAGAAAAGATTCTTTCTTTGTTACCATTCATTTACACAAAAGTGCATGCGTTTGCCTTGCTGAGCAGTTACATGCATCCCGTTCCAGGTTAAACAGCACAGATGTTGAAGGATTTACTTAAGCCCAAGTTGCTAGTTATTATATTTAAAATAATGTTTAAACATTAGGCCAGAAAACAATCCGATTATTTGTAAACGTAAGATGAGACGTAAAGTGTGTGATGCTTTTATTTAATGCCTCAACAAGTTGTATCTAACTTCTAGCAACCCTAATGCAGGCTCGTGAGATATGCCAGGAGTGGTTTTAGTCTTCCCTAGCTGGATAGCTCAGTGGTTTAGATGCCTGGCTGCAGAGGCATTGGTTGGGAGTTTGATTCCCCACAGTGTCTCCTGTGAATAAATCCAGACTGTGTGGCCTTGAGCAAGTTGAACTCTTTCTGGGCATGACCAGAAGGGACTAGTAAGCCACTTCTGAGTATTCTCTACCTGAAAACCCCTGAAAAGGTCACCATAAGTCAGATTTGAATGGACAGCACATGATGATTGTGATGATTCATTGCTGTCACCTCTTAACATGATAAAAAGGGGGTTCAAATAGGTCTCCTAAGTCCAAGTCTTTCCCTCTATCCAGCCTCCAATCCTAAATTGGAATGAAAGGGATAGAGATAGGGGAGAAATCTCTGGCTATTTAGATACCTACTGGTATATAGGTTTGAATGCTGTTACACTGCCAGTCTTTGCCATCCAACATGCAGTTGAAAGACCCTTACATTTGTAATACCTCCAATGTGAGGCTGCTCAATCGATCCCAGATAGGTGTTAGACAAGACAGACCTATGTAAGCCTGATTTATATAGTGGTCCTGGGAAAGCAAAACAGCACAGCAAAGCAAAGTGTGCTGCTTGTGTACTGCCCCACAGTGCTTAAAGCCCTCTGTGTGCAGGTTACAAGTAATTATGTAGCCTACACACACACACCCCTGCAAGCTGTGTACTCATTTTACTGAACTTGGAAGAAAAGAAAGCTGATTGAACCCCAGGTCATAAGCACAGTTCTGGTTGCCTTCCCTCCAATGTATCCTGGGCTACCATTTAGGAGATTCATTGATAGACCAGTTTCTTCCTAATGACAACTTGTTGGAAGAACATATTAACACACTGGCTAAACTTTGAGGGACAAGAAATATAGGATCATTTCTCTACTGTGGGTGCGGTAAGACACAAGACACAATCCACTCGTTCTGTTTCTCTCAGGGGTTTATGGCAATGTCAAGTGAAGAAATCAAAGAGCAGCTACTGTACCTTGCCTACACTGGCCAGCAGTTGGAGGTCCGAGATGGTCTCACTTCGGCTTAACCAGAATTCTGCATTGTCATCGGCAGCAATAGCAAACTGAAACTCACCTTTAAAAAGATTGCTGGAGTTAACTAGAACATTCAGAATTCTATCCAGAAGAGAGCAAACTGCTTTCTACTCCAATATATAGTCAGCCTACCCTAAAACATTCCAAGTCTGATCACTAAACCTCTTATGATGTAGTGCAGCAAACAAGGAACTGTACTGCAAGAAACAGTAGTTTGTTCTTCCTGGCATCCACCTCCCTTTTCTGAATGTGCTGTTACTTGTCAAAATACTCCTGAGTTTGTGTTGGGCTTAGTATACTTGAAATCAATTTTAAAGTATCTATGTATCTATGACATACAGCTAAGCACATTTTTTTTTTGCTGGGAAGTGTGTTTTTCGTTCAGAAAGTGAGCGATTTAAAAACTCCACTAGGGGCTTACTTATTTTGACGTAGTTATGAATGTAATTTATTTTGAATTGGTTTTAGACAGGTGTTCACCTTTTTCAGAGTAAATTGTGTCTGTGGGCTTTGCCGTGTATTGGATTCCGTGATTGTGGGTTTCAGGCTTCAAAATAACCTTGAAGTCCAATCTGTTCTATATTGATTTTCTAACTGTAATAATGTTCTAGCACTATGCCAGTTGGAATTTAAAAAATCCTAACCCAAATATTAATAATAATACTATACAGAGGAACATGGCTTTGGTCCCTACAGCCTTTGTCACTTCAACAGAGGAAGTGAATTGGTGGCAGCAGAAGCAACAAGTGGCTGTGAGAGGCTGCTATGGGGGTGGGGCAGGTAGGCACAGGACAAAATTCTCAAAAGTGGTTCCAGGATCATGTGCTAGCAATTGGAGCATTTCCCCATAGCTATGGCAGCATGGGATTTTATTTTAGTTTGTTGGTGTAGACATTTTACTTCTGGAATGTATAGCCTTGGCAGGGCCAAACATAGGAAGATAGAGTCCCAGGGAGCAAATTTTAAAATGATTTTTAAAGTATATGTGCCCTCCAACTAAAATACCACCCCACATGGGTTTAATCAACTTTAAAACCCCTAATCCTGATTTATTTCAATACTGTAACCATACCTGCATTGGAAGAGACAGCACTAAATACTGTTGGTTACCCAATTGGGCTTTCTTGATTTTATATCATATTTACCCTGCAATTGTAAATTAGTTTAAAAAGTTATGGCTCCCAACTTTCCCACCATGAATGCTGAAGATTGTAGTTTTCCTAAGTCTCCAGATATTCCACAGTTAGAATTGTAAAAGTTTATTGGAAGGAAATAAATAGTCTAACCAGTTTAAGCCTGTGGTGTACACCTTTCCTGTTATTAGATACAACACAGAAATAACAAACAAGTAAATGTTGTATAAGTACGGTTTGATTGACTGGTACTTCCCTTTGTATTTAGTCAGTCTGGCAAAATAGGTGGCATGAATAGGAAAGACATTTTTGCTTGTGTTTGGCTCTAGTAATGAATGCCTCTCCCTTCTCTGTCCCTCAATGTACTTCAAAAGCAGAGTTCTCTACCATCTGGAGTGGAAGGGTTTGGACTGTAAGTTGAATGTAAAATAAATAAAGCAAAGTAAATACAAGAAAACCCAGACAAGACAGAACTCATTCATAGGGCAAAACTGTAAAATGAAGTAACAGAAATGTCAAAGAAAGAAAGAAAGACGATTTTCTGTTATGTTTGGAGGCCTGTGACTCATTGAAATAAAGGCTAGAATCCTATTGACAATTTGTACACAACTTGCAGAGCAAAACTCTCACTTATTGAGGAGAGTGTTTGTGCCCTTGAATGCAACCTACACCTTGTTGATGATTCCATGATTTCCCTTGCACAAATTAAACTGGGGTCAGGCCCACTAGAATGGCGCAGGCGCGCTCACTTAGGGTGGCCACACCCAGGGAGGCGCGGAAATCGCTTACGCGTAACCGCGCCTTCTCTGTGGTGGGCCCCACCCTGTGGAATAATCTCCCTAGTCAGTTGCGCCTTGCACAGTCCCTGCCCGCCTTTAAAAAGGCTCTGAAAATCTTCCTTTTTAAAGAGGCATTTGGCAACTTTATCACTTAATATTTTCCCCTTCTCCTTGCCGCCCATGCCGCCTTTTGTGGAGGCTCCTTTCACTTTATTTTATTAGTGTTCTTGTTCTCGTTTTTGTTCTCTTTTGTTGTTTTAGACTGCTGATTTATTCTAATCGTAAACCGCCCAGAGTTCCGTCTGGAAGATGGGCGGTCTATAAATACTACAAATAAATAAATAAACAAACTGGCAATAGGATTCTAGCCATTAGTTCGACTGACATGAAACTTAGTATATGTGGAATTTTATATCACTGCAAAAATTCATGATATTTGCTTCGAGCCAGAAGCAAATTACTACTTTTATTGCTAGACTTATTTTCCTGTAAATCAGGAATAGGTTTAATCTATGCTTAGATGTACCCCCTGACATTCTGAGGTTCCTGGATCAAATGACAGATCTGCCATAAGCATCAAGATGGGTAACTTCCTGGGTAGAGGTCTCCCCCAGAACAGGAGAGGAGGCACCACTGCTGGATGTCCTGCCACAGTCAAATATGCCTCTGTACTTGACATTTAAATGTGTGGCAACTGCGGAGGCACTCCTGGGTGCAGGGGAACGCTACACCCACCCAATTGTACAGGAGGACACTGTACCATCTTCCTACAATACAGACTCATGCAAGACCATAAGCAGTGTGTTCCTTTTCCTTCTTGAAGTGTTGTGAAGGACAAGAACAAGAAAGGTGAAGGCTGGGGAGGAGGTGGTGGCAGGGGCCATCCTTCTATGGTCACAGGAGGCAGTGTGATTTACAAAAAGGGTAAGGCTGGCATATGCAGTCTATACTTGCAGTTGTTCTCCATTGAAGGATATGTATTTGATTACAATGGGAGAGAGAAAAACACATGTTCTACGTTACCTACTAAATGCAATGGACTTATTCCCAGATGAGAACAGGATTGTGATTTTAAATGTGTACACTGGCTAAATGTAACCTGCTGGTAATCTTTTTCTCTTTGTATCCCTATTGAAAATTATTAGTCTTTCACTATACCACAAGAACAAACTAGTATTTGTTTCTTCAACAAACCAAAGCCTATACAGAACTTCAGCAAATGCCTTTATAAATTGATCTGTGTGTCTATTTTTGGGAAACAAAGCTCTGTGAAATCAGGCATCAAAGCTTTCATCTTTAGCATGGCCAAATATCTGTGGCATTTCTGCAAACCATCTGAATAGAGCTCCAGTACCATCACTAATTGATTGGCAATACTCGGAGAATCCCCTAGATTAGATCCCTCTCAAGTCTGGAAACAGTAATCAGAACCTTTCTGTCTAAAACAGAATCGTCTCATCAGCTCTGATGAAACCTAAGCACATTTAAATCACTCCTCACCGTCACTTAGTGGATGCAGATACCCAAATATACGCAATCCATAATTTGTCCATGTAGGAGATGTTGCCAGTTTCTTCAAAGTGGTCCGTGTCTGCAAGTGGAGGGAAAAAAGCCGAAAAGCATCATTTTTACACTGAGCTGGAGGAAAACAAAGAGGAAAATGGAACATTCAAGACAGGAAGGAGCAAGAGAACAAAAAAGGAACTCTGCAGACTTAGGTTTTGGAGAAAATGTGATATTGTTTTATGTTCTTTACATGGCTGAAAGTTTCGCAGGCAAGTTTTTTTAAACAGTTCTACTTTCTGTTAAATAATGGAATTAAATAGCATTGACATGCTTTAGAACTGCTAAGTTGGCAGGAGCTGGGGTTGACAGTGGGAGCTCACTCCGCTGCGTGGCACCCAGGATTCGAACCACTGAGCTGCTGACTTTATAGTGGACAGTTTTCAGTGCTCTCTCTCGCTGAGCCACTACGCCCCTCTATGCCAAGCCTTACTTTGGTATAATTGTGATGATTCTGTCGTACAGCTTATAAAAACTCCAAATTTACAATATCAGAGAATTAGAATATTACATGACATCAATAATACAAAGATAGGAAATAGAACAATATCAGACCTCTGAAAAGTAGAAGCATGCCTATGTACTCAGTACTTGGTTTGGGCCCCTTTTGCATCAATTACTGCATCAATGCGGCATGGCATGGATGCTATCAGCCTGTGGCAGTGCTGAAGTGTTATGGAAGACCAGGATGCTTTAATAGTGGCCTTCAGCTCCGCTGCATTGCTTGATCTCATGTCCCTCATCTTTCTCTTGGCAATGCTCCATAGATTCTCTATGGGGTTCAGGTCAGGCGAGTTTGCTGGCCAATCAATTACAGTGATCCCATGGTGACTAAACCAGGTTTTGGTACTGTTGGCAGTGTGGGCAGGTGCCAAGTCCTGCTGGAAAATGAAGTCAGCATCCCCATAAAGCTCGTCTGTGGAAGGAAGCATGAAGTGCTCCAAAATCTCCTGGTAGACGGCTGCGTTGACCCTGGACTTAATGAAGCACAGTGGACCAACACCAGCACCATGACATGGCTCCCCAAATCAACACAGACTGTGGAAACTTCACACTGGACTTCAAGCATCTTGCCTTGTGTGCCTCTCCATTCTTCCTCCAGACTCTGGGTCCTTGGTTCCCGAATGAGATGCAAAAGTTGCTCTCATCAGAAAAGAGGACTTTGGACCACTGAGCAACAGTGTTCAGGAGTGACTTGACAAGAGGAATACGACATTTGAAGCCCATTTCCAGGATCCGTCTGTGTGTGGTGGCTCTTGATGCACTAACTCCAGCCTCAGTCCACTCCTTGTCCAACACTTTTGAATGGCCTTTTCCTGACCATCCTCTCCAGGCTGTGGTCATCCCTGCTGCTTGTGCACCTTTTTCTTCCACACTTTCCCCTTACGCATAACTTTCTATTGATGTGCTTTGATATAGCACTTTGGGAACATCCCACTTCTTTTGCAATCTGTACCTTTTGGGGCTTTCCCTCCTTATAGAGGGTGTCAATGATAGTTTTCTGCACAACTGTCAGGTCAGCAGTTTTCCCCATGATTGTGATTCCTATTGAACCAGCCTGAGAGAACATTTAAAGGCTCAGGAACTCTTTGCATGTGTTATAGATTCATTAGCTGGCAAGAGTGGGATACTTTGAGCCTAAAATATTGAACCTTTTAACAATATTCTAATTTTCTGAGACTGTGAATTTGGGGTTTTCATAAGCTCTATGCCATAATCATTACAATTATAGCAAAGTAAGGCTTGACATGTCTTGCTTTGCATGCAATGAGTCTATCTCATATATTAGTTTCACCTTTGGACATGACTTACTGAAATAAATGAACATTTGCACAATATTCTAATTTGTTGAGTTTCACCGGTATTTCAATGGCTAGGCATTTTCATTATGCTTTTCTTTAAAAAATGATGCTAGTTGACCTTTGGTGGCCAAGAAAGAAATATAAATTCCCTCACAAGTAGACAGTCAAGGAAAAACAAACGTGCACAATTGTATGCTAAGCTATACGGGGATACTCACATGAGGATACAATGGGAAATGGATGTTGTTCCTCAGCTGTTCGATAGAGCCACCACACCAGTCCTCAAAGACATGGAGGTTGACTTGGCCATTTATCTGCAAACACATGGAAACACAGGAAGACATTTCGTTTACTAACTATTCCCATTGGCTGGTACCCTGTTTTCCTACCCCTGCTCTCCATTTAAAGGGCCAGATCCATGCATGCCAAGGTGAGTTTAGAGTTGCAGAGGGTTCAATTGCTTTCTTTTATACATGTATCTGCATAACAGGAAATAATCACCTATGCACTGCACAGTGTATAGGTACAAATTTCATTACAAAAAGTTGAAAGTACTGTAAACAAGAATTTAGCAGCCTTGTACATCTCAGCATTTAAACTGTTTTATAAACCTCCCCTTCTTCCTTCCTTTTTGTAAAAACACAATGACAGAAATGTAAAATACTCTGTACCGTAATTGTGAGAATACCTAATTAGGAAGAAATGATCTGCCATGGCTAGCTGTTTTGTACTGCATGGATTCAACTGTCTCTATTCTGCTCTATAATCTTCCACCCACACCATCCCCAAATGGATATCCTTTCAAAATAAACAGTAAGGTTTCTTTCTAGCTTTCTTTCTTGTCTAACATCAGTCTTTATAGAGGGGTTACTCCTAACCAATAAATATAAGCTCAGGAATAGGCTGTTGCCCTCTGCCAGTAAAAATACCAAATAATTGTAACAAGCACAACACATTCAGGGCAATGTTAAGTCAGAGGTTGGGGGTTTGATTCCCCACTGTACCTCCTTGACAAAGGCTGAACCTGATGATCCAAAGGGTTCCTTCCAGATCTACAGTTCTAAAATGATGGTTATGATGATGATTTTAACAGGCAAATCACCATGGTGTAAATATTTCTGCTCTGGCCACTGGGAACAACAGGAGACTGTCTTCTGTCTTGCGGCACAGAGACCTTAGAACTGCTGGTTTACAAAAGTTCCATAAAACTCCATCTAATTGTCATTTGGTCTAGTAAGGAAAAAAAGGATTATTTTGAATCCCATACGAAAGTTCCCTTTAATTGCGTCAAGTGCATCAAGTGTTTCCTGTTTCTGTTGCGGGCGCACTCGCTTCAGGTGGCCATGCCCAGAGAGGCCCGGAAAACCTTGACCCGGAACCGGGCCTTCTCTGTGGCGGGCCCCACTCTCTGGAACCATCTTCCTAGCGATGTGCGCCTTGCAGAGTCCCTGCCGGCCTTCCGGAGGGCTTTAAAGACCTTTCTCTTCCGGGAGGCCTTTGGTGACCTTGTTTAGTTTTCTTTCATTCTTTTTTTTTTTCTCCCCCCGCCATCTGCCAGCATAATTTGCCAATCTGCAGTCTCTGCCATCCTGCAGCTCTTGCCATGGTTGCTATTTTAAAATTGTTTGTCTTTGTACCATTTGTTGTGTGTTGTGTAGTCTACTTGATTGTATTTTGTGTTAGTGCTGTGAACCGCCCAGAGTTCCTACGGGAAGAGGGGCGGTATATAAGCCCTACAAACAAACAAACAAACAAATAAATAAATAAATAAATAAATATTTTGCAACCCTTCTGAAGAGCCAACAACTCCCGATATCCAAAGAGATACTCCTTAAGATAACTGAATTATAGATGGGCACAAAATTGAAAAATGACAAATTGGAGTGGTTTGAACAATGAACCATCTCTGATCCCTGAAAAAATGAACTACAGCAGTTTGCTCCCGCCCCCCTCCCTCGATTCATATCCACTCCCTGTGCAGCCTGCTTGCCCCTTTCCCACTCTGCTTGTTACCTCCTATCTGGTCCTGTCACCTCCTCCTTTTTCTCCTCCTCTGCAAACTTCAGAGCACATGTACACACCTATCCGCTGAGTGGAAAAAAGTTTGGTACTTTGTTTCATTTTGGTGAAATGGGTTGCAAAAGTGAACCACTTTTTGTTTGTTTGTTTGTAGTTCAGTTCAAGCCCATCTCTAAACTCAGAGTCCATGGGCAGCTTTAAATATTACACACCTAAGACTTTCTTTTAAAAGCATTTTTCACGCATATCCTGAAGGAATGATTGCTCTTTCAAGATATCTACACTCTGTGGCAAACATGGGTTTGTTTTCATCAATGGGTGGGCACCACTTATATGTGCAATATGAGTGAGCAGCAAAGATATTAAGAATAAAAACTAGGAGTTCCAAATATCTCAAATTGTGTCACATTCAGTAAGGCTTCAACTTGATAACTTTGTTTTGTCCAGCCCCAGTGCTGAAGCTCTGAGATCAGTCTATATTAAATGAGTTCAGAAAAACTGTTCTAATTTAAAAATTCCTCTCACAAAACTAATTTTAAAAAATTACTGTGCATCAGAACAGCTTGCAAGTATATTACCACAAAGGATATGTAGAACTGGGTAGAGAGGAGAGCCAGATCCTGAAATAAAGAGAATTCTCACCACCACTAGCTATTTGATTGATTGTTTGGTTTGATTTACTATATTTGCAAACAGGAGATGTAAATATTTCCACAAGCTTTTAAAAGGATTCTTGGGTTATCTTATCTACCGCCTACCATCTTCAGGACAAACAACTTTTAAAGAAAAACTTAAAGGACTTAAAATCTCAGTTGGGATTCCCCAAAGTATGGCTACCAATTTGAATGTAATAGGCTTTTAATTTCTTGTGCTGGTCTTCTATTTTCCTGAAATCCAGTTGCTGTGTTATGCAGGTGGAAAGCCAAAACTGCAACAGTCACTCACTTTTACTGTCAGAAGGACTCCTGCCAGAGTATTGCCCATAAAACTTGTTCCTCTCAGGCAGACCATTTGAAGGAGCCAACTCCAAGGGAAGTTTGGAAGACCGTCACCAGGAACCAGGCTTTCTCAGTGGTCACACCTCGTCTGTGCAACCAGGTGACCCCTGAGATTGGATTGACCCACATGCTACACGTTTTTTAAAAAACAACTTAAAACCTGGCTGTATAGATATGCTTTGTATCATTTTTCAATTCACTGGTTTTTATATTCTAATCCGCCTCTATTGGTTTGTATTGTACTTGATGTATTATTCTTTGCTTGTTTTAGATTTAATTATGTTTGATTGGTTAAATTCTTATATTTGTTTACATTGTATATTGTTTAATTGTATTATTTTGGATATATATTAACAATTAAACATATTCAAATTAACAAAATGTACAAATCTATATAAATTAACAATTAACAACCCACAAGGGTTTTTTAACTTTTAACATATTGGATGCCTGGGGGCTCACTGTTTTTGTCTGGGTTGTTGGTGATTGGTTTTATAATAAATATTTTTTTAAAAAATTGTATTATTTTGTATTGGTCATGTTCTAACTTTTGTAAACTGCCCAGAGTGACCCTTGGTCAGATGGTGCAGTGTAAAAATCAAATAAGTAAATATGTAAATAAATTTTAGCCAGCAATTAATGAGTTCCTGATTCTTGAGTTCTTCTCAAGGAACTGGAGGCTGGTATCCCAGAAAATCACAGCGACAGCTCATTAACTGCTGGCAAGTGGGCAAATGCTACACCTTTTGCCATCTGCTTCCTTAACAAAGCAACATGATTTCAGCCCTTGCTTCAAGTCTATAAAAGACTGTGCACCCTCACTAAAATTGATGCCTTTCTCATATCTGTATTATCTAAATCCAGTGTTTAAAACATGAGCAATCTAAACTACATTTTTGTTGTTATTAGGCATGGATGTTACATTTGGCCTAATGTTCTACAGAGATGGAGAAAGACAACTGATACTATATTGTCTAAAGGGAAACCTGATATCCCAAGCTTATACAACAAGCTTGCTGTCTCCACTTATCATTGTTGTTGTTGTTGTTGTTGTTGTTGTTGTTGTCGTCATCATCATCATCATCATAGAATTGCACAGCTGGAATGGAATGCTTAGGGATCATCAAGTCTAGCCAGTCTCAAGGAGGCACATTGGAGAATCGAACTCTCTACCTCTGGCTCCACAGCAATGCTGTAGCCACTGAGCTATGACACTACAATACTGTTATTTATTTTGGGGCTATGATGTTTTTTTCCTCCCGTTCCATATATTCTACAATGCCAGGTCTGATGAAAGGTATTGTTAGACTTAAAAGCTCACCTTTATTACATATTTTAGTGGACCAATAAAGGAATTACTGGTACTCACCCCTTCGTAGCCATTGTTACAAACACAGGTGAACACACATCTATCAGGTGAACACACTTTGCTTTTGGCCAGTCTGTGTTCACTTGGGATACATGCACTTGCTTTGTCAATGACTAGAAAGGTTATAACACTCACAGCACTTAATACTTCTTTTAACAATGCTATGGTTGCTTTGAAATTCCATTTTCCGTGCCTATATTTACTTTCATTTTCTGTGTCTGTATTTACCCAATGTGGACTGTATAAAAGCCTGGGGATAAATATTTCACTCTTTGTATCTAGATTGCAATCTATTGAAATCTACATTAACTTGCTAGTTTTCAGATGTCATAATATTTCTCTATTTTTTGTTACTGCCTCTTGGAATACTGCTTCAATAGGTTCCATCAAAGGTAGCTTGGTTATTTTAACATTTTCTCAGCCCAACTTCCACGTGATTAGTCATTTTAGGGCCACCTCCTTGAAAAAAAACCAACAGAGAAATGAAATGACTACTGGTTTCTTGGGAAAAGCCCTTTCAAGTGTGCAATTACTATGAATTTTATGGTTTGGCAGTTCGATATCTCTAGGGCAGATCAGCTGCATGCAATCTGAAGAATATGCAAATGCGGGTGAAGATAAGCGAGACAAAAAGGAGGTTTGAGTCAGAGAAGAATGGTGACATTGTGCTCTGCTAAGAAAATCTCAAAGGGGCGTTTATAAAATGTTCCCCTTCGCTACTGAAGGTCCTGGCTACCCCACCTTTAAATAATGTCCAATGACTTGAAGTCCTTAGTATATATTCAGCAGAAAACTATAGGCTTGCAAAAACCGGCTAAGAAACAGTAGCTACAAAGACCTCTTCTGTTCTCAAGTGTACCAATTCAGCAGGTGGAGGGAAAAGGAAGAAGAGATGCCTGTCCTCCTTTAAAGGACCTCATGTTTCATCAAGCTAAAGGTGACCATTCCTGAAGAACAAAGGTGACAGAGGCACTCAGCTTCCAAGTCCTAGTTTAGAACAACATTTAAGGTTATCATAGTATTGTAGAATAGTGAAGCTGGAAGGAGCCTAAAAGGCTGTAAAGACTAACCCCCTGTGCCATGCAGGAATACAAATCAAAGGATATCTGTCAGGAGAAGGTTGTCCAAATGTCTCTTTGAATGCCTCCAGTGTTGGAGCACTCACCACCTCTTGAGGTAAATGGTTCCACTGCTGTACAGCTCTAACAGATGGGAAGTTTTTCCTGATATTCAGCTGAAATCTGGGTTCTCTTAACTTGAGCCCACTGTTGCACGTCATTTTTGCTTACATTTTGCATATAAGATTAAGCTTATGACTTGAATCACACACATTCAACAGTGTCCTATGTAGACATGGTTACTTGAACTGAACTCTAAGGAAATAAAAGTGCTCAAGTCTTTCACAGTTTAGGAAAGGAAAGGTCTCCTTTAAAACTCTCAGTAATGAGATGGGCATCTGCAGACAAGGAATGCCTAGGACTTACAGAAAGTGTTGCTACAGATCAGGCGATGGCACATATCCTTGATGTATGCCACTACCAAAATACCCAAACCCGTTATTTCGGAAAGCAGAATTTTTACATCATAGAATCATGGAATAACTGAAGGAGCCTACAAGACCACTGAATCCAAACACCAGCTCAAGGGAGGGTGAGTCAGTTATGCTTTCTGCGGCCTACTTTTGAATTAGCCTCGCGGCGCAGTGGGTAAATGCCTGTACTGCAGGTAAAACTGTGCTCACGGTTCACTCAAGGTTCACTCAGCCTTCCCTCCTTCCGAGGTCGGTAAAATGAGTACCCCAGCTTGCTGGGGGGGGGGCAATGTGTAGCCTACATACTGTAATGAAACTGTAAACCACCCAGGAACTACTTGGAGTGGTATGAGGCGGTATATAAACAGACCACTTTGCTTTGCTTTTGCTTTACATAATCACGTGCTGTGCCTAACTAGATCAAGTTATACACTCAGAATAACAGGTTCTTTGCAAGCAGGACAGTAGAGACATAACAATATTAAGATTCATTGGCTTTGGAGCTATAAAACTATGGAAAGAGCAAACAAATGCTGTATCCCATTATCATTAAGTGCCATCAATTCAATTATTATGACTTAAAGCAACCATTTTCAGGATTTTCTAAATAAATTTAGAATCAGTTTATAATTCCTTTCTTCTGGGATTGTGCAGCTTGCCCAGGGCCTCATATGCCGGCTCTTTTGGAATGCCCAGCGGGGAATTAAACTCTCAACCCAGACACCTAAATAAATGAGTTATCCACACCTTCAATCCATGCCTATGCCTGTGCACACAAGGCAATCTAGCCCCACAAGACAATGAACAAGAAAAGTGCCAAACCTCTTCATTCTTCTTTCTACAAATCATGTGAGATCTCATTTCATTGCTTGGTTTCCCTTGAACACACACCTTATGTTCAAACAAAGTATAATTTCATAGAACATGGGAATAAAATCATGACTTCTTTGCTTCTTGGACTGTTTATTAGGCACAGGAGTCCTTGTGCCATAAGTTGCAGAGAGAACAACAGAGGTATCATGTATGCTCTTATACATACCCCTGTAATACATTTAGGAATAAGAGTCTTGCTTAAATTAATCTGTAAACTGCTACAAACCTGAGCCATAAATTAAACTGGAGAAACCACAAACCAATTGGGGCACATAATTCAATTATTTATTCTCTATTCTGCATCAGCAAATGACCTTGCCTTCAAGATGTAGCAGTGGCAAAAATGAATTAACGGTATTTTTGGTCAAAAATTTTTTGGGTTATAGAGGATAGTGGAGGAAACATGATTTAACAATACTAGGTGGGAGAGGATGACCAGATGGCATTTTATATTGCCTCAAGCACTGTTTTTCAAACTTTTATCAGCACAAATAGAGTGGCCTTGCTGCTAGATGGATGGTATAAAACTCTAACGAACAAACAAACAAACAAAAATGAAAGAATGAAGACTAAACTCCATTTTCCCTTCGAGCACAAGGAACAAAATAAAGGCAATCAAGTTTGTATACTTTTCAGATCTACTAACAGTAAGAATAAAGTACCATGAGCAGCCTGCACTTGTAAGCAGCTACTGCACTGTCCACCAGAAACTGTAGTCCAAAGCTCCTTTCTCATGTTTCTGAAGACCACAGGCCATAACCTTATATCTGCAAGGTATTTATTAAATATTAACCTCAAGCCTCCAGGAAGAAGAGTTCTCCAATGCTGTACTATTGCTTCGGCCTCTTCGGTGCACTTGGTTCTGTACCTACATAAAGAAAAGATTTATTTTTCCTATAGAGCCGAGACAGTGTACATGATGACAGGGTTTGGGGTGTGTAGAAGCAAAAGGCAATGCATGCACAGGTTTATTGTGAAATATCAGCACCTGGAGTATATACAACAACTTTACCAACAGCCAGCTCTACTTACTGTGCCCATCGAGCTTATTAAAAAACAGATCACAATATTTGCCTCCATAACAGTCTTTTTCAAAGCATATCCTGAATGGATAAATGAACTGTGGACATTTTCATCTGACAGTCACAACAACACTAATCTTAGAAAATGGCATGGAAAAAATAACCAGAAGGTGAAAACATCTTCTGTCTTCTAGGAAAACACTAAGAAGTAATTCAGGCTACTTAGTCTGGTTTATTTCCCTCAGACTGGGTTTTAAAACCTGGGCACATTGCCTCTGTAACTGGCAGCTCCTGGGCAAAATTAACTGCGAAAACAGGGAATGAGATTTTACAATTCAGAGTACAGTCTGAAACTTCGGTGAGAAGCCAATGGCAAAACAAGGAAAATAAAAACTAAAAACAAATGTACAAATCATCCATACAGATAAAAAATAATAATTTTTCATCACATTATGATTTATTAAGATCTCTACTTGTCCAGGTCTAATCATGAGCACCCCAATTGTCTGAGGGGGCTGATCTGGCAGTTTTTGTGTTTCTACAATGTCTCCTTTCTCTCTTTAGTTACCCTACAAATAAAGCCATCTCAAATCAATTAAAGAACAATGACGTAGTAACTCTGGCCAATAAATTTGACAGGTCTTTACTGACACTCATAAAAACAGGATCTGTATTTGTTTCAAAACAGAAATAATACAGCACATTCCACTCTGTATTTTTAAAATTCATAACAAAGACTAAAAACATTACTGAAATATGTTCCTAATACAGGACAGGTTAGGTGTGTCTTGGAGATACATCAAAGAAATCCTGGATTATAGATACTGAACATGTTTTAATTGTACTGGACTGTATATTGTCCCTCATTACTGTAGGCCACCTTGGGTCCTTTTCCAAGGAGAAAGGTGGGATAAAATACTCTAAAATAAATAAATAAATAAATAAATAAATTTATCCAGATTTGCCTCTTGGATAAAATGGCTCCAACACTAGGTGTCTGTTCCTGATAGACAGGAATATCCTTTTCTCCGCACACCAGACCCAGCTCTTTCTGCAGCATTTTCAACCAGTAGGAGGACTAATCTTGGATTAAAGGTTCTTCTGTTGATATACCAAATGTCAAACTAAAACTGTTTGACATTTTAATTCATCCGAAGATACTTTAAAAAAAAACAGTGTCACCAGTAAGCATTGTGAACTCTTCTGACCTCTAGCTTCTGCGGAAGATAGAACTGAAGGCTTGGATCCAACATAGGACTGTCTTGTTTTCCCAGAGCCTTAGCCAGTTCACTCCAGCTTCCATATCCTGCACAGAGATAAGAGAAGATCATGAATAAACAGCCATTGTAAAAATCACCCAACTCCTGAGCCCTCCATGGCCATTTCCTCATTATGCTCTTATTATGCCTCTGATTTTATGCCTCCGGTTAGGCTTATTTTTACAGTGAATGTTGTATTACCCAATATTGGTTACATTTTAATGGCAACTCAAGGTTTATTGTAATGAGGATTAGCCTACCCTCCCCTTTTTCCTCATTTGGGGCAGCAGAGAAGAGGATGTTTTCAGCTTTTGGTCCTGGTTTTGAAAAATCATATACAGTATCATCATGTCTTCTACACTGGAAACAAAGCCAATTTTAAATCATGGTAGGGATGTAGAGGTAAATGGTGATATCTGGATCTGAAATAAAACCTCAGCTATCCCAAGGGATTTTGTGTGTGTGTGTGTGTGTGTGTGTGTGTGTGTGTGTGTGCGCACGCATGTGTTCCCTAAAACATTTATTTATTTATTTATTTATTTATTTATTTATTTATTTATTTAATATAGCTTGTATGCCACCCACTACTCTGGCTAATAAATTTGACAGGTCTTTACTGACACTCATAAAAACAGGATCTGTATTTACCACTAAAGACCCATTAGATGTATCAAAAAGGCAAATCACAAATAAATACCGTAAATGCTGGATTTATACTTTTGACTTTCAGAGCTTGTAAACATGAGGCTGCCAAAAAAGCCTTCCTATCCCCAATGCTAAGTAGGAGTGTGATGTTTTAGTGATTGCAATGTGTTTTGATCTCACTTAATTAGTTCTTTTATTACCTTTCGTTAATTATTCATCCTTTAGAGTGCCAAAGCATTTTCATACCCTGGTCAGCACACTCTGGAGAACCAAAGTAGTCAAAGCTTCACCCAGACAAACTTAAGAAATCGAGTTTTCAACCCCCTTAGCACTGTGGAGATATAAGCCCCTCATTCAGTAGCAACAATTTCACACCTTGTTCATGTGAGGTGGCATATTAGCCAGTCTAATATTTAAATCACTAGACTTCTATATGCACAGGAGATGAGCCCAAGCAGAAAAGAAGGCAACTTTGCAAAATTATTTATTATAAATGTGAAAGGTTCACAAGGTACTGTTCTACAGGAATGGTGGTATTTCTGGTTTTGTCAGCTTTTCCTTCTAAAAGAATATGTGAACATTCTTGAATGTTTGTATTTCATAGTTGAAAAGGGAAAAGCAAAGTCTTCCAAGAACAGGTTTGGAAAATGATTTGCACAGATAAGGAGGATTGTGTCCTTCATAATGACAGAGATGCACATGCAGCCTGTACATACAGTCTTATGAGACTGACTTCTGAATAAACATGTCTAGGGTTGCTGTGCAGTTTTGTTTGATAGCTATGTCTCACATAGTAGCAAAACTAAGACAGATATAAATGCTGTAGGGTAAAAAAACACCCCATGTTTTACCAGGGAGAACTTGCTGCAGTTTGCACACAGTAAGAAGTCATTATGTTGTTCACAGAAGGGGCAATTTGAAGAACGAATCTGATATAACATACCGTAAGTAATTACTGTGATGAAACATTTTAGTTCTTTAAACTGTTAAAACATGACAATATTACCTACCATGGACTTTCCTGCTGTAAAGCATGCTAGTCAGCATAAGCTAAAATCTGATTATGTTGCTTTTATTGATATTGATATATTAATATCAACTATTTGCTTCCCTTCCCTTCTTGGATGCACTCCTGAATGTGGTGAAATGGTTTGAGTGTACCAGCAAAACGCAGAGCAATGAGGTCAGGAGGCTAGACTTTACTTGGCAGCAGTGCTAGATGAAGGTAATACTAGTGGAGGAGGCATGGTAAACCACTGTTGAATGTTCCTTAAAATAAAAACCTTATAATGATATGATCCCAAATGAGACAAAATATAGTGCTGGAAGGTTAGATTTTCAGGGCAGAAAGCAATGAGAAGAGCAGCAGACAAGTATGAATAGTACTGTCACTAATGATGCAACTAGATTAAAGCTGAAAGGATGCCTAGTGGCTGACATGTGCAGGAAAGGATGGTCTGAGCCCAATCTGGAAACTGTAAAGCAAGAAATAGAACTTTATTTATTTATTTATTTATTTATTTATTTATTTATTTATTCAATTTATATGCCGCACCATCTGGCACCTGTGCCACTCTGGGCAGTTTACAAAAGTTATCAACATAAATAATTCATATACAATATGTTAAAATATCTTAAAATAAAACATAATAAATGATATAAATCAAGGCAGCAACAGTAATAGAGATCAAAGATAGACTGAGGGCAGAACAGAAGCTAATTAAAATTTTCAACAGATCAGCAACACGAATAATGAATAACCAGGGAAAGCAATTTTAAGAAGCAAGGTCTTCAGCTGTTTTTTGAAGGCCTATAACGTGGGAGCCAAGCAGATCTCTGAAGGGAGGTGGCTCCATAGCCGAGGCAACACCACCAAACATATAAACATTGCACTACTTGGTGGCAATGAACTAAAGTGGTCCATAATGGGACATTTACAGAGTGTTGTATTCTGGAAATCATAAACTTCTTTTATAATTTTCGGGTTATAAAAGAAACTCAATTGGCAAAAGAAAAGAAAAGAATGCTGAAGATATGACCCAGCATGTAACCTAACCCATCACGCTTCAAAATGCAACGCCTCCCTCCTCTCTTTTGGGCTAACCAACTACAGTAACTAAAATTGGCTCTCAACGTGTAGCCCAAGCCTGAGTGGACAACTCAGATAATTCTGAGGTCAGAAGCTGGGCTTTGTTGTTTCCATGCCTTTTACTGGGTGTTCTGCATTGCATTGCATTGCATGGGGGAGGGGAGAGTTTGAGTTGAACCTCATTGCTTCCATGACCGTGTGTTCTGTATTGGGGGGGTGTTCCTGCTGAGCATGCCTTTAAAGTGCACTTTATAAACAATTTTGAACAGATAAAATACCTTTTCTTCCTCAGGAACGGATTAATTGATTTTCAATGCATTCCTATGGGAAACATCGCTTCAGTTTACAAATTTTTAGAATACAAGAAGTCCCAGAGAATGCATTAATTACTTAAACTGAGGTGCCATTGTAGGTGTGCTGCAAGCAATTCCTACCAAACAGTGAGAGAAAATAGTATTGGATGAGACAACTAAATCATCAGTGAGTTCTGTCAAGTACCTGAGGCTGTTTTGATGACTTATGTATTTTTCCACCTGACCCTGTAATGAACTCTGGCTTTCGTCCCATTATGTCCCTGAAGTCATCAATCTGACATGTTGTGAAAAGACAGGAGTATAAGGAGGTAGATTCAATTGGATACTGCTACAGTATCAAAGCAGGACTGTACCTTGGGTAATATTGCTAACTTCCACCTTTTTCTATTTAATGCACACAAGAACAAAACAGTAACACTTATATAAGATAACTAACAAAGTTGTTTTCAACAATTATTAGTGGACATTGGTTTCCAAATAATTTTTAAAAACTTGAGATTTTCCCCTTTTCTTGTCAGGATTCACTGAAGCATATTCAGGACAGGCAGATTATATTTATCATTGCAATCATTTTTAAAAATCGTTGAATGTCTTAGTGATGCTTGTTAGCTACCTTAGACCCCTATTATTTTAATGGAAAAGTGTGCTAAATATGTAATAAACAGGTAAAGAAAAGTTATTTTCCCACTTTGCATTGTCAACAGGCAAGTAAAATGAGATGGCATTTTTAATATTTTTATTTGCAATTTTAAAAGTAATGTTTTAAATGTTTAATACTATAGTTTTAAACTTCCCTTGATTTATTTTAATTAATTGATGATTCTAAATTTGTACTGCAGGAGAAAACCATGATAAAAAGAAAAGAAAAGAAAACCGTGGGAATCAGTCCTACAAGAAGGAGCGCTCATTGCAAATTTGAACAGCTTTTAAAAGAGAGTAAATTCATGGAGGATATGTATCTACAAGGGCATCTTCAGAAATATTTGTGGGGTGGAGCAACGTCTCTTAATGATATCTATGGATTCTTGACCTGATTGTAGTTTTTACTCTGTTGTTGGCCAACAGTGCTTTCAGAGCCATAACTTGGCCTCTCTTCGGCAAAGTGAAGCTTCTGCAAGCTGATGAAGTCATCAATCGTGAGGTTTTATTGTTGTTGGTTGTTGGTTAAAACTTTGCTATTCCATTCTCCTGTATCTCAAGGCACCTTTTCACCTAGAAAAACCTTTGGGAGCCTTGAGATGATGGGTGAGAATTTAATGCTGTTTGATTTAAAGGTCAGCGCTGGAAGGACCACCAGAGCTTAACTGGCACTCTTGCTCCAGGTGGCCTCCCATAGGGAGGCCCATAAGGTTGCCACCCGCAATCAGACCTTCTCGGTGGCTGGGCCGGCCATGTGGAACAATTTGCCTAGCGAGATTCGCCAAGCTCAGTCCCTAACAGCTTTTTAAAAAGCATTAAAAACTTGGCTTTTTAAAGAAGCATTCAGCGAATGTCTCTCTTGTTCTTCCCTGTGCCCTGTTCTCACCATCCTCTGCTTTTGTGCCTCTTGCCGGACTCTCTGTTTTCTGTTTTTATTGTACTATTGTTCCTGATTTATTAATTGCCTGCTTTGATTTTAACCACTGTTTATGTGTTGATTTCTATGTAAACTGCCCAGAGTTCCTTTGGGAAAATCAGTGCGGTATAAATAAATAAATAAATAAATAAATAAATAAATAAATAAATAAATAAATGCCTTAAAATCACCATTGATGGTTGTGCTAGGATTGTAAGCAATATTATTTGGCATTAAAGGAGTCTTGTGGTGCAGTTTTAGATATTCTTTGTAAATTCTTACTCTTTCTGCACCCAGTGACAAAAAAGGAGATTAGAAATAGTCTGCCTGGAAGATCCCTCAATTGATGGTCCACCAAAGACTCCAAGATTCTCACCTCTGTAATACAGTAGTCATAATATAATTCCAAGTTTTCAGTTGTCAATAATTAAGCATTTTCAGCTACTTTTTGTACAAGGAAAAATCCATTTAAAATAAATACACTGAAAAAAATGTGCTTGCTATCTCAGCAACTGCAAATAAAGGATACAGTTATCTGTGGCAGGCACAACACCACTTGGTGTTTCCAATTTGAGTTCTAACCTACAGGTTGGCAACGTGACAAACACTATTCTGTCTAAACTGCAATCAAACATTTAACAAAGGCACTACAAACCATGAATGTGATCTCAAACCCCAGTATTAGAAAAAAGAGCTGATCTCCTAACAAACAGTACTTGTCTTCAGCAATTCCTGGATACCACCAAAAATAGAAAGTAGAACAGGGTGCCCTACATAAAACAGGAAAACTATCAAGTCTATTGAAGGGACAGAATGCAGACTTTAAAAAAAAGGCTTGTCAAGCATGGCGGTATGCTTCTTCCAGTAGCACTCTGACAAGAGAAGAGAAAGTATCCAGTCTGTGACATACCGTAATAATTTTGTGGTCTACCTCATCCATTTTTCTGCAACACAGAGATGGAAACCTACAAAGTGGACCGGTGACTGTCTGTATTGGTACTATGACAGGGGATTGGATAAGTGGGGAGGATGTTTCTTTTCATAGAAAGATCACTTCTGAACATCAAAAGCCACTCTGAACAGAGCTGGAAATCTAGATGAGAATCCCTCAACACATTTCTTCCCTCAACAAGCTGTCTATCAAGAGGCTAAAAGTAGAAATTCCAACCACAGCATGCCTGTAATTACTTTACCATTGGTATATTTTGTAGAAAGGTTCTTGCTGGTTAAGTGTAGGTATCACGTCATCCTACCTCCTACAGAACAGTTACCACAAAATAGCTTTATTCCTTTTCATTACTATGGGTGTGATGGAAACAGTTTTGGTCAGACAAGCCATTCTTTTGAATCTATCCTCTGAAGCGGAAACAAGTGCTTTTATGTTCAGAGAAAAGAGACATCTTATGGTGACTTTTTTGTCAACTCCAATTTCTTCTAAACACTTGCTCTTTAGGCACCGCACCCAGCGTGCCAATTACCACTGGGACCACCTGGTATAGCAATATCAATGATTCACACTTTTTTCTTCTCCACAATAATAATATCTGGGCCATTATGCTCCAAAACCCTGTCTGTCTGTATTTGGAAGTCCCAAAGTAATTTTGCATGCTCATCTTCAATCACTTTTTCAGGCTTATGATCCTACCAGTTCTTTGCTACAGGCAGATGATAGTTTTGACACAATTGCCAGTGGACCATTCGAGAAACTACATTGTTCAAATTTATTATTATTATTATTATTATTATTATTATTATTATTATTATTATTATTATTATTATTATTATTATTATTATTATTGAAAACCCCCATACAACCATCATTTAAGGGTAGGATTGTTCATGTCATGCAAAATGTTAAGTGATTGCTTCCTTCACAACTACACCATCAGTTCAGAAATATTTTGCTTTTTCCTTCCTTTTTAGCTTTGTTTTGCCTTTGAGAGAAGTGTTTTTCCTTTCTGTCACTGCATGTTCAGCGGGGTTATACAGGGTGGTTAACATCCAGTTTCCAATATGGGAATGTTGATGCACATCTATGTTGTAGGGATGTCATCTGCTACTTTTTCCCAACTCAAGCCTTCAGTATCATTGTAGGACCAAATCAGTAAATTACATGTCTGTTTAAAGCCACTCTTTCTCAGCCACATCTCTATCTCCAAAGGAAAATCAAAAAGCAGGCATGCAAATAGAGACTCTATCATTTTGCTAATAGAGAGGTTCTCATTTCCGGAATCACTGAGGAACAAGAATATAATAAAATGTCTAGTATAAAGCAACATGGGCACCCCAGTGCATATACAAATTTATACAAGGCGGCTTGCAGTAATGATGGATAATATACAGTCCAGTACAATTAAGACATATTCAAGTATTGAGAACTACAGCATTCTACAGCATCAAAAGACAACATTACATTAAAGCTAGCAGAGAATGTGTGCAGTTAAAAGGAGAGTAAAATTCCATGTAATGCCTTGTGTGCAATAAAGAGTGAGGGAAACTAGCATTGAGAACATTGTGTCAATGCAATCACAAAGTCTATAAACACAAAGTTTATGTGTTCATGTATGATAGATTCATATAAAAGTCACATAATAGGTAATCCATCATTCAGGGAAAGCTTGCCTGAAGAGAAAGGTCTTTGCCTGTTTCCAGAAAGACAACAGAGATGGGGCAGTCCTGGCCTCCAGTGGGAGGGAGTTCCAGAGTTTGGGCGGAGCAGTCGAGAAGGCCCTTTCGTGTGTTCCCACAAGATGTGACTGTGAGGTTGGCTTCCAGAAGCTGAAGTCTGTAGAATTATGCTGAGAATATGTAAAATGTGCAAATTATCTAAAGAAGAGGTGGCATTTCCAGGGATATACAACTCCTAATGAGCACATCCTAGTAATTAAGGAAGATGAACAAACATTTGCAAAGCACAGCATTACTGTAAAAGTTGTTTAACCAGCTGGACGTATGTCACTGCATAACAGCTTTTTTCTTTCTGACTCCCACATACAAATTGGATTGATAGTCTTGCCGATCTTCAGCTGCCTCCTTTTAATTTTATTCCTCCCCACAGCCACCTTCACCATAAGCAGTCTTCACTAAAAAAAGAATTGGTCACAGGATCTGCCTCGCACTGGCAGAAAGGGCTCTACTGACAGCAGGTGCCAACACCTTATATATAATAAACATATAACAAGGGGAAAATCTTTATAGACACCCCCCCACACACACACACATCAGAGTTTATCATGTATAACAGAGTTCTCAACCTTCCGTGTAGCATCTTCAAGGAGGCAGAAGGGCTGCCATGGGAAGCACTGGAACAGGAAAATACCCTTTCATCAATAGTTGAATACAGTAGGATGGTATCCGTGTGTGAGGGTTCACTGGTCCGGTATATCGGATCTGAGGTAAAGTAATGATTGTCCAGTCTTGTAGCTTGATTTTCCAATAAATATTTATTCTTTGTTTCAAATTGCGTCTTTCTTTCTTACAACTGGGGCCGTAGTTTCTTCCCGCGCATTATCAACAATAAACTCTTCTAAAACAAATGGATTTTTAAATGAACTTTCAAATAAACTGTTAGGCATATCAATCTCAGGGGAACTTATATTGGAGGGTACGTCCCTCTCCCATGGCATTGGCTCCCACAGCAAGGGTGGTGCGCCCACTGAGCCACCGGATTCTCCCTCACAGAGTTTTGCCATCTCTCCCGCATCCTCTCAGTGTTTCCTGGCCATCTGACTGGTCTAACCTCCACCAATCAGGTTAGCGGCTCCAGCAATCTCTTTTCCTCCTTCTCCCTCCAGCCACCTCTCTCTTCAGTCTGTGTGCCAATGTCCCTCTGTAACGGTTTCTCCCCTTTTTCCAACTGCCAATCCCCATACGCGCCTGTCTCTCCCTTGTCTCCGCTGTCACTCACCCAGAATGCTTCTTGCAATACCTCCCCCTCTTTTCTATCTCCTTCACCCCATTCTTCTCTCTGGGATTCTCTATTCTCTTCTAACTTTACATTTTGTTCCTCTCTTTAACGGGTGCTCCATCAGACGGCGCACCACCGACTTCCTCTGTTTCCTCCTTGTCCTTCTCACACCGTGGAAAATGAAATCCGTGGATAAGAGAGAACGCTCCCCCAAAAAAAAACCCCAACTGCTATTTTGTGACAGTAGCTTGTTTTTGGCTGCGGTTTTGAGACAGTAGCTTGCTTTATGGCTGCTGTTTGTGACAGTAGCTTGCTTTACACTGCTGTTTTATGACAGCAGTTTGCTTTATAACTGCTGAATTATTTATTTAATTTTTTTCCTCAAACTTGTGGATAACTGAATCAGTGGATAATGAATCAGTGGATACAGGGGTCCTACTGTACACCTAAATCTGAATCCAACTCATGCCATCTTACTGAAAGGTGCTTCAAGAGTCTTCAGGTAGAAATGAGGTATTAAATTTCAGCACTTATTGGAAAACCCCTAACAAATATTACTATGAGATCTTCTGGGTCTCTCATCTTCGCTGATATAATCATAAATTTAAAAAGCTCTTTCTATCTCCCACCCCATTTTTTTTTATTCCTTTGTGAAGTTCTCTTCCTTTGCAGAACTGTTCTTCTCGGCTTTCCCTATGGATTTGATAATTTTTTACATCATCGCCACATCTCTTGCTTTCTCTCTAGTCTATAAAAGCCTTTAAAGAGTCAAAGGGAAATGCAATATGATAGCATTAATAAATGATTGCCAGACCCCTCTTTACCCTGTCGTTTCTTCTCAGGCAAGTAAGTGATCTGCCTTTGTAAAGGCAGCAACAATGACCCAAGTGCAACAATTTCATGCCATGCAGCATAGATAATCAACAAGGCTGCTAAACAACTTTCCATCAATGCAAGCACTTGAGAATTAATAGGTGGGTATGCAAGCCAAAACTGATCTTTCATCAGCTACTGGCTCAGTAAAGGCCACACAGTACAGTATTCCTTTGGGGGCTCAGATTATGCAGAAACCATACACAATCTGCAGTTTGCAAGGCAATCATAATGACATAATCTCAGGTCAGTTTATCTATATGAAAGCTAGTTTTGGTAAAATGAGTAGGATGAAGGGAACTAAATAAGGCCTCATATGACATGGATACAAGAGCCCTGAGCAAATCGGTCTTGCCCAGCTTTAATTTACAAGGATTAATTGCACATGTCACCCCTATGAAATATTGGTTCAACCCAAAGAGGTGTGACTAAGAAAGAGTGGGACTCTTGAGTGAAAGGTTTTTGAACCAGGAAGATCAGAACTGAAGTAGCCACGTAGCCGCTTAATCTGCAACAGCTCTTACATATACACCAAGAGACTGCTTTTTAGATTTCAAGGGGCCATATACAGTTTATCTAATATATCAAGAAGACATAACCCTTACAAAGTTCTTAATGGATCACTCTGCAGCAGAATTAAAGCATCAGAAAAACAGAAGAAAAAAGTTTAAGTTTCACAATAACTATTATTGTCATCATTATCTTAAACATTTCTTAATACTGTATGTGTGTACTGTACATGCTGTGGCTATTAGTTTAATCACCACTGTGAAGCATGATTATTCTCTGAACTTTCAATTTAGAAGGGAATGCACAGATCTAGTGTCTTGAGGCCCGTTGGTCATACTCCAGTCTCCCCACATGCACAAATAGAGCCTTTTCACACGACCCCTAAGATCCGCTGGCCACTTAAATTCGGACCAGAGATCTTAGGGGTTTGTCGCTGTTCCTGCGTTCCCACCCCCTCCCACTCCTGGATGCTGGCTGCGTGAGGGGAGGGAGAAAAAAAAGGAAGAAAAGAATGCCGCTCACCTCCGTTGTGCTGTCCCGGCACTGCATTTAGATCTCTTAAAGGGGCGGGGGGCAAAAAAAGAACAAACAGAAGCAAGGAGAGCCTGGCAGTCACTACGTTATATCCGCATCAGGAATTTTCACCTCCAGAGAGCAGGTACCTGAAAAGTGTGCTGGGACGCGCTTAGGTGGGCGTGGTCGCACTTAATTATCTGTAAACTCCGGAGCTGGTGGGGAAACAATTTTACACTCCGGAGCTGGGAGCCATTTGCCCCGGAGTTTAGGGGTCGTGTACAAATACCCATAGTCGTGTTTTCATGCCAATTCATTTGACACACTCTCCACCACAAAACATCTTTAGTCAAGGAAATGCAAGACTTGATGTTTTTGTCCAGTAAGGTAACATCTTTTCCCTCCAAAACTAAAATCAAGGGAAAGTTTTTCAAGAACATCAAGAAATCTTGAAGAACAGATGACAATGCCAGTCCTATATTGTAGGGAGAGAAAGACCTATCCACCTCTTAGAATGAATGAACTCCAGGAAAGTCTAGACCTCAGCCAGGTGGACAAGTGGGTTTACTTGGAAGTCACTTAATAGGCAACCGTTTTAAAGTGGCAGAACCTAAGAAAATGGGGATATCTGTAGTGGTTTGTGACTGTGGAGAAAAACAGGCAAATTCGCATCTGTATCAATGCAATCTATGCTCCTCAACATGTTCGATGGAAGACCAGATGCTAATGATCACAAATGCTTTTGATATTGCCCACTACTGGGCAAAACTTATCTGATATATTTTTTAATTGTACTGTGTCGCTTCTGCCACAAACCATGTAAATTGTCCTTCCTGATATATTGGATATCAACAATCTCCATAGAAAATTTTCTATAGAAATAATGAAACAGGTTTCCAGAAGGCTCCACCAAGGCCTCAGCTGCTGTTTTCTTGCTCCTCTGAGCCACCTAACTCTTTTGCTTATTAAACCAATTACATTAATTGATACCTGTGGCACCCATGGGTAAACAGAGCAGAGAAACCTCTTAATGAGGAGATGGATAGATGGCTTCAAAGAAGGGTTATTGACTGGCTTCTAAATTAAATATTGTAAATATATCACTTGAATTCTCCTCTTTATCCTTAGAATTCCTAAATCTATTATTAAAAAGTAATTTAGACATGTTTAAAACATTTTTAGTGAAATACAGTGTGGCGGTTTGGGGCCATGTACTTCACCAAGAGCGGGTGTTACAATGGTTAACAAGGTCATAAGAGGTCTGTGGCAGTGATGACAATAAAAGTGATGGCCCAACAATGGTACTACAATGATGCCATCACATTGAAATCTGTGGTTATAATGGTTACTGGTGTCTTTTATAAGGTGGATTGCTTAAATTTGCACATGATATTTTATAGACATGGAGCACTTATTGTAAAAAAAAATCTTTGTAGAAACATGAAGAGACTGCTTCTATTCTCACAATGCTTTTGTATTCGCCTGAGATTTTGTTGCAAATACTGTATATGAAGAAATAATAAAAGTTACATTAACCTCATACATTTAAATACATAAGCAAATTGATCTGTGACATGTCTATAAATATTTAAACACACCTTCATGATAAACTGCTCTTGAGTTGCAGTATTGTGCATCTGACAAAATTAACTCAGTGGTTCCTTAACATCCTATTTGTTATAAGAGTTTGTGACTTGCAGCCTGATTTTTGGCAAACTATATAAGATAACCTGAAGCTTTTGAAAGTTTATGTAAAGTCAAACTTGCTGGCTCAAATCCTATCTGTTATGCCTGCTAGGATAAGGCAATCAGTACAAATTCACAATGGTGAACTGAGTTTGAAATTCCTTCCCATCTTTGTTGTCATTCCAGAAACAGGCAAATACTTTTCTTTTCAAGGAGATTTCCCTCGAGAGACTGGCTTCCTGAGTAGACTTTTTAAATGGTAAAAGGCCTCACCAATAAATAGTTAAATAGCAACAATTTGCCACAGCAAATTATGCCATTTAATAATAGACCATGGAATTTTGGCCAAAATATTTTTCTGTAGGAGGTTTATAATCAGAATTAAACATCATTCTCCCTCTATCTGAGAAATGAAGGATACAGTATATGTTAATTATTAAAATATAGTGAATATAGTTAATATACGTATATATTAATAATTAACTGTAAAAAATTTAAGAAAAAAAATTAAACAAAAATATTGAACAAAGATATTTAATCTCAACTGGACCTTCAGGAAATTATTGATATACTGTATGTTGAAATTTATTCAAATATATAAGCAAATCAGTTCAGTTTCTGTCTTCATCAGTTGCTCTATTATTCTTCAATTTGCCAGTATCCCAAACTGGTTCATGTATTAAGCCCCTTTACAATATCAGAAAGTCCAGTTGGAAGAAGCCTTGACCGTCAAGGAGGCTCACTTTAGGTTCATTCCCTGGTGGAAACAGACAAACGCAAAATTATTCAAGGTGCAGGTAACAGTCAGATGGGGACAATTTGGTTCTCTCCAGCGATTATGTTGTGTGATCACTGTAAAAAAGAATGAAACGTGTCCCTGCAGCAGACCAAATAGCAAGCCCTTAATAACAAATCAAGTTGAATCATGCCCTTAATAACAAGTCAAGTTGTTTCAGGTGTGATTCCAGCTTAGGCCAATAAAGTTTCACCTACATTAACTAAATCAGCTCTGTACCACTTTGAAAAATGTAAACATGCTTCAAATTGTCTGTGTAGAATAGATTCTCAATCATCCAGGTGAGGTTATCTGGAAGTTGAGCCATTCATGTGTGTATTGAAAATCCCTCTCTCAACAGAGGTAGGGGATTCAGGCATAATCTGTCTGCCACTTATAATGCTACCCTTTGGTCAATCTCCAGATAAATCAAAAGCACTTCACACCTCCACAAGGAAGGCCACAGCTAATGACTATACTTAATGGGTGTTGGGAAGGGTTGCACAGGTGGGACTTTCATGCAACCCAGGCCACTGTACACCTAACAGGCCTATTTAGGCCACTGTCCACCTAATGAGCCTATTCAGACCAGGGTGTTGTGGAATCAAGGTGAACTATAAATTGGAGGCCTTGCCACTAACTTTCCTCAGACTGACGAAGGTGCTTGGAGGAGTAGCGAAATGTTTCAGTATCACAAGAAAAGAAGTCCAGTTGCCATGACTCAACTTCAGATGCTTCAAATTAGAATACTGATTTGCATTTGCTTCCAGCTTTATGTGGTGCTTCCAATCTGCTGAACTATTTTTTATCTCATCTGGATTTCCTTTCTCTATTTATTTGAACTGATTTACTGAGATTTCAAGCCTTTGCATCACCCTGATTTGTACTACAAATTATTTCAAGAAATGATTTGGGTTGTTTCCTCTAAACCTGTTTTATGATATACCTGTGCATCCTGTACATTTTAGGAACTTCTCTGGTTTGAATTTCAGTCAAAGAAATAACTACATAGATCTGAAGCCAGGGTATAACATTCTGTATTTCCTGCATGGAGAAATAACAGATTAATTTCCCAGCGGATTAACAAGAAGCCTTGTGGTACAGTAGTTAAACTGCTGTATTGCAGCTAAAACTGCTCATGACTTGGGGTTCAATTCCTGGTAGCTGGCTCCAGGCTGACTCGACTTTTCATCCTTCTAAGGATGGTAAAATGAGTGCCCACGGGGCAATGTGTAGCTTGCACAATTAACTTGCAAACTGCCCAGATATTTATTTATTTATAAATTTCTACACCATCCGTCTTCCAGAGGAACTCTGGGTGGTTTCCATCAGTACAAGAGAGAAAGCAACAATATATCCACCCCCCAATAAAAGAATAATCACAATATAAGTGGAATGGCTTATACTGTATAGGATTGTACCCTTTTTTTAGGGAGACCAAGAGCTCCCTTTTCCATATGGCATCATTAGATGGTCCCTGTGATTTCCAACCATTAAATAATTGTTTCATAAACTTCCCAAGTTAAACAGAACCAGATGTATAGAAGTATTTTATGTGACCACATAGTAAAAAAGAATTGTTATGTAATTCCTGTAGACAAGAAACAGGGTTTAACTCTGTGTAGGAAGAAACTCTCGGTACTTGACTATAATAATGTGTGCCCTCCATAATTGTCAAGACATGTCTACCTTGATCTTTCAAACTGCTGACAAGTGTGCTCATCTCCAAAGAATTTGGACAATTATTATATTAGGCAAAACAAGATGAATTCATTGAGGCAGCCAGATTGCCACCTGGAGGTTGATGAAACAGCTTTAAATCGACCACATAAAAAGGAGTTTCCAGGTACAACATAATCAGTACTGTATAGAGATGCTGGTGAAAAAATGAGTAGGGAAATCTGCAGCGGTTGAGTCCTCCTGATTCAGTATCAGATTTACCAACATAGTGGGTTGCAATCTGGCAATAGTAAATTAATTGCCAACACCAAGCCTGCTGCAGTTCTTATTTACCCATAAAACAGTTGAACTGTGCCCATCCCTCCCATGGCTAGAAATTATACATGTCATAATCAGGCGTTGACATCTTGCCAAGAGTTTTAAGAGCCACCTTCATATCTGGAACATAGCTGCCATAAACAATACATTTGGCTTTTTTATTGTTTTAATAGGAGCCTAAGGGGTTTATTGTACTATAAGACTGGCAATGTGAAACAAAAATGAATGTATCTGACCCCCTAAGTGTTTATCTCATACATCAAGAAGAGGCACATAGTACACATACTTTTGATATCAAGAAGAGGCACATAGTACACATACTTTTGATATCAACCCATCTGGACACATTGCACATTTTCCTTGCAAATTTAAGGTCTTTTAAAAAAAACAAACAAGTAGAAAGGTAAAAATTAAGTAGTAGGTCATACTTTGCTTCAAAGCAAGGAAGGCCACAATATACTGAGATACATTTCAAACATTAAGGGCAACATTGAATATTCTAGGTGCACCCATAATGTTCATCATATAGAAGAGATCCACCATGGCCTTTAAAAAAATCACATGCACCCCCACACCCATACTGTTCTCCTTTTGCGTGACAAAGATTTGCCAGATTGACATTTATGTTTTCAGTTAATTGTTTTATTCTTTGTTTGTCAATTTCTTATATGGTATTTTTGTTAATCTTAATGTTCTGAAAAAAATGGTCTTAAATAAATAAATGGGTAGTCATGATGGCGCCTCACTCCCTTCCACATAAGAGGAAGTATGCATGTCGGGGAATACAACAGAAAGAAGGTGTTACTGTAATAGAAAGAGGGTGCTCAAATACTACTTAGATACTTCTACTATGCTCAGAATACTGGACTTTGACCTGATCTAACAGAATATATATGTTATTATGACTTAACTTTGTTTACCCTCACTCTTATTGGCAGGGGAGACACAGAGGGAGAGCTCCAGCATTGAACATATATCTAGACTGATGCTCCCTCTCCTGTTACACAGGGCTAGGGTTTCACTGATCACCAAAGATCACTGCTCCAGTTCTAGCAGTGTAGTTATGTATCACTAATTGCCTTCTATCTTTCCCTGATGTTGGGAAAGATAGAAGGCAAAAGGAAAAGAGGACACCAGAGAATGAGAGGGTTGGGCGGTGTCATCGATGCAACCAATATGGATTTGACAAAACTCCGGGAGGCTGTGGAAGATAGGAAGGCCTGGCGAGCTCTGGTCCATGGGGTCACGAAGAGTTGGACATGACTGAACGACTGAACAACAACAACAATGGAGCAGAACATGGACATTCATTTCCTTTCACATTCTACCCTAGCTAATCAGCTGCACTAGACAAGGGAGTGTCCATCCAAATCCATCAACCATATAGAAAGTTCTCTCTTTCAACACATGCCTTCTTGTTTTACCTAGGCACAAGGAAAGTTTGAGGAAGAGGGGGAAGAAGCAGTGGGTGAAATGCTCACAGAATGCAACCTCTCTCAAGGCTCAGCACTGACACACACACACACACACACACACACACACACACACACACACACACACACACACACACACACACCAGCATTTGCAGCAAAAGTCAGACATTTCACACTCCTATATTTCTACTACATACAGACAGCAGGGTAACTAGCATGTTCTTACAGCAGTGGTGAAGGTCTTCCTCACTTAGAAAAGCCATGAATTCAAGCCATATAGACCTAGCAGTCACCTGACTTATTCAAAGGTTCTGAACTTAGAGCAGGACCATACTGCAAATCAAGGTTGCAGAACCTGTGGCTTTCCAGATATTTTGGACTAGAACCCCCTGAATTCCAAGCCTATATAGCTAATCATAAAGGACTGTGGGAGTTGCACTGCAAAACATCTGGAGGATCAAAGGTTCTCCACTCCTGCTGTAAATGATATAAGTAGCTCCAGCAAAGTGTGAACAGCTTGTTTTAAGCTATTTGCATGAAACTGGCACTGAATTGGTATCTCGTTTGAATATACAGTATGTCTTTAGAATGTGTTTGTTTTGAAACTGTCCTGGATCATGAAAAATGATCAATGGCCATCAAAAAGTTTAATACAGCATTAGTGTTCACTAAGGAAAGACAGGGTGTTCATTATTCACACCAATGAATGATAATTTGCCTTCGATAAGGTTCCACATGGTATACTTGCAAAGAAGGTAGTAGAATGTGGGATAGATAGTACCACTGTTAGATGGATTTGTAATTGGTTGACTGATCACACCCAAAGGGTGATCATTAATGGCTTCTCTTCAGCTTGGAGAGATGTGACCAGTGGGGTGCCCCAGGGTTCTGTTCTGGGTCCGGTGCTATTCAATATCTTTATTAATGACTTAAAGGAAGGAATAGAGAATAGGCTGATCAAATTTGCAGATGATACCAAATTGGGTGGAGTTGCTAATTCCCTAGAGCAGTGGTGGCGAACCTTCGGCACTCCTGATGTTTTGGACCACAACTCCCACAGTCCTTTGTCATTGGCAATACAGGCTTGGAATTCTGGGAGTTGTGGTCCAAATCATCTGGTGTGCCGAAGGTTCGCCACCACTGCCCTAGAGCAGTGCTCCCCAACCTTTTTGTCCCCGTGGACCGGGAAATTTTTAAAAATTTTCTGTGGCCCGGGGTGGGGGGTGGGGAGGGGGGAAATGCAAAAAAGGGGTCCAGCGGGGAAGCAAAAAATGGGAGGGAAGGAGGAGGGGGAGGCACGAGAGCGGTGGCGGCGGCACTCACCGGCTTGGGGCGTCGGGCGTGCCACTCCCCCCCACACACGGGCGGGGTGGGGGGGGAACCCGGGGCTCCTGGGCAGGCGGGCCCCCTCCTCCTCCTCCGGCGCCGGGAGTCGCGCGTGGGTCTCGCTGCTGGCGCCCCGCTTGCTCCTGCTGCCGCCGCTGCCGCCGTGGGCCTCCTCCTCCGCCGGGAAAGCGAGCGGGGCGCCAGCAGCGAGACCGCGCGCGGCTCCTGGCCCCGAAGCGCCCTCGCGGCACCAACGAGCCGCCGCCGCCGCCTCCTGCTCCTGTTCCTCCTCCTCCTCCTCCTCCTCCTCCCGCCGCCGCCGCCGGAGGAGCAGCAGCAGCCACCACCCCCGCAATCGCCCTCCCGCCGCCGCCGCCGCCGCAATCACCCCCGTCCCGCCGCCGCCGCCACCACCCCTCTGCAATTGCCCTCGCTGCTGCTCCATCGGCGGCGGCGGGAGGAGGAGGAGGAGGAGGAGGAGGAGGAGGAACCGGAGCAGGAGCAGGAGGAGGCGGCGGCGGCTCGTCGGTGCCGCGAGGGCGCTTCCCGGCGCGGCCGGGCGGGTGCCGCGCGTGGGTCTCGCTGCTGGCGCCGCGCTTGCTCCTGCTCCTGCTGCCGCCACCGCCGTGGGCCTCCTCCGCCGCCGGGGAAAGCGAGCGGGGCACCAGCAGCGAAATCCCGGGGGGAGGAGGAGGAGGATGGGCGCCTCCGCCTCCTCTTCCCCAGAGGAGAGCAACGGTCTTCTGGGCCGCCGCCAACGCCGCCGCGTCCCTCCTGGCGGAGCCCAAGCGGCCGCCGCCAACGCCGCCGGGGCGCCAGCGTTTGGGGCGGAGTCGCCGGCTGGCCGGCCCGGGAGGAGGGGAGGGGAGGGGAGGAGGGAGGCAAAGGCGGCGGCGGCGGCGGCGGCTCCTCCTGTGCTCCTCCAGCTTTCCTCCTCCACCGATAGAAGAGGAGGAGGAGGAGGCGGTGGAGGAAAAGGGGAGGAGCCTCCCGGCCTCCCAGGGGCCCGTGCCGACCTCCGCGGACAGATTAGAAGATAGGATGAAAATCCAAAAGGACCTTGACAGATTAGAGTCCTAGGCCAAATCTATCAGAATGGGGCTCAACAGAGGGAAATGTAGGGTGGTGCATCTAGGTAAAAAGAATGAATTGCACAGATATAGGATGGGAGACACCTGGCTGGAAGAAAGCTGGAGAAAGCTGTAGAACCATGATGTTGTATGGGCATTTGTAAAAATGCATAGAGAAAACACCTGGACTTTTAATTTTATTTTTAACAGTCAACAATACAGAATCAACTGATTGAGATTTGTCTAAATCTATCAATTATAAATAATTCCCTCCTTGGCCAGGAAGCTATAACACTGTGTCTATTTTTAATTAAATTTTGTTGATTTAATTTTAATTTTAATTGAATTGAATTTAACTCAGCACCAAGTTAGGACCATTGAACAATATAATTAACAAGAGCTGATCTCAGCAAACATCAAACATAACTGACAATCTGCCTCTTCTTCAGAATGGTAAACTGCAATATGGAGTTGAGATATGTATAGATGGAATTCCTTAATTGTAAAATAAGTATTTTGGATTATACAAATTAGTGAGGCTGTAGATTCTAAAAAGCAACACTTCTTTTAAATATACAACAAAAAAGAAGGAAAATAATGAACAATTTAATTCCTGCTCATAACAATATTAATGTTTGAACATGAAAGTGAACCATGGTTCTTTCACTCTGGGCTACAGGAAGCTAACAGGTTTTGCTGCAGATTTTTCCGAGGTCAAGAGTGTCTCTATCAGGAGTTTATTTTCAATACAGACTTCTGATACAATGTTTCAAATAAGTATGCAATACAAAGAGCTTCATTTGTGTGGACATCCTATGCTGGCATGATGGTTGTGACAGCCAAATTTGAGACCTGCATCAGCTAGATTGGTTTGTTTGCTGATCTAGATGTATAAAGCAACACCAGAAAAATGTTCCTGCAGATTACTACGCGTTGATATAGGCAGGTACATTACTGCTGCATTAGTCTTCACATTCACTATGTGGCTTCTTTTCCAATCAAATCATCCCATGCCAAATCCAAATATGCACTAAAAACAGGAAATGTAAAAAAGCAAAACCTAAAACCCAATTGGTGAAAGTTTAGAGAAAATATGTACAGTATGTAGAGAAATCCTGCAAATCTCTTGAGAAGAATGCAGTACAGTATAATTGTGATCCAGCTTCTTATGTTCTTATAGAGATATGTGCATGGCTCTTTTGATTTCAGTGGTGCCAAATAAATGTACTGGAAAATTTCAAAATACAAAAGAAACAGAAAAGTTTGCAGTTCTGAGTACAGTACACTTGTTCTCTAGTTGTACTGTACTTGTTGCAACTAGGGAGGCAAAGCACTCCTTACACCTAGTGATGTGGTTAGGTGCATAGCAAACAGCCAGTTCTTTACACTACAGCCCTAGTCACTGGAAAGTTTGTTTTAGTATTCCATCCAAGTGCAACAGCTGGAAGTTTTTTTTTTTTTAAATTGTGATGTTAGGATATTTTGTGGGACATTTGTGGGAGTCTAATCTAATTTTAGATTAGAATGTCTGGGGCTGATGCTGACAAAAATGACTTCCCTCTGTCTTTTCATGTTATAAATACCCCAATGGTTCTTCTCTCAGCCACTGTTGAAGAAAATGAAAGGCGATTCCTTAGTTAATTTGAATGAAAACTACACAGTGCTGCAAAGGGGAAGGCGCTGCCATTATCTTGCTAGAGAGAGATGTATGTGCAACAGAAGAACCAATCTGTACATTCTCATCTCAGGACCACTTCACTTATATTTGCCTCACTTGTATTTATCATCACTCCAGAAATCCTGCAGTGATGACTTTGGGAGGATATAAACAAACGAAGCCATTATTTTATGAGAAAAGAAAAAAGAGAGAGGGAAACATACTCCCTCTTTCCCTAGAATCATAGAATCATAGAGTTGGAAAAGACCTCAAGGGCCATCTAGTCCAACCCCCTGCCATGCAGGAACCCCCATCACAATATTTCTGACAGATGGCCATCCAGCCTCTGCTTAAAAACCTCCAAAGAAGGAGACTCCACCACCCTCCGCGGCAGCATATTCCACTGCCGAATAGCTCTAACCATCATGAAGTTCTTCCTAATGTTCAAATGGAATCTCTTTTCCTGTAGTTGGAAACCATTGCCCCGAGTCCTAGTCTCTGAAGCCATGGAAAACAAACCTGTTCCCTCTTCAATATGACATCCTTTCAAATATTTAAACATAGCTATCATATCCCCTCTCAGTCTTCTTTTAGAGAGGCTAAACATCCCCAGTTCCCTAAGCCGTTCCTCATAAGACATTTCCTCCAGACCCTCAACCATCCTAGTAGCCCTCCTCTGCACCCGCTCGAGGTTGTCAACATCCTTTTTAAATTGAGGCGCACAGAACTGGACACAGTACTCCAGGTGGGGTCTGACAAGAGCAGATTAGAGTGGTACTATAACTTCCCTTGATCTAGACACTATGGTTCTGTTGATACAACCAAGAATCGAATTGGCTTTCCTGGCCGCCACATCACACTGCTGACTCATGTTCAATTTGTGGTCCACCAAGACTTCCAGATCCCTTTCACAGGTACTATCCTCCAGCCAAGTATCCCCCATCTTATATTTGTGCAATTCATTTTTTTTACCTAAATGTAGTACCCTACATTTCCCTCTGTTGAAATCCATTTCGTTAGCTTTGGCCCAGCACTCTAGTCTGTCAAGGTCTTTTGGATTTTCATCCTATCCTCTAGGGAATTTGCAGACCCTCCCAATTTGGTATCATCTGCAAATTTAATTAGCATACTCTCTATTCCTTCCTCCAAGTCATTAATAAAGATATTGAACAGCACTGGACCCAGAACAGAACCCTGGGGCACCCCACTGGTCACGTCTCTCCAAGCTGAAGAGAGGCCATTTATGGTCACCCTAACACACCCACATAAACACATATACATATAAAAGACTGTACATTTTTCGTTGTATTTCATCTGATAGAGTTAATAGCTAAGTTCAACTTACACCCAATTCTTATTATTCTACTACATCCTTTTTTGTGTTTAGCCAATTATAAAACATATTCCAGGATTGGAAAAAATCACATTCATCTTTGTCCTTCAATTGGTATGTTAACCTATCCATCTCTGCACATTCCATTATTTTATTCAATAGCATTTCTTCTGTTGGTGTTGCTTCACTTTTCCGTAACTGTGCCCAAACCGTTCTTGCCGCGGTTAGGACATGCAATATTAAGTAGCTACAATCTTTGTTCACAAAGTTTGGTAATATACCTAATAGACATATTTCTGGTTTCAATTCTAGGTTTTGCTTTGTCATTTGTTTTAGTCATGTGTGAATTTTTACCCAAAATGTGTTTGCTCCATCACAGACCACATCAAGATGGTAATATCCTGCCCTCATGTTTTCTAGGAAGACACCCAACATTTAGGCTGGCATTGGGAAACATTCCAGTCATCATCAGATGGTGACCGATGCCAGCTATAAAACATTTAAAGTACATTTTCTCTATAGGAAGTAGCTATTGTCATTTTATAGTTCTTGGCCCAAAGTCTGTGCCATTTTTCTAATTTGATCGTGTATCCAAAGTTCTTGGCCCATTGGATTATTGTATGTTGGACTTCCACCTTGTGTTGCATTTCCCAATCTAAGAGAAATTTGTATAATTTGTTTTTCTTCTGTAAATAGCAGTATTTTATCCAAAGATGAATGCTGTTTTTCAAATCCATGGGTTGTTTTTTTTTCCTTCGTTGTAAGTTGATATATTTGCAGTAGTGGCCACCATGGTGGAATCAACCCTTGAGCTTCTAGTTGTTGCTTAGTTTTTAGCAATCCTTCATTATTTAGGAGGGAATTATAGGTGATTATCTCCTCAAAATGTGTGAGGTTTGGGAGGGTAAATGCTTCCATTGGCAATACCCATCTTGGGGCTTTCATCTGTGAAGATTCTCAGTCATCCAGGTTCGTTTAACTGGGAGTTGAGTCATGGCTACTGGACTTCTTTTTTGAGAGATAGAATGGCCCAACTGTTCATCCAAACAGCTTCAGGACCAGAATACAGCTAGTGCAGAGACCTTTTAAGTCAAAAGGACCTCTTTCCCCTGGTCTGATTGGCTCATAAGATGAACAAAGCCTGAATAGGTGGTTTGAGAGACATTAGTGTCCATGGCCTTCAGGTAAACAATGGCCTAATCCCTCCCCATCAAGAATGGGTGGTGGGCTGTGACCTGGTGGTGAAGGCTCCTTATTTGCCTGTACTTTCCAAAGTACAACCTGATAAGTCAAGATAGACTTCACCACCAGGTCCCACCACCTCTGTTGATGGGTTTCAGCACCTCAATGCTTACATGAATGGCTTGGACACTCCTGTCTCAAACCACCTCTTCTTCTTTGTCTAATATGTGCCAATCCTCATCTTTGAAAGAGTGGCCTTTTTCCTTCAAATGGAGGTGTACTGCTGATTCTGGTCCTGAGCTGTATTCCTCTCCTATGTTGGGCCATTCTTCTGTTTAATGGCTGTTTAGTTACTCAATGTAGAGGTCTGAACACTCTTCACTGCATTGGACTGCATATATATCACTGTTTCTTTTATTTTTTGGTATCGGATCCTTTGGGTGGACAAGTCTCTGCCTTGTTTATTTTGGGTTTGAAATAAAAAGGGATGTGGGTGTTTGATGCAAATCTTTTGGCTTCTCCGATATACAGCCATTTTGTTCCTGAATGACCAGGTTCTTCCGTCGGGTCTGGGTCTCAGACTGATCCCTTGTTCTTCTGGGATGGCCCACTGCTTTGTTGAAGGCCCACCTTGGATATCCACAGGCCTTAAGTGCTGTCTTCAGGTGCCTGTCTTCCTTCTTCTTGGCTGAATCTTGGGGATGCTCTTGCTCTGTGGCTTAAAAAAATGACTCCTAGTTTGTGTTGTAATGGATTTTGGGAGTCAAACAGTAACATTTATCTGTGTGGGTGGGTTTCATTTTTAACCTCTTCTCCAATAGGCCAATTTGTAATTTTCCCCAGGTCTGATGATGACTTTACAATCCAGGAAGAGCCAGCCTGTTGTCTTCTTTCTTCCCTAGTGAACTTTTATTAGGATCCACTGCGTCCCCAGGTCTTTTACCATTGTTTACCATCTGGCCATGGACACTAATGTCTCCCTAGCGAGCCTATTCAGGCTTTGTTCATCTTATGACCAAACAGACCAGGGGACAAGAGTTTTAGCTGACTTTAAACCTGTCTCTTCCACTATCTGTATTCAGACCGATGAAGCTGTTTGGATGAACAGCGAAACGTTTCTATCTCTCAAAAAAAAAACAAAGTAGCCATGACTCAACTCCCCATTTGTTTATACTTCTCATGATCCCATTTTAAATTTCACTGTTTTCTATTTTAAGTAGCAAATTCCTGGCTATAATATGTCTTCCAAAAAATTGTGTTGTTTATTTTTGCTGTACCATAAAAATGTGTGCCAGCCTAGATGCAAGTTATGGCCTTCTGGATATACAGCCTTTTGTTCCTGAAGAGGATCCATTATTTAATCCAGACTAAAGTGCTTGCTTGGTAGTATAGAAGCCAATTCGGTAGACCAAAACCTCCTCTATCTTTTACTTCTTGTAAGAGCTTAATTTTATTCTTGCCTTTTTTCCCTGCCAGCTGAATCTTAAGCTTGCTTTGTTCAGATCTTTAAAAAAAAATGTCCGAGCTTAATTGGAAGATTTTAGAAAAGGAACACTAGTTTTGGCAAAATATTCATTTTTAAGGTAGCAATTCTTCCCAATAAGGAAATTTGTAATTTTCCCCAGGATTCCAAATCTCTCTTTATGAGTCATAGAAGATTTAATTAGTTGTCTTCTTTCCAAGAGGAACATTTTGCAATCAAGTATATCCCCAGATATTTTACTTTCTTTACCATCTGTATGTCTGTAATAGATTTCAGCTGGGTTTTTTGTTTGTCTGTTAAGTTTTTGACTAAGAATTTAGTCATAGTTTTATTGATTTTTAAACCTGCCACCTCTCCATATCTCATGCAGTAGAGCTTTAGGTGAAGTCAACGGTTGTTCTAGGATTTCTCGTAAAATTTTAAAAAAATAAATGAAGCCATTTCTGCACTGTCCATTTGTTTATACTTCTCTGATCCCATAAAGAAAATACTAGTTTTCTGCTTGTTCCTCTTACTTTTTCCTGGCTTTTTAAAATACAGATGTTCCAGGTTGTTGTTTTGACTTATCTACCAAACTTAGTGCTGGGTCACTCTCCAGGTGGTTTACAACATAATTATGCAAACAACTGGCCCCTCAGTGAGCTGTGTACTCATTTTACTGACCTGAAAAAGATGTAAGATTGAGTCAATTTGAGCCAGCTACCTGTCTGGATTGAACTCAGGTTGTGAGCAAGTATTGCAGTTTAACCACTGCACCCCAGGGCTCATTCACAAGTCTTTTGTTGCACCTCTTGCAGGTCTCCACCATAAATGTTTCAAAATCTGAAGAACTTAATAAGAGAAATACATTTTAACAACAACAAATCAAAATGCATATATCTATATCTGTTCCTGTTTGAGCTTTTATATCACGTAATAACAGTTAGTTTTTCAAGTTTCCCATCACAACCACAAGAAAGAGAATTCTACTTTTAGTTACTTTATTACAAGTTTTTAAAAAGATTTAGGTATATTCTGTCACTTTAGTGAGATTTTCCAGAGAACATAGGAGATACTTGAACAAGTTATCGTAAATCTAAGGGCTAGAGTCTATTAACAATGTTGGCAATTTACAGACTAGAAAGTCTTTCTTATATTGTCTAATGGTGTCTGGTACATGACCTAAAGCTGATCTCTTCTCTTGTTCTCTACAGCACCCATAAGTTTAAGCATAAATGAAAACACAGCTCTTTTCAAAAACGGACAAATACACATTCATATATTTTTACAAGTTTAACACAAACTTCTTGAGCCAAAGTGAGGTAAACCAACTTCCTTTAAAATCCTACAGCATGTTCTGGCCAAACCAAATATAGACTGCTGGCACCCATTCCTATGTTCTGACTACTGACCACACCCATTCATTAGGAGACATCAAGCTGGTTCTAGTATAAAAGGCAGCACATCCGCCTTTCCTACAAAAAGAAAGGAATTATTTGGGGCAACCAAGAACTATATCTGATATGTTTTTTTTAAAAAAAATCAGTAATCACAGTGAGTGTGGAGAGCGGCTGAGTGCATGTGCTTTTGTTCAAACGTGTCTTAACACATGAATGTAGACTGAAATGTGTGCAACAGGCCGACACAATTATGACTCAGAAAGTTCAACACAGCCCACAAGTTAAAAATGGCATCCTACCAGCGGCTCAGTAGCTACTGACTAGCTGGGGTAGAAGCAGCTGTAGCAACAGAAATTGGAATAGGTGTGTCAGCCATGTACCTCATAATTGGTATGGGTGTGTCACTCAAGCACGTCATAGGCCATAATACGTTACATGCCTAACAGGCAATAGCCCTGTTCAGGTGGAAAAGACTAAATTTGGTTTGGGTATTAAAGTCCCTGTCCTGCCACCAGAAGACAGTCAGATCTTCACAATCAACTCCAAATGCAGGACTCTTGTTATGCTTTCTCATGAGTAACTGTGCCCAATTCATTAAGGCAGGATTTTGAAGATCCAAAGTCCAGATGGTGAGGACTAGAGATGGGCAGAAACCAGTTTGTGCCAGTTTGTGCTGGTTTGTAAAAGTGATGGTACAGGTACTGGTGGTCCCCATCTCTGTCTCCTCAGTTGATCAGCTACATAAGAGGCTCAGCTTGCTTGCTTTTTCCACCTCCTCAGCTAGTCACGAGCAACAGCACAGATGACTTTGACAAATGCTTTGTCTGAGTGGAAGATCAGCCAAGAGGGTGGGGCACAGATGTCTGGGCTGTTTCCCAGACTGGAAGATCAGTTCAAGAGGTACAGAAAACTAACATGATGGGCCTGGTGAGTGCTGCTGCCTTTACAAACTGGAATGAACTGGGAAAAACCAGTCCAGGCCAATCCCTAGTGAGGACATTTGGGGGAATAGAACTTACATGCATGGCCTCAGCCCCAACATAAACTAATCCATGTGTTCTGGTAAATGCCTGACTAGAAGTCCAGGTCAAAGGTTAAGAAGGCCTGAAATATGTGATGCATTTTATTCCCTCTGATCTATAATATAAAAAAACAGGAGAAGAGGGATCCGAGATCAAATGTGGAAAGGATCCTCTTTCACACTGCTGTGTTCCCTCTCAAATAGCCATATGTGAAAATTGTAATAATGATCTATATCAGGGCTGTTCAATTTTGAACAGCCCATGACCTACCTGAAGCTCCAGAACATCCCTACGGTCGACTGTTTGAGCTTCTGGATGTCCCTGCAATATCTTTTGAGAAGCACACATGCGCGCGCACGCAATTCACCAGTGCTCCGAATTAGGAAGGCAATGAGCCCTACAGAGAAGCTGAGCGAGGAGATGGGGTGTCACAGCGGCAGGTAAGGGACATACCTGTCAAGTTTTTGCCTCTGCCGCCCAGGATGGGAAAAGAGAGGCATAATGTGTGTGCCACACACACATGCACACATCTGAGCATCAAAGTTCCTGCAACGTTGTTGTTGTTGTTGTTGTTGTTTTTGGTGATCCAGTTGGGAAGGAAGGGAGGGGGTGGGTCCCAGGGGCATGCCATGACGCTAGTACATCCCACGGGTAGAAGGCCCTGTGGTGTGGGGTGCCTCTCCTCCTGCCTGTTTTGGGAGAAACGGCCATCTTTCCAGAACAGCTTCCTGGACTCGAAGCCTTTCCGTGCCCAAGAGCCCCCCCACTGTACTGAGACAGCTACTGCCTGTGCTTCCCCAGGGCTGCTTGCTCTCACCTCCAGCATCTTTCTTCCCTCTGCCTTCCCCTTCCAGGGGGTTCACACAAGGGAGGTAGATGGCGAGCGCCTCAAAGGAGGCTGAGAGGTTCCTCTGGTTCTTCCAGTGCTGGATGCTGTCAGGCCTGGTGTCTTTGCCCTGCCACCAAATGTCCGGTCAGGCAGGAGGGCCAATTTGCCCCCCAAACATGCCGCCACTGGCAGTGGATCGGGAGACCTGGCGGAGCTACTTCAAACTGTGGGCTACTGGTCACCCATGGTTGACGTGTTGTGCAGGCCTGATAGATATATGTGTGTGTATGTGTATGTGTATGTGTATGTGTATGTGTATGTGTATGTGTATGCGTATGTGTATGTGTATGTGTACGTGTATGTGTGTTATTTGGCTTCTCCTTTTAAAAATGATATAAAAGCAGCTGTGAGATATGTGTGCATGAATTTATATGCATGTTTTTTGTTAGGAAACGAAATGGAAAGTTGTTGAAAGAGAAATGGAACACAACTACAATACTAAATTCTATGTTTTCCCTTGCAACATTCCCCATGTGAAATTCCGTACTGTAACTTCTGCTAGTATCTGGGTATTTGCATGTGTGCATATGGACATATATACATAGAATACAGGTATCCATACTCCTTGAGGATGCTCTGCACATCATTTCTACATGCTTGGAAATTCAGAGCAGCCTTTGCAGCCTTTTACTCCTGTGTCAAGTTTCTTTCAGGAAATCCCTCTTGCATTCCATTTACAAATGTATCTGTTGTCCCTGCATAGTTAAAGAGCTGAATGAAGAAGATATTAAGCTATGCAGGACAAATATAGCATGCCTATTTCACTATAAATAATAGCCTGCCACATAGCAAACTGTTATGAGAGCTTTCCTATGAGATTCTTTATGTCCTTGAGAAGGTCATCCCCCCTCATTGCACATGTTTAGAATACCTAGAGCTGAGGAAACTCCAAGCAGTTCAAGAAGAGATCTGATGCTGTCCCCTTTTCTGTCCTTATTTCCAAGCCCAGCTGGTTTAGACACACAGCACTTGGCAAGAAGTATTTTTTCTAAACTTGGCAAGAAGTATCTTTTCTAAATTTATCACCTAGCATTCCAACCAGGCGGGTTAAATGCTCAGGGAAGCTGGGAAATATGAAGTAATATTCAAAAAGAAATTCTCTCTTTTATGCAGCCCACAATGCCACACATTGCCAGCTAAATATAAATCTGCTGCCACATCCACGAAGCAAGCAAGCTTGCATTCTGTCTGCTTGAAGTATCTCTAAGGATCATTTCACACCTTACACAGTAACAAATCAGGGTTTGTCACTGAGTATACATCTAGTAAGGACAGAATCTGTCCTTTGATTCTGACTTGTCAGGAGAGCAACAAGCAGAGGATCCTGATACACACATAACACTAAACAAACCATGGACAGAGGTTTTATTTGTTTGTTTTACTGTATTTCTGTGCTGCCTTTCTCTCAGTGAAAGGACTCATTAATTTCAGGGACAAAGGACAGGGGAAGGTATGGTGGCATGAACTGGATGAAGAGATACCGGTACATATTTCCTCATTTCAGCAGTTGAACCTACTGGTGAAAAGCTGAAAAGGAGCAAACAGGAGCATGCTTGTTCATTCGTGACAAGTCAGAATTCTGAAGAATTCCAGAGTTCCTCAAAACAAGATCAAATGCCATATCTGAAATCTAGATAGGAGCCTGTTTGGTAGGTAGCATATTAAAATTTCTAAATCTCAGCACTACAAACCCTCAGATATTGGCCTCTTTCTAGAAGATATAAAATACCCAAAGACTAGGTTAAGATAGCCGCTAGCTGTGTTAGTCTGATGAATACGAATTGATACCAGAAACTGCATTGTAGCACCTATAAGACTAACAGGTTTTTATTTTTGATACATTTTTGTGTATATAAACACACTTCTTCAGATGGACAGAGTTGTCCAGTCAGTCTCTTTTACCCTGAGGTGTATGTTAGCATGTTGTACCTAAGGAGATCCCTTTCAAAGACATCATCTCTTCCCAGCTTTTAGAGAGAGAACATTTAATAATCTTATCATTTTCCTCTTCATCTGTTCTCCCAATTGCCATTGCCATGTCTTACTCTGCCCATTGCCACTGCAATAAGTGGACCCCTGATATTGCCCAAAATCTGGAACAAGAGCTCTTCATGAATTTTGCAAAGCTTCCTGGAGGTGCATATGAGCAATATTCTGCTTCTCTTCCACAGTGTTTCATCTGGGCAGGATACACAGACCCAAGGGAATGCCAAAGCATACTGTGTTCCATCAATTTGGCAGGATTCAAGCCTTCAAACTGGCCTGCTAGGCTGCCAGCATGGAATCTGGTAGGCTGCCCACTAGACATTTCCAGTTAGTGATTTCATTCATGGCTCTGGTCTGCAGTTACAAAGCACAGGACTAGCTGTAAAATAAATGGCTGAACATCCTGAAGTAATCATACCATAATGTGTTCATGTTAACATCATTATTTTTAAAGACAAAGTGTGCTGCTTATATAGCATCTCATAGCACTTAAAACACACTCTGGGCAGTATATAACACAATTATGCACAGCTACATATTACCACCGCCTCCACCCCTGCAAGCTGGGTATTCAATTTACCAACCTCAGAAGGATGGAAGGCTGGGTCAACTTCAAACTGGCTACCTGAAACTTTTGGGATTGAACTCAAGTTGTGAGCAAAATCTTGGACTCGGTACTGCAGTTTTGAAGGGTTGGTACACAAAATGGCGTCGCTTATGCTAACTTAGTATGCTTTTACAAAATGTCTGTGTCAGTATAATTCAAACTGCAGCCTAAGCAAGTTAGCTCCCATGAAAAGAATGTGGCCGAGAGACCTTCAAATGTATCTGAAGATGTTCCTGCTCAATAGAAGTTACTATTCCCCCCCCTTTTGCCCTGCTCTAGGTTTCTATTTCCCCGCAAGCTAGCATAGAAAACCATTGTCTAGTTGGCTTCAGCATGTTGCAAAGTATGTTAGATAAAGAGTACAATAGCCTGCCTATGCTCAGGAACTATTACTGTGCATGTCTTCCCCACTCCTGAATGGCTAGCTTTAGACTTATGATCATAATGCATGTGACCAGGGGTGGAGTTCTCAGAAATTATAAAACTTGTTTGCTTCCTATGAAATTTGCTTCAGCCTTTGAGAAATGATTCCGCTGAACGCCAGCGGCGTTGCTGCTTAGTAAATAAACATCTTTCTCTTTTTCATCAAAAATCTGGTTTCATTTGAATCTCTGTTTCTCCCTAAGCGGCCTAGGACCCGAAGTATTTTGGGGAAGGAATGTTGGCCTAGCAATAGGCTACATTTCTCCTGGGGGCTCATCCGGGATCTCTACTGCCCTCTAGTGGAGAGCAGAGTCCAGGCCAGGCAAGGCTGTGTGGCCTCCCACAGGCTGACTGGTCAGTGCACGCCTCTCTGCTTGTGAGGACTTAACTCATCCTGCGGTGTGGTTGGAGCGACCTTGCTTGGAGAGAAAGACGGGCCGGCCTTCGAGGGACAGACTCTGCAGAGCATTTGGTAAGCGGGTGATAATGAGAACACAAACACACACATATTGTATGGTTAAGGGGGTCGCCCCCCCATATGGGAAAGTGAGGGTTTGAGATTCCGTCGCTGGAATCAAGATAACACCGAGACCTTTCCCGCACCTAAAGAAGTGAGGGGTTTGAGACTGCCGAAGTCAAGACAACTCCGAGATCTTCTCTATGTAAAGGAAGTGAAGGGTTTGAGGTTCTGAGACCTTCTCTACAGAGATGTGAAGGACCGAGACAACTCTGAGATCTTCCCTAACTTGCATTTGATTTTGATTTGAATTTGCATTTGGTTTTGATTTAAATTAAATTTCTATTCGGTAACAGCGAAGAGGTGTAAGCCTCCGATCTCAAGCAAACACGTACACACATGGGGAATAGTTTTAGGGCTTAGAATCCCCTTCAGGCAGGGGCAAAGACTAGGTTGGGAGCGTGGGAATATGAAATGTTGGGAATTTGAGTGGTCTCTGGTTCAGCGAATGGTTGAATGATTGACGGGCCGGGAGTTAGCCTTCCCATGGCCAAGCGAATCTGAGCTTGCGCGTTTCCTGATCGAGAGATCGCATTCAGGCCGCAGCTAGCATCATGGTGTGTGTGTGTGTGTATACTGCTCTAGAAACAGGTGCGAATACAGAGACACTATGGGGGCTAGCTTCAGTAAACCACCCACTCCTCTGGGCTGTTTCATTACAAACTGGAACAACCGTTTGCCAGCCAACTCGCCGCGGAGGACGCCGCGGGGGGAGAGGTTTCCACCCCAGACCTCACAGATGGGAGCCATTTTGCATTGCCTTCCTGTTCCAGTCCTTTAATTGCAATGCACTCAAGTTCTCAGATTGCAACGATTCCGAGTTCCAATTCTGATTTCACTTCCAGTTTAAATCCGGAAGCAAGTGAATGGCAATCTTTTCCTGATCCAGCCAGCGATCTCAAATTGACTCTTAAACGCGTTCCCTCGGGGGACGAAGCAGCTGTGTAGACTTTGCCTTGCAGCAGCCACAGTCGCCATTGGGGAGGTGCTTCTTCAGTCGTCTTCTTCCCAGAGTTCCAGTTGCTTTGCTGACGTCACACACACACTTCCGTTTCAGATTAACCCTTCTTCTCCCTGCAGGAAGTTAGCCTGCTGTAAAAGGCAGTTAGAAGGTTTCAGCAAACAGCCTAAACTGCAAAGGTTTTTCTCTGTGTGTGTCTCTTATTTTCCATGCCTTCATAACTCTGCAGTCTTTTCTCATAGCACAACCAAGCACTCAGGTGCAGATCCAGCAAATGCTTCCATCCGAGGAGCCAGACCTTTCCTGGTGGTTCTGGTTAATTATGGGTGCCGGCACAGGCATGGCCTTTGCTCTAAATTTCATGATTTGTCTTGCATACCTGTATTATGTTCGGAAGTACAGGGTGCTCATCAGAGCACACCACAGGACCTCATTGGCTCTGGTGTTCCTGATGTTTCCTATCTGCCTGACTTTTATAGTTATGCCTGCAGCTATGTCATCCACACCTACCACTCCTGCTCCGGTGGAAAGAGATGTAGTTCCTTGGTGGGTTTGGTTTTTCCTAGCAGTCACTCTTGCGTTTTGGCTTCATGAATTATACCACACCTGGAGAAACTCTGCTTGGTTATGCCCAGGGCTTAGGGAAGTGGTAGTCCCCATATTACTGCTTCCTCTATGTCTTGCCGCCCCTCTGCAGCATGCTGAGACATAGTTGTGTGCATAGTTTCTGCCACACAAGGCAAACAGGTAGTGCAAACTTTGCTCTTTTATACCCAACAGCCTTCAGAGTGTAAACCATCTGACATCACCTGTCTCAATCAAGGTACATTGTATCACATGTGCCAAGGAACTGGTGGCAAGTTTCCTTGTTATCAGCCTGAAGTTCCTCTTCGTTTCAAAATTACTATTTGGGCTGGCCTACCTAAGACCACAGACCCACTGAGAATGCGTCCAGCAGGTGATGGCAAACTATTTTACCTCAATTCGACCATCATCATTCAACAAGGCACAGATCCTGTATCACTTTGGATTCCAGCATGCCATGCACTTGCTCAGGGAAAAGGTTCTCACTGTGGTACTTATGCCTGGCATCAAAGCTACAAACTTGCTCACAAATATTTATGTTTTCCTCATGGAGGTTGGCAAGATGGGAATCCTGAAGCTTGGAACCCGTGTGGGCGAACAGCCAAGTGTTCAGGATGGTCCTGTGTTTGCGCATACACAGGTGGAGGTTTCCCAGGGTGCCCACATATCCTACACTTCGACTGGGTAAGGGACAATTATGTTAACATTGAAGTAGCAAGATCTCACCCAGCAATTCAGGTTTATGGATTTGGCATCAATTGTCTTGGCAGAGACCCTAAAACTTATCTCACCATTACACGAGAGGAGGTACAGAGTGGGCGGAAGAAAAACCACACCTGGTCAGTTGATACAGCTTTAGAAAAGCTGCAAAGAAATCCCCTACAGCAAATCCCAGATGCTACTAAGAATTTGTTCATAGATATGGCTCAGAAAATTGCAACTTCTATTGGAATCAATGATTGTTATGTATGTGGGGGCACTAACATGGGGTCCAGTTGGCCTTGGGAGGCAATGGAGGTATCCCCAGCTTTGTACATTTCACTTTCCAGGCAAGGCAACATCACCACAAGCAGTTTCACACGCCACTTGATTTGGGCAGTCACATCCAAGCTCGTAGGCAACATTTGTTTCTCCAAGACAGGCTCAATCCCAGTGGGCTATCTCACATGTTTAGGCTCATGGGACAATGGCACATGGGTGTCTCCATCTAATGCCTCAGAGCCTGAGAAATTCAATGCCACAGTTCTGCCATACATTCACTTCAACACCACCTTGCCATGGAAAGCTCCTACTAATATGTACTGGATATGTGGTCACAGCGCTTACGAGTTTCTCCCTGTTGATTGGTCTGGTTCATGTGTCTTAGGATACATTAAGCCATCATTTTTCTCATCCCAATTAGAACACAGCAGTTCTTAGCAGCTCCAGTGTATGCCCGCATGTCCCGCAAGAGACGGGAGGACACACCTTTTGCTGGCTTTGAATGTAAGAGCCCAGGTGATTACAAAGGTAACACATGGGACTCTCAAAGAATAGTATGTGTTTATGGCCCCGCCACTTGGGCAAAAGATGGCAGCTACGGGTATCGCACGCCTATTTACATGCTTAACAGGTTAATCCGCTTGATCTGGCTGGTCAACGTATTACAAAAGCATTGACCACACTTGCCGATGCAACGGATCAACTGCGTACAGCGGTATACCAAAACAGGCTCGGCCTCGATTATCTACTCGCAATGGAGAATGGCCTCTGTGGAAAATTTAATTTGACGAACTGCTGTCTAAAAATTGACCCTGTAGGTAAGGTTGTTGCTCAATTGACCACTGAGATCAAACAGCTTACCTTTAACCCTGTTCAGAAATGGGACGGCCTACAGTGGGACTGGCTCCATAGCTTTTTACCACAAGGATGGATGAAAGGCTTGTTCACAATGCTAATAGGCCCAATTTGTTTATTGATTTTGTTCTGTCTTCTTGCTCCTTGTTTATTTCGGTTCTTCAAAAATTCTGTGCAGAAGATTGTTGATCAAGTGTCCAGCCCTAAAATCATTGCTCTCATGCAAGCCTATGAGGGAGCCCCAATCTACCGAAGGGTCCCTCTGGACGACTCAGTTCCTGAGTGTCCATAAAATCAAAAGGGGGGAGTGAAGGGTTGGTACACAAAATGGCGTCGCTTATGCTAACTTAGTATGCTTTTACAAAATGTCTGTGTCAGTATAATTCAAACTGCAGCCTAAGCAAGTTAGCTCCCATGAAAAGAATGTGGCCTAGAGACCTTCAAATGTATCTGAAGATGTTCCTGCTCAATAGAAGTTACTATTCCCCCCCCATATGCCCTGCTCTAGGTTTCTATTTCCCCGCAAGCTAGCATAGAAAACCATTGTCTAGTTGGCTTCAGCATGTTGCAAAGTATGTTAGATAAAGAGTACAATAGCCTGCCTATGCTCAGAAACTATTACTGTGCATGTCTTCCCCACTCCTGAATGGCTAGCTTTAGACTTATGATCATAATGCATGTGACCAGGGGTGGAGTTCTCAGAAATTATAAAACTTGTTTGCTTCCTATGAAATTTGCTTCAGCCTTTGAGAAATGATTCCGCTGAACGCCAGCGGCGTTGCTGCTTAGTAAATAAACGTCTTTCTCTTTTTCATCAAAAATCTGGTTTCATTTGAATCTCTGAAATGTTGGGAATTTGAGTGGTCTCTGGTTCAGCGAATGGTTGAATGATTGACGGGCCGGGAGTTAGCCTTCCCATGGCCAAGCGAATCTGAGCTTGTGCGTTTCCTGATCGAGAGATCGCATTCAGGCCGCAGCTAGCATCGTGTGGTGTGTGTGTGTGTATACTGCTCTAGAAACAGGTGCGAATACAGAGACACTATGGGGGCTAGCTTCAGTAAAGCGCCCACTCCTCTGGGCTGTTTCATTACAAACTGGAACAACCGTTTGCCAGCCAACTCGCCGCGGAGGACGCCGCGGGGGGAGAGGTTTCCACCCCAGACCTCACAGACGGGAGCCATTTTGCATCGCCTTCCTGTTCCAGTCCTTTAATTGCAATGCACTCAAGTTCTCAGATTGCAACGATTCCCAGTTCCAATTCTGATTTCACTTCCAGTTTAAATCCGGAAGCAAGTGAATGGCAATCTTTTCCTGATCCAGCCAGCGATCTCAAATTGACTCTTAAACGCGTTCCCTCGGGGGACGAAGCAGCTGTGTAGACTTTGCCTTGCAGCAGCCACAGTCGCCATTGGGGAGGTGCTTCTTCAGTCGTCTTCTTCCCAGAGTTCCAGTTGCTTTGCTGACGTCACACACACACTTCCGTTTCAGATTAACCCTTCTTCTCCCTGCAGGAAGTTAGCCTGCTGTAAAAGGCAGTTAGAAGGTTTCAGCAAACAGCCTAAACTGCAAAGGTTTTTCTCTGTGTGCGTCTCTTATTTTCCATGCCTTCATAACTCTGCAGTCTTTTCTCATAGCACAACCAAGCACTCAGGTGCAGATCCAGCAAATGCTTCCATCCGAGGAGCCAGACCTTTCCTGGTGGTTCTGGTTAATTATGGGTGCCGGCACAGGCATGGCCTTTGCTCTAAATTTCATGATTTGTCTTGCATACCTGTATTATGTTCGGAAGTACAGGGTGCTCATCAGAGCACACCACAGGACCTCATTGGCTTTGGTGTTCCTGATGTTTCCTATCTGCCTGACTTTTATAGTTATGCCTGCAGCTATGTCATCCACACCTACCACTCCTGCTCCGGTGGAAAGAGATGTAGTTCCTTGGTGGGTTTGGTTTTTCCTAGCAGTCACTCTTGCGTTTTGGCTTCATGAATTATACCACACCTGGAGAAACTCTGCTTGGTTATGCTCAGGGCTTAGGGAAGTGGTAGTCCCCATATTACTGCTTCCTCTATGTCTTGCCGCCCCTCTGCAGCATGCTGAGACATGTTCCCCCTGCATAGTTTCTGCCACACAAGGCAAACAGGTAGTACAAACTTTGCTCTTTTATACCCAACAGCCTTCAGAGTGTAAACCATCTGACATCACCTGTCTCAATCAAGGTACATTGTATCACATGTGCCAAGGAACTGATGGCAAGTTTCTTTGTTATCAGCCTGAAGTTCCTCTTCGTTTCAAAATTACTATTTGGGCTGGCCTACCTAAGACCACAGACCGACTGAGAACGCGTCCAGCAGGTGATGGCAAACTATTTTACCTCAATTCGACCATCATCATTCAACAAGGCACAGAGCCTGTATCACTTTGGATTCCAGCATGCCATGCACTTGCTCACGGAAAAGGTTCTCACTGTGGTACTTATGCCTGGCATCAAAGCTACAAACTTGCTCACAAATATTTATGTTTTCCTCATGGAGGTTGGCAAGATGGGAATCCTGAAGCTTGGAACCCGTGTGGGCGAACAGCCAAGTGTTCAGGATGGTCCTGTGTTTGCGCATACACAGGTGGAGGTTTCCCAGGGTGCCCACATATCCTACACTTCGACTGGGTAAGGGACAATTATGTTAACATTGAAGTAGCAAGATCTCACCCAGCAATTCAGGTTTATGGATTTGGCATCAATGGTCTTGGCAGAGACCCTAAAACTTATCTCACCATTACACGGGAGGAGGTACAGAGTGGGCGGAAGAAAAACCACACCTGGTCAGTTGATACAGCTTTAGAAAAGCTGCAAAGAAATCCCCTACAGCAAATCCCAGATGCTACTAAGAATTTGTTCATAGATATGGCTCAGAAAATTGCAACTTCTCTTGGAATCAATGATTGTTATGTATGTGGGGGGCACTAACATGGGGTCCAGTTGGCCTTGGGAGGCAATGGAGGTATCCCCAGCTTTGTACAATTCACTTTCCAGGCAAGGCAACATCACCACAAGCGGTTTCACACGCCACTTGATTTGGGCAGTCACATCCAAGCTCGTAGGCAACATTTGTTTCTCCAAGACAGGCTCAATCCCAGTGGGCTATCTCACATGTTTAGGCTCATGGGACAATGGCACATGGGTGTCTCCATCTAATGCCTCGGAGCCTGAGAAATTCAATGCCACAGTTCTGCCATACATTCACTTCAACACCACCTTGCCATGGAAAGCTCCCACTAATATGTACTGGATATGTGGTAACAGTGCTTATGAGTTTCTCTCTGTTGATTGGTCTGGTTCATGTGTCTTAGGATACATTAAACCATCATTTTTCCTCATCCCAATTAGAATGCAGCAGTTCTTAGCAGCTCCAGTGTATGCCCGCATGTCCCGCAAGAGACGAGAGGACACACCTTTTGCTGGCTTTGAATGTAAGAGCCCAGGTGATTACAAAGGTAACACATGGGACTCTCAAAGGATAGTATGTGTTTATGGCCCCGCCACTTGGGCAAAAGATGGCAGCTACGGGTATCGCACGCCTATTTACATGCTTAACAGATTAATCCGCTTGCAAGCAGTTCTTGATCTGGCTGGTCAACGTATTACAAAAGCATTGACCACACTTGCCGATGCAACGGATCAACTGCCTACAGCGGTATATCAAAACAGGCTCGGCCTCGATTATCTTCTCGCAACGGAGAATGGCCTCTGTGGAAAATTTAATTTGACGAACTGCTGTCTAAAAATTGACCCTGTAGGTAAGGTTGTTGCTCAATTGACCACTGAGATCAAACAGCTTACCTTTAACCCTGTTCAGAAATGGGACGGCCTACAGTGGGACTGGCTCCATAGCTTTTTACCACAAGGATGGATGAAAGGCTTGTTCACAATGCTAATAGGCCCAATTTGTTTATTGATTTTGTTCTGTCTTCTTGCTCCTTGTTTATTTCGGTTCTTCAAAAATTCTGTGCAGAAGATTGTTGATCAAGTGTCCAGCCCTAAAATCATTGCTCTCATGCAAGCCTATGAGGGAGCCCCAATCTACCGAAGGGTCCCTCTGGACGACTCAGTTCCTGAGTGTCCATAAAATCAAAAGGGGGGAGTGAAGGGTTGGTACACAAAATGGCGTCGCTTATGCTAACTTAGTATGCTTTTACAAAATGTCTGTGTCAGTATAATTCAAACTGCAGCCTAAGCAAGTTAGCTCCCATGAAAAGAATGTGGCCTAGAGACCTTCAAATGTATCTGAAGATGTTCCTGCTCAATAGAAGTTACTATTCCCCCCCCATATGCCCTGCTCTAGGTTTCTATTTCCCCGCAAGCTAGCATAGAAAACCATTGTCTAGTTGGCTTCAGCATGTTGCAAAGTATGTTAGATAAAGAGTACAATAGCCTGCCTATGCTCAGAAACTATTACTGTGCATGTCTTCCCCACTCCTGAATGGCTAGCTTTAGACTTATGATCATAATGCATGTGACCAGGGGTGGAGTTCTCAGAAATTATAAAACTTGTTTGCTTCCTATGAAATTTGCTTCAGCCTTTGAGAAATGATTCCGCTGAACGCCAGCGGCGTTGCTGCTTAGTAAATAAATGTCTTTCTCTTTTTCATCAAAAATCTGGTTTCATTTGAATCTCTGTTTCTCCCTAAGCGGCCTAGGACCCGAAGTATTTTGGGGAAGGAATGTTGGCCTAGCAATAGGCTACAGTTTAACTACTGCACCACAAGGCTCTCATACGATCCACAATAAGACTAGTGTCATCAAAATACGTTAAAACACAGATGTGTTATGTGTGATGATGAGCAATTAGTATTCAAAGAAGCGTGATGCTAACCTCTCTCTCTCTCTCTCTCTCTCTCTCTCTCTCTCTCTCTCTGTGTGTGTGTGTGTGTGTGTGTGTGTGTGTGTGTGTGTGTGTGTGTGTGTAAGCTAGTATTAATGCTGTTACTAGATCTTGAAACATGCAATCTCGACAGTCGTGATGCTCAAACTGTTACAGAAGGTCTGCCGGTTGCATAAAAATAAGGTCTGTGTACATGCCTACATAATACAGCTATTGATATATTGCCTGTGTGTAAACAAATACTTTTGCTATTATTTTAATGATAGTTGCCTTGAGAATGGAAATATCTTAAGTGCTCCGAAATTCCATTCTCTTCTTTCTACTTTTAGCATTAATCATGGTATAGTGCTACAACTGCACCATCACTACATATGAACCTTCATCATCATCTCAGAATTGCAGAGCTGGAAGGGACCCTATGGATCATCAACCCTGTCAAGGAGGCACAGTGGGGAATCCAACTCCCCACCTCTGGCTTTAGAGACCTAAACCTCTGAGTGATCCAAATCAAAACCATAGTTGACAGTAATGAAAATCATTAATCAGGGCTCTAGTTGAAGCTACATTTTACAGTATAATGTTATCTCTACTTGTTATCAAAACAGACTCTGCATTCTCTTGAAAAGAGTGCACTCTTGAATAAAAGTCTGGTGGGCAGGGCTGAAGGGCTCGTTCTATTCTTCTCTCCTAAGAATCATTTAAATCAAAATCCTATACCCACAGTATGTCAACAGGCTACAGTAACAGTAGTTCACTTTGACCTCTTGTCACCCTGGTCTGAAATAGGCTCATAAGATGAACAATGGCCTGAATAGGGCACTCATTCAAAGATGAGGGTGTGCACACATTAGACGGAGAAGATAGATGGTTTGAGAGAGGGGTCAGGGAAGCCATTCATGTGAACATTGGAAACCCCTCTCTCAACAAAGGTGGGGGGCTCAGGCACAGTCTATCTGCCACTTATCAGGCTATGATTTCAACAATACCCAGACAAATAAAAATATTTCACACCTTTACTACCAAGGCCATAGCTAAAGACCCATACTTTATGGGTTTCAGTACCTTAGGCCATTGTTCACCTTAAGGCTATTGAGACTGTTGTTTACCTAATGAGCCTATTCAGGCCATTTTATGAGCCTATTTTAGACTAGGGTGACAAGAGGTCAAAGTGAACTATAAAATGGAGGACTCGCAACTAGCTTTCTTCAGACTGATGAAGCTGTTTGGATGATCTCTCAAGAAAAAGAAGTCCAGTTGCCATGACTCAACTTCCAGACTCCATCAGGTATATTTCCCTCTGTTTCATTAGAGCTACAGTTGACATAATGCTACTTGCAAATAAGCACTTTTTGAAATATGCATGGCCATTCCCTCATGCAGCACAATAACAGTTGTCTGGACAGCTACTGTGCTTTCACCTGCAGAAACCAATAGAGTCCCAATTTGGAAAAAAAAACTATGGATCAAAGCATATTTTCCCTGCATAGATGCTCCCATCTGTCTTTATTCTTCAGGGCAGGGACGGGCAGAGTGCAGGTCTTTGGAAGCATTGCATTTACAACCCCCAACATTCCTTTCTATTCATTGTAATGGCTCAGACTGACGGCAGTTGCAGTCTCCATGTGATGAGCCACATGTTGCCCATTGCTGCTTTGACATTTAAATCTTGTTTAAAACTATACACATTAATTGCTTACACACAATGAACAATATCATACATGTAATTTGCCCTTGGTTGCAGTCCTTCGCATTATTGCCCAAGAACCTGCCAAACTATTATTACACTCTTTAACAGGTAGAGTTGAGTACACTGACTAAAGCCCTGCTCCTAAAATCAGCTATAGCCAAATCCTTGGCACTTTTATTCTGTTGTTTTATTTCTCTTTTAATATTGCATGTATAATAAGTTTTAATATATTTGTTTAATGCTTTTTAGTCTTGTAATACATTTATTATTTAGTTTTTAACTTTGTTTCTTTTGTACTATAAGTCACCTTGGATCCTTCAGGAGAAAGGTGACATATAATTATTTTAAATAAATAAATAATGTACAGTAACAAGAAGGATATGAATTTTTGAGAATACTGTATTGGATTTTCAGCCTTGAGGGTAGGATTGCATTGTTAGCAGTGGATAAGTTGGTAACAGATTCTCTAAATTAAACCAATAACATAATTTGTATCTTCAATGTGGGTTTGTGAGGGAAATTTCTATGAAGGAGAGAGAGTGACCCCTGCACAGCGCAAGATGGAGAGGGATGAATGGCTGGAGAAGCAGAAGAACAGGGAGAAACCCAAGGCACCACCGAAACTGGAGGCCCAGGATAGAGCAATGTTATGGAAAGGGTTTAATGATGCTCTCAAGATAATAGAAGAACAGAAAGAGAGGGCCTTTTTACACGACCCCTAAGATCCGCTGGCCACTTAAATTCGGACCAGAGATCTTAGGGGTTCCTCGCTCTTCTCTGTCCCCACCCCCTCCGCACTTCCTGGTTGCTGGCTGCCTGAGGGACGGAGAAAAAAGAAAGAAAAGAATGCCATTACCTCAGTTCCCGAGAGCAATGTTATGGAAAAAAAGGGTTTAGTTTGATTGCGCTATGATGCTCTGCAAGATAATAGCCATTTGGAACAGAAAGAGAGGGAAAAGGAAGTGAACCTGGGTATGACAGGAAGAGGGGGCGAGGAAAAGGCGGGAAGGTCCCACCAATCGAAGGTGGTGGAGGTGAGGTTTGGAGACTGTAAAAAGGAGCAGCCTCGTGTACTACCCCCAGATTGGGAGTGGGTCTGGATGGAGGATCCATGGACAGAGAATTGGGAAAGAATGATGATGCCTAAGAAGGAGGCGGAGAGCTATAGGCTTCGGGTACACAAGAAAGGTTGCTCCTACTGGGGCGAGAGAGAAGCCCGCGAGTACAACCGCAAGAGGAAGGAGATAAGAAAACAACTGGAACTGGAACAATGGCTGGCCAAGCTACGGGAGGAGGCCAAGGCCGGGAAACTGAATACCCAGATGGACTTCACCCAGAGAGACGACTATCCATTTCGCTCCCACCACCAGAGGCGCCCTGGACCCAAGCTCACCTCGGAGGTTGAGGTGCAAATGGGGAGCCGCGCCTTTTCGAGAAAGAGGAGGAGACCAGTGGTGAAGTCAACTCTCCCCAGGTGGAGGAGGGGAATTTGATTTCTCTTTAAGGACTCCCAACTATGAGTTTAAAAACAACCCTTTTGTTACAGAAGTTAAGGATGTTGAAACTATTGTAAGGAAAAGAACCTCTTGTAGTGGAAGAACCAAATAAAAGTTCTGTTTATTCGTTTCAAGACATGCCTTCTTTGAAGTTGGAGGGGCGGGATGCCTGGGCAAAGACTGAACCCTCACAGGGTTCTTCATGTACATCTACAGCGGCGCTCAAACCAGAGTAGAAAAGGGCAGTCTAGGAGAGCAGTGGAAAGGGAAGCTATGAATACTCAAGAAAATATTGTGTGAGAGAGACTCTGACTTTCCTGTCTAAGCTTAATATTTGGCTGTAATCTGATATTTTCTGACTCAGATAGATGGCATTCCAACTTAAAAGGATGGCAGGTCTCAGATGGGAGTTAACTCATTAAAAGTGAATAGATTACATTACTACATCTTATCAGGCTAATGCTGAATTAACTGTTTCCCTCCATGCCCAACCCTCTTCGCTCTCAGCAGAACCCTTACTGCACAGTAAAGAACTGTGGGAGATGGAAATAATATATGTTGCTCTCAGGCCAACTTGGAATCTACCTTTTTCTTACTGGTCTCTATTTAATTCTATCACTTTAAAAAATACACCCTTCAGACTACACCCAATCTTGAAATATTGTATGCATAACATTGATTATATAAGCAAATATGTATAATAGTTCATTTTACATTCACAGACACATTTAGTTATGCAAACAACAAGATTTTTTCATGGGTGATTTTATTGCCCTCTCTTTGGAGACTGTTGAAGATAAATAAGCACTGTTCCCTCTTGTTCTCAATTTGCTCTTTTTACCCATTTCTTTAGCTCTTTTCTGTCTTCTTTGTCTCTATCCCTAGTCCTTTTCTTCTCTTTCCTACTGAAACATCAATTAGGGTGTGAGGGGTGTAAACTCTTTTATACAATATGAGGGCAAAGGTTGGTCATAGATCACTAAAAATCCTAAACATAAATTAGATTTCAACCCCGCATGGGTCTTCATCAGGCTGGACAGAACAGAGCTGGGGTGGCACACAAAAAACTCCCATAAGAGTTTAAAAAATCATGACCTCATAATACACAGGGTAGGCTTCTTTGTTTATATAGGGGTTGCAGACTCAGGACAGAGTTGTAGGTTTCAGATTTTCAATTCAGGAATTACACTCCCCCCCCCCCAAAAATGTGCCTTGTAGAGGATACAGTATCTGCATGGTATGACAGCTAGAGAGAAAAGAACGAACCTTTCCTCTTTACCGCCGAACTAAGGTTCATGCCTATCTCTATTTTTCTTCTAATTCAGTTCAACCATGCAGAGAAATAAATTCAAATACTATGGGTAACACCTGGATTCAAAGTTGCAGTGAACCACAAATGGAAGTTGCCCACCCTGAATTATAGATGAAAGAGAGCAGCCAGAAAGAAGGAAAGAGTCACCTACATAAACTTGGTGACATCAGAAATTCACTGTACAGTACTGTATATGTATCCCAAGATGTTGGATCCTGTGTAGTTTATAAAGAACGTTAGTGGCATCAGTAATTATATTCTTTGCATCCAGGCTAAGAAAGCCCTGGAGTCTTTCAGCTAAGCTATTAATTTCTTGTTTCTTATCCTGTCTCATTTTCTCTGCCACAAAGCAGAGTCTATATCCAGACATACATAGTGGGTGGGACTGCAATAAAGGTGATCTGCAAATGGAGCTGTTCTGCCCAAATCTGAGAATAAGATGGAAACATTTGACCTTCAGATTGTTATAGCATAGGAAAAGTGTGGGTTTACATAGAAATGTTGGAGAAGCAAGATGCAAGAAGCAAGGAGGAACATATTTCATTCTGTTGGCTTTGTAATCAATTTTTAAGGTGGAATACAAACAGATGCACAAAATCATGACTGTTTCTCAGGCTGTTAATCAAAATTGCAGGGTAATGTTCCAAATGACACAGTAGCAAGCACTTATTGTAGCCCTCTGAGAATTCTAAGTTGGAGCCACAGAACATTTTAAGACCACATGAAAGAGCAGCTATAAACAGCCAAAAACACTGACACTAATGACAGAAATGACTGTTTTACTGTAAACTGGTAAGCAAGTGCAACTGCATGCATCTTTTATACCATGATACGGATTTTCTACCTGAAATATGTATTCCATTGTTAATCACTAAACTTTTGCCCTCAATTAGTCTTATAAAAAGAATATATATATTAGAAAATATAGGAAAAAAACTAAATACCATTTTTGTGAATGGTAGCGTTAAGACTTAAAAACACAAAGAAAAATGTTCCTTAGGGTCACACACAAAATGGAGCATAATCAAAACAGATCTATTTTTAGTCAGTAGTACAGTTGCAAATTCAGAAGAGCAGGGCTCCTCCAAGAGACACACCCATCTATTCCTTCCTTCCTTACTGCTTATGTACATATTGCCAGACTCCAAATTATGACTGAACTGCAGCCAGGGGGTGGGAGGAATCCATGAGGATGGAAGGGAGAAGCTGCCATCCAGAGACATTCCCCACCCGCTTGCAAAGCTTGCAAAATATGGAGGCAGTGGCAGTTGCCCTGGCTTTCCTACCACCTTATATTTCTACCTTGCCCTCTCCTCCTTCTCCTGGGCTCAGCAATAGGACACTGCAACACACACACACACACACACACACACACACACACACACACACACACACACACACACACACACACACACACACACACACACACACAGAGAGAGAGAGAGAGAGAGAGAGAGAGAGAGAGAGAGAGATGGGTAGGGAAGAAGGAAAGAAGCACAATTTTCCAAATGACTCCTTTCCTGGGCTTTATTAGTTGTCATCTTGTGTTCATGTGCTGGCAAAGATTGGCATGCAGAAAGCCAAGAAGTATTTACAGCAAGGGGGGCAAGGAGAGGGTGAGCAAGCGCCCTATGCTAAGATGGAGAGTTAGGACAGGAGTCCTACTGCAGCCTTAAACTGCAGTACTGTAGCCAAAACTCTGCTCACGGTCTGGGTTCAATCCCAAACTACCCAGCTCGAGGTTCATTCAGCCTTCATTCTCCCAGGGTCAGTCATTTAAGTACCCAGTTTGGGGGACAATGTGTAGCCTTCATAATTAACTTGCAAATACTCAGAAGGCTGTGGGGTGGTATATATAAGCAGCACACTTTGAGTTTTGCTTTTGCTTAAAGGTTGGGGGACAAGATTCCAGGGAAAGAAATCTGAACTGAAGTAAAGGGGAAATGTATCTCTATGAGACGTGGAGGGAGGGTGCTTTTGAAGGAGGCACCAATCTGACGAGACACAAGCTGGCAGTTACCTGAAGGGTACAGAAAGAGTGATCTGGCAGAGCCAGTAAGGAGCAACTGGGAAGGGTCCTGGGTTTCCAAACTCTACGGTGTTTTAACCCTTGTGTAGCTACAACACTGCTTATACTATCTATTTCCCTATTCTTCAGCTGTAAATATACTATACACAAAAAATGTCTTTTCGGAATAAACTCTGCCATAAAGAACATAACAAGATGAGGTTCAGATTACCACAGAGGAACATGTAAACTACTGTTTGCAAAATCATAAACTTAACTTTATTTTGCTTCCCTTCTCCCCTCCTCCTTGCTTGTCAATTCTCCCCTCCCATCTATGCCATACTGTGACAGGGAGAAGGAAGGAACAGATGTGGGTTTGTCCGCTCTAACATCTGGGACACAAGATGAGGAGAAGAAGGCGTTGAGTGGCACCCTTGGGGAAGAAGAAGAAGAAGAACCTTTGGATAGTTTAAAGGGAGCTACAGGGGATAGCCATGGGGAGAGTTATGAAGGGAGGTGGAGCCCTGCCAGGATTACCGCTGGCTTTATGGCGGTAGTTCAAAGGGTAATGACTTGGGATGCATTGAAGGAAGAGATAGAGGGGCTCAGTATAAAGATGAATGATAAGAAGGTTCAAACTGATAATAAGGAAGAAGAACTAAAGGAAGAAAAGGAAATACAGACAGATGATTGGAGGATTGGAGGAAGGGATAAAAAGATACAAGTAGGAGGGAGATACGGAGACATGTCAAAAGGGTTGTATTGGCATGCAGGGATCCAGGTAAATAGAGATATGGAAAAGGTAGTTAGACAGACAGGTACTCAAACCGGGAATAGAGTTAGCAGGATATTGTATAGAGAAGTTAGCGTCCAAACCGAGGGGCGCGAGGGTGAGAAGGAGTCTCGCGAAGGGAGGGGGATACGAGAGACGAAGGAGGAGTGTCAGTTGGGGAGGGGAACGGTTAGAGACGTTAGAGAGGGGGTACCGATAAGAAGGGATGTACTCCGGAAGGTAGAGACGGGGCTCCCGTTGCCAACCCCAGATTTTCCTCCCCGTTTCCCGTGGAGAAATAATATCTCAGAGGTGAGAGATGATAAAGGAAACCAGGCACTAAATCCGCCAAGATGGATACCTGGTTGGGGATGGAGCCTAAGCCCGGAAGAGTCACACCCCTATTGCGGGGTCCACTGCGGGAATCCGGGAGCAACACACCCGAAAGCTCACCCCAAATAAGGAGTTTTACATCCCAACAGAAAAACTTGTTATTTGATAATTTGTTTGAACCCAGCTTTGATATCCCTGTTTTATCTCCCGTTGGAGATGTTTGTATTAATAAAGAAACAGAAAAGACAAGAATTGAAGAGTTAAATAAAGATCCTTTTATTTTTCAAGAATCTGCTCAGTCTGTGTCTAATCTTTCAAGATTACATGAGGCAAGAGACAACGAACCCTTACACATACCCATGCCTCAGCATTATGTCAGCATAAACATGGCTCAAGTTAACCACAGTACACACTGCAATGTTTTTTAAAAAAAATCTACTTCAAAGCTGTGTTTCAAACAGTGATTCTTGGGGCAACCCTCCTCGTCTTAGAAATGCAGAGCTGGAAGGAATCCTATGCATCCTTGAGTCCAACCTCTGTCAATGAAATACAGTGAGCAATTGAATTCTCAACCTCTGGCCTTGCAGCCAGATACCTAAACCACTGGGATAGCCAACAGTTCTTAATTAACTTTAAATAACTTCACACTGGTAGTGACAACAATTTCAGATGACATTAATTATGAACAATTTGGGAATTTTGTATCCAGCGGTGAGGATACACCCAGTGTCAGAAAATAAATTACAGTATGACCTCCATATCCACTGACTCATTATCCACTGATTCAGTTATCCACAGCTGGCAGAGGAAAAAATTAAATAATTCAGCAGCCACAAAGCAAGCTGTAAAGCAGGCATGTCCAAACTTTGGCCCTCCAGATGTTTTGGACCACAACTCCCACAGTTCTTTGTCACTGGCAATCTAAGCTTAGAATTCTGGGAGTTATGGTCCAAAACATCAGGAGGGCCGAAAGCAAGCTGTTGTCACAAACAGCATCTGTAAAGCAAGCTATTGTCATAAATAGCATCTGTAAAGCAAGCTACTGTCACAAACAGTGGTCATAAAGCAAGCTACTGTCTCAAAACAGCAGTCATAAAGCAAGCTACTGTCAGGAAAGAGCAGTTTGGGGGTGGGTGGGTGGGCGTTCTCTCTTATCCACGGTTTTGATTCTCCACGGGAAGACCTGGAACCAATCCCCAGCGGATACCGGGGTCCTACTGTAATTCTAAAGAATAGTAATATTTTTTTAAAAACTCAAAAATATTTGTTCTCCAAAACAGGTTTCTTAAATTTAAGATTACTACTGTCTCAATGCCCCAAATCCTATCTGGGTCAAGGAACCATCTCTAGAAATTGAAGAGCTTTTGCAACCTGACCTATTATATCTGCACTTGGCTGAAGTTCCCACGTGGAAAGTGGTTCTGTGTAGCATGCAACCTTTGCTGAATCAAACTCAGTGACAACACGTATTGTATTTAATTGATATACAGAACCTGAAAAACCTGTGATGGAGCATATCTTCCCTGCTCACAAACCTGAACATGAGATATTTAAGTTATGACACTTCGAATGCAGGTTACTAACTATCCTTTACTTTTTGTGAAAGTATTCTTTTACGACTCCAAATGTAAATGGAAATCTGTCCAGAAATACCTGTTATCTGTCAGCTGGACATAGATTAGGGAACTGAACAATATTTACATTTCTTTCTTTCTTTCTTTCTTTCTTTCTATTAAAGGATCTATGGTCCTGGGAAATAAAACTGGATTGAAATGTCAGGTAAAAACAGTTCCCATTTCTGCAATACACAGATAACACAACCTGATCTACAGGAGTATTATGGATGCAAGTCAAATAAAGATTGTAAATCATTCTCTGCATTGAATGTTGTATGCATCAATAAATTCCTCAGTCTTGTCAAGAGGATGCAATTATTTTCTTCAATGCAGGTTTCTTTATGTGATCAAAGTTGTAATACAGCATATGAAGAGAACTTCTGCCTGCTTCTGATGAAATGTCCTGAGTTTTGTAAAGATGTCTGAAGCAAACATTTGAGAGTTCCACGTGTTTCTCAGAGCCTTTGTACACGACCCCTAAACTCCGCCGCAAATGGCTGCCAGCTCTGGAGCTTACAATTGTTTCCCTACCAGCTCCGGAGTTTGCAGAAAATTAAGTGCAACCACGCCCACCTAAGCGCGTCCCAGCGCACTTTTCATGTACCTGCTCTCGGAAGGTGAAAATCCCTGATGTGGATTTAAGGGAGTGAGTGCCGGGCTCTCCTCGCTTCTGTTTGTTGTTGTTTTTGCCTCCCGCCCCTTTAAGAGAAGGAATCAGGACGACGACGGGGCTCCGGGCGGCTTCGGAGGTGAGCCTGCATTTTTTCCTCTCTTTTTTTCTCCCTCCCCTCACGCAGACAGGAGCAAGGAAGCGTGGAGGGGTGGCGACGTAGGAAGAGCAACGAACCCCCAAGATCTCTGGTCCGAATTTAAGTGGCCAGCGGATCTTAGGGGTCGTGTGAAAAGGCCCTCACTTATTCTCTATAGAAGAAGGCACATGGATTTCAGGATCATAAATTCTAAAATCACTTTTCAAGCAGCAACATCTGAATGCTTAGTAGAATTGCTATAGAGGTCTACTAATTCTCCAAGATAACTTACAAAAGTAGTAGAAGTTTCAAGTTTGCTCTGTTTATATAAAACAACACTTTAGTAATAGAACTGACAAGTCTGAGTAGAGTACAAGGCTCATTAAAATGACAAACTATCACATGTAAAAAAACTGAAGCTATATCTAGATACTTCAGATAGCAATATGGTATATAATAGGAACTAAGAGCTTTGCTATCTCTAGAAGATATAAGCATTACCTTAAGAATACACATCTTTCATCTCAAATGCCAACATATTAAATTGGAATTATCCCAATGATTCAACAGAATTTACTGTCCATGTCTACTCTTGGATCTCAAAAACTGATATAAGGACCTATTTTCAGTATAGTGTCTTTGGGGGGATCAGTTCCAAACACTCCACTTCTTCAAGTGCCATGTCTTCGTAGAACATTGATCAGTCGCCAGAACTGGTTTCTATCTAAAGCTATTCTAAACAGAGCAGCTGTGCTCGCTGCGAACCATTGGCTTAAGTAATTTAGCCAGAACTTTCTTCTACGCCCCAGGCCGCACTTCCCGTCTATTTTTCCTTGAAGGATAACCTGCAGCAGATGGTAACACCCTGCAGATGCCCCCCCTCCACCAATCTGTGGATAATAGCAAACCCTATTCATAAGATAGTTTCTAAATTTCTCAAGTGGCCAGTCCAGGGGATTACATCATGGAAATACAGCAAAACCCCCAAATTCATGGAGGATCATGGGCCCCCAACCCTTGGTCCACAGATTGGGCATGGTCAGAAGTCTCTTAGCAACCAGGCTGCAAGCTTTCCTGGGAGGCATGCAACCAAGCATGAGGGCAGACACTCACCCCCTACACGGGGTTTTCCTCTCCCACACCTACTCTGCAACAGTTTTTGTTTACGTTGCAATGGACCTAGCCAGTGCAAGGGGGAGTTGTGCGTGTGTTTGCACCTTGTGTGCACACACATCTGAGAAAAAACCCTGCATGCACATGTATGACCATGAAAAAACCCGGACAGGGACAAAACTGGCCCCTGCTCCTAAAAAGGTTGGGGACCACTGCTATACATAGGTCTCTGGCTTCCTCTAGTGACCAGGTCTGGTAGCATCATCTTTAGAAATATATTTAGGATTTTTCTTTAAATAATTTTAATATTTTCAGACTGTGGATAAGTGAATTAGTACATTCTGAACCAGTGGATAAAGGAGTCCTTCTGTACTTCTTAATGGCAAGAGGCCTCCTTGTTGGCAATTATGAAACAGATCAAATTAAAGCAATTGGTTCAAATTAATGAAAACAGATCCAATTAATTAAATAAAAAAGGAGGAACTTATACTTGAGTAAGAAGAGGCCTACTGGATTGGACAAAGCACATATAGTGCAGCAGCCTGTTTCCAACAGTGGCCAATTCGTTGCTTGTGGGTAACACATATGAAGATTACAATTTCCCACTTGTCCCCTACATTGGTATTGCATCACCTTGGAACATGAAAGCAATAAATTTTTGGAAAGGCTCAGCAGCACTGATTAAATTTTAATCCCATTTTACAGCTACCCAAATGAATGCTGATTCATCCCGATTGTATTTTCTACTTAAGATCTCCAAGTGCTTTACCGTTCTCATAGCAAAGATCCTCCAACCTACTGATCATCTTGCTTGCTCTTTTCTGAATATTTTCCATGATCGTAGTGTCCCTTTGAAATGAGACCACTGGAACTCCACACAGCATTTCAGATGTGACTAAACAACAGACAAGCATTCCTAATTTGTTCAAGAATTTATTTTTACCTCTGGACTTCCAGTAAATTCAAACCAAAATAAACCAGAATTTTCTCCTGATTTTTAAAAAATAAATCTAAATTCACAGGGCATAACGGAGGGATTCTGCCTCTCCCTCAGTCATCCCAAGCTTGCTAAGGGCTGGAAGAACTCATACCAAGGACAAATGGAGAACCATATACTGAACCAAGCTGGCATGAGTTTGTCTATTACAATAGTTTTACAAAAATACATTATTATAGTTATGTGACGAGTTATCTTTTAGTAAGACAATGTCTTTTCTTGTCCCACTGGGTGTTAAATACATAACACTGGAATCAATGAAGTAGTTCTCAAAGTGCTGCCAGAAGAGAATATGGAAGACTATTTAATTTAGTTGCTTCTGTAGACCAAATGGTCATGCTGCTGAGAGGTACAAACATTATTTCCCCTTATTTTTGAAAACCTTTACAAGCAATTATTTTAATTCTAAGGCAATTGTGCAATAATAAGAAATGCTGTGAGAGTGCTTAATCTGAATTAATTAATCAAATTGGATTTAAAAGACGCCTCCCCAAGATTTCTCTAAAAACAAACAAACCCACAAAGAGGTTTGCTGACGCTTCAGCATGTACAATATGCCACATGGACCTTTCTGAAAAACATGAACAGAGAGTGTTCTGTTGCAAACACAGGAATGGAAACAATGATCTACTCTAAGCCTACATCTAGCTCTGGAAAATAACTGGGGGGGAAATCTTTCTTAGGATTTCAGAACAAGAAACACAAAACTGAGGCTATTGCATCAGCAAAGGCAATACTAATAATGTGTTTGGTACTCAATTAAGTGTTGTCACCAGGTATTCCACCTGGGAGACCAGGGAAAGATCTTTTAAAAAAACTAGTCAGAGACAGTATACAATTCTGGAACAAATCTACCTCCAATAACCTTTCAATTCCTTTCAGCTGGGATGATCTCGTATGTTGAGAAAAATTAAGATCATGTCCGTATGTGCAAAAGGTGATTTTTTTTTCAGAATTGAAAGAGCAAAATGAAGGGGGAAAAGGAGGAAACAATTTTGTTAGATTTTTGTTGTGTTGCGTGCCATCAGGTCTGAGCCAACTTGCTGTGACACCTAAAGCTGAGTCTGTCACTCTATCTACTATACCACATTAAAATATAAAAGTTAGTCTTTAAGGTGCCATGTGATTCTTCTCTTTTATTTTTTGTTTTTTGTTTTTTTGTTTTTGCCTGGAATTCTTGAACAGACTAACATGACTACCTTCTCCAAAACTTCCAGATTATCACAAAAGAGCAGCTTTGTGAGTGAGCTATTTCAAGAGTATTTGAGTGAACCCTTTTAAGGATAAAAGTGAGGTACAAATATTTAAAATAATAAATAAACAAGCACTTTGTTTTTATGTATTCCACCTCGGTCCCTCTTCAGACAACAGTTTCTGAGATCAATGTCAAAGCAGAATCTATCTGTTCAGACATCACTGAAAGCAGGGCAGGTTCTCTAGAAAGCTATCAGCAGCTATCTGCGCTCTTCATATGCAGGTGGATACCACTCCATTAAGCAAGCATTTCTGATAATAATACAATATGTACACAGGTGTATGTAAAGAAGGATGTAGAGAAAAAGCAATTATGTATACCCTACGTTAATATTAACAAGCTGAGGAGGAAAAGGAAGCATGTTTAGGAAAAAAACAGAATATGATGAGGATATTCAACCTGTGCTGGATATTACCGTACCTTACCTTAACAAAAGTTATAATTGGACTTAACTCAGTTCAGCTTTTGCATTTTTTTGTTCTGGCTAAACAACCACAACTACTCTATTCTCCCAAGAATTGTTTTGCAACCATGGTGTTAAAGCTAGGGCTATAATGTTTATTCAATTACTTGGTTTAATTATTCAGTTTAAAACATTTTATACAACTAGGTACGGTAAGTAGGCATGATTAATCAGTTGCAAATATTGTTTAAGACAATTTATTTTATTATGTATGGGATTTGCTGTCTTTCAAAAGGTATGCTGTCTTGCATGAAAAAAAGAAGAGCTGTGTTATGCTTGCCTTACTGTATATGCTTTTTTCTTTACAACTATTGTTTTTAGTATGCATAATACATTAAATAGATTAATCAGGAGTTCATTGACCAACTTATGCTACAATCCTATACAGACATCTGGCAGTGAGTTCCACTGAATTAAATGCAGCTTAGTTTCCAGAAAGCATGGATTCCATGAAAGACCAACCAACCAACCTACTTTATTATTGTTGTTGCATTTTTGCTATCAAGAAGCTATAGATAGGCATGTATACAATTTTCTCTGTAGATACCACAATAATATAACTGTTCTGGACTGGTATAAAGTATTTGTGGTGTTTAGGGAAATAAAATAGTACAGACTATCTTTCATTGCTCAAATTGGAAGCCCCACAGTACAGTGGTACCTCTACTTACGAGTTTAATCCATTCCAAATGCATGATCATAAGTCAAACAACTTGTAAGTTGAGCAGCCTTATTTAAAAATAAAAAAATAAAAATAAAAATAGAAAAATAGTAAAAATTTATAAGGCAGCAGTTAAAACGCCAACAGTTTTCTGCTCTTAAGTCGAATTGCTTGTAAGTAGAGCCGCTCATAAGTAGAGGTACCACTGTACACTAATAAATATATAAATGTTGCCCAATAATGGACAACATCAAGGGCATTTAGGGCAGTTAACATCAAATTGTTCATGGTATATGTTGAGGAGTACAGAGTGCAAGGACACAGGTGTTAAGGTGCCTTTTTTTCTATACTTGCAAAGGACTGTATTGGTGTGAAAATTCTATTTTCTTATGTTTACTTTGATTCTGCTGACTCCACTCCACAACATATTATGTAACCCAGTTTGTTGTGTTGCCAGGGGCTAGTTTCACACCTACATAAGTGTACTCTATGCCACCCAACATATACTATAGGAAATTTGATGTTAGCTCAAATAGGATGGTAGCTCAAGAGTAGATGCACATTTGATGTAAATGCTTTGAGTCACTTACCAAATGTCCCAGTGCAATGCCTGCTACGCAAATTGATTTTATTACTAGGGGTTGGTTTCAGGTATCCAGGACTGATTCTGGATTTTTATTGAGTGCTATGTCTATGTGTTTTGCATGGGCTGAACCGAACACCAGAGTGGTTTATTTGCTTGCAAAGATGCATAGGTCCACAGCTGTAGCTCTTAGTGTTTGCAGTTGTATGCCCCAACTGGTTTTCAGTAGCTTTGGAAGACTATGGTTCCATATGGATAACTTTTTATTTGTATTTTGGCAGTGTCTGTTACAGATCAGAGCACAATCCAAAGTAAAGTAATACCTAAGTATTCAGGGTCAATGGACTATATGGCTATATGGCCTTCCAAGCAACCTAAGATTTCCAATATACTTGTTTATCAGATGGAAGGCAAATATTTGATTTATATCATAATGTGTGTCAGACTCTTTTAACACATATGTTAGAAGCTGTTATAGCATTTAAAGGACTGGGCAACAAGTGTGAGATCATCAGATTAATTTTGGTGCCTTTAAAAATGGTTAGTTATTTGTTCAGATGATAAACAAAACAGAAACCAGTACACTGCTCTGGGACAGACCATCCATAGTACAATGATTTATATAGTAGTAGGAATACAGAAGCTGGACTATATGGGCCTTTGGCCTGATCCAGCATGGCTCTTCTTATGTTCTTATGTAGTAGTAGTAGATGCCTTAAGCACATCCGAGCTCGCCTGATTTCAGAAGCTAAGTAGGGTCGGCCCTGGTTAGTACCTGGATGGGAGACCACCAGGGAATACCAGATGCTACAGGTGCCTGGAGTAGGGACTGGAAACCTACTCCAGTATTCCTGCCAAGAAAACTCCATAGACATGGAGTCACGAAGAGTCAGTCAAGACTATAACGACACACAACACAGTAGTAGTAGTAGTAGTAGCAGCAGCAGCAGCAGCAGCAGCAGTGCAAGTATTAGTATCTGCCATCAGGTTTATTCCAATCCAAGCTACCCTCCCAGTGTTTTCTAGAATCATGTAATGTACTCAGAACTCATTCATCAGCCCCATCTCCTCCTAGTGTTGGAATTGTGTGGTTTGCCTAAAGCAACATAGGTGGCAGGACAACTAATCCATCTGTTACACATGCTCTGGGTCTTCGTGGCTGGACCCTCTTTGAGGTGGCTGTAAGGAGAGAGATGTTTCAGCCGAATGTAAAGTAAGTGAGACGTCTGGAGAGACGGAGAAGAGAGAGAAAGAAGAAGGAGGAGTGAATGAGAATGAAGATGCTGGGGTGCATATGATACAAGAGTTGGACCTAACAGGACAGGAAGTGGGGGAGAGCGAGAGTAACTTGCAGGAGACTTTCTGGATTGCCGGGGCAACGAGTGACGGGGGTTGGGAGGAGAGGAAGGAGAGTGACCATTGGGAGAAGTCTGTTAGAGAGATAGGTACGCAGACGGAAGGTGGAGAGACTAGGGAGACCACGGGGAAACTGAGGGCCAGAGAATCTGAAGAATTTGTTTGGTCAGTTCATGTTAAACCCCTTAGATGGCCTGAGACGTCAGAGAAGTTCCAGTCTGAATGGAGGAAGGGACGTCCAGGTATTCCTGTGGCTCAATGGGCCAAGCACCCGTGTTGCGGGACCCAATGTTTGGGTAGCCTCAATGCGTGGATGAGGCGATGGTGTCGAGAGGAGGGCTTTAGATTTGTCAGGAACTGGAGAACATTTTGGGACAAGCCAAACCTCTTCAGGAGGGATGGGTTGCACTTGAATCATGATGGGACCAGATTGCTGGCACTCAACCTCAAAAAGGCAGCAGAGCAGCTTTTAAACTGATAACTGGGGGAAAGCCGACAGGAGCTGTGTGGCATCCGGTTCGGAACACCTCATCCTTGGGGAATGAGGTTGGAGAGGGTAGAGAATCACATAGAGAAGACATAGCAAGTATTAACACTGGCAGAATAGCGGAATGTGACAGTTCGTCTACTGAAAATAAAAGCTGTGGGGGGAGAAGAACAAGGCAGCAGCTGTTGCGGGACCCACTGTACAGGTGCTTCTACGCCAATGCTCGAAGCCTCCGAGCAAAGATGGGAGAACTTGAACATCTGGCAGCTAGGGATAACATTGATATAATAGCCATAACAGAAACCTGGTGGAATGTGGAGAACCAGTGGGACACAGCAATCCCAGGCTATAAACTCTATAGAAGGGATAGAGAGGGCCGGGTTGGAGGAGGAGTGGCCATCTATGTCAAAGAAGGCATAAAATCCAGCAGAATGGAGATTGACAGAGGGTCTGACTCCGCCATAGAATCACTGTGGATTAAACTACCAGGTCCAAAGAGTGATGTGATCGTTGAGTATTCTATCGTCCACCAGATCAAAAACTTGAGGGGGACCTTGAAATGAGGAGAGAAATCATGGAGGTGGCTAAGAGGGATAGGATAGTAATCATGGGGGATTTTAATTATCCCCACATTGACTGGGCCAATGCGAACTCTGGGCAAGAAAGAGAAACTGGGTTTCTTGACTTGCTGAATGACTGTGCCTTAGAGCAACTTGTCATGGAGCCCACCCAAGAACAGGCAACTCTAGATCTAATATTGTGTGATACTCAGGACCTCGTCAGGGATGTGAATGTCACTGAGCCTCTGGGGAACAGTGACCATGCTGCAATTACCTTTGCCATGCATGTCGGAGGAAGAGTGTCAACCAAATCAGACATAAAAACCCTTGATTTTCGAAGGGCAAACTTCCCTCAGATGAGGAAACTAGTTAGAGAGAAACTGAAGGGGAGGGTTAGAAGAATCCAATCTCTTCAGAGTGCATGGAGCCTGTTTAAAACAACAATAATAGAGGCCCAGCACAAGTGCATACCACAAAGAAAGAAGAGCTCATTTAAGTCCAAGAGGACACCGGCATGGTTAACGAGTGGAGTTAGAGAGGCTCTAAAGCACAAGGAGAGGTCCTTCTGTAAATGGAAATCCTCCCCAAATGAGGAAAATAAAAAGGAACACAAACTCTGGCAAAAGAAATGTAAAAAGATGATAAGGGAGGCAAAGAAAGACTTTGAGGAACGCATGGCTAGCAATATAAAGGGTAATAATAAAAGCTTCTTTAAATATGTTAGAAGTAGAAAACCTGCCAGAGAACCAATTGGGCCTCTGGATGGTGAGGGAGGAAAAGGGGAGGTTAAGGAGGACTTGGACATTGCAGAGAAATTGAACGAAGTTCTTTGCGTCTGTCTTCACGACAGAGGACCTTGAGCGGATTCCGCTGCCTGAGCCGCCTCTTGACTAAAGAATTAAATCAAATACAGGTTAAAAGAGAGGAGGTTTTAGGACTAATTGATAAATTGAGGATTAACAAGTCACCGGGCCCAGATGGCATCCACCCAAGGGTTATTAGGGAACTGAGAAATGAAATTGCAGATCTCTTAACGGTAATATTCAACTTGTCTCTTCAAACGCCACAGTGCCGGAGGACTGGAGGATAGCGGATGTCACACCAATTTTTAAAAAGGAAGGAGGGGGACCCAGGAAACTACAGGCCGTTAGCCTTACATCTGTCCCAGGGAAGATGGTGGAAGGCCTCATCTAAGAGAAAATCTTAAAACACATAAAAGAACAAACCTTGCTGAGAGAAAATCAGCATGGCTTCTGTAAGGGTAAATCTTGTCTTACAAACCTTTTAGAATTTTTTGAAAAGGTCAACAGGCACGTGGATTTGGGTGAACCGGTGGATATAGTCTATCTGGATTTTCAAAAGGCTTTTGACACAGTCCCTCACCAAAGGCTGCTGAGAAAATTGCACAGTCAGGGGATAAGAGGGCAGGTCCTCTTATGGATTGAGAACTGGTTGAGATCCCGGAAACAAAGAGTAGGTGTCAATGGGAAATTTTCACAATGGAGAGAAGTAAAAAGCGGTGTGCCCCAGGGCTCGGTCCTGGGACCGGTGCTTTTCAATCTGTTCATAAATGACCTGGAGACAGGGATAAACAGTGAGGTGGCCAAGTTTGCAGATGACACAAAACTTTTCCGTGTGGTAAAAACCAGAGAAGATTGTGAAGAGCTCCAGAAGGATCTCTCCAAACTGGGGGAGTGGGCTGAGAAATGGCAAATGCGTTTTAATGTAACCAAATGTAAAGTAATGCATATTGGGGCAAAAATCCAAACTTCATCTATCAACTCATGGGCTCTGAGTTATCCGTGACGGATCAGGAAAGAGATCTTGGTGTGTTGGTGGACAGCTCCATGAAGGTGTCTCCCCAATGTGTGGCAGCAGTGAAGAAGGCCAATTCCATGCTAGGGATTATCAAAAAGGGGATTGAAAATAAAACAGCCAACATTATAATGCCGTTATACAAAACAATAGTAAGGCCCCACCTGGAGTATTGTGTACAATTCTGGTCACCGCATCTCAAGAAAGACATAGTGGAACTGGAAAAGGTGCAGAAGAGAGCGACTAAAATGATTACTGGGCTGGGGCACCTCCCTTATGAAGAAAGGCTAAAACAATTGGGCCTCTTTAGTCTGGAAAAAGGCGCTTGAGGGGGATATGATTGAGACATACAAAATAATGCAGGGTATGAGTAAAGTGGATAGAGGGAAGCTCTTCTCCCTCTCTCAAAATACCAGAACTAGGGGACATACACTCAAATTGAGTGCTGGGAGAGTAAGAACTGACAAAAGAAAATATTTTTTCACCCAGCGCGTTGTAAGTCTATGGAACTCCCTGCCACAGGATGTGGTGATGGCATCTGGCCTGGATGCCTTCAAAAGGGGATTGGACAGATTCCTAGAGGAAAAGTCCATCACGGGTTACAAACCATGATGGAGATGTGTAATCTCTAGGCTTTAAACCAGGGTACTTCAAGGGCCAGATGCAGGGGAGTGGTATCAGGAGACAGATATCTAGTCTCATGCGCTCCCAAACGCATCTGGTGGGGCCGCTGTGAGATACAGGAAGCTGGACTAGATGGGCCTTTGGCCTGATCCAGCATGGCTCTTCTTATGTTCTTATGTTCTTATGTTCTTATGTAGGGGTACGAGCACTCTCCACCGTTATTAGTAAGAGAACAAGAAATAAACCAAGTTCCAATTAATGTTGCGTATGAAGAACCTTTATTTGACGAGCTGAATGTTAAAGAGTTTATCCCGTTACCGCGAACATGTGAATACAGTGCCTACAGTCGTTCTGATGCTGTAAGTAATAAAAATCCTTTCAATGTTCGGTTAAAAGACGGCTCTCGACTCTTTTATGGATCGGAACCGCATAGTGAGTGAATCGAACCCTCACAGTGGCACAGTGGGGATCCAAACTCCCAGCCTTTGACTCTGCTGCTAGGTGCTCCACCTCACTGAGCTATTTCAGCTAAAGTATTCTAAATGCAGGTTGGGCTATAATTCAGAAGCAAAGTGACCTATTCACTAGAGAAGGTCATCATATGAAATTTCAGTTCAAGGCGGCTAAGTACTGTATTTTCCCATCTATAAGATGTCCCCATGTATAAGCCTCACTTTTTCCAACCCAAAATTATAGATTCACAACCTTGTGGTTCTCCCTTTGGCTTACTTCCATGTATATGATGACCCTCAATTTTTAATCTAATAGTTTTAGACAAAAATCTAGTTTTATACACAGAAAAATACTGTAAAATGATCAAGTCCCCTGGCTCCCCCAAACAGCAGGAAAATAGCACTTGGCCCTAGGTTATCTAGATTAGTCTAAATTTGATGACATATAACAAAACAGGGGGAAACTGACACCTTTAAGACTAATAGATTTTTATCTGCTATTTCTGTTAAGATTTAAAAGTGCTCTAAGTGTTTTGATTTTGCTACAGGCTGAAAGAGACTATCCTGGCTACCTCTTCACAAATTTGTTGATTACACTATAAACAGATTTCTAGCAACCAAGTGTGCGTTGGCAGTATAAAGTGGTAGCAATAACAAAACATAACAAAATTGTACTGATCCTTCATGGTGTTCATATAAGAATCTTCTGATATAACCCTCTTCCTCTTGACAAAAACTATTTGTCTGAAACTATATACAAGGAGAGCCACTCTGTGCCTACATAGGCTTGGTCCCTCTACATAGTACTGTATGCAGTGTTAAAATGGTGGTGTGAAATAGTGGAACTATTACATTCTTTCATTTTTGAGTACATCACTTTTGGCAGTATAAATATGAGAGAGAGGGAGAGAGAGAGAGTTTAGCAGATCAAACAGAGGTCAGATTTTTCCCTGCTAAACTGATGTTTCCCTTTTATTTCTAGTTGCACAAGTCTATTGTACTGATTCTCCTGAGTGACAGGACACAAGAAATCCTAATTGCTATGCTGGTACAATTTATTACAACCCAGAGCTAACCAATCAACTCATATCAAATCTAAATCTGCTAATTTCTCCCCAGTGTTTTAATGGAAATTACAATCCCTACATTCAAACTGCTGGATTTCAATTACTTTTCCTTAAATATGCTTCTTGGAAACTTGCTTGGTGAAAGAACAATTGGTCAAAAGCACTTTTAGCTCTACTTTTAGGAAGACAACTCCAGCTTTAAGGAAGGACAACATTTTTTTGCAACATTCCTTTGTGTCTTTGGAGTGTTTTCACTGTGCAACCTTTCTAATTATGGTATGTGATCCCAGAAGAATCTGAAGGAAGACTAACAAGGATGCAGCTATTAGGTTCAAGGCAACTTCTTAAATTTCTGTACTAATTTTCAAACAGCATGACCAAATAGGTCTTTGAGACAAATCACAACGCACATCTAATACAGTGGAACCTTGTACTGTATAACATAAAATCTGTACAACATAAAAAATTCTGGAGATAGGGGAAATTTGCTTAACATAATCGCCTATGGGGAGAATTCGTACAACATAAAAATGGGATTACTCCGCTTTCAATGCATTCTTATGGGAATTTAGTCTAAAAAGGAAAATTTGCTTAACATAATTTTATTTGGAACGAATTAATTCCTTTATACAAGATACCACTGTACAAATAACAGACATTCTCACAGAGCTTAAGGATGTTTAACATGCATTACCTTATCAATTCTTGCAATTTTTAACTGAACAAATCTGTACTACAATCCACTGTCCCAGACACAATAGGGCTAATGCTGAGAACCTGCCTTCTAAGATCCACTAGAAGGGCTTTGCTTGGCACCCCATCAATAATTTTATCTCTTCACTGATAGAGATGGGCACGACTTGAAAAAAAAATTTTTTTCGTTGTCGTTAGTCGGGCCAGTTCCGTTTCGGGTCGTTTCCGTTTTTCGCACAAATTCGCAAAAATTAGTCAGTTCTTTTTTTGTTTTTGTTAGTACTGGTTTTTTTGGGGGAACGGGCTCCTGGAGGCACCTCTGTGGGGTGGGTGCCTCCTCTGGCCCGCTATAAAGGGAAAGCGGGCTCCTGGAGGCACCCATGGGTGCCTCCTATCCTCACCCACTAGGAAGGGGAAGCAGGCTCCAAGAGACCCCTCAACATGGGGGTCTCCCCTCCCCACCTGCTGCTGCAAAATGCATGCATAGCCATATGGATATGCATACCAGTTGCAGACAGTGAGACTAGTGATGGCAGTGAACCCAGAGCCATAGGGTGATGCCTAAGGCTCTCGCACCACCATGTCTCACACAGAAGGGAATTGTACTTGCATGTAGTGCAATGCAAGTACATCTGGCTTAGGGTTAAGGTGGGTTAGTGCAAGGGCTAGGGTTAGGCTAGTGATGGGTAAGGTTACGGTGGGCTAGTGGGTTGCACCTCTGGGTGCCTCTCTGACCCACTAAGAAGACAGTCTGTGACGTATGGATAAGTAAGGAGTCAAGGATTAGGGTTAGGGTTAGGGGGCTAGGGCAGGTTTTAGGGGGCTTTTTGGCACATCCCAGAAGTCTCCGTGGCCAAGTGGCCATGCGATTGTGGGATGGCTCCAAAAATTTGCATGGTCGTCCACTCCCACATGGCTGGCCACTCGGCCAGCCCATCATTGCGCAGGGGTAAAAAAAATAAAATAAAATAAAATCAATGGAGGACAGAGGAGGAGAGGAGAGACATTTTGTTGCAAGAAAAAACCCACTGCTACTGTGAAAAATCTGGCAGTTTATAAATTTTCGCGTGTTTCTGTTGTGCTTGTGTGTTTTTGGACCACGATTTCAAAAACAATATTGCATTCGCCGCCCCATTTTGGATCCCCCGCCCGCACCGCATGGCATGGCCACTCGAGTCCGGCTGCCCAGGACGGGGGGGAGGCAGGACCCCCCCTCCAGAAACCACCCCTCCGGTAGGTGCCCTGTGCCCTTAGTCAAGCAGGCATTTTTCCGCCTGCTTTTTTGGCCCGGGAATGGGTGGGGGGAGAGTTTAAACGTTTTTTCCTGTGCCGTCCGTGCCGCTTGCTTGCACTTTAATTGCGGCGGCCGGTGGCGAGACTGGGCTTTTTGCTGGCTGCGAGCCTGCGGCGAGTCCCACCAGAGCAGCCCAGGACAAGGGATGGGGGGGGGAGGCCGGGGACCTCCAGAAACAACCCCTCTGGTAGGTGCCCTGAGGCACGGCAGGCATTTTTCCGCCTGCTTTTTGGCCGGGAACCGGGTTTTTTTAACTTTTAAAAACTTTTTTTCTGTGCCGCGTGGCATCGCGCGATCGCGCGATGCAAGGAACGAGCACGACAAATCAGACCAAAATTGTTCGTTCGTCGGTTCGAGCTCGAAGTCTGGCGGAGTAATTCCCGTTACCGTTTCCATAGAGTAACGGATACGAGTAACGGAAACGGAAACGGGAATACCGCTAAGTCGTGCCCATCTCTATTCACTGACTTGGGACACTTCTTTCCCCAGGATATACTTCATCTCCTTAATACACTCTTTCAAACAGAACCTGGATAATTTGGAATTAAAGTGGATTCTGGGCAACTTTTTACTGCTTTCAATTTCTTAAGCTTTGCCAAGTTTGCTCTTTGAAATAATATCTTGTGCTGTTTTGATTTCTTCTGTTTTTAATTGTTTATCCACTTGGGACAGTCTTTACTGTGTAAGTGCTTTGCCAGGGAGGATGTCCCCCCCTTCCAGTTAGTAATAATTAGATAAAGTAGAGATAGTGGTTTCCCACAGACAGTCAGGGAAATCAAGGTTCAGCTGAGGCTTTGACCCCAAAGCTCCTGCTTTCACCATATAAGCAGCATTGAAACATGAAGTGTGAAAGGGCCTATAAGGAAGGTGACAGAGGCACTCAGCTTCCAAATCCTAGTTCAAGACAACATGTAAAGTTTATAATAGAACAGTGTTGGCAAACCTATGGCACGGGTGCCAAAGGTGGCACTCAGAGCCCTTTCTCTTTCTGTGGGCATCAAACACCACCCACCCCTTCACAGCTACCTGTATTCAGGTTAAATTGCAGTATTGGTACTTTGTGAAAAATAAGTGGGTTTTGAATCGCAGTTTGGGCACTCGGACTCTAAAAGGTTCACCATCGCTGTCATAGAATCATATAGAATAGTTAAGTTGGAAGGGCCTGTAAGGCAGTGGTGTCCAAACTTCAGCCCTCCAGATGTTTTGGGCCACAACTCCCACAACCCTTTGTTATTGGCAATACAGGCTTGGAATTCTGGGAGCTGAGGTTTGGACACCCCTGCTGTAAGGCCATCAGGTCCAACCTCTGGCAATGATGAAAGAATACAGATCAATGGATATCTGCCAGGTGGTTGTCCAAATGTCTCTTGAATGCCTCCAGTGTTGGAGCACTTTCACCACCACCTCTGGAGGCCATTGGTCCCCTTGCGGTACTGCTCTGACTTATGAGAAAGTTTTCCCTGCTCTTCAACTGCTTTCCTGTCACTTGAGCCTAGGGTTGCGTGGGAAAGGATATACATTCATTGCATGAGCCGGGGCTTCCACCTCACCCCAGCTAATAAGAGACCAGCCCAACCGGTGACAACAACTCATCGTGGAGCCTTTTGGGTCGGTTTGCTTGAACCGGCGCCTTTCGCATTTCCAGGGTTCTGGGCGGCGCCGACGGGGAGCCTTTTCTCTCCCGGATTGAATGAACTGGGAGGGCGAAGAAGGAGCGCCCTCTCCAACACGCTAGCTAGGAGGTGCTGCCGGGCACGGCTTTGTCCCAACCCGCACGTCTGAATGCACGCGAAATACTCCCACAGGGGACCTGCTGAGGGGGAGGCGGCCACCTCAAGCTCTTGGAAAGGGCGGCTCCACACGAGTGGTGCTCCTCAACCGCCACCCCCCCTACCCCACCCCACCGCACCCCCGGATCCCTCGGCGGCAGGCGAGCCACTCACTGCGGTTCAAGGGGTGCTCTCCTCTTCCTCCTCCTCCTCCTCCCCCGTCGGCCAGGGCCACCAGCTCCAAATAGGCGGCCCAGAGCCCCACGGCCAGCAGCCCGAGGATCAACCAGCGGCGGAACCTCCTCCTCAGCACTTGGCCCAGGTGGCACAGGCGGCACCTCATTCCCGCCTCAGGCGAAGAAGGGCCACCGCATGCTGTGGGAAGGGGGCGGCCGTTGGCGGCGGCGGGGCGGCGGCGGCGCCTTCCTTCTCCTTTCTCCCGTCACCGGGACCCCGTCGGCCAGGCCGCCGGCTTCTCTCGTCCGGCCGAGTTGGGGGGTCTCCGTGGTCCCTCTTTTCTTTTCTTTTCTTGTCCCAAGCCCGGCTCGTTCCCCTCAGGGGCTCCCTCGGGCGCCGCCGCCGCCGCCGCGCTGGAGCCTGGCCGCTTGTGACGCGTCCACCTCCCTCACGGCTGAGGCACCTTCTTGCCTCAGTGCCCTCCTGGTTTATTTTTTTAAACGCGCCCGCCCAGTTTCCTGCCGGCTCCTCTCCGTGGGGGCTCCAGGTCCTCCCAAGCTATCTTTTCCCTTCTCCGTTCACGCGCTCTCTTTTCCTCAAATGCAAACACACGTACACACCTCACACACACACACACACACCTTCCTGCTCCTCTCTCACACACACACACACACACACACACACACACACACACACACACACACACACACACACACACACACACACACACACACACACACACACACACACACACACACACACACACACACACACACACACACACACCCTCTGCCCTGTTCCGCGCCTCCACATTTCCCCCCCCTTTGCTGACCCGTACAACTCAAGGAAAATCCCATTCCACCAAGCCAAGCACAATAAGCAGTCCTATTTTATTCATATCTGCCTGAGGTTGGGAAAAACGCCTCCAGGAAAATGAGATTTTTAAGCAACGAAAGAAGCCTCCACCTCTCCCTTCACCGGGCATATGCCTGACATTTACCCGCCCGACTGATCGCTGTGTGTGATTCAGCCCTCACTCTTTATTTTCCTTACTGTGGAACCTCCAGTTTAGCTTGTTTAGCTTAAGACACACTCACACACAGGATATTTTTCACATTTACTGCTGTGAAACCACCTGTATTCCATGTTATATTTTTCTGCTGCATCTGAACTTCCTAAGTGCACAAGGTTATATTCCACCACCACCCCCAAAAAACTTTTGTTTGCTTTTGCAGCTCTTCACTCTGTTAAGATCTTCCTGAATCCTGATTCTGTCTTCTGAAGTATTTAACGAGTATCTCTCTCCCCAACCCCAGCTACCTAAATGCTATTCCTGAAAATGTTAAGCAAAGTTGGATTTTAACACAGAACTCTGTGGTGCCCCCTTGTCAGTTCTTTCCAGGACAAGTCAGGAATCATTGACAAACAGTTTTGGGATATAGCCTGTCAACCAGCAACTGAAGCATCATCTGGCCCACCTTTTGCTTGCTTGGGATCTTGAGTGGTCTTGCTCCCAGATGGGCAGTATAAAAATGCAATAAATAAAATGAATATGCCTTACTGGAATTAAGATAAACTACCATCACAGTCTCTTTACCAGATAAATGTATAACTCTTCCAAAATAAATAAATAGATAAATAAAACAAAATACAAATTTTATACAATCACCACCCCACCTCTTTAAAATTATTTATGTTAAAGAGAATCATGAGATAATTATCTTCTGTGGGGCGAGGAGAAATGATAGCAATTGAACAATTGATCATCCAGACCTGCCTACCCATGTGCTGCTGGGTATGAGCACTCATGGCCACGCAGTCCCAGCTTGCATGACTGGATGGGGTAAAGAATTTGCTTTTTCCAAATATACTTTGGAAAACAGCCTATGTCTCCTACTCCACCTGGCTTTCCTATCAGGAAAGGGCCAGTGGAGTATGTAACAGTTTTGCATATATAGAATATCTCTAAGCCAGGGGTCCTCAACCTAAGGCCCCGGGGCCAGATGCGGCCCCCCAAGGTCCTGAATCTGGCCCCTGGGACCAATTGCAACCCCCCCCCACCTACCCCCTGTTTTGTGAGCATCCGCAGCTGCTTTTGGATGTGATCCGAATATCTCTAAAAACTTTGAGGACCCCTGCTCTAAGCAATAGCACTTAAATGCACTTAACCCCCCTGCCAGTCTCCCCCCCCCCATATTTTGTGGTGGGCGTGTTTCATAAATGTATAGTTGGCCACTATGGGAAAGTGTAAAACAGGATATTGGATTATACAGTTTTTTCAGTCAGATCCTGCAGATATTTTTTAAATCTTATGATAGCAGATAGTGGGATGACATTGACTATAATTTATGGCTTGATCAGGCTAAACAAAGCAAAACAAAAACGGACTATTTTTCAATTTCCTCCATTTGGAACTGCTGGATAGCTCAGTGTCTTAGAGTTCAATTCTACATTGTGCCTGCTTGAGAGGGCTGGACTCAGTGATCCATAGGGTCCCTTCCAGCTCTGCAGTTAAAAAGGTATTATTATTATTATTATTATTATTATTATTATTATTATTATTATTATTATTATTATTATTATTATTATTATTATTATTATTATTATTATTAAACTATCACACAGCAGACAAGATAACAATGCTGGATTTTGGATTACAAATCACTAGTCGAATGCTTCCCAAGCGTTTAGAACTATGTGATGCATTGGCGAATTATGCAAGTAGATCCCAGTAAGGTGGCCTTCTGCAGCTGACTGATGGTGACTTTGTCAGCTCCAATTTCTTCTAAATACTTGCTTAGCTCTTTAGCGTGCCATTTACCACTGGGATCACCTGTACCAGTTTATGCCAGAATCTCTGAAGTTTAATTTTCAGATCCTGATATCAGGTAATTTTTTCAAGTTGTTTCTCAGTGACTCTACTATCACACTTTCCCCCTCAACAATCACAATATCTGGGTATTATGCTCCAAAACCCGGTCTGTCTGTATTCGGAAGTCCCAAAGTAATTTTGTATGCTCATTTTCAATTACTTTTTCAGGTTTATAATCCCACCAGTTCTTTTCTACAGGCAGATGATAGTTGTGACACAAATTCCAGTGGACCATTTGAGTAACTACATTATGATGCTGTTTGTAATCATTCTGAGCAATTTTCTTGCAACAACTCAATATATGGTTGATAGTTTCATCTGCCTCTTTACAGCTGATTTTTCTATTCTAGCCTTAACTGCATTTGTTCTGATAGCTTGTTCTTGAGCTGCAAAAAATAGGGCTTCTGTCTCTTTTTTCAGTGTTCCATTGGTGAGCCATAACCAAGTCTTTTCCTCATCTACTTTTCCTTTGATTTTTTTTTCTAGGAACTGCCCATGCAGTACTTTATTATGCCAGCTCTCAGATGGTATTTGCATCATTGTTTTCCTGTATTGACCCTTTGTTTGCTTTATTTTAAACACCTCCTTGTTCTTAACCTCCAATAATGCTGGCTCTGTACTATTTTTTACATAATCTGTCAACACATGCATCTCTTCTTCAACTGTCTGCTTCAATTGCAAAAGACCTCTACCACCTAATTTTCTAGGTAAATACAGCCTATTAACATCACTGTGTGGATGTAATGCATAGTAAATGGTCATAGGTTTTCTTGTTTTCCTATCCAGACTAGCTCCATCTGAGTCCAGTTTATAATGCCAGTGGTATACCGGTATGACCCAGCTATTAATGGCCATGGTGTTACCACCATTCAGCTTACTTTTTAATACTTTTCTAACCCTTTGGATATATTCTTTACTGACCACATTTTTCACTTGCCCATGCTTGATATTATCTAATTGCATTATGCCCAGATATTTATAGGCTTCAGACTGATTATACTTAATGGCTTGTCCATTTGGCATTTCAATTTCTTCACTCTCAGTGATTTTTCCTTTTCTCAGTGCCACTGTGGCTCATTTGTTTAGTCCAAACTCAATGCTAACATCAGTACTGAAAATTCGGGCTGTGTTGGTCAGTGAGTGTATTTCAGTTTCTGATTTTCCATACAACTTTAAGTCATCCATATACAATAGATGAGAAATTTCCCCTGAATTTTTAGCAGTTTGGTTCCCTAAACTTGTCTTCTGCAAAATTATTGAGAGGGGAATCAGGGCAATTGTAAATAGCAGAGAACGAAGCAGTTAAAAAGAGTGCAAAAGTTACATGTGAAGGAAATTAACATTGAAAACATATTGCCAATGCAATCACAAAATCTATAAACACAAAGTCTTTGTGAATTTATGTACGGTGCGTGTGTGTGCGTGTGTGTGTGTTGTGTCATTACAGTCATGACCGACTCTTGTATGGTAGATTCATATAAAAGTCACATAATAGGTAGTCCATCATTCAGGGAAAGCTAGCCTGAAGAGAAAGGTATTTGCCCATTTCCGGAAAGACATAAGAGATAGGGCAGTCCTGGCCTTTAGTGGGAGGGAGCAGCAGCCGAGAAGACTCTTTCATGTGTTCTCACAAGAGATACCTGTGAGGGTGATGGGATGGAGAAAAAGGCCTCTCCTCGTGACCTTAACTCCCAAGATGGTTCATACTGTGAGAGTCGATCTTTGAGGTAGCTAGGATCCAGGTCATAGACTGCTCTGTAGGTTAAGGTCATCACTTTGAATTATGCCTGACAGCTGATTAGTAGCAGTGGAGTTGCTTTAAAAGGGGTGTAATATGATGTCTGTACCCTGCCCCAGTCAGTAATCTGGCTGCTGCATTTTGGACCTGTTGGAGTTTCCTGAGACTTTTCATTGGTAGTCCCACATAGAGCACATTAGGGTAGTCTAGGCGGGATGTCACTAGGGCATGTGTCACCATGGCCAGAGCAGATCTCTCAAGAAACAGGCATAACTGTTGTTCTAATTTTAATTTTACAAATACACTCCTTGCCACAGCTGTGACCTGGGCATCCAGGCTCAAGGATGAATCCAAGAGTACCCCCAAGCTGCATACCTCTTTTTTTAATTGGAGGGAGACCCCATCCAGAATAGTTGCATCCCTATTCCTTGTTCTCCCCTTTGACCAGGAGCACCTCTGTCTTGTCTGGGTTTAGTTTCATTTTTTTCACCCTCATTACTGCAGCTAAACACTCATGTAAAGTTGAGATAGTAGCACCCTCAGAATCTGGAGATGATCAGAGGTAGAGCTGGGCGTCATCAGCATACTGGTGGCACTTAACCCCTAAAGTCCTGATAATATCTCTGTGTGGTTTCATATCAATGTTAAATAACATAGGAGGCAAGACAGAGCCCTGGGGAACTCCAGAGGTCAGTGGCTGAGGTGTTGAACATGAATCACCGAACACCACCTTCTGCATTCTTTCCTGCAGGAAGGACTGGAGCCACTTTAATGCAGTTCCCCCAATTCCCATTTCAGAGATTCGAGTCAGGAGTATGGCATGGTCCATAGTGTCAAAAGCAGCTTTTTGCTTTACTAAAACCAAAAGGGACACAGATCCCGTATCAATTTCCCTGCATAAGTCATCTACCAAAGCAACCAGTGCCGTCACGGTCCCATAGCCAGACCTGAAGCCAGATTGAAATAGATAACAGGTAGTTTATGTCATCCAGGAACCTCTGGAGCTGTGAAGCTACAAACTGTTCCAGGACTTTCCCCAAGAATGGGATATTCAATACTGGCCAGTAATTGTTCAGTACTGTTGGATCTAAGGAGAGCTTTTTTAACAGTGGTTTTACTATTGCCTCCTTTAAGCCTGCTGGAATCCTGCCCTGTTGTAAGGAGGCATTCACTACTCTTCCTAACCAGTCTGCCATGCCTTCTCTGGCAGCTTTTATGATCCATGAGGGGCAATGATCCAGCACACATGTGGTGACCCTTACCTCCCCAAGGGTCCTGACCACATCATCTGGCTGTAGGAGCTGAATGTCATCAATTAACAAAGGACAAGCAGGGTAGAGCATTTTATTTACAGGCTCTGGATGAATAGCAGCATCCAAGGTAGCCTGGATCTGTTCAGTTTTCCTTGCAAAGTGTTGTACATATTCTTCTCAGTGAGATACAGAGTTTTCTGCGTTATCCAACCATGGGTCAGCAAACTTTTGATTATTCTGAAAAGCTCCACTGGATGATTTTGTGCTAAATCAATGGTAGTAGAGAAAAGTGATTTCTTTGCTTCCTCCTCTGCCTTGGAGTAAGCCTTCCAAAGGCCCTTCATTGTTTCTTTGTCTGTTTCATTCTGGATTATCCGCCAGTGCCTTTCACCTCTATGGGCCACCTGTCTCAATTTTGCCAACTCCCCAGTATACCAAGAAGCCAATTTTGGTCTATTTTGAGGAAGGAGACGTTTTGCAGGCATGTCCAAACTTCAGCCTTCCTGATGTTTTGGACCACAACTCCCAGAATTCCTAGCCTATATTTCCAGTGGCAAGGGACTTTGGGTGTCATGGTCCAAAATATCTGGAGGGCCAAAGTTTGGACATGCTTTGTTTAGGGGCTATTTGGTCAATGGCTTTGCTCATTTCCCCATTCCAGAGGTCAACCAAGGATTCAATAGAATCACCCATCAGAGAGGTAGGAAACTCACCAAGGGCAGTTAAAAACTATCTGGATTCATCAACTTTCTGGGACATACAGCTTTTGTCTGACCCCCTGCCTAGGCTCGGGGTTACAATGAGCCTAAAGTGCACCATATAGTGGTCTGTCCAGGACAATGGGACTACAGAAAGTTCCTTTACCCAAGTGTCCCCACTGTCCATACTAGGCAGGAGACCAAGGCTAAGGTGTGGCCAGCAGGATGGGTTGGGGCAGACACCATTTGTGCCAGACCCATTGTTGACATGGAGACCATGAACTCTTCCGACGCCCCTGACTGAGCTGCCTCAGCATGGATGTTAATGTCTGCCAGCACGATGAGCCAAGGGGACTCTAACATCACCCCTGTTATGAGTTCAGTAAGCTGAGGTAGAGAAGTTATTGTGCCACGGGGAGGGCAAGAGAATTCCTATTTTGTCCCTGGCTCCTACTTTTAACATAATTCAAAAACAGGGAATTGAGGAACATGGCATCTAGCAAGTGGGATGGAGCTACGATAGACAATTGCCACTCCACCACCGCATCCACCTGGTCTAGCCTGTTGTTCCATAGAGAAACCTGGAAGGCACAGTTGAGTGAGGTTGACTCCTCCAGCCAAGTCTCTGTGATGCAAGTGAGATCAGCATGTTCTTGCAGGATCAGGTCTTGAATGGTTGTTGATTTTCCATTCACTGATCTAGCATTTATCAGTAAAATTTTCATTTCAGGGGTCTTGTTAACAATTTTAAGAGCAATTTAAATGTGTAGATCCCTTGGGACTTACCAATACCCCACACTCATCCCTTCTTGTGTTTATGCAGTCATTAAGTCATGACCAACTCTTCATGACCCCATGGACCAGAGCATGCCAGGCCCTCCTGTCTTCCACCTTGTTCATGAATCTCCCACAAACTCAGTTTTACATCTCTTCCTATTTTTCTGTCAAAAATTGCAATCTATTAAGTTTATTTCACAGGTAGATTAAAAAATTGACTCACAGACCTAGCTTCCTCCTCCATCAGGTTACTGTACCCATGATACACATTAGTCATCTTTTTCAATTGTCATCTAGTTTTCTCTGAGGGCATTTACTTCTTATTTCCTTATCAGATGGATGACTTTGCAAAGAGAGTACTGGGGAACACAAACAAGGTATTTCCCGTTCAATTAACCTTTACAATACAGTACATATATTAAATTATGTAGATCAATAATAATAATAATAATAATAATAATAATAATAATAATAATAATAATAATAATAATAATAATAATAATTTATTCCCAACATAATGGACAGGCACATTCTTGGCATATTGAAGATCCCAGGTTCAAATCCCTGCTGTTCTAAAGGATGGGTGGGGAATGCTTGTTACTCTGGAGAGCTGATGCAGGTGAAAAGAGTGGCCTTGTGGGTTGGGGATGATGGAAGCAGTAGTCCTACACAATTGGGGGGTGCCGGGCTGGAGAAGGCTGGGTAGGCGAGAGGAAGAAATAGTTATATCTGGTATAAGCTATTTTGCTGTTATTCTAGTGATATTTCTTTTCCCTGCTTGCATCTTTAAAAAAATATGATGTGAATCAGATACAGCATGTAGCTGGTTGTAAAGCTTACATATTGCCATATTCCAGTGTGACATCAATTTCCCTGTTGGCAAAAATCTTTAAGATTAAGAGTAGATACATGTGACTACAGCTGCTCCACCTTATACTTGGGGCAGCCATCTCTGCGCATCTGCTCTTATCAACAGTTCAACATATGTTCAGACATGAGGCAATTTATGTTTCATGGTATATGTTTTTTTAAAAATATTTCCCTCACATATCTTCTACATCTCCATTTACACTATAATTAAAAGTACATTTTAAGAACCTCATTCTGATCCCATGGTATGCACACAGGCCTGTCCGCTACTGGGTTTCAAGTAGTTGTAACTTCAGAAGTCTCATTTTGACAAAAGGAATGTTGAAAATGCATTCTTCTTATTGAAAGATAAGTTGCAGGACTGGATGGCTTACTCTTGATTAATTGCACAATGCAGACCACAATTTTACATCTCTTCATTGACTACTGGATAGCTGGGAAAGCATGACAGACCTCAATTTCTCATTTATGTTCAGCAGACTATGTGTTTAAATGAAAAGACAATGTGATTTTAAGTAATAAAGCAAGTGCTGAAGAACAGGCTTGGTAGAGGAATCTCTAATAAGTGTTTAGCCAGCTTATCATGTTACCTTGTAGTGTAGGTCTTTCTTCCAAAGAGTTCAAGACAGCATACATGAGTTGCCTCTTCAGTATTAAATAGCAATACTTTTTAAATACAATTTAGGTCCAAGTTATCTGAAGGAGCAGACAGTAGTGTAGCATGGTGTGTGGCAGAGGGAATAGTTACCGCCAGTGCAAAATTCTTAGGGATGCACGGGCCACCCTGCCCAGTGTGCTCATGCAGCAGTTCCTTCTACTCCTCTTTCTCCTCCTGGCAGTCCAAGTGTGAGTTGCCTACTGGTGCAAGGCCTGCCCCCACTCCTGCCACTGCCACCAGAGCATACTTTGAGTGGCCGTGGCTGCTTCATGGCACCATCCTGGGGGCTTCTCCTATTCTGCCACCGTGTCCACCCCACCCTCATGTTATGTGGGGGCAGATGACTGGCACCTTGCAATAGTTGCTCTTGCCCCTGGTACTGGAAACCTACACTAATATACTAATATACTACAGTATATATAATATACTAATATACCACAGAGAGAGAGAGAGAGAGAGAGAGAGAGAGAGAGAGAGAGATGCCCTGAATTACAAATGTCTTGATTTACAAAAAAAAAAAAAAATGAATTGTGAAGGGAAATCTGGGGGTATGGGGGAATTTTTAGTTCTGATTGTGTGTGTGTGTGTGTGTGTGTGTGTGTGTGTGTGTGTGTGTGTGTGTGTGCGCGCGCGCATGCGCGTGTGTGTGTGTGTGTGTGTGTGTTACATGGTGCTTTCTCCTTCAGTGTGTGGCCAGATATCAGGCAGGCAGCAGGGATCCGAAGACACGGACCCAGCCTCCCGGATCCTTTTGGAGGCGTGCCGACAGCCAGCTAATTTTGACAGCTCCACAGCCTTCCCAAGCAGAGTGCAAGTGTCAAAATCACCTAGCTGTCGGCCTGCTTCCAAAAGGAGTCGGGCAGCGGAGGTCCGAAAGCTGCCCACCTGCTTTCCAGGCACGCTGAAGGAGATGCAGATTGCCAGCAGCGATCACCCAGCACCACAGGGACACCCATGTCCACCCTCTGCAGGGTGCCCCTGTGGTGATGGGCAGCCTGAGGGAGGGGGACTTTGGTCACAAAGAGGCACCACCAGCAAAGCAGCGGAAAGCCTTTTTGCCATCAAAGTCAGGCTTTGGCATTTCCCGCGCACTCAGCTCCCTCCTAGCGTGGCACAAGGAGGGGAAAATTCGAAAACCTGGTCCCCGATCCTGGCTGTCCCCAACCCAGCAGGGGGCTGAGCGGCCAAGGGGCAAAGTTGGCTGAAGCGAGATCAGGCAAAGTTCTGGTGGCTGGGTGCAAAGCCTTCCCTGCCCTTTAAGGCTTCGCAACCAGCCACCCGCTTTTGCTCCCCACCAAGCCAGTTGCCCTTCGCTCATTGCTCGCCTAAGTGGGCGAAGGGCAGCCAGTTTGGTGGGGAGCAAAAGCAGGTGGCTAGTTGCGAAGCCTTAAAGAGCAAGGAAGGCTTTGCAAACAGCCACCCGACTTTGCCCGGTTTGCTTTCAGGCGCTCAGAGTGTCTTTCTCCCAGTGGCTTTGCCTCCCTGTCCCTCCTCCTTTCTTCAGCTTTTGGGTGCCTGAAAAGGAGGAGGGGACAGGGAGTTGAAAACTCAGGGGGAAAGACTGCCTGCTCCTCGATGCCCTGGTTTTGCCTTGCAAGCTAGCAGAGAACCCACAAACAGGAAGAGCTGCGGTTCATACCTGCTTCCAAGGCAAAACCAGGGCATGGGGAAGCAGGCAGAAACCCTCCCAGTGCTTGCCGCCACAGCAGGAAGCAAGCACCGGGGGTCTGGTGGTGAAGGAGCCACCATTATTTTTCCTTTATGGATTTTCTTTCTATTATGAGGAATGGAAACTAACATGGCAAACACAGTGAGGCCTTAAATTATGAAATTAATCTGTTCCAATGGAATTTTCATAATTCAAAATGCAGTTTCCCATAGGCATGCATTGAAAACCAATTAATCCATTCCGGAGGTGTGAAAAAAGGCAAAAAAGGGGAATGGATTAATTGGTTTTCAATGCATTCCTATGGACAGCCTACCTCAACCCAGCAAACCAGGGGAAGAACTTCCCCCTTTGCTGTGATGGGGAAAACCCCCTCACTCAACCGCAGCAATGACTGCAGGGCTGTCAAAATCAGCTGGTTTTGTAGGCCCATGGACAGCTAGGTGATTCTGACAGCTCGGCAGCCTTGGCTGCCAGTTGATTGAGGGGGTTTCCCGCCAACCCAGCAAAGGGGGAAAGCTCTTCCCCTGCTTTGCTGGTTTGGGGCAGGCTTCCCCTAGGAATGCATTGAAAACCAATTAATCTGTTTCCTATTTTTTGCCTTTTTTTGGACCTTCAGAACAGATTAATTAGTTTTCAGTGCATTCCTATGGGAAACTATGTTTTGAGTTAGAACAATTTTGAATTATGAAAATTTCACTGGAATGGATTAATTTTGTAATTTAAAGCCTCACTGAGTTTTCCATGTTAGTTTCCATTCCTCATAATGGAAAAGTTTTTTTTCTTTGAACTGTTCGTGTGCTCTTTTTAGCTTTAATGTTGCCTTTTAATGTTGTAAGATAAATCTTCCAATTCCCTGTTCTTAAACTTGAATTATGTCTTAAATGTTCTGGGCTGTACATTGTCCCTCATTACTGTAAGCCGCCTTGGGTCCTTTTACAAGGAGAAAGGTGGGGTAAAATGCTCATAAATAAATAAACAAACAAATAAATAAATAAATAAATAAATTAAAGGCCTCTCCCTGATGATCCTAACACTCAAGCAGGCTCATATACGGAGATGTGATCTTTAAGAAAGCTTGTGCCAAATCTGTTTTAACATTCCCTGGGTTCATCTTAAGTAAATGCATCTTGTGCATTTACTTAGCCTTATGCTCCAATTCTTTTGCCTCGTGGTGCAGTAGCTAAACTGCTGTACTGCAGCTAAAAGTGTGCTCACAACCTGGGGTTCAATCCCAGGTAGCCGGCTCATGGTTGACTCAGCCTTCCATCCTTCTGAGGTCAGTAGAATGAGTACCCAGCTTGCTGGGGTGGGATGCGGGGTAATGTGTAGCCTGCATAACTGAATTGTTAACCACCCAGAGAGTGCTTGAAGCGCTATGGGGCAGTATATAAGCAGAACACTTTTGCTTTTGCTTTTCAGATAGTCTCATTCCTAAATCATTCAAAGATTTAACAAAGCTGACAATCTTTAAATGCAGACTCTCTTTTTCCCTTCTGTCAACAATGTCAAAGACATTTCCCTGAAAGAAGAAGAAACCACTGCACTGGGGTGGGGTTAAACCTATGTATGCCAAAACTGCTTCTCAATCCATGGCACTTCTTGCAGGTATAGAACTATGCAATAATGTTCTTGCATAATAAGGGGTGTATTTGCATGTGATCCCTTCCCAAAGCGATAGTTATTTACATGTAATAATCCATGAGTTGCTCAAGAAGAGGTTAACATTTCAGAACTGCCACTCGCAATTTGCAAAGGCAAGTTTAAAATGTTGCTTGACTCATATCTGCAAACACTATTTGCAGAATTCTCTTCTCCTCTCTTTCTCTCTGCCCCATAAAAACCACAATGAGCTTTTGCCAGCAAAACCCTTGGTTTGTACGGATTGAGAAAAATCTAGGTTGCAATATCTCTGCAGACACTTAAAGGATCATGTCAGGCCCTCCTACCACCTTCTCACGGAACTTACTTCATCAGTTTGTTGTCAGAATATTTATTATATTTATGGGCTGCCTTTCTCCTGAGGGAGGCTCTCAAGGCAACTCACAATATTCAAAGAAGTAAAATTTTTAAAAAATCTTATACATTACAAAGAATTTAATTATAATAGAAATTAAAAGTACATTAACATTTTAAAACATTTAAAACTTTAAAACAACAAACCTTAGGTAAAATCCAGCATTCGGGGATTCAGCAATGGTTATTAAAAGCCTTCCTGAAGAGGTGGGTCTTCAATGTTTGGTGAAACAGTAAAGGGGGACGACATCTAACCTCATAAAGGACTGCATTCCACAACCTGGAAGCAGCCACAGTCAAGGTCCACTGCCATGTCCCCTTCAAACATGCTTATGATGACAATGAGACCAAGAGAAGGACCTCCTCTGAAGACCTTAAAGACTGGAAAGGCTTATATGGGGAGATACAGTCATAGTATTTATTTATTTATTTATTTATTTATATTTTTTACCTTTCTTTATTTAAAAGGACCCATTTATAATGAGGGATGATATACAGCCCAGAACATTTAAGACATAATCAAGTTTAAGAACAGGGAATTGGAAGATGGATCTTACAACATTAGAATAATATAGTCCAGTGCAATTAAGACATAGTCAAGTTTAAGAACACCACTTTCAAAGGTACGCTTGGTGGGTGTGCGGGAGACAGCCTTCTCAGTGGTGGCTCCCGGACTTCAGAACGCCCTGCTACAGGAGGCTAGGCTGGCCTTATCATTACAGTAGGAACCCCGTATCCACTGATTCATTATCCACTGATTCAGTTATCCACGAATGGCAGAGGAAAAAAATCAAATAAATAATTCAGCAGCTACAAAGCAAGCTAGTCGTAAATAGAGCAAGCTACTGTCACAAAAAGCAGACATAAAGAACACTACTGTCATAAAACAGCAGCTGTAAAGCAAGCTACTGTCACAAAACAGCAGTTTTGGGGATTTTTGGTGTTCTCTCTTATCCACGGTTTTCAATATCCACGGGAAGGTCTGGAACCAACCCCCAGCGGATACCGGGGTCCTACTGTATTGTCTTTCCACAAGCGGGCAAAGACCTTTCTCTTCAGGCAAGCTTTCCCTCAGTGACCGCGTGCCTGAATGGGGGTTTTAAATAGCTGGCTGTGCCTTACTGCTTTCAGTGCATTTTTTTTGGTGTTGCTTTTGTTGACTGTCTTTTTCGTGTGGTACCTGTTTGATCCTTTTTAGTATTTGTATACTTACTGTTCTTAAGCGTTCAGTATTGTCTTTGAATGATGTAAGCCGCCTTAGGTAATTTTTAAGGAGAAAGGCAAGCTAAAATTATTTCAAACAAATAAATAAATAAACAGTCCCCCTAAAGACTGCTTACTCAATACCTTCCCTTGTTGAGGTGTATTTTTCATGATCACAATCATCCTAATTACGTAAGTGATCCTGAATAGCCTGTGTAGTAACATAACCCTTGAAGAGTGAAATATAAGAACTTTGTATTGTGAGCCCCTTGTACTTTCCTTGGCTCTGTTTCAATTGTGTTCTTTATGTAGACTGCAATAAAGAAGCATGTTTGCTTGTGGTAAGAAGCAGGGGGTTGCTTTTTCCTGCAGCTATAATGAACACAGCAGTATCATTAGATATTTAAATAGTGAAATAAGGAAAAAATGAACAGTGATCTGAAACTGTATATAAGCTACTCGTTACTCTTTTGAAACACAGTACAGTACTGTATTCAGAATCAGAGTGGCTGTTTGGATGTTCTTTTCCTTGAGTCACTGATGGCAAAAGATGAAAATAGCCCTAATGGAAGAGAAAAAATGTACTGGGTACTCTCCAGTTAGTTGGCTGTCGGGGCATCTCGGCAGTAAATCAGACCTAATATCTGATTTTCCCAACATGAGCAGCTGACCATGAGGTCTTTTCAGCATTTCTGGTCTGAAAATATCAACCCAGCCAACTAGTGAAAAGGAAAATAAATTGGGCCATTCTAATTGGTTTCTGCAATTGGTTTCCAACTGCTTCGCCAGTCCTTTATAAAGCAATTAGTTATAAAGTTTTCCTTCAAAAATTCCATCTCTTTAAAGGTCAGGAACAAGCCTGAAGGAGCAGTTAACTTTCCCAAGGCAAAGTTAAGCATATCCTCAAATACTTATGTCCTATCTGTTTTTTTGCCCAAACCATGGAGTTACTGGAGTTATTCAGCACACAAAGAATCAGAACACAAGGAGAGATGGAAGGTGTTACAGGGGATGTCTCAAAAAAAGTCAGACAATTCTACAGCCCAATTAACAGTGATGGCTGTAAGTTGTGACAATAATGCTTTCATCAGTACAAATGGCTAGATTACTCTTCATTTATCAATATGACAAACCTATGCTATTGTTTTTGAAGTTTCTAATGAAGTATGGGCGTTTATACACGACCCCTAAGCTGCGCTGCAAATGGCTCCCAGCTCCAGAGCTTAGAAATGTTTCCCCACCAGCTCCAGGAGTTTGCAGACAATTAAGTGCGACCCCGCCCACTTTAGCGTGACCCAGCGCACTTTCCTTGTACCTTCTCTTTGGAGGTGAAAAAAATTTGATGCGGATAAGAGTGCCGGGCTCTCCTGGCTTGTCTGTTGTTTTTTTGCCTCCCGCCCCTTTAAGAGCTCCTTGAGACGGAACCAGGAAGTAATGGGGCTCGTGGCAAGTTTGACCAGCACCAGCAGGTTAGTAAAGGCTTCTTTTGTCCTTTTTTCCCTGCCCCCCCTCACGCCGACAGGAGCAGGAAGTGCTGAGGGGTGGGGACGCAGGAACAGAAACAAACCCCCAAGATCTCTGGTCCGAATTTAAGGGACCAGCGGATCTTAGGGGTCGTGTGAAAAGGCCCTATGTGCAAATACACTATGCCCAGTGTAGCCTTTGGGCTAGATGGCATGGCATACAAATCAAATCAAATCAAATCAAATCAAATAAATAAATAAATAAATAAATAAATAAATAAATGTTTTTACTTTAAGATGTCCTGAGGACTGGAAAACATCACTACATCTATGGTCTGTAATTTAAGCCATGTATGCAGTGTAAGAAGAAAAAACTTGCCAAGAATCTGTCACTTGAGTGATTATCATTTCTGTTCTTGAATATGCTTTCAATTTTGATGTTACTTGGTTTATTTATCAATGAGCTGGGTGTGCAAGGAAAATATTATATTGAAAAGAAAAAAAGCACAATGTATTCAGCCATATATTTGAATATACACTCAGAAAAGGGCAAGTATTACAAGTTTATTGTATTAGAAATAAAAAGAATTGTGAAAATGTTTGATTAGGAAACCGGTATGTGAAAAATAGCAAAGCTTCTGCATTTTCACTTTGCATATTAACCACCACCACCACTTTACTTTTTACAGAGATGGCATTGAAGCATTTGAAAAAAAAAATACACGGGCTAAACCAATGTTACAATGAAACAAATTTACAAACAAAAGGCACAAAGAAAGGTGTGTGACCTCGAGTTCAAAAGATACTTCAAAAATGCCACATGTCCATTATATTAATTACCATTTCCCTCTGGATGTTGTAAGAACTGTGTAGAAAATATAAGAACATAAGAACAGCATTGCTGGGGCAGACCACAGCCCATCCAGTCCAGCATTCTGTCTTACCCAGCGGCTCACCATTTGCTTCAGGGTATTCCCAAGCAGATGTCTTCACCTGCTTATGATTCCCTATATACGATCTAAAACCTGTCTAGCAATGTTGCACCAATATTCTATGCTTCATACATTTTTAAAGCATGGAGCAGTTGTGAAGTATGCCTCATTTTCTGAGAACATTGCTAGCCAGTCATCTGAAATTTATTTATTTATTAGATTTCTATACCACCCATCTGACAGCGAGGTCAGTCTGGGTGACTATAATTGTGCTAACACATATGCTATGGCACATCAATAATTTATTTAAAGGTAAAGATTGTGGAAACTTGAATGGAGATGGACTAATATCTTTAATTTTGTTTTTATTTAATGTTCATGAATGTTCTTGAGCTCTAGAACTTGCAGATAAGGTCTCACAAAACCCTGAAACAAGGCTGAAGAACTCTTGGCTTGAACTACAGTATTTCCTTGTATGTTGTCAGATAGTGTTCTTCACCTCCAAATTTTGTGACTCCTTCCTCAAATTTCATTTTTCTTTCACCACAATGGATGAGATCAGGATTATTATGAGCGTTTCAGGTTAGATAAATGCTTACTACTTTTCTTTTGGTGGCCCTATAACAGTATTACCTAACTCTGGCATTTGATGGATGCATAATCTTCCATTTTATTTATGTTACCTTACTTAATGATGTAAAAAGCCCATGTTATAACACAAAGTAAGACTATATTGCTGGGAAGACCGAGTCTGCCTTACCCCAGTCTTATTTATGGCTTTGATATGATTAAGTTGGCATGCAGTTGCAATGCAGTGCAGTAGCCCATGAAATCAAACCTTAGATCTTTCATGAGCCATAAACCTGAGTTATATCTCTTTCTCTGACCCTTTCCCCTCATTTTACAGCAGAGAAACACTAATATTTAGGCCAGACAACCTTCACAATCCATTCCAATTATATCTATCTAGATGGAAGTGCCTGATTGCTGTTCATTACTTATAACATAGATGAGTCGATTCAGTTGCCTCTACTCCAGTGAACACAGAAATCTACGACCTGGGTCCATCACTCTTTTATCAGAAGCCAGCCATCTTTATAACAGTAGTGAAGCTGGAAGTAACCACAGCATAGGTTGGCCATACAATATCCATACTGCCTAAAATGCATTTGTTAAAGTTGTGGTTTTGAACAGCTGCAGTTTTTTAAAAGCCCTTTGGAACCTGTAAAACTAAAAGATATTAATCTATTTTTGGTTTAGGATTCACCAGTAAATGAAAATGAAAATGCTTTTTCATTCTTCGTAGCACTGAAATTCCACCCTACCCCCCATGTCTCACATATTACTTACAGCCAATTGTTGGTTTCACCACAATAATTAATCAGAAGTGGTTAGTTGTAAAAACAAAATGCCAAGATAATGCTTTCTAGTGTTGTTTATTGAAAGAAACATGGCTGTCTGCCTCCATTTGTTTCTAGCTCCTAATCTACAGAAAGCAAAAAGTATAAGTTTGTTTACAAAATAAAGGTTTAGAGCCAGAAAAGGATTTCTAGTGTGATGAAAGTTTGAGATAGTGTATTATAGGGCTTGAATTCTATCAGCATTCACGTTCAGCTACCTGAATAACAAGAAAATCAGCATTAGTCAGAGACAGACTATATTTAAGCTACAGAAAAACATATCTGAAGGATTCAAAACACAGAAATGACCCTTTTATTAAGTAGAGTGAGGCAACCACCTTAAGCAATAGCTACTAGGGGACAGTGATTGTAGGTGTCCTCCTCTGAGACTCTTTTAAGCCATCACTTTTAAAATCAATTATTATTTTACTCCTGAGCTTTAAAAAGAACAAAGAAAAAAGAAGATAAATGCAAAATCTTAATAATCTTGAATTATGAACTGGCTAATATCTTGTTGCATAGCTTTGCCTGTGTAGTACAAGTGATGTCTCCAGCTGTGGAAGACTACTGTTAATTAAAATGTTTTCTGTTTTAGTTTCAGAATGCAATGAAAGAGAAACTGGGTTTCTCGACTTGCTGAATGACTGTGCCTTAGAGCAACTTGTCATGGAGCCCACCCGAGAACAGGCAACTCTAGATCTAATATTGTGTGATACTCAGGACCTCGTCAGAGATGTGAATGTCACTGAGCCTCTGGGGAACAGTGACCATGCTGCAATTACCTTTGCCATGCATGTCGGAGGAAGAGTGTCAACCAAATCAGACATAAAAACCCTTGATTTTCGAAGGGCAAACTTCCCTCAGATGAGGAAACTAGTTAGAGAGAAACTGAAGGGGAGGGTTAGAAGAATCCAATCTCTTCAGAGTGCATGGAGTCTGTTTAAAACAACAATAATAGAGGCCCAGCACAAGTGCATACCACAAAGAAAGAAGAGCTCATTTAAGTCCAAGAGGACACCGGCATGGTTAACGAGTGGAGTTAGAGAGGCTCTAAAGCACAAGGAGAGGTCCTTCTGTAAATGGAAATCCTCCCAAACGAGGAAAATAAAAAGGAACACAAACTCTGGCAAAAGAAATGTAAAAAGATGATAAGGAAGGCAAAGAAAGACTTTGAGGAACGAATGGCTAGCAATATAAAGGGTAATAATAAAAGCTTCTTTAAATATGTTAGAAGTAGAAAACCTGCCAGAGAACCAATTGGGCCTCTGGATGGTGAGGGAGGAAAAGGGGAGGTTAAGGAGGACTTGGACATTGCAGAGAAATTGAACGAGTTCTTTGCGTCTGTCTTCACGACAGAGGACCTTGAGCGGATTCCGCTGCCTGAGCCACCCTCTTGACTAAAGAATTAAATCAAATACAGGTTAAAAGAGAGGAGGTTTTAGGACTAATTGATAAATTGAGGATTAACAAGTCACCGGGCCCAGATGGCATCCACCCAAGGGTTATTAGGGAACTGAGAAATGAAATTGCAGATCTCTTAACGGTTATATGCAACTTGTCTCTTAAAACGGCCACAGTGCCGGAGGACTGGAGGATAGCAGATGTCACACCAATTTTTAAAAAGGGAAGGAGGGGGACCCAGGAAACTACAGGCCGTTAGCCTTACATCTGTCCCAGGGAAGATGGTGGAAGGCCTCATCCAAGAGAAAATCTTAAAACACATAAAAGAACAAACCTTGCTGAGAGAAAATCAGCATGGCTTCTGTAAGGGTAAATCTTGTCTTACAAACCTTTTAGAATTTTTTTGAAAAGGTCAACAGGCACGTGGTTTTGGGTGAACCGGTGGATATAGTCTATCTGGATTTTCAAAAGGCTTTTGACACAGTCCCTCACCAAAGGCTGCTGAGAAAATTGCATAGTCAGGGGATAAGAGGGCAGGTCCTCTATGGATTGAGAACTGGTTGAGATCCCGAAACAAAGAGTAGGTGTCAATGGGAAATTTTCACAATGGAGAGAAGTGAAAAGCGGTGTGCCCCAGGGCTCGGTCCTGGGACCGGTGCTTTTCAATCTGTTCATAAATGACCTGGAGACAGGGATAAACAGTGAGGTGGCCAAGTTTGCAGATGACACAAAACTTTTCCGTGTGGTAAAAACCAGAGAAGATTGTGAAGAGCTCCAGAAGGATCTCTCCAAACTGGGGAGTGGGCTGAGAAATGGCAAATGCGTTTTAATGTAACCAAATGTAAAGTAATGCATATTGGGGCAAAAATCCAAACTTCATCTATCAACTCATGGGCTCTGAGTTATCCGTGACGGATCAGGAAAGAGATCTTGGTGTGTTGGTGGACAGCTCCATGAAGTTTTCCATGCTAGGGATTATCAAAAGGGGGATTGAAAATAAAACAGCCAACATTATAATGCCGTTATACAAAACAATAGTAAGGCCCCACCTGGAGTATTGTGTACAATTCTGGTCACCGCATCTCAAGAAAGACATAGTGGAACTGGAAAAGGTGCAGAAGAGAGCGACTAAAATGATTACTGGGTTGGGGCACCTCCCTTATGAAGAAAGGCTAAAACAATTGGGCCTCTTTAGTCTGGAAAAAGGCGCTTGAGGGGGATATGATTGAGACATACAAAATAATGCAGGGTATGAGTAAAGTGGATAGAGGGAAGCTCTTCTCCTCTCTCTCAAAATACCAGAACTAGGGGACATACACTCAAATTGAGTGCTGGGAGAGTAAGAACTGACAAAAGAAAATATTTTTTCACCCAGCGCGTTGTAAGTCTATGGAACTCCCTGCCACAGGATGTGGTGATGGCATCTGGCCTGGATGCCTTCAAAAGGGGATTGGACAGATTCCTAGAGGAAAAGTCCATCACGGGTTACAAACCATGATGGAGATATGTAATCTCTAGGCTTTAAACCAGGGTAGTTCAAGGGCCAGATGCAGGGGAGTGGTATCAGGAGACAGATATCTAGTCTCATGCACTCCCAAACGCATCTGGTGGGGCCGCTGTGAGATACAGGAAGCTGGACTAGATGGGCCTTTGGCCTGATCCAGCATGGCTCTTCTTATGTTCTTATGTTCACACAAAATTGTGATGCCAAGAAAGAGACTCAATACTGGCCTCTTGTTTTTGATCTCTCTCTCTCTCTCTCTCTCTCTCTCTCTCTCTCTGTGTGTGTGTGTGTGTGTGTGTGTCTGTGTGTGAGAGAGAGAGAGAGAGAGAGAGAGAGAGAGAGAAATATGATGGCAAAGGCGATGAGGTGAGATGAAAAAAAAACAGGATATGTTGCTGAAGGTTTGAGAAACACTGCTGCAGATTTTGAGACTCAGCAATTTTCTCTAGGTTAAGACATGGTATTGTATAAGGGCGTTTATACACGACCCCTAAGCTCCGCCGCAAATGGCTGCAAGCTCCGGACCTTAAAAATGTTTACCCACCAGCTCCGGACTTTGCAGACAATTAAGTGCGACCCCGCCCACTTTAGTGGGACCCAGAGCACTTTTCTTGTACCTGCTTTTTGATGGTGAAAAATTTTGATGCGGAGATTGCCTGAGCTCTCCTCGCTTCTTTCTGTTGTTTTTCTTTTGCCTCCGCCCCTTAAAGAGGAACCAGGAAGTAAACGGAGGTCGGAGCAACTTCCCCCAGCACCAGAGGTAAGCCTTTTATTCTTTTGTCTCTAAGGCTTTTTTTCCTCCCCCCCCTCACGCAGACAGAACAAAGAAGTGCAGAGCGGGTGGGGACGGAGGAACAGCAACAAACCCTCAAGATCTCTGGTCCGAATTTAAGACCAGCGGATCTTAGGGGTCGTGTAAAAAGGCCCTAAGACACACTAATTCTTCATTTCACCAAACTCTGGCCTCAAATTTAGTGGTTTCTGACAAACATTATACAAGCTACAGTTGCTGGTTTCTGTTTTTCTGGGGATGAAATTTTCACCACAGCAGGAAGGTTCAAAGCACTAAAAACTGTTTGACCACATTTTGGCCGAAACATGTGAGCATCTGTCAGAGCCATAACTCCTAGACCATGAAACCCAGATTCCTGAAATGTGGCATGCACTGTAGGGGTACCTCAGGAGTCTATATTTCATTATTAGTTCATGTTTATGAATGCAGGGATTAGGTTGGTCTGACAAGTCAAAAAAGTCAATTTTGGGACATACAAAGAATGACAGCTGAAGTCGAACTTCACCTCTAGGTCTACCAATTAGCCGAAATAAATTGTAAACGTGCTTCTCTAGAATACCATATCAGACTATGGCTCTTGAGGCATTTAGATTCTTGTATACATGGGCATATTTAGAAATGACAAAATTAATAATAAACTGAATAATGAGTTAATTTCTTGAACAGAGTGGAGGAAGACTGCATAGAAGAGAAAATTCCAGGACATAAGACAATTAAACATGGACAGGCTATGGAAAGTTCCCTTTCCACTATTGGCAAACAATATTTTCATGAACAGCCTTTTTCTCTCTCTGGACATTCTACTAAAGAACTGAAAACCATCATTACTATGACAACAGGGCCAACACTTTAATCAAAGACTTCAGCAGGAAGTTTCAGAAACAGAATTTATCTGCAAACCTTTCTTCTAGATCCTTAATTTAAAGGTCAGGAGTCTTTTCCCCCACTAACAAATGTTAAATTACCATACCAAAGGCTCAAATATCTGTTATTACCAGCTACTGCATTTATAAATATTCAGTGCACTTACCAAAGAATTAGTAACACCTCCCTCTCCCAATGATGGGCTTTAGGGACAGGGGAAGGGTTTGGTTTATTTTATTGATTGTTCATTCTAGTAGTGCATTATTAAGTTTTATTTTCTTGCTGCTAAGAATTGTTTTCTTCATTTTAGAATTAGAAGGAACCTGTGTGTTCTTACCAGTACCTGAATAGATCCAAGTTATTGTTGGCATTTATATTTGCAACATTGAGCACATTGCAACATTGGCTGTTGCTGGAGCTTTAAATCTTCTCCACATAGGAAGAACTAACCTAATGATATTTGCTTTAAGAACTCCTGTATAATTTCTTAACTTGATTACCAACTGCAGATCTGGAGAGTCTTCCAGTTCCCTGAACCTGTTCTTCTACATCAATCTCTATGGGGGATTTTCAGAAGGCCTTTGACACAGTCCCTCACCAAGGGCTGCTGAGAAAATTGCAGTCAGGGGATAAAAGGGCAGGTCCTCTTATGGATTGAGAACTGGTTGAGATCCAGGAAACAAACAGTAGGTGTCAATGGGAAAGTTTCACAATGGAGAGAAGTGAAAAGCGGTGTGCCCCAGGGATCTGTCCTGGGACCGGTGCTTTTCAATCTGTTCATAAATGACCTGGAAACAGGGATAAGCAGTGAGGTGGCCAAATTTGCAGGTGACATAAATCTTTTCCGTGTGGTAAAAACCAGAGAAGATTGTGAAGAGCTCCAGAAGGATCTCTCCAAACTGGGGGAATGGGCTGCGAAATGGCAAATGCATTTCAATGTAGGAAAATGTAAAGTAATGCTATTGGGGCAAAAAATCAAAACTTTATCTATCAACTCATGGGCTCTGAGTTATCCGTGACGGATCAGGAAAGAGATCTTGGTTTGTTGGTGGACAGCTCCATGAAGGTGTCTCCCCAATGTGTGGCAGCAGTGAAGAAGGCCAATTCCATGCTAGGGATTATCAAAAAGGGGATTGAAAATAAAACAGCCAACATTATAATGCCATTGTACAAAACAATAGTAAGGCCGCACCTGGAGTATTGTGTACAATTCTGGTCACCGCATCTCAAGAAAGACATAGTGGAACTGTAAAAGGTGCAAAAGAGAGCAACTAAATGATTACTGGGCTGAGGCACCTCCCTTATGAGGAAAGGCTAAAACATTTGGGGCTCTTTAGTCTGGAAAAAAGGTGCCTGAGGGGGGATATGATTGAGATGTACAACATAATGCAGGGCATGAGTAAAGTGGATAGGGGGATGCTCTTCTCCCTCTCACAAAATACCAGAACTAGGGGACAACCACTCAAATTGAAGGCTGGGAGAGTGAGAACAGACAAAAGAAAAATTTACCCAGTGTGTTGTTAGTCTGTGGAACTCCCTGCCACAGGATGTGGTGATGGCATCTGGCCTGGATGCCTTCAAAAGGGGACTGGACAGATTCCTGGAGGAAAAGGTCATCACAGGTTACAAACCATGATGGAAATGTGTAATCTTCAGGTTTAAAACTGTGGTACTTCAAGGACCAGATGCAGGGGAGTGGTATCAGGAGACAGAGTCCTGTGTGCTCCCGGATGCATTTGGTGGGGCCACTGTGAGATACAGGAAGCTGGACTAATAGGGCCTTTGGCCTGATCCAGCATGGCTCTTCTTATGTTCTTATGGGAGTCAAGTGTCTTACTCTTTTTATAGTTGATTCTAATAAATAAAATGTACGCTATTTCTACTCTGGATTTTTTTTTCTTTATTGGAAAAGCTGCCTCTAATTCTTCTGTTATTCATATATGCATCTGAGCTTTCAACACGGGTACCAGAGACTGTAACCTCTCATTTTATGGCTTTTTGGCTCCATGGTTTGCATTTCCTTCCTTATAGTCATATGTTCTAGCTCATGTAAGCTTATGCTACAATACACACTTATCTTTTAGACACCACACAACAATGATTTTTATTAAGAAGCATTTCCGTTCTAGTTTTAATGTTTTAAAATTGGAATTGGAATTAATTGACAAGAGTACAAAAAAGCACCATTACAAAGACATCCAAACAAGTCACAACCAAATCCAAAACACACAGCCAGACCAAACTGAAAAACCTGTCAACAAGACACACCTCTAAGGCACTGTCAAACAGTATAAAGCATTTGACTCCTTAGTGATAATCCAGGAACTATTATTCTGTGTATCTCCTCAGTAAAAAGTTGTAACCGGTTGAAACCAGACAAAAATACATCTGGTATGTTGCCAGTACAGGGAAATATCTGATAATGCATCACAGCTATATTTGCTGTGCAAACAGTTCCTTCACCTTCACCTATATTAGTCTTACTTTGTCAGATTTCCGTGAGCAAAACAACAGAACTTGTTCATTGCCTGGCTATCTTCTATTTTCAGCTTCTTGCTTACTGTAAATATTATTCTTGTCTGCCACTAAAAGGTTTGGCTGCGACAGTCATTTCAACAGTAACTGTGTGAAGGTGTAGGATAGGGCTACATTTTGGCAGAAAGGTGGTACGGCTACCTAAGTATACAGAATGGGTGGATGGGAAATAACCAAATACGTCTTCTAGCAACACTAAAGACTTCTTGAAATGGCAAACCTTTCCTAATACAAAGCATTTTTATTTTTAAAAGAAAATGTGAGAAGACTAGATGTAGATCATCTTGTGTTCCACCTACACGTGCATTTATTCCACAGCATGTTCACACATAGGAACGTATGAATGTGCTTTCCATTATATTATTATAATACTTTCCATTATATTATCTAAAGGAAAGCAGATTGTCACACTGTCTTTTTTTAATTCTCTTTGCTAGACAAAAATGATTTCCATGAAAAACAGATTAATATACTTGTCAAGGGTGTGTGAGATGATAAAAACATGTAAAATGTCAATTTTAATACCACATCAGAGGACAACTATCCAGTGCTGGATAATTTTTCTTTATATATCTTTATATATCCAGCACCAGGAGGAATTTTGTAACAGAACTATTATTCCTTGAGTTCATAAATGAGGAAAAGCTGTTGTGCATTTACAACAAGCAAGTCCTTTAGGTATGTTGAGACATAAGATTGCAGTCCTTATTACCCTTTCTGCTAGGTAAAACAAATATCTAAGGCCATGGTGCTGTCATCTTGGATAAAGTGTACATAGTGTGATAATTCTCAAGACATTTATATAAGAGTAAAACCAAATTAAAACAAACAATACTTACTTGGAAGCAAAAGATTTACATTGGACTCAAAATATTTTTTTAAAATTCAAAATTTTAATTTTAATTTTAATTAAAAATTATAATGTTTTCATGGCATGCTGTAAAATGGGATGGACAAAAGGGGGCTCTCTATATGATGTTGGACTACAACTCCCATCATTCCTCATTATGAGCTAAGTTGGATGGCTCTGATGGGGGCTGTAGCTAAACAAACCCCCATATTTTTCCCTTTGCCTAGCTATGCTAGAATAATGCCTAATATTCCCACCAGACTGTCTTGAATCCTGCTTAATAGAGTAACTGCTGATGATGAGCTAATTGGTACATGGTTAACTGCTTTATCTGTGCCATCGTAAAAGTTAGTGGAAAAGTGTCTACAGCTGCAGTGGGAACCTACAAAGCTACCACATGATTCTGCACAATCTATGCCTAAACAAACATCACATGGGAAAAAGCCTCAAGCATAAAAAATAACAATCTCATTAAAATATATATAAAAGAATCTGTTTCCAAATCTTGTAATAGCTTTAATGGGCTCCTTCACATCCTAGATGTCATGTCCTAAAGTCACAGGAAGACTCATTCTTTGTCACAAAATAAAGACAAGCTGTTGCTACAATGCCCTTTAACTATACTACTGGTGCTGACTGGTATATCTCATATTAGCAGACTCTTAGATCATTTTCCAGGCTATAAATCTTCGATTTTAAATTTTTCAATTCTCCTTGAATCTTTTTAGTTCTTTTGTTCCCCTGGCGAACTTCATGAAGAATTGCAAGGTCTTGATCCGGCCCCACCATCACTGCCACCTGGAAGGGAAAACAACAACAATAAAAGGATAAAATATATCACTGTAAGCTGCCTTGGGTCCTTTTTCCAAGGAGAAAGGCAGGGTAAAAATACTCTAAATAAATAACTAAATATTCAGAAATGCAAGAAATTAGATGTTTTCTGGAAAAGGAATATGACGAATACTTATGAAATAAATATTAAATCACATTTGCTTTTTTAAAAATAAACAGTTCATTCTCTTGAGCAAGCAAAAAAGGGTAGTCTGTCTGTCTGTCCATCCATCCCCCATAAATGGCTTACACTTAAAACAATGAAGTAAGAACAGGTGTAAAATACTATACAAAATATACTAAAATAAGTAAATATTAATCAATATTTAAACCAACATTTTAAAAAATTCAAAAATGTTTAAATAATATAAATGCAGTGTTCCCTAGACCAGTGTTTTTCAACCTTTTTTGGGCAAAGGCACACTTGTTTTTCAAGGCACACCACCATTAAAAATGTTAAAAATTTAACTCTGTGCCTATATTGACTATATATAAAGTTCCTCTTGAATAGAATCAAATAAACACAAATAAAGTATTTTATAATTACTTTATTATGAAGTAGTAAACTATGAAAAATTATAAAATACTTTATTCAGTTAATTCTTCAGCTTTTCCAACGGCACAAACATCTCGCCTGTGTGCCACGGAACAGTGGTTGAAAAACACTGCCCTAGACCCCCACTTCTTACTTAAAAGCCTGCCTGAAAAGGACAATTTTGCCTGATTACAGAAGGACAAGAGGGAAGTGACCAAATGGGCTTCTCAGGGCAATGTATTCCAAAGCCTGTGAGATGCCACTCCAGTAAGACACCATTCATTTTACCGCTTATCTTTTCTCTTCCCACCCCCGTTTTTATCAATCTCCTGCTATTGTTATCTTCATTTTAGCTTAATTGTAGTTTATTGTTGATTCATGTATATTCTGTATACATAAAGACAAAATAAGATCTTGCCACGGTGCTTCATGCTATACTTAAGAGATATCAGACTAGTGCAATATCTTTGAGTGTGAGACTGCCTTGAAAAGGTTGCAACAACTGTTACCTTAAAAAGTTGCCTCTCGACATCCTTTAGCCTTTGTCGGAGTTGTCTAATGTCCGTTTTAAAGCCTTCCGCCTCCATCGCCCGCCGTTTTTCTAAGGCTTCATAGCGCTGTGTCATCAGCTGAAGGCGTTTCCCCATCTTTTCAGAGCGCTCCTGAAAAGAGGTGGGCAATGCCACACACAGCGATTACTGTAGCATTGTACGGGTACTATTCACAGCATGCCAAGGTGACTAGAAAGGTGGTGTCATTACCTTGAAGATCTCTCGCCCTACATCTCCTTCCTCCCGGATTTTAGCCAGCTCTTCTTCCAGGGAAACACACTGCTCTCGGTACATATCTGCTAATCGCTGCTCCTGCACTAGTTGCTCTTGAAGTCCCTGGGGTTGATATGAGATTTCATTTATTTATTTATGCAGCTTGTATGCCACCCAGTACCCAAAGGTCTCTGGGCAGCTTACAATTCAACAGTTGAAATGAACAATTAAAAAGCAATTAAAAACATTAAAATATTACCAGGTGTTACTAAGATTGCCACGACTGTTACTAGTGCGCTTCCCAAAAGGCAGTTTTAAAGCTTTGGAATACCCGGCGACTGCTATCATAACAAACACAGGCACCAGATGGAGCATCCTGATGTGTGCTCTGTGCTTCCTTTCGAGTGTCATTGGCTTGAGATGACATCAATGTTCTAAAACATTGATCATATAATCATCCACTAGAACCAAACCATATCTAATTTACCACCCATTTAGGATGAAAAATGTTAATATAGGATAGAGAACAAATGATAAGTTGGTTCGGGGGAACAAAACTGAACTACCATGTGTATTTTATATGAATCTATGGGTTCACATAGACTTTGTGTTTATGACTACTTATAACCGTGTTGCTTTAATGTAATGTTGTCTATTATGCAGTAAGATGTCCTTCAATTCCTTTTTCTCAAATACTTAAAGAACATGTCTTAATTGTACTGGACTGTGTATTATCCTTCATTACTGTAAGCCACCTTGGGTCCTTTTCCAAAGAGAAAGGCGGGGTAAAAATACTCTAAAATAAATAAAATATAGTTTCACTGTGGTTTGTTGCACTGAACACTAGTAGGCCAACTAATGACATTACAGTGGATAGTCAAAGCTAGGCCCTGCCTACAGGATAAAGGTCCAGTGGTTAATGGTGGCTGTACTACTCATCCACACCCAAGCAGCAAGTAGCAGACAATGGGCGTGTGGCGAAGCTTCACCACCTTCCTACTGGACGTCCATCCTTCCCCAAGGCTTCATCCATTTGCCTTCTTTACCTTGCTCTTATTGCCACTGATCTTAGACCACTGTGCCTTTCTGGAGAGCATCACACGACATCTCCATGTGGGAATGCCATGGGGTTATACTTTGAAGCCCTGGGCCCTCATGTCACTATAGCTACTAACCTTAATCTCTGCACCATACATTCTTTGAAATTGATGTTCATCTTGAGAAACAGGCTTAGCGTGCCTTCTTTTCTTCTGTCGCTTCCTGCCAGGAGAAGGTTGCCGGCTGAAACTCTGACAGGGGCTGCTGTCCCAATGGCCTGGACTACTGTCTTGTTCCTCGGGGCTAGTCTCATGGTGGCTTCGGCCACTGTCCTTGCTCCGATTGACAGCTTCCTGTCCCTGGCCGATGTCCCGCCAAACTCTGTTCGGTTTGGGACCCCCTTTGCTTTTGTCCAGCTTCCTCAGCAGCACATCTTTCTCTGCCATCCAGGACTTCTCATTTGCCCGTGCATCGAACTTCATCTGGAGAAAATCTCTGGTGCTCTCATACAGCAAATTTTGAGCTTTGTGGCATCTTAAGAAGAACTACAGTCAATTAGTAATTGATTTATTCCACAGTTTCTGTCTCTTCTTTATAAAAATGAGTCGAGCAATAGAAACCAATGGTTGTGCATCAGCATTTTCAAAAGGTTATAACATACAACTTTGGACTACAGGGCTGCCAAGTTGAGTAATATCTCTCTGGACTGGCAACAATGTTCACAGTTTATGTCACATGATGTTTACCGTTTTCACACAGAGGTTTTTCAAATCTGAGGCCATCTGATCTGCAGCATTGAACACTGAACCTGGGATTGTATGTACATAGAAAATGTGTGCTTGATAGAAAACGAAAGAAATAACCACAATGAATCACAAAATGTCGACTTTCTTTCACTTGGTTGTCCAGGGGCTTGAACCCAGGATCATATGATTAACAGCCTAATTAAAAATCTGATGCTTTATCAACAAAACTACACAAGCAATTATGATAACAACGACTCTAGGTCTTTATCTCCAGAATAGGATGGTTAGTGCAAATGTAACACTGTCCTCCTATATTATTTTTTTTTGCGGGGGGGGGAGGTAAATGAGGAGAACCATGAGAGGGGTGCAAGAAATATAAGTATATTTGATGAGGAATATGGATAATTTTTCTTCTTTAATATATCTGAAGACATCCAGTGGAACTGAATGGAGAGAAAATCAGGACAGAAAAGCATTCTCTTCAACATAGGAGAAACTGTGGAACTCAGTTCTACAAGATGTAGTGACAGCTGCCAACTTCGATAACAGCAAAAAGGGACAAAATAAATCCAGGGAGATTAGAGGCATCAATGACTATTGGTCAAACTGGCTTATATGTCACTTTGTGCATCCCATCCAAAAAGTGTGTTGTTTATATATGGCTCTCTACTGCTTAAAGCACTTTCTGGGCACTTTGTTTGTTTGTTTGTTTGTTTGTTTATACATACATACATACATACATACATACATACATACATACATACATACATACATACATACATACATACATACAATGTATATGCCACCCACTGCCCAAAGGTCTCTGTTTACAGATTAAGTATGCAGGGTACACATTCCCTGCCCCCAAGCTGGATACTCAGTTTACCATCTGAAGGATGGAAGGCTGAGTGAACCTCAAATCGGCTACCTGCCATCGAACCTGGGTCATGAGTAGAGTTTTGGCTGCAGCATGGCAGCTGTGCCACAAGGGCCCTCAAAAACAACACAGATCATGAGACAGAGGGTGCATTTGCACTCTGGTCCTGCTAGTTGCCTTGTCATTGGCAACTGCCTGGTCAGTTGATAAATGGAATGCCACATTAGATAGATGTACAGTCTAGTTAAGCATGGTTTTTGCCACCTTAAAAGCAGAGCACTCACTTTTCACTAAGATCTTTGATTTTATCCTGATCCCTCTGATGCTGGACTTGAGCTTCTTCTATACGGATTCGTCTGTCCTCTAGTAAGGCTTCAATCTGCTCCTTGGACAACTTTGTCTGTTCCTCCAGCTGAGCCTGAAGAGCTTCTACCTGGATCAGTGCAGAAAAGTGTCAGTGAATCTATACTGATTTCATTCATTCATTCATTCATTCATTCATTCATTCATTCATTCATTCCATCCTTGTACCCCATCTGACTGCAAGGCCACTTTGAGCAGTTTACAAAAGCAAACAACAGAATTACAACAAATAATAATATGTTTCTCCTTGCAGAACTGCAAACACCCTCTGCTGATTCCCCCCCTTCCTTGTAAAAGACACAATTTGTAATTTGTATGATGTGAGGTGGCATCATACAACGTTTTGCAGCATGGGATGATTTTGCCAGTCATGCTTGGACATACTGTATCTGAATAACAACTGCAATTTGTAATTTCAGAGAAGTAGTTATCTGCATTAGGTGAAGTCATCAGCCATGAATAATAACATTTTCTTCTGAATAATAAGTCCCATTAAGAATACGTCATCATTACCATTAGCTCATTTAAGAAGGGAACCAAATGGAGGGGAAATCATGGACAACATCAGGTACAGTGCAAAAAATGGGGGGAGTTTTCAAGGAGGTGGCCTTTTAGTCTGTTTCAGCAAAACCAGAGTTCTTCGGATGCTTCGGAAGACGTGGGCGGCAGTTGAGAAAACCTCATGCCAAATAAACATGTTTTTCATAAAAATGCCACAAAACACTTTGTTTTTATATCAAATACCATTTCTCATTATTTATTCATTTATTTTATTTATTTATACAACTTATATGCCGCCCACTACCCAAAGGTCTCTGGGCAGCTTACAATTAAATTGAACAGTTAAAACAGTTAAAACGCCAAAAAGGCAATAGATCGCCATATGATACAGTAATGGCTGCAAGCAAGAGCAGATTCTTTGGAAAGTCTAGAGAGAAAACACAGAATGCTTCTCCACCACTGGCTAATATTCAGATATCGCTTTTCCTTATTCGTAGACCATCACCCTCAATAGCTAGATGCTGGGGAAGAACAGAAAAAATGTCAGATATAGGCTCCACTCATGAACTTCTGTGCCATTACTTATCCAGCCACAGTGGAAGATTTCACGCAACTCTGTGAAGCTATCGTGGATTTAGAATTTATCTTGCGTATGCTAAAATTGTTCACCGTGAGATGGTGCTGGTATGGGGAAAAAACGGCAAATGCAAGAGTTTGATAAGATTTAATTTGAACATGGCCTTCTCTGCTCTACTGTGGGAATAACTTTTGCTTCTTTGTAAAAAAAAAAAAAAAAGCATCTGTGATAAAATCCCACTTCTGCTGTACCTCAAGAGCGCCACCTAGAGCACCTAGTAATGAAAAACTTTTTTAAAATTTGCTATTGGATTCAGCCACTAGCTAATTTTCTGATTTGCTGGCTAAAGGCCATCTCATGATTAGACAAAACAACAGTTAGTCTCTGCTAAGCGACTAGTTTTGTTAACTCTCATTGATATTCCAGATAGGATATACCAAAATCTGGAGTCTCCAATGCTCTCATTCAGACTGCTCTTGATACACTGAACTCTGCATATGCTCTTCTCTGTAACAGAGGCTCCAATCTAGTAGGACACATGTTAAGTGGTCAAGTTACAGTGACTTATTTTATATAGAGTTGCATGTGTGCAACCCCACAACTTATGGCTTTCCTCTTCCCCCAAATAAATTCTTTTTTGAACATCTAACTGTTCACTAAAGATTCCACTAACATCTAACTGTTCACTAAAGATTAGTTTACTAATTTTATATTTTTCAAAGTTCACTACTAATGTTTTTAAATATGTATACATGCAACAGCAAGAATCTGCAGATGTTCACCGTCTGACTTCTCTGGAATCAGTATAGAACAAAGAAGCAACAAAAATCAATTGAAAAGCTTCATAACAATCTTGAAATCATCACAAAAGGACGAAGTAGCTCAGCTTAAGATATTCACCGACATTATCTTCTAATCTTGAAAACAAAGGCCGGTTGCTTGTTTATTAATTTGGTTTTTATCCTATCTTTCTTCCCTAGCAGATACTCTATGACAAGAAAAGAACGTTAAAGACTATTCCTGTTATCAAAACAAAAAAAAAAAAAGCTCAAAGGAGGAATAATGCAAGTTTTAAAATATTAATGACAGAAGAGAAACAAAAGAGTGGCATAAATGTAGACAGAATCCTAAATACAGTTTTCTGGTGAAGGCTGCAAAGAGAACTCTACATTAAGTGGTGCAAAAGAAACAGAACAACAAAATGGGGGAACATATCTTCCAAAAGACCGAAAAAAACCCAAGGGACATTTAAACAAAGAGTAAAATAATTGCTGTTGATTCTGACTGACGAAATTCCTTTCCATTGTTTTCTAAGTAGTGAATATATATAATTGATTTACTATTCCCTTCTTCTGGGGGCACCTTTGGATGGGGCAGCTTGCCCAAGGCCACACAGGCTGGCTGTACTCACTGCAGGCACAGCTGGGAATTGAAGTTTCCCCCAAAAATAATAATTAAAATTTGACACGGGAGACGGAAGTTTGAGTCCCTTTATCTGTGCCTTAGTTGGCATGCCTGGAAATTCTACAGTGGGAAGGAAAATGTCTTCTGATTTGTGGGAAAGACACGGCTACTCAGGGCAGAGTCAGAAAACCTGAGCTGAAATGTAAACGGATATTAGGATGCTGTTTGGGTCAGCAGCCAAATACCTGAACTCCTGATTTATCCAGCCCAGCTAAGCTAAAGATTAGCTAAACCAAGATTAGAGATTGTGAAGATCAACAATGTAAACTTCCCTAGATTATAATCCACCTCAGATATTAAAAAAAAAAGGGGGGGGGAGAAGGGTGTTGTTGTGGTAAGCCACTGTACACTTTCTGCTACTTCCCTTTAACTCCTGGCTTTGAGGCCAACTTTAGAGTGCTTAGAGCAGAAACCAAAGCATAACTGAATGCAAAGAGATCAAAGATAGAGAAAAGTAATAGGGCAACGATAAACGTTATGGTGTAATGTTCTGAGCAACTACCCTAAAGCAAATTGCTTGCTGAGAGCGATAGTAGGAACATCAAGAAGGCATATAATTTACTGCTTTTAACTCACTGAAAGGTGATTGATTAACAACATAATTCCAGTCCTGGATCCCAAAAATCAAATCTGAATTAACTTGACAGCGCACAATTGTCGTTGTAAAGACACGTACAGTACAGTATTTGGTTTAAAAATTAAATGTAAAAGAAATCCAGGTTGTACAAACGGCTGCTTACCTGTAACAAGAGTATTTGATCATCTTTCTGGTATCTATCCCCACCTTCTGGTTTATCTCCCTTTGCTGTTGGTTTTGAGGCAGAGTTTATCATACCTTAAACAGAAACAGTAGTTTTAATTGTTTAAAAAGAACTCTTAAATCTTTTCAGCTACTGTACCTAACCTGGAAGAGGTTTACTCAGGCAATCTATTCTAGGCCATAATAGAAAGAAAAAAGTGAAACAACTATAGCTGCATGTGGAACTCTGAGGAGTAAAACATACGGTACGTCCTGTTTCTGAAGTGGGTCCTGATGGTGATTTTAGTTGTTTTGTGTTTAAATGTTTTTATTGCTTTTAATTGTCCATTGCCTTTTAAATGTTTTAACTGTTTTAAGTGTTCATTTTAATTGTAAGCCAGTCAGAGACCGTTGGGTAGTGGGCAGCATATACGTTGTATATATAAATAAATAAATAATAAATAAACGTAGTCCTTCTCCGCTATATTGTGGTTCATATACTGCGGTCCTGGTATAACCCCAGTCCTGACCCGACCTGACCCAGCATCCACTAACACAGATTTCCCTTTATCTTGGGTCAGGTCCCTAACGGGGGATTGCTGTAGTAAACCCAGGCCTTTACGAATATTCGTAGGTATGCTACATTCCAGAGGTTGTGTTTGATGGACATTATTGTTATTTTCCCATTACCTGTTTTTAAAGTGTGCTTATTTCGATCATGTGAATTCCTGTCCTTGGTTGATCTTTGAGGAATAGTGACCTATAATAAAAGCCAAAATAGTCTGCTGATTTTCTGCGGCACCCTGGCTTTTAAGAGGCAAGTTAGAAGGGGAAAAAAAGGATTTAGGAAAAAAAAATAGATGGAGGGAAAGAAAAAGAGGACAACAATCATCCTGCCTGCCTGACCCACAGCAACATGAGAAGTTGGCTCAGTTCCAATTACTGCTGGGGTTCTAGATTCCTATGATGAAAGGGAACCCACAGTCCCACAGTGGGTCAACAGTCTTCATTCAGTTTTTTTCCCCTAGCCATCACAAATGAATGGTTCCTGTGCTAAAGAAGAGTCCCAAGTATGGACTTGGACCAGTCCCTTGTTCCAGAATCAACACCCAAGCCTAGACCTGTGTTTGACAACCGTGTGCCCACTTGCAATCCCACTCTGTGTCTAGCACATAGCACGACTTTGTTGGCTTCTCTTCAGGGTTCTCCAACATTCCATAAATGTTTTTTTTAAGCACAGGCAACAGTTGAGGTCAGAAGAACATCAGCAAAAACAACCCCTCCTCAATACCAGTGGGAACACCCTATGGGCCAAATTCTGACCATATGATCCCTTATTTATCATTTACCCTGTGGCTTGCCCAATTGAAACAAGAATCACAACAGCAACAGTTTTGCTAAAAATAAATAAGCAATTTATAGTGACAGAACACTAAATCAGCAGGGACAATAAATCCTGATACTAATCTATCTGACAGTAAGCTTTGTTTTGGGCTTTTAAACCTTATTGCATAATAAGCTTTAAAATTTAACAAACCAACATTGCTGCTTTAGTAAAATGGCTTTTGTGATGCCTGGAGTACAGTGGAACGCTATACTCTTCAAAGATTCAGATAACTCCCTGTCATCCTACAGGCTTTTATTGTGATAGTTTTCAAACAGGATGCCTCATCTGCTGTACTTGTCTCTATATTATATCGTACTACAGTAATCCCCCACCATTTTGCGGTTCAGATACTGTGGTCCCGGTATATCGCAGTACTGCAGTATATGAAGGCAAGGCCCCCTGGGGCAAGTTGTGTGGACCTGTTTGAGGTTCCTGCACTCACCCCAGGGGCCTCTGACGGGCTTCCTGGGCCTGTTGGAGACCCCAGAAGTGGTTTCCAGCAAAATGGAAGACGCTTCCGAAAAAACAGAAGCGCCTTCTGGATTGCCCAAAACCACTTCTGGGCCCTCTGGCAAGCCCAGAGAGCCCGACGGAGGCCTGTTTGGGGCAGCACCAGGCCTAAGGTAAGTGTAGGAGGCCCCAGAAAGGCCCCCCAGCCCTGACCCGACCCAGCATCCTCATATCATGGATTTTCCTTTATTGTGGTTTGGGTAAGGTTCCTAAGCGGGGATAAGCGGGGGATTACTGAACAGCATTTTATTATGAATCTGTATGCCTAAATTTCTGAAAGTGACCTGATTATTCATCCTGCATGACAATGATGGTATAATAATCTTTGTCTACCACCAACTAAGGAATACTGTAGATTCCACAAAGTGTAGTCTTCAGCAGCAAATACATTTCTCGTCCTGCCAAGCATTTATCCATTAACTACACAGATAGACAAGCTGCCTCTGCAGCATGCTTGGATCCCAACTCCCAAGAGCACGTAGTCCAGATCTTTATCAGATAGCCATTCCACCGGGCTGAAGAAGAGGAAGGAAGGCAAAGCAGTATCACCATCAGCCTTCCTGAGAAGATGTTGATTTCCAAGTGACCTTGAGGGCCATGTCTAGACTTTCTGTGCAAGAAAGGGGTGCGCACTATAGGAACGTTGTTGCTGATTTTTTTTTTTTGCTTGGGTTTTGTATATTGATTCTCCCAGCTTGCCTATTTTACTGATTTACTGTTGACCTGTTACAGTTGGGGTTGTTGTTTGTTGGGTTTCTATAAGAAGGAGAGTCATGAAGAAGACCTAGACTGTTGACTGGTGATGGACAGGGGAGCGTATAACTTCCCTATGACAAAAGGTAAACTGGCTACCAGGCTAAATTCAACCATGGGGTTATGACCTATAAATCCCCATTAAATGTCCATCCAGCTGTCTGAACAGCATCATCCTTTCATATGAACATCCCCAAATCGAAAGATTCCTGGGAGAATCCTTTCTTTCAGTCCAGGTACACACTTAGAAACATCTGGTGAGGACAGGAGAGACAGATTTTCACTGGCTGCTCCCAAACTACAGAAATCTCCTCCACAGATGGCCAGTTTGATTTTCTCTGGGTTCTTCCATGGCAGGCAAAAGAAAAATATAACTTCAAGCAAACCTTTGGCAGTTGAACAGGTTATGAGAAAGGAAGTGGCAATTGGTTACTGCATTCTTCTAAATGCTTTTAATTGTTTCAGCCTAGTGGCCCTTTGTTGTTGTTGTTGTATGCTTTTGTTGTTATCTGCTCTCAGGAGTTGAAAAATTTTTTAAAAGAGGGTGTCCCCTGAGGAGCGCGCGCACCTGCTGGCCGAGGGTGGGGTCAAACATTTTTCCCACGGCACACCAGGCAACATCCCGCGGCACACAAGTGTGCCGCGGAACAGTGGTTGAAAAACACTGCCGTAGGGGTTCCAAGTTAGTTAAGATATTAAAGGAGTGGGTTTGCGATTTCTAACACACACATACATGCACACACACATACCGTGAGCTTCCATAGCTGAGTAGGGATTTGAGTCCAGATTTCTTAGTCTGTCATTCTAACCACTACACCACATTAAGTATACACTTAACTGCATTTTAATATTATAACATATGCCTTCAAAAATGTATTTGCAATCTACCTTGGGTTTGCATATTGGGGGGGGGGAAGGTAAAATGAAAATACAAAAATTAAAATAGAACGATAAAATAAAAATCCCTGCTTACTTTCCTGGGCTTATAAGAATTGTAGCCCAAACAAAGGGCACAAGTACTTTTCTTAACTTTTTAAAATTGCTGATTGCTTGTAATTTAGAGATTTAAGCATATGGGTCTTTTAAATATATATATATATATTCCAACTCTAAGAGTACCTTAAAGTATAATATAAAAATATGCTGCTTTGCTTTAATACTGTACTAAAGTTATAAGGTACTACCAGCAGCTGAGCCACTGTTTATATACAACAAAGCAATATAAAAAGTGTTAACAACGAGTAAATGAAAATATCTGCACATTAACTGAGGCGTTCTTACCTTATGAGGTGGTTCTTTGTGAAAATAGGTGACTTCGCCATTGTCTGTTCCCACTAAGGCCAAAAGGTGCTGGATCTTCTTTCTGTCCTCCAGTTCTCTGGAATCCATTGAAAAGGTAGTTTTACTATAAGTTGTAAAAATAAATAAATAAAATAAATAAATACACCAGTGTACCCTGCTTTTAAGGCTGACTAGCGGAAGCCCAGCTAACATTTGAGCCACAGAAAGCAACACCACTGTGCAAATACTCTGGGGAGGCTCTTCAGTTCGCTACCTAAAATCTCATTAAAAATGATATGCTGGTACCTACTACAAGACAGTTGTTCTCTCTAGTGAAAGAGCGCATCATTAGGCTGAGTTGTCCCTCTCACTGGCTCTAATAGTCAAGGTTTTTAAACCACTCAAATATGTGCTTGGTCCCTTCTAGTGTGTGAAGACTGCCAAGAATCCCAGTCATTGTCTCCAAGCTATAAAGCAGGGCTGTCCAACTTTGAACAGGCCGAGGTCTATTTCTTCTGGTGCAAAGTGCCTGAGGGCTACTACACTAAAACCTCTACTTACGAATTTTATCCGTTCCTAGCACATGCTCATAAGTTTAAAAAATTGTAAGTAGAACAGTGGTTTCCCATAGGAATGCATTGAAAACCAATTAATCCGTTCTGGAGGGAACAGATTTCAATGCATTCCTATGGAAAGGCTGACCATGCACGCACTTCCCTTGCACCTGCTCGAAAGGGTGTGGGTGGGTGCAAGGGGGCTCATGCATGCTTGCACAGATCACCACTTCCAAGGGACAACCCACATGACCATGTACATGCCTCCCTTGCACCCGGCTCGAGCAGGGGACTGCACCATGGCCCTTGAACTGCCCCACTCAGCTGAGACAGTGGGCTGGCAGACCCCAAACTTTGCTGGGGCAGTGGTGGTCCTTGGGATGGGGAGGGAGGGGTGAAGAACTTATCCCCTCACTTTTTTATTGATGGCCAGCAGGCTACTTTTGAACCCTTTGTGGCCTACTGGTAGCCCACAGTCTACCTGTTGGGCAGGCCTGCTGTAAAGCACTGTGTGCACAGACTAAAAGAAAATACAAATGATTTTTTTAAAAAAACTTTTACTAGAAAGTTATTAGACTAACTGTTAGACCAAGTCAATCCTGTCCAAGGGGAAGAAAGAAAAGCCTGGGATTTTTTTCTGAATGGTTCCAAACTCCTGCAGTCTGCTGAACCTTCCAACATCCCTCCTCAGCTTACCTTGGATGGGAAAGGATGCTCTCCCCCCAAGTATAAAAATGAATGTCTAAAGGAGAGGTACCATCATATCTTTGCCCTGGAATGGAGGAGGAAATCCTTATTATCAAACACACCAAATAGCCCTCTATTGACCCCAGGGAGGTCAGATGCTGTTTTATATCACTGCAAGGGAGATCATGTTCTGTATTAAAAAAAAATCCTAGTAAGAAGTAAAATAAAATACAATAAATATTCCCATCCTGTTGACACAATTCAAGCCTGAAAGGAAGAGGAGCCGTCAGGGACCATATATAATAGCCATCTGATGAATAAATCAAACCCAGCATTGTTGATTCCTACCTTTCCATCTCCTCAGTATCATTAAAAAAAACTTGGAAGGAGAGCAAACCTGAAACATAGCTGTAGCAAGAGAATGTCTGTATCTGTAGCTGTGCTACTTATTGGTGACCAAACAAAGTTAATGATTTATTTCAACAATTTATTTATTTATTTCAATTGATTTTGTTTCATATAGCATAACAGAATGCAATATTATCATGCAAAGACTTCACAAGGGCAATAAAAATAGGTATAAAGTGTAAAGAAATAAATTTTACAATATTTTACAAACACGATAGAAAGAGTGAAGGAAAGGTGTGTGCGTGTGTGTGCGAGAGAGAGAGAGAGAGAGAATTTTCTTCTTCTCCCATTAAAATAAGGAGGTAAAACACCAGCATACCACTCCCCCGTGTAGTGTGTTCATACACCCTACCTTTACTGACACACAAAACGACCCAGGGTGTTCCAAAATCTATCTCTTCCACCTTCAGATGCTTTCTACTAATCTATTATCTCCTAGAACATCTCTCTCTCTCTCTCTCTCTTGCAGTTCTTGCTTATACAACAAACCTGATTTTCAGCCGATCATTCTCAGCATAAAGACGCAGCACATGCTCCCTCTCCTGGAAGAGGTAAACTTGCATGTCACTCAAAGCCTTCTGCAGCTCTGCAATTTCTTCTTCGCGTTGACGCATTTCCCACTGTAATTTATGCTACACAGAGAAAACACAGGCATCTTCTTGATTACCCCCAAAATTAATGCAAACATAAGAGCGAGACGTGGTTCCTCACTAATACCTGTCATCTTTCAAGGTGTTCAGTGTATCGGAAAAAGGAAATAAAAACAAACTAATCTCCCCCACATTGTAGTAATTTAAAAATTAACAACTTTATTCTGTGCGAGCTTTTGGATCATACTCTACTTCCTCTGACACTGTGGTGCAAATACATGACTAGGTAAAGACCTAAGTTACAAAAAGTGACAAAGGTTGGCTGATGCAAGAATGGGTTTATCAAGGTGCAAATGCCTTTTAAAATATGAGTCTTTAGTGTCTTCTGTGAAGATCAAACATAGTTCAATTAAGGTCAAATGTAACTGAATTTGGGCAGGTTGCAACAGAATGTTTCTGAAGGCTTGGCACCTTCCCTCTTCCCCACTGACAGCTTTGCTAGGAATTCATTTCTAGAATATGAAAGCAATAATGGAAATACTTGTGGTTTGTGATCAAATTGTCTATACTACTTTCAGTGCCATTCCAATGCCTCCCTCCCTCCAAACCTCTCCTAACCATCATACGTCCTTCTCAGCATCATGAGCTGGACACTTAACACCCTCCCAATTTCTTTTTCCCATTTCCTGTGTGACATGCCTCCAATCACATGCTCTCTGGCAGGAAGTTCACTCTGTGGTCCCTGCCTAAGATGTCATGGATCCACTCCCAGATACCACTACTAGCACTAGCTTCACTGCTACTACCTCTTCCTGATGGGCAAGATCAGTGGTGTCCAAACTTTTTGCAAGGAGGGCCAGATTTGGTGAGGTGCAAAAATGTGGGGCCCGACCATTCAGCCTCATTTGGCCCCCAGGCCGGACTTTGGACAAGCCTCTTTAACATGCAAGGAGGCGGGGAGGACGTTATAGCAACTGAGATGGGGGCGGGTAGGCTGGGCAGGTGGCGGGGGGGTGGACAGAGGCAGGGAGGGCAGGCAAACCGTAAAACTGCAAGCTGACGTCTCCATCCAGTATGGGGAGGAGCCAGCTGGCGGGGATGAGTGACAAGCTAAGCCTGTGGGCAGAAGAGGCTGCGGGCTGCTTGAAATTTGAAAACGGACCGCATTTGGCCCCCGGGCCTGACTTTGGACATGCCTGGGCAAGATGATTAATTTTCTCACCAGTAGGACACCTGACCAAGGGGCAGATGTGTCAATGAAAGAGCTGGACATTCCTTCCTCCCCTTGCATGAAAGAATTTGTTCACTCGCCTCACCTCTTGCATCAAAAGCAAGCCCCTGAAGATACTCTCCTCACAGGAGAACACAATCTCCTCACAGGAATGCGATGTACTTCCTCACCAGAAAAGAAGCGGCAGCAAGAAAATAGTCTGCTTGTCCCTACCTAAGCAGAACACTTTTTTGCACCATTCTGTTCAATCGGTATCCTAAGTTCAATCTGTATCCTATATATACATTCTCACAGTGCTTTGAGCTCCATCTATATATAAACACAGACATTTTTTTCATGCTGACTTCATAAGTCTACTGTCTTGATGGACAAGGCTGTGATGATTACTTTTAATCAAATACAGTAGAGCCTCGTATAACAAACGGTTTGTATAACATAACATCTGTACAACATAAAAATTCCAGAGACAGGGGAAATTTGCTTAACAGAATGGTCTATGGAACAAATCCGTACCACATAAAAATGGTCACAGTTAGGGATTACTCTGTTTTCAATCTATTCCTATGGGGAATTTGTTTAAAGGAAAATGTGTTTAACATAATTTCATTTTGAACGAATTAATTCCTTTATACAAGGTACTGCTGTATAGTACTGATGTAATTTTTGACATTAGAACTTTTTGTGTGCATGTAAAACAAAATGAGGCCAAGGACAGACTGACACAGATAAATTGCACTCAAGTTTTTACTTTTAAACCTAAACAATAAATGCCTTCTTTGATTAATAATTTAATGAAATTAAGATTTTAAAAACTGGCAACCCTTCCCCCAGCCAGAGACAGATGCGACAACTACAGCCAGGTGTATCACATGTACTTCTTTAGACCAACACCCTTCATGCAGATTCCCTAGAAAATGCATGAGAGCAAATACTGTGTTCGGGAGCAGAGCAAAACAAAACTCCCCTTTCAAAATATTTAACTTGCATTACCAATGTACCTTTCTTACTCTGGCTAATCACTTGCTTTCTCCCACCTGCTCATCATATGTAGCTTTGTATTTTTCTAGTCTTTTGACCAGCTCTTCATGTTCTTCATCAAACTGTGCAATCTTCTTCCGATAATATTCCAGTAGTTCCCGAGAGGGACGGAGATAAGCCAGGCGCTCGTTGATTGAAGGAAGAGGAGTAGAATCTTTTGGGTGAGGTGACGGGGAACCAGCACTTTGGGGGTAACCATGGCTAGTGGCTGACCTGAACATTATGGATGGAAACAATATGGAAGCAATTAAAAACCCCAAAGCTGTCAATATTTGCTTAAGATCAAGCCATAACCAAAAGAATATATAACTTCCACAGGTCTGTGCATGGCAACAAATATGGGTCTCAACTGGAATCATGTAAATATTTGACTCTCCCCCCAAGTCCCTAGTTTTACAAGATATATAGTGGAACCCCTGTGTCAACCAAGGGCCAGATGCAAGGGAGTGGTATCAGGAGACAGATATCTAGTCTTGTGCACTTCCCAGACGCATTAGGTGGGGCCACTGTGAGATACAAGAAGCTGGACTAGATGTGCCTTTGGCCTGATCCAACATGGCTCTTATGTTCTTATGAGCAAAAGCAGAACATCCGGAGAGAAGGATCATGTTCTCATGATCTCGAGGATTGACTACTGCAATGCCCTCTACGTGGGGTTGCCCTTGACCCTGGTCCGGAGGTTACAGTGGGTGCAAAATGCGGCGGCCAGGCTGGTGGTGGGTGCCCGTAGATACGAGCACATCACCCCAGTCCTGGCTCGCTTGCATTGGCTCCACGTTGTCCTCCGGATCAGGTTCAAGGTCCTGGTCTTGACTTTCAAAGCCCTCCACGGCCTGGGACCAGAGTACCTGGCGGAGCGTATCTCTCAAAGATCAACCAGGTCCAGACCCACAAGACTGGCGCAGGCGCGCTCACTGAGGGTGGCCACACCCAGAGAGGCGCGGAAATCGCGTACGCGTGACCGCACCTTCTCTGTGGTGGGCCCCATGCTTTGGAATCATCTCCCCAGTGAGCTGCGCCTGACAGAGTCCCTGCCCGCCTTTAAGAAGGCCTTGAAGACCCACCTCTTCAGGGAGGTGTTTGGTGACCTTTCCAGTTTTTTTTTCTTCTTCTTTCGCTCTGCTATGCATGGGTCTTGCCGCCATCTTGTCCCCTCACATTAATTATGCTTGGGTCTTGCCTTTCTGTTTAGTGTTTTTATTATCTGTTTTATTGTTGTAAGTCACCCAGAGTTCCCAATGGGAAGATGGGCGGGATACAAGATAAATAAATAAATAAATAAATAAATAAATAAATAAATAAATAAATAAAAAGGGCAGTGAAACTTACTTTTCTTGCTTTCTACACAACTCAGTGTCATTTGTAGGCCAGCTTTCTCTCAATGGGGAGACTGGGTGGTTTGATGTTCCTTGTCCTCTGCTGAGACTTTTTTTTATTTCTGAGAAAATATTTTCCCTCAATTTTACCTGAGAAAATATTTTTTTGCTTTACTCCAATAAGCTTCTCTTTGTTTGGCAGAGATCAGTTGTGCTCTTTTAATTATCTTTGTATGCTAATATGAGATTCATATTTGAACTTGCAGAATATTTTATATAAGAGTCTGTCCATCAGAGACTGTGCCTGGGGTACCACAGGAAACTATGGATCAAGTTGTGCTCTTTATTACGCCATCTTATTGTGTGCAACTTTGTAAATGATTATTTCCACTGTGTGATTAGAACAATTACCCAGCTATAACAAATGAATGTCAAAGATCTGGAAGAAAAAATATCAGAGGTAAAGTCACCCTCTGCCATTTCACGGTTCAGGTACCGCGGTCCCACTACATCGCGGGATCGCAGTACCTGCACCGCGAGGGGGGATCTGGTCGCTCCGTGCGCCCCCCTGCACCTCCGAGAAGCCTCAGGGGACGGTCGCGTCGCTCTCCGCTGCCCCCTATGCCTCCGAAAGGCCTCGGAGCTGCTCGGGAGGGCTGCGGGGATGGGTGGCTTTGCTCTCCTTCACCCCCCAGGCGCCTCCGAAAGGCCTTGGAGTCGCGCGGGAGGGCGACAGAGAGCGATGCGGTCCCTCTTCGCAGCCCTCCCAGGCGCCTCTGGAGGGCCTCGGAGCCGCACGGAAGGGCTGCGGGGGGCGGTCGGGTCGCTCCGTGCCCCCCCACTCCTCCGAGGCTTTTGGGACAGGCGCACGATCGCCCCCCCGCCCCCCACCCGCTTCCGCATATCGTGGATTTTCATGGATCGCGGGTGGCGTGGGTCCCTAACCCCCACGATCGGCGGGGGGTTACTGTACTTAAAACGAATATGAGAGCCACAGCTGTCTAGTAATAGCTTCCTGCTACAGCAAGGAAATGAAGTAGAAAAAAAAGTTCTTAGAGATGCACCAGATTAATAGCAAATATATACAGATCATGGGACGTATGACTCACATGACTCCAAACACACTGACTCAGAAGGTAAATGAAGGAGAAACAATCAAAACTACATGGAAGTATTAGGAAGTTCTCTGGCATACCTTTTGGAGGCAGAGAGTGTTCTTGGAGAAGTAGTCATGGCTCTCACTCCTGCAGCATAAAATATAAAATATTAGCAACATATGACTAAGGGCTGGGAACAAGTATGAATGGTTGTTTCATACCCTGCTTTTCACTGCACAAATAAAATGCTCTGAGAAAGGAACTAATAAAGGTTCCTCTGCAATTTCCTCCATTTCAGAACATATTTGTAACTCTGCCTTGATCTTTCAGACAAAAAAATCAGAGCAAGGCAAATGTACAACATTTCCCACACCAATTATGTTTTTTCTTTTATCTGTTCCTAGAGTGAATAAATATCATGACAGAGAAAACACACAAGGGACTGACACTCTAAATGAAACAGATGAATGATCTAGTCTCCCAGAGTCAGCTCAATCCTAACTTATAACACCTGTGTAACAACTTGGTTTCTCAAGATTTCTTAAGCCTTTTCTAAAACTAAGACTGTGCTCGTACCAGTACAATGCTTCTACATACCTGTTTAGCTCACAATTCTGTCTAAATTGTTTTAACAATCAGAATATTATTTCACAACTCACTTAATATTAAGCATTATATTTTGGGTTTTTGGTTTGTTTACTTTAGCATTCCCATTTTGTTGTGTACCTCCATTTTCAACTTTGTTGGTTTAGTGGTTCATGTTTGTCAATATAATTTGTTGGTGTTTCTAACACGAATAAAGAAAGCAAGCTTTCTTGGTCCTTCGGTTTACCTCAGCCTATGGATAGGCATAACCATCACCTCCCCACAACCCAGTCTGTGGTAGGTTTTTGTCATGGATCATTACAGCTTATGCCATTTTTGAAAAAACACAAAAAGTATTTTTTTGTGGGGGTGGGGAAGTGCCTTGGGAATGACTAACATGGCAATCACGAAGATCTGTTTCATATCATGTAATTCTACATATAGTATATCATTTCCATATAGGAGAAATACACACCATGTGCATTTCCTTGCAATAATATACTGTTCCTAGGCCAAACAATTTCTTACCCATATGTCTATGGAGATCCTCAGTCATCCAGGTGATGTTATCTGGGAGTTGAGTCGTGGCAAGTGGGCTGTTCTTTTCTTATAAGATTGAAAAGTTTGCTACTCATCCAAGTAGCTTCTTCAGTCTGAGAAGATTCTGAGACTGAAGAAGGTACTTGGCTGAGGAGCAAAATGTTTCGATCCCACAAGAAAAGAAGTCCAGTTGCCATGACTCAACTGCCAGACCTTTTTCACCCTTGATGTGAGGATTCCCGCTAAACTTGACCAGGAGGGAGCGTGGAAACCGTGCACGTCAGAGTGATGGATGGCCTTTGGAAAAGGTGCCTAGGATATTTAAACCAGCTATAAATGATGTTGGTTGGAAACTCTTTAAGAGGCTATCTTTGGGGTGAGGTTGCATTATGGAGAGTAGAGTATGAGCAACTGTTAGTGACTAGGGCCACCCACCCCTGGGCTAGTCATAGAATCAAAGAATCATATATGGTTCTCAACTTGTGGGTCCCCAGATGTTCCTGGACTGCAACTCCCAGAAGTCTTTCTCACTAGCTGAGCTGGCCAGGATTTCTGGAAGTTGCAGTCCAGGAACATCTGGGGACCCACAGGTTGAGATCCACTGATTATAGAGTTGGAAGAGACCTCAAGGGCCATCCAGTCCAACCCCCTACCCTGCAGGCTCCCCCCATCACAGACTTTGCCAAGCAAATGGGGAAACACAGCCGCCCTCTTGGCGAGCTTGACTTGACGAAGAGAACCGGGGTGGTCCCGAGTGACTCGGAACCCTCCTTCCTGAACAAGCCCAACTCCAGGGACTCGGCTCAGCGTGAACCTTACAACGGCGTTGTCCCCACCACACCCGTGCAGGAGGACAAAGGGGAGCAGGACCCACTGGGGAAAAGTATGCTTTCTCCTTCTCGGACATTTTGCTGGCCGGCCCTTCCACCCCGATGGATCTGCTACAGCCCTGCTTTGCATTTTACCACTACGGGGCGGCATCTTAAGTCCAAACGACCTCAATAAAGAAAAGGACAGTCGCCTAGGAACGGCTGGCAGGCAGGCTGGCTGGTTCCTTCCCTCGCAGAAAGCCATGCAACCCGGGCTCCCTCCCGAGCATGCCGTTGGCAACCTCTCTGCTTCTGCACCGCACGATCGTCGCTCTCTTTCCTGCTCACCCGGAACGCTTCTTCGCCGGCGCCCGCAAGGCGTCCCTTCCCGCCTCCGCTGCTATTGGGGCTCTCAACGGACAAAAAAGACTCGACATCAAGCGAAAGGCTCTAACGCTCCTCCAATGGGAAGGTACGTGACAAACGACGCTCGGGGCTTGGTCCAATCACAGCTCCCTATCTAGCCGCCACCACCCCGCCGCTACACCTTGATTCGTTGGGAAAGGAAGTCCCCGCCGCGGGAAAGGGTCTCGCGTTACGGAGCCCTGATTTCTCCTGCAGAAACAGTGGGCTTGTTTGTTCTTAAGGCGGAGTGTAGTTTAGTAGGCATTTGTTTTGTTCCTCTTTTGGCCTTCGAACGTCTTCTAAGTTTCAGCACCTGAGGACCACAGTTTCACCACTTAGCTCTTGAACAGGGATCCTCTAAGGACGCACAAGATGGAGGGACAAGATAATTAAGGATAGTCCACCTGAGTTAAAGATTATCTTTCAGTGTACTGTATTCTCCAGGGCTTTCACGGCCGGGATCTGATAGCTGTTGTGTGTGCACAGAGCACAGAGAGAAACTCCTTGTTCCCTGAGCTCCTTGCTCTCTGAAGTTGCCAGCCACAGAGTCTGGCGAAACAGTCCGAAAAACACAACTATTATCTTTAAATTTTACTTTTAGCAAAGATAAAGTTGGCTTTTACCAGTGCAATTCAAAAGCTAGAAGCCAAAACGTTTTGCTTAAGCATTTGTTTGCATCTCTTAAAATTTATTATTTATTATTTATTTTGAATATTTTTACTCCACCTTTCTCCTTGTTAAAAAAAAAAAAAACCAAAGTGGTTACAATAATGAGGGACAATATACAGCCCAGAACATTTAAGACATATTCAGTTTAAGAACAGGGAATTAGAAGAGGCATCTTAGAACATTAAAAGCTAATATTAGAGCTATAAAGAGCACATAAAAAGAAAAAAAAATCATTATGAGGGGTGTAAACTAACATGGAAAACATGTCCTTTAAAATAAATAATGTGAATCTTATTTTTCTTAGCGTTTATTCCACTTGGTGGTGGGGTCTGTTCTTGTTTTGACCTTCCACTTGGCGCGGTTATGGGCCAGGTCCAGGTGAACCCGGGACAACTTCATGTCATTCTCAAGGGTGTTTGTCCAGCGCTTTTTGGATGTTCCCTCTGTTGGAATCCACTGACCTGCAGGGCGAGACCCTTTTTTTGGCCACAGTTTCCTCATCAGCATGCAGGATACGTCCAAACCAATGCAGTTGGGCTTTGTGCATCTTGTCATCGATAGGCGCAATGCAGTATTTTGCTCTGATGTCATCACTGCACACATGATCCTTTTGCGTGAGGCCAGAGGTGCATCACAGCATCTTTGTCTCCGTGACACCAAGGCGACTTTCAGTTTCTTTTATCACCGGCCAGCACTCTGCACCATAGAGTGTAACAGGTCATACAATGGCATGATAGATCTTTTATTTTAAATGGTTGCTGATCTTTTTGTCATACATAACACTTGATATTGTATGCCATTTTAACCAGGCACTGTTGATTGTTGATGTCACTTTGTAACTCAGACTCTCATTGGCTGTGATCATGGAACCAAGATATTTGAACTTCTCAATTCTTGGTAGGTCAATACCATTGATCGTACCATATTCATTTTGTTTGGTTGTCAGATAGTCCATCTTTGTCACATTTGGGTGCAGGCCAAATCTTGTCAGACGGTCACTCCATACTTGGGCTTGGCACTCAAGATTTGTCTTACTATTTGATGCTATCATGACATCATGAGCATAAAGAAGTGTCCAGGGCACTGAATTCTGCAGTTCTCGAGTAACTGCATCCATAACCAGAATGAAAAGAAGCAGGAAAGTGCCAATCCTTGGTGGACCCCTACTTAGGATACGAGAATCATTGTACCAGCAGCAGCCTGTACTCAACTCTTTGCTGACTTATAGAGCAGTTTGACCCAACTGACAAGTTTCTCTGGGACTCCATGATGTTGCAAGTGTATAACAGATGACATGTGGGACTCGGTGCTTTCTCGAGGTCAAGGAAAGCTGCATGCACTGGTTTCCGTTTTCCCCTGTGTTTTTCAAATAACAGCCGGCCAGTATGGATTGCATCTATCATTTTGCAGTTCTTGATGAAGCCAGCTTGATTGACACTTAGTTGAACTATGGTGCAGATTTGTGTGTTGATGACTTGCTCAAAGATTTGAAAGTAATAATCTAATCAGTTGGTAGTTGGTGCATTCAGCAGGATTCCCCTTCTTCTTGAGGTTTGGCAATGCTGTGGTATGTTGCCAATCATCGGGATACTTCTCCAGCACAATTATTTATATGGTTAAAGAGTTCCATCAGGCAGTTGCAGGGGTTCCAGTGTTGCAACTTCCAGTTCTGTCACCACATCATTTGGTCCAGTGGCTTTGCCCATTTTCATCTGTTTCATTGCCATGGCAATTTCATCAGATGTGACAGATTGCACAGGCCCTTGGATTGGGGGAGCATAAGAGAGAGAGAGAGAGAGAGAGTGCGTGCAGGAACTCTTCCGTGGAATTTTTCTAAAAGTAATCCCACCAGCTCTTTGTTGCCTTGACAGGATCATTGATCAGCTTTCCATTCTCATCCTTGACACCATGGAATTTCTCAATATCCTCAGTCCTTTTGGGGTGGGCTTTCACTAGCTGGTAGATGTCACATTTGCCTTTGCGCGTATCAAGGTTTCTGTACAGTTCCTCAAAGTGTGCGGACTTTATTTTAGCTACTGCTTTCTTTGCACAGCTATGAGTGTTGTGGTACTTCTGCCAGTTGTCAGCTGGCTTTTCAGCTAGGAAAACACAATAGAGCCACTTTTTTCATGGACCGCCACCTTAACTTTGTCTGTCCAAATCCATGTTTGCTTGTCAATCTTTTTACAACCAGGCTTGGTCACACCAAGATTCTCGACTTTTTTTTTTTTGCCATAGTTTCCACCATGTGATTCTCATTGGACCATTACGTTCTGCTCTGCTTTCACTGGGTGGGTCAATGCAGAGGTCACAGATAACCAGACAGTATTTGGGAGCAATTGTCACATATGGGATGTTGAATACTGTTTTAAGGTCTCATCTCCGGATGAGTACAAGGTCAAGCTGGGATGAAGTGTTACCATTGTAGTAGGTTATGAGGTGTGATAAATACTGTAATGTAAATGCCAAGGTTATTATTTTGGGTTCTTGTTCAGTGTCTTCAGAATGGCAGGACTCCATCAGCAGAATGGATATTTTGTGAAAACTGGGCCCCTCATCAAATGCCTTTGTCTCCACCCCAACACCTTGACAGGTATGTCTCATAAGAACACATGAAAGGGCCTTCTCTGTTGCTGCTCCCAGACTTTGGAACTCCCTCCCACTGGAGGCCAGGACTGCCTTATCTCTGCTGGCCCTCTGGAAACAGCCGAAGACATTCCTCTTCAGGCTAGCTTTCCCTGAATGATGGACTACCTGTTATGTGTCTTTTAGATGGATTACCATGCATGAACACCATGTACCCAGCCCTCATAATGGATTTTTTTTCCTTTTCGCATGCTCCTTGTAGCTTTAATGTTACCTTTAAATGTTGTAAGATGCTTCTTTTAATTCCTCACTTGAGTATGTCTTAATGTTCTGCGCTATATATTGTCCCTCATTATTGTAAGCTGCCTTGGGTCCTTTTCCAAGGAGAAAGGTGGGGGTAAAATTTTTCAAAATAAAAATAAATAAATAGGTGACAATTACTCAAGGCTAGTGAAGATACATTTGCAGCAGAGACAAAAAATCCTGCATCTCACTTTCCTTAGCAGTATTGTGGGGGTTCGGTCTTTGCCCAGGCGTCCCACCCTTCCAGTCTCAAAGAAGGCATCTCACGTAACAAAGAAACAGAACTTTTATTTTGTTCATCAACAACAAATGAGATTTTTCTTCTGACAACAGAGTCAACTTCTTTAACATCAGATGTGAACGGGTTCTTCCCTCCATAGGTAGGGGTCTCTAGAAAATGATCAAATTCCCCACCACCACCTGTGGGTGTTCGGCTCCACCAGGGCCTCAAGCCTCAGCCCTTCCACCTGCGTCCCAATCTCCTTCATGAAGGCTGGGGGGGGGTTCCCACCTGTATCCCAACTTCCAAAGTGTATCTGGGCCCACGTGGTCTTGGCTTGGGTGTGCGGAAGGGGTAGTCGGGCCTCTTGCTCAGCTCCTCCCGAGGATCCAAAGTCCCGGCCTCGATCTCATGCCTGATCTTTATCAGCCATCTCTCCAACTCCAAGTCCTTTCGGATCTCTTTCAGCTTGCGGTTATACTCTCTATACTCTTTCTCTCCCCAATAAGAGCACTTTTGACGGTGTGCCCTGCGCCGGTAACTCTCAGCTTCTTTGTCTGGCATCATCATCTGTTCCCACTCTCCCGTCCATGGGTTCTCCATCCACACCCATTCCCAACCTTGTGGGAGCTCTCTCTTCCCTCCCTTTTTACAAGCTGCAAACCCCACCTCCACAGGAGCAGATTGGTTCCCCCTTCCCGCCAATTCCTTCTTTTTCTCTTCCTCCGCCCTCCTGTTCTCTTCCTTCTCCTTAGCTCCAAGGGCATCATAGTACCCCTTCAAGGCCATAAACCTCTCTACGGGTGAAAGGTTCATCAGGTTCTCGGGTTTCTTTGGTTCTTCCATCACCTCAGTTGGACGTGCAGGGGTCCCTCTCTTCCCCTCAGAGAAGTTCCCCTCACAAGTATAAATACAGTATGGTCAAAATAACTACTTGGTGCTCTTTCCTGTTATAAATCAGTTGCCCTGGTGGCCACTTTTCACTACCTGAAGATGTCTGATGACCATGTATGGGTGTGAAAGCTGGACAATAAAGAAGGTTGACTGAAAACAAAATGGTTTGTTTGAAAGGTACTGGAGTGGAGCTTTGTGGATACCCTGGACTGCCAGAAAAACAAAAATGTGGGTCCTACATTTAATGAACCCTGAACTATCTCTGGAGGCAAAAATGCTGAAGCTGTGTCTATCCTACTGTGGGCATATCACGTGAAGACAGAATTCTCTGGACAATAATGCTAGGTAACATTGAAAATAGCAGGTAAAGAAGTACAAATAAGAGATGGACTGACTCCCTGAAGGAAACCACAGTTTTTAGTTTAGAAGAGTTGAGCAGGGCAATTGAGGACAGGATTTTTTGGAGATTGCTCATTCATAAGGTCGTCATGAGCTGGAGGCAATGTGGCAGCACATTACAACAACAGTAGAGTAACCTATCAACTTTCTGTACCTTTACTTTTATTATGGAGCTAGTTGGAAGTGATAGCTTTAGTAGGCCTCTGGTCTGGATAATAAAAAGTGTTGAAAAGTAAATAGCTTAATTTGTGTTAGCTTTCAGTAGATCTTTTGAAGCACTGTTTGTGTTGGTACTTAGTGACAAAATGAAGACTAGGTGCATTATTCTCTAGAAAGCAAGGCAGGGAGAAAAGTATTTTTATACCACTGAAAAGAACTTAGCATCTAGATTTCAAAGGTAGCTCACAGTAGGGATATGTTGTTAATAAGCCAGCAGCCACTTCTCTTTTTCACCTGCCTCAGTTTGTGTGGTTTACAAATACAAAAGTGGAACAGGTGATACCTTTAGGCTACTAGAAAAATAACAAAAACACTGATAATATTTTTGAGGGCAAAACCCTCTTCATCAGAGTAGTACCAATAGGTTATAACATGGTAAAAGATGGATTTGCCAGGAGTTATTTCTTAGATATAAGGTCCTTGGCAAGATGGGGGAAAAAGCTAGGCAGTATCTTAGCTGAGGCTCGGAGCTTGGATATTGTATGCTGCATCCAAATTGGAGGGACGAGTTTTTTTATTGCCCCGGTCCTTCCAAAGACATGTCACGGCTCACGTACACACATTCAGCTTGCCCTCGAGATGCACGAGGGACGTGGTTCTTGGTATGTTGTTACACTTCATTGCTCGTGAGGGTACCCCAACGGGCTCCCCCCAAAAAGGAGTTTTTTTGTGGTGCTTTGCAACAGTAACGAGTTTTATTTGCCACACGTTTCCATCCGAGGACAGGGAAAAGTTTGTGTCCAATAAGCCTCGAGGGGGTCCTTTGAGGTGCCGCGAGTCCCGGAGCAACGGCTGAAGGGCGCAGGGGTGCCAATGGACAGATAAGCGCGTGAGGCGCCGTTGGGGGTTGGGAGGGAAATAAGCGAGCGGCGCCCAACGGCTTTTGTGAAGCGGAGGCGGTGGGGGCGGGAGGAGAAGAGGAGCACGTCGGGGCTCGCGCAGGCGGGCGGGGCTTCGCCAACCTCCGGAGGCAGGGGGCGGGGCCTCGCGCCAGCCCTTCCCAACGCCCTGAGAAAGCCAGAATGAGAGGAACGAACGGGTCGGCACCGGAAGTTGGCCGGTGGCAGGAGGCGGCGCCTCACTTCCCCCTCGCACACAAAACACATTCCTCCGCCAGCCCGAAGGCCTACTACACTTAGAATGGGTTGTGTGTGTAGCCCACGTTACATAATTCTCCTCTTGGGCTGGTCGGAGAGGGACGAGGAAGAAGAGGGGTGCGGTGAAGTCCGCGCTTGCGTGCGTTGTATAGGAGAAACAGGCCCTCCAGGAGAGGAAGCCTCTTGTAGATAGAGATGAGCGGGACTATTTTTTTTTTAAACCTCCCTCCCCCGAAAAAAAAAAGAAATACCAGCGGAAGGATATCATGGTCGCGGCTTCCGCAAGAAAGGGACTTTAACTAAGGCGCGTCACTTCCGGCGAGCCTAAAGAAGGGGAGGCCAAAAAAAAAATATCCACTCGCACACAAAACAAACCCCCAGGAGCGGAAAGGGGGCCGCGCGCGCACGAAAACAAACGGCCCTCCGCTTCTGCAAAGAAGGCTCCCTTCCGGGTTCTGAGGCGTTGGTGGAGAGAGGCCTCCCCTCCCCCTCCCCCCCCAGCGCGAGGGCTTGCCCCCCCACTTCTTTGGGGACCCGCGATGTCCTTCCGCCCCCCGGGCCGTCTTTGAAGTCCTCTGCCTCCCCTGCCGCTCCCCTTCCCTTTCCCCTTCCCCTTCCCCTCTGCCGGGTCTGTCGTGGCGGCGTCGTCAGGAAGAGAAGCAGCAGCAGCAGCAGCAGCAGCAGGAGGAGGGCGAGCATCACCAGCAACTTCCCTCCCTCGCTCCCTGCCGCCGCCGCCGCCGCCATCATCATCATCACCATCACCATCACCATCATCATGATGTCGGGGAACGAGGACGACAGCCCCGGCGGGTCTCACTACGTGGCAGAGTTCGTGCCTCCGCCCGAGTGCCCCGTCTTCGAGCCCAGCTGGGAGGAGTTCAGCGACCCCCTCGGCTTCATCGGCCGCATCCGGCCCTTGGCCGAGAAGACCGGCATCTGCAAGATCAGGCCGCCCAAGGTACTCCGCCGACAAGGCTCGGGGCGGCGGTGTGTGTGTGTGTGTGTGTGTGTGTGTGTGTGTGTGTGTGTGTGTGTGTGTGTGTGTGTGTGTGTGTGTGTGTGTGTGTGTGTGTGTGTGTGTGTGTGTGTGTGTGTGTGTGTGTGTGAGGGGGGAAGTAATCGTGGTGGAGATGGGCTTGGCGGGGCGAAGGCTCCTCCTGATCCGGATCTCGGCTTGATCAGACGTCGCCTTTTTTTTCTTCTTCTTTAATCATCATCTTCGGTTCCTTTTATCGACCTCCCAAGCCGGCGACGCCGCAGGCCGTTCCCCGTCCTACACCTGATCCTGCGATTGCCCTTTAAACGATGCCCAAAGCCGCCTCAGCCGTCACTCGGGCCTTTTTTTTTCCCCCCCATCGTCAGTTTCCCCGAGTCTTTAAAGGCCTTCCCTTGTACACTCATTAGCGCTTCTTTAATGGGGCGGTAGGTCAGTAACAATAACAGCAGTATTAAGGAGACAGCAAGCTGAATTGGATGGGGATTTTGAATTTGGTGATAGTAAACAAAGGGCCTTGGCCCGGTATTTTAGTCTCTTGAGCGGCTGTTAGACTGTTCTGCTTTTGTTGCAGCAGGCCAACGTAACTGTTTCAACAAGAAATTTTAAAGAGGCTGATTAAAATATGTTCGAAAGCAAAAAGAGGGAGATATGGAAAAGAACAGAGAATAGAAAGGGGAAGGGAGAAGTTAAAGATTAGAGGTGGAGCTCTGAAGTTGTATTAAAGAGTATTGATACACTAAATGCTCTCAATATGTTAAGATTGCCTGTTTATATTCTTTTTGGAAAGGATCTGATTGTTGGTTCTGACTATACAGAACTGTATTTTTTGTCTCAAGATAGGAAACCTAGAGCTTTCCATCAACACCTCATGTGAATCAATACAGTAAAGTAGCACAATATTATATTGCCTCTTTGCCATTATTTTTGTCTAAGGCTAGCACAGCAACCAACTATAGTGTGTAAGGGAGGCCAGACATCAGTCTTCTAAGATCTATTTTGTTTGTTTACGTAGAGGCCTCTGATCCACTAGCTAGAACTCAGCATAAAAGTAGTTAGAATTAAGCAGTTCATAGCCCAGGAACTTGTTTCGCATTCTGGAAATATAACATAGTCTTTTGTAATGAACATATACTTTTTGTTTCTCCAAGTTCAATTCATTACACCAGTTTAATTTATGAGTGAGGACAAGTAGTCATTTTGTTCCTCCTGTTAAGCAACCTTGAATCTGAAATACAGTACTTGCTGTTTCATTGGAAATCATTTAGGTCCAGGAGTAGATCCCAATCTACCTTTTGCCCATTTTTGTTGTTTAGCATATAAAGTTGGAATAGCATAGGCCTTCTAAGCTGTTCATGTGGATTTCATTGTTGAAGAAATGTTAAATGTTTGCATCATTTCTAATTTAAATTGTATAGCTTCTGTCTGTTAAAAAATCACTTCAAAGTATGAGTAGTGAGCATTTTTAATCAAAGAAAGCTCCTTCGAGGAGGTTAAGGTGTCTAGCAGTCCCTTGGATTTAACCTCCTTCTGATATCTAGAGGAAGGGATTGAAGTGCTGCATAGTGGTTGGAATACTGCTCTGTTCCCTTCTCCATCCAACATCAGTCGAAACCCTGTTTTCTATCTTTGCTACATTATCTTCTTATCAACCTTCTACACTGCTTTGCCCTATTTTAGGGCAAAGTAAAGGTCTGAGTCATCCCATTTCATTCTGTGGCTATGGTCTGTTAGATGTTCTGTTCTCTCCCCACTTTCTAATCCTGTCCCATAACCTGAAGAAGGGGGAGAAAAGTCGCCAGCCATCATTTGAATTGCCAGTCATTTTTGTGGCAAAGCTCATGAGCCTTAGAAAGTGTTAGATACCAAGATTTCAGTGGGAGCCAGGAGACTTGTCTGAAGAAGAATGTGTCAATTGTATCTACTATTATGGTCAAGTGATTTGTCTGTCCCAATTTTGGAAGTGAGTAGCATCTAAATTGGATAGATGCCAAGGGTGTCAGAATTCTTTCGGAATAGTCTTGGAATTTCAGTTTATTTATGACCGTTTATTTACAGACAGGAATTAATCCAGAAGGAGCATTGCATTTGACCTGCTGGGGACCAGGAAAGGATTAGTAGTAATAACAATTTCGCCTACATTCTATTAACACCCCCTCCCACAAACTTTTAATTTGGAACATCGCTTGAAAGCTGTTGGAGGTAGTTCCTATGTTTAAAAGTTGAAAAAGAATTCATTCTTTGAATGTGATGACAGTGCTACATGCTAGCAAATTACAGTGGTTAAGTGTTGTATCAGTTTGTACTGAGTGTTATGCTGTAATTTGCAGGGCAGGCAACTTCTGAACTGCAGCACAGTTTTCAGGCACAAAATTATACAAACATTAATGCAGAGTGGTAACAATGAATAAAGGTTTTAAAAATGCTTGAGGCAGTAGGAGTCTAGTCATGTCCACATGCTGGAAATGCAGTAATTTTCTATAGCTCTTCCATGGTTTTTGTTCTTTTCTTTTCACAAGCTTACTGTTCTGGGATCCACCTCTTTGACCTTCTGGCATGTTACAGTACTCTGAAAGCTGATTCCTATTTTAGGACCACAACAAATATGCTATGTAGATTGTCTGGAGTATCTGCTGGGGAGTTTTGTTCAGTTTTAATGCCTTTTTGTTTATTAGCTGCACAATATGCAGGTTGTGTTTTCGGGTAGCAATTTAAAGTTTCTTGCCAATCATAAATTTGTTAAAAGTTAGGCTGTATCCAGATCATGTTTGTTCCTTGTAATGTACATTCTTTATCACTGTTGTTAAGTGCATTCTGATTGTGGAATCAATGGGATTTACATACGTAATTGTTGATTTAATAACAGCCATTCATTAAGATAGGCCTGTTCCATTGGGGACTAACGACTGTATTTAGTTCTTTTGCACTTTATAATATAATTTTTTTACTTTTTTAAATAAACGCTTGAAGTCAGTTTTTTGTTTACCTGTTGTATATTTTATATTTCTTCTAGGCTGTGGCACAAATACACAGGGAGGTTTAGGCAGTCAAAAATCTCTTTTCAGATTTTTAAAATTTGGGTTGAAAGGTTTAAATCCAAGTTAATCCAGTTTATATTATGCTTCACTTTGTGAAGATGTGGGCTTCCTCTGAGAACTACCCTTGCCAGTTCTATGTTTACCATATGCCTGTCTCACAGAGGTGGACTGAAATAGGAGGCTTGTTTAGATTTCAAATTATGCTCCTTGTCATATACCTCAATATTGCATGAGCGTGGCTATGTGTCTCTGGCTTTTAAACCAACTAGATTCTTGCATAGACATTCTAACTTTCTGTCAGTTCTAAAATTAATTAGAATGACTTTTTTTTGAAGCCTCTTGACACTTAATCTGACAATTATAATCAAAGGACATCTGGTTGTGTGTGTTGACACCTTGTGTATATAAAAGAAAATCTTTTTTAAAAATTAAATAATGTATTTTGACATGTACTTTCCATTTTTTCCCCTTAGGACTGGCAACCTCCTTTTGCATGTGATGTGCAAAATTTTCGTTTCACCCCACGAGTTCAGCGCTTGAATGAACTGGAGGTGAGTTTTTGAAGCCGTAGAATGAATCTATATCTATAAAGGTTAGACTTAACGATTTACTGTTGTTGATGTAGTTTGTCTGTTGTTGGTTTAAGAAGCTTTTTCATGCCCTTAATTGGGCTCATTTGAATAAAATGGCTTCCAGTTGTTGTGAGAGATCTCAGCTATTATTACTATGTACTGTGCTTTGCTAGACATGTTCAGTAACCTCTATTTGAAACGCAGTTCTTAGACACAGTAGTTTTGTTTGGGTATTCCCACTTGTATGAGTGGGTAGCATGAGACTATCTGCTTGTCTAATTCCAATGTCATGTTCATGATGATAGAACCTCGTTGCTCTGCAGTTGGGAGGCTCCTGTACTCATACTGTATCAACAGAGTAATCTCCCTGTTGTAGAAGTTTGTTAAATGTGAAAAGCTGCAGGGCCCAGCATCAGGAACTGAGTCTGAGAAAGGATTCTACTCAGTGGTAGGGCATCTGCTTCTGGGCTACTGCTTTCCTCTGAACCCCCACAGGTTAAATGCTTGCAATCTCTAGGCACTGTGGAGGAGGTGTTTCACTGCTTTTAGCAAAATTTATTCCCATTTAAATACTCTTTGAATTTTGACTTTGGAATTAGTACCAGCTATAGCAGAGTCTAAAGAGTTGGCACTTTGTTTGGGTATTCCCACTTGCATCCCCCAAAGCATCCATATCCTTACCCATCCCCAGCACTACAGCCTCAAAAACCTGATTGGAGGCCCTTTGCTTCCCTTTTTTTGGTTTAGTATCAGTTTGTTGATCATCCAAACCCAAAATATTTTGATTGCTTTAAAAACTGACCTTGCAGGTGGACGCTTGCTGCAATTTCTTCTCATAACATTAAACTATGGATGCATCAGCCCCAGTGCCACACCCAGTGTTCTCACTGATTTTTGTTGGTGTTTCGTGGGGCCCTGCCCACAACCTGGAACCAATGAAGTTGCCATTTCTGGCCAAAAGAACACAGGTGTACTTTGCAAGAGTCCCTTAGACTGAGGTCTGAAAAATAAATAAATGCAGGGCATTTTTATAAAGGTATCATTTTTCATTATACTTGAATTCATCACAGTGAGAGTGTATAGAAAAATTATGTTCCGTTTCAATGTCCATGTCTGTCATCAAATGAAATGGCTAGAACCTGTATTGGTATTTTCTGTTTTTTACGTTGTGTAGGCTTTCAGGGCAGAGGAGCTGACTGAGTTTGTTATGTTTCTTTTCTGTGAGCAGGGTTCTTCCCTTAGACCTGTAACTTATGGACATTCATCTTCTGCTTTGTTTTGTTAACAGGCAATGACTAGAGTGAAGCTGGACTTCCTAGATCAGCTGGCCAAATTTTGGGAACTTCAAGGGTCTACGTTAAAAATTCCAGTAGTAGAAAGAAAAATACTGGATCTTTATTCATTGAGCAAGGTAAGTGGGGATCTGAACTGGTTAGGCAAGGGTGATGAGTCGACACGGCTTTCACAGCTTCAGGTGTGATCAGAGCTGTGTGTGAAGAACTCTTCTGTTTTGCTCATTAAGCCCTGGCAAGGCATAGTCATCATTGATATTTTTCTCTCGCCCTCCTTCTCATTGTTAATTACATTGTTTTTATTCTGGCACTTAAGCAACAGTAGTTTTGCAGCAGGGGGTTGTTGTTGTTGTTGCTGTTGCAAAATCTTCTCAATCCAATTGTTAATTTCAACCACAATAGACTGGTAGAATAAGGGCAACTCCTAAGTATGAATGTCCTGAGTGGGATCTACTGTGGCTGGCACTCACAACTGGATTTAAGCTTGTGTCAGCAACCGACAGTTTTGTAGTCTTTGAGGTGTTCTAATGTTCTGTGTCAGTTTTGCTGCAAGGGCCTTGGGAAATGCAGTGGCCGGGCATCTGCTTTTGTGCCCTTGCTTTCCTCTGAACCACTGCAGGTTAAATACTCGCAATCTCCAGGCACAGTGAGGAAGGATACCTGACGGAAACTTTGTAGAGTTGCTGCTAGTTAGGTGAGGAGTTCAATTCCCCACTTCGCCTCCTTGAGAGGGACTTGATTCAATGTTCTGTAGGATGCCTTCCGGCATTGTAGTTCTGAGATGATAGTGGTTATTAGACATAAGACAAGTCTTTGTTTACTTACCTGCACAGCAGTTCTTTTAGTATGTTCAGTCAAAATCAGGTACAATGTTAGTGTGGAAAGCACAGCATTGTGGTTTTATTTATAACAGTGTACCCATGTACTGTATTTAAAAATAGTTTAAACAGTATAGCTATAATTTTAACAGCACTTGATCTATTTTAAGCCAGTCTTCTCAAAGTTTGAAGGGCCTTACATGATTCTGGGGTTTAATTTGTACAAATAAAGACAAATACTAGCACTGAAATCCCCCACCCCACCCCACCCCACCCCACCCCACCCCACCCCACCCCCAAAACTAGACAATAACAATTTGTGACATTTAAGCCTTTTTAAAATGTGCCTTCTCTGCTTGGAGGAAAATAACCTGCCTGGTGGTATGCAGAAGTTGTGGGCCCCATTGAGTGATCCTCGAGTTAGCTGCATTTGTGTTGGGTAAAGTTGTTGAAGATTTAAAGGAAGAAATGTGTTAAGCACTGTGTAGCCAGCTGTGGCCTTGCTATGTTCAAGGTCTGTCCTTTCAGTCAAATAAATGTTTTATAGAGACAATGAGTATCTAAATCATTTTTTGTTAACCCATTTTACTCATGGATTCTTAGAAACTCTCTAGGCTTCTTGCCTCTTCTTTACATCAGCTAGCCCCTTTAAACATTTAATTCTAAACTATGACATGAATTTTAAGTAATTATTTTTCAAATTAAAAATGAGCACAAATAATTGTTCTCATGTTTAAAAAAGTGAATATACCTTAAGAAGCAGAAGGAAAAAAACCCAATTTCAGTGTGAACAATGCTGTTGCACCTGTTAGTCTTTTGGACTATCCCCTTGGAATTTCTTCATGCCCCTGTAGAGAGGCAAACCTCCCAGTGTGAGAATCAGTTTTCTAAAGGACAATAACAAAATTGGTGATTGAGACAGCAACTATCCTGATAATGGAAGATGCAAACTTGTTCTTGACGCAGTAATCTACTGCCCTAGGACTCCTCGCTAAAATACTCTACAAAACCTCTCAAGTCTTCTGAACTCTTGAGGTGACTACACAGTCTTTTAAATTAATGCAGTTGATAAGACTGCCTGTCATGCTTGGTGTATCTGGTATACATGTGAGTTTATGGCTGCCGTTAGTATGTTCATTCTCTTTCACATGCCTGAGGAAACGCTGGATTTTCTAATTCTGGGTGTTCAGATCTTTTCTTTATGCATTTAGATTTTGGAGGGAAAACGAATGTAATGTGTCTGCAAGACCAGGAATATTCCTGTACCGTCAAGTAGATGATTCGATGCTTTGTATTTGGGGGTTGTCTTTTTTAAAAATAATAGTAGCTTACATAAACTCTCCATTTGACAATTCTTACCTTTTACTTTTTCAGATTGTTGCTAACAAAGGAGGCTTTGAAATGGTCACTAAAGAGAAGAAATGGTCTAAAGTGGCTAGCCGACTTGGTTATTTGCCAGGAAAGGCAACAGGCTCACTCCTGAAATCGCATTATGAACGGATTCTCTATCCATATGAGCTTTTCCAGTCTGGCGTCAGCCTTATGGTGAGGGCATTTTTTGGTAGGATGTTCACATGAATTGATGTTAATGGAAATGTGTTTTTATTGCCACCCCACCCCCGTTACAGTTGTATGGTAGTATGATTGTGTGTAGTTACATTTTCTTTGTGTATTTGAGGTCAGTCTTAATAGGATGAGGGTGTCCTTGAATGACATGTGAATACGGGGTGGTGGTGATGGTGGTGGTATTTTTAACATTTTTTGGCTAGGCAGGAGACATGGAGAACCAGTTTTATTCAAGTTATCCAGTTAATCGATAAACGTCCTTGGTAGATAGTGAGAATGCTGTAGATGTACTCTATCTTGATTTCAGTAAAGACATTGAAATAGTGTCCCATTATATGGTTGGCAGGCTGAGTAGGTGTGATATTAACAGAACAGCTATCATGTGGGTATACAGAAGCTTAGAGCAGTGATGGCAAACCTTTTAGAGACTGAGTGCCCAAACTGTGATTCAAAACCCACTCATTTTTCGCAAAGTACCAATACAGGCACTTAACCTGAATACAGGTGGCTGTAAAGGGCCGATGTCAGGTGCCCACTAAAAGGGCTCCGAGGGCCACCTTTGGCACCCGTGCCATAGATTCACCAACACTGGCTTAGAGAATTACACCCAGAGAATGCTTATCAGTGGCTCTTTCTCAAACTGAAAGGAGATAAGGGGGGTAACCCAAAGGCTCAGTTCTGGGCCCAGGGCTATTCACCATTTTTATTCATGATTTGGATGAGAAGGTTTGGTGAATGCTTATCAGTTCTGCAGATGATAACAAAATAGAAGAAAATAGCTAATACTCTAGAAGTAAGAAATAAATTTCAAAAAGATCTTGATAGACTTGAATACTGAACTGAAACAAATAGAAGGAAATTTAACAAGGAGAAGTGCATAAATCTACACAGGGATGGTGTGGGTGGGAATACAGATACACACTTAGAAGTAGAGATGGGCACGACTTAGCGGTATTCCCGTTTCCGTTTCCGTTACTCGGTTCCGTTACTCTACGGAAACGGTGGGGTCAAAAACCCCACTCCTTTTTTGTCTGATTTGTCGTGCCCAGGACACAGTCCGGTGCCACACGCCACAGAAAAAAGTTTTTAAAAGTTAAAAAACCCGGTTCATTTTTTAAAAAAATGCCTTTCAACCTATTGTTTCTGGAGGTCCCCGGCCTCCCCACTCATCTGCCGTCCTGGGCTGCTCTGGTGGGACTCGCCGCAGGCTCGAGCCAGCAAAAGCCCAGTCTCGCCGCCGCACTGCATTATAGTATGGTTGGCAGGCTGAGTAAAAAACTGTGAAACTATTCCCGGGCCAAAAAAGAAAAAATGCCTGCATGACTAAGGGCGCAGGGCACCTACAGGGGTGGTTTCTGGAGGGGCAGCCTCCCCCCGTCCTGGGCAGCCGCAAACCTTTTAGATGCCACTGCGGTGCGGGCGGGGGGAAAAATGGGGCCCACTCATTTTGTTTTTGAAATCGTACCAAAACACACAAGCACAGAAAGAAAACCTGCCGATTTTTCATAGCAGTGGGTTTTTTCTTGCAACAAAATGTCTCTCCTCTCCTCCTCTGTCCTCCATTGATTTTATTTTATTTTATTTTATTTACACCTGCTTAAAGGGCTGGCCGAGGGCCAGCCATGTGGGAGTGGACAACCATGCAAATTTTGGAGCCATCCCACCAGTCGATTGGCCACTTGGCCATGGAGACTTCTGGGATGTGCCAAAACCCCCTAAAACCTGCCCTAGCCCTAACCCTAACCCTTGACTCAGTGGCTCTGTCTTCTTAAACTGAAAGGCACCCAGAGGTGCAACCCACTAGCCCACCGTAACTCCCGTCACTAGCCTAACCTGGCTCTTGCACTAAGCCACCTTAAAGCCAGATCTATTCATTGCACATTTTTATTCTGTGTGACATGGTTGGAGCCCTGAGGGAGGTTTGACCCTATGACTGCACTGGTCTCAGTTCTTATGTTATGCAGATGATAACAAAAGCAGCAGGTGAAAGGGAGACCCCCATGTAGCTCTCTAGCCTGCTTCCCCTTCCTAAGGCAGAGGCAATGCCTCCAGGAATTTTCCCTTTAAAAAGAGGAGGCACCCACCCCACAGAGGTGCCTCCAGAGCTTGAAAAACCAGTACTGAAACAAAAAAAAGGAAATTTTTGCAAGGAGAAGTGCATAAAATGGGACTGGCACAGGGATGGTGTGGGTTTTTTCAATACAGATATCTCTACTTAGAAGATGGAGGATTCTTTGTTCAGTACTCAATACTAGAAGTGAGAAGAATCTTGGAATTGTTGTAGGTCACAAACTAATTAGGAGCTTACAATGCAATATGGCTGCAAAAAGAAAAAGGAAAATGCTCTTTTAGGCTGCATTAACAGACTTATGGTCTCCAATCCACATGAAGAACTAGTTCTCCTCTATTTGATATTAGTTAGGACTCATTTGAGTACCGTGTCCAGTTCTGGATGCTGCACTTCAAGAAGGAGGCCGACAAACTGAAATATATTCAGAGAAGGGCAACGGATGATCAAGGGACCGGAAACCAAGCTTGATGAGGAAAGACTGAAAGAATTGGGCATGTTTAGCCTTGAGAATAAAAGACTGAGGGGAGGTATAATAGCATTTTTCAAATACTTGAAAGATAGTCATACAGAGGAGAGGCAGGATCTGTTCTTCAACATTCCAGAGTGCAGAATACATCATAAGGGGTTCAAGTTACAGGAAGACAGAATTTCACTGACTATCTGGAAACATTTTCTAACTGTTAGGATGGTCTGACAACGGACTCAAAATCACCTTGAGAGGTGATGAGGGCTCCAATGCTGGAGCTATTCAAGAGAAAATTAGACAACCATCTGTCAGATCTACTTCAATTTGGATTACTGCATTGAGCAGGGCGGGTTGGGCTCAGTGGCCTTCTGGGGTCCCTTCCAACTCTTTTAATCTATGGTTCGACAACGACTGTGTTCCAGATGACATTCATAATACAGTGTGTCATTTTCCGTGGACCTTTTCCCTTGGTAGTGGTGCTCATTGTGAAAATCAGAGTCTGACTTCCCGGATCCAACCAACCTGGTGTCCTTCTGTGCTCTGATTCCCCAGGGCGTCCAAAAGCCAAACTTGGACCTTAAGGAAAAAGTGGAGGTTGAGGACCTCGGCATTGATGCCCAGTCTCCCCCCAAGCAGGGTACAAGAATGAACGTTGTGCTGAAGAGAACCAGACGTGTCAAGTCCCAGGTATCCTGATTATTTGGCCATCGCGGACAGAGTGCTCTTAGATTTTGCACCGGTGCAGAAGCACCAGAAGTGCAGCAGCCTTTGTCTGGCCTCGGGAGCTCATTCCCACAAGGAGTTTGCTCAATTTTTTAAAAAAATGCACAAAATGGTGCTTTTGAATTTATACTTTATTGAGCTTGTATGCCATGGTATCTTAAATTAAGAATTGGGAATTCACTGGCTTTTCTCCCTCTGCCAGAACTTGGCTGGGTAGCCTTAAGCAGGCCAGTGTCATTTAATTTTGGCCTCCTTCCTGTTGTGTTTTAAAACTATAAACTGACTACCATTACTTACAGTGTATGAAAATTATAACTAATAGTGGAATTATGGAGGTTGTAAGCAGTGGTGGATTGTATGCTTGCTGGTACTCTTGGCCTAAATACTATTGCTGTTTCTCTGAGTTTTACTGCTGCTAATTAACAAAGTGTTGGGTGTGTCCTGGTTGTATGCCTGGTCATGTACCTGATTGCACAGTTGAAATGTGCCCCATTAGTCATGACAAGTTATGTAGTTCTTACAGTATGCGAATTCTAATAAGTGTACTTGAAAGGGTTTCCCCAGCAATTGTCTTTCTTCTGTTCGAATAACACAGCTTTCTCATACAGTTATTTATTTATTTATTTATTGCACTTCTATGCTGCACCAATTACATTTCCTTTGGGTATGTCCCAAGATCATACAATACCACAAGCTATTTGAACATCATCTTTCTTACAGCTTGAAAGAATCAGAAGGAAAACATTGCCCTGCGTTGACAGCTTTGGTCTTTTCCCACAATTGCTTGTGTGCAAAAAAAAAAAAAGTTTGAATGGCGTGTGTTTATTTTAAAACACAAAATATCAGTTATAAAGCTAATGGCATAAGTGATGTGATAAATGACTGAAGATCTGAGTTCTTGACTAAACCTAGAAAAACTAAGTAAGAAGTTTCATTTCAGAAATGCCTGGCCTTGTAATGTAGGAAACTGGCTATATTAAGTCATCCAGCAGCAGTGCCTGGTTTTTACTGCTTGCAGTAAGTTCAAGCTAAGAAAAGACAAATTGTTCCAGTAATTTTAAAAGAAATTCTACTCAGAAGACATACATATTTCATAAAGCATTTCCTATGTTTAGTTCCTCACCGATCTTTGGTAGTTTTGCAGCCACACTTTCTAGATAGATAAACAGCTGTTTGTTTTAGAAAGTTAAAATGAAATCATCTTTGCATCCTTGTTGATAGTGGTGTTTTGAACAAGATGAAATAAAAATGGGAAAGGGTTCCCGCATTCAATGTAGTATTCATTTATATTAAGTCAGAATGAATTTGTTTTATCAACAATATTTAGAGCCAGTTACAGTAGCTCAGTTAATGGTGAGGCTTGGATTGTCATTTGAAATTGTACAAACATACGGCATGTGTGAGCAAATGAGCATGGAAGAGTCTTAGTATAAACTTCACTACATACAATGAGCCCCATGATGGAATAATGTACTGTACAATATCTCACGTTTGAATGGTGTTTGTTATATTGTCAAGATATGATCACTAGTAATCTTAAGGGGGAAAAATCTTTTCCCGTTTGTGTCTTTTTCTTTGTCTTATCAAGAAAGTAAAAACTTGTTATTGTTCATTCTGTTTCTTTTCTAAAACAATTCTCATGGTTCATCTTGTTTTGCTGCTGTTTTTGAAATTGGATATGGGAATTAGACAATTCCCAGTGGCACACTTTTCTGGTGTAGTGTTTCCCCCTAGACCAGTGATGGCAAACCTTTTAGAGACCGAGTGCCCAAACTGATTCAAAACCCACTAATTTTTTTGCAAAGTGCCAATACAGCAATTTAACCTGAATACAGGTGGATGTGAAGGGGCGATGTCGGGTGCCCACAGAAAGGGCTCCGAGTGCCACCTTTGGCACCCGTGCCATAGGTTCGCCATCACTGCCCTAGACTCTGCTTATAATTTCATTTCAGGCCCAAGGTGAAAAGTGAAGTTTTTATTCTTTTTTTCAGCTTCTGTTCTCTAATGGGATCTGTAGGAAGATGTATATCTTGTCCAAGATGTGTGTCGTATAAATGGAATACAAAATAATCTCTTAAAATGCATTAGTTAAAAATGGAAATAGATTCCTTTTGTTGCTGAAAAGTTCTGAAAAGTCTATGAACATCTCAAAGTGGTTTGAAATTTGTTTCTTACTTATACATATATTTATACTGATTTTCTTAAAAATGCCTGGAATAATATACAAACAGCTTAAACAGCAACATTTTATTTAGAGAAAAGCCCAGAGTTTCTAGGATGGAAGTAATAAAAAAACTCAGCATCCTTTTTGATGTGTCTCCTTGTTTCAACTTCTAAGCTTGCACTTGCTGTCAAAATAAATCTTAGCTGTGCCTCTCTGTTGCTGTAAAACTTACTGAAACTTACTCTTTGTGGAATAAAGAGAGGTCAATGCTAAAGTATTTGCTTTTCAAACAGAAAGGCCTAGAGCTAGTTTTTCCTCGTTAAAAGGTAGTTGTTAGTGGGTAATAGGAATCACATGTGCTTGAATCCAAGGAGAGCTACTTCTATCTAGTCAGAGAAATCAGTGCTGAGATAGGTGGACAAATAGTTTGACTTCTTCTTGAGACGGGACTTGAGATAAAGCTTCTGATATTAATAATTTAATATGTTTTATTATAAGCTGCCTAGATGCTAAGCACATCTGATCTCGCCAGATTTTGGAAGCTAAGCAGGGTTGGCCCTGGTTAGTACTTGGATGGGTGACCACCAGGGAATACCAGGTGCTGTAGGCGCCTGGAATAGGAACTGGCAAGTCGCTCCAGTACTCCTGCCAAGAAAACTCCATGGGCATGGGGCCACAACATAACACACACACATAAGCTGGATTGATTTTTTCCCCTCATAGTAAAATGATTTAGAAGTATTAACCCAAAATTATAATCATCGTAGAACAGAAGAGCTAGAAGGGACCTGGTGGTTTATGGAGTACAGCCCCTATCAAGCAGGAACAGTTGGGAATTGAATTCCTAGCCTCTGCCTCCACAGCTGGTTGCCTAAGCCCCTGAGCTGTATATAAGGCAACTGCTTTCAGTAGTGTTTCACTCTTTTGGAGAACTCTTAAATTAGCTCAGATTGCTAGCAAGTACATCCAGTCAAAGGCAGATATCTTCAAACTGCTCAATGCATGTGCTTAACACTAAAATTTATGAGATCCCAGTGTTTATTACTCTTGACTCAATAGTGTTCTAAAATTTTCCTTGAAGATTCTATGGATGTTGTAATAAAATAGGTCAGATTTACAGATTTTGACCGGCCTTGGAGATGATAATAATTTATGGTTAGCAGCTGACCTTGCCTTTGTCTGAATGAGCTGAGGCAAGAATTCATCTCTGCAGATCTAGGCTTTAGAGACACTGGGAACCAACAACATTTTCCCTGCTTCTGAAGCCTACCTTAAAGTTAGGAGGTCAGCATCCTTCTGTGTGTGATTGGGCTGGTGCCAGATTAAAAGATATCCTGGCCCTGACTAGGGTCGTTGTGCCTGCCCCCCCAGTTGTGTTCTAGAATCACACAACACAATGAAAGGGCTCTTAAATAATACAGGAAATTGGATGAGGACAACGTGTGGTAACTCTGTTTAAATAGTGGTGGTGGTGGTGGTGGTGGTGGGGAATGCTGACCTTAAGAGCTGACTGTAAGGCAAATAGAATTGCCTTAATAGTTGGATTCTTAGTACAGTAATCGCAAAATTTCTAGTTAAATGGAATGTATGTCTTAATTAAGGAACGTGTAAAATAGGAACTCTTCTTAGCCTTAACTTCCATTTATGTTGAACCATGCTACTTAACTATACATCAATAAGGAGAAAATTTATTTGGGGGCTTTTGCAGAATGAGGCAAAAAGAGTACATATTCCCTTCTCTTAGTAGTTAAAACCAATCTACTTTTTTGAAGACTAATGCTAAATAAGTGATCAGCAGTTGCTTATCCTGCCCATGCATGTTGCCTGATCACTCCCAGTTTGGCTTTCGTGCCAGTGGGAGCAGCCAAGCAAATCAGGAATGGAACATGAAAAAAGCACTTACTGTTCTGCCTAGAAATGGGTTCAGGTTGTGATGGGTCAGCTTTCAGCTGAATTCCCCACCCCCTTATCTGAAGATGCTGAGGCAACATCTGATGGCAAAGTGTGTCTGTTGTGATTGTGTTACTACTCCTTTTTCGTTGTTGAGCTACTGGTGCTGATGGGAGAAGCCAAGTGGGAGTGATCAGGCGGAGTGTACCAGTGCACTGTTAAGCCAGGATTTTCTGAAATAGTGGCTTAGCATAATGTGTTGATGTGACCATGAGCTAAGTATTACTTAACTGCACTGTGTCTATTTTGAGCCTGCTTCTTGTTTTAGCAATCGCTTCATTGGAAAAAGTAGGCTATCTTCCGAAATGAAAAATGATGATGTTGGACTCCTTTGAGAGAGAAATGATTCCTATACTGTACTTGCAAGGATTTATAGGTTAAAAATCTTAATAGATGGAGTAGAAACAGTTGAATGTTGCTTCTTACTCTGAGGATAAAGGCCCGTTTGTTATAAATCATAGTCCTATTTCACCATTGCTTACCACGTTCTCCCCAACGCACTTAGATGGAATCACTTATCTTCTCCCTACTAGTCATCAATTTCTCAGTGTCAAGACTGTTGTGTCTGCAAAGAAGAGGTTATTGGCAAGTGTGAGGAATTTGCACGTGAAAAGTACATCACTTCTGCAGACATGTGTGAAGAGAAAATGGTGGCAAAGTGGGAGAGGATGTGTGTGTGTGTGTGTGTGTGTTGTGTCATTACAGTCGTGACCGACTCTTTGTGACTCCATATCCATGGAGTTTTCTTGGCAGGAATACTGGAGTGGTTTGCCAATGGCCTTACCTTTTAAACATGTTGGAGAGAACCAAGTAAGTAACAAACAAGTGGGGCATCAGATATGACAACATGTGGATATATTATTTGTATATGTGTTTCTGTATCAATATTAGATGTTTATAATTTCCAGGTCTGACACTGAACTTTACTATTTCGGACAGGTCAGTACAGTATTATAGAAATAAATACAGTGCAGAGAAGGTGCATTTTCACTCTTTGTTGTCAAAATAATCTCTTAATAGCTGAATCATTCTTTGTTTTGTGACTTCATTGAAAAATACATTAGCACATAACATTGTTGAAATGGAGTAGGAAACATGATCTAATTTTTGAAGTTTTCTTCTTTTTGGCATTTTGCATCTGGGTGCCATTCCAGTAAAGGTAAATTGCATTAGTCATTAGAAATCTGTTAAAGATGCTGGTGGTGATAAGGTATGTTATGTGTTGAAGTATCTTTGCAATGATCTTGTTAAGCTAATGAGTGTTAAATTTAAGTTTGATACAGTCTCTGACTCAGCTGGTTACATAGTTTTCTTCATGTAAATATTGACTGGGTTGATGTGATCTTGTCTTCAGACAGAGGCTGGAGAGATGAATCGCAACACTGAACTGAAGAAGCTCCAGATCTTTGGAGCAGGACCAAAGATGATGGGGTTGTCATTGGGATCAAAGGAAAAAGAAGGTAAATACAAAATTCAAGTCACTGTAATTCTCTTAATATAGAGCAAAGTGTGCTACTTATATATTGCCCTATAGTGCTTAAAACATTCACTGGATGGTTTACAATTATTCAGGCTACATATTTTCCCACTCCCCAAGATGGATGCTTAATTTACTGGCCTTGGAAGGACAGAAAGCTGAGTCAGTCTAGAGCCAGGTACAGTGGTACCTTGTATAAAGGAATTAATTCATTCCAAATGCAATTCTGTTAAGCAAATTTTCCTTTATACAAATTTCCCATAGGAATGTATTGAAAACGGAGTAATCCCTAATCACAACCATTTTTATGTTGTACGGATTTGCCCCATAGGTGATTCTGTTTGTTATACAAACTGTTTGTTATACGAGGGTCCACTGTACTTGAATCTATTGGGATTGAACACAGCTTGCGAACAGAGTTTTGACTGCAGTACTACCGTTTAAGTACTTTGCCACAAGGCTCCTACCTTGTAGCATATCCCACTAATCCAGTTAATCTGTAGTAGTTTGTATATTGTGGTGGTTTGTGCATTTTAAACCTTGGTAAAACAATTGTGTACCCACCTCACTGAATGTTTGGTAATTACAAACACCGCAGAGTCCTGTGTATGGTTTCACTGCCACTTTTAGACATCAGTGCCAGAGGAATGATCCCAAGTTTGAATGAAGTTATGAGAATGTGGCAGGTGTTTCACTTCATTATGTCTGTCAGGGACAAAATTTTTGGAGTTCTGGCCTGTTGATCTGCCAGTGTATAGGATTGCTGCTTGTGTACTTAGTGACTATGCAGACCAAAAAGAAGTTTTAAATTGGATGCCAAGACTTGTTTCCCTAAGGACCCCAGCAATGAGTATAATTACATGCATTGGCTTTATGAAAGAATTTCTTTTCCCTACTATCCTGAATGTCAGATAGTTAGTTAGTAGGAACTGTGGGTTAGGAAATAGTACTGCTGGAATGCACAGGAATTCTGAAGGCAAGCAATGGTGGCTTTGAAGGGTAGAAATGAACCTCAGAGGCCCATCAGTGGGCCCTTTCTGGGCTCCATTCTTTAATTACTGATAGGCGTTGAGGTTTTCTTGTGCAGCCGTTACCCTCAAGCTTGGAATTTCCTCTGTGCGGTCACTCTGGCCAAACGTTTGGCTCATCTTAAAAACCCAAAGGTTCGGCTAGAGATGGGCACTTCTCAGAACTTCATCCCCCCCAGTGGTTGGTTGTTGGTGGAGGCTTTCATGGCATGGGGTGACCAGTAAGTGGCCCTGCCAGTCAGACGGAAGGGGGATAGTGCCACACAGCACCTGTGGGCCCTGCCCCTCCCAGCTACATCCAATTTAAAAATTACTATTTACCTGGCACCTATGCGAATGGTGACTCTTGTGCCCACTGCATATAACATCTGTTTTTGTTCAGTTTTTTTATGGTGCCTCTACATTCAGGATGCCCTGGTAACTCTTGGAGCCTTTGCAGGGGAAAAAGGTAACTAATTCAATGTTCTCTTTCCAGAGGAAGTAACTCGAAGACGCAAAGGTGCCCGGTCAGAAGCTTTTGGCATGCAGATGAGGCAGCGGAAAGGGGCACTTTCTGTCAACTTTGTAAGTTTCCCTAGAGCATGTGAGCTTCTGTGATCCCTTCCTGCTTCTGTAGGTTGTGAAAATGTGTATGAAACAAATTTTACTAATATTTTGTAAATATTGTATGTTTCACTAATATTCCTGGAAGGCAAGAAAGCCAATTCATTATACCAGTGTTACGATTAGTTCGAGAGCAGCTTTTAGTTCAGCCTGAAGGCGTCTGATCCTTATTCAGGCTATCTTTCGTAGGTTTTTTTTTTTGTAGCGAGTTCCTAAGAGGGATCTGCACAGTGTTGACATTGTAGAGTGTTCTTTGTTGAATTATGATTAAAGTTGTGGCTAGATTTTGCTGAATTGGGCATTTGCTAGGTCTGCTAGTTTTCGTGTGGCTTAGATGAAGAACGTTCTTTAGAATATTCTTGGTTATATTTATGTTATGGACTTTTTTGACAGGTGTGTGTGTGCTTTTTTGCAGTCCCCATGATTCACCAGGCAGTACATCCCAGAACTGGGATGCAAAGTCCTAGAATTCTTCAAGGATTTCCCTAGGCAAAATTCTGAGAGTTGCAACTGGAAAAAAAACACACATCTAGTTTTGAGGGAGTCTTAAGAGCATTGTTGGAAGCACTAGTATACATCTTATTTTTGGCATCTCCCTTTTCTCAACAAAGAATAAGTGGAGGTGTGATTTGTGGTCCTGCAGGTGAAGTAGAGCAGATGCCGGTGTCATTTCCCAATAACCCTCCTCTCAGAGAGCAAGAGCACACTGAGCTTTTGGATAGCTCAAGTGGAATAGGCATTTGACTCCGGAACCAAAGGTTTGGGAGTTCGATTCCCTATTCTGCCTCCTCGACAGAGGCTGGACTTTGATGATTGAGGGGTTCCTGTCCAGCTCTGCAGTTCGGAGATTAAAGCCAAGGAGAGGAGGGGGCAAGGGTGGGAAGAAGCCATGCTCTGAATGGCAGAATTGTTTCTGCTGCTACTGTATCCACATCCAGGAAACTCTCCTCCACCCCCCCCCTTTGCCTCAGGAGAGTTGGTTGGGAGTTGCGGTCCAGTTCTCAGAGGTGCTGTCGAGCATTGCAGTCAAAACACAAAACAAAAGAGATAATGTCGAGATGTGGAGTTTTTAGATAATTGCGTTACTGCTGAAAAATGTGTGAGATGATTAATCAAAACAAGCATATATTTTGGTTGCAGATGTATGGGATATCCAGTGAGTCTAATTATGTAGTATCATTAACATATATCTGTTTTAATTATTGCTAAAAACACGATGGTAGTGAATGGTATATAAAGTTAGACACAACCTAAAGTGAGCATTGTGCTTTAAGGGAGACTAGATAATTCAAAGCTTGTTAACAGCTTATGGTAATCAGTATGCCTTGCGTGAACCAGTACATTCAAGACAGATGGAGAGCGACTTAAAGGGCAGATTGCTTGAGAGGGATGAAAAGCAACCCTGCCCCAAAGAGTAGAGCAACATATATCCATGAGGCCATTCTTATACAGTAATATTGTTGATTGATGTATGTCTATTATAAAAATAAGCAATCCATATATTTTTGAAACGAAATTAGTATGAAGCAGATCCAAGCCTTTTACATGGGGGCGGGGGACTGACTCCATTAACTGGAGAATTTCCAAGAGATGTTAAAAATAGTGCCCCACAAGATACCACGCCAGCTTGTAAAGAAATAGCTAGCTGTAATGAAATGGACAATAGAATAGGACTTGGGAGGCCTGGGTTCCAATCTCCACTCTGCCACAGAAGCTCATGGGATGTGTGGGACTAGTTCGGGGGTCTGCAACCCGCGGCTCCGGAGCCACATGCGGCTCTTTGGAACCTTTGCCGCGGCTCCGGGAGGTTCCCCTCGTGGAAGGGGTCCCGTGGCATTTAAACTAGGACCGCGGGGGAAACTCCAGCTCGCCGCCGCCGCCGCCCTCCTCGTCTTCATCCTCCTCCTCCTCCTCCTCCTCCTCCTCCTCCTCCTCCTCCTCCTCCTGGTGCTGCTGCAGCCGCTGCTGCCGCCGCCGGTGCGCCGCCTCCTCCTCGGCCGTGGCGAAGGCTCCTGGGCCGGCCAGGGCCAGGATGGCGGCGGCGTTGGCGTTGGAGGGGTGGTGGGGGTGGCATCGGTGGCCGCCGGGGTCTCCTCCCGCCACGGGGGTCAGGGGCCGCTCAGCAGCAGCAGCAGCAGGAAGCCACGCGTGTTGGTAATCCTCTTCCTCCTCCTCCTCCCCCTCCTCCCGCCACCGCCGGCAGTGGAGGAGGCGGAGGCGGCGAGGGGGAAGCGGGCACAATGGCCGCGCCCGGCCGGGAAAAGGGCGAGGGGAGGCGGCGGCGGCCAGGCCCAAGCAGCCGTTTGGTTCGTGGTGGTGGTGGTGGCGGTGGCGGCGGCGGCGGCGGCGGCCTGGACGGACAAAAAGGGGGTCCGAAAGCAGAATGGAGGAGCGGACCGGGGAGATCCACGGTGGCCCAGGGCGCCACTCGTCCTCCCGCTTCTTTCAGCCTCAGCCGCCCCTTCCCTCCGTCTCCTTCACAAGCCAAACTTTGCCCACACACGCACACACACCACGGCTGCAAGAAGGGTGTGTGTGTGTGTGTGTGTGTGTGTCGCATCACCCGCCCCTTCCCTCCGTCTCCTTCACAAGCCAAACTTTGCCCACACACGCACACACACCACGGCTGCAAGAAGGGTGTGTGTGTGTGTGTGTGTGTGTGTGTGTGTGTGTGTGTGTGTGTGTGTGTGTGTGTGTGTCGCATCACCCGCCCCTTCACTCCGTCTCCTTCACAAGCCAAACTTTGCCCACACACGCACACACACCACGGCTGCAAGAAGGGTGTGTGTGTGTGTGTGTGTGTGTGTGTGTGTGTGTGTGTGTGTGTGTGTGTGTGTGTGTGTGTGTGTGTGTCGCAATCACCCGCCCCTTCACTCCGTCTCCTTCACAAGCCAAACTTTGCCCACACACGCACACACACCACGGCTGCAAGAAGTGTGTGTGTGTGTGGGGGAGAGGTGGCAGGCCCGTCCTTTCAACCGCTGAGGCAGGCGCCGCTCCCTCGCCTCCGGCTGCAGGACCGTTGCGGCGGCGGCGCTGGTAGGCCCGGAGCGCAGGTCATCGCCTCACGGAGCCTCAAACGGCGGATGGCCCAGCGCCCGGTTGCTGAGGCGGAACAGCGAGAACGGCGGCGGCGGTTGTATATATTTGTTTTAAATGTCGCAATGGTTTTGCGGCTCCCAGTTTTTTTTCCCGTCGGAAACGGGTCCAAGTGGCTCTTTATGTCTTAAAGGTTGCAGACCCCTGGACTAGTTAAACCACTCCTTACATCTCTCACATACCTTGAAAGCCCTTTTACGGTTGAAATAAGTTGGTTCTGTCTGATTTGGTGGCACATGACAGCAACCATGAAACCCCAACCTATTTAGTTGTGTGGGTTGCTCTTGTTATGACCTGCAAAGTCTAGGGAGCTACGTGTGCTCCCCCACCACCACTCAGCCCCCATCAGTTATTCAGTGCTGAATAGACTGGTATTCTCGTTTCTGTTTCTGCTGAAACAGTCATATTTGTGGGAATTACTGGAATTGAGCAAGAGGCTTTTATTTCTTCCCACCTCTTCTGATGTAGCAGATAATGACCTTTTGCTTTTCACTGATAATGGTGGAGAAAGAGTGGCCTCAATGCGGATTGGGATGTAGTGAGAGTGTCAACTCAGCAGGACGGGAGACATACCTTAAACCTCTCTGCCCGTGTGCTTTGGAGGGAGATGCGGAGTTAGCGTGTGCAGAAATGACATGTTTGATATGCACGTGGCACCATGTGTGGCTCTTAGAAAGCTTGCCTGCATGGGTAACACTGGATGCCTTCCCCTTTTCCATCTCTGAACTCAAGTCATTCCTCTCCGTGTCATGTGTTCTGCAGACATAGATGTGTGTTCCTACCTCTCTGGGAAGTACATTGAAGGCTTCTTCAGAATCTCCTTATAGAGGGTGACAGTGCACTACTGCATTAGGTATAACAAAGCATTCCAAGTAGGTTTACCCAGCAGCTAGGGGGTCGCGTTTAAATGTGATTGGAATACAAATTCTTTTCTCCACAGGTTGATCTGTATGTCTGCTTATTCTGCGGTCGGGGGAATAATGAAGACAAGTTGCTATTGTGTGATGGGTGTGATGACAGCTACCACACTTTCTGCTTAATACCCCCTCTGCCCGATGTGCCCAAAGGTGACTGGAGATGTCCCAAATGTGTTGCCGAGGTACAACATTTTTTGCATACTTTTGAAGTGTTGTGACATGAAAGGATTAAAGATTAACTTCTCCTCACTGTTATTTCCTGTGGAAATCTCTGACACTGTTTTGCCCAGGATGTGATGCACTTGTCTGGCAGTGATCTGATGTCCCTAGATCAGGGATGGCGAACCTATGGCATGCATGCCAAAGGTGACACGCGGAGAGCTTTCGCCTGGCATGCAACATGCTCCCTGCCCCCCCTACTTCCCCCTCCGCTAGACCAGCCATGAGGAATTTGCAGAGGAACAGGAGTAGGGAAGAAGCAGGGAGGGGAAGAGGCCAAGCCAGGGGACAAGAAGTAAGGTGGGGAAGAGGGGGGGAGGGGGAGGGAGTTTGAAAACCCCACACCTTTCCTTCCCATAGAGCGCATAAGATGCGGGGTTTTCAAACTGTCTATGAGCCGCTGAAGCAAGCGGCGGCCATGGTGGCTCAAAGACAGTTAAAAAACCCCCTTCACTACAGCCCTTCCCACTGCTTCTTCACACGGCGCGCAGCTTTTTCAGCCCTGGCGGCCTTGATTTATCTTTGGTCCAGCCAAGGTGCCGGGTGGCCGGGCTCCAGGCTCTGCGGGGCTTGGGGGCGGGGCGCCGGGCAGGACTCATAGCCACCTGCCTGCAGGATGCCTGCCTGCCCGCTCTTCATGGCAGCCGTGCGAGGAGGGAAGGTAGGCTTGGGCGATAATGCTCTGGCTGGGGAGGGGAAAATGGAGAACTAGCCGCCACTTCTCTCCCCCCCCCAGTTGCTGCCGGGGTGAGAGTCCCCTGTCTGGGGAGGGGGAAATGGGGGACTGGACTGCCGCTTCTCTCCCCCCCCATGTGCACGGTGAGGGCGATGATCCTCTGACTGAGGAGGGGGGAAATGGGGGACTCCACTGCCGCTTCTCCCCCCCCATGTGCACGGTGGGGGTGATGATCCTCTGACTGAGGAGTGGGGATGGGGGACTTTGCCACCGCTTCTCCCCCCCCCCGCGCACCGCCGGGGCGATGATCCTCTGGCTGGGGAGGGGGCAATGGGGGACTCAGCTGAAGGTTCTCCCCCTGGCACACCGCTGGGCCATGATCCTCTGGCTGGGGAGGGGGAAACGGGGATTTCGCTGCCACTTCTCCCCCCCATGGCACATTTTTTAATCTAAGATCTTTTTTGCCTGGGGTACCGCTGTATTCAGACTAAATTGCCATATTGGCATTTGGCAAAAAATAAGTGGGTTTACAGTCACAGTTTGGGCACTCGGTGTCAAAAAGGTTCGCCATCCCTGCCCTAGATTCTGTGGACATCCATCAGTGCCCATAGTCAGTTATGGTATACTGTGGCACATGCAGTTATCCCATTTAACTCATATGCTGCTTCTGACCAGGAAGATTTTTTGTGCAGAAAGTTTATGATATTAGAGGTAATGCTAATTATAGAAATTTTTTACTTGTTGGACCATTTACTGTACCCGACATAGGAGCAGAGGTTACTTGGAAAGTGATAAAACTTGTTTCCATGGGGCCCTACCCCAGGAATTTGATTCTGTTCCAAGACTGCAAATTAGACAGTTATGGCCTTGCCTTAGTTCTCTGTCTTCCTGGTTTTTCTCCTTCCTTGTAAAATGTTGCAGCAGTTATAGATGCTCAGTATTTTGGAAGGCCAGTCCACCTGTATGACATCACTGCTCAGTGTGCTAGTTGCCCTGCATCATTTAACTTCCTAGCTAGAGTTGCTTCATTGGGAGGTAATATGAAAAGCGTAAACCACTCTTACACTAGACCAGGCAGAGCAGCATGTCGTATCACTTAGATCAAGAAGCTGTATAGTAGGGGACTGAAATGCTCATCGCCCTCCATCACGATGAATGACAACTATCTTTTCTTCCTCCTAGGAATGCAATAAACCACGTGAAGCCTTTGGATTTGAGCAGGCTGTTCGAGAATACACCCTCCAGAGTTTTGGTGAGATGGCAGATAATTTCAAGTCTGACTATTTCAACATGCCAGTCCATGTAAGTATGTAACTACTTGTGTTTATTTATCACTGAGAGAGAGAATGTGATTGAGTGAATCTGCTTACATATATCTTCTCTTGTGATGAACTTTGTGATGTGATATGGGACTAAATGCAGTCCATGTGTTCTCACCGAGCCTGAAATTGGGCAGACTAAACAGTTTACACACATACTGGTTGCTTAACCACTGTTTTGGATGTATCATTGAAGAAAATAGAATTGCATTTTTACAGATATAGAAAGATGGATTGCACTTAGGAATAATAATAGGGGATGGGGCCTGAGGTATGTGCCAGAGGAGCTCATTTTTTCTGTAGGTGGTATCTTGGTGAGCAGACAGTTTCACCAACCTAGTAACACAGAATCATGCTGCTTGTGCAAAATTGCTGGTGACAATAACTGTTTTCATTCATGGAGATTACCACTTGCATATCAGCAATATTTCCACAAGTGGTATGATCCTGCATTACTATTTTGGCATGACTTTCCACTCTTGGAGGTGCTCAACAGGATATTAGCCTGTATTCCAAAATGCCTTCACAATTTCAAAGAGGCAAAGGAGCAGCCAAAACCTCCACAGCTTGGGATCTGAATACCTGATGGAGTGTATCTTCCAAAGATCATCTGAGGCCTGGCCCACTAGAATGTCGCAGGCGCTCTCACTCCAAGTGGCCATGCCCAGGGAGGCTCGGAAATTGGTAACCCGAAACCGCGCCTTCTCTGTGGTTTTGGAACCAACTTCCGGGTGAGTTGCACCTTGTACAGCCCCTGCCCCCTTTAAAAAAGCACTCAAAACCTTGCTTTTTCAGGAGGCATTTGGAGATCTTTAGTTTTAATTTTTTAAAATTTTTATTTTTTTCCTTTTAATTCTGTGCTGCCATCTTGCCGATGATTTTGTCAACTATTTTGTCGATTTTTAAAACTCTTTATTTTACTTCTTCTCTGTTGATTGTTGTATTGTGTGTCTATATTTGCTTTCTGTTATTCCTGTTGTTAACCACCCAGAGTTCCTTTGGGAAGACGGGCGGTATAAAAATAAAATAAAATAAAATAAAATAAAATAAAATAAATAAATCTGTAAGCAAAAAGCAAAGAATCCTGGTTATATACTGCCCCATAACACTTAAAGCACTATCTGGGCAGTTTACAAGAAATTATGCAGATTACACATTGCTCCCCCCCCACCTCCCAGCAAGCTGGGTACTGTACTTATTTTACCAACCTCGTAAGGATGGAAAACTGAATGAACCTTGAGCCTGCTACCTAAAATTGAATCCTGGGTTGTGAGCACAGCTTTGGCCGCAGTAAGGCAGTTTAACCCCTGCGCCATGAGGGTCTTCCAGGCCAGACTTGAATTATATATTTTTTTTCTTGCAACATCAGAAGTTGGAGTTTCAGTTTAATTCTGTCAAAGATGTGAAGGCGTAATTTAAACATCCCATAGCAAAGTTGCTGGTTGCTTATGGCACCAGCCAGAATGGTCTACTCTCACCTGATAGTGGTTCTTCTGCCCATGGCTTCAAGCTGAAGCCTTCCAGAGTCCTGTTACTTAAAATCAAGCATGTACTGTCATTGAATGGTATTTTTCTCTGATGGTGCCTGCTGAGGTGGCGAGAGAAACCTAAAGTGGTTTGGAGTCATATTCATGTGATCTTATATGTGGAAGACATTTTTTTAAAAAATACGTATTTAGGTTCACCCTTCATAAAAATCTTACATTTTGCTACCTTTGTAAAGTTCAGGGCAATGCTCTTCTTCTTAGTTTGTGTGATTTTTTCATCTCTCTGTCGCTCATGTGTTCTCTGGACCTTGGAACTAAGGTAACAACAATGGTAGTAGAATTCTGTTATTGTCCTTACCCCCGCAGGAGGAAGGCTAGCACAGTGATGGATTCTCATCAGCCCATTCCCTTCCCCAGTATATGTAATTGGGTAAGGTAGCAACATCTGTTTGAACACTGCTGCCATTTTGGACTTCTTCCACACTTGCTTGCTACATGTAGAAAGCCAATACGTCTGAGAGAAGAGGGACATTGAAAAGTCACTTCCCTCCGCCTCCAGTTTGAATGGCACAGTACGTGTGCGGAGAAACGCCACCGCACCACAATAATTTGCTCCCTTTGTCCGACCAGAAGCACAAGCTGTGCTTTGAAATTGTTTTATCTCATTAGGGACACTCGGCCTATTCATGAAATTTCCTTTTCTCAAGCCTAAATTTTCCTCCAAAACGTCTGTGTTCGAAAAAAAAGGGGGTTTGGAGAAAGCACTTTTAACACCTGCACAGTGTTATTATTATTTTTCTGTATTCTTCTGCAGGTAGCTTGCCTAAAATCATTTCCTTTGCTGTTATTTCTGTACTTCCAGATGGTTCCCACTGAGTTGGTGGAGAAGGAGTTCTGGCGGCTGGTGAGCAGCATCGAGGAGGATGTCATTGTGGAGTACGGAGCCGACATTTCATCCAAGGACTTCGGGAGTGGCTTTCCTGTTAAAAATGGCAGGAGAAAGCTAATGCCGGAAGAGGAGGTGTGGCTAGGAAGCTCAATCTGTGTTGCTTTTGTATGTTAGGAAAGGTGTTTAGGGCTCATCTATCTTAAGACTCTGAGAGGGGTCTAACAGAGTGAAATAAAATATTTGTATATTTGTTGAGTGTAAGCACCTCTCACTCCAGCACCCAAAGCTGGCTTAAAGAAAGATTTTAACTCTCCTCCCCCCCCCACACACACAAGATACAAAGAGTATACCAATAAAATGGTGTCGAATGTATGATAAGAATCAGAGTCCCTTTCTCAATGCTATTTATTTGTTTCAGGCCTTTATAGACTGCTTGATTTAGTGCTGAGGTTTACAGTAAGAAATAAGCCAAACCCTACAATAATCAACGTACCCACAAATAAACTATGCATCACATTAAGCCCAAGTAGAGGTGGAAACAGGGAACACAAATAAAATTAACTTAAATAAGGGTGCCCTTAAATGCTTCTCAGAAGAGAACAGTCCTTAACATCCTCTTAAAGGATAGAAAGTGGTGGTGGTGGTGGTGGTGGGGGCTAATATATTTCTAGTGGGAGCCCATTCTGTAGTGCATGATTTCTAATTACTGTCTGGTAACAAAAGAGAGGAAAATAAGAAAGGAAATGTGCAGTGTTCTCCATGAAAAGCTTTTCCCACTGCCTATTCAGTCGCTAAAGACTTGCCTGAAAAGAAAGGTTGCTGCTTGCAAATGGACACAGGAAGGAGACTAACCTAGCATCCATGGGAGAGCCCCAATTTTCAAGAAACCATTCTTGTGTGTTGTTGCTAGACCCACCTTGGAGGGCAGTTGAACTGAAAAAGGGGCTCCCTCAAAGATTTACAATCCAGTGGGGCTGTTGTGAAGAGATGCAGTTCTTTGAATTGCTTGGATCTAAGTTGAATGGGGCTTTATAAGCACTTTAAGATTAAACACTTTGAATTGGGCCCATAAGAAGTTCAATACCTAGTGTAGGTATTAAAGGGGAAGAATTATTTGTTCCTTGGAAACCAACCTGGTTAGCAGTCTAGCAGCAGTGTTTGGAGATGCTGAAACTTCTGGACACTTTTCAAAGTCAGCCCCGCTTAGAGTGTGTTCTAGTAACCGAATTTGGAAGTAATTTTAGCACATGTTACCATAGCCAGGCAAGATGCCTCAAGACATGGCAGGGACGCTCTGGCAGCCTGCATTGATAAAGTTCACTTAGGTGGCAGTGGTGCTGAGGTGAGCCTCCATGGCATATATCTACTGATCAACACCATGTACCCAGTGTGTCATAGCAAAGGGCTAAGTAACATTCCTCAGTGTACCTCTTGATTTATTTTATGGGTACTGTCTCGTGTACTGTTTGTTCATTTGTGACAGGATTGGCCAGTACATATAGATGGAGTGCAGCTTTTGAGGATGCAGCCGGCCAGGAGGAAAGTGCTTCAATTGCCCCTTGATGGTTGTTTACTTCATGAAATTCTCCCGCTGCTTTTTTACTTTTCTTGCGCCCCCACTGGACATGAATGTATGTTGAGTACTGCAATGAGTGAATGAGGAGGAAATTTAAAGGATAGCTGATGGACCAGCGAAAGGTGATGGTGGTAGTTATCTGCTGTTAAGGCACTTTCAATTTAAGCCAACCCTATGAATTCGTGACCTCCACGGGGTCTTGTTGTTAACAGCCTCACATGAGTGTTGCAATCCAAAGACAGTGGCTTTCTTTCTCTCAGTCTCTTTTTCTCTTGTGCAGGCCTCTTACAGGTGAAACTCTGTTGCATGATATTGCAGTAGAACAGGCCTGCTCAATAGGTAGACCGTGGGTTACCGGTAGCCTGTGAAGGGTTCAAAAGTAGCCCGCTGGCCATCAATAAAAAAAAGTGAGGGGATAAGTTCTCCACCCCTCCCTCCCCCATGTCAAGGACCACCACTGCCCCAGCAAAGTTCTGGGTCTGCCAGCCCTCTGTCTCTGCTGAGTGGGGCAGTTCAAGGGCCATGGCACAGTCCCCTGGTCCCCCCACTGGCCAGATGATGGATGTGTCACTGTCTTGTGACCAGCTGAGTCGCTAGTGCAGAGTGGAGGGAGGAGAGGGGCAAGAGGTGGGGTTGCAGGTGTGCCCATCTCCTTTGTGCAGTGACATCTCCCTTCTTCCCCCCTGGAGCATTCCCTCCGTAATGGACTAATTGATTTTCAATGCATTCCTATGGGAAACTGCTGCTCTACTTACAAATGTTTTACTTATGACCATGTGCTTGGAAGGAACGGATAAAATTCATAAGTAGAGGTTTTAGAGTAGTAGCCCTCAGGCACTTTGGGCCGGAAAAAGTAGACCTCGGCCTGTTCAAAGTTGGACAGCCCTGCAGTAGAATATCTTGCAAATATTCATTTATTTCAGTAAGTCAACTCAAAAGGTGAAACTGATATATGAGATAGACTCATTACATGCAAAGTGAGATATGTCAAGCCTTACTTTGGTATAATTGTGATGATTATGGTGTACAGTTTATGAAAACCCCAAATTTACAATCTCAGAAAATTAAAATATTACATGACATCAATAACACAAGGATTAGAAATGGAACAATATAGGACCTCTGAAAAGTATAAGCATGCATATGTACTCAGTACTTGGTTTGGGCCCCTTTTGCATCAAATACTGCCTCATTGCGACGTGTCATGGATGCTATCAGCCTGTGGCACTGCTGAGGTGTTATGGAAGACCAGGATGTTTCAATAGTGGCCCTCAGTTCCGCTGCATTGTTTGGTTTCATGTCCCTCATCTTTCTCTTGGCAATGCCCTATAGATTCTCTATGGGGTTCACGTCTGGCAAGTTTCCTGGACAATCGAGCACAGCAATCCCATGGTCACTGAACCAGGTTTTGGTACTTCTCGCATTGTGTGTAGGTGCCAAGTCCTGCTGGAAAATGAAGTCAGCATCCCCATAAAGCTCCTCTGCGGAAGGCAGCATGAAGTGCTCCAAAATCTCCTGGTAGACAGTTGTGTTGACCCTGGACTTAATGAAGCACAGTGGACCAACATCAGCAGATGATATGGCTTCCCAAATCAACAGACTGTGGAAACTTCACACTGGACTTCAAGCATTGTGCGTTGTGTGCCTCTCCATTCTTCAGTGTTCAGGAGTGACTTGAGAAAAGGAATACGACATTTGAAGCCCATGTCCAGTCTCTGTCTCTGGGTGGTGGCTCTTGATGCACTAACTCCAGCTTCCGTCCACTCCTTGTGAAAGTCCCCAACACTTTTGAATGACCTTTTCCTGACCATCCTCTCCAAGCTGCGATCATCCCTGCTGCTTGTGCACCTTTTCTTCCACACGTTTCTCTTCCACGTAACTTTCTATTGATGTGCTTTGATACAACACTTGGGAACATCCAACTTCTTTTGCAATCTATACCTTTTGGGGCTTCCCCTCCTTATGGAGGGTGTCAGTGATGGTTTTCTGCACAACTGTCAGGTCAGCAATCTGTCCCATGATTGTGATTTTTACTGAACCAGCCATTTAAAGAGACCATTTAAAGGTTCAGGAACCCTTTGCAGGTGTTATGGATTCATTAGCCGATTAGAGTGGGACACTCTATAGAACCTTTTCACACTATTCTAATATTCTGAGATTGTGAATTTGGGGTTTTCATAAGCTGTACGCCAGAATCATCACAATTATACCAAAGTAAGGTTTGACATGTCTCGCTTTGTATGTAATGAGTCTATCTCATATATTAGTTTCACCCTTTGAGTTCACTTACTGAAATAAATGAACATTTACATGATATTCTAATTTTTCGAGTTTCACCTGTATAATGGAAAAATGACTTTTGTAATAAGTGGCTGTGATGTAACATGTAGTTCAACTTTATAACATACTGTCAACAGATTTAAGGGGGCAACAAATATAATAATAATAATATATACTTGTGCCTGATACAAAACAGTGCAGCAGTAACGTAGACAAAATGTTAGTATTGATATAAAGGGTTTGCAGAGTTAGTCTATCAGAAAGACAATGACAATGAATAGAGTAAAACTCATATATTCATATATACATCAAAATATACACAGCATAACAACCAAGCATTATATATACAATATAGCAAACAGACAAACAGAGCATGGGGTGAACTGTTCTCACCATAACAGTCCCCAAATTACAAATGACAAGCTAGTGCCTTTTATACATATTCAGCACTCATAAGATCTGATGCAATCACTAATTAACAATCTGATGCAATCTGATCTATCCATTACAAATCATGATGTTACAATCAGTTCCACCTGCACTTCATCACTTAACATGCCTGTGATTACTAGTCTCTAACACTTGTGGATTAACATCATGACACTGCAGAATCTAACTGCCTCCATTTTACAATTCTCTTTACACATTCTGTTAAATATACATAACATATGTTTTGTCAACTTTTACATATCTTGACCTCCAGTACCTCCAGTACTTCTGATTAGTTAGAAGATAGATCCCTAAGACATCTGCCAAACCACAGATGGTTCTTGTGGGAAACGGAAGTTGACAAAAATGAAAGGGCCTTGTTCTGACACTCGTATAACAATTATTCTTCATGGCAATAAATTTAGTGTTGTAATGTGTAGTGAACTGAGTGGTTTGATAAGTGGGATATGTATGAAAGGATGACGTGTGCATTAAGACACATAGTTCCTGTGTTCCAAGGGGTGCCTGTAATTGAAGGTCAGACTGCCAGTCAGGGTTTTTTTTGCTGTTAGTTATGTCAGAGATTTGAACAGGGGTGAAATCTCTGATGAGGTGAATTAAGTGCCTTGGTGTGTATCTGAAGCATTATGGCCTACCTTGGGGCCGGGGGCGTCCACCATTGGTACTTTCCCAGTTACAGGTTGTACTGCTTTTACTTTGTTTGGTTCCTTGACGAGCCTTTTCCTTTCTCTTGGCAGGACTATGCCCTTTCTGGCTGGAATCTGAACAACATGCCAGTCCTGGAGCAATCGGTCCTAGCTCACATCAACGCTGACATTTCTGGCATGAAGGTGCCCTGGCTTTATGTGGGGATGTGCTTCTCCTCTTTTTGCTGGCACATTGAAGATCACTGGAGTTATTCCATCAATTATCTTCACTGGTACGAACTCATGATGCCTTGGGCATGTTTGCATGCATGCCTAGGATAATAGCAATGCAATTTTCTGGTGCTGCAGAGAAGAGGGCTGGGTTATTCCTGTCAACACCCAGATCAAAGGCAAGAACCATGTGGTCCAGAATGATTTTCCCTGCCTCCCACCTTTATCACCACCAAACTGTTCCCTCCATTCACCCCTGTTCTCTCCAATTCTATGTTTCCAGTGCCAATGCGTTGCTCTATGTTTCACAAGGAGTCTTTGATTAACAAAGTCAAGATATCTTGAGGGAAGATCTTCCTGGCAAAACAGGATTCCTTCCCTTCTCCATCCAAAAGTCCTTGAGGGGCCAAATTGGACAGTCAGGAGCCTATACTATAAAAGGAAAGAGCTCATGAGGTGGTGATACCACATCCTGTTCAGTCTTCTGACATAATCTTCTCAGTCAGTATTTGGCTTGCAGAGCTGCTCAGAACGGCATCCTTTCCAGTCCTGTTTGGCAAAGTAGTTAAAAGTTGAATGTTTTTACCATGGCTCCTTGTGGTAAGAAAAGTTCTGATATGGCTCAGAAGCTTTATTTTCATTTACCTTAAGGCTGTGGATTTGAAAGTCTCACTTTATCCCTTTGAGCTTCTTCCCATGTGCCCCTTATTGCCAAAGCCTTCATGCTTTATGGGAGGTCTTTTAAATAACCCAGACGTAAGATGCTAGTATTCTACTGAGATCTTTAATTAAACCAGGCATGTCCAAACTTCGGCCCTCCAGATGTTTTGGACCACAACTCCCACAGTCCTTTGCCGTTGGCAATACAGGCTTGGAATTCTGGGAGTTGTGGTCCAAAACATTAGACTCACCTGCCTTGCAGCTAGAGAAGTCTCAGCAACTGTAGTAAAAAAACAACAACATATTTTCTCATCTATAAGACACACCATGTGTAAGACAACCCCTCACTTTCCCAGTCTAAAATTTCAGTTTCACAACTGTGCAGTTCTCTCCTCGACTTACTTCTGTGTATAAGATGGCCCTCAATTTTTAGTGTAACAATTCTAGACAAAAATGTAGTCTTATACGTAGATAAATACTGTATGTGCCTCAAGCATGCTGATTCTTTGAGATCAAAGTTGGCCACAGTTCCATACAAAGGAACACATCTCTTTGGAAAGGATGCTCTTAAGGATTATGTCCTTGTGGGTTAAAAAAAAAAAAAAGGCTACGCCTACTGCCTGTAGGAAGGATTACATGAGGCAACTCAAGGGTCTTTCCTTCATTTTAATCCCTTCAGGAGATGTTTCAGAACCAAAATGTTTTGTTACTTCCCTCCTTCTCTGCTCCAGATCTAGACTGCAGTCTAGCCACAAGTCACATCCTCAGAATCAATCCCGAATGTACTTTTCATCTGTCACGCTATGTCATTTCTGTTTTGGAGCTTCAGCCAGGAAAAAAGAGAGTTGTGGACCTACCAAGGATTCGTTCATGATCACAAATTCCTGCCTTCTGATCTGGCTGGAAACAGAGACAATCCAGAATAGTGGACTCCTTCCCTGCATTTTTCACAATGGACCCTCACAATGAGTGTCCAATATATTATTCTTATTTCAGTTATTTCTGGGATCCCCCCTGCCTTACATTAGATGACCATCAGTTAACATATTAATACCCTGTGGAAAAAAGTCATGAATATGAAATGTAGATGCATGTCAATCATAGAATCAAAGAGTTGGAAGAGACCTCAAGGGCCATCCAGTCCAACCCCCTGCCATGCAAGAACCCCCATCACAGTAATCCTAACAGATGGCTATCCAGCCTCTGCTTAAAGCCTCCAAAACATATTCCACTGCCAAAGAGCTCTAACTGTCATGAAGTTCTTCCTAATGTTTAAATTGAATCTCTTTTCCTGTAGTTTGAAACCATTGCCCGCGTCCTCGTCTCTGAAGCCATGGAAAACAAACCTGTTCCCTCTTCAATATGACATCCTTTCAGATATTTAAACATAGCTATCATATTCCCTCTCAGCCTTTTTTTTTTGTAAGGTTAAACATTCCCAGCTCCCTAAGCTGCTCCTTGTAAGACATTTATTCCAGACCTTCAACCATCTTGGTTGCCCTCTTCTGGGCCCATTCAAGGTTGTCAACATCCTTTTAAAATTGAGGTGTACAGAACTGGACACAGTACTCCAGGTGGGGTCTGACCAGAGCAAAAAGCTTTGTCAAGCTGGAAAGCTCTTCAGATACATAGGGAGGACTTGCATAATGCCCCCAGAACTTTTACACCTTATGATCAATAAGCACTAGTGTCAATTTTGAGGGTTTGCATGGCATTGGCATGTTTATATAATTTTGTTACTAGAGCACAAATAACACATGCAGTCCTGTTTTAGTTCTCAAAAGGTCCTGTTTGGAGCTTATGATGATCATATTGTCCAACTTTGACTTAAAGCATCTTCCTCCCTCAGTTCAATCTGTTCTTGGGGAAAATCCCAGTGTTGCTAATAGAAGTACTGTATGTATCTAAACTCTCATACAGTGGATCCTTGTATAACAAGTGGTTTGTTTAACAGAAAATCCACTTAAAGAAAAAAAATTTCCAGAGATAGGGGGAAATCCCTTAACATGATTAGGGATTAATCTGTTTTCAGTGCATTTGTATGGGAAATTTGTACAAAGGAATATTTGCTTAAACAGAATTTCAAAGGGAATGGATTAATTCCTTTAGACAAGGTACCACTGTATTAGGATTGTGCAGGAAGGATGTTTTATGCTAGAATTGCCTCTTGCTTAATAAATTCTCTGCTGTACTAGGGGAGAGCCAAAGACGTGGTATGGCGTGCCATCTCATGCAGCTGAACAGCTGGAGGAAGTGATGCGAGAACTTGCTCCTGAGCTGTTTGAGACGCAGCCTGATCTTTTGCATCAGCTGGTCACCATCATGAATCCCAATGTCCTTATGGAGCATGGCGTGCCTGTAAGTAGTTCGCGGTCTTCATTTGGTCACAGACATCTTGTTTTGCCTGATACAGAACAGCTCAGATTAGCATTTCTAATAACGGAGATTCATTTCATTTCCAATTTGGGCCCACTTACAATATGTCTTAGACCTGGACAACTGGAATAGGGAACATGAAGGAAAACACATACCTGGGTCTGCTGGATACGTCACTGACTCTCAGTAACATTGTCTGTGTGTCCTCTTAGCCTGCCTGGCTTTGATGTGACTTAGAAAAACTCTTCTGTGGTTGTTATATTCTCCCCCTCCCCGGGGACCGGAAATAAAGTGTTGTTGTAATATGTATTTGTATTTTTAAAAATGTCAGCTACCTCTGAATGAAGGAGGTAGAATTGGGACCAGAGCTGATTGGATTCCTTTGTTGTGACAACTTGGCTTGCCTCTTTTCCATATCTGGTCCCAATTCAAAGTGCTGCTGTTTTGCATTAAAACTCTAAAACAGCTTCATTCAGCACTGGCTCTGGCTTAGCGAACAAGCCCAAAGCTTGTGCAACAGAAAACACTTACTTTAGTACTTCAATTTTGAGGTGGCTCGTGCGTGGATCACTATGACTAGGCTATCCATGCCCGAAAATTATCATAGGTGCTGTACAACCAAAGCTAATAGTAGCTGCCAATTTTAGAGAGGTTACTTGAACTGCCAATAACATAGACAAATCCAAGGACATTCTTAGATTACACTCGTCTTCCTTCAGGGAGAGTGCAACCCCATCTGGACTTGATTTTGGCCAAAAGACTGAGAAGTGAGGACCTATTTAATTCCCCGACTCAGAAACTTCCTTCCAACAGGGCTTAAACTTTCTAGAATGCATTTTAGTTGGTAATCCCGTCATATTGGCGATACATAAACCAGTCAGTCAGTCAGTCAGTCAATCATCAGCCATAAAGTCCAACACTGCATTGAGGCTCTGGTCCACATTGTCCATGGTGATTCTGATTCTGAAGCAAGATGGAAATAGAGTGGAGTGTTACTGCATACTGATAACTGCCAGACATTTATTATAATTGATTTAGTTTTTTCTATAACTTGCATGATTCATGGTAGTACCAACTAACATATACTCAAATTGTGGGCTGGAAGAGTAAGAACAGACAAAAGAAAATATTTTTTCACCCAGTGCGTTGTTAGTCTGTGGAACTCCCTGCCACAGGATGTGGTGATGGCATCTGGCCTGGATGCCTTCAAAAGGGGATTGGACAGATTCCTGGAGGAAAAGTCCATCACAGGTTACAAACCATGATGGAGATGTGTAATCTCCAGGCTTAAAACCAGGGCACTTCAAGGGCCAGATGCAGGGGAGTGCTATCAGAAGACAGATATCTAGTCCAGTGTTTTTCAACACACTTGTTTCATGAAACAAATCACGAGGCACACCACCATTAGAAAATGTGGGGGCGCAACAGGTCGGGTCGATAAGTGGCAGGGGGCAGGACAGCCACCCTCCACCAAAGAAAATGCTGCGGCGAGAGTTCCACGCGTCCAGGGAGCTCAAAGGCCTGAGCAAGGCCCCCTAAGCGGGCCAGGGAAACTGACAGGGCGAAGCTCGACCCCACACGGGCAAGGACGCCCATTGGCCAGAGCAGCTGCCCTGGACGAGAGGAAGCCCATCAGGAACCGCCTGTCAGCTGGTGTGAACGCCGTGGGCCTCGCCTCAAACCTCTCCAGCTGGCAGGCAAGCAAGGATAGGAGGGTAGGGGGTGGGTAGCGGTGGAGTGTTTGTTTGTTTTTTAACAAAAGTACCTCAGGTCGGGCTGCTAAGGGCAGTTGAGGGTGGTAGGCTGTGGCAAACAAGCCCGCAGGGCCCCGGAGAAGCTCCCGACCACCACCACCGGCGAAACCCGCTGTCACCCGGGGCTCGGCTGAAGGGCCAGCCCCATCCAACATTGCCAGAGGTACTCCAGAGTTCCTGTCAGTGCTACCCAGCGTGAAAGAGGACTGGTGTGCGGGCGGCCCTTTTAAGGGCTTTGATCCCCGCACACCCCGGGAGTCACATGTCCTCCTCCTTTCGCGCCGAATAAGGGCTCCCGGGCGACAAAGCGGCCCCAATCCGGGACAAGCCTGGCAGGAGCCTTTCCAATTTTTCCAACGGCACACCAGGCAACATCTCGCGGCACACTAGTGTGCCAACAGTGGTTGAAAAACACTGAAGTCTCATGCACTCCCAAATGGGCCTTTACAGGAAGCTGTACTAGATGGGCCTTTGGCCTGATCTAGCATGGCTCTTCTTAAGTTCTTATGTAAATCAAAATAATTAAACTCATAATCTAAGAACATAAGAACATAAGAAGAGCCATGCTGGATCAGGCCAACGGCCCATCTAGTCCAGCTTCCTGTATCTCACAGTGGCCCCACCGTAGATGTCTCCTGATACCACTCCTCTGCATCTGGTCCTTGAAGTATCTTTTATATAAATAAAATAAATAAATAAATAAAAGATGTCCTTTCTTCAATGTAATGTTTGTCTATTAATGCTGTAAGATGTCCCTCAATTCCTTGAACATGTCTTAATTGTACTGGACTGTATATTATCCCTCATTACTGTAAGCCACCTTGGGTCCTTTTCCAAGGAGAAAGGTGGGGTAAAATACTCTAAAATAAATAAATAAATAATAATATATGATTGTGTCAAAAACTGTTAGCTGCTTAGACATTTTTTAATCTGAATGATGGAATAGCAATACTGTAAATAAATGTGCTGCTTCTGAGTTCAGCCTTGCAGTTGTTTGACTGTCTTCATCTTGACAGCTCTAACATCAGCAAAGAACTGAAATGTCCTCTGTATTAACCTTCACCAGCTGTATATTATTTTGTTTGTAAGTTTTCTTAAACATTAGGTGCTGTACAAAAATGTCTTCTTAGAAATGGATTAGGAGACTTTAACTGAAACAGAGGAATTCATATAAATTATCAGAAGCATCATTACCAGCAAATACTTGGTTACTTTTCATTGCTTCTTTATAATTGGTCAGACTTTGGGAAAAACTGAATGCTGTTGCTGACCAACTGATTCTGTTTTGATTTCTTTTCCAGTTATTGACAGGGCATTCTTCTGGGGATTTGTTAACGTATGAAGTTAAAACATTTTTGTGAAGTTTTTTTTTTTTTTTTTGAGAAGGGAATGGAATAAACCCTGTACAGCAGATAATTAGAAATGTGAAGAAATGATGCATGGTTCAGATATTAATTAGCAGCCCTCACCACTCATTTTAATGGCTCTGAAAGATCCAGACTAGCATGACCATGAGATATCCTTCTCCGAATCTTCTCTTTGGTTTGTCTTCTAGGTATATCGGACCAATCAGTGTGCTGGCGAGTTTGTTGTGACTTTCCCGCGTGCCTATCACTCTGGATTTAATCAAGGCTACAACTTTGCTGAAGCTGTAAATTTTTGCACTGCTGACTGGGTCTGTACACACTAGCATAATCTAACCTAATGCTCAGAATGTACCATGGCATTTTTGAATGTAAAGGCCAGGGAAGTAGTGTACATCTGAAATCTACAGGTGTTTGTTCATTTTATGTTTAATCTTGCCAGGGGCCCTGGTCTCACTACTTCTTTCATGTTCAGCCACATGAAGCTGGTGGTCTAGTTTGCACTTATCTCCTCCTGTAGCATATGCACCTTTCTTTTTATGGCAAAGCATTACAGAAGACAGAATAGTCAGAATGCTTCGTATTGAGCGACTGTTAAACACACTATGGCCCAGATTGTCTTATGTAATTACACCAGTCCAAACAGTGTAACATTTAGAGGCAAATTGCCCTAAGTTAAAGAAATCACTGTAGACATTGTGGGTTGCAAAAATACTGAGTTGTGTGATTTGACGTGTGTCTGGTAATTTCTGTGATCATCATTTGCCTCCAAAACAGCAGCGTGGCAAGGTTTTGGGGCGCCTGGGGACAAAGTTGTTTTTGCACCCCTCCAGCCATGCCCAACCCCATCACATCCACCCAGCAAAGGGGGGGGCAATCCTGCGGGTGTGGGGCGTGTGGGTTTGCGCATTAGCTGTCTCGCGGTGGCCCAGAGTAAGGCGAGGAAGAGTTGGAGGAGGAGGGTGCCGCAGGCAGCAGAGGAGGCGGCTGCGATGGAGTGTGTCCTGTCGCCAAGCCTGAAGACTGCCGGCGGAAGGGCGCACGGCTTCCTCCTCCTCCTCCTCCTCCTCCCTCCCCTCCAGGCGCCCCCAGATTGCTGTGCCCAGGGCAGATGTACCCTTCGGCGCCTCCTTAGATACACCCCTGCTCCAAAAGCTACACTATTTGCGTAGCTGCACTAGAGGATTTTGACTTCTCTGTAGACTAAAATCAAGCATTAGATAAATTGCAGGGCTTTCCAAACTGAAAATATAAGGCATTAATAATTTGAATAAAAAAAAACAAAATTATGTACATTCTTAACTGTTAGAGCAGTACAACAATGAAACCATTTACCTTGGGAAGTGGTGAATACTCCAACCGTGGAAGCATTCAAGAGAAAATTAGACCACCGTCTGTCAGATATACCTGGCTTGAATATCCTGCATTGTTCAGGGAAACACATTTGATTGCATTATATGCCCCTTCCAACTTGATTATTCTATTATTCTACCTGTTGTTCAGTGGAAAATAATGTGAATGTAATTTTATTTATAGTCCATCCCTCATAAGAGTTTAGGGTTGCTACTATCTCTCTGAAAACACACTCTAAAATAATGTTACAAAAATCTAATTTAGCAAATAATTAAAATGATAAAATAATAAAAATGCAAACAGACAGTTCAAAACTGTTGAAACACTTTCTTCTCCTCTAGTACTTCATACAAAAATATTTTTATCTGACCTCTGTATTGTAATCTGCAATACAAGTCTGACTGTATACATCAGAAATGAACATTGTTAATGTACCTAACATGCTTAATATGTTACTGGGGATTCTGAAATAAGTTTTATGAGTCTCTGTTTCTTGAGGGAAGGGGGAAAAAATCCCAAAACTTTTTGATGTCTAAAGGTTCCTTCACCTATTTTTGTTATTCTGTTGTTTGACAGTGTAATGGGTGGCAGTATATTAGGTTATATGCCTTGAAAGATCTTTAAAATCAATTTAAATACCAGTGTACAGTGGTACCTTGACTTACAAGTGGCTCAACAACTGAGCGATTCCGGAAATCATTGGCAATCATTGGAAATGGATTTCCAAACCAACTCGAGTTACGAGTGGAAATCCATTTCCAACTATTTCCTTTCAGTACAGATCTCCGCCCCTGGAGGCCAGTGGCATATACAGTACAGTGCTTTATGCTGTCCAGTACTGTATATCAAGAGCAGCCGAAGGCTATTCCCTGCAGGCCCGACAAACAGCTGACTTTTGACAGGTCGGACTGTCAAATGTCAGCTGGGTGTGTGTGTGTGGAGAGCAGCCTTTGGCTGCCTTGGATACTTTTGAATCCCCCGCTGCATGAGCACGCTGGCGCAGCAGAGAATTAAATTTTTGCAAATTTAAAAGGATCCAGCCTTCCTCCTCCTCCTCTTCACCCGAGACATGGGTGAAGTGGAGGAGGAGGAGGAAAAAGCTGGATTCTTTTGAATTTGTGGCAACACGAGCACCCTGGCGGGTGCAGTGGCAAACTGCCTTCCAAGCCTCCCGGGGGCTGGGTGAAGATCTGTTCACTGCAGCAGGTAGGTTTTTTTTCAAAGCCACCACCAGCCCATGTCAGCTGCACTAGATTGCTTTGAAAACGGCCTGCCAGCTGCAGCCTTTCCTCGTCCATCGTAGTCTTGGGTGAAGAGGAGGAGGAAGAAGGCTGGGTTGCGCCTTCCACACAACCAGCTGGAGCTGCACGAACATGCACCCCTCCTAGGGATTGGTGCATGTTCATGTGGGTTGGAGGGAGGCGTGCCTTCCCCCCAACCCACCCGAACAAGCACCGATCCCTGGGATGGGTGCATGTTCGCGTGGCTCCAGCGGGTTGTGGGGGAAGGCACAATGGCCACCTCCTCCTCCTCCTTGGTTGCTTCGATCTCTTTTGCAGACATCGAAGCAACCAAGAAGAAGGATAAGGTGGCGATGATCAGTGAACGCTGCTCTCCGCTCCACACTGACAGCTGACTTTGACAGTTCCGACCTGTCAGAGTCAGCTGTAGTGTGGAGTGGAGAGCAGCACTGGTAACCTCTGCACCCCCATCCCCACCCCAATTGAGGGTTTGGGACAGCCTTCCCATAGGAATGCATTGAAAACCTATCCCCTTGGAATGGATTAATTGGTTTTCAATGCATTCCTTTGGGAAACCACTGTTTGACTTACAAGCAGATCAACTTACGAGCATGACGTCAGAATGGATTAATCTCACAAGTCAAGTTACCACTGTAATAGCATGACAGCTCATTTGAAAAGCAATAGGCAGAGTGGGAAGTTAAACTGGTTGTCCTTTGCTTAGAAAGATTTTGGACTGAACTTTCCAGAAGTAATAAGGAGATAACTATTTATTTATTTATTTATTTATTTATTTATTTATTTATTTATTTCCTGCACTTATAAACCATGCCATTTCCCGGAGGACTCTGGGCGGTTTACAAAAAAGACCAGTAAAATACAATTGTTAAACCGAGTAGTAAAAGCACTGGTGGAAGAACAGCGATAGGGTGTTCCATGGAGGTGTATTTTCCTTGCCCTGTGCTCTCCTTGCCCCCATCTCCTGTTTTATTTTTTTTCTAGGCATACGTGTATACTGCACATGCATGAACACACACAGCTAGTTTTAATTGCTCAGTGTTTCTCCAGGAGAGGATGGATTATCAGTAAGGCTATTTGAAACTCCTTTGCCACAATGTGAAATGAAACCTTTTGGGATCCAGAACTTGCACAGTCAATTCCCTCCTCTTTTACCTCTTCTTAGATCACTTCCAAAGACATTGAAGTACAGGGATCTCTAGGGATCTGTTGAGGGGTATTGCCTTTAATGAGATGATTTTCACTTTTCCTCCCCCACCTTCTCACTTCCGCTATACATAGGCAAGAGAAAAAAAAATAGTTCAGCTGGGTCCTCAGATGCAACTAACCAAACATCTGGGTCCCTTCCATTTCTAGCTTCCCATAGGACGTCAGTGTGTCAGTCATTACCGGCGATTGCGCCGCCACTGTGTGTTCTCTCATGAGGAGCTCATCTTCAAGATGGCTGCCGACCCGGAGTGCTTGGACGTGGGCCTGGCCGCCATGGTCTGTAAGGAGATGACATTAATGACAGAAGAAGAGGCACGCCTGCGGGAGGCCGTGGTGCAGATGGTGAGTTTGGGAAGGCTGGGTCTTGGTTGGGGTTGGCAAAGAAAGGGCTTGGACAAGAAAGTTGCTTTAACAAGGCCTTCATTGGGTATTGCTGGGGTTATTTTTACTGCAGGGGGTGCTGATGTCAGAAGAGGAAGTATTTGAACTGGTTCCAGACGACGAACGTCAGTGTGCAGCTTGTAGGACCACGTGTTTTTTGTCGGCTCTTACTTGTTCCTGTAATCCCGAACGCCTTGTATGCTTGTACCATCCCAATGATTTATGTTCATGCTCCGTGCAGAAGAAGTGTCTAAGGTATGATTTCCCCAGTGGTTCCTATGTACAGTGGAACCTTGACTTACGTCCCTCTTGACTTACGTCATATTTGACTTACATCCACTAGGGGTCTGTTTGACTTGCGTCGCAGGCTCCGAGTTACGTCTCGGAGCCCCAGCGCAAGGCCCCAGAATAGGGTGGCAGCTAGGACCCAGCATCCCGGCTGCTGCCTCCAAACTGCTGCTGCCTCTCTGCTGTTCCATGGCCTCGCCGAAGTGGAGGAGAGGAAGAAGGGCCGGGAGCTTGGGGCTGGCCTCACCGGGAGCCGCCGCCGCCGGAGCTGGCTCTTCTTCCTTCATCCGGCGGCGGCGGCTTTGGCGAGGCCGTGGAACAGCTCCGGGTGCTTGGGGCTGGCCTCGCCGGGAGCTGCCGCCGCCAGAGGAAGGAAGAAGGGCCAGGCCGTTGTTCCTTCCTCCGGCGGCGGCGGCTTTGGCGAGGCCAGCTCCAAGCACCCGGAGCTCTTCCTCGGCCAGCGGCAGGCAGAGAAACAGGTGAGCAATGGGGGGGGGGGCAGGGCAGAAGGGCCAGGATCCAGCCACCTTCCCCCCTGCCGGTTGGCTTCAGGTGTATGTGTGTGTGTGTGTGTGTGTGTGTGTGTGCATGGGAGGGGCAGTGGATGACCACTTGCAAGCCCGTGGATGAAGGGGGAGGGACGAGGAACCCCCCCTCAAATGCGGGAGGGTGTGGGGTGAGGGCAGGGGGGCCTACCTGCCAGAGGGGGTGCCGAAGGTGGGGGAAAGAGCCCTGCCTTCTCTCGGGACCCGTGCGCCTGGGGGTTGGGGGAGGGGAGGCCGCCCTTCCTGGCTGGGGGCACTGGCTTGGCCGACCACTCTGGCGAAGGGGGCGAGGGAAGCCTCCTACGTCATGAGGCCATGCCCACCAGCTCAGGGGCCGCGACCAAATCACCCACGCTCTCGAGGTCCGACGGGAGAAAACTCCCTGGCAGGAGGCGGCCACAGCAGCATTATATGCCTGGTGATCCCTGCGGCTCTCGAGATGGAGACCTCCTCCTCTGCTCCCGTCCTTCCTGGCTGTGCTCCACAAGCAGGGCTTTCTCCCCCCACCCCCACCCGCCTCGGCTGGCCTTCCAGGGGTCACCAGTGGCGAGGCCAGGAGCCTGCTCGGTTCCTCTTCCCAAAAAGGGCCATGTCCGGGCAGGGAAGGCTCCTCTTTCCCCTCAGAAGGGAAACTGGGCTGCAGAGAGGAGCCCCCCTCACCACCCCCGGCCCACTTGGTGAGGGAAGTGTGTGTGTATGTGTGTGTTTTGGGGGGGAGACAGTCAAATTTGGGTTAAATTGGTTTTCGGGTCTTTTTCATCGTCTGGTTAATTTTCCCATTACTTTCTATGGGGAAAGTTTGTTTGATTTAAGTCATGTTTGACTTAAGTCTAGACCTCTCGAACGGATTAATGACGTAAGTCAAGGTTCCACTGTATTCTTTTTCTGTGTTTAGATTCTAATGGCCTGTCTTTAAATCTGATTTCATTTGTTAGTAAGTGTTCCTAGCATATTTTAGTCTGACAGAAAAAAAGATACTAAGCACACACACACACACACACACACACACACACACACACACACACACACACACACACACACACACACACACACACACACACACCAGCTTTATTATCAGTACTGTGGAATTGTGGTATGTTTAAATATATTTGAAACATTCTCGTTTCTCTACAGATATCGCTATCCATTAGAAGATTTCCCTTCCTTGCTGTATGGGGTGAAAGTCAGAGCGCAGTCCTATGATACTTGGGTCAACCGGGTTACAGAGGCACTCTCTGCCAGCCTCAACCACAAGAAAGGTTCGAGTCTTATAGCGACCTGTACGGGGAAATCTGGGTAACAAGTACAGTAGCTGATGCTACTGGAGATTGGCTTCAGCAAAATCAGATCCTGAAAACAATGTGACAGCATTGAGAAACCTGTATAAAAGTTAACATGAACACAAAAGCCTTTGTTTAACCCAGTATTTGATATAGAAGCAAATGAAGTCAACAAATTATTTCCAACAGTGATCTCCACAACTCTACCATGCAGGAGGGCAATGTTTTTCCCATTGTGGCCCTGCAGGCCACCGGATGGCCTTGGACATGTCACTTTCTCACAACACAACCTACTACACACAACTGTTACACTTATCATCAGGCATGGTGATATTACAGAAAATAGTGCAGAGAAGACCAATGTTAGAGCAGAGCAGTTGTCTAAAGGTGTTGTTGGGAAGACGTTCATAACAGCAGGGCTTTTGGGTGTTACAATTTAGACTGTATGGCTCTTCCTTTACTGAGGACAAAAGGATATAAAAAGCAATAATTGTTGATTCTCCATTTTTTTAAAAATACAAAACTCCCTTGAGTTTTGAACATCTTGCTGCTGCACTGCCCGGTAAGCTTGAATGGCCAGGGTTGTCCCCGGCCGTTCGATCTTCCTGGTGGCGGACCAAGCAATGCAGTAGCGTACCTTGGTGGAGAGGTGTGAAGATCCCCCTTGGCAAGTCATAGCAGAAAGCCAGCACAGCTGTGAGTGACAAAACCCATCCGCTCTCTCTCGACCCTCCTGCCTTCTTGCTTGCCTGCCTGCCTGCCTGCCTGCCTTCCTAGCTAGCAGCTCTACTTCTTGCCTCTCTTTCCCCTCCCTTCCCCTCCCACTGGTACCTCTTGCGATAATTGGGAGCCCTGGTGCCTTACCCGTCTCAGGCCGCCGACTCTGCTCAGTCTTGCCCCTTTGGCCCCCAACACCTGCCTGGCTCTTGCTCTTTTGCTCTTGGCTACCTGCTGTCTAATGCCCGGGCACAAACCCCACCCATGCTCTTGTCGTTCAATTGCTGCAGGTGGGAGAGAGCAGATAACCGAGAGTGAGCGAGCGAGAGCCAGGCAGGTGCTGGGGGCCGAAGGGGCAAGACGGAGCGGAGTCGGCGGCCTGAGACAAGCAGGGTGCAGGGGCTCACCGCGAGAGCTGCTGCTGGGAGGGGAAGGAAGGGGATAGAGAGGCGAGAGGTAGGGCTGCTAGCTAGCTAGGCAGGCAGGCAGGCAGGCAACAAACAAGGCAGGAGGATCGAGGCGGAGCCGGTGAGTTTTGCTGCTGCCACCACGGTTGCTGTTTCTGCTGTGGCTGTGGCTTCCGAGGGGGATCTCCGTGCCTCTCCACCAAGGGGCGCTACTGCATTGCCTGGTCCACTGCCTGGGAAGCTCAAACAGCCGGAGACACCTCTGCCCATTCAAGCTTACCGGGCAGTGCAGCAGTGCACCTTTGAGCCACCCAGTCTGCCGTGCTGCCCAGTAGGGGTGGTGGGCATCTAGGGCAACAGCTTTTGCCCCCGGCACCCTACCGCCAAGGTTGCCACTGTCACCCTTTGATAAGAGCGTTTCCTCTTATCTGCGGATTTCAGTATCTACAGGGTGGATGGGAACAAATCCCCCGTGGATACGGGGGTCCTGCTCTAATACCTTTTAAGATGGAAAACTTGTAAGACAAAAGCTGCTCCCAGCAGCCCGACACACAGGTGATTCTGACAGCTTGGGCTGCCAGGAGCAGCATTAGGCCACAGCTTGATTGAGGAATCCCCCCACCCCACCCCCCAACCCAGCAAAGAAGAGGATAAAGCTTCCCCTGCTTGCTGGGTTGGGAGTAGACCCCCTCAGTGTATTGCAGCCCAAAGGCTTTTCCACGCAGCCCCCAATGGACAGCTGATATCTGTCAAACCAATTAATCCATTTTGGAGGAATGGATTACATCGGTTTTCAATGCATTTCTATGGGAAGGCTGCCCCAAAGCCCCCTCAATCAACCCACAGCCTCCACACCACCCCAAATCAGCTGTCTGTCAGGAGCTGTGTGGAGCAGCCTTCCACCTCCTGTTGATTGAGAGGGGTTAGGGTTAGGGTTAGGGTTGGGGGGAGTGGGCGAGGGGTCTCAATCACCCACCCCACCCCCTGTCAGGGCAGCAAGGATCTTCCTTTAAAAGACCCATGCACACAGCTTGCTCTTTGCAGGGCTCAGGCGGGTCTTTTAAATAAGTTTTGAGCTCTACTCCCTGCTTTTTGTAATATCATTGTGTCTAATTATGTTTTTTTGTTTTTAACACAAATTTTGCATAGAGAATCATGTACCTTGATGCTTGTCCTAATATGCTATTAGCACACAATGGATTTGGAATTCATCAGTAAATAAGCTAAACTATTGGCATAAACGGAGGATGTCTTGGACTGGAGTAAGGCAGCAAGACTTTGGAGACAATGTGGGGTGTGCGGAGATGTGATGGTGTCTCATAACAACTCTCATAACAACTTGGCTTCCCGTTCTTGGAGAAAAACAGTTCAATTCCTTGTGCATTTGTGCAGACGGTAACTTAAATCAATTTGTTGTAGATATCATTGAACTGAGAGTGATGTTAGAAGATGCTGAAGACAGGAAGTATCCGGAGAATGATCTGTTCCGAAAGCTAAAAGATGCTGTGAAAGAAGCAGAGACTTGTGCTTCAGTGGCCCAACTGCTCCTGAGTAAAAAACAAAAGCACAGGTACGACCAAGAATGGAGGTAGACCAGTTCTGCACAAAACATACTTTCAAAATCAGCAAGTTGTTAGAATGCTTTTTCATCTTGTGATTTTTTTTTAAAAATGTGCATTCCAAAGCTGATTCTCTGCAACTGGAATACATTGATTCTTGTGTGGCTGTGAACAGTTTCTAAATAGTGAGACTCTGATGGTGGGAAGAATGAATGGAAAGGCAAATGCTCACTTCCACTCACTACCACCACCAGCACCATTGCTGTCATCCTCCAGAGTGGCTTTTTTGGGGGTGACACTGTCCCTGTATCACATATTTTCGTTTATTGGGGGTGGTTTGGGACTGTAACCCCTGCAATAAATGGGACTCCTGTAGTTTTGCTTTCTGTGCTCTCTTGAATGTAGAATGCTTTGATTGAACCTATTCACTTGTTCATTACGTAAAACTGTTTTAGGTGTTGGATAAAACCAAGTGAAATGTGTACAAATCTTGTCTCTGTTTCTTTGTATGCTCTTCTGTTTGCCTTAACTACTGGTTTAATTGAGTTTATAACTGTGTTGATCAGTCAGGAATTGCTAAGTCTACTTTTCCGTGAGTTTTGATGTAAAGAATAGATTTTGAAAACTATTTTATGTTGCGTTTCACACAGTTGTTTCATTATGAAATACCTCTTAAAGTATATTGAAAAGTATCAAGTATTCTTACAGCTGCGTTCATCAAATAGAGGTTATGTCTAATCCTGTAAGAGTTTATTAAGAGTTTTTCACTGATTCTTCGGCTCTCTAGCAGCAGGTTGTGTGATTTAAGAATGTCTTTTCTTTTCATGTAGTAGACTGACCCCAGATAGTGGAAGGACACGGACTAAGCTGACTGTGGAAGAACTGAAAGCGTTTGTCCAGCAGTTGTTCAGTCTTCCGTGTGTCATAACTCAGGCCCGGCAAGTAAAGGTGAGTACTGATGGAATCCTTAAATTGAATTGAAATAAGTTTTTTTAAAAAAAGATTAGTTATTTGTTGGAAAATAACGTTCTTTAAGTTAATTAGCAAATAGGTTTCAGACTTTTAGTAGTTATTTCAAAGCGATTCTAAAAACATTGAACATCCAGGTTTAGTAGTATAGAATTTAGTCTGGTACAATGATGCACCCCCTTAAGTTTTCTTTTTTACAAAAGAAAACACCCAAAATGTAGCTAAAAATATTTGCTTTTTTTTTTGGGGTAAGGAGCCAACACTTTCCCCCCCATTTTTTGAACCTTAGAGCAGAGAGCATTTTGAATCTATCTTCCAGGAAAGCATATCTAAGAATAATACTTTTTTAAAAAAATGTTTTCAAGTTCAAGTTTGAACATTATGCATATCAAGGTCCACGAGAAGGTTGGCGATGTGCTTCCTTTGTCTGCCATTAGAGCCTTCCTTTAGAATCAAACAGTCCTAGATCGTTGCTTTGCTTGGTACCAGATGTAGTTTCATGTTACCCTATTATTATTACTTTAGTAGTTCTGAATGTTCACCTCATTATAAGCAGACCTGGCCAAGCAGTCAATAAGTTCTTTCATGACAACGATAGCTACTGTTTTGGTGCTGAATGACTGCCTTTTGTTAAATCCTTCAGAACCTGCTGGATGATGTTGAAGAATTTCACGAACGCGCTCAGGAGGCCATGATGGACGAGGTTCCAGACTCGGCTAAGCTGCAGATGTTGATTGATATGGGCACTGGTCTCTACGTGGAACTCCCCGAACTACCTCGACTGAAACAAGAGCTGCAGCAGGCACGCTGGCTGGATGAAGTGCGAGCAACCCTTTCAGATCCTCAGAGAGTGACTTTGGATGTGATGAAAAAACTGATTGACTCAGGAGTGGGGCTGGCACCGCACCACGCTGTGGAGAAGGCCATGGCGGAACTGCAGGAGTTGCTCACTGTTTCTGAGAGATGGGAAGAGAAAGCCAAAGTCTGCCTCCAAGCAAGGCAAGTACTAGGGTGATATTTTTTTTTAGTGATTTGCTTTTCATAGGTGAATGCAGCAGTTTTCAGAAATTAAAGCCCCCCCTCTTGTGACCCCATATATTCCTGACAGTGAAAGTGATGGCTTGTAACTTGTAGGGCCCACAAGACAAAATCAGAATTCCAGCCATAGTTCTTTTGGAACTAGACTGCACAGACCTGGTTGAATCCAACTGGATGACATTATGCAAGTCACTCCTGGGCTATCTTACAGGGTAGCTGTGGAGATAAAATGGCCACTTTAAGGAGTGGGTTAAAAGTGTTGTGAATAAATGCATTTATTTATTTACAAGTGGTACCCCGTATAAAGGAATTAATTTGTTCCAAATGAAATTATGTTAAGCAAATTTTCCTTTATACAAATTTCCCCTAGGAATGCATTGAAAACAGAGTAATCCCTAATCATTACCATTTTTATGTTGTATGGATTTGCCCCATAGACGATTCTGTTAAGCAAATCTCCCCTATCTCTGGAATTTTTTTGTGTTGTACAGATTTTATCTCATACAAACCATTTGTTATACAAGGGTCCACTGTATTTGATTTATATACCATCCATCTGTCTACCAAGGCCACTCTGGGCAGTTTACAATAAAAACAAACAATAACTATACAATAATTAACATTGGTACCAAATTATGCATAGTACATCAAATCAATGAAAAACAATGCAACTTAAATGTAAAAGTACAACTCAAACAAGCACTGATCAAGCATTTATCAATTCAATAAAAACAAAAACATTAGCATGGTCATGGCAGAAGCATTGTTTTGTTGATGTGATAGCTTAATGTTACACTTAATTTAAGTGTAGCTATAGCTTTATGTGAGAATGACCAGCAAATAAGAACATATACCAACCAAGCTGTTTTTGCTTTGTCTACCTATAGGCCACGACAAAGCATAGCTGCTCTGGAGAGTATTGTCAGTGAAGCAAAGAATATCCCTGCTTACTTGCCTAATGTTTTGGCTTTAAGAGAAGCACTGCAGCGAGCGCGAGACTGGACAGCTAAAGTGGAGGCCATTCAGGTATGTGTAGCAGCAGCTGGATCATGGCTGTTTTCAAACAGGTTTCCCTGCTTTGAAAAAATATTTTTTTGGTTCACAGAACTGAAGGGTTACTCTTCCGCTTGCTCCTGTGTTCTTTCTAATCAATCCGGAAGTGTCCTGCAATATCTTTTCTTTTTAGCTGTATAATACAACTATATATTTTCTGTATTCTTCAAGGCTTTAATGGCCAGGCTCTGATAGCTGTTGTGCCACCCCTGATTGCTGTGAAACTTTGTAATCCCTCCATCACAATACAATGACTAATTCCTATTCTCCTGCATAGGACAAGCTTCCCCTTTCCCACAACTTTAAAACCCCACAGTCTCATTCACTCTATACCCCAGAGCACAGAGAGAACTCCTAGTTCCCTGAGCTCCTTGCCCTTTGAAGATGCAAGCCACAGAGTCTGGCAAAACATCAGGAAGAAAAACTTCCAGAACACGGCCAAATAGCCTGAAAAACTCAAATAGCTATGTATGTTCTGTCTCTTCATTTCAATAGATTTGCTCAATAAGGCAAACCATAAAATAACAGAAAGAACAATAAAACAGAGGAATGAGATATTTTAATTGGTGTACTTGTTGACTTTCTCCATTTGTGAAAGGGTTCTCAGAACAAGGATTTATTTATTTATTTATTTTGAGGTGTGATACAGCAAAAGCATTCAGTTCCGTGAACTAACTTCTACAGTGCGGTGGAAACTCTGTTGGTGGTAATTGCTGAGTTTGGGCATCTTAAATAATGAAGCCATTTGCCTAATGAAAATGTACGCTTAGTAGCACAAGCTCTTTTCTTCTCATCTCCGGCCTCCTTTGTCTCAGATATTTGCATCCAGCTGAGCAAAAGTATAAAAGGTAGTTTTTATTTCTGAAGGGTGTATAGAAATATATGTTTTGCTATTTCTCTTTCTCCTTTGTGCATGTGTATGCTTGTTTGTTCCCCACCAACAGGGGGTCTAGAATTTTACTTTGCATTTGGAGCTGGGGATGCTGAATTGTTTGCTTCAATTCCCCACCCCCCCAAATGTAATGGGGATGTCCAGCTTACAATAGTATAACTTTATAACCCTTGCTTTTACAGCTATTCCAAAATTAGCTAATGTTCCTGATCCAAAGATCACTTTTATGATTACTGCAACTGATGTTGTACACTTCTCATCATTAAATCTGATACCAGAAGAATGGAAATGTGAGGGAGAGGTGAATTCTGTACAATCCCCTTATCCGCTGATTCACTAACGGCGAATTCAGTTATCCACAGTTGGTGATCAGTGGGGTGGGGGTGGGGTGGCAAGGAGGCGGGGGAATTAAAAATATAACTTACCACTGCCAGTGTCCGCCACCCTCCTCACCACCACAGCCACCACTGCAGCCACCACAGGCCAGCCAGGCACTCTCCGGAGGGGTTAGGTGAGGATTTTGAATCTCCCGTTCAGGTCCCGATCCGCCGCCTGGGACCTGAGCAGGACATTTAAAGTCCCCACCTCATCCCTCTGGAGAGAGCCTGGCCAGCGGCGGGTTTTTTCCCCTACCGCTGGGCTAAGCACTCACTGGAGGGGTGAGGTGGGGACTTTGAATTTCTCGGTCAGGACTCGGATGGCAGATCAAGTTTGAGTGGGGAGTCTAAAATGTCTGATCTGCCGCCTGGGACCCAACACTGATGCTGTTTCTTATTGGGATGCTGTTTCCCAAGAATGCTTGCCCAATTCCTTCCATGGGAAGGAACTGTAGCTTAATGCAGGCATGTCCAAACTTCGGCCCTCCAGATGTTTTGGGCCACAACTCCCACAGTCCTTTGCCATTGGAAATGCAGGCTTGGAATTCTGGAAGTTGTGGTCCAAAACATCAGGAGGACCGAAGTTTGGACATGCCTGGCTTAATGGTTCAGCACCTGTCTTGTATGTGAGAAGGTCCCACATCCAATATCTGTTCAGTCTGCTTGAGAGAATAGTACCATGCTAATGGCATGCTTAGACTAGTAATATAATCCAGTGTCCAAAATCCATTGTGTAGTTAGGGACATGACAGTGGAAAGTTGTCCAAGGCCCTGCTTGGATTTCTGATTGTGCAATAAGCCACTTGACTGGTGTGCAGTGTGGAATCCAAATGGGGCCTTCTTAATTGACAGCCGTTTCCCAGTGTGAGTTGTCCTGTTTCCCTTCCAGTGGTGTTGTTAACAACACAACCAGACTTGGCTCAGTGTGACAATACTTCTAATGTTTTTATTTCTTATGGGCACCAGCCAAAGATCATTTTATTTTCACAGCCTTGTTTAAACCCCGGTTAAATTGCTTTCATTCCAGATTCTGCTAACTGTTACCTTACTTTTGAATCAGTAGTTATGTTATTTTATTTCATTTATAACATTTATTTGTTTATCGTTTCAGTAGCAGTATTGAAAGGGAAAGTATATGTATTTTAAATAGGCTAATATGGCATTTAAAATGCACCTGTAGGCTATTTGACTTAAATTTTAAGAAATAAAAAGTGGATGCATATCTAGATCCACAAGGCCTCTATCCAGAATCGTGCATTTTCTGTGCTTGGCCCAATATGGTGGAATCACCTTCCTAGTGGATTGAGAACTGTGGAGCCCCCTTCGGCCTTCAAGAAGCAGTTAAAAACTTGGCTTTTTAAGGCTGCTTTCGGTGATCAAGGAGATTGATTTGTCTTTATGTCTCTTTGTTTTCCCCGTTTGTTTCATTTGCCACCATCTTGCGCTCTTGTATTTGGTATTTTTGTACTGGTATTCTTAATTGGATTTGGACTCCTGATGTTTTTATATGCTTTGGTTGCAAATCCGTTTGTCTGCTTTTATTACTGTTTACTTAATATTGTTCACCATCCAGAGTTCCTTTGGGAAAATCAAGCAGTATATAAATATAAATGAAAAGAAAAAAAATGAAATCTAGTAAATGAATGATGACGTATCTGGTTTGCTGTGGATGGTGATGAGAATCTGCAGCTGAGGCCTAGTCTTGATGTCTTTTCTCTAGAATGGAAGTAACTATGCATATCTAGAGCAACTAGAGAATCTGTCTGCAAAAGGCCGCCTGATACCTGTTCGCCTTGATGCACTGCCTCAAGTTGATTCCCAAGTAGCTGCAGCCCGTGCGTGGCGGGAGCGCACAGGCAGAACATTCCTTAAAAAGAACTCAAGCTACACGCTCCTACAGGTTAGTTACAGACAGTCCCCAACCAGGCTTTGAGAAGCCTTCTTCTGATTTGTTGAATGTTGATGAGTGGTTGAGGCCATTGATCCGTGCATGCTAGGGATTGGTGCAGTCACCTGTTTCTTGATGTGTCCGTGTTTTCCTGTTGACTAGGTTGTTCAGCCCCCTAGGATATGCTCACCATACTTAAAAGAGAACAGCTCCCCCTTTCCCTCTCCATCGTCTCTTTCCCTGTGTAGAAATAATTTAGTCTGCAGAGGAGATGTTCCGATTCATGGGTAGGCTCTACACAGGAAGTTCTTGCTTGCATGTACACCCTGCATGTCAGCAACATCTGCTCTCCTGCTTTCCATAGGTACAAAATGACTAGATAGGGAAGAGATGGCTGTAGTTCTCTTAAGCACAATTAGGGAACAACTGAGTATTCCTGTGGTTATTGAAATTGAGCAATGTTAAATTTCCACGAACTTGAGATGAAAATGCAAGCAGCAGTATGGTGAAACTTGATTTTACAGCTTTGGTTGAAACTGAAGCATGTTCACAATTTCAGCTTATTAATTGCCATTTTTCACACACACAAAATAATTTATAAGATGCAAATCCTTGTTCTTGCCCACATAATGTAAAGTTATGCCAGTGTAATAAAAAGGAATTGCACTGTGAAACTGGACAATCAGTTGAACAGATCCTTGCACAACTGATCCTTCAACGTGCTGATTAAGTGCTTCAGCTATCACACTTTCTCCTCCGTGTTAGTGCAACTTCCACAGCATAACCTTGGGTTGCATATGTAGTTATACAGTGGAACCCTGACTTACGTCCCTCTTGACTTACGTCATATTTGACTTACATCCACTAGGGGTCTGTTTGACTTGCGTCGCAGGCTCCGAGTTACATCTCGGAGCCCCAGCGCAAGGCCCCAGAATAGGGTGGCAGCTAGGACCCAGCATCCCGGCTGCTGCCTCCAAACTGCTGCTGCCTCTCTGCTGTTCCACGGCCTCGCCGAAGCGGAGGAGAGGAAGAAGGGCCGGGAGCTTGGGGCTGGCCTCACCGGGAGCCGCCGCCGCCGCCGGAGCTGGCTCTTCTTCCTTCATCCGGCGGCGGCGGCTTTGGCGAGGCCGTGGAACAGCTCTGGGTGCTTGGGGCTGGCCTCGCTGGGAGCTGGCGCCGCTGCCGCCAGAGGAAGGAAGAAGGGCCAGGCCGTTGTTCCTTCCTCCGGCGGCGGCGGCTTTGGCGAGGCCAGCTCCAAGCACCCGGAGCTCTTCCTCGGCCAGCGGCAGGCAGAGAAACAGGTGAGCAATGGGGAGGCAGGGCAGAAGGGCCAGGATCCAGCCACCTTCCCCCATGCCGGTTGGCTTCAGGTGTGTGTGTGTGTGTGTGTGTGTGTGTGTGTGTGTGTGTGTGTGTGTGCATGGGAGGGGCAGTGGATGACCACTTGCAAGCCTGTGGATGAGGGGGGATGGACGAGGAAACCCCCCCTCAAATGCGGGAGGGTGAGGGCAGGGGGGCCTACCTGGCCAGAGGGGGTGCCGAAGGTGGGGGAAAGAGCCCTGCCTTCTCTCGAGACCCGTGCGCCTGGGGGTTGGGGGAGGGGAGGCCGCCCTTCCTGACTGGGGCCGCTGGCTTGGCCGACCACTCTGGCGAAGGGGGCGAGGGAAGCCTCCTACGTCATGAGGCCATGCCCACCAGCTCAGGGGCCGCGACCAAATCACCCACGCTCTCGAGGTCCGACGGGAGAAAACTCCCTGGCAGGAGGCGGCAGCAGCAGCATTAATGCCTGGTGATCCCTGCGGCTCTCGAGATGGAGACCTCCTCCTCTGCTCCCGTCCTTCCTGGCTGTGCTCCACAAGCAGGGTTTTCTCCCCCCACCCCCACCTGCCTCGGCTGGCCTTCCAGGGGTCACCAGTGGCGAGGCCAGGAGCCTGCTCGGTTCCTCTTCCCAAAAAGGGCCATGTCCGGGCAGGGAAGGCTCCTCTTTCCCCTCAGAAGGGAAACTGGGCTGCGGAGAGGAGCCCCCCTCACCACCCCTGGCCCACTTGGCGAGGGAAGTGTGTGTGTATGTGTGTGTGTTGGGGGGGAGACAGTCAAATTTGGGTTAAATTGCTGTTTTCGGGGTCTTTTTCGTCGTCTGGAACGGATTAATCCACTTTCCCATTACTTTCTATGGGGAAAGTTTGTTTGACTTAAGTCATGTTTGACTTAAGTCTAGACCTCTGGAACGGATTAATGACGTAAGTCAAGGTTCCACTGTACATCTAAATTGTGGCCAGTGAAATGTGGTCCTTATTGCTAATCTTGCCCGAGTATGCTCCCTAATGAAATACTGTCTTTCCTGATAGCAAGGTTTTGCAGAGTCGTTCAGTGGTCTGATTGTTCTGCTATGGTTTGCAGGTTCTGAGCCCTCGCACTGACATCGGTGTTTATGGGAGCAGTAAGAATAGGCGGAAAAGAGCAAAGGAGCTGATAGAGAAGGAGAAAGAAAAGGATCTTGATATGGAGTCCTTGAGTGAGCTCGAAGATGGGATGGAAGAGACAAGGGACACTGCAGCTGTGGTAAGAGACTGTAATGATAGGGATTTGTTAGGTTTAACCAAAAGACCCCCTTTTTCCTTCTTAACCATTCCTTACATTTGCAGGGTGGATTTGAGTTAAATAAAATAGGTTTAAATCATGATTAAAATTAAAAAAAAAATAAACTGGATTTTTCTGAAAATATACTTTAGTTTTTTAAAAAAATTAAATAATGATTTAAATTAATTTGATTTAAAAATCGTTTTCTACACACCCTCTACATTGGTAACCATTGCTTTTAAGTAATTTTCCCACATTTGGCCTTCACTCTTGACATGCTTTGATCACTAACTTCTTGGCTTGATTTGTGACTAATAGATACTTCATTAAGGAGGACGCACCTCAACACAGTGTTTATGCAATGTAGTACTCTAATGGCTGAGTTACACATAGCTGAAATATTGTAATAATAACATTACAATTTACCGTATTTTTCAGTCTGTAAGATGCTCCCATGTATAAGATGATCCCCAATTTTCCACCCCAAAATAACAGCTTCTCTACTGTGTGTTTCTCTCATTGGCTTACTTCCGTGTATAAGACAACCCTAATTTTTTAGTCTAACAATTCTAGTAAAAAAATGCAGTCTTACACATGGGAAAATACTCATCTTTATCAAGGAGTCTCAAAGGGTCTTGAAGGCTTTGTTTTTATTCAAATCCTAGAACAACGTTCTGTTTCTTTAGAAACTATCCCTTCTGGGGCAGAATATCTAAAGAGCTGCTTCCCTTGTTAACCTACCCTTAATCTGCAGTTGTTATTTGCAGAGACTCGGTCGCACATCTTAGGAAGGTACTATTTTTTGTATCAATACTTGGTCTTTACAATTCTCTCCCTATAAGTAAATGGAAGATTATAATATGTCAGATAAGAAATGAAGGCAATACCATCGTATTATTTTTGAGTTTTTGTTAACCCTTAATGTATTTCTCTGACTTTATCGCAAAAAGATTTCTGCTCTGGTTTTAATGTGTTAGTTTGGGTCCATTTTTATTTTGTGATGATTTTACAGTAAACCCCCACCTATTGCAGGGGTTAGGGACCAGACCTGGCCCAAAATAATTGAAAATCCGCAATATGCGGATGCTGGGTCAGGTCATGACTGGGCAGGCTCTCTGGGGGCTCTTGTACTTACCCCAGGCCTGGCGCTGCCCCAAACGGGCCTGCAAGGGGCTTTCCAGTTCCCCACCAGCCCCAAAAGTGCTTTCTAGTGATCTGAGGTCACTTCTGGTTTACTGGAAGTCACTTCCAGTTTGTGGGGAAAGACTTTTGGGGCCTCCGACAGGCCTGGGAAGGCCTTTCCTCCTTACCCCAGGGGGCCTTTTTTTCATATACTGCAGACCTGCGATATACCGGGACCACAGTATATGAACCACGAAAGGGCAGGGGAAAACTGTATACAAATAGTTTATCACCTTGGGGACCTAGAGGATGAAAGAGATAATCCCTTTGCTAAATAGATGTGGACACTGTTTCTCAGCTGAAAAGAAGTGGCCCTGTGAGGTGAGCGAGGAAAGATCATGAATTATTTTTAGCGGTTCACTCTGTTCAATAGGTGGCTCTCTTCAAGGACCGCGAGCAGAAGGAAGTTGAAGCTATGCACGCCCTCAGGGAAGCCAACTTGGCGAAGATGACCATGGTGGATCGCATTGAGGAGATCAAGTTCTGCATCTGTCGCAAAACAGCCAGTGGGTTCATGCTGCAATGTGAACTCTGCAAGGACTGGTTTCACAGCACCTGTGTGCCCCTCCCCAAAACCAGCTCTCAGAAGAAGGGCTCCAGCTGGCCTGCCAAAGAAGTCAAGTTCCTGTGCCCGCTTTGCATGCGTTCCCGAAGGCCCCGCCTTGAGACCATCTTATCTCTCTTGGTGTCCCTCCAAAAGCTACCTGTGCGGTTGCCTGAAGGGGAAGCCCTGCAGTGCTTAACAGAGCGAGCCATGAGTTGGCAGGATCGCGCGCGGCAAGCTCTAGCTACTGACGAACTGTCCTCTGCATTGGCCAAGCTTTCTGTCCTGAGTCAACGTATGGTCGAACAGGCGGCGCGGGAGAAGACGGAGAAGATAATCAGTGCAGAGCTCCAGAAGGCAGCAGCCAATCCTGATCTACAGGTAGGAAGGTTATGCCACTCAAGATAGCATACTTTGTTTCTTTGGTCCATGTAATGCTTAGGCAGAGTCTATGAAATCATTTATTTGATCACACAGTAATACCTTGGTTTATGAGCATAATTGATTCTGGAAACCTACTTGTAAACCAGAACACTCTTATATCAAAGCGAATTTCCCCATAAGAAATAATGGAAACTCAGATGATTCGTTCTGGGGCCCCATAGACCACATACTGTGCACACAAAATGCCAAAACTCACACAAGAAGTTGGCTAAAAGTCCACGTCCACACCATGGTTTAGATTCTGCTGTGCTTGGGACTAACAACTGGATTTTACTCTGTGTTTTTAATGTAACAAGAATAAAGTGTAGCTTGTAGCCATATACACACTTGACTAGCTGCCCCATGACTAGAAATGATTTAAAAAGTAAGAAAGGATGTGCATTCACGTCTGGAGGTGGGGGACCTTGTCTCCCTTCCTGTGTCATGGACAGACCATCACCTGCTTTCATTTTCCCTGGCGATTTCGGCTCCTCCCCGCGAGGACCACCGGCCCACTATCTTGGCCCGCCCCGGAGGCTCCAGGACCCTCAGCGGTTCGGTGAGCTCTTTGGGGACTACCTGGTGGTTTGGCTGACGTTCCGGCCGAGGGTGTGGCGAATCTTTGGCATGAAACAGCTGTCCACACCATTGACCGGATCGCCCCCAAGCGCCTCCTCCGCTGCCGAGCCCGGCCCTCCCCATGGTTCACGGGGGAGCTTAGGGCAATGAAGCAGGTTAGGAGGAGGCTGGAACGCAGCTGGAGGAAAGCCCGCACGGCGTTGAGTAAGGCTGCCGTTGATGCCCAGTCTAGTCGCTATATCATCGCGATAAGGGAGGCTAGAACATCTTTCACCTCCTGAGAATTGCTGAGGCCTCGAACCGCCAGGCGGAGCTCTTCCGGGTGGTTCGGGACCTCAGCAATCCTAGTCTGGCCAGGCCTCCTCCTACTGAGTTCAGTAGTGAGCAATTCGCAGCCTTTTTCGAACTAAGATTGAGGCCATCCGTGCTGGTTTTGACTCCGGTTGCAGTGGTCCTGCCCCGCCATCTCCAGTTGCTGGTCCGCCTTCGTCGCCTCGGTTGGATGCGCTTGGGCCTGTTTCTGCTGTCGAGATCTCCAAGGCTATGGTGCATTGCCGGCCTGCCTCCACTCCTTTCGACCCTTGCCCTGCCTGGCTAATTAGAGCTGCCAGAGGGACTATGGCCGAATGGGCTTCTGCCATCGCCACCGCCTCGTTCAGCGAGGGGGTTTTCCCTCTCGTCTGAAGGAGACGGTGGTAAAGCCCATCTTGAAAAAACCTGGCCTGGCGGTGGATGATCTGACAAACTATCGTCCTATCGCCAATGTCCCGTTTATGGGCAAGGTGATCGAGAGGGTGGCGGCGGTCCGGCTGCAGTCATACTTGGAGGATCGGCAGTGCCTCGATCCTTGCCAGTCCGGGTTCAGGCCCCGCCGAAACAGCTTTGGTCGCCCTGCAAGATGACCTTCTCAGGGCGGCCGACAGGGGTTGCTCTTCCCTGTTGGTCCTCCTGGATCTGTCAGCGGCCTTTGATACTAGACCACGGTATCCTGTTGGACCGGCTCTCTGAGGTCGGAATCGGAGGCACTGCTTGCAGTTGGCTCCGTTCCTTCCTGGAGGGCCGGCCACAGTAAATGCAGCATGGGGGAGTTATCGGCCCCTTGGATCCTCCCGTGTGGGGTTCCACAGGGGTCGTCTCTGTCCCCCATGCTGTTTAACATCTACGTAAGGCCGTTGGCGGGGGTCATCAGGAGTTTTGGAGTCTGCTGTCATCAGTACGCTGATGACACGCAGCTCTATCTCTCCTTTAACACCTCTGCTGTGGAAGCTGTGGAAGTTCTCGACGGGTGCCTGGAGGCCGTACTGGCTTGGACCGGGGCGAACGGGCTTAAGCTCAACCCCGAGAAGACGGAGGTTATGTTCTTCGGGAGCTCACCGTTTGGCCCTCTTCCCTGTCTGGGGGAGTCTCCTCCAGCTCGCGGAGAGGGTGCGGAATCTGGGTGTGTTCCTGGACCCGGCGCTTGCCATGGAGCACCAGGTGGCGTCGGTGACCAGGTCCGCCTATTTCCATCTCCGTCGGATCGCCCAGATCCGCCCATACCTCGACGCGAGCTCCTTGAGAGCAGTGGTCCAAGCTCTGGTGATCTCGAGGCTGGACTACTGTAACGCACTCTACATGGGGTTGCCCTTGAATCTTCTCCGGCGCTTGCAGCGGGTCCAGAACGCGGCGGCCAGGCTGGTGGTTGGTGTGCACCACATCACCCCAGTCCTGGCCCGCTTGCACTGGTTGCCCGTTGCCCGGATCAGATTCAAGGTCCTGGTTTTAGTTTATAAAACCCTCCATGGCTTGGGACCGGACTTTTTAAGGCGCGAGCGCAATAAGCCCGGAGGACGAGCACTTTTCTGTGGCGGCCCCCAGCCTCTGGAATTCCATCCCCAGTGAAGTGCGCTCTGCAGAGTCCCTGCTGGCCTTCCGAAAGGCGCTGAAAACCTACCTTTTTCGTGAGGCCTTTGGCGACAGTTGATTTTTTTTCTTTTTTTTCTTTTTTTTCTTTTTTCTTTTTCTTTTTCTTTCCCGCCATCGTAACTTGCATTTTAGTCGAGGTGTCATGTGGTTTTAACAGTGTTTAGGGAGTTTATAGGTTTGTCTGTGATTACTTATTGTATTTTATTGGCTTTGTAGCCTTTTTTGTTGTAAGCCGCTTAGAGTACCCTGTAGATAAGCGGGATATAAATATAATAAATAAATAAATAAATAATAAAACAAATTAATTAAAAACAAAAATAGAAAGAAAAATATAGCCTTAACCTGCCCTCCCCTTTGAAAACGTTCCTGGCTAGTGTAAAAAGTGTTCTGTAAGGGAGACTTCCCTCTCTCCTCTCTGCTTTGGAGGCTGCCAGAGAGGGAATGGTTCAGACAATCACTCATAATCCAGCAGGGGAAGAAACAGAGAGCTAGCATTGGCTCACTTGTAATCATGTAACCTGCTCCAGTGCTTATATTGCAAGACATAGCTTGTTGATCAAGGCAAAATTAAGAAGAAATGTTTGCTTGTCTTGCAAAAACCTCTTAAACCAAGTTACTCTTAAACCAAGATATTACTCTACTGGTTACTGAGAACTGACAGTTCATTTGATCTGAATGCAGTCCCCACTGTGTTACTTGTGGAATTATAACCACACCATACAAAGTTGGTAATGAAACTATTCTTTCATTTTTCCACTTCTGCTTTTTACCTTTTCTGATAGCTTTTCCATTTCTTTCCCCTTTTTCTGCATTTATTCATTTGGAGTACTTTCCCTGGCTATTCTTAGTATACTTTGTTCCTATACTAGCCGTAGTTGAATCTAGAAATAGGTGTGCCTTTCCTGTATTTTACTATTGGACCATCTTAGCATTAAATGACAGATAAATTTGTAACAGATGCTGTTCCAGTATCCTATAACAACAGCAGAGTTGAAATTTGTTTATTATTTCCTATTGGCATTTCTATCCTGTTTTTCCTCTAATGAAGTCAAGATGGTTCATGTTCCTTCCTCTTCTCTATCCCAACAACCCTTCAAGGCAGGTCAGGCTAAGATGTATGACTGGCTGTAGTTCAACAAGTGAATGCCATGATAGAAAAGGGACTTGAACTCATGGTTCCTGAGTCCTATCCCAGCACTCTAAATACTGCATCGCATGGTCCCTGTTGAAGGAGGGAAAAGCAGAGGAATATAATTGAAAACACTCTGGTACTTTGAGATTATATATGAAAGGTCATGAATGTCTATAGTTCCAAGGGGATGGTCATTGTGATAGTAAAGAAACTTACTGTGTCGATACAGTATGTGTAGCCTGCATACTGTAATTAAAAACTGTAAACCACCCAGAGACTACTTAAGAACATACTTAAGAGCATCTATTGTTGTTGATTTTACATTCATTGCTTGTTAGCCGCTTAGAGTACTACTTGTAGTAGATAAGCGGGATATAAATAAATAAATAAATAAATAAATAAATAAATAAATAAATAAATAAGAAGAGCCATGCTGGATCAGGCCAAAGGCCCATCTAGTCCAGCTTCCTGTATCTCACAGCGGCCCCACCAGATGCGTTTGGGAGCGCATGAGACTAGATATCTGTCTCCTGATACCACTCCCCTGCATCTGGCCCTTGAAGTACTCTGGCATTCAGCCTGGAGATTACACACATCTCCATCATGGTTTGTAACCCGTGATGGACTTTTCCTCCAGGAATCTGCCCAATCCCCTTTTGAAGGCATCCAGGCTAGATGCCATCACCACTTGAAGTGGTATGGGGCAGTATATAAGCAGAACACTTTACCAATAGCAATTGGAAGTAGTATTCCACATTTTCAGCCACTGCTCGTCTCATGCATATTGCTGTAAACTGTTTTGAGATTATTAAAATTAAAACTTGGTATAAATTTCCAAAATGAGAAGATAAATATGATCAAGAAATTAAGGTATCATGTCCTATTCCTGGAATCACTATGTTTAGAAGAGAGAATTACTGTTCCCTGGGATCTGAATTGCGCCTGTCGGTCAGAGACTCCAAAAGTAAAGCAAGTCCTCTTGCATTATTTTTGAATCAATCAAACAGGTTTAGCTTCCTTGTATTTATTTTATTGGAGACCTTGTTTTCTTCACCAAATGTGTTTGGCTCCTTAGGGTCACTTGACAAGTTTTCAGCAGTCTGGCTTTAACCGAGCAATGAGCAGCGTGTCATCATCTCCACGACAAACGGTGGACTATGATGACGAGGAGACAGATTCCGATGAAGATATCCGGGAAGCATATGGCTATGACACAAAGGTTAGCACCTCAGTACATGTTTTTGAACAGTGTCACAAGTATCAGTTTAATTCATGCAGTGAAGTTGCAGTCCACTTAGTGTCGCTTGCCACCATAACCGTACAGCTAGCTGATGATAGATGCATTACAGCGTGGCAGTGTCTGTTGCGAAGGTTGCATTGTTGCTGATTAATCTTACTGCAGAGTTTGCCCTTGAATGGAGTGAATGGAATCCAGCAAAAATGCACTGTCATTCTGAGAGAGGTCTTGATACACACATGTCCCAGTTAATGTGAATGAAAAAAAATTAAAGCACAAACCAGGCTTCTTTACACTAATCCCACTTGCAATATTTCTAATAACAGGTCCATGAGAATAGGGTGACTAGATTTTGTTCTGTACTTTCTGTTCGGTTTTAGGACAATGCCAGTGTAAAATCGTCGAGTAGCCTGGAGCCCAACCTGTTCTGTGATGAAGAAATTCCAATAAAATCTGAAGAAGTTGTAACTCATATGTGGACAGCCCCTTCTTTCTGTGCTGAACATGCATATTCGTCTGCTTCTAAAAGCTGCTCTCAAGGTAGTGTTGATTTTTTTAAATACAGTGGTTCTTTGTATAAAAGAATTAATTTGTTCCAAATGAAATTATGTTAAGCAAACTTTCCTTTATACAAATTTCCCATAGGAATGCATTGATAATAGAGTAATCCCATTTTATGTTGTACGGATTCGCCCCATAGGTGATTATGTTAAGCAAATTTCCCCTACCTCTGGAATTTTTTATGTTGTACAGATGTTATGTTATACAAGCTGTTCTTTATACAAAGATCCACTGTATATGGGAATACCTAAAATATAGTTTAATATCAAAGTCCAGTTTAATACTGGCGTGTCTTGTCATGCAGGGAACTTAATACAGTTTTGTCTTCCACTGTGCTGCCTGAACAAAGTTACAGTATTTTTTTCATGTGTAAGACTATCTTATACATGGAAGTAAGTTGAGGAGAGAACTATGCAGTTGCAAAATTGTAATTTTGGCTTGGAAAAGTGGGGGTCGTCTTATACAGGGGAGTCTCTTATAGACAGAAAAATATAGTACTTCATGTTCTTCCTGTCTAGAATTAAGGAAGATGTTGCCACTAGCTACCAAAATAATATCTGAAATATTTTCGCAATTTTAAATCTTGTGTGTGTGTGTGTGTGTTGCGTCATTACAGTCATGACCAACTCTTCATGACTCCATGTCCATGGAGCGTTCTTGGCAGGAATACTGGAGTGGCTTGCCAGTTCCTACTCCAGGCACCTACAGCACCTGGTATTTCCTGGTGGTCTCCCATCCAAGTACTAAATCTTCTTAGATCTTATATTAATGAAAAAGGAAACCATTCTCTCTCTCAATCTCTTTTTACTTGCCCCACCCTGTCTGTTGTCTTGTGTGGTTTTGCTTTTTTCAAAGGTTCCAACACCCCAAGGAAGCAACCTCGTAAGAGTCCCCTTGTCCCTCGCAGTTTAGAACCCCCTGTACTTGAACTGTCTCCTGGAGCAAAAACACAGCTGGAAGATCTGATGATGATAGGAGACCTCCTAGAGGTATCTCTGGATGAGACCCAGCACATCTGGCGGATCTTGCAGGCAACACATCCACCATCTGAGGAGAGGTTTCTGCATATCATGGAGGTAAAGATGTTTGTTTATTAGAGAAAATGGTTCAGTTATCCTGTGTTATGTTGATTTTCAGAAGATTCACTGTCTCCCTCTATCAGCTTACTTTTCATGTGAATTCTTCAGGGTATTCTTCTGTACCATAGGCTGTTTGGGCCATTACATGTGTACTGCAGTTGAACTTCTGTTGCTCTTTGGTCTGCTTTCCTTATTTTTCTTAAGCCTCCTGCAAAGGGCTGTTCTATCCCACGTTCTTGCTCAGAATACAAGTGGTAGCCTGAGGACTCATCCTATAACTATTTAGAGCAAGGTGTTCAGTTATATGACTTCTTGAGTTGAGTTTATTTCTGATTTCCTCGCCTCTGCTGTGGAAGGGACAACTATTTTCACACTTCAATTTTCAAGTGATTGGTATTCTAGAGAAACGTGTATTGTTACTTCATCTAGTACATCAGGATTCCTTTTGTCTTTCATTCCAGTTTCTTCATTTTGAGAAATTTTGTAAGCATAAGATTCTGATAACCCATCCAGTAGCATCATTGTTGAGCAACTACTGGAGTCTCGGTTTCCAGCCAGCTCCTAACGTATGTTCACTGATATGTAGCAGAACAATTGCATCATATTAGCTACCAGGTGTTCATGTGGAACAGCTATCAAGGCATTCCACTGTAAATGTTTCTGATGCACCCAAATCACATTCTTTTTGCTGCCATGGTAGGAACTGTGAAGAAAGACTTTTCTTTCAGGGCTCATTGCCCTGAACAGTAAGATGCTTCTGTGCCACCAGGCAAAACTGCCCTAAAGTATTCTAGTTACTTATCCAACACAACTGGAAGAGTGAAACATACATACCACTTTGTGAGACAAGATCCTCATTCTGTGTATTGAAAGAATTGAAGTGCTTCAGATGAGCTCAGGAATAACAACTATGATTTATTCAATGCCTTTAGATCATTAGATGTGCATGTAGAGAGGAGCCCATATGATTCCCCATGTAGATCCTCTAATACCAGATTATATTTCTTTGCAAGAAAGATATCATTTGGTCCAGCTCGGGCATTGAAGTCACCTGCCAACAAGATTTCTGCCTCGGGACACCCAGCTAACAGATCTGATATATAATTATCTAACTCTGACCAGTTTTCTTCAATGGAGGATTTCTTTGTTCTAGATGGAAGGTAGACGTTTATTATAAGAAGGCTGCCATTCACCCAGCTCATCAGTAGGGCCATTGCCAGGTGGGCTAAGGGTGGTTTCAAAACACATTTTACCTTTAAGGTAGTTAAAACGAATATAGCCAGCCCACCCATTAATCTTCTCGGACCTTTCCCAGCAGATGCCTCTAAGTTAAAAGAGTAATAGCCATTCAGAAGAGGCGTTTCTGCTGTCCATGTTTCCTGCAGAAGGATAATATCATACACTTTCTTTACGAAAGGAACATCCATATATGAGTGGAGGCAACGTTGCCATCCAGCTACATTCCAAGAGAGAATTTCAATTATATTGGCCAAGATCAAGTGCAGTATCCATTCCTATCAGTCCAATGCCATTCTGTCCAAAATAATCACAGATATTTTGAGAGCTTGAGGAAGTGGAAGCTAGCAGGTGGGAGTGACATAAATCAGACCCTGGAAACAATGTATTAAATATTTGCAACAATTTCAACAGGGAAGTTGCAGACTTCACACAGTGCAAGGCAAAGTTTGTGTGTTGATCCTCCATTCCGGTCAAAGCTGGACTGTTTCACAATCCTGAAACATTTTTGTAGAGTAATGGTTTTGCTACATCATTGCCAGTAGTTTTCAGGTTTTTTTCCTCAGTAATTTAGTCTTCATAAATCAATTTTTAAAACATGAATTAACTTCCGTGCATTTGCACTCACACTCACCTTTCTAAGCTTTGACTGAAATGGAGGTTCAACAGCAACACACATGATTTGCCTTGCACCATGTGATGCCTGCTTCTTGCGCCTGTTAATTCTGTATTCATACACGGTATTGTTCTTTCGTAGAATCTTCTGACTAGCATTTTGATGGCAAAGAAGTTACTTTTACAGCATAAGCAATTCTGTTTTGGCCCTTCCAGTCCAAATCAGGTTCCTCCTTGTCTGCTTATCTGAAGCCTTGTGCCAACTAGAGATGCACATTTTCCTGAAATTCCAAAGCTCGGGGAAAAAATCTGTTTTTTCACCATTCCCCCAGGGAAAAACATAATTTTTCAACTTTTTTTTTTTTTGGAAAAAAATGTGATATTAGCACTCCCCCTTTTACAGCTTGAAAGACATTCTGTTACTTTAGGAACATAAAATATGACTATGGAGAATTTGACTTGGCATAAAATTATCGCAACTAGCATATTAAAATATAGTGTGTCCAAACAATTATTACAAACAGAATTTACTTTTTAAATCATATGTATTTGTAACTGTACGAAACAAATGGAGTTAACAATCTCCTGAACTGTTTACTAGTTTATGTGAAACAAAAATCCCTCTACGAAACAATGTTTAAAAATCCAGAATTAACAATTTTTCATATTTCCGCTCCACAGTTTTAAATACTGTAACAATAAAATAAAAACCTCATGCTCATAAAAAGAATTGAAGAGAGGGGGAAATCTATAGAAGGGAGTGGGACTAACATTTCAATGATTTTTTTTAGAAAATATTCCACAATCTTTTTTTTTTTTTCAATTTTTCCAATTTTTTGGGAAAAAACCCAAAAGGCTTCAGGAAATAAATGGAAAAAAGAGGGTTTTTCTGTGTGTCCCCCTCAACTTCACATCGCTAGTGCCAACTGAAGTTGTCCAGACTTGCTCTTCTAAATGGGACACCTGTTAAAACTGTTTGGCTCGATTGAATATGTCAACAGATAATCCATTGGTGTTGCCCCTGCTGTGGTTTTGAATGGTGTATCTGAGCCCCTGTGAAGTATGACATCCCTGCATGAAATCAGGAGGACATATAAAATTGTTTTGATGGGACTTGGGATCTTATTAAATTGCTATTCTATTCTAAGTACTAATCCTTTGCATATACTTCACTGACTGTCTCTGTGAAGAATGCCTTTCTTGCCTCAAATCAGTTGTACCTGAAAATAAGCAGGAATATGAATTATGAACGTATGAGGACCATATCTCTGCCTCCAAATGAAAGGAAGGATGAAATAAACCAAACATAGAGTAGTTTGAGAAAACTGAGTTTGTTCAACGAACTCAAGCAGAGAGAAACTTTGATGTTTTGTAGGGTGTCTGTTGTTCAAACTGCTTGCATGATTGCTGTTAGGCACTTGGTAAATTGGACATGATACTGGCCATAGATTACAATCAAAAGGTGCCCTGTAATTAAAAAAAAAAAAAATTACAGATTATGTTGGATTGAAACACATTCATGTAAAGGCTATGCAAAAAGCATACATAATAAAACAATTTAATGCCTCCAGAGTAATGGCATGGATAAAATTTGGGCTTTATTTTAATTGTCACCTTTTAAGCTCTTTTTGTCCTGTAGACAGGACAAAAAGCTTTTCAATAGATGGATGAGATATGTAAATCAAATAAATAAATAAATAAATAAATAAATAAAAAATGGGCTGTCAGCCACTGAGATGACTTAGCTGATAAGGAGCTATTTTGAAAAAAAAAAAAGATTTCTGTGTAAGGGTATTTTAAAAATGGCAAAAGTTACCTTATGGTAGAAAAAAATATTTTTCATTATTCAAATATATATATTTTAAAAATCCCAGTAACCTTATGGCAAAATATAATGAGAAATAAATAATAGTTGCTCAACTTCTTAATTAATACTATAGATAATACTAGATTCTAGACAGTAAAAGCAAAAGCCAAAAGCAAAAGTGTTCTACTTCGCCGCTCCATGGAGCATTCGGTGGGCGGTTTACAATTTAATTATGCAGGCTACACATCCCCCAGCAAGCGGAGTACTCATTCTACTGACCTCAGAGGGATGGAAGGCTGAGTCAACCATGAGCCAGCTACCTGGGATTGAACTCTGGGTCCTGAGCATAGTTTATCTGCAGTACAGCAGTTTAACCACTGTATCATATAGCATTAATTATGCAGGCTACATATAACTACAGCATAATATCTTGTCTTCAGTAGTGTTATGGCTGGGTTTGTTCAGTCGGCACATAGAAATGTCACTTATTGTTTTGTGCTCTTTGTCACTGACATCTAAGAAATAGCTTGTGTGGAGGTGCCACATTCTCCTTCTCGCTCTACTTCTGCAGTGAATAATGATGTTGAAGTATATCACAATGAACTTAACTCCCTCCTTCTCTATGTACATATATAAATACACCTCTCTGGAGGACAAGATGTGGACCAGTGGTTCTCAACCTGTGGGTCCCCAGGCCTACCTTATGAGGAAAGGCTAAAACATTTGGGGCTCTTTAGTCTGGAAAAAAGGCACCTGAGGGGGATATGATTCAGACGTACAAAATAATGCAGGGCATGAGTAAAGTGGGTAGAAGGAAGCTCTTCTCCCTTTCACAAAATACCAGAACTAGGGGACATACACTCAAATTGAGGGCTGGGAGAGTAAGAACAGACAAAAGAAAATGTTTTTTTCACCCAGCGCGTTGTTAGTCTGTGGAACTCCCTGCCACAGGATGTGGTGATGGCATCTGGCCTGGATGCCTTCAAAAGGGGATTGGACAGATTCCTGGAGGAAAATTCCATCACAGGTTACAATCCATGATGGAGATGTGTAATCTCCAGGCTTAAAACCGAGGTACTTCAAGGGCCAGATGCAGGGGAGTGGTATCAGGAGTCTCGTGCTCTCTTAGACTCATTTGGTGGGGCCACTGTGAGATACAGGAAGCTGGACTCGATGGGCCTTTGGCCTGATCCAGCATGGCTCTTCTTATGTTCCTATGTTCCTGGATTACAACTCCCAGAAGCCTCCACCACTCGCTTTGCTGGAAGGGGTTTCTGGGAGTTGCAGTCCAGGAACATCTGGGGACCCACAGGTTGAGAACCCTGGATGTAGACTTATTGGGATTGGTCAAGTAAACGGAAATTATTTCTTCTCCTATTTTTAAGCAACGCCCCAGGACTAGTTGCAATTATCTTAAAAGTTTGATTTTTGTCAAATCATTTCTTGAAGGATGATAGTACAGACGAAAAGCCTTTGAAGATGAGGGGGCGAGACTCTTCGGAGAGGAAACGCAAGCGCAAGCTGGAGAAAGCAGAGCAGCTGTTGGGCGAAATGAAGCAGAAATCGAAGGAGCTGAAGAAGCTGGAGAAGCCGAAGAAGAAGAAGCTAAAGCTGACCCTGGACAAGACGAAGGAACTGAACAAACTGGCCAAGAAGCTGGCCAAAGAGGAGGAGCGGAAGAAGAAGCGCGAGAAAGCAGCTGCCGCCAAGGTGGAGCAGGTGAAAGAGTGCACGGAGAAGAAGAGGGAGAAGAAAGTATTGGATATCCCGTCCAAGTATGACTGGTCAGGAGCAGAGGAGTCCGATGATGAGAATGCAGTGTGTGCCGCACAGAACTGCCAGAGGCCCTGCAAAGACAAGGTGGGTCCCCTTGGTTGAACTCCAGCAGCAGCCATTGCTTGCACGCCCGCTTCAGGTGTCAGGGTTTACATGAGTATCTTGCTCACTTAGGTTCAAAGGGCAGGAACCACTAAAAATATTTGTTCTATGATAGCTAACAAGGAACTTTATGCCTTGCGCTCTTTTTGTCTATTTTGCCAACTGTCTTTTCAATTTTTTTTCAGGCATTAAAGAGATGGTTTTGAAAAGGGGGGGAGGGTGAATTTTGGAGTAGTTCTTCCCACCTGATCAGTTTTCCCATTTCCTCATCTTTCCTTCCTTGCTGGCACTCTAGAAAACCTGATGATGACTGACACCCAGGAGTTAATTCCAGACTTGAGAGAGAACTATGTCCCAGGCCTTCTGTATATGGAAGTGAAAGTCTCTAAGCTGGCTGTGCGGTCTTCGTCTAGGAAAGTTAATCTTCCAAAATCTCTTGCATAAAGCCCGTGAGCCATGAGTCTGCAGGTTGAGGGAAGCCACATGCTGAACTGCCCCACTTTTCTTGCTGGAGGTAAATCTGCAGAGCTTTTAGAGCTGATAGGATTATAGCAAATTAAATCTCTTCCGCCCTGGAGCCCTTTTCCAGGTCCACTTGCAGCAACTTGGGACTTCCAGTTTCAGCTTTGCAGGAACAGTCTGCTGGAATCAACACTCTGATTCAGAGCAGTTTTGTGCTTTTCTTTACAAAGCTGCTTTGGAGAGGTGGTGTGTGTGTGTGTGTGTGTGTGTGTGTGTGTGTGTGTGTGTGTGTGTGTGTGTGTGTGTGTGTGTGTGTGTGTGTGTGTGTGTGTGTGTGTGTGTGTGTGTGTGTGTGTACATAACTAGGATTTACTTGTACATCAGCAATGCTAGGTGATGTGTATGTTCCCGGTCATCTAGGATGGGGAGAATTGCAAATGACCTGATAGAAGATGCATGCACAGGTGAGCAACAGACATTGCTATTAGGACAGTGGGAATCTAGCTGACACTTCACTGAAAAGCATTTCAAATGTCAGTCCTACACAGGTGCCTGAACTGCTGCAAAAATTTCCATATGCTGCATTCAACAGAGTTTTGCTGCAAGATTTAGCTGCAGAGATCTAGCAAACACTGTGAAAATACTTTTAATTAATTTTTGCGGACTGATCACTCCCACCACACATAGCAGTTCAAGACAGGTGAATGCGTATCAACTTCAAAATAGTTTAAAATATACTGTGAAGTTGTGCTTATCCCTGCCGAATAAATGCTCGCCCAAAAGTGTACTAAGTCCAATAGATTGCTAGCCACAGAATGCAGAGTTTTCATGACTGTGGCGCAACCATAAAGAAAAACTCTCTCCGTATCTTCATTCTTACTTGTTCACTCCTGTGTTTAAGACATGCTTGATTGCTCTCAAAGGTCATAGTTGGACACATGAGAGTTGATATTCTTTCACGGAGTGCAGTATCCAGACATCCTAGAGTAATAGCACAGTCAGTACAGATGGTGGAGCACAGAACTATATGCCAGGTGAGTCTTTCTGGGACGTCTACTAAGCATTTGGTCACAACAGAATTTTCTTAACAGTGATCAGAACTCATAGAATAGCAATCTAGCCCTAAGTGTAAAAATAGCTTCATTAATCTGAATGGGAAGTTGAAGGTGCAAGTTTCTTGTCATAAGTACAAGAGATAATTTCTGGCCACTGCTGCAAGCAGTACCGGAAGTTTGCAGAACTAAAGTCATGAGCTTAATGGACCCCCCTTTTTTAATTACAATCTCTCCCCCCCCCCACGTTTGGCTGTCAGTAGAATTTAGAATCATAACTGTTTTTGCCTTTCCTTGATAGGTTTCATTGCATTTTTTCTTTGGTGGAGAGACTGAGCACAGATTCAACCCAACCTGTATTGAATAAAAAGTATTGCTTTCTTATGAACCATGGATAACATTTAATAAAAAACTACAAATGATTTTTCCCAGTGTTCTCATAAACAGTAGGTTTGCACTACAGAGCTGCACAAAGAAAGGAACACACACGCACGCACGCACGCACGCACACACACACACACACACACACACACACACACACACACACACACACACACACACACACTAATTTCTACCCAACCCATCTAGTGGCTAGACACTGCATTGGCAGCTAACAGCAATTTCAAAACATCCCAACCCAAAAAGACATAAATACTGAGATCCAAATAATAATAATAACCCAAAATATAAAATAAATATAGAGACAATAGCATTATTCAGATCCAGTTCAAGGATCCATGATGACATCGAAATGGTAGAATGTTTCTGAAGATATCTGTACACAATACATTTTTCCCATTTCCCAAAGGCCAGGGAGGGCCTTTATTGGCTTTTTGGGGTTTACCTCTTAATAATGAACATAGTTGCTCTACAGTTTCTGTGAATGCCAGTTCTGCAGCTGTGGCACAAATTCTTGTTGGCGGTTCCCCCCCCCCCCAAAGGCTGCAGGGTACCCTAAAAAAAGATCAGGAAGGATATTTCTGCCACTCAAGATGGAAATTAACACCCCTCCCCAAAACCACAGTTATAATCTCTGTACCTTTCAGGTTGAAATCTATAACGTCAGGATTAACAGAAAAGAAGAATTTCCCAGGTATAGTTCATTGCTCGGAAAAGGTCCTCAGCAGAGGAAAGATGTTGTCTTTTAGTTGTGTGAGGAGTACGTGTCTCTTGCCTGTATTTATTCTGTGGCGTTAGGTTGCACTTGACCAACGGCAGGCCTAATAGGGTTTTCAGAGTATGCGAAGTATTTAAGAGGTCGTTTCCCCAGTGCTACCGCCCAGTGAGTTTTCTTGGCCAAGCAGGGGTTTGTTGAATCGTGGTCTTCTGCATCTTAGCTCTTCACTCTGCCTACTACACCGCAGTGACTCTCACTCATGTACCTTAAACCGCCCTTACAACAGCCAGATCATCAATGAAGGGTGGTAGATAAGGATTATTGGGAGTGATTTCTGTTGGAAGTCAGCCTTGTTGCACAGATAAGCTGAGCTGTGTTAACAGATGAGTATTTCTGGGTAAATCTTGTGGAGTTGTAGAATCTAATTTGCTTCATGAGTCCTGAAGCAGATCAGACTAACTAGCTGGCCATCCCAGTGAGGGTATAGGATTGACAATAATCAGACTAAAGCAGAAATGCTACCCATCTTTTCCAGTAGTACATTTGGCAGCCTTATGACAGAGTATCTACAGCCAGATATTAGAACCAGGTATTGGAGTCAGTCAATGGTTGTAACGAAAATCAAGAGATTCCAAGCCAGCCTTGAAGAACTGTCCTTGGTGTTTCTGATAAGACTGACCAGCGTGGTGGTTTTGCCCAGATTCCTAGACTGTGAAATATATTGGATATAGTATGCCTAATTATCCTAAGGAACAGCCAAGGCATCATGTTGTACACAAGATCAGTAATCTTGTCCATGATTAACAAATGTATAATAAATGTTTGATTAATGCTTATTTAAACAGCTGCAGTGACATGGGAAGAATTTTCCTCCACCCCAGAGTAGTTTTCTAACTGGAGGCAGAAGCAATGCCTTTTTAAGTAATTTTAAATTGTCTGTTTGGAGATAAGACGGATTGAATGTTAATAGCAAGGAGAATGGGATTGAAAGGTTGCAGTATCTGAATTTATTGTGTTTTATTCGCCCTCCTTATCTGGAAGCCAGACTTTCTAAAGTTAAGTATTTTTCAGCAGATGAAAGGAGAGCTGATGGCATTCTGCTCTATTTGCCTTAACTGTAATTAAGTTAATGATTTCCTCCAGTTGTGATTTTTTTCATATGTTGTCATCATTGTGATGCTACTAAATGACCTCAACTCTGGGCCACATGTGTGCACAATACAGGACAAGAATTCAAGCGCTCACTGCTGAAAACCAAGCAATTGGCTTGGTTCATAACAGCAAAGAGAAAATGAAACGCTGTCTTGAGAACAGAAGAGGGCGTGTGAATTTTACAACAGGTGACAGTGTACAAATGTGGTGAAACTGTAAATTCTGTTCAAGCAGAAAAACCATAGTGTTTACAGAGAAAATGAAATAAAATTTGGCAGTACTTGAAAATCAAAATTTGAGGTGTTTATTTAGAGAAGAAAGGTTTCAGCTTCATGCCATGTGTGGATTGAGTATATGAAACTTAAAGCAAGTCACCCAGCCCAGTGCTGTCTATTCAGACTTAGATTCGAAATTTGAGTCTGCTGGAGATTGAAAAAGGGATTTTTGTATAAGTTCTATTAAATAAGCTGTGAATTTTCTCTGGAGGTTGGACATTCTTTTTCACAAACCACAGATTTCACCTTCGAGGAAGACTGGTTTTTCTGCCTCACAGCATTTTATCTCCTGAAGCATTTTTCTTCCTTGCTGTTGAGGATAACCAAACAGGAAATGGACTAATTATGAGGATAGCCAAATACATAATTATTTTGGAAAATAGGTCATAAAGGAAGAGCAGCCACTGATTCAGGGTCTCTGTCCCAGGGGATATTAATTAGAAGTAACTTTTATTCCGAACTGTTGTAGTTCTGCCAATATTTTATCTGTGGCACTATGTCCAATGGAGTGGGAAAAAAACCTAAGGCCTTTTACTCATTTACTCAAGTCTCAGGTACAAGGTTTATGGAGGTATTGTGTGTCAGTATTATAAAAGAGCTAAGATATTGCATGGTTCTCCTACTCTGTAGATGTTCATAGTCTAGAAACCCTGCTTATACACAAACTGGGAACTGGAACACAGTTGCAGCATCTAAGCCACAAGAAACCCTTGTGGTACTTTGCTTTCAAAAATGAAGTGTCTCCAGGTAACCCTACAGTATGGGGCTCTTCCTTCTCACAGACTCCTCCCTGGGCCCCACCCATTTCCATTGAGCCTCCAAGTTTGGTGGTCGGTGTCTCCCCTGGTAGATTCTCAGCCAAGTTTCTGCACTCCTCAGTCTGTCCCCTTGAGCAGCTTTGAAGTTACCTGGGAACAAGTGATGCAGGTATGGAAGCTTCTGGTGTAGTTAGTGGTGCTGCTGTCAGGCTGGAGATAGGTCAGATGGGACCTCTGTTCTGTTATCTAAGGGTGCCTGATTTGGTAAAGAATGATTGCCATGTGTTGACCCCTGCTTTTCTAGTCTCCTCTGAATAGTACTCTAGTATATCAGATCTTTCTGGCTCTGTAAATGCTAAACTGGCGAATGTTGTACTTTTTTGCGTCCCCGCTCTCCTATCTATTGCAATTCAATTAATGCAACTGTTGTCTCTTACAGGTAGACTGGGTGCAGTGCGATGGTGGCTGTGATGAATGGTTTCATCAAGTCTGTGTTGGCGTCTCACCAGAAATGGCAGAGAACGAAGATTATATCTGTATAAACTGTGCAAAGAAACAGGGGCCAGGTAGTCCAACACATGCGCCACCACCTCATTTCCTGGTGACCTACAAGCTGCCCATGGAGGACCTCAAGGAGACAAGTTAGCAGCTGCTTGGTCTTGCGGGGACTTGAGGGGAATGGAACACTAAGAAGGTGGTGTGAAGCTAACATAGCCACTTGGAATGCTGCACTTCTGTGGACATACAGCCCTACGGCAGAGCTGGCCCCGTATTGCTGGCTTCCCTTATATGAAAGGAATGTCTTGGGCACAGGGGGATTGACCCAGCTATGCAGATAGCACCTGTTGGAAGTCCCAGCCAGGATTTTTACTCCCATGTTTCCTAAGTAAGGTTAAGTGTAATTGCTGCCTTTGGGTTGAGCAGATATCAGGCCCATGGATTTTGCTTCTCTGCTTCAGCAGTTTTAAATTTTGGGCCATTACTCTGAATGCAGAACCAGATGAGTTTGCTGCATAGTGGCAGCTTGATTGCGTGGAGACAATGAAGGCTCCCCTTTCAGCCTAGCCTCTTCATGTAGTTGAGGCACCGAGGCACTGTTGTTATGTGGAGAAGAAACGTGCTTTAAGCACCATGCAGGAGGGGGGTACGAGTAGTGGGGGGGAAAAATAAAACCGTTCCTGTGTTGAAGTTAGAAAGCAAAGGAACTTGAGCTCTTCAAAATGTGGGTTTAGTGTTTGCCCTAATTCCTTTAGGGCACCTCCCCTTCTTGGGGAAAGCTCACACGTACATTAACATGTCGCTGGGATAGTTCCTTAGCAAAACACTCCTTCCTACACTAGTGGCCATTTCCCTCTGTCTTAACCTTTACCAACACCCTGTCATTAAGTTATCTGAAGCAAAGTGAGGCTATCAAAGTAGGTTATCCTGAAGGCATGGGATATGAACAGCACGGACTGAGAATAATCCAGCTTTCTCGCCACTTCAGACTGACATGGCTTTTGTGGAAAACGTCAACTCACAGTTATTGCCAGCGTCGTTGCAGTCACAGTTCCAACCAGCGGTCCACAGATGCAGATTGCAGCCCCTGCTTCCTTGCCTTTAGGTTTCGATGGGTTGCGGGCCTAAGCCGGGCTACCAATCCGCCTTGACCCTTCTTCCCATGCTTTTCTGAAAGACAGGTGGCTTGGGGTGTGTGTCCTGGGTGACAATTGTTTTAGTAAACCCATTTTTTAAAAAAGGACTGGTTTTTACTTTTTTCTATGTCTCGGACTACTGACTTGTTCTACAAAAGAGAGATTATTTTTCTTTGTTTTTATACTTAAACCACGGTTACCAGCAGCACAGAAAAAAAGAGAAAGAGAAAGAGAAAGAGAAAGAGAAAGAGAGAGGCTCACTAAACACAAACCTGCCTGCAGGCATGGTTTTGTTCTGTTTTTATTAAGAAAAACCTACCTTCCTTCCTTCCTTGTAGTACAAGGAATTTAGCAGTTGCTCCCTCACATCTTTGGCCCTCCTGCTGCCTGTGTTTAAATAGGTAAAACATTTCATGTGCAACTTTTGTGTTGGGCTTTGCTCTGTTAGCAAGGTAATTTGGTCCTTGCAGTCTCCCAGTTTATGCTGGCTTTTCTGTAAGTGAGTGGCCGAAACTGGCCATCGTGCTGTCTCCCCCTCCCTCCCATTATCTATTGTGTTCCCATCCTTCTACAGTTCTAGGAGTGCTGTAACTATAGTGTCCAGTCTTATTAGATGCAGGGGTCGGGATTTTCTAAAAGATAAAACTTGTAGTGATCTGCCTTGACTGTTTTGTGTCCCTTCTGTTGTTATCTGATACTTGCAGATTTCACTGACGAGCGACTACATCACAAAGCACTACATCAATTTGTTATGTCTGCACATAATGCACTTTATATAACCAGAATATGTGGGTGAGGAGGGACTCCTTGGGCATTTGCAGGTGCCAGGGCCCATCACTCTCCCTTGGGTACTTGCAGCTTGACCAAAGAAATCAGCGAAGAAGGTAGATGCTCACAAGTTTCTTGTATGTTTCCACCTGATGCTGAAGAGTCAATTAGTTCTCTGTTGTTTCTGAAACACATGGCAAAACAGCTTGCCTCCTCAGTAGCCTGCATTGTACTTGAGAGAACCCCTGGGTGATTGGTTCAATTTTCACCCGTTTATACATATAAATTGCCAAATTGTAAATTGAACTTCGATACCAAAGACACAAGCCTCGTACAGATGGTGACCATAAAATCAGAATGTGCAGTAGGTTCAAAAGTCAATATAGAGTTCCTGGTTCAACAAAACGTCAAACAACATCAGATACTATGTAAAGCAGGCATGTCCAAACTTCGGCCCTCCATATATTTTGGACCACAGCTCTCACAGTCCTTTGACATTGGCAGTCAGCTAAGCTTAGAATTCTGGGAATTGTGGTCCAAAACATCAGGAGGGCCGAAGTTTGGACATGCCTGATCTAATCCAACTCTTGGCCAATTCAGGAGACTCATAGCTAAATCAAGCAGAAATTGTTGCTTTTCTTTACAGCTGGACAACCCATGCATCTTTCTACTGCTTGGCATTTAACAGTTTATGCCTGATGTAAAGTTATATGGGAAGCTCATGTTTATACATTATAACTGTTTTCTGATGTCAGGAAGTATGAATGATGGGATATTCTAGGTTAAGGTCCGTATATTTTTCATCATGGTCTCAGTGACTCAACCAAACAGGATTTTAGCACCTGTGTCCTCTGGAAGACACTAGTTAGGTGGGAACAGCTCTACTCCCTTCTTATGGCTCGAGTAATTGCAGCTTAGCTTGAGGGCACCACTTCTCTTTAGTCCTCTACCAGAGCAGCGGCTTGGTAGCTGCATTGATGATCTGAAGTTTTTTCCATGCTTTTTTTCACTGTTTTTGTTTTGTTTTGGTTTTTGTTGCTTTTTTGGCTTTCTTACATGTGGGTTTGTTGTTGAATATGTTTTATTGGGTTCTTCCATATTATTCTGCTCTTTGCAAGCCTTGCCCTCTCCTATAACCTTTTCAAGAAGGACACTGTCCAAGGGGACTCCTATTGTTACTCCTATTGTCATTTTTGCCTTGGGGAGCACAGTATTTCCTTCCCCAGTTGTGTTTCTGTTGTGTAGATACAACAAGCAGGGACCTATGGTGTCTCATTAAATGGCTCTTTCTTTGGGGAAATTGATGGGCAGCTGGAATAGGCCTATTTACATATGGGTGAATATCCACAAATGTCTTTCTACTGAGCAGGCCTTCCTTTGTCATCCCAGTGCTGTTTAAGGCTGGCAGGATCAGCACCACTTTCCCATTGGTTTGCTCAGACATGATCAACATCAATTTCAGTGCCACCTCTTTGATCCTCTGCTTTCTGTACCGGTCTCCTGGAACTTGGGGGTATATATCTCTGTTGAGTCCAAAGAAACATACCTTGAAATGTCACACTAATGACAAGGGATGTGAAATTTAAGACAGCAAAAGTGATGGCTACCATATCTGCCTCAGCTGGTATGTCCACCTTAATGACTTTCTCGGTTGCTGTAACTGATTTCAGACCTGTATATAGCTGGCCTCTTTCCAGTTGCCCTATCCAGTTTGAGCTTCCATATGGACCTAGTTATGGTGTTGGTTCATCCTTCAACTTCAGTTTCTCCTTATCCATTGTCTGCCATCACTCTTTTGATATTGATTCAACATCACTCTGCCATTTCCTCTGGCTTAGTTTCCTCTGTCAGTCTTTTGTTTCAGCTTTGGCTATATCCTCTATCTTGAACTCAGTATCATATGTTTTTTATGTCCAACATTTGACTCCTGATTTCAATATTGGCACTCTCATGATGTCTGCAGAGGAATCCTGTAATGAGGTTGAGCTTAAGGAACTGGACAAGCCAAATCCTGACGGAATCAGTTTGACCCTAGAGATCCTCAACCCTTAGGGAACCAGGAGCCTGCGCCTGTAGATTCTGGACCTTTTTGGACCTAGGAACCTGAGCCTGCGAGTGATGGGATTTCAGGAACAGAGTCTGAGGAAGATGTGGGATGACTTTCCAGCCCTCAGGAATGAAGATGGCTAAATGTGCAAGCCTGAATTGAAGCCACAAAGTGTCAGTGGAGGTCTCCTTGTGAGTCAGTGGTCTCTTCACAGATGGGCTCTTTTTCCTAAGAAAACTCAGAGGTCAAATCCTGCAATTGGATTCTTTCCTTGCCACGTAAATACCTACAGTTGTGTGGCACATAGAGCTGTAATACTACAGCTAGAATATTTATTAATTTATTTTGTATCATTTGTAGGCGGCTTTTCTCCCATCGATGAACCCACAGGGAGAAAGAGTCTGCAGGCGGCTGGAGGCAGCTCACCTGACAGGCTCTGCCTTGATTTTTGAACCCTTTTCTCTGGATCGCCTAGGTCGTCTTTGACTGTTTAGGGTGTTTCTTGGACTATGGTTTTGAATTGCCTTGCATGGTTGTCTGCTACTGTGAGCTTTACAATTGCTGCTTCTACGTCTTCATTCTCGGTCTGGAATTTTATTAGCCAGCAGATTTGCTTACCTCACCAAAGGTGGGTCAGAATGACCAGCTTGAAGACATCTCCCAGAGCTCTTTCATATTGAGTGTTAGATGATATACTTGGTGCTAGCTTTATCTCATAGGATGATTTGCCACAAAATACTTTTGTGTGTCTTCCCACAAAAGAGCCCTGAAAGGACTTACTGATCTTATGCACAACAGGATTCTCCATCCAGAACTCTCATGCCCTACATAGACCTCACAAGTGGGACCCATCCTCTGCTCTTGTGGTTCCAGAGAGCAATTGTATTGTTATACTGTACTCACCATCTGCAATCTCAGTTTCCAACTCCATATGGGTACTCACCCTTGTTGAGATTGTACTCCTATCACTCAGTGATACTGATCTTGTCAGCACACTTCTCCTGAACACGATGTAGCCTTTATGTGGTGTGACTTTGACTTTCTTACTATTCTTAATGGTACAGTTGTACCAATCAACAGATTCATCAGCACCATTTCATTTGCCTGCCTCTTCAGTCAGTTTCTTGTTTTGCAATTGATATGTGAACCCTTTGTACTAATGGCATCCTCTGAGCCTCATCTTCTCTCATGAAAGATGGTTTTGCTTGACTCTGCAGCATGCACCTTCAAATTACAGTAATACCTTGCTTTATGAGCATAATTCATTCCGGAAACATACTTGTAAATCAAAGCATTTGTATATCAAAGCGAATTTCCCCATAAGAAATAATGGAAACTCAAATGATTTGTTGTGGGCCCCCATAGACCATATACTGTACACACAAAATGCCAAAACTCACAAAAGAAGTTGGCTTGATGCCCATGACCACACCATGGTTTAGGTACCTGGCTGTGGAATCTGCTGTGCTTGGGACTAACAACTGAATTTTACTCTGTGTTTTTAATGTGACAATAATAAAATGCAATTTGTAACCTTAGACATAATTAATTAGCTGCCCCATGACTAGAAATGGTTTAAATAATAAGAAAGGATGTTGAAAACAAATTAAAGAGAAATATAATGAAAAATAATTCAAACTCCTAATTTGCATTTGAAAAATGTTCCTGGCTGGTGCAAGGGAAACATCCCTTCCACTCTCCTCCCTCTGCTTTTGAGGCTGCCATAGAGGGAACCTTTCAGACAATTGCTCACAATCCAGCAAGGGGAGGGGAGAGACAGCATTGGCTCACTTGTGGTCAAGTGACTTGCTCCAGTTACTTGTATTGCAAGACATTGCTTGTTTATCAAGGCAAAATTTAATGTTTGCTTGTCTTGTAAAACGCTCTTAAACCAAGTAATTCTTAAACCAAGATATTACTGTCTATGCACTCCTGTTTGATTCATCTTACACGAGCTTTCGTGCTACAAATATTGCTTTGGCGTGGTATGTCTCTCCTCTCAAAAGTTGTGTTCAGTTTTCATCTTGATTAAGGCATCTTACCTGCATTTTGCTGTTTCCTATTTTCTCAGCTAAAGTATGGATTTCATACTTATTTATTTATTTATTTTTGCATTTATATACTGCTCCCATTTCCCAAAGGAACTCTGGGACTTGAAAATTCAGAAGGGCAGTAGCCTTTTATATTTCCAGGATTGCTCTTTCTGTCATTCTCACCCCCCCCCCCGATATACTGGTCCACAATGGGGCCTTCATGTCTATCACAACACATTGCTCATTGGATCATAGGCTGCATCTAGCATCCCAGATGGTTTGCTTCCTTTCTCCTAATAGAGTGAGAAACTACTCTTACTAAATTCATCTTTATGTTTGTGGCACTTTTGCATAGGATCCCCTTACCTGATATTTGCTGGGCAGTTATATAGTCCAAGCATCTATGTTCATTTGGCATTATCACCTGAATGTTTGAACAAAGGTTGATGCTCCTTTTGGAAGAACTGTTTTGTTATCAATCTTGACTTGACTCCACCATTCTCTGGTAAGCTATCGCCCATTTGGATGAGTCACAAAGACCACAAAAAGGATATATTTCAGTCCAGTGGAAATTGATTCTTCATGTGATTGATCATTTTTGAACTCTTGCAACCTTCCCTCCTTTTCTCTTGGTGTTTGATGTTGGTGATACAGTAACCCCCCACCTATCGCAGGGATTAGGGACCCAACCCAACCCGCGATAATTGAAAATCTGCAATGTGCGCATACTGGGTTGGTTTGGGACTGTGGGCCCTGCCTGGAGACCCTTACACTTAGCTGAGGCCTGGTGCTACCTGAACGGGCCTCCAATGGCCTTCCTGGGCCTGTCGGAGGCCCCAGAAGTGATTTTCAGCAATCCGGAAGTCACTTCTGCTTTCCCAGAAGTCACTTCTGGTTCATTGGAAAGCACTTTTGGGGCAGCGCCAGGCCTGGGGTAAGTACAGGAGGCATGAAACAGGCCCATCCAGCTTACCCCAGGGGGCCTTGCCTTTCATATACTGCGGTCCCACAATATCCTGGGACCGCAGTATATGAACCGCAAAAGGGCGGGGAAACACTGTAGACCAACACTGAAGAGCTTTAAGTTGAGGTGCATTTACTCCTGTGCAGTAGGAAATGGAGATGGAGTTTCTGACTAACTGCTTGGATATTCCTTATGGTCCTTGGCTCATATATGCAGAAACCTCATTTGTGAGTTCACAGACGGCTCAGAGGACCATTTAAAGGAGTCTTGTCATTACACCTGATAACTGTTCTTTCAGTAACAAATATAATTAAGTTAAAACAAATTTTGGTTCTTTTTTCTGTTTTGATGCAGATTTGGTATAATGCATGTTCAGTATCACAATCTCACATTACTTTCTGCCATTTTCAGTAGTATTTCCCTGGCTTTCAGCCCTTGGGGGATGGAAGCGGGGTGGAGCCTGCTTTCAAAATTATTATTTTCTGGGTTTGCCCTCTTTGTAATGAGAAGATGGTGAGATTGGTGTTACCCCAAAGGTTACACAGATGGTGCTGCAATTGGTCCATGATATACTGTTTGCAAGATTATACATAAGACCTACCCAGAATGTTGTCACACAACTCAACCCTCCACTTGGAAGACCTTTGATCCTGCTGCAAGATGTGCTGATGACATTTGGTGTTGATGCCTTTAAAAGGGGATTGGGCAGATTTCTGAAAGAAAAGTCCATAGCTTTTTACTAGTCATGATAGTGATAAGTATTATCTCCAGTCTTGAAAGGAGGTTACCTCAAAGTGCCAAATGCAAGGGAGTGGTATCAGAAGACAGATATCTAGTTTATCTAGTTTCCTCATGTGCTCTCATGCTTTAAGTAGATTGACCTTTTGATAGAATTGCTATGGATATGGTTGTTCCTTTGGTCAAATCAGCTGGAAGCCATATGGATGTATTGGTTATCATTGATTATGCCACATGGTACCCCAGAGCAGTTCCTTTAAGGAATACCATGGCCAAGGTCTTGCCAAAATAGTTGATACCCATATTTTCTAGACCAAGATTTCTCAAAGATGTCTTGGCAGATTAGGGGTCTAGCTTAATGAGTTCTCCCTTTAAACAGATGTGCCAGATGTCAGGGGTGACTCCCCTGCAAACAACAATATATCATCCCCAACCAAATGGGTTGGTAGAAAGATTTATCTGAACTTTTTAAGGGCATGTTGAGAAAGTTGGTAGGAGAGAAACCTCGCCAGGGGTGCACCTTGCTAGCACCCTTGATGTTTGCACTTTGAGAGCCACCACAAGCCTCTGTGGGATTCTCACACTTTGAGCTACTTTATGGAAAGAACCCAAGAGGAATCTTAGATCTGTTAATGGAGAAATGGGAAGAAGCGTAAGATCAAACTAAACTCATGTTAACAGTAGTTAATGGAGATATGAGGCCATCTAGGGAAGCCCAAGAGTAATTGAGCAAAGCCCAATGTACCCAAAAAAGGATGTATGATAAGGTGAAACCATGACAGTTTGAGCCAGGACAGCAGGTGCTAGTATTCTTCCATTCTGACAAAGTTAAGCTCTTTGCAAATTGGCAAGGCCTTTACAAAGTCATCAGAAAAATGGTCCACAGGATGTACATGTAATTATTGCACTGGCTATGAAGAGAGACAAGGGGAAGAAGTGGGTACTCTTAACGGTGAACCCTCATGACAACATCCCCAACATCTATGGTACTATTGGATGGCATGTATTTTGTAGCCCAGTACCCACTACATACAGGTGAAACTCGAATAATTAGAATATCGTGCAAATGTGAATTTATTTCAGTAAGTGAACTCAAAAGGTGAAACTAATATATGAGATAGACTCATTACATGCAAAGCAAGATATGTCAAGCCTTTGGTATAATTGTGATGATTCTGGTATATAGCTTATGAAAACCCCAAATTCACAATTTCAGTAAATTAGAATAGTGTGAAAAAGTTCAATATTCTCAAAGGGTTCCACTCTAATCAGCTAATTAATCCATAACGCCCGCAAAGGGTTCCTGAGCCAGTTTAAATGGTCTCTTCGGGAACGACTGCTGACCTGACAGTTGTGCAGAAAACCATTATAAGGAGGGAAAGCCCCAAAAAGTACAGATTGCGAAAGGGAAACGTGTGGAAGAAAAACGTGCACAAGCAGCAGGGATGACTGCAGCCTGTTAAGGATTGTCATGAAAAGGCCATTCAAAAGTGTTGGGGACAGGCAGTGGACTGAGGCTGGAGTTAGTGCATCAAGATCCACCACACACAGCCGCTCCTGAACACTATTACTCAGTGGTCCAAAGTCCTCTTTTCTGATGAGAGCAACTTTTGCATCTCATTTGGGAACCAAGGACCAGGAGTATGGAGGAAGAATGGAGAGGCACACAATGCACAATGCTTGAAATCCAGTGTGAAGTTTCCATGGTCTGTGTTGATTTGGGGAGCCATGTCATCTGCTGGTGTTGGTCCACTGTGCTTCATTAAGTCCAGGGTCAATGCAGCTGTCTACCAGGAGATTTTGGAGCACTTCATGCTTCCTTCCACAGACGAGCTTTATGAGAATGCTCACTTCATTTTCCAGCAGGACTTGGCACCTGCCCACACTGCCAAAAGTACCAAAACCTGGTTTAATGACCATGGGATTACTGTGCTTGATTGGCCAGCAAACTCACCTGACCTGAACCCCATAGAGGATCTATGAGAAAGATGAGGGACATGACACCAAACAATACAGCAGAGCTGAAGGCCACTATTTAAGCATCCTGGTCTTCCATGACACCTCAGCACTGCCACAGTCTGATAGCATCCATGCTACACCGCATTGAGGCAGTAATTGATGCAAAAGGGGCCCAAACCAAGTACTGGGTACATATGCATGCTTATACTTTTCAAAGGTCCAATATTGTTCTATTTCCAATCCTTGTGTTATTGATGTCATGTACATCCATCCATCCATCCATCCATCCATCCATACATCCATCCATCCATCCATCCATACATACATACATACATACACCTTTATTGGCATTAAAACAGAGAAAATAGAACACAACCAAAACAGTGACGGGAGAGCATTGTCAAATAAAACAATAGGTAAAAGACCAAAAGGGGATGCACTCTCATTTCTTATTAATAACGGCTACTAGAAAATCTGCAACTTGTAAGGTGACCCATTCAGAATTGTCACGAAGTAAAAAGCTTGTGAATTCCTCTGGGGGGGCCAGGGAACATAGACATAATTGGATCTAAAAACTCTGCGTAACCTAGTATGGGCAAGGCAATGGCACAGTATATGAGGGACTGTGTCCGGTTTGAAATGGCAAAACTTACAGAGCCTCTGGGATGATGGTATACCCAGGTATCTTCCTGTCATGTAATATTCTAATTTTCTGAGATTGTGTATTTTGGATTTTCATAAGCTGTACACCATAATCATCACAATTATACCAAAGTAAGGCTTGACATATCTTGCTTTGCTTTTAATGAGTCTATCTCATATACTAGTTTCACCTTTTGAGTTGACATACTGAAATAAATGAATATTCGCATGATATTCTAATTTCACCTGTATGTCCGTCTTGTATGTGGGAAAAAACATTTAAAATATACAAGACAGTTGGAATGAACAGCCTCTGGAATTTTTCTCATGGGTCTTAATAAAGGTTCCCTATATTTAGGTGAGTTGGGTACTGTGGACATTGACATTGTTGATTGACGTTGGGAGGAACCATTTGGTGGTCTGGTATCCTGAGAATAAATGTACATACTGTAGTTCATTTGGGTTTTTGATAACTCCAATGAAGAAATATGTTAAGTTATGGGATCTGTGTTACTATTTTCATTAATACAATGAGCATGTTGTGTTCATAGCTTATTTGCTTACTCAAATAACATGTGAGATTTTTAGAAAAAAATAAAACAGAACTCTTGACTAGGGGATAGCTTGATCTATACTGGTCTGATGTCAAGGAGGACAAAGTTGATGTCACATTTGTAATACCAGCTTGGTGAGGTCCATAGAAGTTTAGGCTTGGGTTCAGATCCCTAATCGGTCCTGGAAACCCAAGCAGGGATGGCAATGAGAAAACCACTCTTTAAATACTCAAGTACTGTATATACCTGAGTATAAGCTGAGGCCCCTAATGTAACCCCCCAAAACTGGGAAACGTATTGACTCAAGTATAAGTTGAGCACATTTTTTCATTATACTTGAGTATATACTGTATAATGGCCAAGCTCTAAAGGGGCTGGGGGTAGTAATTGTCAACATGTGCTGGGATTGTGGAGGCAATTAGGGAGTTAATAGCATAGAGTAAACTCCCTGATTGCCTCCAGGCTCCCAGCACGCTTTGCCAGTTACTATCCCCAGCCCCTCTAGAGCTTCATAACTACCGTAAGTCCCCTTATCCCCAAATCTTTCCAGATTTCAAGGGGTTCCCTAAAATTGCTTTGGTAAGGTACCTCCGCTACTTTGGAGTCCCAAGGGAAGTAAATTTTGATTGCATATTTTTAAAAATAATCTTTGAGAGCATATTTTTTTTAAAAAAATATGCACTCAAGAATTACTTATCTTTGGGGCACTAAAGTAGCAGGGGTACCTTAAGAAAGTGATTTTAGGGAACTCCATGAAATTTGGAAATATTGGGGGATAAGGGGGCTGAGTGATGAAGCTCCAAAGGGGGTTCCCCTAAACCTTATTGGAATCATATGGGAAGCTGCAGCAGCCTTATCTCCCACCTGATCAGCTTCGGAGTAGGTTTTTTTCCTAGGGACTTGCCCTCCACCGTCCTCCCCAAGCCCTCCGAGCACCTAATTTTACCCCAAAAACCTGGGAAACGTATTGACTCGAGTATAAGTCGAGGGTATTTTTTTTTCAGCCAAAAATATGGGCTGAAAAACTAGACTTATATTCAAGTAAATACAGTATTTCACTTTGAAAATCTGATTAGGGTCACCACGTCAGATGTGAAATGACAGTACAGAAATGACATCTTCTTTGCAACAATTATGTTTCCCAGTGTCTAAAAGTACTTTAATTTGGGCAGATTTCACTGTTCTGTTCTCCTTTGCCACTGATGGATGGATAATGAAAAATGGTTGGGAAGGCTGAAAGAACAGTTCTCTTTGTTCTAATGTCTCACTAAAACTTGAAACAGTCAAGATATCCAGAGAAAAAGGCACCACCATGTTGTTGGGCATGTAGATGTCTAATTGTCAACCTCTGCTGACATACACTGGGCAGAATCCTATTACACTTAGGCATTCCCAACTCAATATACAACAGATAGTGACTATAGATTTCTGAACTTGTGAAGTTGTGCTTATTTTCTTCCAAAAATAATGCTGTTTGCTTGTCTATACACTGCCCAGAGTAGTGTGAATTCACTAGTTGAGTGGTACATATACATACATGCATACATACATACATACATACATACATACATACATACATACATACATACATACATACATACATACATACATACATACATACATACATAATTGCAAAACAAAATTTTAAGGTATGGATTAATGCAACCATCATCCAGGGCTCTGTAGACAGCAATGATGAAGTTGATTCTGGGAGAAGGACAATAGGAACTGTCATGTAACATAAGTGCATGGCCCTAGTTTGGCTGCTTTGATCTATAAAGCCCCATATTATCTTCTGCCAACATTCCTGCCAAGAAAACTCCATGGACGTGGGATCACAAAGAGACAGTCATGACTGTAACAACACAGCAACAACAACTTTTGCCAGCAGCTCTCTGTGGCCTCAAGCTGCTTAGGTTTCTTCTGGAAAGGACAGGAACTAAACCTGGGACATTTTCCGTATTCTGATTCCCAATCAGCTACAGGCATTCCTTGTTTTCAGGAGAACTAGAACTTACACAGATTAATTTTCATTATTATGTAGATAGACATTTAAATGAAATTGCCTCAGTTGTATCAATGGAAGGTGCAGGAATCTGGTCTCTAAAGATGTCATGCTCTGACTATTTGATGCAGAAACCAGGCTCCTGTAGTCTATTACTTAATGAATAAAAAGGCATGACATGTTTAAACACCCAAACAAAACAACCTGCAAAAGAATTGGAATTTCCAGAACCAAGGGCATTTTCAGGGTGTTTTTCTTTTTTGATTGGAGGAGACCCGAATAGATGTTGTTATGGACAGGCCCAGCTCCCATGTTAATCACCCCCCTGCATTGGCTGAAATCCTGTCCCACTAGAGTTGGCTGATTGTAAGATCCTTGGATTCATATAGATTTATCCTATAGTTGCACCTTACCACACTAATGTATTGTTGCAACTAGAGTAGCCCATTTTTACTGTTGCGGAACAGTAGCAACTATAATGGTTCCTATGTACGGGTGTGAAAGCTGGATGTGCAAGAAAGCTGACAGAAAAAATTGTTTTGTTTGAAACATGGTGTTGATGGAGAGTTTTGCAGATTCAGTACCTTGTGCTGCCTTTCAGAAAGATAAACCAGTGAATCCTAGATCAAATCAAAACTGAAATACCTCTGGAGGCAAAAATGTTGCAACGGAGGCTGCCCTACTTTGGGCACATCATGAGAAGGTAGGATGATTTGGAAAATAATTCCGGGAAAGGTTGAAGCCAGCACGACGGACTGACTCCTTAAAGAAATTATAGGCTGGAGTTTACAAAAGCTGAAAGGGGCAGTTGAAGGCAGGGCATTTTGGAGATTGTGCATTCACAGGGTCACTATAAGTCAGGGTTGTCTTGATGGCAAATGACAACAACAAACAGTCTTGGATGAAGCCCCTGTAAATATAATAACTACCATATTTGTTTTCTAAACATTGTTGATAGATAGCACCTTCATTTTTTCCCTGAAGTTCCTGCATTAAGGCATAAATATGGGTTCCTTTGATCACAGCAGCATTTTTAAACTATTCAGTGGTACATGTGTGAATGCACATGTGAACCCTTCAGTTTTGAGTGGGAGGATAAGAAAAATTGTTTTCTTTTCTCTCTCAGTATTGTTAATAATTTTGCATTAAAAGTCGTTATTTATTTATTTATATTATTTATTTATTTAGGAGCTTATATACCGCCCGTCTTCCTGAAGGAACTCCGGGCGGTTTACAACAAGAGCATAGCACAGCCCTCAAAGCTAGCCAAGTAGGAATTTGAGTCTAATCAAATTGACTGATATCAACCCAAAACACTTAAAAGAGTCAAGAGATGGGGGTAGAATGTGGGAGAGATTATACATTTGTGTGTGCTTCTGCACAGATGGCAAAAGGAAGGAGGGGGGAGATTTACGGGCAGCTAGAGAGGGCTCCCTTAGTAAAGATCATCAAAAGTCCTGTGTAGTTTATTGTGCAGCCATGGGGGTGGGGGGTGGATGAAGGAATGTGGGTTGGGCGAAGTCTAGAATTACACCATTGCAGAATAGATTTTTTTCTACCACTCTTTAAATACCCGGTACCTTTTTACTATTGCTTTCACGTTTCCTCTATCAACCAGGTCCCTGACAGCACATTTCTTAAGGTAACAGTTTAATGTTGTATTTATTCTTTGCTGGGTTTAGCTGTGCTGTGACTGTGATAAGTATCTCTCTCTGTGTTGCCTAACAGTCTTCGTTTGCATCTCTTTTTGTCTCTTGAACTTCTTATTACCTTTTAATTTTTAAAGGTTTCTTTTCCCTTTTGGCTATAAACTTGAGTTCAATTATCTGGAGTTGTTTGAAGTGCAGCACTCCTTTGTTACAAGGAATAATTTTTACAACAAACAAAGGATTAATGATTTGACTTGAATGAATGAATGAATGAATGAATGAATGAATGAATGAATGAATGAATGAACCAAAGGACCAAAATGTTGATGGAGGAAGCCAGAGCTAAGTTACCAATCAGCTGCTGCAGCTCTTATCATAGAATCATAGAGTTGGAAGAGACCTCTAGGGCTATCCAGTCCAACCCCCTGCCATGCAGGAACCAGCATCACAGTATTTCCAAAGGATGGCCATCCAGCCTCTGCTTAAAAACTTCCAAAGAAGGAGACTCCACCACCCTCTGTGGCATAAGTTCTGCAACTACTATTTCCCTGAAGCTATTCTGTGGTGGCAGTAGATTTGGAAAGATCCTTCTACACATGAAAATACCTGTTTGTCATGTGGTAGACAATAGACTTATGTGTACTGTGGAGACGCGTGGTTGAGTTGTTAAACTGAAGCACCGATTCTGCCCACAACCTGAGTTCAATCACAACAGTACCAGGCTTAAAATACTAAGGCTGCCCAGGTCAAGGCTGATTCAGCCTTCCATCCTTCCAAAGTCAGTAAAATGAGTACCCAGCTTGCTGGGAGGTGGTGGAATGTGCCACATGGATAGTTGATTTCTAAACTGCCCCAAGAATACATTAACCACCATGGGGCAGTTTAGAAGCAGCACATTGGGCAGGTCTAGAGGGAGAGGAATGTGCTCCATACACAAGATACAAAATGTCTTGTAAAATGCTACAATCTCGGAATGAAGTGTCATGAAAGAACATTCATTTGAAATAGCCACAGACCATGAAGCATGGTCCCAAAAGAGAGCTGGTATTTTCGAGGAGTCGAAAAGGACTGAATGCAATAGTTGGGTGTTCACATAACTAGGTATCTGATGATATTTCAGAAACACTTGTGCTGTTCAGACAGAGCTCCCAGCTGTCATAGCAAGAAGCTGCCACGAATACTTAGCTGAGTTTGGGTTCAGCCTCTAAAGCAGGAATGGGGAGGCATTGGTTTCCAGGTGTTTTACACTTCAACTCCCAGCAGCCCTTGCCAGCATGGGTTATGGGAAATGTCATGGTAAACACAGAAAAGCTGCCTAGATGCCCTAAGCACATCTGATCTCGCCTGATTTCGGAAGCTAAGCAGGGTCAGCCCTGGTTGGTACTTGGATGGGATACCTCCAAGGAATACCAGGTGCTGTAGGCACCTGGAGTAGGAACTGGCAAACCACTCCAGTATTCCTGCCAAGAAAACTCCATGGATATGGAGTCATGAAGAGTCGGTCATGACTGTAACGACACAACACACACAAACACAGAAAGCTAAAGCCTCTTTCCCCCTCTCTAAACATCTCTGCTCATTGCTGACTTCTTCAGCCTGTTTTTTGACAGCAGGATGTGGCGTCAAATAAGTAGGCACAACTGTACATAATTTGTATACTAGTACAGTCTGGTTGCATGAAAAGATTTGTTTCTTGCAGAATTCTGCCTTTTTCTCAGAGCCAGACCGTAGAGTTGTAGGAGCATTAATCCATATAGCATAATATCATCAGCTTCTAAGATTTCAAGCAGGATTCTTTTTTAGCTCTGAATTGAGATTCTTGGCCTTCAGGCCTTAACACATATCTAGCTTCCCAAAATTAGTCAAGATCGGTGTGTCAGCACGAGTGGTGGCAATTATCTTAAATGCTGATGCTTACAGTATTCCTGCCAAGAAAACTCCATGGACATGGGGTCATAAAGAGTCAGTCATGATTGTAACGACGCAACACACACACGTATGATACTAATGCTTTGCAGCCCAAAATGTTCACCCTACTGGGATGTCTCAATTAGCCCTTCTAATAGTTGATGGATCTGTAGTGATCGGCCTACATAGTATTCATCCTCTTCCCATGGCTTATTAAATGCCAGGGTCTTATTTTCCCCACCCCAAAGCATTCATTGAGAAAGAACTATCGCCTTCTTCAATTTATGCAGCCAGCAAGTTGTCTTGCATCTTAGGTGTGATGCAGGTCATTTCCCCGTATTTCCTCCTACCAAAGGCATTTTTCTGCAGCCTTGTTCTTTAGCACTTAGGATAATTCCATTTCCTTTCCTCTTCTCGTGGTTCAAGGCAAGGCTGGTCAAAGTAGACCTCTTTAGTTGCTATTGAGCTTCAGTTCCCAGAAAGGCCTACTCAGCAGAGCCAATGGTGAGAACTGCTGCAGTTCAACAATTTCTGCAAGGCTGCTTTTTGTCCACTCCTAACTTTAGGAAAACCACTTAGCTGTGAACCAGACCTTTGGTTGTTGTTTTTTAAGTCAGAGTTCCAGTGGAGTAATTGACCACCAAGAAACAACACTAGGACTTAGAGTGGTGTGTGTGTGTCACATACGGTATTGGAATGCCTACATTATGCTTTCTGATATTGATGACTAGATTTGATCATCCCTAACTAATAGCCATGCTGGTTGTGGCTAATTGGAGTTGAAGTCAGAAAAACACCTAGAAGGTAACAGATTGGGAAAACCTGAAATAAGGCATGAAGGTATTTAGAAATAGTTTTTTAGCCATATCTTCTATGACAGTGCATCTGTCAAGGAAACACAGCACTGTTTTCCATGGAGACCTAGTCCATTGAAGAGAATTGTGGAATATTTTCTAACATGTACATTTGGAACAGTTGAGAGACCTCTTGGGTCTCATTGTTGCCTAAATTCTTCAAATATATTGTTAAACCTGTGAAAATTCCTAGGGGCTAGCAATGTGCAGCTCACTTGATAATGTGTGTGTGAAAGAGTGTGTTTGAATGTGAAATAAGAAGCAAATATAGACTTCCCAACATTATTGTCAAAACTAGAATTATGGAAATTAGACACCCTATGATAGACCAATAAAAGCAAGCCTTGTAATATAATACTGGTGTCATCTATTATAAAAATCACAGGCTGTAGACCAATGGTTACCAAAATTGGGGCCCAGATGTTCTTAGACTACACCTCCCAGCAGCTCTGATATTGGCTGTGCTAACTAAGCCTTTGGAAGTTATAATCCAAAGGTCTATGTATCACTGGTCCCTACCAAGATCATCCTTGCCTGTTTAATAATTTAGCATTGATCATAATGAACTCCTCCTCTTCTTTGTTCCCATTTTTCTACTTGATGACAGAGGAAGTACCTATATATAAAAGTTTTTCTACAACTATTCTATTGCTATGGACCAAAATTTGAGAATTCTGTATCAGAATTCTCCCTTTTTTGTTTTGTTGTTTGTTTGTTTTCAGGGGCAAACCTGAAGACTGGCAATCAGGCCATAATGAATTTTGTTTATTTATCAGTATGTTTAGCATCTGCTTATTTAACAAATTAAAACATCCATATTCTACTTACTATTGTTAAAAGAAGCACTGCTGTCAAACATGCAGTTGAGTAATAATAGCAACTAAAGCTATCACATGAGGGAATTGCAGTGAAGACAATGGCAAAATAATAAATGAAATGCTACTACTGTATAGTACTTGGATTTGAAACATAAAATCTATACGAAGCAAAGGGAAAATTTACAAGACCTGTAAGGACTCCTAAGACACCATCTCCTCCAGCACAACAGCCATTCAAAGCTGGAGAGACCAAATCCCCACTCTTAACTCTCACCAAACTCAAGTCAAAAATTTATGTATGTTTTGTATTGTTTTGCAGCACAAATGTTGTCTTTGCAATATCAAAAGGCGGCACCATAGGCCTTTCAATGCATTAATTACAAGAGAGTGCAGGCAGTTTAGCAACAGCTCTGGGAACCCCCAGCCCAAACATGTCATTTTTCATCCTTGGAGGGGAGTCTAAAACAAAGAGTTTGTGACACTAGCAATATATAACTAGCATGACAATCTAGTTATAGAGAAAATGAGGCTTCCCTGTAGTTGGAGAAGAACAAACCAGCTCACCCATGTTACTGTGCACGTGACACCCTTCAATATGTATGAAAGAAGATCTTGTGCTGGCAAGAGGGAATCCGTTGATGTATTTGGTGAATGTCATTTAGTTTTTAAAAATTCTTATTCATTTCATACTTTTTAACAGGTAATAATTCTATTACATTGGTACCCCGACTTAAGAGCAGCGCGACTTAAGAGCAATTTGACTTAAGAGCGGAAAACTGTTGCTGTTTTAACTGCAGCCTTACAAATTTTAGATATGGTCTGCTCGACTTATTTTTTTATTTTTTAAACTTTTTTCCAATTTTTTAAATAGATACCCCAACTTAAGAGTAGTTCGACTTAAGAGCATGATTTTGGAACAGATTAAATTCGTAAATTGAGGTACCACTGTATTTATATTCTGCTTAGTACTGTATCCTTATGTGTCTATACAAGTTTCTGGTGCTTCTGACACAAATAAAGAAAAGACCAGTTCAGATCACCTTCAGAGTACACCCATGAAAAGATATACTAATTTTTTACGAAATGAGAGGGGTTGTACTCACTTATGTGATATACTGTACATGCTACTTTTTATCATAGGAAAAATTGCTAGAGACTGCATATAGTATGGAAAATAAATAATAACAGTACATTGAAATATTTTGATTGCTTTTATAACAGCATTGGAAACTATACATTTTAAAGCCTGTTACCAACACTTTGGGAATTCTGAGGAGTAATTTATTTTAAAAATGGGGGGGGGAATCAAACCAAACATTCCATACAGCTATTAAAAACTTACCAAACCAGTTTGACTCCCTATTTCCACTCTCCTATGAACTAGGAAGGAGGCCTGGACGTAAATCACTGTATGGTCATTTTAAACTTGGGATGGATGGTTGGATGGCACTAAGAAAGCCATTCCTTAAGTATCTCACACATTCTCAAAATCCTGTTCGGGTAGCTATGAGTTGGTTCTGACTTGATAATGATGACGCATAACATAGGGTTCAGGAGGTAGCTGACTACTGATAAGAGCCAGATTGTGTTTCTTCCTCATGTACAGCAAGTAATGTTGGTTATCTAATAGGAAGAACAAAGGAAAAGTTGATATGCAACTCATACTATCGATGGAAGTGGATGAAGCAATCATCTTGCAGTAATTTACCTGGAACTTGGGGAGTAAACCATGTATTCAGTGGGTATTAGTTCTGTATGCCCATCCAAGGGCAGATTTTGGAAATGTTAATGTAAAACTCACACACTTAATATTAATTTGTCTCAATATCAATTTAGTGATTTTTGGAAAGATTAGTTGCTAGTAGTGTGTTTATGTTAATTTTGACGAAAAATGCTTACCAAAAATTGTTACATTACAATTTTACCCCATTAGTCTCAAAGCAACATAATTTTTTTACTCTAATATTAAATATTACTCTAATATTAAAAATATTGAAATAATGCTAGTTAGTTGTTAAAATTATAATGCATCATAGGTAATAGATTATTTTAATGAATTACAGTGGTACCTCAATTTATGAATTTAATCTGTTCCAAATGCATGAAAGTTGAACTACTTTTAAGTCAGGGTACCTATCTAAAAATGGAAAAATTAAGTTAAAAAAAAGAAAAAAAAAGAAAAAATGTAAGTAGAGCAGACCATATTTAAAATTTGTAAGGCGGCAGTTAAAACGACAACAGTTTTCCGCTGTTAGGTTGAATTGCTCTTAAGTTGAGCTGCTCTTAAGTCAGGGTACCACTGTATATTCAAACTGTGCAAAGGCTTGTAACAACAGAAATTTGTAGCATGCTTTTAATAACCCATCTCTCCCCACACATATGTCTTACTAAATGACACGTACATCACAGAATGATTCATACTATACAGTTATTTTCTCATGATTGATTACATACATAAATAAATAAATAATAAGACAGCATTGTAGTAAGGTAAAAACAGTTCATAAGAACATAAGAACATAAGAAGAGCCATGCTGGATCAGGCTAAAGGCCCATCTAGTCCAGCTTCCTGTATCTCATTTTGGGAGCGCATGAGACTAGATATCTGTCTCCTGATACCATTCCCCTGCATCTGGCCCTTGAACTACCCTGGTTTAAAGCCTAGAGATTACATATCTCCATCATGGTTTGTAACCCGTGATGGACTTTTCCTCTAGGAATCTGTCCAATCCCCTTTTGAAGGCATCCAGGCCAGATGCCATCACCACATCCTGTGGCAGGGAGTTCCATAGACTTACAAAAAAAAATATTTTCTTTTGTCAGTTCTTACTCTCCCAGCACTCAATTTGAGTGTATGTCCCCTAGTTCTGGTATTTTGAGAGAGGGAGAAGAGCTTCCCTCTATCCACTTTACTCATACCCTGCATTATTTTGTATGTCTCAATCATATCCCCCTCAAGCGCCTTTTTCCAGACTAAAGAGGCCCATTGTTTTAGCCTTTCTTCATAAGGGAGGTGCCCCAGCCCAGTAATCATTTTAGTCTTACCTTTTCCAGTTCCACTATGTCTTTCTTGAGATGCGGTGACCAGAATTGTACACAATACTCCAGGTGGGGCCTTACTATTGTTTTGTTTAACGGCATTATAATGTTGGCTGTTTTATTTTCAATCCCCTTTTGATAATCCCTAGCATGGAATTGGCCTTCTTCACTGCTGCCACACATTGGGGAGACACCTTCATGGAGCTGTCCACCAACACACCAAGATCTCTTTCCTGATCCGTCACATAACTCAGAGCCCATGAGTTGATAGATGAAGTTTGGATTTTTGCCCCAATATGATTACTTTACATTTGGTTACATTAAAACATTTGCCATTTCTCAGCCCACTCCCCCAGTTTGGAGAGATCCTTCTGGAGCTCTTCCAATCTTCTCTGGTTTTTACCACACGGAAAAGTTTTGTGTCATCTGCAAACTTGGATAAAGATCCCTGTCTCCAGGTCATTTATGAACAGATTATCCCAGGAAATCTTAGATAAGGGAATTTCCCTTCACTTGTTGATTGCTCCATGGGATAAAGATGATAATTTATCAGCAAAACTCCAGAAAGCACACGACCTGGACAAGTAATTTAAAAATCCCACTTGCCATTTTAAAAATAATTCCCTTAGATATAATTTTGTTACCATTTTTTCTGGGAGGTCATTGTGAAATAATTAGTTACTTTTTAAACCCTTAGGGTTGCTTCTGGAAAAAGAAGCAATCGTAAGCTTTATGCTTTTTAAAAATATTAAATTATCTGCCTTGTTAATGTAGAAGCTTCATGAACTTTTTCATGAACTTTGGCTGCACATGCTTATTGGAGAATATTGTACAGTAGCAGTTGCTCACTGAGGTGAATGGGGCTTCCTTCTGGGCAGGACAGTAGATGTTTGTATCTATCTGGATTCCTAGCTGCAGAGTCAGGAATTGGGAGTTTGATCTCCCCACTTTGCAATCCAGGAGAACAGCCAATGTCCCCCCAGGAGACTGGGATGGAAAACCACTTTTGACTACTTTATACCTAGAAAAGAACATGAGAACACAAGAACAGCCTTGCTGGAACAGGCCACAGCCCATCCAGTCCAGCATTCTCTCTCACACAGTGGCTCACCATTTGCTTCAGGGTATTCCCAAGCAGATGTCTTTGCCTGCTTACAATTCCCTGCAAATGGCACTGAGAGATATCCTGCCTCTCTCTCCAACCCGGAGGTTGTCCTTAGGCATCCATAATGATAGCCATTGATGCCCTTGTTCTCCGTGAACTTATCCAATCCTTTCTTAAAGCTGTCAAGGCTGACAGCTGTCACCACTTCTTCTGGCAGGGAGTTCCACAGACCAGTGATCCTCTGGGTGAAAAAGTTAGTAATTGACAATGGTACCTAATTGTCAGTATTTGTGCAGAAAAAGTCAACATGGAACAACAATATAAAGGTACAGAGTGGTCAGAGCTTGAGTCTGTCATGGAATGATACCACCTAGAGTTCCCTTGGTCAACATGGCCACCATGTTGACTGAATGGTGGTGGTGTGGGTGGTATAGTTATGGAAAATTCCCTTGTCTAAGATTTGCATGGGAGTGCTTATGATCCCAAAGAGTGCTGAACCCAGTTTTTCCGGTCTCTTCTTTCTAAAAGCAAATAGGCTTTGCAGCATTTCCCCTAATTGTTTTGACAACTGAAATAAATTAGAATGAAAAGGAGAAAGTAAACAAACTAAATACCTGGTGGTGTACAATTAAACTCTGGCTGAAAGGATGCTCTGTGAGAAACGAGAACATTTGGAAACGACGCTCTCTTTAAAAAATTAAGCTGTCAGTATTCTTCTTAATCCAAAACAAATACCGCCTACTTCAGTCGAGTCTGTTGAGTACAGCTTGTGCACAAGGAATGTCAACAACTCCTGCTGTTGTAAGCAAGGCAACTGTGGTGCGAACTTTTGAGTGTATCCCTGAGTTTGTCCCTTACTTCTATTACAGCTCAAAAGTTGGTTGTTGGAAGTGTCACAGTGGGGGGGAAAACCAGCACTGATCTTTTGAAGGTGGAATGGATTACAGCGTCCCAGGGGCAGTTATCAATGGAGAAATACCTGCACAAGTCCCTGGGGGAAAGAAGAAGAAAGAGGCAACGGACCAAATGTTAGAGAGAGAACACTGGAACAACAAGCTGGAATATGTTCTGTCTGTGGCAGGAGAAATCATTGGTTTGGGGAATGTCTGGCGATTCCCTTACCTCTGTTACAAGAACGGTGGTGGTAAGTGCAGCCCTTCTTACTCTAGGGATTGATACCCATGTTTTCAACTTCTTAACAAGGAAACACTTCCTCATTCATTCAAAGGAAGAGAGATGGACTCGCACAAGACAGCCCAGAGAGCCCATAAATGATGTCTCTATGCCTTAAAACAACCCCACTAAACTGTAGACGAGGAATAGCTAGTTATTCATTGCTGGAAATAATGGAGCGAAGTGATGTATCGTATGATTGATCCATGGCCCCGGAATGTTGCTGCGTTTTGAAAATGAACTTTGAAAGTTACTGAGTACAGAGATATTATTTACCAGGAACACTGTTACTTCTCTGGCCACATATAAAAACATTTACCATCAATATAGTTTATAGAATTAATACGCTTGGCATTTAAAAAGTGCACAAAGTGCTTTATGTATATTATCTTTAGCATAAAACTGCTGGATTGTATCTTATCAAGAAGTTCTGTTCTGCAACTTCCAAGGGTGCACCAAGGGAATGCCATCCTTTAATTAACAAAATCAATCCAGCACAATTGCTTTATCAAGTATAATTGCTGTTCTGAATTGTCAGCGCATTTATTCTGCATACTTTAATTGAATAGTCTTGATCCACTTATTTGCTGTGTGGCATTTGGTGGACCACTTGACCCTGCTGTTTCTCCTTACTCATTTATTGTACTTTTCTGCTGCCTTTCTGAAACCCAGCAAGGAAGGGTACCAGAGAATAATGACATACAGCCACAATGAAATGATAGAACAACAACACTCAAAACAAGTTTAAATCAGTTATCTTGACTCCCTTCTTGAATGTGAGGAGTGTGAAGACCAGTCATGATTCCAGTGGGACAGCATTCCTCTGTTTGGGAATGACATGGAAGAAAACTCTTTTCTACAAGCCCAGTCTGTGAGCTACTGTTAGATATGCACTGAGAGAAGTGGCCAATTGATTTTTCCTTCACACCTGTGTGTGCACATGTCCATGTAGACTTTTACATCCAAGGAGAATCCTCCTGCTGTTAACCAATGTGACCCTAGCTGATTCTAAAAGCATGGCCAGAGCTCAGATTTATTGATGTTAATGCTAATATATTGATATAAAGTCACTAAAGAAATTGGTTTGTTAATGTTAAGGAGGAACTCATAAATTTAAACCAGTGGTTCCCCAACATTTTTGACTTGTAGCTCCCTTGACTTACTGGTCACTGGCCATGGCTCCTCTAATAGGATAGTGTGGAGGAGGGGGTGAAGAAGGGAAGTCCAGACTGAATAGTATTTTCATGGGATTCCACAGAAGGACTTCAAAAGATTATCCAGTGCCCCTGGCTGCCCCAAGACATTTTGGCACACAGCTTGAGAACCATAGAGTTTAATAACCATTAAATTGTTAATTATTTAAAAAATAATTACTGATAATATCCAGCCCATCTGCCTAGATGCCCTAAGCACATCTGATCTCGTCTTAATTTGGAAAGCTAAGCAGGAGCGGCCCGGGTTAGTACTTGGATGAGCAACCACCAGGGAATACCAGGTGCTGTAGGCGCCTGGAGTAGGAAATGGCAAGCCACTCCAGTATTCCTGCCAAGAAAACTCCATGGACATGGGGTCAAGAAGAGTTGGTCACGACTGTAACAACACAACACTCACACACAATATCCAGCCCACACAAAATCACTTCACAAAAGTAATGACTTCAGATAAAAAGAATAGCTAGGGGTTAGTCAAAACAATATTTTTGGAGTTCAAGGAGTGAAATAACACATAAATACGTTTCAAGATTGTTGCCCTTTTCTAACTCAGCTACTTACATGCTGGTTGAAGATCAGTTCCAGCATGTGCAGCATAACTGGGGGCGGGATGGACGACTACCTCATGGGTTCCCCCAACACCCTTCATAAGTTTAGATGTTGTTTTGACTAACCCCTAGGTATTATTGTTATCTGACGTCATTACTTTTGTTAAGTGACTTTGCGTAGGTTGGATATTATTAGTAATTTAATTTTTAATTAATTAGCAATTTAATGGTTTAACTCTGTGGTTCTCAAGCTGTATTGCCAAAATGTCTTGGGGCAGCCAGGGGCACTGGTGAATCTTTGGAAATCCTTCTGTGGAATCCCATGAAAATACTGGACTTCCCTTCTTAACCCCACTCCACCCCTCCTCCAAAAATATATTTTCCAATATAGGATTATGCTTCATGCCTTTAACAAAGTGGATTCTTGTCTATGAAAGCTTATAGAATAATGTGTTCCTTAAAGTGTTACAGTAAACCCCCATCTATTGCAAGGGTTAGGGACCCGACCCAACCTGCAATAACTGAAAATCCGCAATATGTGGATGCTGGGTCAGGTCGGGACTGGGTGAGCTCTCTGGGGGCTCTTGTAGTTACCCCAGGCCTGGCGCTGCCGCAAACGGGCATGCAAGGGGCTTTCCAGTCCCCCAGAGGCCCCAAAAGTGCTTTCTAGTGATCTGGAGGTCACTTCTGGTTTACCGGAAGTCACTTCTGGATTGCAGGGAAGCACTTTTGGGGCCTCTGACAAGCCTGGGAAGGCCTCTCCTCCTTACCCCAGGGGGGCTTTTTCATATACTGCGGACCCGCGATATACCGGGACCACAGTATATGAACCGTGAAAGGGCGGGGGACAACTGTATTAATCTTTTAGTTATACAGTATTTATATTAGTGGTTCCCAGTCTTTTGGAGTCATTTTATAATAGCAACTTGTGGTTTTCCATTTTAGTTTTCTATCTCTCTGAGTGGCAAGTCTCCCCTTTATATTTGTTCACTTGATGCCCCTAACTTTGATATTGCCTTTATAAATGAACTAAGATGCCCCTTCACATTTATCGTGTAGCCTGCATACTGTAATTAAAAAACTGTAAACCTCCCAGAGACTACTTGAAGTGATATGGGGCAGTATATAAGCAGAACACTTTGCTTTTGCTTTGCTTTGTTCTTAACTTTGAATAGTTTCTTTCATGTTTCTTGGCAACTGTTGTATCCTTGTTTGTACTGTATATTGTATCCCATCTTTGTATATTGTCCTTCAGTGTTGTTGTGCAGGCTCTTGTGATCTCGAGGATTGATTACTGCAATGCTCTCTACGTGGGGTTGCCCTTGACCCTTGTCCGGAGACTTCAGCGGGTACAGAACGTGGTGGCCAGATTGGTGGTTGGTGCGCATCGCTATGACCGCATCACCCCAATTCTGGCTCGTCTGCACTGGTTGCCCGTCGTGCTCCGGATAAGGTTCAAGGTCTTGGTTTTGGTTTACAAAATCCTCCATGGCTTGGGACCTGAGTACCTGTCGGAGTGTATCTCCCAAAGATCATCTGAGGCCTGGCCCACTAGAATGTTGCAGGTGTGCTCACTCCGAGTGGCCACGCCCAGGGAGGTGCAGAAATCAGTTACCTGTGACCGCGCTTTCTCTGTGGCTGGCCCCTTGCTTTGGAACCATCTTCCGAGTGAGCTGCGCCTTGCACAGTCCCTGCCCGCCTTCAAAAAAGCGCTAAAAACGTTGCTTTTTAGGGAGGCATTTGGCGACCTGGTTTGGTTTAGTTTTTTTTTGGGGGGGGTGCCATCTTGCCATTGACTTTTGACTCCCTTGTTGTGGTGTCCTTATTGTATATTACATCTATTTTTTTTTTCTTTTTATACCATTTTTTAATTTTCACCTTGATTGTTGTATTGTTTCCTTTGGGCCTGTTTTGCCCTTTTTGTTCACCACCCAGAGTTCCTTCGGGAAGACAGGTGGCATAAAAATGGATAAATAAATAAATAAATAAATAAATAAATAAATAAATAAATATAACCCATCATGGGTCCTTTCCAAGGAGAAAATCAGGGTAAAAATATTTTAAATAAATAATAAATAATAAATCTCGCTGCAGATGGGAGTTCAGTTTGCCACTGTGCATCCCAGAAGAGTTCAACCTTTGGGCAAGCTGCACACTCCCAGCAGGGCACCTCCGGAAGAAGAGAATGACAAACCACTTCTGAGTACTCTCTACCTGGAAAAACCTGGAAAGGGTTGTCATAAATCAGAATTATTCTTAAGCAAAATTTTTCCTCACAGCAGAAACAGTTACTGGGGATTCTAGGAACAATGTACAGATGGATTAGTAATGGCAATGTGCCATTGTTCCCCAGCACCCCCTGGGCTAAATAAACACTAGAATTTATAGTCTCTAGAAAAAAGGATTCTACTTTGTCATAAAAAAAAATTCAAGCCAAGAAATTGTGTTCATCCCTGTGTGTAGCTTTGCCACTGTTGAGATAAGATGCAGGTGGAAGATGCAGGTGCTTATCTCCCCTCAGCTGTGCTGAGGTAAAAATTACAGCAATTGTCTTTGGTATCATTTTAAATCCTAAGAACAGTATAAAATGAATAGTTCTTTTGTCCTGTTATGATAATCCCTCAGCTTCCGTAGTATTTTCGGAGTACATTTCCTTAAAAAGACAGAGGAAAAGAAGAAAAAGGAAGAGAAAAAGGAAGAGCGGCACTCTGCCAGAGTGTCTCCCACCCACAAGGGAAAACTATCAAGAGACTGAACTGAAAACTGTTTCCCATATCTTGTTTTTGGTGTGGATTGTCTTAATAATCTGACTTTCCAGAAGCTTGTAGGAAAACAGGTTAAGAGGACTCTTTACGTATAAAGTTCCCGGTGAGTAGGTTATGAACTCTGGCCTGAAATCTCTTGGATTTGCCTCACAGGCCTACCTAAACCGCTTTCCCATCTCGACAGCATGAAGGGGATTACCTCGTTTGCTACTTTCACACCAGCTTAATTTCCAAGCCCCCGTTTCTCTTTCCCTTCTATTTGAAAAAGTTGCTTCTGATGTGTGGTTAGAGGAGATTTTTCTTGGCTTTTTCAAAGTTTTTGTGAATCTGGAATGTTCCTAAGCTTGGGCTTGCTTTGGGTTCTCCTGCTCTTACAGCACAACTCTAGGCATGATTGGGGAGAAATAAGTCCTCAATAGTAGCCCAAATCCTGTAGCTTCCACACCATGTGAGGAAGCAATCACCCCAGTGAATTGACCTGTGCTGCTAGATGGTTGTGATGCTCATCTGCTTCCTCTCATCAAGGAGGCACTTGCATACCCACTTGTCCAATGGACATAGCGTCTGGTCAGCAAACGAACTGCAACCTGATTAACTACCGACCGGTCCTTTCTCCATCTGCTCTCCAGCCTTTGTTCTTTTAAAAACAAAAGTGATTGAGCGCACAATACCTGTTTTAAAATTCTTAACAGCAGCTCCAACTCTACTAAGGGCCTTTATGCTGGATGCTATTCTAGTCCTTGAGAAAACCAGACCTCCACTTCTTGGCTGCCATTTCAAATAGTGCTACAGTATAAGTAATGAATGGCTCACACTAAGTCATAAAGAGAAAACCACTGCACTTTTGGCCCTTATGCACGCACAACTCTTCCCATTGGGTATTGGGCCAGTGTCTTAAATGGAGCTTATTCTCTGCTAGTAGGGCATGCATTTGAATTGCCTTTCTAATTTCTTTGCATTTTCCCCATGGATCCAAAATCCGAAAGAAGAGCAATGCATCTTCTTTGGACTAAAATTCCCAGAATCTTCCAGTTCCTCACACATTTGTGTATAGAGATTTTAGCAGTATTAAAAATACAGACCCTAAAAGTGGAAAGGGATGTATAAATGCAGCATGTTACTTGCTTTTCAAATTAAGGCAGATATACAGATGACATCATGTGGCTGTTTTGCTTTCTCCTACATTTAAATATTTATAAATATCTACTGTTTGGGCCAAGAATATAAAGACAGTTGTGGATTTTGATAAGTTCTACAAATAAGTCGCTCACGACTGTAACGACACAACACACACACACACACACACAAAATACAAACATGATCCAAATTTCCCTAATTTACATTAGCCAAATTCGCTAGGTTCATTTGTTCATGCATGGAAGTGATTACGATATATTTGTCAGACATAAAAACCAGGAACCTCTCAAAAAAAAACTTATTTAAAGTAATGCAAATTGTTACTTTGTGGGTAGCAAGTAATGTCAAAGTAGTTTTAAATTTACTCTTTAGATGTAATTTCCAATATTTTATAATGTAATGCCCAAACATTACTTTTAAAGGGAATTTTAAAATATTACCAAAGAGAGCTTGGAAAGAACAATTATTGCCAAGTGGCAAGTATCTAATCCGTAGTTCTGAGCATATTTGTAACTGGCTGGATAGCTCAGTATAATGAGCCAGGATTGGGAGTCCATTTCCCATTGTGCCTTCCAAGGGATGAGGCAACTTATGTGGCCTTGGTCAGGCTCTGTGATCCCAGAGTGTTGTCAGAACAAAGGAATGATAAAGCAATTCCAAGTACAGTAGGACCCCGGTATCCACTGGGGATTGGTTCCAGACCTTCCCATAGATAATGAAGACCGTGGATAAGAGAACACCCTAAATCCCCAAAACTGCTGTTTTGTGATAGTACCTTGCTTTACAGCTGCTGTTTTATGACAATAGTTTGCTTTACGGCTGCGGTTTGTGACAGTAGCTTGCTTTACAGCTGCTGTTTTATGACAGTAGTTTGCTTTACAGCTGCTGTTTGTAACAGTAGCTTGCATTGTTTACAATACTAGCTTGCTTTGTGGCTGCTGAATTATTTATTAGATTTTTTTTCCTCTGCCATCCATGGATAACTGAATCAGTGGATACGGGGAACCTACTGTAGTATATTTTATACCTAGAAAATCCTAAAATGGCAACAGGACTGTCCTTAATATTGCCATTTTTGCAGCTTTGTTATTTCAGAGATCTGCAGCTGATTATATTTTATGAAATACCATGTCATTGTTCCCAATGCTTTGATGCTGTGGCCTCTCTCCCCCCACTGGGCTATATTCCCATATAATTCCTGTTTCCGTTCAAGCACTATAACACATTCAGGCTGTATCCAAGACCTCTTTTGATTTCGATACAAGATCTGGCTAGTTAAAAATGGGAGGAAACTTCCCCAGCTATTGGCAGCTTATGACAGAATGGGGTTACTTGTGGAACTTTGGAGTAAATCCTTCTCAACCCATTGGTTCACATTCTGCCTCTGGTTCCTACCTGCTCTCTCTCTCTCTCTCTCTCTCTCTCTCTCTCTCTCTCTCTCTCTCTGTAGAAGAGAGGTGGGACCCACAGGACTGGGGCATGAAGTTACTGTGGTCTGATGCCACCCTCCTGACCTGGTTCCCCATGCCATATTCTTCCAGTGTTCAATGTGTGTAGGACAACACTGGGATTCGGTTGCAGGGTTGGCTGTTCCACTCCCCAACAGTCTCCTTTCCGGATGTAAGACTAGGCTAGGTGATGCCCTTATAGGCTACTAGTAAAATAACAAAAGGAAAAAAAAACCACTGCAAGCTTTTGAGGGCAATACCTTCTTTATCAAAGCATGTATCATCCGATCTCGCTTGATTTCGGAAGCTAAGCAGGTTCGGCCCTGGTTATTACTTGGATGGGCGACCACCAGGGAATACCAGGTGCTGTAGGCACCTGGAATAGGAACTGGCAAGCCACTCAAGTATTCCTGCCAAGAAAACTCCATGGACATGGAGTCACGAAGAGTCGGTCACAACTGTAACGACACAACAGACAGACACCAAAAGTCCAAACATGGTAAAAGATGTGGTTTGCTGGGAGATACTGTAAGTCTTATAGGTAAAGAATCTTGGCAAGATGATATTAGCCAGGCAGGGTAGAAAGCAGGGCTGTTGTTAAAACTGCATCTAAAGTACAGATTGAGTTTCCCGATGTGTTTTTAAATGGGATTTTAGTCTGTTTTTAATTTTATTTATTTTTATTTGAATTCTCTGTCTGTTAGCTGCCATGACAGCCTTTTTGTGGCAGGACATAAATTTAATAACATGTTCTCAATGAAGTTCCACAACCATGTTCTTAATAATAATGTTTCAAAGCTCCTATATTGGTGGCAGAACTTACTTCTCAAATATCTAAAGATCTTATGAGGAAAGGATAAAACATTTGGGGCTCTTTAGTCTGGAAAAAAGGTGCCTGAGGGAGGATATGATGGAAACGTATAAAATAACGCAGGGCACGAATAAAGTGGATAGAGGGACGCTCTTCTCCCTCTCACAAAATACCAGAACTAGGGGACATACACTCAGATTGAGGGCTGGGAGAGTAAGAACAGACAAAAGAAAATTTTTTTCACCCAGCGCATTGTTAGTCTGTGGAACTCCCTGCCTGGCAAAGGCATCTGGCCTGGAAGCCTTCAAAAGAGGATTGGACAGATTCCTGGAGGAAAAGTCCATCACAGGTTACAAACCATGATGGAGATGTGTAATCTCCAGGATTAAAACTGGGGTACTTCAAGGGCCAGATGCAGGGGAGTGGTATCAGGAGACAGATATCTAGTCTTGAGATACAGGAAGCTGGATTAGATGGGCCTTTGGCCTGATCCAGCATGGCTCTTCTTATGTTCTTATGTTCTTAAATCCCATGCTGTAAATTCTGATACAGCTATTAGGTATGGCATCACTATAAAAAAGCTGGATACCTATCAGATCCATACAGGTATGCACAGCTAGGGATTATGCTCTGGGATTTATTTATTTATTTATTTATTTGTTTGTTTGTTTGTTTATTTATTTCTTCCGGACGGATTTTTATTTAAAACAAAACCAACAGAATATTATTTGTTAAGTCGTTTAAAATAAGGAGGGACAAGGCCCTCCACAAGAGGCAACGCGGATGGAAAAAAATTAAGTAGAAAGATCGCCATATGTCTCTTTAAAAAGGAAGGTTTTGAGGGCCTTTTAAAAGGCGGGCAGGTACTGTGCTAGGCACAGCTCACTAGGCAGATGATTTTACAACATGGGGCCCACCACAGAGAAAGCACGGTTACGCGTGAGCGATTTCCGTGCCTCCCTCGGTGTGGCCACCCTAAGTGAGTGCGCCTGCACCATTCTCGTGGGCCTGACCCCAGTTGACCTCTGGGAGATACGCTCCGACAGGTACTCTGGTCCCAAGCTGTGGAGGGTTTTGAAAATCAAAACCAGGACCTTGAACCTTATCCGGAGAACAATGGGTAGCCAATGCAGGCAAGCCAGAACTGGGGTGATGTGACCAAATCTACGAGCACCCACCACCAGTCTGGCCGCGGCATTCTGCACCCGCTGGAGCCTCCAGACAAGGTTCAAGGGCAACCCCATGTAGAGGGCATTGCAGTAGTTGATCCTCGAGATCACGAGGGCCTGCACGGCTGTCTTCAGGGAGGACTCATCAAGGTACTGATGGATCTGGGCGATCTTGTGGAGATGGATAAAAGCGGCCCTGGAGACTGCCATCACCTGGGCTTCCAGGGAGAGGGCTGAATCCATGACCACACCCAGATTCCTGGCCCTGTCCGTAGGCTGGAGGGAACCCCCCCAGACTAGGGAGGGGGCCATTGTACCCAGATGAGGGTGCCCCGAAGAACAGAACCTCCGTCTTCTCCAGGTTCAGCTTGAGCCAGTTGGTCCTGGTCCATTCCAAGATCGTCTCCAGGCACAGGTTGAGGGAGCGTACTGCCTCCTCTGCAGAGGAAGAAAAGGAGAGATAGAGCTACGTGTCATCAGTGTACTGATGGCAGCAAACTCCAAATCTCCTGACGACCTCTGCCAGCGGCCTCATATAAACGTTGAACAGCATGGGTGAGATTGCCAACCCCTGGGGCACCCCACAAGGGAGTGTCCAAGGAGCCAACTAATCATCCCCCAGCTGAACCCGCTGAGACCGGCCGCAGAGAAAGGAACGGAGCCAGCAAAGAGTGGTCTTTGATTTTGGGCAGTGGATTACCTGTTAAATAAAAAAAAGGAAAGCTCCCCATTATGTATAGCATTATATAGTGTTTTGTTTCATGATGAAAATCCTTTTAAAAATCCATTATTAATGAAATGAAACACTATACAGTGGTACCTTGTATAAAGGAATTAATACATTCTAAATGAAATTATATTAAGCAAATTTTCCTTTATACAAATTTCCCATACGAATGCATTGGAAACGGTAATCCCTAATCATGACTATTTTTATGTTGTACGGATTCGCCCTATAGACAATTCTGTTAAGCAAATTTCCTCTATCTCGGGAATTTTTTATGTTATACAGATTTTATGTTATGCAAACTGTTTGTTATACAAGGGTCTACTGTATTTCAGTTTCGTGCCTGTCTCTAACTAAGATGTTTGTCACTATAGCCATAACTGACATCTCAAAGAATGGATGCAGTTGGTGTGTTAGCTTTTACATCCATGTTGAGGGCTGTGTCCAGGAATGCAGCCAAGCAGCAAGCCTGAGTTTTCAGAGGGAATGTATTCCAAGCAACACAGGCTGAATGCCTAATTCCTGACCTTCCTTTTGACTCACTAGGAGCACCCCTGTCCTGTCTGGATTGAACAACAATTTGCTCATCCTCATCCACTTTCATAGCGAAGTGGAAGTGTTCCTGAGACCCTTCCCTGGAACTGGAACAGTTTCTTTTGAGTTAGATGGAAAGTGAAGTTGGTTGTTGCCAAAATAGTGACACCACTAACATCCCTAACTCTGGAAGATCACAGGGGCAGAGCTGTAACTAGCAACTTTGGCACACTATCCAAGCACTCTATCCTGTACTCTTCCCGCTCCTTTCTGGGGCGTTTGAAGACTAGCCCCAAATGGCACTGATGCCATTATCATTGTCTCCTTCTTGGACATGGAATGCCTATTGTGTTCATTGGAGCTGCTCCTATAATTGTCAATGTCTAATTAGGCAGAGGAGGGGCATAATGCTATGGTGGCAATATGTTTGGGGTTGGGGACTTTGCTTCTTCCCTGAAGCAATGGGAGAGCTCAGCATCTGTGCACAGCCACAGTTTCCCTGTCCTAGTTATGACTCTAAATGAGGGAAGATCTGGAATACACAGGCAATATATAGGTGGGGGCACTAAATTGGCTATAGTGCCCAGAAGACTGATCTTTAAACAGGAAGCCACCACTTTCTCTGTTATAGCCCTGCCTTCGTCTGCAATACAGGATTGCAACAATATAAGTCTCCAAACTCTACCTTATAGGACTTCTGTAAACATTGAATGCAGGAGTACCATAGTATTACAAGTACAGTATTACTCTCAACAGGAATATGCAGCTTTGGGTTGGATTACTACCAATACTATCTTGATTCTACTATCATTGTAAGAAACCTTTTGGGTTTTTTTTAAATAAGGCTGCTGTGCCATACTTGGAAGAACACCCAATCAAACTTTGTGGAACTTTTGTCTGAACCAAGTTGTAGAACGTTTCAGGCCCAACATCAAGTTAGATTCTTGTTCTGAAAATGTTACCTGCTAAAATAAGAGCTGGGGAATGTGTGCGTGTGTGGCCTTTCCAGGTGCAAGGGATTATGGGAGTTGTAGTCAAGAAACATTTGGAGGACCACATGGTCCTCAGACCTGCTACAGCACTTTGATATCTTTCTGCTTCTCTAGGTGCATTCTTCATCCCTTACCTCATCTTCCTTTTCACCTGTGGGATCCCTGTGTTCTTCCTGGAGACAGCACTTGGGCAGTACACAAGCCAAGGAGGGGTCACTGCCTGGAGGAGAATTTGCCCTCTCTTTGAAGGTGAGTTGGATGCAATGGCCAATTTGTGGTCCAGAAAGGGCTGATCATCATTGAACGATGATTGGGAACTCAGTTCCCTCTCCTTTAGGTTCAATGTGCATGAGCGTTTAATGTGCCTGAATTATCTTCTATAAGTAGTATCTGCATGGACCTTTTGGATTTGATAATGGTAAGTGGTGTACATAAGGGCAGGCAACGTTGTTAATAGAAAATGTTATTCGTAAAACTAGGATGTTGATCTCCAAAGTTGATTTAAATCTCTTTTATGATGCATCATTTAGGCATAAAAATGATGAATATTTCCAATAGATACTAATAACAACACTGAAGCTGATCTGTAGCCAGAAGCTGAATGATTATGTGGGTGCAAGTGTGGTGATTAAATAAAAAAAGAGAAACAATCCATATTTCATGAAACCAATTGGGGAATAAAATACAGAGATTCTAATCTCATTTCACCATTCACCGTACCCATAGAGACTACCCATATAATGTTATTTGGATTCAACAAAGTTAGAAGCACAGTTACAATGCCATGGGAAGCAGAATGAAAATATTACTCCCCGCTCCCTTCATATGTTAACACAATGGAAATCTCAAATATTGACAGACTCGATTTACCTCCTTGGAACTGCAATTCTCATCCACTCCTATGTAAAAGTCATTAGGGATGGTTGAAATCCACATAAAACATTCTATTTTTAAAAAACTTAATGGAGATGGAGCAAATGTTAAAGGACTGTGATAGGAAATGGAAACACTTTCTAGACACTGGTTATGGGAACAGATCTTCAAGGATGAAGTCAGAAATATGAATGAACTCAGTGTGAGGCAACATGGGCTGAATGCTTATGACTCCCATTTTTCTATCCTAGTATTTGGATTCTTTAAAAATGCAATTTTTTTACTACTTAGGTTTTTAATGCTTGCTTTAAAACCAAAGGCTTCTCTGCTCTACCTTCTGGTTTGAGTGAAGGCTATCAGATTAGAATTCATAAATAAGAAACTTTTTGGAACATGGTCTTTAAAACTAACGGATCTATACTGGACCAAATCCTCTTTCATTGTGTAATGAATTGCATTAGAGTAAGCCGGTGAATCAGTGGGGAGTTGGTGAGTAAATTCCTCCAAAATTCCATTGTTTCAAATGGGTTTAATGTAACTGCAAGTTGGTATGCTAAAGTAAATTGCAGTTCGAGTAGGTCCATTTGAATCAGTGGAACTTATGCAGTTGGTTACACAAACAAACACCCTAATCCCAATTCTAGCGTCATTTATTAGGCTAAGCAACAGGACTTAGGCCAGGTGAACTGGAGAAAAGTGTGCAGTAATTCAGTGTGTGTGTGTGTAGGAGGGAATCTATTTTTCTTTTTATATATTGATAAGGTTCTAGAGAAAACAAATGGAAAATGCAATGGAAAATGATTGAAATGGAGAGGGAATTTGGGAAGAATACAAAGGTACTTGGAATTAGAGCTAAGAGGACATGAGGAAAAACAAACAAGTGGTAAAGAAAATCTCTAGTAGTTTTTTTTTGTTGTTGTAAAAGGAAAGGAAGCTTTGATAGGCCTAATAATGTTACCAATGGATCCTTCTCCAAGTACTTCTGAGAATAACTGCTTTAGTGTAATAATTGTTGCTTAGATGCTCACTGTGGATTTCTCTCTTTTTCTTTCTCTCTTGACAGGAATTGGCTATGCTTCCCAGGTGATTCTTGTACTCCTTAATTTCTATTATATTATAGTTCTGGCTTGGGCCTTGTTTTACCTCTTCAGTTCATTCACCATAGATCTACCGTGGGGCAGCTGTGACCATGAATGGAACACAGGTAACTTAGAATATGCCTATTTTTTCCTAGTGTTAGTTTGCACCAAACAATTGTCCGGCAGCAGGAGCTATTTCTTTCTATTATTTCCATTTCTCTTTAAACACCTCTGCTTTGGAACTCCCTGCCCAGGGAACTCTGACTAATCACTCTCTTATGCTCCTCTTATCTCATCTGGATGTTATATCTTCTGTGATATAACCTCCCCACTTCCCTTTTACGCCTGTAGGTCATACCTATGCTGATAGCTAGCATACTTACAGCTGACGGAGGCATCCTATCATACTTCTTCATGTGCCATGTCCTTGTAGAACTTTAGCGATCGGTAGTCTGAACTGGTTTCTATCTAAGGCTATTTTAAACAGAGCAGCTGTGCTCACTGTGGACCACTGGTTAAGGTTTTTAAGCCAGAATATTCTTCTATGCTTCCCATCTATTTTTCTTTGAAGGATAGCCTGCAGCAGATGGTATTTCTTATTGTGCATTATGTGTCCGAAATATTGCAGTGTTCTACTCTTTAGAGTATTGAGTATTTCTAACTTTTTATTCATGTGCTGTAATACAGCCACATGAATGACTCTGGCTGTCCAATAGAGATGGGCACGAATCGAAAAAATGATGTTTTGGTTTTTCATTTTTCATTGTGGGTCTGTTTCAGTTCATTTTCGTTTTTTGTGAATTTTTTTGAAAAAAATCATTTCGTTTTTTCATTTTTCATTTTTTGTTTTTACCCGCTTTTTGCACAACTTAAAGCATTTCCGTGCACAGACATCCCCCAACGCCCCAGACCAGAGGGAAAACACTAACAAAAAATGATGCTGGCAGAGACACAGTATAGACTAGGTATGCAGGGAGGCTGCAAAGGCAGCGGCGGGCATTGCCCAGGGTGTAAGGCAGCCGCAGAGTGACTGCACTGTGGGGCAGGGGAGGGTACTCACCGAGAGGTATGCACACACAAAGGGAGACTGCAAGAGAAATCTCTTCTTTCTCTCCCCTAAGAGCCAGCCTGCAGCCAGCAGGAACACAGAGACACACATCTGCCTGGCTGGCCTAAAGTAACGAGTTGCAGAGACAGCAATCCCACCCTAACTCCCACCGCAGACTGCAAGGAGGATGGGGGCTGCCATAGCTTTTTATGCCCTCTGTGGCTGCCACACCTACCCAGTCTGCAACCTGGGCATGCTATTGGGTGAAATTGTCTAAGAATTTACATGATCCCATCACATGGCTTGCATCCATCTTGTGACTGGAATCCATTTTGTATCATCCTTAAAGGGAAAATAAAAAAATACATCACAATGGAGAAAGACAAAAACAAATGTTTTAAGGACTGCAACCCCCTGGTAGGTAATTATTTCAAATAATTATCACTGCATTTTTATGGATGTCCAGGGAGTTTTAATACCCAAGAAATCAATATTAGGCATCTCGGAGCCATTTTGGGTCGATGTCCCCTAACTCCCCTTAAAGGAAAAAAATACATCTATCTGAGAAAAGACATAAATGCACGTTTTAAGGACCCCAAACCCCTGGTAGGTATTATCAGGCAGAATAAATAATTATCGCTGGGTTTTTAGGACGTTAGGATACAGGATATTCAGGACGTTTTTTAACATTTAAAAACAGCTCATTTCATTGCCCGTCACCATTAACAAAATGAAACGCAACAAACCTAATTTCCGTGGTTCTGTTTGGTTCTTTCCAATTTCATCACAATTTTTGTTATTTGTTTTGTTACGTAATGAAACAAATAACGAATAACGGAACGATTTTTTTTTTCATTTCGTGCCCGTCTCTACTGTCCAAGGTATCTTCAGATTTTGTCTGTACGTCCACATTTTGAATGCTCCCAGCTTCCTGCATAATGTGTCTGTAAGGGTCCATGTTTCAACACCATAGTATGCTGAATACCTAGGATCCTATCATACCTCTAATAGAATACTCCAGAATGAGTGTGTCCCCTCAGTAGAAAGGGTTTCACTGCCCCCAAGTTCATGTTTGCTATGTTATCACTGGCCCTTCTTGATGAAGATGGATTAGACAGGTTTCATGTTTACATGTTCTGTCTCGGTTACTTGTATTACAGAGACCTGCGTAGAATTGCAGAAGACAAACACTTCTCTGAATGTGACAGTGGAAAATGCTACCTCTCCAGTCATTGAGTTCTGGGAGTAAGTAGAATTATTTTCCTTGCTTCTCTCTGTAGCATCCAATGTTGTGACAAATGACCATACGAAGTTCTTCCAAGATACATCATGACGCTGATTCTGCCTATCACTAGCCCCTTGCATCTCATTTCGTAGCCTTGCAGGAAGATGGTCATGCCCATGGCAAAGATGAGCAGGTGCCATAGAGCGGACAGCACTGGGCTAGTGGACTGACATTGCCATGGCAACTGTGTGGCCTGCCTATCGCTTCTCATCTCAATGCAAAAGCCAGTTGGGGAATTTTTGAAATAGACCTTCCCTAGCAAAGGGCACAGCACCCAGTGACAAGGCTGTATTAACCCATGGCATGGCCCCTAGGCCTTCAGGTACTTCAGGGCCCCTTTGGCACTTAAATTTTTAACCCACTGTAGCAAAACAAACAAACAAACAAACAAACAAACAAACAAACAAAGACAAGAAACTGTGCCTCAATAAAAGATATGGTGGACTCCTAGTCCCTATGAGACCCCTTGGCTTCAGCCTAGGCAGCCTTATGTACAGCCCAGTCAGGAAGTGGTTTCAGGAAGACTGGAAAGGGATAGAATGGGCTGGGTTCAAAACTCTGAAACCTCTTGAGTTGTCAGATCTCTCTTTGGAGATCTGATGAAAGGGCACTGAGTGTGACTATCTCTTCGCACGTTCAAGGTGTGTGTGCTTCTGTTCAACAAGCATGCTTATAAATAAAAGTGATGCACTTCAAAAGGGTAGCAATCTCCATTCATGTGAGATGGCTAAGAGTTGCACAATTGGAAAGTCAGATGATTTGGGTACAAATAACAATGTATGTCTATTTCACAGTAGCCTGGTTTCACACAGGCAGAAAGTGATGGCTGGATTACAGTATAACTCATTTTTATCAAAGAATGACTGCTGCCCCATATTGAGGTTTGAGATTTATTGGGATAAACCTCTGTTCTGCCTCCACTGCTGGAGTTGCTAGACCTCTTGAGACCTAGAGGGTGGGCTCTGGAAGCTATGATATGATTTATGATAAGTTGGAAGTGATGAGGAGGAAACAAGCAATAAGGGAGAACTAAGTATGTTTGTTGGAAAAAAAGATAGGTACTTCAAATTTGGAAAAAATTGCTTTTTTGGACTACAACTCCTCAAATCTTTCAACTAGCACAGCTGATTACTCAGAGCAACTCTAAGTAGCTTTCCCAAGCTCTGCTTCCAATTTGTGGCATGTGGCTTTACAGGAGGGGGTATGTATTACTCCAGAGTAAGTGCAGTGGGTTTCAAGCTTGTGTCCCAAGGTGTTCTTGGACTCAACCTCCCAGAAGCCTTCACCACTGCCTGCGCTGGCCAGGATTCATGGGAATCTTAGCCCAAGAACTTCTGCTGATACAAACTTGGGGACCACAGGATCCTAATGAGACTGCAATGTATATGGAGAAGGAGGGAGTTATAAATGTTCCCTCCCAAATCATAGTCTCCCGGAAACTTCTCCCAGCCAAGGTAGTTATGGGCTTCCAACTCACCAGGCCCATACTCAGAACTGTCTAAAGATATTTTGCTGTCTTGTGACTCTGTTTTGGTCTCTTGTATTGAATTTTAAGGCCTGGCAACCCACATGACACTGTGAAATAGTTTACAACATATAGAACTTGTATATTCTTGGGAAGGGGCCACCAGGGAGGAGCTGTGCTTGCAAAGCACCCAGAAAGAATAAGTCAAGCTCTATTTCTTTCATAGGAGGAGAGTGCTACACATTTCTGATGGGATAGAACATCTGGGGAGCGTGAGCTGGGAGCTGGCGCTCTGCCTCTTACTTGCTTGGATCATCTGCTACTTCTGCATCTGGAAAGGAGTCAAATCTACAGGCAAGGTAAACTTTTCCTGCAGAGGTAAAAAAATAACATTTTTTTGCACTACAGTGGTAACTTATAGAAAGGAATTAATTCGTTCCAAATGAAATTATGTTAAGCAAATTTTCCTTTATACAAATATCCCATAGGAATGCATTGAAAACAGAGTAATCCTTAATTGTGACCATTTTTATGTTGTACGGATTCGCCCCATAGATGATTCTGTTAAGCAAATTTCCTCTATCTTCATTTTTTATGTTCTACAGATTTTATGTTATACAAACTGCTTGTTTTACTAGAGTTCACTGTATAACTAACAACATACCCGACCAATGCAATGAAGTATTCAGGAAAGTGGCACAACTGGCTGATTGACTGGGATCCTGGATAGACAGACAAAGGAATACAATACTGTACTTCATAACAACATATTATGCATACCTCTCTTGGGTTTTTATTTCATTAAAAATAAACCCAGATGGTGCTGCTGAAACATTTATCGAATTGGGCTTTAATCACTGTCTCCTGAAGCTGATGTTTGTTCCACTGGATAAAAGGTACAGGCATTTCACAAGTAGGTCAATGTGAATCAATGATGGGGGAAACCCCTAGCCTGGAATAGACTCCTGCCTTTCGAAAAGGTGGATACATCAGCTGTTTGGTGGATCTCACCCTTGGCATGTCCCCACAGTTGCAAATTGTGTGCATGGTGGCCAAAGCACATATCTGCAATGCTGATGTGGCTAAGAGCTAAAATTACTTACAGTGGTACCTTGTATAAAGGAATTAATTCATTCCAAATGAAATTATGTTAAGCAAATTTTCCTTTATACAAATTTCCCATAGGAATGCACTGAAAATGGAGTAATCCCATTTTTATGTTGTACGGATTCTCCCCATAGGCGATTATGATCAGCAAATTTCCCCTATCTCCAGAATTTTTATGTTGTACAGATTTTATGTTATACAAACTGTTTGTTATACAAGGGTCCACTGTATGTGTTGTTTCATCTGCCTAAGCACTGTGATAGTTAGATGGTTTCCTGTTTCATCTTGCCTGTCTCCTCCCCAGTTCACAGAAATATGCTGATGTCATTGGTGTTGCATTTGTTAGCATGTTTTAATACACTTTCTGAACCATTCCCCTGCTGGACTAGATGGGCCATTGGCCTGATCCAGCATGGCTCTTCTTATGTTCTTATGTTCAGTTTGAGCTGCAGTTGTCACTGTCAATTTTGAGTTATTTTCCACCAACTATATAGTGGGCATCTATCTTACTGCAAACATTTCTATTCATGTTGCATGGCTGTTCCTCACATTTTGTTTGGTTGACAGGGCTACTGCCTAAATCATTCTAAAATTATTGTTTCAAGAACAGATGAGCAATCATGTGCATATGTGAGTGAGACACATATGAGCTACTCCTGATTCTTATTGATATAATATTCCTGTGAAGTGCTGTAATCCTATCTCAACTTTACATGAGTGTTTAGCTGCAGTAATGAACTGGATGAGGAAGAACTAAATGAAACTAAACCCAGACAAAACAGAGGTGCTCCTGGTAAGTCAAAGGGGAGAACAGGGGATAGGGATGCAACATGTACTGGATGGGGTCACCCTCCAATTGAAAAATCAGGTACACAGCTTGGGGGTGCTCGTGGACTCATCCTTGAGCTTGGATGCCCAGGTCACGGCTGTGGCCAGAAGTGCATTTGCACAATTAAGGCTAGTACGCAAGTTACACCCCTTTCTTGAGAAACCAGCTCTGGCCACAGTGACACATGCCCTAGTGATGTCCCAGCTAGACTACTGTAATGCGCTGTAAGTGGGGCTACTGATGAAAAGTCTCAGGAAACTTCAGTGGGTCCAAAATGCAGCAGCCAGACTGCTGACTGGGGTGGGATGCAAAGATCACATCACGCCCCTATTAAAGCAGCTCCACTGGCTGCCAATCACTTATTGGGCACAATTCAAGGTGCTGACCTTGACCTACAAAGCAGTATAAGACCTGGGTCCTAGCTACCTCAAAGATTTAATCTCACAGTATGAACCAACTCGGGTGTTAAGTCATCAGGAGAGGCCCTTCTCTCCATCCCACCACCCTCACAGGTACGTCTTGTGGGAACCCATGAAAGGGCCTTCTCGACTGCTGAGTAGAGATGGGCATGAAACGACCATTTTTTCGTTACCGTTCTCCGTTATTCGTTCCGTTACATAACGGTACGAATAACGACCGTTGCGATGGGACAGGCTCGAACCGAACAGAACCAAGAAAATTTTCTTCGTTTCTGTTCGTTTCCGTTACTGGCATTGCGCCGCTTGCACAATGAAAAATGAAGCAGCAGAGGGCGGCGAGAGGGGGCTGGATCTGGCGGAGCCTCTTTGCCCCCTCCTCGCCGGAGTCAACGCGAGACTTTGCTGGTCTCGCGAGAAGAGGTGAGATCCGAGCACTTATGAGGGCTGGGCTCCGGGATCTCAGCCTCTTCGTCAACACTCGGCAGGCTGGTGCCATCTTGACCACATGGCAAAGCGGTGACGGTGCAGCCGGCTTGGAAGCAGGAGCGGAGGGTGTTGTTGGAGCATGGGGGGGGGAGTGCAGCGGCACCCCCCCACAGGTTTCCCGGGTCTAGGCCCGGGGAGGGTGCGGGGTGGTGGTCTGCTGGGGCAGCGGCTCCTGGGGCAGAGTGGTTCCCGGGGGAGAAGGGCCCCAGTTAGGGCGGCACTGTGTGGGGCTCCGGGGTAGCGACCTGATGGGGGTGGCGGACGGAGCGGCGGAGTGGTCCTTGGGGAGGGGGCCCAAGGGAGGGCGGTGCTCGGCGGTGCTCTGGGGGTGGCGGCCTGTTGTGGGTGGTGACCGGAGCAGCGCCCGGCTCCGGGAGGGCTCCCTGTGGCCATGGAATCGCTCTCCCGGCAGGCTTGCCACCAGCTCCGGCGGCGCCCAGCCCCGGGATGGCTCCCCGTGGCTGCGGGATGGGTCTCCCAGGAGACTTGCCCCTGTCCCGGGAGGGCTCCCCGCAGCCGCGGGAATGCTCTCCCAACCTGCATGCCTCTGGCTCTGGTGGTGCCCAGCCCTGGGAGGGCTCCCTGCGGCCGCAGCTTGCCGCACCTGAAAAACGAAGAAACGGAAACGAAGCGGGCCCCAGGGGCCTGAAAAACAGAAACGGAATGAAGCGGGCCCCAGGGCCCGAATAATGAACACAAAACACCATTTTGGCATTTCGTGCCCATCTCTGCTGTTGAGCCCAGACTCTGGAATTCCCTCCCATTAGAGGCCAGGACTGCCTCATGTTGTCCTTCCTGGAACAGGCAAACACCTTTCTCTTCAGGCAATCTTTCCCTGAATGATGGACTACCATGTGTATTTATATAGGGTCACATAGACTTTGTGTTTATAACTACTTATAACCTTGTAGTTTAGCTTCAATGTAATGTTGTCTATTAATGCTATAAGACATCCCTAAATTCCTTGTTCTCAAACACTTGAACATGTCTTAATTTTACCGGACTGTATATTATCCCTTATTATTGTAAGCCACCTTGGGTCCTTTTCCAAGGAGAAAGGTGGGGTAAAAACACTCTAAAATAAATAAATAAATAAATAAATAAATAACAATAAACCATCCTATTCCCATCAGGTGGACTAGAGTTTAGTGAGTTCTGCTTACAGTAGCACTAAGCAGACATGTTGTCATACCAAGTCAGCACTCTATCACCTGTCAACTGTTTCTCCTAAGAGGAAGAAGTCAACATGGAGGACAGATGAAGACAAGAGGTGAAGGGAAGAGGTGGGAAGAAGGTGATGTTAAACGGGGCAGGAGAATGTTATCCAATTGAAAATTTTAGTAATTGGAAGGTTGGGTGTAGATTCCTACAATCAGACAATTAAATATTTCCGTGTCAATGATAACATTGATGTCAGCAGAAGACAAAATATTTAAGGAACATGAAGTTCAATTATCTTGGAGAGACAAATTTAACAACTTTTGCAGCCGGGCTGGGGAACCTTCAGCTCTCCATATGTTTTGAATCACAACTCCCACAATTCTGAATCTATATTGCCAATGATCAAGGACTGTGGCCCAAAATATCTGGAGGGCCAAGGGCTCCCCATCCCTATGCTACAGAGAAATAAGAATTTTTATCTCCTAATAGTACAGGGATAATAGCATTTCCAATAAACCAAATGAAGGTTTAATGAAATGCTCTCTCACTGTTTCATAACAAGGGTAGAAGCATAGAATATGTGTCCAGACATGAACTTTTACTGGAATAAACTCTCACTGAATAAGATTGTCCTAATGGTCTTCCTTGCAGGGACAATATTCAGTCTTGAATATAGAAAAAACTCTTCACCTATGTAGAATAGTTAGATGGGAAAAATATGGAAATAAAAATTATAAATACCAAAAAATGAGAAAGAACATGTGTAGGAATGATAAGACTACACATCTGGGCCGTGGGAACAGAATGTCATCAGCTTGTGCCGCTTCTCTCGCTAGTCCGGCTGAGACTCTTTATTAGGAGTGATAAACAAGACATCACTCACGTGGGAGGGGTGGATAATTATTGATCATAGGACAGAGGAAGACAGAGGAAGAATGGACTTCGGTCACGTATGAATTCCATTGGTGGGGGGAGTACAATAGGATGGAAGGAGGAAACTCTGGAGGTCATGTAGCTGGGGTAGGGAAGCCTTATCTGAGTGAACCATCGACAGGACAGAGGAAGCGGCTTGAGCAGGTCACAGAGCTGATGTTGCCTGATATCCTGATATCTGGGATTGCCATCTGTTCCCTCCTGGCCTCCCGAGCTATGCCTGTTGGCCTGAGCTCCTCCAGCTCCAACTTGGCTTTTCCACACTGGGTTCCCAGCTGCTCTCTGGATATGTTGGTCCAGGGCTTAGGCTGCATCAGTGCTGCCAGTTATTATGGGGTTCAGAGCCTATTGGGGTATGGAATCCCCACAGAGGGAGAACATATTCCTTAAACTCTAATTTGGCTATTAGATCTGATTGGTGAATCTTCTTCCTTATATATCTTGATTCTCTTTCGCCTATGTTTTTAACTAATTCTTGTGATAAGACCAGAGCTGTTAACTCGCTATTTATTAGTTTCTGACAGGAAGATCTAAAATGATCTTCCCATAGTTGGGCAAGAATGGAGTCTTCAGAAAAGATGTACCTCTGCCTTAAATCCAAGTCATGCTTCGATGTTCTCACCTTGATAGAAGGCTGGTCCAACTTGGTCCATACAACATTTGCCATACATGATGAAATATTCATTAGCCCCCCTACAAAGGAGGTGGAATCATCTGATTTCTCTGATACCTCAGTTATCCATACTGCCATACCATATAAAATTACCCTTACTTTGGTTTTAAATGTTAATAATGATCCTGGAACATAACAGCTTTCTTTCATAATTTAAGGGTTACTTGAGTCAGCGCTTTTGCTTTGCACAAAATACTATCTTGCTGATGTTGCTAAGATAAATTTGAAGAAAAGATCCTTGCAGTGTTTGAAATATGTTTTACCTGTTCCAGCTCCCTACAGTCTAATTACCAGATGAATTTACATAATTGGCTTTTCTTAGAGACAACGAAAATCTTCAATTTTTGATCGTTTATCTGTAGGCTATTTAGTTTTCCAATATTTGGAAAACATCCACAAGATCATTTGAGACCAATTCTGGATCAGGGCAAAAGTGCTGCATCGTCTGCAAAAAGAAGAATTTGTATACTCTTGTTGGGCCAATTTGGGACAATGTCAAGACTCATTAACCTAATGGGCAAAATATATTTAAAAAGAAATTAGCAACAAAGAAGAAAGTAGACACTCTTGTACTCTTTTGTTTAAATGTTGTTCTGACCCTTTCAGTTTCCATTAACTATTTTAGGCTGTCTTGTATCATTCTTGGGAGGTACATCTATGTAAACATTATTCTATGTACACATAATCTAGAATAAATAAATCTCCTCCCCCCCAGAATAATATGAAAATAACCTAGGACCTGTCCGTATTCTCTGGCTAATTAAGATAAATGCTTGGCTTGCACTTAGTGATGTGCTGACCGAAAACAACCCCTGCTTTCCCCAACACATGCTGGGTTCCCACTGTGTGAGGAAATGGCACATGATGAAAGCACTCTCTTGCAACTCTGGAAAGGGCCAAAAGATCAAAGAAGGATTAAGGTAGCAGAGAGGAAAAACAGAATTTTTTTTTAAGGCTCGGACAAGCAGGTGCATTTGCAATCCTTGTAGCCTAAGATGAGGAGTGTGTGGCTTGTTCCATGATGTTTAACTTCCCCAATGGTAAGAGAAAGGTGGACACTGCCACCCACCAACATTGCTTCTCACAACATTAATCCACACCACCCAACCCTCTCGGGCCATGCTCCTCCAAATTATTACGAGGAAAGCCAGGAAGTAGTCTACTAGAAAAAGGGACCCCATCCCTTTGGAGCTGGGCCCTGTCCTCCTCCCTCACAACCTTTAAGACAAAGACTGTTTACCTGTGCCTTTGAAAGCATCCTCTCTTAATGTTTTGTAGACTGATTTTAATTTTTCATGCTTGCCTTTTGTCAATTTTTTAAAAAACAAACAATTGCTGTTGCATTTCTGCATGTGTGTTTTTTTACAAATAATCCTTTTTGTCATTTATTTCTCATTTCTCGTTTATTTAGATTTTTAATTATGTATTTAATTAATTTTAATTTACCTAAAATATTTTTATCCCACCTTGCAGGGCATAATGTTTATGTCACTTTAAATCACCCAGAGTAGTGCTCAGCACAGTATAATAATGAAATGGAAGGATGGATGGATGGATGGATGGATGCTATTATGGAGAAACAGTGGGATAGGACTGTTTTCTTGCACCCTTTAAATCTTCCAGAGGCATCTGGTTGGCCAGTGTGTAAACTAAAGCTGGACTTTGTTTGTTCCATTGGCATTTTTCTTATGCTTTAATATTTTTTTCTATCCATTTTTAGGGTTAGACTGTAGGACTTATTATTTAATATAATTAAAAAAGCCTAAAGACAACGGGGAAGAGAAACGTGATTAAGTTAAAGGAATGGAGTGAGGGAAAAGGTTAATTCTCTTCCCCCCACCACCACCACCTACGCAGCGAGTAACCCCCTTCCGGTTGTGGATAGCTGAAAACCAGTAGTACGTCCCGGCTAGAGTAGGCCCCCTGAATCAATGAAACATATAGAGAAGGTGATTCATTAGACCTTCCACTGATTCAAAGGGCCTTCTCTACCCCTGTTTTGCAAGCCAGCCTCCGCAGCTGCCTGGATTTGGTGTCTGGGTGGTGGTGGAGCCACTAAATGCATTAGACCTTCCACTGATTCAAAGGGCCTTCTCTAGCCAACTCAAATTTCAAAAAAAAAAAAAAAAAAAAAAAGCTTGGGAGAGCTGATAAAATGTCTCACACCATGTTCAAGCTGTACTCATTGGACCAGAAGCAGACCCTAGTTCCTATTCAAAAGAGAGGACTGATGATATTTGATGGACTCTTTGTTGACAGTGGTTTTCTCATTGACTTTATTTATTCCAGCAAAGGAGAAGCTTTAGGGATTACATAAACATGAGCCTGAAAGGGGGAGAGAGGGAGGCCACACTTAAGGAAGACTTGTTGTCCCCTTCTGAGGCATATCCTGGAGGGATGACTTTGGCAAAAGCATGTGGCATTGAGCCAAACAAAATCTTGTTTGTTACAAAACAACATGAGGGAAAGAACAAGGTTTCTGAGCACAGCAGGCTTTCTAGTAATAAAGCCAGTATGAACCGTGCTTTGGACATCAGGGATGTGTGGGAAAGAGGTCATAAATAAGTCAAACATCTGCTATCATTATGTTTCACCAACAGGATCACAATGATTGATCTGGGCCAGACGCTTGCACCAGAGCAATTGTGTTATCCTTTACAGGCCTTGTTATCTAGTGAATCTTCCTAGAGGTGCATGCCTTAAAATACAAAGTGCTATGATCTTGAAAGAGAGGCTGGAATTCTCAGCATCCCCTATTGAAGATAACTATTTTGGAGTGGTGCGTGATGCCTAGGTGTCATCATAGATAAAGAGCTGCAGGGGTTTTTAGACTGCAGTATGCAGAATCTCTTAGCCAACATGGCTAAAATGAGCCCTGGGGAGATTTGGTGAGTTAAGTGTGCACTTGTCCTTACCTGTATCTGGATGGAATTTTGTAGGGAGTCACATGTGTTTCAAAAGGTGCACAACCTCCATTCCCTCCATAACTTCACATAAATGGATGGGAAGGTGGTTGTGCATTATTGGAAGAATTCTGATTCCATAGGAGGAATGAGCCAGGCAATGAGGAATGAGCAATGAGAGAAACTGGCGAAGTGAAAGATTCTGGGCTTATCTACTCTTGTGAAAGCATGTGTTGTTTTTATATTGGCTTCTCTTTTCCCCCAGAAAACTGTGGGGGATCAGCAATGCTCCTGTATCTTTTTGACCCTCCCTGATATCTTGTGCAGTGTCGTTGTGCTTCGTTTACCAGTCTGAAGTCTGACTTTTTGGGGACTTTAATTTAATTTTTAAAAGGCCTCAGGTACCTGTGTGTGTGTGTGTGTTGCATAGTTACAGTCGTAACTGATTGTTCGTGACCCCATGTCCATGGAGTTTTCTTGGCAGGAATACTGGAGTGGTTTGCCAGTTCCCACTACATCACCAAAAGGTGTGTGTGTGTGTGTGTGTGTGTGTGTGTGTGTAGATGGAATTTAGTGCTATGGCACCCCTCTGAGCTTCTGAGGCTTTCTAAAATGATGGAGATAGAAGAGGAGAGGGCAAGAGAGGGTGCAGGGTACCAGCAGAGAAGAGGGAGTGTAGCAGTAGCAGACATGGAAGCTGGACCTGATTGCAGAAGCAGACACTTGGATTTGTGTCCAGAGGCACTGGGAACGGCTGTCATGGGGTTTTATGCTTGTTCTGGACCATCTCACCTATAGTGGCTTGGGTTGACATCTGCTTCTTGGGAGTGGGGACAATGAGGGGGGATACCAGGGTGACAGTCACAAGATTTTGTCATTTTGTCCTGGCCTCATGTGGGAGAAAAGCAAAGTGAGAACGAGACAGGTGAGTCATTTCAGGGAAATGGCAGTTGCGCTGCAAGGATGCTGAAGCGGGGAAACGATTCAGTGATAGGCCACCTCTGGTTTGGACATGAATCCTAGTAAATCGCATGACTTTATGTCACCAAGCAACATAAAAGGAAGCAAGAAACAGAAGCTCTGGAAAAGTTCTTAACAGTCTTTAAAGGTCCTCTGAAAAAGCCCTTAATTGCTTTTGCCGTTGCAGGCATGTGGCTTAACTAAACAGTGCAGGAGGAAACCGACCCGGTGCAGGTGTTGGCATCTCCTGTGTCTTCTGTTCTGTTCTGAGTAATGAAGTACAACGAGAGAGAGAGAAAACAGGTTCTGAAGAAACCAGCAGATTTCACCTATCCCACCACAAAAACAGCTAAAATTATGTATTCTAATAAGACCTGAAAAACTTGGAAGTGCAGATTATACCAGAAATAGTAACACAGGATGTATAAAGACTATTTTTTTAAAATTTTTCATTAGCATTTGTATTTGTCTGCACACTTCTTCAGAAGCTTCATCTGTGTCGGTTTAGGTGACCATCTTACTTGGCAGCCCAGTCTTTCTAATGCTTCAGTTTCAGAATGATATCTAGGTTCTGTGTCTAGGTTTTTGATATTTAGGTGAAGACATAGAAGTAGGAGGAAATGATGCCCTAAATGACCTTCCAAGCTGTAAAATGGGCTATGTGAGATGATGAGTGAAGCAGGGCTGGGATCTGGAAGGACAATGTGACCCCTGCTGGTTCTGCTCTGAAATTTAAATTTCCCGGCCCTTCTGCAGCCCAGGATACCCTTGTCACAGCTGATACGGAGATGATGATGATGTGGCATCAAGTCATTTCTGGCTTACAGTGATCCTTGTTAGGGTCTTCTAAGAAGAGAGTACTCAGATGTACTCCCTTCTTCTAGGGCGGTGATGGAGAAGCTTTTAGAGACTGAGTGCTCAAACTGCAGTTCAAAAGCCACTAATTTTTTTTGCAAACTGCCAATACAGTAATTTAACCTGTATACAGGTGGCTATGAAGGGGCGATGTTGAGTGCCCACAGAAAGGGCTCCAAGTGCCACATTTGGCACCCGTGCCATAGGTTCGCCATCACTTTTCTAGGGGCATCCCGAACCTGTGCAGTTTGCCCAAGGCCACACATGCTGGCTCTGCTATGATTTTTTAAAGAGTATTTTTACCCAGCCTGCAGAGTGGGAAACTGACCTCCCAACCTGTGGTTCTACAGCCAGGTTCCTAACTCACTGAGTTATCCAGGCAAACCCTAACTGTCGCAGGACGTAGTCTCTGGTATTCTGCCTTGATCATATTTAGAGCTCCCTTCTCCCCTCCACCCTGCTCACTTCTTGAGTCCGTATTAGAGATGTGCACAAAATGCCAAAATGGCGGTTCGTCTCATTACTTGTTGCCCCGGCCCCTGTTTTGTTTCGTTTAATACAAAATGAATTTTTTTAAAAAATTCGTTTTGTATTTTGTTTGTTTCGTTTTTCTTTTTAAACTTTTTGTTTCATTTTTTTTCTGGCCGGGCATGGTTGAGGGACACTTTTTTGGGGGGTATTATTTTAAATAGTCCCTGTTGCAGGGCTTTCCCCCTCTTTTATTTTTACAGCTGAGAAGGGTTGGCTTAGAGCCAGCGCTTCCCAGCTGTGAGGTGCTAGTGCCTCTGGTGTTTTTTTAACCCCCCCCGGCCTGTCCCAGGAGGAAAAGGTACACCAGAACGAAAAACGAAGCAAGGAAATGGAAATTTCCATTTCATTTCATTTTGTTTTTCTTTGATGGGTCCCTTCATTATTCGTTTTGTTCCCTAATGAAATGAATAACAAAACAAATAAAAAAATCATTTTGTGCCCATCTCTACTCAGTATGACAAAGATTTGATACCCAGGGTGGTGTGCCATGGCCAGCCTTTGGACATAAGTGACCCATGAGCTCTATGCCAATTCTATGTTCTCAAATGAGAAGCAAATTGGAAGAAAATTTACATTTGGACCCTCTCCAAAGCCAAAGAGTACAAGAAAGAAATACTGTATTCTAGGCTTTTGCTTTAGAGAACCTTGTTGACATGTAGTCTTTCCACAGAGGTGTTCTTTTAATTTTTCTTTGCTCTTTGACAACTTCAAGATGGAAAAGTATTGAATGAAAATTGGCAGCCAGAAATTCCAAAACTTCAATGATTTTCTGCTAAGGGATGTTATATTGCACAGTACTTGATATTGGTTTCAATTTAGTTGTACAGGATTTCCATTTTTAGGTTTAAGCTACCTAGAGCAGTGTTTTTCAAACTTTTTTGGGCCAAGGCACACTTGTTTCATGAAAAAAATCACGAGGCACACCACCATTAGAAAATGTTAAAAAAATTAACTCTGTGCCTATATTGACTATATATAAACAGTAATTCACTTCTTCCGCGGGGTTTTCTTTGCTCTTTGACAACTTCCCAGATGGAAAAGTATTGAATGATTCATCACACCCAGCTGTCAGAATCTTCTCAAAACCTCAATGATTTTCTGCTGTGGGATGTTATACTGTACAGTACCACTTGATATTCTGGGTTTTTTTATGCTCCGAATTTTAATTGTACAGGATATCCATTTTTGAGGTTTACAGGCCCTACCCCTGAGAGAGAGGTGGTGGGTTTTTTTTTGTGCATGCGTGTTGTGTATTCTCAAAGGCTCCGCCTCTGTGCCGCTCTCTTCGGGCCAAGACGCTGAGATCTGATATATGTTGTGAATTTTTCAGGCTGTTTGGCTGTGTTCTGGAAGTTTTTCTTCCTGATGTTTCTGGCTGAGATCTGATAGATTGACATCTTCAGAAGTTTTCTTCCTGATGTTTCTGTGGTTGACATCTTCAGAGGGAAAGGAGCTCTGGGAACTAGGAGTTCTCTCTGTGCTCTGGGGTATAGAGTGAGTGAGACTGTGTCCTCTGAAGATGCCAACTAGAGATGGGCACAAAACAAATTTTCAATTTGTTTCATTATTCGTTATTCATTTTGTAACATTATGAAATGAATAACAAACCCCACTCTGGAAGAGATACGAAATGAAACAAATCAGAAATTTCTGTTTCATTCTGTTCCATTTTGTTTCCCTATAGGAATACATTAGCAATGCGTTCTTATGGGAAAACCTGTGGTTTCCCCCAAATTTGCCTGATGGGGTGCGGGAACCCGCACGCTTTTGGCATCCCCCAGTGCTTTTGGCACCCCCCAGCTGGTGCATGGGCTGGGGAGGCCCAATATTTTTATTTTTATTTTTATCCATTGAAATGCATTGGCTGCGGGGGGCAAGTAGGCTGGGTAGGTGGCTGGGGGAACGGACGGAGGCAGGGAGGACAGGCAAACCATAAAACTGCAAGCTGACGTCTTTATCCGGTATGGGGAGGGGCCAGCTGGCAGGGATGCATGACAGGCTGAGCCGGCAGGGAGAAGAGGCTGCTGGCCACTCAAAATCTGAAAGCAGGCTGCATTTGGCCCCCGGGCCTGACTCTGGACATGCCTGCCTTAGTGTGATACCACATTGACGTCCAGATAGATGAATGTAAGTGCTGTACATCAGTCGGGCACACTACAGGAAATGACTGGAGAAGTGATCGACAAAATCTCCATAGTACAGAATTCAGTTTGCTCCCTGTCCCCAGACTTTGTTTTGTAAACAACACACAAGGGATCTCATGGCTGAAAGAGCTTTACTTTATTAAGATGTACAGTCACATTGATTCTGACTTATGGTGAGCTTTGCCAGGGTCTCCTAGGTGCCAAGTATTCAAGTCTTAAGGGCTCTGTAATGGGACAGAGTAAATGCCCTCTCTGCTTCTAAACATTAGAAGAAAAATACATAAAGAAAAACAAGAGGTTATCTAATACTGTGTAATATTTCCAAGTGGTAGCCATGTCAGTCTGTGAAAGCATATCTAACAATCTAATAAGAAATAAGAGTGAAAATACACAGACTACATGGCAAAATACTGGGATATGTATGAACCACTGGTTTGGCAGTTCGTACCATTTCGTTCTTTTGACGAACAGGGGCTCAGTGCTTGCATTTGCCCACTCAGGAGAAGGTGGGGCAGAGAAGGTGGATTACTGCCTGTGAGTGGGTGCTAGTTGCAGGTAGTGGTGGTTTTGAACTGCCAAACACCTGTTTGTCCAAGGAACAAACCAGCATGAACCCATCTTTAAAAATAGCTCTAAGATAAAGAAACACCAGTAACTTAGTACAGGCAAACTGCAAATTGTGTGAGTCACTGTGGCATTTCATACCTAGTAACATCTTAAAACCTTTTATTGGGTGTTACATTCTTTTCCATTGAAGCTTTGGGCGTTTATACACGACCCCTAAGCTCCGCCGCAAATGGCTGCAAGCTCCGGACCTTAAAAATGTTTACCCACCAGCTCCGGAGTTTGCAGACAATTAAGTGCAACCCCGCCCACTTTAGCGTGACCCAGCGCACTTTTCTTGTACCTGCTTTTTGATGGTGAAAAATATTTGATGCGGAGAGTGCCTGAGCTCTCCTCGCTTCTTTCTGTTGTATTTCTTTTGCCTCCGCCCCTTAAAGAGGAACCAGGAAGTAAACGGAGGTCGGAGCAACCTCCACCAGCACCAGAGGTAAGAATGCATTCTTTTGTCTCTGTCTAAGGCTTTTTTCCCCTCCCTCCCCTCACGCAGACAGAACAAAGTGCGGAGCGGGTGGGGACGGAGGAACAGCAACGAACCCTCAAGATCTCTGGTCCGAATTTAAGGGACCAGCGGATCTTAGGGGTCGTGTAAAAAGGCCCTTTGTTCCATAAACAACAATAATCAGTGTTTGAAGGAACCCCACGCAAGATTAGTCTTTGCCAGATACTGGACGGAACCTGGAATACCATCTGAACAGGAATTAATGTTTAATTTTTTTTAGAAACAATAGAGGTGGATAAATTATCAGAATGCTTAGATGTTTCTAGGAAGGATAATCACCATACAGTCTGGGAAAAATACTCTGTATGGATGAAGAAGAGAGAAAATAATAACAAAAGCTAGAGAACTAAGAAAAAGCATTATTGTACATACTTCATGATAAACATGAGTCAGTTTAGATGTGTAGAAAGATTTAAACTAGTGGCAATTAGATATCAGTGGCTACCAACTCTTACCTCTCTGTATTTTGTACCCCCCTTTTTATTAATTCCCTATACCCTTTGGAGAAAGGGTATAGGGAATTAATAAAACTTGGAGGGGGAAAAATGGAAATCCATGCTGAAGAAAACAACAACAGATACAACACATGGTCATAAGTCTCTGACTTGACATTTGAAGCTTTTTTGTTGTTGTAGCAGTGGCAGTGGTAGTTGGGAAGGAGCCTGGGTTAAAGAAAATATTGGTAGATAACATAGCCATTGTAGTATTTCCAATATTCGTCTGAACTGAAATGAATAAATGTTAGCATAAGAAAGGGCATTGCAAAATTGTGACATTTACTCCATGTGGGGCACCGATTGACAGGAAATAATTGTGTGCTCTCAGTTCTGACTTAGGATGACCCTTGCTAGGATTTTCTAGGTAATGAGGACTCAAAAGTGGTTTGCCTTTTTTTTTTTCTGGAGGTGCTCTGGAACTGTGCAGCGTGTGCAAGGCTATACATGCCGGCTCTTTTCTGAGGAGGCACAGTGGGGAATTGCCTTCCCAAGGCCTTGTTCTGAAGTCAAGGTCTCCAACTCACTGAGCTACAGAGCCAGTGGTGGGCCTTTAACATGATTTCTACCCATTAGATCAGGGGTGTCCACATTTTTTGCAAGGAGGGCCAGATTTGGTGAGGTGCAAATATGTCGGGGCCGAGCATTCAGCCACATTTGGTCCCCGGGTCTCTGTAACATGCACGTAGGCAGGGAGGACGCTGCAGCAACAGAGCCTGGGGCGGGTAGGATAGGCAGGTGACTGGGGGGATGGACAGAGGTAGGGAGGGCATGCAAACCATAACAGTACAAGCTGATATCTCCATCCAGTATGGGGAGGTGCCAGCTGGTGGGGATGAGTGACAAGCTGAGCCGGTGGGCAGAAGAGGCCGCGGGCTGCTTGAAATTTGAAAACGGGCCACGTTTGCCCCCAGCCTGACTTTGGACATGCCTGCATTAGAATAGTTACTTCCAGAGCCCTCCACCCTCCATGGCCAGTGGTGATGATGGCTGGTGCACTCCAGGAGTTGTACGGTAGTCAAGGAGGAGGAGGAGGAGGGAGGAGGAGGAGGAGGAGGAGGAGGAGGAGGAGGAGGAGAAGAAGAAGTAGTTTCAAAAATCTGAATCTTGGTTCATCTTCTTAGCTGATACGTCTACATTCTGTATTACCTCTACTGATAAAAATCAATAACTGAAAGGGTAGAAATGACTAATGTGCCATCTAATGCTTTTACCCAAGGTTTGAAGAAGGAAATTTTAGTATTGCAGTGGCAAAATAGCCATGCTTGTGAGCCCTGAGACACAGTGAATTCCTCTGTTCTGTCCCATATCAACATCCAAGCCATAATCTGACTTTTGGCATACATTTACTGAAAGCTGTGCTTGCCTGTCTGAGTAACTTGCCTGTTTTTCATGTGGTTGCTTCTGCTTCCCTTGTTTTACTCTTTCTGCAGGTGGTATACTTCACTGCTACATTCCCATACCTCATGCTGGTGGTTCTGCTGATCAGGGGAGTCACACTGCCTGGGGCATCTAAAGGGATCCTCTTTTACCTTTACCCAAACATCACTCGGCTCAGTGATCCTCAGGTAAGTTAAAAGGGGGTGGGGAAATCACCAGCACTTACCTTTCTCCTTCACTGCCCTGTTCCAATTCATCTTTCACTTCTCTTTCTTCTACTGCCTTCAAATCCTTGTTTGCCATTACCTCCTGGTGGGAAAAGGTACTACTGTACAAGAGTCAACAACTGCAGCATGAAGGGTTGGCCCCCAAAGTGTTGTTGTTACTTGATAGAGTGGGGAGGATACAGAAATGAACTGGACTGTAGCACAATTTGATTTGAGTGTTGGCAGTGGAAAATGGCTTTCCACTGCACCAGAGGGCAAAAAGCCATTTTTGGAGTTGCAGGACAATCTGTGTGGTGGAGAGAGAGAGAGAGGGCAGAAGGCAGGCTCTGCCCTCTAATAATAAGAGGGTGTGGCCAGATGACTGAAGAGGAAAAGATGACACTGCTGCCTCTCAGCATTTCCTGTTGTCACATTCTGTCTAATGGTAGAGCGGGGCTGGGAACTATGACGGTTACTTCACGTCCACTCTCGTCCCAGGAGGAAGTTCGTTGCGTGTTGATGTCAGTTGCGGTCACGTGGTCTTCTTGCAGTTCTGTCCCTGTTCCCGTGTACACACGGGCGTGATGGATGATACCGGCATGACTGTTTCTGCACGTCCTCGTTCCGTGATGAGATGTGAAATTCCATGCCTTTGTTCTCCGTGTTTTTTTTTTTTTTGGCCCGACCTTCCGTTTTTCAATGTTTCGATTCTCCAAAGCCTTGCCTTCAATGCGCTACGGAGCTAAGTTTCAGGCATTTGTCTTTTAATCTCTCGAGAAGCGAGATGAGGATATTCCCGAGGCCAGGGAGGGGAATCTCTCATCCCGCTTAGATCGCAGTTCATGGGGCATGGTCGGGACGAACTCCCCTCATCCCGCAATGGACGTGCGGTTAGATTTCTTCGTACCGGTTCCCAGCGGGACCGTGAACAGTGATGAGATGGATGTGAATTATCAGCCTATACTGTAAACAAGGAAGAGCCATTCACTAAGTTTCAAAGTCCTGCCAATGGCTTAGGCAGTGTTAGAAGTGCACAAAAATTATTGCTTTTTAAACTGTGAACCATCCCTGAGGCTCAATCCCTCTAAAAAAAAGGCCAAGAGATGTTATGTTCTCCAAAGACTGCAGGGAGTCTCCTCAAACTGTTTTGTCCCAAGTTTGTTAACAGTCCGGATCAACCCTCAAAGTGTGTCCTCTTTTCTTTGATCACTCATCAAATCCTCTTTTATCTCCTCCAGCCATTCTTCCCCTCCTCAAGTTTCTAATGTCTTCCTGGCGTTTTGCAGAAACAAAATGAAGAGCGGTCTGCTCCATAGACATCTTTGCTTTCTTTTCTGCCAACAATTCGTTTGCTCTGACCCCAAGGGTGTATTTCCTTTTGCCCATCTTTCATTTTGCTGGATTCTGGTGCCTGGTGGCCTGGCAAGGCTCCCATTATAGTGGCACTAAGGCACGGAAACTGTTTTCAGTGAAAAAGCTGAGTTTTCTGTAGTGGTCATAATCAGCAAAAGGGGGCTTAAGAACATGTACAGAGTGCTGTGCTGTATGGTTGAGCTTACCACGAGTCCTCAGGCAGCAGACTCTTATCCAGTTTTTTTTAAAATACTTTTTTTCTAATACCAGGAAGATGCATTCTTGCCCTCAGGGTTTATTTTAGTCTTATGTGCCAGAATGACTGCCATACTGAGGCTACTCTGCAGCTTACCTTCAATATGGGTGTATATCAGGGGTGTCCAAACTTTTTGCAAGGAGGGCCAGATTTGGTGAGGTGAAAATGTGGGGGGGCCGACCATTCATCCTGACATGGGTCATGACCGCTAGCTTCCTGCCACAACCTTCCTCCCTGACGCACTGTGAGAGCTCCGTTCCCATTGCCTTTGTTTTTTGTCTCTTGTTTTCAAAGAAGCCGGCCTTCCAGGTGAGGAGTTATTCTTGCCCCTCCTTTTATTGCTTTTTATTGCCAGATAGGGGTGGGATACACACCAGACCTGTCAAGTGTCACATTTTGGGCACCAGATAGGGGTGGGATACACACCAGACCTGTCAAGTGTCACATTTTGGGCGGGACATTCACGGATATAGTAATGTTGCCCGCTATTGTTCCTTATTTACTATTATCCCAGAAATTTACCGGATTCTGGGTTGGGCTCTGACCACTGTGCTAGGAGGGTCGAGTCACTCTCTGGCCAATGGCCAATGAGCCAATAAGGCTCTGCCAATGCTGGCGGCAAGGCTTTTGTAGCATCATCTGGGCAAGCACTTTAGGATGCACTTTCCTTTTCGCTGCGGTCTGCAGCGGCTGTGTCCCCAGCTGCCCGGTGGCCGCTTTGAAGTCTCTCCTCTTGCTTGCAGCCGTTGGAGCTGCTCCGTTCACCCCCCTTTTCTCATTGCTACCTTTTCCCTTCCTGCCCTAATTTTGCTCTCTCCCTTTGCTTACATTAAGTGATTAGCCAGTTAGTTGCATTGTTCAACTTCCTTTCCTGTTTCACATCCAGGCAGATGACTGTGGATAGCTCAGTGGTTTAGGTCTCTGGCTGGGGAGCCAGAGTCTGGGAGTTTGATTCCCCACTGTGGCCTTTCTCCCTACCTTGCTTTTTTGCATCAGAATCCTTTCAAAGGTAGCTGATTAATTGGTTCAAATTTGATTTGAGTAATTATATTTTATTATTGCTCTTAAATTGACTTGATTTTGGAACTTATCAGAATATGTATTCAAAATTCCCTTTAAAAAGCTATCTCTATTAAATAAAACCACTTCTACTTAGTAAATCTTAAGAATTAAATAATAATTCCACTTACATAATGTCATTTCTCTTCTACTTTTTTTTAAAAAAAATCTTTCTTTTTTTAAATGCTTCATTCAAAACTTCTGGAGAGATATGCCTGTCGAAAGAAATTTACAGCCTAACCTCTCACACCTGTATCACAATGGAGGAAGTGAAGTTGGAGTAAACTGCAAAAATATAGTGTGTTTGCTGCATATTCTGAGATGTAGGGTTTAACCAAGTTCAAGTGCTTGATCTCTTAGTTTTGATTCATAATCCTAAAACGTATTGATTGGCCCATCAGATTCTAATCACCTAATTGTAATTATTTGTAATTATTGTAATTTTTTTTATATATTTCCTCTTTCAATCTGCGGATAAGTGAATCAGTGGATAATAAATCAGTGGATAAGGGGGTCATACTGTCTTGTCCTGAAGACAAGTAACTCCCCTCCCCCTACGACTTGAGGCGGGTGTCGGAAAATGTCCCTTATTTTTAAATCCAAAACTTGACAGGTAAGGTATCACAGAGAGAGAGAGAGAGAGAGAGAGAGAGAGAGAACCCACTGTGTAGCCTTTCCCAATGTACAGCCCCAGGAACTCACCACCTTGAGTGGGTACAGAGGAGGGCGACCAGGGTGGTTGAAGGTCTGGAAGAAATGTTTTATGAGGAACGGCTTAGGGAACTGGGAATGTTTATCCTTTCACAAAGAAGGCTGAGGGGGAATATGATAGCTATGTTTAAATATTTGAAAGGATGTCATATAGAAGAGGGAACAGGTTTGTTTTCCATGGCTTCAGAGACTAGGACTCGGGGCAATGGTTTCAAACTACAGGAAAAGAGATTCCATTTGAACATTCGGATGAACTTCATGACAGTTAAAGCTGTTCGGCAATGGAATATGCTGCCACGGAGGGTGGTGGAGTCTCCTTCTTTGGAGGTTTTTAAGCAGAGGTTGGATGGCCATCTGTTGGAAATATTGTGATGGGGTTCCTTCATGGCAGGGGGTTGGACTGGATGGCCCTTGAGGTCTCTTCCAACTCTATGATTCTATTATTCTACCTCAAGGCTTGCTTTCATGCTTCTCCACCAAACCCTTCCTGCTGTGGGTGGGGGAGACACACACACACACACACACAGGCAAAGAGAAGGAGGAGGATGACATGCGGGCAGGCAAGGCAGGCAAAAGGTAATTTGGAGGGAACAATGGCGGTTCCACCAGAGGAGGGGGGACAGACAAGGAGGAGAGTGCATCGGGCGGGTAGGCCAAAAAGGGGGCTTCCATGCCTAACATTGCTCTGCAATAGTGACACTGTGAGAGCCTCTGGTGGCTGACACCGTGAGAGCCCTGGTTCATGGCTCCTTTCTTCTCTCGCTCAGCCAACCTCCCACTTTTCCAGGCACAGGACATACACAGGACAAGTTGTGGGGCTTGCCAAAGGGAGCCCAGACTGGCTGTGGTGGGGAATGGAGGCAAGGAGAAGGAACCAGAGGACGTGCAGTGGAGCTGTCTTCTCCTTGCCTCCATTCCCTGGTACAGCCAACATGGGCTACCTTTGGCAAGTCCGATGACTCAACCTGTGTGTTTCCTGGGCTTTCCCCAAATTGGCTGAATTCCTCAACACTGAACTGAGCCACCTGAATGGGGCCCTACAGGCCAATGGCTATTCCAAGAATGAAATCAAAATAGCCATTTAAAAAAACCAACACCAAATTGAAGAAGAAAAACAGCCCCCAACAAACAAATATTTGTGCCATACATAAAAGGAGTCATGGACTGCATGGACAAAGTGTTGAAAAACACAACCAACATACAGTATTTAGACTCACCACAAAAATACAATAGATGCTACATTCAGCAAAGGACAAAAGGAACCCACTCGCCACTGCAGGAGTATACCGGATACCTTGTAGTCAGGTATATATTGGGACCACAAAGCACAGCATCCAGACCAGAATCAAAGAACATGAAAGACACTGCAGACTAAAACAACCAGAAAAATCAGCAGTCGAAATCCACAAATATAAGCACAGTTTCAACAAAAAAGAAGAAAGTCTAAAAATCAACAAAGCCTGGCTTCCAGTACTGAAAACTACAGCTTGCAAAAGATCAAAGTTCAATTATTCCTACCTAGCCGCAAGCACTGGTTCACACAATAGAACAGCTAATGACACCCATCAACTACAGAGAAGGATTGCTGCCACCCCTGATTGCAATGAAACTTCTTACTCCCTCCATCACAATATAATGACTAGCACCAATTCTCATGCATAGGACAAGTTTCCTCTTTCCCACAACCTTAAAACCACCCAGTCTCACTCACTCTATACCCCAGAGCACAGAGAGAACTCCTAGTTCCCTGAGCTCCTTGTTCCCTGAAGATGCCAGAACAGTGATGGCGGACCTTTTAGAGACTGAGTGCCCAAACTACAATAAAAAAACCCAGTAATTTTTTTTTGCAAAGTGCCAATACAGTAATTTAACCTGTATACAGGTGGCTATGAAGGGGCGATGTCAGGTGCCCACAGAAAGGGCTCCGAGTGCCACCTTTGGCACCTGTGCCATAGGTTCGCCATCACTGTGCCAGAACATGGCCAAACAGCCCGAAAAACTCACAACTAACTGCTATATTTTCATATGAACTTTTGTGAACAAGTCCAGTTCCTCAGATACAAGAGTGGGCAACATGACAGCAGGAAAAGAAGACCCAATCCAAGATGGATTGATTCCCTAAAGGAAGGCACAGGTTTGTATTTACAACAGCTGAAACGGATTGTTGATCATAGGACCCGATTCATTCATAGGGTCATCAAAAGTTGAAGGAGACTTGACACCATGTGACAGGGCTCAAAGTGCTGCTTCTAGCTTCCATTATGTTTTTCATGTGCATAAACCAGAACACTGGACATTTTCTTTTTTGGACTATATGTCTCAGAACATTGCAGCCAGAGTGGTTACTGACTGGGAAACAGCAGGGATGCTGACAAGACTTTGGGTCTGAGGCCCTGGTACCAAGAGACAACTCTCGGACTCAAGTTCCTGTTAAAAATAAGCCCCCCACTCCCAAAAAGAGGGAGGAGTAGGTGGTTTCCAAGTCTCAAGTTGAATCTGAGTCACTGAGAAGAAAATAACTGAATCAAGTTGCCAGTGTGACTTTAAGTCTGACTTGATATCGAGTCTTGTGACACACATTCCTTTCCCTGGAAAAGAGGACACGTCATTCCCTTTTCACTAAGAGAAATATTGGAAAATGGAAACGAATATTTGCTGCCTCCTATGTTAGCTGTTGCACTCTGATTTTTAAAAAAGAGACATGAACTTTCTGCTCTGAAATGACTGTTTCCTCAGTCACCGAAATGCAGTATACTTTCTGCTTTGGTCACAAACTCTTTCCCCTTTGCCTTACTGAACGTCCTTTGACCCAATGCCGTTTTTAATCTCTCCGGGACAAGCTCTTCCATGTCAAATCCTGGTTCCAGCTGAGCTCCTGTAACAACCTTTTGTGTGGAAGAGAAGGTATCTCCAAAGGAGATTAAAAAGGGGCCTGCCCGGGGGGGGGGGCGGAAATAGGTCAGCTCAACCCTTGGTAAGTAACCCTTTAAAACCCCTCCCAAGCCAGCCATAAAAGGTGGCAACAGTTGAGCAGAAGTAGTAGAATGGTGGCATTTGTAGAAAAGGGCTCATGATTTATGTTACGTGTCTCTCGTCTTGGTATAATGAAGTGTGTTGGTGTCTAGACTTTTTAATTGAGAAGCTAATGAATCAGATGTAAGCACACCAATGATAATATAATTAATATTCTCAGTACTGACTCCATTTATAATAGGGCACACATTTGTTACTCACACCAACAGAAACCAGCTGGATAGGTATCTTTCCCTGTCAAGTGGAACTCTGTGGAAAGACATTTAGGATGATTAAGTCTGGCAGAGGTTAATATATACAATATCAACACGTCCAATATTACCTGATTTTAAAATATATTTGATTAAAAACATATCCAATTTATGTCTTATATAATTGCTCCAGGATAGCTCAGTGGTTCTGGCCTCTTGTGAGGGTCTGGACTCAATGATCCATCCGGTTCCTTCCTGCTTTGTAGTTCTAAAATTCTAAGCTATAAGATTTAAATATTTTTAAAATAAACTTTTCAAATATAAATTTTCTTTAAAAATTTTAATTAGAAGGGTGAAAGGAAAACATTAACCTATTTTTTCAACATTTGCTAATGTTCTTCTAAGGTCTTTATTCTTCTGTCTGGACCTTTTTTCTTCCATGTTCTTTTTATAGATTAATAAAGTGACTATTAAGACAAACGAACAGTATCAGGCTTAGTAGATATATCAGCCTACTGAATCAAGTATGAAGTTTGAAAAGGTTCCTTTAAAATTATTTGTTGTTGCTACAGTTCTAGCAGTAAAAATTAATCAGCAAGGTAATTTTTTCACATGTAGCTCTTGCCTAATACCACAGGCGTGAGTCCTTCCTAACAACCAAATCGCTGCAGTTCTTGTTACAGATGTATTTGGTGTACAACATTTATAAGTCTTCCCAGGCACTACAGGCAGTGAACATTAATACTTAAAGCATAATTGCATTATTAAGGGGACAGCTGTTAGGAAAAGAAGCATTTTCTTTACTGACCTAATTTTCTAGATTGCAAGCCTTCTGAAATGTTGGAGTGGATTTCCTCACTTAGGCCATTACCCGATGTCCATGTTGTTGCTCTAGAAAGTGATCTGGGGTGCGGATCTTAAAATTGTCCCCCCATGTCCATCGCGCTTTAAGCAAAATAAAGGGCAGCCAGGCGCCCGAAGCGCGACTCAGAACATCTTCCTTGTACCTGGCCTCGGGGTGGTGGAATCCTTGTCACTGTTCCATTGCGGTTTTTAAACCGGTACATGCGCCATGGGATACCATTTAATCTGCAGCGTAACTGTTCCATCGTCATAGGGCCACCTATAGTGGCAGTACTTGGAACAGCCACATGATAGTAAATTCACAGTATAAGAAGCCACTATGCATGGAAAGAAGCAAAAAAAAAAAAAAAAAAAAGTACAGTGGACCCTCACCCCTTCCTTGGGGGCGCAGGAACAGAAACAAAACCATGTGACCACAACAAGATTTATTATGTTGCATTACAAAGTGGATGTGGGGTAACGGGCTTAGTGGATTTCCTCAGATGTAAGCCTCACAGAGTAAGGGTGCAACTGCACTGGCTCTTTTGCTGTAGATTAGTGTGGTCTATAGAGGTCAGGAGGAGGAGTAATACAGTAACCCCCATCTCCGCGATCACTGAAATTCCGTGATATGCAGATGCAGTTTGGGTGGGGTGGGGCGGGGCACAATTTTAAACATCGTGCACTGCTTCCCAGCACCCCAGGGGGTGCAGGGGAGCAGTGTGCGATCTTTAAAAAGGACTCTCGCCTGCAGAACCAAGCACATGGCTCTAAGTCTGAAAGCCCTTTAAACATTGCATGCCGATCACCAGCATCCCTGGAGTGGGGTGGGGCGAGCGGTGTGCGATCTTTAAAAAGGACTCTTGGCTGAGGAGCCAAGCACTTGGCTTCATGGCAGAAAGCCCTTTAAACATTGCACGCCGCTTCCCAGCACCCTGAGGGGGTGGGGAGAAGCATTGCGCGATAACTCCATGGAGGCAAGCCCTGGGCTCCAGCTGATTGGTACTGGAGTGGGGGAGAAAAACCTTTTGTTTCCCCACCCCAGCGCCAATCAGCTGGAGCCTGGGGCTTGGGGAAAGGGGAGAAGGTTTTAAAAGCCCCCAAACCTTCCCCCTCCCTCAAGCTGTTTCTGGGTACTGCAGTCCCATGATATAGCGGGACCGCAGTATATGAACCGCGAAAGGGTGGGGGACCACTGTAGTTCATTTGTGGTGAGTCCAAATAACATATCTGCCTCCAACAACCTTTCGGCTCATTCTGTTATCAATTGAACACTTCCCCTGCTCCTCTGCAGAGAGCAGGGGAATTAAAATTAATATTTTGACTCTACTACACCATTGCTGATAGCTGATCACTTAGATTCAAATTGACTCGTTTTCCTTTTGAGTTGTGTGTTGTGTTGATTAAAAACCTGCCCACAGCTTTGGTTTAATTTCATCTGAGTGATTTAGCGCTACACTGATAGTCTAGTAGAGTAAAAACAATTCACTTCCCCTGCTGTTTGCAGTGGAGGAGGGGGAGTATTCAATCTGTTGATATCCTGAAGTGGCTTACTTATTAGGCCTATTCATAATATCCCAAATTGAAACTGGGAGGAGGCTTGGCAATTTGAGTTTAGTCCATTTCCAGCAATCACACAAACTGAAAATGGTATAAACTAGAGAGAACTTACCCACACCAGAATTGTAGAAGCCCCTGACGGGGGCTGAAAAAGGTGCAGGTTGGGGGGCTCTGGGGAACAAATTGTTTCACTTTAACAATTGCACTGTGTGGTCTCCAGAAAAAAGAGCAAATCACTCCACCCTCGCAATACACAAAATAAAGAGACCAACGCCCATCTGAATGAGCCCTGAATCTCATCTCAAAAGCTTTCTGGAGGCAATATTCTGTCTATTGTGAACAGCTGTTGTGAGGAAAATATTTCAAGAGGTACTACAAAGGCCCTTCTAAGTATACTTTTGATCTTTTGTGTGTGTGTTGCATGTAGGTATGGATGGATGCAGGCACTCAAATCTTCTTCTCGTACGCTATTTGCCTGGGATGCCTGACAGCCTTGGGGAGCTACAACAAGTATCATAACAATTGTTACAGGTAACTGAAGTGTATCTTTAGAATTCAAAGAGTCCACCTCTTCACCTGCTCCTTTGAAGGGATTTTACAGTAGCACGAACAGTAAACTAGACAGAAAAATTGCTATTATGCTTCCAACATGGGGAAAGTTTCTTCTTTTTAGGATGGTTGGCATTCTGGGTCCTTTTGTCTCAAAAAGTAACTTCTTCCATCTACTTTGCTCCCATATGTCACACAGTTCCCAAACCCTTTCCTTAAGAATGACTGTCTCACTTATTTTATTTCTCTACTGCAAGGGCTAATCACATTTTACAAGAACTACTGGGCTTATTCCAGAAATGGCATCGCCTGTCAAATTCCACTATAACATATATAGTGAAATGGAGCATTTGTTCTGATGTACTGTTACTTCCACGCTATTGGTTTAATGTGGATTTTCTCTTGTTTTGTTTCATCCTCCTTTACAGAGAATATAAACTGTTGCTGCATCAACCTGTTATGTTTCAGTATCCCCCCTCCCATACTGTTTGTTTTCAGACCTTTCCTGTGCCCATTTCTGAAATCAAAATGTGAAATCTGAAATGGGAAATGCTATTGAGATGTCTAAAGGCTAATGTGCTTTTAATTGCTGGCTTCCTGTTGGCTGTTTCTGCTTCTTCTGTCACTTCTTGTTAAGAGTGGCAACAGAATTACCCATGTTTCACTGCAGCCTAATTAATCGTGCTCTTTGCTCTGTGGGGGAAGTTGATATTTCATTAACTAAAAGAATGGTCCAAATTCAGATGTTAAAGCCCCACCCTTCTTGGTAGGGAAAATGAACAGAGTAATTAAATTGCAATTAACAGACTTAGAAATCTCCATGCCATATCTTACTGCCATGTATAGTAGGGATAAAAGGGGGGGGGACTGAAAGGAGAAAGCTTCCAATTAACATTGCAGGGGGTTTCATAGTAAATATTGGTGGCCCTGCAATAGGCATTCTCAAACAATTTAGTCCTACAATAAGTACAATTGGGAATCGTTGATATAAATCAGGGCTTCAATGTCTAATCAGTTAATTCATAGTTTTTTTTTTTTTAATTTAAATAGGCAACCGTCTCTATTTGGGCAGCAAGGTTGCTTTTTTTTTTAAAAAATCATATTGCTTTAACCATTAAGTCTCTAAAACTTCATAGGGGCAGGTACTGTTAAAGAGGAATTTCTGTTTCTCCCCGATGGTTTCTTTTTAGACACATTTTCTTCTGAGAAAAATGAAAAATATCTGCTCCTTTGAAGCATTATTTGTATATGCATGTGTGCAGATTTAATTATGTAGGTTAAAATAAGCCGTAGCCCTACAGGGCAAAATCCTATTGCATAAAATCTTGTTTAGAAAGGTAGCTGTGTGAGCAGGTTTCATATCTCCTTAGAATGCCAGTCATACACCAAAGACATGCAGTTGGTGGCAGGACTGGTTGCACAGCCAGGGGAAGACCATGCCCCCAACAGAGACAATCCAAGAAAGAAGCTACACGGCCAACCCAATTGCCTTCCAAACACAGTAGGAATCTAGCCAGAATGTATTTGTCTTTGCGTAAAAAGACAAAACACTTTTTTTGTTTGCTTGGTGATTTCCGATGCTTGGTCTTCTGCACTAGTGTTCGTTTCTTCTTCCTAGGGACTGTATTGCTCTATGTTTTTTGAACAGTGGCACCAGTTTTGTAGCTGGTTTTGCAATCTTTTCCATCCTGGGCTTTATGGCACAAGAACAGGGAGTGCCTATTTCTGAGGTGGCTGAGTCAGGTGAGTAGTTTGTACGCGTAGGATCTATCTTGAACATGCAGAAATATAGACTGGGATCAAGCTCATCATAACACTTTCTGTCCATATGAGTTCTTCTTATGGCAGGCGTGTTAAAAGATAACTCCTGCTCCAATGCTCAATATTTACTGAGGAATTTAATGGCTTAGGTGTCTGGCTATAGGGCCAAAGGCTGGGAGTTCGCTTCCCCCCTGTGCCTCCTGTGAGTGAAGCCAGCCTGTGTGGCCTTGGGTAAGCTTCGCAACCCCAGAATAGCCCCAGAAGAAGGGAATGGTAAACCACCTCTGAGTACTCTCAACTTGGAAAATAATAATAATAATAATAATAATAATAATAATAATAATAATAATAATAATAATAATAATAATAATAATAATAATAATAATATCCCACATTTCCTCCAGTAAGCTCAAGATGGCACAAATGGCTCTTCTCCCTGATTATTTCCGAAAACAACTCTTTAAGGAAGTCATAGTGAGAGTGTATGACTGGCATGAGGTCACCCATTGAATCTCATGATTCACTGGGGACTAAAACCTGGATTTGGTAAGTCCCAGTACTGTACTAGGAGCCTTGTGGCACAGTGTTTAAATGCCTGTACTGCAGGTAAAACTGTGCTCATGATCCCAGGTAGCAGGCTCAAGGTTCATTCAGCCTTCCATCCTTCCGAGGTCGGTAAAATGAGTACCCAGCTTGCTGCTGCTGGTGTGTGTGTGGGGGGGAATGTGTAGCCTGCATTCTGTAATTAAAACTGTAAACCACCCAGAGACTACTTGAAGTGGTATGGGGCAGTATATAAGCAGAACACTTTGCTTTGCTTTTACTCTCACCACAGCACCACATTGCAATTGTACAAGAGATAACATATGGTTTGTGACTGGCCAAGCCAATCTTCTCCAAACAGTATTTAAAGGCACTGATATCTTCCCCCCTTCCTTCCTTCCACTGCAGCAATGTTTACAAATTTCACTGAAGCTTGTGGTGTCAGCCAGGACCTCAGCAGCCATGTTTCCTTGTGAGACCACATGTAGTCATAACTGGCTCAAGAAAAGAAACACATATCCATTAGTCACATACAAACTCAAGGAATGAGGTTGAATTTTCTTGCCCCATTGCTAAGTGCTGAGAGGAGAAAAACATTGTTTTAGGACTGCAAAGCCCAGAAGACCCCAGTCATTATGGGCAATGGGTTGTGGATTTTGGACATCACAACAAAGTATAGTTTGAACAAGTTCACTAACTGACAAGAAAGCATGGGTTCCTATTATCTTATGGGTGTTTACCAAACCATGGTGTCTTGGGAAAGACTAGGGTCCACTTGTCACAACAAAGTGAGATTTCAACACATACTGTGGCTTGTTGAGAGAGAAACATGTGGCTTGTCTCAATCTGCTGAGCTAGAATAATTTGCATGACCTGCTGCAGGTGGCAAGATGTAAGTTCATTGATTGCTTACTCCTGTAAATCTCTTACCCATGTGCTATATAACAAGAGGGGTGAACGAAGGCAAGGACAGAAGTGGAACTTTATGCCCCACAAATATATGAAAAATGGCAACACAGTGAAATTGAATGAGCCTTTCCTACCACTTCCTATGTTAATTTGCCTTTATACAATGAGGTTTAGCAGCTTTCATTTCACTAACCATTGCCAGATGACTGGAACAATTGGAACATATTTATCAGAAATCACTCAACCTATTCCTGCCAACGTGAAGATGGTCACATCTGCAGCTTTTGCACATGATCTGGATCACTAACAGTATGTTCATGCATTAAAAGTTGTAGACATGGATGTGAGATGTTTCACTCGCACACCTGAAAATGTGATGTGATTTTTCCAGGTAGAGACGCATTCAAGGCACTTGATACATAACCAATCTTGATCAATATAGTTCGCACCAAATGTATTATGTTACAACTCCTGTCAACTCTATCCAGTGTAGCCATTGGAAGCAGCCATGTCCAAGATTTTATTGAGAACTAGGGCTTTCTCAATGACATTACTCTCACTCTCACCAGGTATTAACAGCACATCTCCATTAACCCTTTTATTCAGGTGCATTCAGGTTAGCAACTTCTTTCTTCACAGGGCCTGGCTTGGCGTTTATAGCATACCCACGAGCTGTCGTCATGCTCCCCTTTTCCCCCTTATGGGCTTGCTTCTTCTTCGTCATGGTTGTTCTGCTGGGATTGGACAGCCAGGTAAAAATGCGTCAAATGGGCAGGTTCAAACAAGCCCTGAACTGCCTTTTCTGGGAAATGGAATACAGTTTCTGTTTATCATGGATGGCAAGCAGCATGTTTCATGTCTGCATTCTACTAATTTTACCCAATTGGGTTTTGAGCCTTGTGCAATCTGTGTTCTGCCCAGCTCATCCATTGTAAGGGGAATGTTGAGAGGGATGCAACATGTGTAATGTTCGGTCATCCCATAATTGCTTGTGACTGGGTTTTTCTGCTTTTTAAGAGCTATTAAAAATGTGGGTTACCAAAGTGCCTTGAATGGACACATCAAAATGATTGATCTCTTGGGGGTAAAGCTTTTACTATTATGTACAATAATAGTATATAGTCTATACCACCCAGAAGTCCATTGGAAAGTTGGGTGGCAAATAAATAAATAAATAAATAAATAAATAAATAAATAAAGCCACATTTCTTAACTGCTCTCATTCTCTTTTAGCTTTAAGGTTGCCTTCTAATGCTGTAACACACTCCTCAATTCCCTGTTCTTAAACTTGAACATGTCTTAATTGTACTGGACTGTATATTGTCCCTCGTTACTGTAAGACGCCTTGGGTCCTTTTCCAAGGAGAAAGGTGGGGTAAAAATACTCAATAAATAAATAAATAAATTTGCCAAGAACATTCAAGAGAATATTTGACATTATGACTGTGTGTTCAGTCCCTACTGAGTGGCTCAATGGGTCAAAATGGGTGGTCTGCTAATAAACAGAGAGTATATTCTATGGTATATGAATGTCTCCATTGTCTCTTTAGTTTGTCTGCGTGGAGAGCCTGGTGACTGCTCTAGTTGACATGTACCCTGGGATTTTTCGCAAAAAGAACCGGAGAGAAATTCTAATCCTTCTGATCGCTATCATCTCTTACATTGTGGGATTAGTCATGATCACAGAGGTATGATTTCTGGAAAAGAACCCCAATTTCCTTTTTTTCCCATAAGGTATTTAAAATGTAGAATTCACTCAAGATCACAGATAGAAAAGCAATTCAGCAGGTTTACATTTTTATATGAAAATATCCACTTTACAAGAATAGCAGTGGAATGAAGCACATCTTTTCCTGACAATCTATATATTTTCAACCCTTGTGATGTATGTTGAAAGTATGCATATAAAACCATGAATGCATTTGAAAAATGTGCACAAGTTAAGATGTGAACAATTGGAAAAGTGCAGAAACATACTTTTGTGTATGACAACACACTCTCTCACACACATATAATACAAAAAATTCTGGAAAAAAATCCAGTATGGAAAAGGAGTACCGTAGGTTGAACATTCCAGTGGGATTCTCTGAAATGCCATAAAAACTAGGCTAAAAGGCAAAAACAAAGAAATGAGCAGCTTTGCTACTAGAAGTGGAGTTGTTTGATAGCAGTAGAGTAGGTACTAGGACTGTCTTTTAACAGCTTTCAGAAGGGGCAAATTAGCTCTGTTTTTGTTTAATGAAACAGTAGGCTCTGTCTGCATGTTGATTTTAGAAATGTAGCAGAAAGGTAGATGCATCTGTGGAGGGCAATGCACGAACTAACCATTCCTCTAGTCTGAGTTGCTGCAGATAGCTTGAATAAAGAGGAAAGAGCTGACTATGGATTTCTGTTGTTGAAACTAATGTGGAGATTATGCTCTGAAAACACATGATACAGTTTGTTTGCAGCAGCTAATTGGTTTTGGGTGCTTGAATGGAAGACTCGTTGGGCCTTGGATATGATTTCAGAACTTCTTGAACATTCAGCTCCAAATTTTCTTGAACTAGAAGTCCCAGAAGCACTAGCCAGCCCGGCCAATGATCAAAACTTTTGACACTTATTTATTGGAGAAAACGGCTCCTGGGAGCTCAAGGGTTGTGAGTCTCTGAGCTCCTACTGTTCTTACATTCTAAGATGCAGTAATTAACAACATCCTAAAAACTCCAGGGGCATGGAGTCACGAAGAGTCGGTCACGACTGTAATGACACAACACACACACAAGGATAGGGGGCATCTCTATTTTCCTATTCAATCACTAGAGTTCCCCCCTGCCCTATCATATGGATTCTCTGCTGCCTCCTGCTGCTGCTGTGGGGAAAATGTTGTTTCACTGTTAAGGAAGCCATTTTGCCATGTTTAGAAAATGGCGCATGCTTCTTGCATGTCTTGTTTCCAAACATTCCCAAAAGCCTCCCAGAAGTGCTTGTGTCCTTTATTAGTAATACCATGCAAATGGATGAAACATTTCTCCATATTCACTTTTTCCAAAATACTTTGGGGAAAAATCTTATTACTCTCCACGCTACAAGTTAATTATAGACATGAGGCACAACCAGAAAAAATGACGTTTCGAGTTTTCGTTTGTCGGAACGGGTCCGTTTCGGGTCGTTTCTGTTTGTCGTAAAATTTTTCAAAAATTTGTTGTTTCGTTTGTCATTTGTCATTTGTTGTTTCCACCGCGATTTAGTGCGATTTGACTTCCCAGAGCATAGGGGCGTCCCGCAATCAGGGCCGGTGCTAGGTGTTTTTGCGCCCTAGGCGGCGGGCGGGGTGGGTGGCGGGTGGCGGGGGAGGTGTGGGCGGCGCCGCGGGCCACAGGCGGGTGGCGGCGCGGGCGGACGGGCGAGTGGGCAGTTAGGATATTAGGATAGATTCTGTTCTTGGCTTGCACCCCAAATGTGTGTGTGTGCAAGCAAATTGAAGTTGGGAAAATAGAAAATAAATGGTAGTATATAATATATTTTTAAAATAAATCCACACATCCCACTCCCAGTCGAACCTCCCCCTTTATCCAATATCAGAAAAAATCCTCACAAACTGCCAGAGAAGAAATAAAGAATAAACTGCTATTCCCTTCAGCAGACAAAGCTGCAGGGAATCAAAGAAATTATTTTCTAAATTCAATTCCCTCCCTGCCTGCCTAACTGAAATCCTAAAGCCTCCAGCCTCCCTCCTCAATCTCGATCGGATCACACCAGCACCAGCAGCCAGCCCTCCTCCCTTAACCACATCCATACACCCTACTGCGATTTCTGGAAGGTGCCTCGGCTTTTTATGCCCTCCGAGACATCCAGAAGTGTCAGTCAAAAACCTGGTGATGCCATTGGTGGAATGGTTCAAACAATTTCCATGGTCCCATCCCATGTCCAGCCCAAATGGGCAGGTCTAAAAAAATAAAAAATAAAATAAAATAAAATAAAATCAATACGACGTTTTATTGCTATAAAAAACCCACTGCTGCTACTATTAAAATTCAGGCATTTAAAATAAATAAATTTCACATGTTTCTGTGGTGATTTGGTGTGTTTTTTGACCACGATTTCAAAAGAAAAATTGCGGTCGCCATTTAGGATCCCCCCCCCCCGCATGGCATGGCGAGACGACGAGGATGACCCCCCCAGCCTGGTGCAAGCAGCCCAGGACAGGAGAAGAGGGGGAGGAAGGCCGGGGACCCCCCAGAAACCACCCCTCTGGTAGGTGGCAAAGCCTCAGGCAGGCATATTTTCACCTGGTTTTTTGGCCGGGAGTCGGGGTTTTTTTTAAAAAAAAAATTTAAAAACTTTTTCTGTGCTTCGCATTGCGCGTTCGCCGCGATGTCACAAATGGAAACGAAAAACCCGACCAAATTTTTCTTTTTTCGGTTCGAGTTCGAGTTCTGACGGCTTAATTATCGTTACCGTTTCCATTACGTAACGGAAACGATAACCGAAAACGGAAACGACAATTTCGCCGAGTCGTGCCCATGTCTAGTTAATTATGAGTCTTATTATGTACAAGATTGTTTGGTTCTGATTTCTATCACTAGGGAAATGAGAGTGGCTGTATGTGCCTTGGAACTGCCTTTTTGTTGTTCTCTATAGGCTTTGAAATTCAATGGGGGCCCTATGGATGGAAATGTAGGACAATCATGATCAGACACCACTAAGTGCATTGGCATCTGTCAGGCGGGCCTTATTCTTTTCCAGTTCTCTGCAGAGACATAAAACAGTCGATGTTCTCCTCTCGGATACCTTACATGCCTAGCTTCCATTCACAAGGAGACTTAAATATAGATCTCCCACATTCCCAGACTATAACTTAACCACCCTCCCCTCCTCTTGTAATAATAAGAGGCTGGGAAGAGAGCATTGCTAAGATTGCATTCCAGAGACAAGTCTGCAACATTGGCCTTCTTGTCATGCTATAGCATATTTTACGGAAGGGCCCTGGGTGTGTGTGGAGTTTTATAATAATTTATCCATATAGGACCCTTATCCAACACATGCATCACTTGTTATTTATGACCTCTTAACATTAACTGGTGCAGTACACTTGAATACACCTTAGATCGTTTGACCACATATTACTTCTTCCAAATATGAGAGGAATGGGATTGAGAAATAGAAGCAACATCATTCTTTCCTTTAAACATGCAGAAAGAACAATGCCTTTTGACAATCAACAAGTAGACAAAAATCCTACAAAATTGGGATTGAGATAAAGGAAATGGGTATACCTAAACCATGCTTGGGGAATTTTTGGCTTCAGAGGCCATATTCGTCCTAGAAATCCATTCAGAACTAAGGGGGTCCTATCCCTTTTTTACTGCTCCCACAAAAGGCTTGTGTAAAAGCACCAAGCACTCTTAAAACCAGATTATTTTCTTTAAAGTAAGGCAGTAATTCCCCCGATGATTTGTTTGGCAAGGCGCAAACTGGCAGGTGCTGTTTTCTCACTCCTTCTTGATGTCAGGCAGGTGGATTGGACTGAAGCTTCCTGTCCCTCATTTGTTTGCCTGCCTGAAGTTCGAAAATCTCCTACCAGCCATTGAAAGATGACAGTGAGAGAAACCCTGCTCTGCTGCCCAGTTGGATGCCAGCAGGGACTCTTCCATGCTGTCCTCTCAACATCTACAGCATACTGGATAAACTGCATACTCCCCCACAATGCCGATTCCAGTTGTTTTGGAAACTACTTCTGGCCCAGAGCCTGCCTTTCTGGCAACAACCGGGGAACCCCAGGAGTGTCTGGGTCCCCCTTTCTTTGACAAGACTTCTGAGAGTGCAAGTCCTCTTTAAACCATGCGCTTGGGGAGCATGCAACTGGTTTTGCATAACTGGTTAAAAACAATTTATTAATGTCTAACTTACTAAACTTTTCACCTACCATTTAAAAATCTACTGTTTTAATTTTTAGACATCAATAACAGTATTGTAATATTATTTTAGCAATATTAATGCTTTCATAACATTTAAAATGCAATGGCAATATTTAGTAATTTTTTAATGTTTAAATAATTTTTAAAACAATTTAACAAATTAACAGATTGGTTTTCAAAACTGTTCTTGACAGTTTATATTATCTAATTAATTCCAACATTGCCAAGATCTGATCCTCTATACACTGCCAGTGTGATTAACAGCAAACACACAACCAACAAAGAACACTCTTGAGATTATATGCATGGTTATGTCTAAGTTCTTTTCATGCAGAATTTTAGTGTTTCAAAAAAGTGAATTGGTTGTGACCATACATATGACACTATCAAGGTTCGTTTGAAATAATGAAGGATGCTTATAAGTAATTAGAAAGTTTCTAGGTTGGGCTTTTTCTTCATTTCTTAATCTTACTGGTACATCAGGTTGTGAAAGAATAAGGCTGCATTAAATATGCCCTTGTTTCAACTCCCCCAAAAGAGGTTATTTCAATCATATTTGTAAAAATAACCATATTTTCCAATCCTGCTTATGTTCTGTCCCCTCACATCATCTTACTATTTCCTCTTCAGCGGTAACTGCTGCTACATTTTTCTTTTCTCTATTCAAACCAATCAGGAAACATGTTGTAAATGGGATGGCTGCAGTCATAGAAAGTCAGCCATATTTAGAGAATGATCACATTTGGCTAGACAACAACATCACTGTAGGCAAGCAAAGACAGCCGAGAAACAGCAAATTAGGGGAAGTTAATTTTTATCTAAACCTTTTCAAACTATTAAAAATAATTTCTTAATATGGTGCACATGCTTTTGTTATTCCGAAAGTGTTCAGAATCCTATTGCCAAGTTACAGCTGAGTAACGGAAATCATGTAAGTTCTGGAGGCAAATTCTTGCTCAGTAAGGATGTGCTAATTGTGTACCTATACACCTAGTCTCGCAGGTAGAAAGATATGGTCCTGAAATGTTAACAAGTGAGAATTATATGGTAGATTCCCTCGACTGATGTCCGGAGAAGAGGCTTTTAGAGCAAGAAGTATATACTATATTTAAAAATCAAATCTACTTGAGAGAAGTTGATGCTATTAGAGATTGTCAGAAGGCATATATGTATATGCTCATTTCCACTCTTTGATTGCTGATCTCATTAACTGCATCTCTTTGATTGCTCTCCCTTTTACACTGTACTTGCTCTTCTTTTTAGGGTGGGATGTATGTGTTCCAGTTATTTGACTACTATGCTGCTAGCGGGATGTGCCTGCTCTTTGTCGCCATTTTTGAGACACTTTGCATTGGCTGGGTGTATGGTAAGCACAACTAGGCGGGATACACGGAACGCTTCGGAAAGATACACCTGACGTCTCCGAAGCCACCACCTTAGAGCAACACCTGGGGAACCAGGCACATAGATGCACTAATGCTGAGACACTGGAATGGTATGGTAGAAGCTTTGCAGGCAACAGCTGTAGGCAAACAGTTGTCCCATGGACTTAGTCTGGTCTGTGGCTAGCCTCAACAGGACTTTTGCTTCATTTTTAAATCTCAGGATGGGGTTTCATATCTGGTTTCTTATTCAGTTTCAATGTGGGTGAAATTATGTTGGTATGGGAGCTGATGGATGCAAGTGATCATGGGACGGGGGAAATCCTTTGATATTACATCTCCAGCCTGGCCTGCACTGTCAAGTTGCAAACAGAAGTGGCTGATCATTGCTTTGCTTTGATACAACTTAGGCTGCTATCTCATCTGGGGGAGATCCTGATCTTTGGAAGGTCGGGCTTTTCCTCTTCCTCCCGTCATGTGACTGAAGATGTGGGATAGCAGTTCCCATGTACAAAGTTTTTTTTTCTTCAAAAAAGCGCCATTCAGCCCCCATGGCCAGCAGGTGGCACTATAATTTTAAAAAAAGGACCAGCTGACTGGCGCTAAGTGTGGGGTTTAAAAAGTTTTTTTAAAAAGTGCAATTGCCAACTGACTGGAGCTAGGAGGTGGGGGTTATTTTTTTTAAAGTGCCAGACCAGCTGGAGGACCAGCTGACTGGCGCTAGGGGTGGGGGAAAGTTTAAAAACAAAACAAAACAGTGCCAACTGGCCCCAGGAACACCCTGTCAGTGCTACGAGAAAAAAAAAGAAAAGAAAACCCAGATCATCTACATGGTCCCATGACGTCTACCTCTTTAAAAGGTGGATTTTTTTAAGCAAGGCAAACAATTCCCTACCTCTCTGGTAGGTCTTGGAAACCTCACTTAAGGGGACGTTACTGGGTTTTCTTTCTTTCTTTTTTTTCAGAAAGCCCGGTGGTCGTGGGGATGACATTTTTGAACACAATTTATCTACAAATTTAATCTGCATTTAAAGGGATGTGTGATAGAACCCTTACTTATGTGTTTCTGTGTAGCCTATCATTCTGCTTCTTTATCCCCCTGAACATACCAAGCTGTCTTTTTTCCAATGTCATCTGTTCTAGCAGGCTGTTTCCCTCTCTGTAACCTTTATATTGTCAGCAGATTTAAGGGGCAGCAAATATATAATAATATAATATTTACTTATGCTTGACACAAAACAGTGCAGCAGTAACGTAGATAAAATGTCAGTATTGATATAAAGGGTTTGCAGAGTTAGTCTATCACAAAGACAATGACAATGAATAGAGTAAAAACTCATATATTCATATATACATCAAAATATACACAGCATAACAACCAAGCATTATATATACAATATAGCAAACAGACAAACAGAGTGTGGGGTAAACTGTTCTCACCATAACAGTCCCAAAGTTACAAATGACAAGCTAGTGCCTTTTATACTATTCAGCACTCATAAGATCTGATGCAATCACTAATTAACAATCTGATGCAATCTGATCTATCCATTACAAATCATGATGTTACAATCAGTTCCACCTGCACTTCATCACTTAACATGCCTGTGATTACTAGTCTCTAACACTTGTGGATTAACATCATGACACTGCAGAATCTAACTGCCTCCATTTTACAATTTTCTTTACACATTCTGTTAAATATACATAACATATGTTTTGTCAACTTTTACATATCCTTTTCACAGGTGCCAACCATTTCTATGGTAACATTGAAGACATGATTGGCTATCGCCCATGGCCTGTCATCAAATACTGTTGGCTATTCATCACACCAGCTGTCTGCCTGGTGAGTGAGGTATCTTGGTCTGGAGACCTGAAAGGAAAAGAACACAGATGGGCAGGGCAATTGAGCTGTTTTCATAACTGGGAATATGGCATGTCCTTATCAGATGGGCTCAGATGGTAGAACTTAGATTGTTCCTCAAACTCCCCAAGAGCTGATGTTCATGGTTATGCCAGCTGAGTGTTATGAACGTTGCAGCCCAACACATTCACAGAAGATCAATCTCGTCTAGATCAACCAGAGCTTCATCCTCCCTCTCCCTCAGAGTGCCAACACTGAGAGGGGCCCATAGGGCCTCGGCCTGGATCCGGGCCTTCTCGGTGATGCGCCTGGCTTATTGGAACAAGCTGCCGGCGGAGATTAGGCAGGCGGAGTCGTTCCTGGCCTTCAGAAGGGCCTTGAAGACATGGCTCTTCAGGCAACGTTTTGGGGCCCTCTGAGCACACACACCCCTTTCCCCCCCTGCTGGCATTAGTCTTTCCAGTTTCTTGCCAAATTGAACTCTAACCAGATTTGTTTTGGCCAGTACTTTAGCACTTTCTAGTACTTTTACATGGTATCTGGTTGGTTGATGTGTTTTGTTAGATTTTAATGCTTATTCTTGTTAGGGCTTGATTGTGATTGTGTTGGGTAGTTGCTGTGGGACAACACGTCTGTACACTGCCCAGAGTTCCCTTTGGGAAAATTGGTCGGTTTATAAGTGTGAGAAATAAAATAAATAAATAAAGCTGCCTTAGAAGAACAATATTTCAAAAAGAGTTTATTTTTAACTAGTCCTGTTAGAGCAGTGGTTCTCAACCTGTGGGTGCCCAGGTGTTCCTGGACTTTAACTCCCAGAAGTCTTTATCACTAGCTGAGCTGGCCAGGACTTCTGGGAGTTGCAGTCCAGGAACATCTGGGGACCCACAGGTTGAAAACCACTGTGTTAGAGCATTTATATATTTTTAAAAAATCATACTTTGGATACTTCCTGAGCCAATGGGAAGACCAAATAAGCGTTGGAATTGTTCAAAAAAGGAAGCCCCAGCCTGGAGTTTGCAATAGCTAAGCACAGCGGTCAATGACCGGCCTTTTTGGAGGTCATTAATTTATAGAATCACCATAAGTCAGAAGTGATTTGACAACACATTAAAAGCAACAAATGAATTTAAGCAAAATTAAAAGAAGGGTGGAAGAATGATGTTGGGTGGGAGTTCAATGTCCAGGGCCTGGATTTGTGTCCTGAATATAGCCTTGATGATGTTACACCCATTATGTTTGAGAAAAAAGACAGAACTGTTAGGAGACCTGTTCACAGATACCCCATGTTTTGTTTTTGTTTTTGTGTTTGAATGTAACAATAAAAAAGAATTTGTATGTCATGTGCGAAAAACACTTCCAAAGGCTGAAATAAGTAACTAACTTAGAGAAGAGACCTTCCATCATAGGCAAGTTTGAAGTCTAAAGGCATAACTACACATGGAGGGAATTAGCTCACATTCTCTCACTGTGAAGTCACACCAGGTTCCTCTTCATTTAAGTGGCCACACAGGCAGAGGAGTTAAAGCCTTCTAATTGAGGTGTAGCTGTAGTTGGCAGGGTTCAAAGGAAAGGCCTTAATAAGGCTTTCCTTCCTCAGCTTATTCATTTCCTCATCTTATCTTGCTGACCGTAGAGCTAGTTAAACTGTAAAAAAAATTGAAAGCTGTTAAAAATGTAAAAAGGAATGCCTTTGGAGAGAGACTTTTTAGAGAGTGGTGAGTGCTGGCATTGCTTGCTTGCTTTTTCATTATTGTGCTCAGAAACTCTTTGTCCTTCCTTAAGTGAGAAGGAAGGTGCTTTGTCAAAATGTTGCTCTCTCTTCCTTTATGTGTGTGCTTAATTAGTCGTTCTGCATTAGTTCCAAGTGATAATAAAATATGCTTTGTATCAAAGTGAAATAATTTGGCTTTTAAAAATCTGAAGAGTCTCTTGTGGGGAGGAAAAGCTATGGATTAGGACTTCAGGCTGATTTGCATTTCCCATTGCATCATGTGGTCAGTGGGAGAAAAAAATGCAAATTGGATTGCTGCAGACCTACAGAATTCTGCCCCCCCATTCCGCCAGAGTCAGGCTCTCAGCTAAAGTTGGTGCATCTATCATTCCTTTTTCACTCTTTTCTTCCAGGCAACATTCCTCTTTTCCCTGATTAAATACACCCCACTGACATACAACAAGAAATATGTTTACCCATGGTGGGGAGACACTCTGGGCTGGCTGCTAGCACTCGCTTCTATGATCTGCATCCCACTCTGGATTGTCTATAAACTTTCCACTATTAAAGGACCCCTGAGAGAGGTGAGACGGCTGTGGGTGGAATCTGGATCGGGATAACAAAAGCCTGTCTGGGCAAATGAAGCTTGCTAGATACCAGTTTATTGAGAGAAAGGATCTTTAAGTTGGATCTGTTGTGTTAAAATATCATTAATGGGAAGTCTGATACCAATTTGTCAAGAATCACTTTGTTACTTGCAACAGTTAGTAGCTTGATTGAATTTGAGTTGCCTCAAGGGCTTAGGAGGACAAGCCAACTTCCTCTGTGCTGCTTATTAACTCTGCTTTTAAAATGTCACAGTTCAAGAGGTTGGCTTTGAAGATCCCTGATATGTCCCTCCTTCATTTTCCTATTGACCTTCTCCATATATTCCTCGCATGACATTTTAAGAATCTGTCCCGTGATTATAAGGATGGTGACAGGTCAGACAGAGCTGTTATTGAAAGAGCTGCAATGTCACAAATATGTGTTCTTTAAAACCCCATAACTAGCTCTGAGTTGCTCTTTTATAGCATTCAGGGATCTAATATCAAGTTCCGCCCAGAGGAACAATCTTCAGTGGCCATGCTACGCTGCACATCAATATGGATCAGGAATTTTAGTTGTCATTCCTTTTTCAAATATTTCATTTAAACAATTTTGTATGAGAAGAAGGCATATGTCAATGTTGGCGAACCTATGGCATGGGTGCCAAAGGTTGCACTCGGAGCCCTTTCTCTGGGCACCCTACATTACCCCTTCACAACCACTTGTATTCAGGTTGAATTGCTGTTTTGGCACTTTGCAAAAAAATAGTGGGGTTTGAATCACATTTTAGGCACTGGGTCTCTAAAAGGTTCACCATCACTGGCATATGTGGTCTGAGACATGGGGCTTGGAGAGGTAAGATCTCACTGCTTCCCTTACTGGTACCCCAGGTACATTTTTGGTTCATATTTTGTTTCAATTATTATCATAAGAACATAAGAACAGCCTTGCTGGAACAGGCCACAGCCCATCCAGTCCAGCATTCTGTCTCACACAGTGGCTCACCATTTTGCTTCAGGGTATTCCCAAGCAGATGTCTTCACCTACTTAACGATTCCCTGCAAATGGCACTGAGATATATCCTGCCTGTCTCTCCATCCCGGAGGTTGTCCTTAGGCATCCATAATGATAGCCATTGATACCCTTGTTCTCCATGAACTTCTCCAATCCTTTCTTAAAGCTGTCAAGACTATTTCCTATGATAATAATTATAGGGCATCTAAGCAGATTATGACTTATGACCACCCTCCCAAGGTTTCCTAGGTGTCGTTAAGCCTCAGAAAGTGATTTGCCAGTCCCGCTCTCAGGCGCTTTTGGACCATGCTGCTTTCCCAAGGTTACACAGGTAGCAGCAGGGCAAGTTCACCCATCAGCTACCCACACACTACATAGGTACAGTTCTCAATTCCCTGTTCTTAAACTTGAATATGTCTTAATTATATGGGACTCTATATTGTCCCTCATTACTATAAGCCACCCTGGGTCCTTTTCCAAGGAGAATGGTGGGGTAAAAAGTACTCATGAATGAATGAATGAAAGAATGAATGAATGAATGAATGAATGAATGAATGAATAAATAAATAAATAAATAAATAAATAAAATTTTGTTTCATTGAAAGAATACATGGTTTGAAATAAGTCCAGGGCTTCACTAGATGAGACACTGCATCTAGAATAAGGGTTCCCTTGAGCAGTTAGGCTGTCTGTTTATTCTAAGGCAGGCTTTTGGTAAATTTAGCTGGATTTTGTTTGTAATGGATCATTTGGGAAACGTCATACTTTTGTTTCCATGTCTGGTGTCTCAGGCGTGGAGGGCTAACCAAGAGAAGGAAATGCACATTTGCCATGACAAGTGATTTGAATCCAAATCAGCACAGTTCCATGGAATGGAACTTGACTACCATTCCCTAACCTGAATCTGTATTCATCCAGGTGAACACGTATAACCCAAAATAAGTGCTGTTCTTGGTTCCTCATCTAAATCAGGCCAGGTTCAATTTCCTTTTAAACCAATGTCTCAATATAAAGTATTTTAAAATATAATCATTTACATAAATAGAACAAAATATTTGCAGAGATGGCAAAACAAAGCATGGTGCATTTATTGTCCGCAATGTACATTGTGTGTGAACACACACCTGTGAAGCAACACTTAGGGAGGAAAAACCAGCCAAACCAAAACTTGAACTCACAAATGGAAACATCCAATAAGAAAATCCACAAGGTTAATGGTTAGAGATGGGCACAAAACAATTTGTATGTCTTTCAAACGTTGTATTCATGGCACCTCCAAATCCCCCCCACTCCCTGCCAAATTCTTGCCCCATAGCAAGCATGGCCAGTTGACAGAAGAGACAGGGACTAGACTGCACAGCTGGTTGAGAAGGAGGACCCGGGCAACGTGTCCCAGCTTGTGAGTGGGGCAGCTGGTCGGGTGTAGGGGTAGGGAACTTGCTGCACCATGTGTGTACAAAGTTTGACAAAGAGGGATTAATTGCTTTGTGCACATCTACATTAATGATGTTCCAGAGAACATTATAAATCCATCCAGACCATTCTACTCTGCAGGGCTTAGAATAATGACGTAGAGGGTTCTCGTGAACCACAGAAGTATATTGTGATTCACAAACAAAATTATCTTCCCCTGCCCCCCAACAACCTGGTTCGTTTCTCTTGACCAGTTCACTTCAAAGGTGGGTCTCAAAGGTAATTCGTTTTCCATAATTTCCTCCTTGCATCCTTCTTCCTATGCAGAAAGACTCTTTTAACTCTTTGTCTTTCAGAGGTTCCACCAACTAGTCTGCCCAGACGATGATTTACCCCAGAGGATGTGCTCAAGCCATCAGTCCTTTCCAGCCATTGGAACTGGAGTCCTGATGTTGACGGAGTTGGATTCTCACTGTTAGAGTAAAGCACGCCTGTCTTGAGCTGGACAATCGAGGACTTTTGCCAGTGACTTGGGAGAGAGGACCCAGTGAGCCACTGACTTCCTCTCCCCCTCCAAAAGGATCAGTGGTGGCTGCTAGGGAAGGAGACCTCTCCTGAGATGCTGCAGTGGAAGTAGATGCTGCTTTGGCTTCAGTTTGGCAGTATCTTTCCAAGAGATAATTCCACCTGAAAAGTTGGTCTTGGGGGTTCTTCTGGGAACGAAACAGGAAACACAAGATCCTGGGATGGAACTGCTTAACCCAATCACAGAGTGTTCATTTTGTGAAGTGGCTTTCCATTCCATCTATAAAATTATTGTTCCTTCCACTGATATGGGTTGTGTGTCTGTGTGCATTTATAGAAGCATGGTAATAAGATTTATCAAGAACCTGAATCCCTATAAAGCCTTGTGGAGCAGTGATTAAACTGCTCTACCAAAGCCAAACTCCACACATGACTGAGGGGTTCAATCCTAGGTAGCTGGCTCAAGGTTCATTCAACCTTCCACTCTTGCAAGGTTAATAAAATGAGGACACAAACTTCCTCATTAAGAGAAACTGCCTGTCAGCTTGTTTTTCATGTCTATCCTAATATAGCTAAAAAGAATTTCTCTTATCTACTGTACCTTCTAATTATTGATTATTCTGCCTTTTGGTCATCTTATGTCACAGTTCAGAACAGTTTCCCCTTACTCTTTAAGGATCAAACTACCTCCTAGAGCAGTGTTGGCGAACCTATGGCACGGATGCCAAAGGTGGCACTCAGAGCCCTTTCTGTGGGCACCCGAAATCACCCTTTCACAGCCACCTGTATTCAGGTTAAATTGTCCTATCAGCACTTTGCGAAAAATTAGTGGGTTTTGAATTGCAGTTTGGGCACTCGGTCTCTAAAAGGTTCGCCATCACTGTCCTAGACCAACAACAGGGACTCTCATTTGTGGAGAGCTGAAAACTACAATTCAAAGGACAGTGGGGTTGCTGGGTGGGTTAAAAGAAAACTTTCTTCAATTCCAAGGCTTGCTCCCCTCCATTGTGTTTTTAAAAAGCCTCCTGCCTTAATTGCTTCATGTTTTGATGTCCCCAAGGTCTCCAGAACAAAGCATTGAAAGAAAAGAACATGCTTCTTGAATGTCTACCACTTTCCTGATGAAGATAAATGTATTATTTTTTAAAATAGGGCCTCCCTTGTTGGCTTTTCCAGAGAATCCTTTCTTCTCATGATGTGTCCAAAGTAGGACAGCCCCAGTTTCATCATTTTTGCCTCCAGAGATAGGTCAGGAAGGATTGATTCACTTTTGTTCATATATCTAGCAGTCTTTCCTCCAGCAGCACATTTCAGACAAATCAGTTTTCTCCCCGTTGTTTTGCCTTACTGTCCCGTTTTCATAAAAAACAAATGTGGATGATCTTCATCTTTGTCTCCAGTGACACATGTCCTTCTGTATTATTATCAGTATGCCTTTGATTTCTTGGTTACAGTCTCCATTTAGATTGACGATTGAACTTGAGCATATATGGTACCAGGGTGGACTCAAGAAATCTTTCTGCCTTAGAGGAAGAAACAAATGGTGCTACTGGCCCATCCATATCAGGATGTAGAGTACCCAAAGCCAGTCAGGTTATTCTGGGATAGGAGCCCCATGGCACAGTGACCAAACTGTAGTATTGCAGTCAAGACTCTGCTCATGACCCACGTTTGTTCCTGGGCTTCAGGTAGCCAGCTCGAGCTTGATTCAACCTTCCGTTCTTCCAAGGTTCGTAAACTATTGAGTACACAGTTTGCTGGGGGCAGGGGCCTGTGCATCTTGCATCAATGAATTGTAAACAACCCAAAAACTTTTGGCACCATTGGGCAGTATATAAGCCGCACACTTTGCTTTTGCTTTACACACGTCAGAAGCACCTCTTCCCAAATCTGGAAAACAACTGCAGGAGCAGCAGCAACAATGAGTTACATAGCTAGCCACGACACCCAGTATCTGTTCTTAGAGGTGGACGCTTTGCCTTGCTTTAGGATAGATCTGGCCCTGGGTGAAGAGTGGCACACCTACAGTGTTTGTGTTCACACTAGGAAGCTGGGCTTTAGAAATCCTCACCTATTGTGCATCATTACAGCACTGACTGAGCGATCCCACAGTGTCTAGGGAAGCACTAAAGTGTCGACAAAGGGGAGATGCTTCTTAGATGCTGTAGCTCTTTATGAGTTGTTCCTGCAGGACAGTGACTGGGGATTTTGGAGAGGAATGAAGAGGTAATTTTGCTCCAGTAAACATTCAAAGAAAAGGTTGATTGGCTGAAATTGCCAGCAAAAACAGACACACACAAAACACAACTCAAAAGGATTTGTTACTTGCCATGATTAAAAAAAAAAACCTAATTCCTTTTCATAGTCTGGGCATGGAGATGTTTGTTATTCAGCACTTCATTATTCATTGACTTCATTACCCTGTTCATTACTTAGCTGCCCTTTCTAAGATTTTTTGTAAAGTGGAGATTGATGAAACCACAGCACATGCTGGAGCAGGGGGTCACTGAGGAATACTAAAGGAACCATGGCCAAATCAGCGAAAAGCTTTCTCCCACTTTCTTGGTGGTGGTTTTTTGCGACGCAAGCTCAGCTCCTGCAGGGTGCCCAATGCCACAGGGGGAAAGCTGGTATTGGGGGCGCCTGCCCAGCCAACACCAGCTTTTCCCCTGTGGCATTGGGCACTCTGCAGGAGATGGGCTTGAGTCGCAAAATGGCACTGCCGCCAAATCAGCGAAAAGGCTCCCCCCCCACTTGGCTCTCGAAAAGGAGGTGGGTGGTATGAAGCCAAAGCTGCTGTGTGAAAGACGCACAGAAAACACCTTTGGCTTTCGGGCACACAGAGTGTTTCCCCCCCAGTGGCTTCAGCTCCATGCCACTCACCTCCTTTTCAGGCACCCAAAAGCCAAAGGGACCATAGTGGGGGGAGGATTGTCCTCACTGTGGTGCCTTTGGCCTTCGGGCGCCTGAAAAGGAAGTGGGTGGCACGGAGCCAAAGGCACCACAGTGGGGATGCCAAAATGCACTTTCCCATAGGAATGCATCGAAAACCAATTAATTCCTTCTCCTTTTTTGGACTGTTTTCTGACCTCTGGAATGGATCGATCGGTTTTCAATGCATTTCTATAGGAAACCGTGTTTCATGTTATGAAATTTTCATGATATGAAGGGTCCCTTGCAACCCATTAATTGTGTATCTCGAGGCACCACTGTACTTTCTTATTCTTTGGTTATAGAGTTAAAATTGGGATTTCATTCACACAATGCATTCAGCATTCATGCGTCCCATTCATACTTCCCATGAGAGAGAAGAGAAGAGCTCTTCATTGCCAAGGCTCTGAAGAAGAGGGAAACTGATCCCAAAACTTTGGTCTCAGAGTATAAAGTACCCACTGCCTGGATTCTCTTTTTGTATCCTTTCTGGGCAGTTTGTCAGCTGAACATGCACACTGGGCATTTTTCTGTCCTTTTCTGGGTTGATGAGCATTTCACCCATAGAATTCTGTCCTTTTCTGGGTTGATGAGCATTTCACCCATAGAATTTTCCCTGTCTTGATCACTGACAAGCAAGTATGCAATTCTCCTATTGATGGGAAGACCTCTCTTCTTTGAACATCCTTTGACTACCAATACTAGATAAAGTCTGCCAGGAAACTAAAAGCGTAGTTCAAAAGGTCAAGGCTCAAAGGTTTGAGTTCATCTCAGTGAAGAGTTAGAGTTTCATAGTCTGATTCCCAGAGTCCCATCAAACCATTGTTCTCTCAGTTCATCTTTGGCTCACTTTCTCACACACTGATTCTTCACCTTATTCCAGGCCAAGTATGCGTATATCTTACAGACCAGCATGCATCCATCATTCATTCCTTACACATAATGGCATAAGCATGCATCAAATGCATGGGATATTACTCTAAGTTGGCAGGCCCATGGGTGTGTGTTGTAGAAAGTTGGCAATAAGGTGGGTGTAAAACTGTAAGCTGATGATAACTGTCTTTGAAGTCATCCGAGACATATGATTATCTCAACATTTTTCAGATTAACATGCTTTGTTTGGTGCTTGGCTGCTGGGGGGGGGGGCATAGGCTTCTTTTGCACATTCGGTTGTTTGGACGTGGAGTTCTAAAGAAGCAACATTGGTGGAGATCAAATGTAATCTCAGCTTCTATTTGTGAGCTTAACTAGCAGTTCCACTGGAGCAGGTCTTGATGGTGATAGCATTCAATGTTGATTGACAGTGGCACCTGCTGTTCAGACAGGTACTCCTCTGGACCCCCTACTTTGCTAAAAGCTGTTGATAAAGATATCCTGTATGAATTTGTCTAACCACAACAATTTGTTTTGAAATTAAAAGACACCTGATCATGGACCATAACTAAAAGGAATTAAGGTACCTTGGAAACATCTACTTTTGACTAGCTGCTTTGTCCCTGTGGTGATGAACTGGTCTGCACATTGTCATCTTCATGTCTCTAATAAAGATGGGCACAAAATGAAAAATGACACACTGTTTCATCATGTTGTAAGGTTACAAAATGGTTTGTAACTAAACAAAATGGCAGATAGCATTTCATTACGAAATGAAATGAAACACAATTTTTTCTTTTCTAAAACGACTCATTTTTTGCCTCTAGAATGGCAGGGGAGCTTCCTCAAGGAAAAAATAAGACACCAATTGCCTGTTGCAAAGAACTTTCTTGTTAGGGTGAGATTCACATCCCCTACTCAGAAGACAGACTGAATGCTGAAAAGGCTTTCTTCAGTCATATTCCTCCATGCAGCATCTATCTGTGATACTCTTAGCATTGAGCATTTTCTTCACTAGAGGTGTACAGGTTTATCATTTTGGACTAAACACACAATTCTTCAAGCAGTAAAGCTGTATGAAGAATTCTGGTAATTGACAGCCACAAACCTACAGATCTGCACACTTTTATTCCCAATGTATATTTGGGGGCAGGGAGGGGACACCTGGCATAAGATATCAGGAAATTCAACAATATGTTACAGGGAAATGTGAAGAAACTAGTTCCAGGGAAGCTTTTCCCCCGTTGGTTGTCCTATACCTGTCCTGATGAGAGCCTTCAAACAATTATTTTATAGGAATACAACCCCAGCATTCCCTGGCAGCATGATAAGAACTTTTTATAATGCTCAAAACATCATAAATGTGACAAAAATACTTGATATTTTAAAATACTGGCTATGGGAAGAAACTGCTGGGGGCACATTTTTTATAACGATATTCCAAAATGTACACTTTCCCTAGAAATTTGATAGAAAAAAGTTGGGATCTCTGAACAGCAGACAATGTGCAACCCACTTCCTAGTTATACTGAATCAGTTGGCTATATCACCACCACCTCTAAAAGCAGAGGAACTGGAGCCATATTTAAAAAATCAAAACTAGACTATGGGCGATACCTTCATAGGCTGCTATAAGGGAAAAAAAGTTGCTGAGCTTTCGAGAGCAAGCTCTCTATTTCAAAGCAAGCATAGAGGTCCAAACATGGCAAGGGAAGCCTGGAGTCCATCTTGCCAAGTGAACTTTTAAGAACTCTCTCCTGGCAAATTACTGTATATCCCTTGCCATATTTGGACTCCTATACCTGCTTTGAAAAATAGAGCTTGTTCTCGAAAGCTCAGCAACTTTTAAAAATTATTCTTCTAGCAGTCTATGAAGGCTTCACCCATAGTCTAGTTTTGCTTTTGTTTTAATGGCTGCACGGCTCCAAACCCCATTTTAAAAACTGTAATTGTGAACTTAATTCTAGCAGCCACAAGGTGTCCTCAGCACTTTAAATCCTTCTAATGACAGAGCCCAGTAAAACTGTTTGAATGAGGAAAAGTTAGGCAAGGTTTTTGACAGAAGAGAAATTAATTAATTTAAAGGTGAGGCTGAATGTATGATAGCAGCAGGGTTCCGGAATTGAACTTGAGATGTATCCTAATCAACAGGTACTATATGTTCATAACTGGAATGCAGCAGGCCGATGTGATCCACTCTTTTGATCGTGAGTTGGAAACACGTATGAATATAATTAACTTGTCTGTGTAAAATAGTATAATATTTTTCAAGGTGCACCACACTTACAAGGCAGAATCCTAGTTTTCAAGAAATCGCTATATCCTTTTGTGTATATATTTGTCTGTTGATTATAAGGTAGTAAGGAAGAAAGATCATAAGCCAATAAGAAGAAAAATCATTGTCCTTGCCTTTGAGGAACTACGTCCGGAAAGAACTTCCCTCTTGGCAAGAAAGTGTCTGTTTACGACTCTGGCTAAGCTGCTATGCGCTTCTTGAGAAACCTATGCTGTGTAAACAAGTCCAGCAAAATTTTTATTCGACTCATTCCAGATCCACTTTCTGTCTTTCTCTTTGGACACCCAGAATTGATTAAATCTTGGCTAACTCTCTCTCTCTCACACACACCCACACCCACACACCCACACCCACCCACACCCACACACACCTGAAAAGTTCAAAAGGATGTGTGTGTGTGTGTGTGTGTGTGTTTTGCATTCTTGCAAATGTTGGCATTCTCCCAAGTATGTGGTTCCCCACCCCCACCCAATTGTGTGGTTTCAATTTGACTCGTGTTCAGTTGGCACTCACACCACTATCATCTACTGGAGGAGGAATGAGCCCTAGTATAGGGTTTTTCTCACTGACTTTAATATTATCTGGCTAAAATGAGCTCAAGGTTGATCTGTGCACCGACAGTGCTGTTGTGCGTATTGCTCCAGGAGTGAAAACAGCACAGGAATCTGAATTTTTGATAAAGATATCCCAACACGTTTACATTTTCTTTGGATTTGGGGCAGGTTTCTCCCCTGCTTCCTGAGATATGCTGTAGCTTACATCCCTTGTTAGCAGAAAGACAATACAGAAGTGTGTGAATAAAGTAAAAGAAAAGCATTATCTAAGGGCCTTTGTACACGACCCCTAAACTCCGCCGCAACTGGCTCCCAGCTCCGGAGCTTAAAATTGTTTCCCCACCAGCTCTGGAGTTTACAGATAATTAAGTGCGACCACGCCCACCTAAGCGCGTCCCAGTGCACTTTTCAGGTACCTGCTCTCTGGAGGTGAAAATTCCTGATAGAGATATAATGTAGTGACTGCCCGGCTCTCCTTGCTTCTGTTTGTTCTTTTTGCCCCCGCCCCTTTAAGAGATCTGAATGCAGTGCCGGGATGGCAGAACGGAGGTGAGTGGCATTCTTTTCTTCCTTTTTTTCTCCCTTCCCTCACACAGCCAGCAGCCAGGTGTGCGGAGGGGGTGGGAACGCAGGAACAGCGACAAACCCCTAAGATCTCTGGTCCGAATTTAAGTGGCCAGCGGATCTTAGGGGTCATGTGAAAAGGCCCTTAAAGACTGTATACTTTGCTGCTCTTCAGTGGACTTTATCCTATGTGTTCACTTACCAGGCTGAATTCTTCCTCCTGGCAGCCAAAGACATTGCCACATCACAGTGTGTCCCTCTGCTTACTTGACCTCGAATCGACTAAAGTATTTAAGGCATAGTACATTCTAAAATAAAAGATAAAACAGCATAAAATCAATAAGGTTGAATAAGTGTAGTCAAGAGCTAAAAGTAGCCATAAATATGTTTTCAGGCCTGGAGACTAATTATAAGAAGCAATAATCACCAGGAAGATTTTTAAAATATCTGGCCAAGAGGAAGAACCACTCTAAAGCAATTTTAAAACACAGATCAAGTTGTAAGGCTGAAAACAGTCATTGCACAGTCCAACAGTGCAGGCATTTAAAGTATTTGATATTGTCTTGTATACTGGGTCTTCTATGAGTATATATTGGGAACTGTATTAATAGAACCCTCAATGGCTATATATTAATTCCAGTGTTGGAAGGGGCATGTCTCTATATACATTAATATGAAAGGTATTGTGAGAACACTGTTCCACTGGTAGCCAAGGGGGAGAAACGACAGGTGCCTATGAACATAAGAATATAAGAACAGCCTTGCTGGAACAGGCCACAGCCCTTCCAGTCCAGCATTCTGTCTCACACAGCAGCTCACCATTGGCTTCAGGGTATTCCCAAGAAGATGTCTTCACCTGCTTTCGATTCTCCACAAATGGCATTGAGAGATATCCTGCCTATCTCTCCAACCCAGAGGTTGTCCTTAGGCATCCATAATGGTAGCCATTGATACCCTTGTTCTCCATGAACTTGTCCAATCTTTTCTTAAAGCTGTCAAGGCTGACAGATGTCACCACTTCTTCTGGTAGGGAGTTCCACAGACCAGTGATCCTGTGGGTGAAAAAGTACTTTCTCTTATTTGTTTGAGATCTAGCACCCAAAAGTTTCATGGAGTGCCCCCAGGTCTAGTGTTGTGCGATAGGGAAAACTGTTTTCCCTTATCTACTTTGTCCATACCATGTATGATTTTATAAACTTCAATCAGGTCACCTCTTAGGCGCTGTCATTCAAGAGCGAGCTGGTTGATGGTGGAAGGAGCTGGTTGATGGGGCCCACCAGTGAGGGGGAGAGAAAGAGAGGAAGTTAGAAGCCAAAATAAAGGAGGAAGATGGAGGAACTGGGAGCTGCCTTCAGGAAAATGAGAATGGGACTTTGGAAGAGAGGTAGGGAGAGAATGTTGAGGCTTGGGATCCCTCATTCTGTCCCTTGGCTGAGGTGGAAAGTGACTGAGAAGAGGAGACCTGGGATGGAGTACCCATCCATTGGGTACTAAGGCCGTGGATGAGGTCCTCAGGTGCCAAGAGTCCAGGGGCCACTGCACATCCAACATGGCCTTGACACCCACATTGTCTAACAGGGGCAGGAGCACCCATTTCAACCAGCACCAGAGTGAGGGATAGAGCGGCTCCAGGAGGAGCAAAGGGTCAGGCACCAATACCTCCTGCCCAGCTCTACTGGCCATCCTTGAAGGGTCTTTGACTCAGGGCCAGGACTCAGCCTTCCCTCCTGCTTTTTGAGACTGAGACAGTCAGGGCACCCTATGGCTTTAACAGGGGACTCTCCTGAAAGAACATTTTCTGAGGGGTTAGTGGAAGGAATTTCACCCTTCAGGAGTTAAGGATGGCATTACTGTTCGTTCCTCTGTTGCAATTTAGTCTTTTTTCTTGGCCATTCACAAGATGTTGGAACCACAGAATTATTGCAGGGTTGTCTCTTAGGGCGTTTATACACGACCCCTAAGCTGCGCTGCAAATGGCTCCCAGCTCCGGAGCTTAGAAATGTTTTCCCACCAGCTCCGGAGTTTGGAGACAATTAAGTGCGACCCCGCCCACTTTAGCGCGACCCAGCGCACTTTCCTTGTACCTTCTCTTTGGAGGTGATAAAAAATTAGATGCGGATAAGAGTGCCCGGCTCTCCTGGCTTGTCTGTTGTTTTTTTGCCTCCCGCCCCTTTAAGAGCTCCTTGAGACGGAAGCAGGAAGTAATGGGGCTCCTGGCAAGTTCGACCGCACTGGCAGGTTAGTAAAGGCTTCTTTTGTCTTTTTTATGCCTCCCCCCCCCCACGCCGACAGGAGCAGGAAGTGCTGAGGGGTGGGGATGCAGGAACAAAACGAACCCCCAAGATCTCTGGTCTGAATTTAAGGGACCAGCGGATCTTAGGGGGTCGTGTGAAAAGGCCCTTAGATTTGTCTGGTGTAGAACAAGCCTGCCACAATTGGGTTCCAAATGGAGACACTTTGCAAAATAATTCACACTAGAGACGGGAACAAACCAGGAAAATGTTGGTTCTCTAATTCAACGTAATTTTAAAAAAGCCTGCGTAATTAACTTGTAAACTGCCCAGAGAGCCCTTTAAGTGCTATGGGGTGGTATATAACCAGAACATTTTGTCGTTTGCTTTGCTGTTTCTGAAGATGGTGATGTCAGGGTCAGGTAGGGAGGTGATGGAGGCAGAGGGAAGTGGGTGGGTGGGCATTCATTTTGCCAATACAAAAACAAAGCGCTGAGGATAAAGAAATGTTAATTTTTTTGCTTTGGCAAAAGGGCATCCAAAATGACCTGCGAACCAGCCAGTGGATGCTTTTTCTGGTTTCTGGTTTGGTTCATGCCCATCTCTAATTCACACTAAACTACAAGCCCTGGAAATTCCCGCTTGACTCTGTGGTTTCCAATATTTCCTCTAAGATACCTTCTCTCTACAGTCCAAAATATACAGTGTGAAGACATTTTGTGACTGTTCTCTCCACACCCATGAAATGACTTGGTTCGTGTTTGAAGCCCAATCCTTTCACAGATAAGACTGATAAGATTCTGTGGCTGGACCTGGCAGGAAATCTGGCATGACTTAATAGAAACATGGAAGACTGCCTTGTCCAGAGTCAGCCCATTGGTCTGCCTTGTTCAATGTGATCTGAACTGACTGCCAACAGTTCTCAAGGGTTTTAAATATAAAGGCTTTCCTGCCTTAACTGGGGATGCCAGAGACCAAACTCAGGCAAGTGGTCTGCCACTGATCTCAAGACTTTAGGATTCCTTCCCATTCTCACATTTGACCTGAATCTTGAGGCATAACTCTAAGAGTAGAGAAGTTTATTTTGATAGTGTGCGGTTAAGTTGGGAATAATATACAGCAATATCTTTTGAACTTTCAAGGTAGGTAAAATGTTTAAAGTTCTGCCCTTTCCATGGACCAGCAGGAATTTAAATTCAGGGTTTCTGTGTAGTCTTACTCCATTATTCTACACACTATACTGTGTTGGGTAGTACTAGAAGCAGAGGGTGTGAGACCCAGTGTAGTGTATGGGATAGAGTGATGGAAAAGATTTTTAAGAAACCTGGGCGTGATTCCCTGCTCAGCTATGGAAACTCACTGGGTGTGGTGTGGTAAAAACACTCCTTACATACCCCAATCACCTCATAATGACCCTAAAAAGTTCCGGCTTGACAACACAACAACTACAAAAGGAGTAGAGGATAGGGTGTGAATACTTGGTAGTGAGTAGAATCTGTTATTGATAATTTGTAAATATAAAAAAATGTACTGAAAGATCAAAGCCATTTACACCCTGCCTCTCCTAAAATTTCTTTCTTTTGTACAATGGCAGTTCCAGGCATGTCTCTGCACAGATTATTCCATCACTGATATTATCATTTTCAAACAGTACAAAACACTGCAATACAAACACAGAGTTCTTAGAAGCTAATGAAAAGCAGAGCTTCCTATCGGTTTTTTTCATCCAAGATCAAATGTCCTTTTTTCTGTTTTGCTCATCCCCCTTTTTTTTGTCTCAGCCAAACTTTCTGACTCATTCTAGACTGAGGTTTTGGGGAGTCAATTGAGGATGGTGGAGCAGGGGAAAGTCAGACAATGGAGAAGCATAATAAACCAAACTAATCCAGAGCCAAAAAAAAAAAAAAACAAAAACAAACACAGACACACACAAAAGAAGTGCCTCCCTATTTTAATGGAAGCTCTGACTTTTGGCAGAAATGGTTGTACTTTTAAAATAAATCTGAGTAGCAAAATGAAAGTACTCAGTGATATAGGAGTATCTCTCCCAGATATTTGGCTACCACAATAATAAACAAGCTCCTTGTGATGTTGAGTCCATCTTGAGCTTTTTAAGAGCAAGAAAAGAAGAAGGAGGAGAGCATGGAGTAGAGCAGATGGCATTCATGAAGACCTAGAATTTGCACATCATATTGTTACAGAATTGAAGATTTTGATGGATGTCATCCTTGGGTTGCTATGATTCTGTGTTTAGATGGTAATGCAACTCCCTTGAGAGCTATATGAGACTCATATGCCCCTATCCCACATTCCTTTAAATGCAGATTAAATTTGCAGATAAACCGTGTCCAAAAATGCCATCCCCATGGCCACTGGGCTTTATGAAAAAAAAGAAAGAAAGAAAGAAAACCCGTTAACGCCCCCTTAAGAGAGGTTTCCAAGACTTACCCGAGAGATATGGAATTTTTTGCCTCGCTTAAAAAATCCACCTTTTAAGGAGGCAGACGTCATGGGACCACACAGATTATCCGGTTTTCTTCTTCTTTTATTCTCATAGTGCCAACCGGCTGTTCCTGGGGCCAATCGGGCGCTGTTCCCCCCACTTCCCTCACCCTCCTAGCGCCAGGCAGCTGGCCAATCAGGGATTTTTTTAAAACTCCCCCGCCCTCCTAGTGCCAGTCAGGTGGCCTTTTTAAAAATCGTAGTGCCACCTGCTAGCCATGGGGCTGAACTGCACTTTTTTAAAAAAAAATTCCTTTGTACGTGGGAAATGCTGTCCCACATCTTCAGTCACGTGACAGGAGGAAGAGGAAAAGCTGGACCTTCTGAAGATTAGGCTCTTCCCCAGGTGAGATAGCAGCCATAGAGAGTATTTTGCCCAACTTTGCTATATAGAGAACTGCAGCTGTTTTTCTTTGGCAGACGGGTGGGGCATAAGTGTAATAAATAAATAAAGATGAAATAAATAAAATATTTCTTGGTCTGAACATCTTTTCCTTAGCACTGCAATGTCACTGTGATTGAAATCTCTACTTCTATCCTTGGTTATACATCTTGAGGTTCACCTAATCCAGTTTTGGAACTCTCCCCATCTTCCCTCCCAAATTTATCAAGACCTAGCAATCCGGTTTTCTGTCTTTGCAGAGAATAGTGGAAAAAAACAAGCCTTATTTTCTAGGATCCCTGAATGTACCAGAACAATTTTTGGCAACAAAGACAATATAGTCACAGTTTTAAAAAAATTTGGATCCAGACTAAAGCTCATTTGTAAGATCAGAGTTTGATAGGAAGGATAACATTCACAGCTATGATGCTATCTGTTTTCTTTAGAAAGATAAAGAGTTCATGATGAATTTCCACAGAAGAGAGTGAGAAAAGTTGTGGAGTTCACCTCTGTTTCACATTTCAGTACAAACTTAGCAAATAAGCACCTCTTGACTTTGGAATTCCGTCTGTGATGAAATCTTGGATACAGCTCAGAAAGCGCATATCAAAACGCATACAATGAGAAAACTGTGTGCAATAAATGTATGCATTTGAAAATATATTTTAAAATATCTTTTAAAATTGCAGATACATGGCATGTTCATGCATTCAGGAAGATCTAAAAATTGGTGTCGGGACAAGAAGCTTTAGAAAGGGGAGATCTGAGAACCCTAATGAAACTGAATTGGCCAGATACAACCAACAACTGCAACGGTGGAGGAACAACCAACTCACTTGAAACTTCTTTACAACAGCTCGAGCCAAGGCAACTCAAGACAGTCTCAACTGTTATTATTCTTGTGTCCTACAGTGGCCAACCAGATACTTCTGGAAAATCCACAAACAGAGACAGAGTTTGGAATAGTTATTTTTTTTTTTAAAAAATGCAGTCTCCAGAATTCACCCCCCCCCCAATGGCTACTGCACAGCTTCTTTTCTTGCTTTGTGTAAGGTACTCTGTTTTCTTCCCTTACACTGCATGCAAGGAAACAGGAATCCTTCTGGTTTAAAAACCAATCTCAGTCTTCATCTATTACCAGTGACTGTGTATTGCCCGGAGGTAAGCCTGACACACAGCTGGTGAGACGGCTCTTTCTGGTTTCCTCTGTGGCCACCTGTACAGCTGAAGAAATAAGTCATTTCTCACCGAGCTCAATTGTGTTTGTTCACGTGTCGTTGAAATATCTTGCTTTTTGGTTTATATTGATTTCTATTTTTTTTTAATCAGAAGCACTTGTTCCCTTCATTGGAACTCATCCTCTTACACTCAACCCTTCCACAGTCTGTGATGTATTGAAAAAAACCTCTAAAACTGGCTTCCTGGTCTTATTTTCTCATTTGAATAACAAAGAGAAGTTTAAACTGATATTTGGGTAGGATTGTCCCTTGGAGCGGTGATCCATAATAATGTTTGTTCATCCCAGCTTGAATGTATGAAAGCAATGGTGCTAGAGATGGAGAGAAACATACATTGAAGACCTTTAAGTGCTATCGTAAATGGTTGCATCCAATAGGTTGGGTAGGACTTATCACTCTGAAACAGATATTACGTGGCCTGGCTAAGGCTGCACATTCTCAAGAAGGAAGTAACATGCAGGTGGGTGGAAACGTCGTTTGGGTTCTTGGAACATTATCTTGCATATGCAGCCTAACTATTATCAAACTGGGCATCGTGCCTGTTTTGTGCAGAGTTCTTGAGCACGGGCTGCTCAGCAGCTGCCATGCAGGTTTAGAAAGTGAAGATTAGTAAGATTAGTGGCATAAGAAGAGGAATGGTAGAAGAAGAGCAAAAAGAAGCCAGATGGAAGCACAGAGCCTTGTCTATATCTTCCTGACTAATCACCAACATCTTCTAGAAGATTGGCCTCTTTTCCTGTTAAAGACCACAGAACGGGTGAGATGCTCTGTACGTTCTACGACCAATTCATGTTAATCAGGCAAGTGAAAGAGAAATCATGTCACACTGGTCAGGATTCAGCAGTACATCGGCTAGCATGTATTTCAAAAACATCAGCTAGCTGAACATGGAGAAGAATGGTTTCTGCTTCTTCTGACCACCCATCCGCCCCCCAAAGAAACTGCTTGAGGGGCTTGGAAAATCTTGGGGGACAGTTTTCAGGCTTCACGGGGAAAGAGAAAGGAAGAATGTATATTGCCAGCACTATACTGGACTTAAGTTACACTCCAAGCACATAGCATTTAATGATGTGTTGACCAAGCAAGCAAATGGGGCTTTGACTTGTAGACCAACTTCCAGTTTCTTTTGGATAAAGCAGCAGTACCCAACCTTTTTGGCACCAGGGACAGCTTTTCATGGAGCTTTTTGTTGTGTGTGTGTGTCAGAGCTGTCCAAACTTTTTGCAAGGAGGGCCAGAAATGGTTATGTGAAAATGTATGGGGGCCGACCATTCAGCTGCATTTGGCCCCTGGGCCACACTTTTCACAAGCCTCTAGAACAGCGATGGTGAACCTTTAGCACTCCAGATGTTTTGGACCACAACTCCCAGAATTCCAAGCCTGTGCTGCCAGTGATAATGGACTGTGGGAGTTGTAGTCCAAAACATCTGGAGTGCCAAAGGTCCACCACCACTGCTCTAGGACATGCAAGGAGGCGGGGAGGATGTTGCAGCAATGTAGCTGGGGGCAGGTAGGCATGGCAGATGGCTAGAGAGAACAGATGTAGGCAGGGAGGGCAGGCAAACCATAAAACGGCAAGTTGACATCTCCATCTGGTATGGGGAGGGGCCAGCTGGTGGGGATGCGTGACAGGCTGAGCCAGCGGGAAGAAGAGGCTGTGGGCCGCTCAAAATTTGAAAACGGGCTGCATTTGGCCCCCGGCCCTGACTTTGGACATGCCTGGTGTATTTACAAGGAGGGAGTGCAAAAGGGCACAACTCCCGCCCCCATTTTTCCATTGGGAACAAAACAAAATCAGTTGCAACAGGTGTGCAAGGGAGGAAACCCCCCCCCCCGTATGTAAGGCACAGCTTGTAAGCGGGCTGCACCTGCAGGGAACCGCAGCTCCCAGAATCCCCCAGCCAGCATGGTGAGGTATTGAGCATGACTGTTCAGGCAGCCTCGCACAATACATAATTGTGCTTCTGAAGTGGCCCTGGCCTCAAAACGTCTCCACCAGTGCAGGGACTTTGCAGGGACACGATCAGCCAAGGGAAGGGAGCACCCCCTCGATCTGGTGAATGGACACCTCGGTGGTATGCATACAAGGCCTAGTTCAGTCCACACACGGCATCTTCACTTGCGAAGGGCCAGGTGGCAGAGGATGGGAAAGAACTCTAAGTGGAGACCCTGGAGAGCTGCCATCGTTCAGAAGAGACGAGACTCTCCGAACAGCTGAGCTTGGAACCAGGGTCACAACTATGTTCTGTGTCACCCCAGAGCAAACATGGATTCTGCACACACGCACACATCCTAGCAAGGGAGGGGTGGGTGTGGAATAGTACAAATACTATTTTCACATTTTGGTCCCATGCTTGGAACATTACATCTAAAAGGAAACTTGTTGCATTCCTCATTTTATTTCAAATGAGCCAGATTATTATTGATCCTACTGACCACCACTTAGCAGAGTAATATTTTGGTTATATTATTGACACACATGCAGCAACATAAAAATGCAAGGCAACGCTGTCATGACTGTCTTTGATGAAGCAAACGAAATTTAGGATTGAAAAGAAAATGGCTTATAATTTGAATTTTCTTGTGTCAAAATGGCTCTACAAATACTTTAAAATGTGACCTTTAAAAGTGACTAGAATATTTGTTATGCGCCAAATAACTTTGTTCCTACATTATTTCTGAATAGGCAGAATAATTATTTCGTAGGACTGCTGTTTTGGTTTGGTTTCCTGCCTTTACATTCATGCGAACCGACCCAATCTCCTCCACCCTTATATTTTAGCTTTTACTGACATGTATTGAAGTGTCAAAAGCAGAGGTGCAGTGAAGGCACTCTAACTTTGGTGGAAGATAAGGCAATAGCACAGGATGACCGATGGCTCAGCCAGCCAGAGAGGTGTGGTGGGAAACATAAAATGATAAATAATGGGAGTATTGTATGGAATGTTGATCAAATCAGAAAGAAGTAGGAGTGTCTTTATTGAATTTCCCCCTCACACAAAGAATACAGTTTCTGCTTACCTAAACTACAATGGCCATGTGCAATGCTTTCATTAAGCAAGATGGCGCCTGCAGACTAGGGGACATTTTAGACAATGGTGCCCTCATATAGGTGTGGTGAATTGGCTAGGCTGAGGTCCAGATCTCTGAAACACAGAGGGTGAGGTCCAGATCTCTGAATAGGCAGAAAATCCTCCAGGTAGACTTGTAGAAGTTACTCTTAAAGAATTCATAAACCCATGTACAGAATGTCCTTATTTCCTTGGGAAAAGCATGGCATACAAACATAGGGCACAATCTGACCAAAGGTAAGAATGTGTAAATCTCACTTATTCCAGTCTTGTGCTGGTTAGTTAGTTTTGGTGGATCTTGTAGTGAAAGGTGGATTCTAAAATAAATCATTTAACAAAAGTAAATATGAGATAAGGCATAGTTAATTCTCCTACTGAGATCAGTGGGACTTGGGACTAGCCTATGTTTTTGTCAAAAATCAGATTTTCACACATGGGGTTTGAACAGGTCTCAACATCTGCAGTGTGATTGCAAAACCTACATTTTCAGAGTATTTAATAAATTCCCTGATCCTGCTTTCTGAAATGCCATAAGAAAATATGCTTGTGGAACCTGCTGATCAGTTCACTAGCAAACCCATGGCATTCAGTTTTCGGGACAGGCCAGTTTTGTAGAACTGACTTACCTGGTGTGATCTCTCTCTGGTATGTTCTCATGTGCCTGCCTCATTTTCTTCAATGCAATGAAACCTAAACACCCTGAAACCTGGCATGGTTATCAGGGTGTGGTGTGTAGAGCACACAGAATGCACATCCCATCATGATTACCACTTGATATTGGTTAATTTCCAGTACAGCCTCAAGTCAGGAGGCACAAGCCTAAATCTAACCTGAAGACCAAGTTGGAGTCAGCTTGAAGATTCATCAGTCCACAGGGCTCTTACCTAACCCCACATGGTGCTTTCCATTGCAGCACCATTATTAAAACTACCAGAAGGAGGTGACCAATTCAGCCATTGCTACGAAGGCGTCGCTAGGAGGAGTGGTCTATCTCCATCACCCTCACCTGTGGCTTGGTGAGTCTTGTGCGGAGCAATGGGCACTATCGCACTGGTAACGTTGAACGATTTACTTTTGAATCGGCTTGAACAGTTTTCCGGTCACGTGGTCGGAGAAGTGACCCATCGATCTGCACTTTGGCGATTTACTAGAGGTCGATTTCTCAGTCCACACTTTGCTGAATGGCTTTTTCCCACAAAATTTGTTTGACATTTTTCCATTCCTTGTTTTTTTTTTTTTTTAAATCTGCCTTAACGTCATGATGCTATGCTTCTCTTCATGTTTATCATTACTTTTCTTCCTTTATATTTTTAGTTTACTCCATGCATTTCACATTATACTTGATGCCATTCTTGCTTAGATTTGCTGCAATGCAGGGGGCGCCACTAGGTGAGAGACTCTACTCTATATGGGGTCTAAGTACAGGAGCCTGGGAAATCCATGTCTCAACGTAGAGAGCCTTTGAGGAAAGCATGGGTTTTCTTTTCCTGGTCCTGGCAGTTGGGAGAGAGGAGTGTGCAGATGACAAGCCTGAATGAAAAGGGGTGGGTTAACCCATGGACAGGCACCTGGGCCTTCAACCTTGGTCCAATGTTTAAAATGCGGTACGGCAGTGAAAACTCTGCTCACAATTTGACTTTGTTCCTGTACTCAGATAGCCAAAACAAAGTTAACTTTACCCTTCCATCCTCCCAAGGTTAGTAAACCAATTGGGTTTAGATTCTAGATCTGTAGATCTGGAAGGGATCCTATGGATAATCAAGTCCAGCTCCTGTCAAGGAGGCACAGTGGGCAACTGAACAAGATCAAAACCAAAGAGGTATCAAGCAGTCCTATTCCACTTATAACCTGAGTATAAAAATGGAAATCTTTCAGATTTTGTACTCAAATACTTCGACCCTATGTATTCCGCATACTTCTCTATGGTGTTGAAACTTGGACCCTTACAGACACATTATGCCGGAAGCTGGAAGCATTCGAAATGTGCACGTACAGATGAATTATGAAGATACCTTGGACAGCCAGAGTCACTAAATGTGGCTGCTGTATTGCAGCACATGAATAAAAAGCTAGAAATCCTCAATACTGTAAATAGAAGAAAATTGCAATATTTCAGACACATAATGCACAATATGAAATACCATCTGCTGCAGGTCTTCAAGGAAAAATAGACGGGAAGCGTGGCCAGGGGCATAGAAGAAATTGTGGCTTAAGAACTTAAGCCAATGGTCCACAGTGAGCACAGCTGCTCTGTTTAGAACAGCTTTATATAGAAACCAGTTCAGGCTAGTGATCGCCAGTGTTCTAAGAGGAGATGGCACTTGAAGAAGAAGAAGAATTGAAGCTTTCTTCTGAAAACATTAAAAGGAATTGGTCAATTCAAGCTGGGAATGAAAATCCAAATATATAGTCCAGAATGGTACATATTTACTATGTACACCAGATAATGTTTTCATCAGGCATACAAAGTTGGGGATAAGCGCTACATTCTGACACAGCATGAATTACTTGCTGCCAAAGAAACTAATCTTGGCCAACCCAATCCTCTAAAGTTGATGTGAAAAATCAATCTCATATCGTAACGAGCTTGTGGAACTGAATGTTAAAAGCTTTGAAACAAGAGCATGGAAAAAGGGTAATGGGGTGACTTGAAAGAGTGCTGCAAGCATTGCTCATGAGTTCTCTTGGCTGCATGCAGGAGAAGGCACCCTTCTCTTCACAAAGAATTCAAAACAAAATGTTAAGGAAATTGCACAGTTCCTGCTCTTACAATGTTATCCCAGATGCACAGTTTCTCCAAAACACTAAGCTCAAGCTGATTGCTTGTGAATGAAGCCCATTCCAGCAGCCATTCACAAAACTAAATCAAGCTGATTTATGGAAGGCGGAGTAAGCACAGGTTCAAGTTTTGGATGCTTCTATGTAAAGCCCTCCATGGTTTGGGACCACACTGCTTCCAATGTCACCTGCCCAACCCACCAGATCTCCCAAGCTGTGTTCCTCCAAGTAGCCACTCCAAAGGAGGCCAGGAAGTTATCTACAAGAGGTCGAGCCTTCTTCTTGATGACACTGTCTCCTTGGAACCATCTCCTGGCAAAGCAACACCTGAACCCCTCCCTGCTAATGTTTAGACAGCAGTTTAAAACACTGCTTTTCAAGGTTTTCCCTTCCACAATGACCTTGTTAACTTCATGCCTTTGTTCCTGCTGTCATGGAGATAATAGGCTTTTGGGTGCCATTTTAGAAATTTCCTTGATTGCTTTTATTCCTTCCATTGTTTATTGATAAGTTTATTGTTCATTGTGTCGTAAATTACCCAACAGAGTACAAGGCACTAATGAGGAGGATTATGAACTAAACAAACACAAGCTCACATTAAAATATGCAAAAGCATTGTGGTGCTTTAAAGACCAACTGCCATATTTCAGTGGGAGCTCCTGTAGATCAAGTCCATTTCTTCAGATGTTCCACTGCAGACATTTCTTTTTTTTTTTTTTACTCTCTCAAGGAAGCTTTGTTTCCAGTGGCAAACTATTATTGATTAAATTTCAGTTCATAAGAACATAAGAACATAAGAACATAAGAAGAGCCATGCTGGATCAGGCCAAAGGCCCATCTAGTCCAGCTTCCTGTATCTCACAGTGGCCCCACCAGATGCATCTGGGAGCGCACGAGACTAGATATCTGTCTGCTGATACCACTCCCCTGCATCTGGCCCTGGAAATTCCCTGGCTTTAAGCCTGGAGATTACACATCTCTATCATGGTTTGTAACCTGTGATGGACTTTTCCTCCAGGAATCTGTCCAATCCCAGATAGGAGCTCTGTCAATGGGGAGATCCAAGGAGGAAACCCTGATTCTGGAACCCCTGTGGTTATTGACTATAGCAGTGACCAGTGATATTGTTATTGACACAGATTTGCACATTTATACATCCCCCTTTTCACTGGGCATGCAAAGTCTTATATGATATTCAGAGAAAAAAACCCATCAATTAAAGCTGAATAAAATGAATACATGTCAGCAATATAGTGAAGCTGGAGAAGTCAATCAAAATAAAACAATGTGTTAAAACGATCCAAAGCAATGTGGAATAATGCATTATTCACTGTTCATCATAGATGCACAATAAAGTCTGGGCTTGTTGTGACAAAATCAACACATTATAGGAACATGCCACAGTGAGGTTTGCCTTATTATTAAATGAGTAAGGCAGCTGCTTCCAGTGCCAGATATGGTAATGGTTATCAAGGGATATCAAATTATCAGTTATTTATCTTATTCTCATTGCATTTTTTAAAATTGGAAAGCCAAGACATGCTTATGAGATTCTTTGCAGTAGGTGACGGAACCAAGCGTAGGAGCCACCTTGATTTTGGGAGAAGGGGGGGTGCCATTTTCTCCTTAGCCCCAGGCAGCAAAATGTCTACGTGTCTCATGCCTGAGGCTGCCTTCGCTTCATTCTACAGAAAGCTGATCCTCCAGGAGTTCCCAGGATCAGGCCCCTCAACAATGCTACCTAAATTGATGCTCTTAATTCTGCCACCCCCCCCCCAATTTATTTCACAGAAGAGACAGCATTCCTAACAAAAAAAGATCCCTTTGATTTGTTTGGGGGAAGAACAACCCCCAAATCATCATGTATTGGGAATTCACAGATCATCCCCTCCTGCTTTCTCCTCCATTTAAAATTGCCCCAAACCTGGTGGCAGTGTCATGTGTTGTCATACACGGAAGGAACAATCTCAGCTCTTGTAAACATAAGGCTGTCACTTCCTTTAGGGAGTCCATCCATATCATATTTGGTCTTCCGCTTTTCATGCTGGCTTCAACTTTTCCCAGCATTCTTATCTTTTCAAGAGAGAATCTTGCCTACTCATGATGCGCCCAAAGTATGAAAGCCTTGATTTCATTATTCTGATAGTTTGGGATTATCCACCAAGTTCTTCTGCATCATGTTTCAAATGAACCACTTTTTTTCTCCTGTCCACTTTCTTAATGGTCCCACTTTCTTGCCTGTACACAGCGATCAGGAACACAACCATCTGTTGGAACTTTCACCTTTCACTTTCACTCATTGGTGCTCTCAGCCAGTAAGATGACATCTTCTGCATATCTTAAATTGTGTTGATGTTTCTTCCACCATTTTCTACTCCTCCTTAACCTGAAGGCAGTCTGGCTTCCCGTATGATATTGTCTGCTTACCGACTGAACAGATAAGGGGACAAAAGTGCACTTTCTGGACACAAGCTTAGCACAGAGCCTGGAACTATCATTTTCAATGATAACTTTCAGAAGCCCTCAATCCTCAACGTCAGCATGGAGGATTCTGGGAGTCGTAATTCAAACAGGATTTTTTTCCAAGCTCATGTAAACTGTACAGACGCTGGTAGGATAGTAGTCTTCAAGGGCTCCAAACTTCAAACGGTTTTCTCAAACCGATTGATGGAAGATGGTCTTTGTGTCATACATGTAATTCAGTTTTTGGTCAAGGCATTTATAGGTCCCATTGTGAGCTCCCTACTCCAGTGGTGGCCAAACTTCAGCCTTCCACATGTTTTGGACCCCAATTCCCAGAATTCCAAGCCTGTACAGCCAATGACAAAGGACTATGGGAGTTGGGATCCAAAACATATGGAGGGCTAAAGTTTGGCCACCACTGCCTTACTCTAATCTCAGCTGAAAGCCAATGTGATGGGCTCTTTTAGACAATGGCTTATTGATGGGAAGAGCTGAGTGGCAACCCAGCAAATTTCCACAAACAACCTTAAAAAGACCAGTGTGTTCCTTGCATGTTGTTACTGGTGAACGTTAGTTTATGTAGGGTAGGACACGAATGCTAAAACGTCCACTGCTTGCATGAAAGCAGTGTTTGGGTGGGAACAAAAGTGCCTTTACACCTGAAGCTCATCCAGAGTTGATGCCCCTCAGACAGGCATGCTGCAAGGACCTGTTCTGAGGCTAAAACACAGAAAGAAAGAAAGAAAGAAAGAAAGAAAGAAAGAAAGAAAGAAAGAAAGAAAGATAGATAGATAGATAGATAGATAGATAGATAGATAGATAGATAGATAGATAGATAGATAGATAGATTTATTTCTGAGTGTCAGGAGGGAAGGAAGGCAAGGGAATTCAAGTGAAATAAAGAAAGCACACTTTACCGATCTATGAACGGTTATGTTTCTCTTTTACTCCCTTCTTAAAAGGGGACTTTTCCCCCTTTGGATCGCAACTCCACCTAGACCAACTTTCCTAGCCCGCGCGGTCTCTTCTCGGGAAATGTAGCTTGCCCAACTTCTGACCGTGAGCACAGCTCTGCCTCGTCCTCCGCCTGTTTTCTTGGATGCAAGTAGTGTAATACTGAGCAAACGCAGGCTCTCAGCCTAGAGACGTCCCTTGGGCGCAGGCAGAAAAACGCCCCCGCAGGGTTGTGAAACCAGCACTCTCCACATTGTTGAACCTGCCCACGGCCCGTCATCGCTTCGTTCTCGCCCCCTCCCCTTCTCTGCACGCCTTACTGCATGAAGGGACCTCTTGTAAAGAGACTCTTGCAGGGAGGTAGCCCCCCCCCTTCCCCGCTTGCTCTCCTCCTTTGGGGAGCAACGCTCTGCCCGCTTTCTCCTCCTAACTTTTGGACCGAGAGAGTAATCTGGGGATCACTTATTTGGAAGATCGGCTTGGGTTTGGCGTCGGGGCGGAAGGAAGGAAAGAGGGTGGAGAGAGAGAGAGAGAGAGAGAGAGAGAGAGAGAGAGAGGTGGTGGTGGTGGTGGTGGTGGGGTGCAGGAGAGAGCAGAGTTAGTCCATTCGGCGTCGGCGCGTCTGTTGAATGTTCTGATGTTCCCCGGCCGGTCTCCCGTCGCCGCGGGGAGAAAGGGCGACCTGTGGACACCGCGAGGTGAGTGACTTTTGCCTCGGCGCGCCGCTTCCTCGGTGTCCTCTTGGAGCCCGACGTGGGTCCCGGAGAGGCAGCGCGGGTTTGGATAAGGGGAAAAGGACCCTGCATCGGGAGGACGACATTCTCAGGGCAGGACTCCACGTTGTCTCTGAAAACAAATGCCCGTTCTCCCAAGGGAAGCCTTCCAGGAATCGTCCCGTTCTTTTGCTTGGAGTTTTAGTTTTATCTTAAGTTTCCAGGTGAGTATATGTCTAAAGGAGGACATCTAAAGAAGTGAGAAGAAATGATGGCGATCCCTGTGCTTTCATTTATGACTACTTGTAATGTTGTCTGTTAATGCTGTAAGATGTCCCTCAATTCCTTGGTCTCAAATTACTTGAACATGTCTTATTTGTACTGGACTGCATATTATCCCTCATTACTGTAAGGCCTTTTCCAAGGAGAAAGGTGGGGTAAAAATACTCTAAAATAAATCAAGTAAATAATTCTCTCTCTCTCTCTCTCTCTCTCTCTCTCTCTCAACTGCATTGTGAGTGGTTGCCCTGTATCCATAGCTCACTGTGTCTCCTTTGTGTAAAGCCAGCCTCTGTAGCCTTGGGCACAGTTTATTTATTTTTAGAGTATTTTTACCCCACCTTTCTCCTTGGAAAAGGACCCAAGGCGGCTTACAGTAATGAGGGATAATATACCGTCCTAAGACATGTTCAGATATTTGAGAACAAGGAACAGTACCATCCACAGTACTGGCTATGTATGTATGTATGTATGTATGTATGTATGTATGTATGTATGTATGTATGTATGTATGTATGTATGTATGTATGTATGTATGTGTAGTGGAAGAGAGGCAGGCAGGCACAGGGAAGTAAGAGATGTGATTATCAGATTGGAAGAGTGTTTTTTGAGTGGAGATGCATCCACCCCAAATGCCATGTGCACTTGGATGCCATGAGAGGGATACGTGCCATAAGCCAAATTTTATCTAACGTGTTGCTTTGCTAGATGCCCCCCCTTTTAAAAGAGTTATCTGTTTCTATTTGTTAGCACATACTATGCACACAGCTCAACTCATATCTTATTTATGGGTGTTTGTGCAAGTCTGCCTTCATGTGAGCATGCAGCAGGTAATGAAAAGGACTTCATTAAAAAAATTCCTTATCAATACAGATTAGTGGTGCTATTAAACATAGATGCTACAGTCCTTCCAGCCACAATTTCTGATATGAGGTGCAAAACCTTGTACTTTACCATGAGGTTGTACTACAGCCAAACTTGGCAGGCTCGTTTTGAAGATTAGCTGGAGGCATCACTTCCAGAGTGATCCAGGCAGTTATTAACTTGGCTCGGTGTCAGCCAGGGTAAGCGGTAAATGTGTTAAGGGCTTGGCATGTTGACTCTTTTATCTCCCTCTGCATCAGCAGCCACTTGGCAAGTACAGTTTATGAACATAATTCATTCCAGAAACATGCTTGTAAACATTGCTTTGATATAAGAGTGCTTGTAAAACACTCTTATATCAAAGTAAATTTCCTCATAAGAAATAATGGAAACACAGATGATTTGTTCTGGGGCCCCATAGACCACATACTGTGAACACAAAATGCCAAAAACTGACAAAAGAAGTTGACTAGAAGTCCACGTCCACACCATGGTTTAGGTACCTGGCTGCAGAATCTGCTCTCCTTGGGACTACAAACTGGATTTTACTCTTGTGTTTTTAAAGTGTAATAAACTGCAATTTGTAGCCTTGTACACACTTGACACTGCCTTATGACTAGAAATGGTTTGAAAAAATAAGAATGTTGAAAACAAATTAAATAATAATATAAATGTAAAGAAAAAACCCTGACCTGTACTCTCCTTTGAAAATGTTCCTGGCTGGTGCAAAAGAGACCTCTATTCTTCTCTCCTCCCTCTGCTTTGGAGGCTGCCTGAGATGGAACGTTCCATACAATCACCTGCAATCTAGAGAGGGGGGAGGGAGAGAGAGCCACCATTGGCTCACTTGTGATCATGTGACCTGCTCCAGTGCTTGTATATCAAGACATTGCTTGTTGATCAAGGCAAAATTTAGAAGAAATGTTTGCTTGTCTTGCAAAATGCTCTTAAACCAAGATATTGCTGTATTCAGAATGTTTCTGAAGGCCCTGCACTGGGAATTTTATTAAATAATTAATTAATTAATTAATTAATTAATTAATTAATTAATTAATTAATTAATTAATTATTATTATTATTATTATTATTATTATTAATTAATAATTAATTAATTAATATGCCACTTTCTCCTCGTAGATCAAGGCAGCTCACAGCTACCAAAACAAGAAAACACTCAACAGTTCAAAAACTCTATACTGTATAAATATCATTGCTGTAGAGATGGGTATGAAGGGTGTCACACATACAGATGTTGACTAAAGTGGGCCAAGTTGCTTCATGCGTATCTCTAATTTGCATATGCGAGTCCTTTTGCCTGTTTCTTCTTTCTTTCTTTGCAATGTGCAAAGAAGAGGCATACGTGGGCCCTGCACGCCTTCTTCTTCTCCACTTGCATCACACGCAGCCCAACAGTGCTTCCAGAGTGATAAGATGAGCCAGCTAGGAGGTATAGTTGCCCAGAGGACACCCAAATGTGGCCACGGTCCTCACAGTCTTCAGCGAAGCTCCGTCACATCTCCTGACTGTAACACGGATCAATGAGCTTTTATTAATGTGCACATTTCAGAATGTGTGCGCCTATATATCCTCTAGAATGATCACTGGCTTCCTTGTTTGGTAAGCTATAAGCAAACGGACACAGGCAGCCTTCTGATCAATTTGTCAATGAGATGGTAGGCTGTTCTTGCCATCCAGGGTTCCAGCCCATGACAGCAGGGCACAACCACTAGATAAGCTGACAGGTGCTAGACATATGCTTAAAGGCTACACCAATCATTATGTTGTTAATATTTAATACAGTACATTATCTAAAGATATTAGGCTATCTGTACATAGATTATGGCTTTCCTGTATTGATTCTGCTCTTTTGTGGTGGACCTTTAAGCCTTATCACTGGAAAAGGGATAGTTTAAAGAAAATGAAAAATGTTGTTTCCTTGTCTGGGGTTGTAAATATTTTTTTTTTTTTGCTAAGTTCCATGTTTGCATGGATTGAATAATACTTATATGCCGTCAGGGCTGATTCCAATTCATGGCGATCCTTTCCAGGCTTTTTTAGGTAAAGAGGGCTCAGAAGTAGTTTGAAATTCCCTTATTCTGGAGGCATCCTGGAACTGTGCAGGTTGCCCAAGGCCCTGTGGGCTGTTTTTTTCCTCCTGAAATACACAATGGAGAACTGAACTCTGAACAGTCTTCCTCTGCAGCTAGATACAGTGGTACCTTGTATAAAGGGATTAATTCATTCCAAATGAAATTATGTTAAGCAAATTTTCCTTTATACAAATTTCCCATAGGAATGCATTGAAAACAGATTAGTCATTAATCATGACCATTTTTATGTTGTACGGATTTGCCCCATAGACGATTCTGTTAAGCAAATTTCCCCTATTTCCGGATTTTTTTATGTTGTACAGATTTTATGACATACAAACTGTTTGTTATACGAGGGTCCACTGTACCTCACTCCCTAAGATATTCGGCCAGCTCTTGTTGATTTAGGATGTCTCAGTTTGATAATACAGTAGGACCCCCGTATCCACTGATTCATTATCCACTGATTCAGTTATCCACGCTTGGCAGAAGAAAAATAAATAAATAATTCAGCAGCCGCAAAGCAAGCTACTGACAGAAAGAGCAGCTGTAAAGCATGCTACTGTCATAAAACAGCAGTTTTGGGGACATTTTGGCATTCTCTCTAATCCACAGTTTTCATTATCCACGGGAAGGCTTGGAACCAATCCCCAGTGGATACCGGGGTCCTACTGTACATTCCAGGAAGGTCTTTTCAAGCTCTGTGCGTTGCTACCTTTTGGGAAACACTAGATTTTTTTCTGACAAGTTATGTGTAATTTGTGTGACATGCCCCTGTGCAAAACTGCTGTCCCTTTCCTTTGACTGATTGGTTGTAAAAGACGATGTCAAAAGAAAAGAAAAAGAAACATTGGACACTTCTAACCCTTACAAAGTTTGGGCAAAAGAAATCAGCATTCGTCATTTTGTTTCATTTTCACAAACATTTCATTCTCATTGTTTATGAAATTTGCTGAATTTGTAACAAAATTTTCTCCTCCCTTCTCCTGTCGAGAGTGCGACAAATTTCCTTCCCCTCTTCTGAGGTAAGGAGAAATATTTTGCAGTGTGTGAGGGAAAGGAAGATTTACATTCCTTCTTCTGGGCTGACACTCTTTAAGACAGAGCTGTATATCATGTACAAATGAATGCCACACACAATCCTGATGTAGTATCACAGCTTGTGATTTAAAGGATCGGAGGAGAGGATATCTATCTATTTACACAAAAGCTGGCTTCATAATTTGCCTTTTTTCCATAGGGTGTAAGCAAACTCACTTCTTCACCAACTGTGATGCCAGAGCTTGATTTAGCGTCTGGAACGCTGAGGGGAAAACGCCGTTCTCTTCTGGCTGTATGCCCTGGGCCAAATGACTGAGCCTACTCAGAAACACCGTTGATTAATTAATTAAAATATTTTTGGTCACCTTCCACCTAAAAAGAGGGCCCAAGACGGCTTATATGATTAAAAACACAGTATTTAAAAGCAAAACTATTTTAAAAGAATCAAATATTATACTAACTATCCAAAAGTTGAGTCATGGTGATAGGGACGGACGAGCATGTCTCAAAATCAAAATATATTATAAGCAGACCCAAATATGCTGACAGGGTACAGGGTCAGGTTAACCCACCAAAACTTAGCATAACAGCAAAACTTGCCAGCTGAGACTTGGCACGATCTCTTACAGTATGCCAGGATAGCAAATATTTTGTGGTTAGCTAGAATGGAGCTAACAAGACTAAGGTCACTATAGCCCATCATCTAGGATTGTTGACACTGTCTCACAGTGCAGAGGTGTCATTTTGCTGACAGCAACATATGGCAGTTATCCAGGAACAAGGAACCAGCTTTGAACTAGGAAAATAGGGTCAAGTCATTCTAGGCCTTGACAGCCAAATGGCTATAAGCCAAAGAACATGAGCTGATGAACAAGCACATGAAAGCACATGTAGGCACGTGTAGAGACGAACGAAATACGTTAGTACACCATGCAAAAGAGTATAAAAAGCATCAGAAGCCATTACTCCTGGCTCCAGGACAGCAGGGCCGTCTGGCCTGTATGCTGTGCCTTGGATCCTTTGTTCCTTAAACTAACCTATTTTCTGTACTGTATTGTTCTGTGTTGTATCTCTATCTGTCTTTAATAAAGCTTTTGCTATATAACTAACTCAGTGTGGCAATTTTGATGAACGACCAATGATGCATTGACAATTTATAATTGGTGCATTGGCAATTTATAACGAACCACCCCAATCCCAATTTTTAATCTACATTTTTGACCTTATCAATGGGAACTGGACTTCTTTTCTTGTGAGGTCGAAAACATATCAATCTCTCAGGAAAAGAGTTGCCTTCACTCACCTTTTGGATAATCTCACCTGGATGACTGAGAGTCTTCAAAGACATCATACTTACAAGAAATCTGGCTGGATGTCTCTCAAAATGAGATAAAGGTGTTGAAATTCAGACCATTCGTTTTTCAATTTTCTTTTTTAAATCTATAGTGTTTTTTTAAATTGTCCTCCTTAAAACAGTGTTACTTCGACCATTAGTCAGGTGGTAGAGATGAGGACTCAAAGTAAAATAAGGACTCTGGGGCCATCTGGATGAATTTTAAAAAAAATCCAATTACTCCCTTGGTTTACCAATATTCATAGATATTCCTCTATATGCCGTGCAGTGCCCCAGAGGGTGGAGGGTACCACCATCAGACTGGGAGGCAATTAATGAGCTGTGCTCTTCAGGTCTTTAGCTGAAACTTCACTTTTTCTAAGCTGCTTTGACTCTCAGCACTAAGAGGAAGGTGGCACATATAATGGGCTTTTTAGAGGTTCTGAATGCTACAGGGGGCTCACAAACTGAAGGGGTGGTAGCCCTGAACACTGCAACACTGCATCACCACCATTGCAGATGGTTGAATGGTGTTTGGCAACCTTAGGCCTAACAGGAGCCAATGTGATCTTGCAGAATTTCATAAAAACTGTGGGCTTGTTTCTAAGCCACACGTTTCTCTGTGCAAGCTTTTCCCCCCTGTGTACTGCTTAAATCTCAAACCAAAATATTGCAGACAAACAATCAAGCTTGGAGATTAAGTGTATTGCAATGCTCAAGGTCTCAGCTGGCAGCCAAAAAAACGACACATATTTAAATGGACTAATATATGTCAACAAGCTATTGATAAGTTAGGTCAAGGTTCCAAGGGTTTTGACTGTGGATATTGTCACTTAGTCAGTAGCGCTGTGTTATGGTCCTGCTAAATAAGATTCTGGACTGGATCATCTGAGTGTGCTGTGCATGTTTGCTTTTGTCATACTAATAAGCAAATAAATTGAAGCCAAGTCTTCTGCTGTGGGCCCATAATGACATTGCTAATAAGCATGGTGAAAGCTCCGTTATGCTTGATGATTTGCATTTGGTGGAAGCAAATTGGAACGCAGTGACGATGGGGATGGTTCAAGACAGGCTCTATTATGAAGCATTGGCTTTCAGTTCCTTTGACAACCTGGGGAACTTTGACACTGATCCCATGGAGGAGAAATCTCAGCTGAACATCTGTGCGTAACATCTGTGCCGAATGTGTGCTTTGCTTAGCAGATTAACTAGATGGCATTTGCTGCAACACATCTGATAGCAGAAGGAGACTCTCCCTTAGCTGTCTGAGAATTCCTGAATAGTGGAAGAATGGTAGGCAAGGGCCAAACCCGATCTTCGGTACAGCAGGTAGAAGACCATAAATGAAAAGTGAGGGAGAAAGAAAGCTGAAAAGGGCAGCATCAAAAGCAAGCATTCTGGCTATGTGGAGAAACAGTTGTACTCAAAAAGAGAAAAGGGGCTGAAAGGGAAGGATGATGGAGCCTGAGATGATGGGAAGGGAAGAAGACTGAGAGTAATAGAGAAGAAGATTATACATTATGTGAGAGTTTAAACTTTGGAAGGCATTGTTTGTGGGTGGATGTGCAGTTGTAGGAGTATAGTATGTGTGGTTGTGTGATAACGTCAGCCTTCTTGGAAATCACCTGAGACACTAGCCTGGGTGTCAAGACACAGCTGTCAAGTGATTATATGTAGTACTAATAGAAGCATCCATCCTCACAGAAAGTTGTGGTGGTGGTGGCGGTGGTGAAATTCTGTCAAATCACTAACTCATGATAACGCTATGAATGAGTAACTTCCAAAATGTTCTGCCCTCAACCGCTTTAGTCAGCTGTTATAAACTGAAGACAGTGGCTCCCTTTATGGGAGGAAGGACATATTTTCATGTTGTCTTCATCTTTTCTGAGTACATTTGTCTTTCTGAAGAATTTGTTGGAGTGGGGGCTTTTCAGAAGAAAATGGTCATGCAGGATATGTTGTGTTCTGTAGGAATGATACCACATAGGCACATCATAGGGTTCAACAAGCCAGGCCTCATGCAACAGCTTCCTTCACAAGCATGAGTCCCAGGCTCTTTTATTAGTTGCAAAGGCAGAGCATCAGAGGTGGAGCGAGAGTCTACGACGTATCAGGATGGTGTAGGCTGATTAATTCCTGGGAAGGGTTTCTCTGACGTAGCAGTGTCACATAGCAGGGGTCTTGATAAATGACTAACAGACATCTTGTTATTTCCTATGTACCATCTCATGGCCTTGCTGGATAATGTGGGGGAAGAGATAAGAGCAAGCTGGCTTCCTGTGCATCAGGCCCCATGGGATCCATTGTCCCTTCATCCGGGGTTTCCTTGCACAGATTGGGGTTCATTGCTTCTCAAGTGACCTTGCCCAGGATGCTGGCTGGGGTGCTATTTAATAATCTCCAAGGGGATATCTCTATAGTGTTCCCTGCTATGTCTCACCTTCCAAGAACCACCTAGAGCCACGATGGAGGACCTGGACTGCAACTTCTTTGCTGATGGTTAGCAAGGTCTGCCGTCTAATGATTGGCATTTTTTATTCTAACCTTCACACTGATTTTAATTCATCAAAGCAAATCGATTCATTGAAAAACCCTTATTGGTAAGGTCCTCCAAGTGTATTGATGTCATCCTCTTGAAGCTCTTACAGGGGCAGGCATACACAGATCATTCCTTTGGATGGATACAATATCCTTTGATTTATATTCCTGCATGGAGCAGGGTGTGTGTGGACTCAATGGCCCCTTCCGACTTCACAACTCCATGATTCTATTATTTTGGCCTTAATACTAACAGGGACAGGTAGAGAATTGTCTTGTTTTGTTTTTTCCCCACACATGTGAAAATACTTTGATTGGTCTTCCCTGTTGTGCATTCTGACTTAAGAAAGAGGGACACCTTTTGCTATGCTGTCCCATATATTTAAAAGCTTTGTATCTGAAATCTCACTTCTCCTGTTCTGGTTGCACAACATGAAGCTGCAGAAGTGATTTGGAAAGTCACATCAGGGTAGAAGGTACCTATAGATATATAGATATATGAAGCACTGCTACATATGTGCCACATGGCAGTCCGGACAGGAACATGTGTGGTCAGTTGCATCATCAGATTGCTCAATGCTTGTTTCCTGGCATGCACTTCCACTGGTATAACTTATTGTTACTTCAGAACAAAGAGGATTTCAGCCACTTGGTAAGTAAATTAAAATGCACAGATCCAACATATGGCTTTGAGTGTTTAATTGTTAACAACCATGGGGTTGGGTTCTGTTCATTCAGCCTACCATGGCAGTACTGAATTAGAGTTCAAGTCTCTTTTCTTGACTGCCTTCTGAACCTCAAGAGATACAGCATGGTCCTGCATCGTTGGAACAGATGAATCTGTTTAATTTGGCTTGTATAGATAGAGGGAGATCATTATTTTCTTCTTTTCTTCTTCTTCTTCTTCTTCTTCTTCTTCTTCTTCTTCTTCTTCTTCTTCTTCTCCTCCTCCTCCTCCTCCTCCTCCTCCTCCCTCCCTCCCTCCCTCCCTCCCTTCCTTCGTCTTCCCCAAGATTTGCAAAGCTCTTCATATTTGGGGTGGAAAGAATTGGAATTTTAAAAAAACACCAAATGAAGATGAAACCAAAAATGACGATTATAACTCAATAGTTCAATAGTTCAGGTATCAGGCTGTGGAGAAAGTGGTTGGGGGTTCAGTTTTCCCATGGTGCCTCCTTGATGGGCACTGGACTCCATGATCCACAGGTTCCCTTCCAGCTCTGAATTTCAAAGGTTATTATTGGCTTCCTGTGTCATGGCTCATTGTCCCATTTTCTCTCTTTGTGTGTGTGTTCGCGCACCATCAAGAGCCATGAAAAGCAAAGGAAATTGGACTGCTGAATCAAATGGGAGCATGACCATGCAAGAGGCGACAGCAATGCAAGAGGAGGAGGAAGATAAGCTAGAGGACAGAGGACAGTGGAGCAACAAAGTGGAGTTTGTATTATCCGTGGCTGGTGAAATTATTGGTCTGGGCAATGTCTGGAGATTCCCTTATCTCTGTTACAAGAATGGAGGTGGTAAGTATCCAATGCTCAATATTTGTATTTCTTTTGTTCTGTGACTTCAGATGTAAATATGAATGTTTACAGGGGGCTTTGCATTTCTGCATCGACATTCTGTATATATTCTCACAGCAGGTGGTCACTGACTGGCAAAAAAAGGGGGAATCCCCATTTTCTCAGTAGAAAAAATGATACTTTCACTGTGGAAACTTCACAAATTCCTGGCAACAGGACAACTACGCATGTGTTACAGTCCAGGACAGGGACCAACAGCACACTACACATACTCTCTCCAGCCCCAACCCAATCTTGACTCTTCTTGGATGACAACTTCCAGAAATCCCATTCAGCACAGCTGTCAGTGAAGGCTTCTGGGAGTTTTCATCCAAGGTTGGGAACTGTTGCACTAGGAGGTTCCCTACTCCTGCCACTGTATTCTTGGTGATATCAGTGACAAAAACTAACCCCCTGTGTTTTTATGGAAAAGCAAGCTGTGAGTGATGTGCAGAAACTCTCCAGAGTTTAATTACATACCTTCAGGTTGCTTCTGACTTAGGGCAATTCTAGGAATTATTGAGCTCTGAAAGATCTTATTTTAACAGTCCTTGTCAGCTCCCATAGCCTTATAAAGCTCCAGAAAGCCTGATGGAAATGGTATTTCAACAGGAAGCAGAAGGAGAGACACATGGGCAGAGAAAGACCAGCAAGTATTTTTCTCATACAGACCTAGTGTTTCTGACTAGGTAAGGTAAAGGTAAAGGTTCCCCCCACACATGCGTGCTAGTCGTGTCCGACTCTAGGGGCGGTGCTTATCTGTGTAGTCAAGCCAAAGAGCCAATGTTGTGCAAGTCCATGGCCATGTGGCCAGCATGGCTGCAAGGAAACACTGTTTTACTTTCCTACATTTTTTACGGTGGTGCCTATTTATCTACTTGCATTGACATGCTTTCGAACTGCTAGGTTGGCAGGAGCTGGGGTTATCAGTGGGAGCTCTGCACCGTGTGGCACCCGGGATTCGAACCGCCAAGCTGTCAGCTTTGCAGATGACAGTTTTCGGAAGCCTTAGTCCACTGAGCCACCATGCCCCTGTTTCTGACTAGGTAATTAAGTGCAAATTGAATCTAACAGAGATTGAGATTGAGATAGAGGAAGAAAAAGGAAAACAGTGAGAACAATAGTGGAGTGGTTTAGGATTCTGACTTCCATTCCTCCTGTTCCTCCTTGAGAGGCTGAATTTGATGGTCCATTGATGATAATGAAGTTGTGGGTGTGTTTTTTTAAAACACATATTCACTCTCTCTCACACATAAATATAGATATAGATATAGATATAGATATAGATATAGATATAGATATAGATATAGATAGATATAGATATAGAAGAGAATGGAATGGAAAATGTTACTTTTTACCATCTCTGCAATTGATTCAGACACGTGGGTGGTGGGATTTGAAGATGGCTCCTGGGGAACTACAGGGATGACTTTGGCCCTCAGATTAATGTTCCCTCTAAGCTGCATGGATGCACAGATTTGCAGCACTAGATTGTGGCTCCAGAGCTGACCCTGAGATGCCCTCTATTTGTTTCTGGTCAAAGACAGAACCCCGTGTGCACAGGGTGGGTCCACCCCATTCTACTCAAAAATTACAGGGCACATTGCCTTAGACCCAAAGGCATCATTGGCCACGTTGGCTGAGGTATTCTGGAAGTTGTTGAGAAAAGTAACTTTTCCAAGGACTGGTTATGAATGATGGTAACTTATGTGACCCCAGGTTACCATCAGCTATAGTTAAATGTGTGTTCTGAGGGAATTATAAAATCTGACTCATCCATGCTGGATTGGTTGGAATATCCAGGCACTCAAAGAAGAGGGAAACACCCCTTGTTGAGGCCCTGCAATTAATTATTGGTCATGGGAATAAGTCCCATCAGCCAGAATGACTGTTGCTGGCAATGCGGGAAAAGACCTGGAGGGCAAAAATAAGTATTTATGGAGAAACCGAATGTGATTGTTACAAACAGCTGTAAGTGATTCCAGAAACGAGTTGTGTCACTCAAGGGGGGGGGTTAGATCCATTTTTAAAATTATACTGAGGAATTCCAAAAGGTTTTGAAGTAGACATTAAGATTATTTGTTGTTTTGTCCTTTTTTGAAAAGCTGTGAGAAGCAGATGGTGGAATGTAGGGTTCAAATCTTTGACAGGGAAAAAACAACAATAATGGAGAGCTCCAAAACTCTGTTAGAGCCCTGGAGTCCTGCAAAACTTTCTGAATTGCCTGGAGATTTCATATTTTCTCTTTACTTGGTGGCCCAGTTCATACTAGAGATGGGCATGAAATGAAAATTTTTTTTTTTGTTGTTCGTTGTTCGTTTCGATACGGAACGAAATGACAAACGAAATTTGTCCCTAAAATGAAACGAAACAAACATAAATGCAGGGATTTTGGTCGTGCATTTCGTTTCCGTTACTGCAATGAAGTGAGCAGCTTTAAATGCTAAAAAAAAATCATTAAAAATTGGAATAAATGGTAACAAAACGGTAACAAAATGGTAATGAAACGAAAATGAATTTTTTAAAAAATTTCATGAACAATGGAAAGAAACCGAAATGGACCTCTAAACGACAAACGAAACTCAATTTTTTCTATTCGTGCCCATCTCTATTTCATACTTAAGGCTTTCAGTGCTAAGGATGGCTTATGGGCCAAACAGTAACATCATTCATCCCAAATTTCAGGCAAGAGGTGCACCACCTTCAGGTGCTGAGTTTGATAAACTGTGGGTTAGTGGACCAAAAACAGTTGTCCGGCTGTGTTCCTTCTTTCCTTGCTGTCTTGCTTTTTAGTTGATTTCTTCTTAACTTGATTGAACTCTAGTTGTTTGTTGCAGCTGGATCAGGAAACTGCAGTTTTTAAATACAAGCCAGGATGAAATCATTGGTTACAGTGTTAGTTTTTAGTCAGACCATATTTTACCCAGTTTGGCTATAAGAAATCTTTCAAGTACCCAACTATGTATGAAAGAAAAGGGGAGGGAAGAGGAAGCATACAAGCACAAGATATGTCCATGGCCCAACACACTGTTGTTTATTGGCCTGAGATATATATATATATATAGTTGCTCCAGACTACTGCTTGTCTTTTCAGGCGCTGAGTTGTTTAGCAATGGCTCATATGGAAGAATACATGTAATTAAGGACTCAGAAGAATGGAAAATCCATGCAATTTTTTTCTCAACAACAACAACATACCTACCTACCTACCTACCTACCTTGGGACCTAGATACCTGAAGGACCGCCTCCTTCCATATGAACCTACCCGGCAATTAAGATCTAGCCAGGGGGCCCTCTTGAAAGAGCCATCCCTCAAGGAGGTGAGAGGGATGGCTTGTAGACAAAGGGCCTTCTCGGCATACATTATGGAATGCCCTCCCAAGTGAGATCCGCCTGGCGAACATATGACATTTCGGCGCCACATAATTGATACAACATACATGGCAATTTTAGTGATGATTTTAGTATAAGGTTTTGCAATTATTTATTGATATTTTATGTCTTAACTACATACATACATAAATAAATAAAAATAAAATAAATAAATACATACATACATAGAGTAGGAAAATTCATGGTCCATGGGTCTTTCCTCAGGTAGATTTTTTTAAATCTGGTCTTCAACACAGCTGCTTAATTTGGTCAGAGCCAACACATGTACTCTCCACAATTCCAGAATGAATGGTATATCTTTAAAGTGATCGGGGGAATGAAAAAAGAGAGATTTTCATTTATTTGCCCATTTTAAGGGAAACAGGCTGTCTGCTCATTTCTGAGATCTGCAACAGAGAGTGGAAAAGAGAGCCAGATCAGCTGAAAAGCTACTAATGAAACATCAGACCTGGGAAGCATCTGAAGAACTGAGCTGCAATTTGGGACTGGTTCTTTTAAACAAAATGTGTCCTGTCTTTGGCTTAAATCTGATTGATAGTCCCATCTAGAGTAGATCTTCTGAGTGTTGACTCATTGCTATGCAGTTCATTCAGTGCATTTATACTAGTTTGTGGTAGCAGTTGGATTTAACATGGTATTATTTAGCTTGAACAGACAAACATAACTACTCTCCTGGAAATTTAAAAAGAATGAATGTAATGGCAAACTGAAGCCATCCCTAACAGATCAGTGGTGGACTGATGTTCTGGGATCCAGAGCACTATCACACCATTGCAAATAGCCAGGTGGCTCAAAGGATTCTGATCCAAGCTATTAACTTGTCCAAGCTCTTCCTAAACTGCTGTGAAATCCTCCCCCCCACACCCCGGTTGCCTCTTCTCCTATACGTGAAAATGTCCAAATTCTGTAAACTTTTAGCATGAAAAATGTTCTGAGGTCTTTTGGTTGCCCTTCCCCCATGTCCTTAGAAAATCCTTGAAAGGGTGGTCATATGTTGGAATTGACTCGACACACATAATTATTACTTATTCTCACATGTTACAGAACTTTTTCACGGAGAATGGTCCACTTGTTCTCTGCTTCTTGACCTTTATCCGTCGTCAGCTTTAAAAAAAAAAGATCTCTTTGTAAGGGTAGCTAAAATTGTTGAAGAGATGCTTCCCATAATGGTCTACAGTATTTTCTAAAATACTGCTGTTGGCTACTAGCCATCTATCTGTCATCAAGATGGCCCACTATGGCTCAGCATTTTGGATTTTAAAAAGATTGCTTTGAGTTTTTAAGAATTCCTGGATGTTTGCCATCTGGGCCCAGGGATTTAGAAATGAGTTCGGTGTATGGACTCCTTCAAATGGAGCAAAAAGAGCCACCCTGGTTTTGTTGTAGTTCCTTGCTGTTCATCTGGAGGGAGAAGACTGAGATTTGGATCTAGACTGAGGTTTCAAAAGCAGTGTTTCAAAAAGCTTTTCAGTGTGAGAACTTTGAAATTCTGCTTTGAAATCCAGAGTCCTGCTGGAGCTTCTTCTCTGGTGCTGCCCCCCATGCAAATCTAAAATAGTTTGCTAATTAAAAGGTTTTGATATGGAGAGGCTCCAATGTGGAAATGTCCTCGGGAAGCATTGGAGGCATCATAAATTCTAGTCCTGGAGCAAAGCCCTGCCACAAAATGAACCATGAAAGCTGCAATGACCGAAAAGCTAAGGGAAGTGTGGATTTTGTAATTTAGCTTTTTTTTTTGGTACCGCTCGTAAACGCAACAATAGGGACAAGAGAACCCAAGTCAGTCATTATGTCATATAGATGGCAGGAACAACACTGAAACAATCAGTGATGAAACATATACTTTTATAGAAGCAAATGCTCTGTCTGGATAAGTCATACTGCATGTACGTATATGTATAAGGTAAAATGAATACCCAGCTCCTGGGGCAGGGAAGGGCATTGTGTAGCCTACATGATTTAAAAAAATGTAAAGAGCAAGCTTTAAGCATTACGGAATGAAAGAAGGGTGTTTTTTTCCTGTTAGTAACTCTTTGATCTGGCTTGTATTGGGTGAGCTATCAAATTTCACATTGCAGCCACCTTATGGAAGGGCCACTGGAAGGCTTCAAAATTAAATTTTGGTTCTTAAGGTGGGGTGGTCATTTGCCTTCTTACATTCCAGAGGGCAATACTAAATTTGCAAGTAACGCTTACTAGGGCGGTTACTTCACGTCTGTTTTGTCTCTGTAGTTGTTGCATTTACGAGCGGGACAAAAAATGTTACTTCACGTCCATCTCACAACAACTGAAATTTGTCTCGACCACGTCCCCGGAACGGGGGCTAAGTGAGACAAATCTGTATCTAGCGCTGGGGTTGGGTTTTCTCTTGTCCCTCTTCTGTTCCACTTCTTGTCCTGGTTAAGAGGACATGAAGTAACAACTGTACTGGTAATCTGGTGGGCATTGTTAGCACAGCTTTTGTGTCCATCTAATGGTTAGTGGGTGAAGCGGCATATATCATTAATTTCTCTACGGGAAAAACCATGCAACTCAAATGTATAAGAAAGAAAACATTATAAATGCTGCCGCATTGGCACATGAAAACCAGAATATCATTAAATTGAAATATCAAAAAATAATTTTGTATACCCCCCCCCAAAAGGAAAAAGGAAGCTAGACAAATTCAGTGTTTGTCATGCTACAAGACCGTGAGGTAACACTTGTCACAAGACAAGCTATCACGACCATGGGAACACTGAAACAGGGACAAAACCACGTGATTGCGACCAACGCTGTCATGGTACAAAACTAGTTGTGGAACAAAGAAGGTTGTTAAGTAACTGCCTAGGAAGACAAGAAGAAGAAGAAGAAGAAGAAGAAGAAGAAGAAGAAGAAGAAAGTTAGTTAGTTAATTAGTTAGTTAATTAGTTAGTTTCCAATTCTTTTCCAGGTTGGAGAGCTCCAGTGCTAATTTTAGAGACGTTATAATGAAGAAGGGAATGGGACAATCAAGAGATGAGAAACTGGAAAGGGAGAGCAGTTTAATTTCTTTCCCCAGAGTACAGTACATCTGCTACTTTCTGTCCAAAGTTATTAATGTAAACAAGATTACTGTTGAAAGAGAATTGCCTCAAACTGAAAGCGTACCATAAGCATTATGCAGCAGATATGGTGATTTCCACAATGTCTGCGGTGATTTCTTGAGGCTGTCTGTCTACAAATTATTCACTTTCAGGAAAAAAATTAAAACAAATTAAAAACAAAGAAGACAAATGGATTGTGGCACATTAAAGACTTAACAGATTTAATGCTTTTGTCATCTTAATATTTTCAATTTCCATTTTGTTTTTTCCTGACATGCTAGCAAAGTCTGACATGGCTACCTCTTCTAAATCATACACTGTAAAAGCCAAAGTAACAAACCAAAAGAAAAGACAAAGATGTGGTACCTTAAAGGTGAGCTATTCTATCTGAATGTAAGGCTTTGTGGATCAAGTCCACTTCTGTAGACACATGGCAGCAGAATGAAATATTGAATGAAATATCATGGCTACCTCTTCCTAAATCATACACTGTTTTGTCAACATATGTAAAAGTTGATAAAACATATGTTATGTATATTTAACAGAATGTGTAAAGTGAATTATAAAATGGAGGCAGTTAGATTCTGCAGTGTCATGATGTTAATCCACAAGTGTTAGAGACTAGTAATCACAGGCATGTTAAGTGACGAAGTGCAGGTGGAACTGATTGTAACATCATGATTTGTAATGGCTAGATCAGATTGCATCAGATTGTTAATTAGTGATTGCATCAGATCTTATGAGTGCTGAATAGTATAAAAGGCACTAGCTTGTCATTTGTAACTTGGGGACTGTTATGGTAAAAACAGTTCACCCCACACTCTGTTTGTCTGTTTGCTATATTGTATATAATGCTTAGTTGTTATGCTGTGTATATTTTGATGTATATATGAATATATGAGTTTTTACTCTATTCATTGTTAATGTCTTTCTATTAGACTAACTCTGCAAACCCTTTATATCAATACTAACATTTTATCTACGTTACTGCTGCACTGTTTTGTGTCAGGCACAAGTATATATTATTATTATTATATTTGTCTGCTGCCCCTTAAATCTGCTGACAGGGTTATGGGCCCAGCTGGTTCAGCAGCCTGATGGGTTTTGTTGTACCTGTATAGATAAAGTGTGTGTTGTGTAAAGTTGTGTTTTTGCAGAGGAAACAGATTGGAGTTGGAACGGAGACAAAGCAGAGCTGCAAAGGATTTCTCTCAGAGGCTTGAAATGAGAGCGGAGGAGAAAAGCAGCTGATAAGGACAAGCCAAGCAAAACAGAGTGTGATTTAAACTGGAAGCTGTGGAGGCTGAGGAAATATTTGCCGAGAAAAAGGCTGAAAAAAGTGTTGCAGATAACGGCAGATAAGGAGCCGGCACATATCAGCGAGAATGGCAAGTATAAATTTAAATTTAATGCCTCTTGTAAAGCTCTCTGACAGTAATTACCTTAATTGGTGTCTGCAAATGAAGCATTTCTTGATCTTCCATGAGCTATATCAGTATGTAGATAAGAAGCTTGATGAGGAAGCTGATGAGGAAGATTTGAAGAAGGATGAAAAAGCCTTGGCAATTATAATGATGTCCTTGGAGGAATCCCAGTTCGTTTATGTGAAGGAAGCAAAAACAGCTCATGAGGCTTGGTCGTTTCTCAGAGCAGCTCACATCAAAGAAACAGCTGGAAGTAAGGTATCTCTAATGAAAAAACTGTTCCGGTCAAGGCAGAGCCCAGGTGAAACTATTTCTGATTATATAAGGAAAGTAAATAGTATATTTCAGCAATTGTCTGAAGTGGGCATAAATCATGAAGAGGAGTATAAATGTCTAGTTATATTATCAAGTTTGGATGAGTCATATGATAATTTAGTAATGGGATTAGAAGCTATGAAGAGTGATGAATTATCTATATCATATATACAGTCAAGACTCCAGCAGGAAGAATCAAGGAGGAATGATTCTAAAGTTAATAAAAAGCCTGCTCAAGTGTCTGGAGAAACAATACAAGTAATTAGAAGATGCTATAATTGTGGGAGTGACCAACATGTTTTTCGTTACTGTGATAAGGTAAACAAGCAGCAAAGGCAAAAAAAAAAAAAGTTGCCGGCACAGGCTGGAAGAGTGAAGGTCAACAGCTGTCTGTAATTAATGATAATGAACAAAAGTGCTCAAGACAGGAATTGTTTATTGTAGATTCAAGAGACCAGTATTCATTGTGTAAACAAGAAATGTTTGTTTGAGAAACTAACTTTGTTTAATTGTAGAAATGTAACCTTGGCAGACGGGACTCAGGCAAAAGTTTGTGGAGAAGGTAATATATTTTTCAAACCTCTCAAATGTGTATTTGATAAGGTCCTGTATATACCGTCTTTAAAGAATAATTTATTGAGTGTGCCTATGCTTGTAAAACAAGGTTATCAAGTACAGTTTAGTGAGAATAGTTGCAAGATTGTAAAGAATGGAAAAACAATAGCAACTGGAAGGCTCCAAAACAGTTTGTTTATGATAAGCACTTCTGAGAAAGTTTTGAACATGGTTGAAAATAAGCCTCTACATGACAAATGCATACATCTGATGCATAGAAGATTAGGGCACCTAAGTTTTGAAAGCATTAGGAAAACTTTGCAACATGTGGAACATGGGTCTGTGCAAAGCTGTAAAAAGTTTTTAGATTGCCATGTTTGTAAAGGCACAAAGGTGAAGTTTGCACCCATATCAAAAAAGAGTTTGAGAAAGTCACATCAACCATTACAGCTGGTACATATTGATGTGATTGGACCCATGGCTAATTCATTTGGTGGTGCCAGGTTTTGTCTTGTGATAACAGATGATTATTCACGTTATTCTTGGGTTTACATAATAAAGCACAAAAGTGAAGTGAGTGCTGTATTTAAGAAATGGTTTGTGATGGCAGAAAGACAGTACAGGCAGAAAATTTTAGCTGTACAAAGTGACAGAGGTGGTGAATTTTTAGCAAAGCAGTTTGTTGATTATTTAGAAAAGAAAGGGGTGAAACATAGATTGATAAACCCTTCTGCTTCTGCTGAACATGAATTAGTTGAGAGGAAGAATGGGATTCTTCAGAATATCATGAATGCAATGTTGGCAGATGCAAAACTTCCCAAAGGTTACTGGGCTGAGGCAATGAAATATGCAAATTATGTGTCTAATAGAGTGTGGAGTTCAGCTGTGAATGAAGTTCCATATACTCTAATGCATGGTAAGAAACCTACAATCAAATATCTCCATTTATTTGGCTCTGAAGCCTGGGTATTAATTCCAAAGAGGTATAGACACAAGAACAGTCCAAAGTCTAGAAAGCTTATGTTTATTGGTGTTCAGCCTGCAGCAAAATCCTGGCGTTTTTGTGACAGTCATGGAAAAGTTTATATAAGCAGGTCTGCAAAATTTTGTGAACAGAAAAATTGGGAAGCTCTACATGCTAATAATGAAGTATTTTTGCCAAGTATTTGTCCCCACACTGAGGTTAAAGAGGTTGCCAGTGATGGAGGGGAGTCTACAGCATTACATGATGGAAAAGTGAAAGATGAGATTATCAGTGATGGAGAGGAGTCTACATCATTTCATGATGAAAAAGTGGAAGATGAGGAGCCAGTGTTGATCAGAAAATCTACTAGATCTAACAAAGGAGTGCCACCTGAAAGGTTTGTTGTGAATAATGTATTCCATGAGCCACAGAATTTTGAAGATGTGCTGCTGATGCCTGGAGAAGAAAGGAAGCAGTGGATGATGGGCCATGGACAAAGAGCATATGTCTCTGAAGGAACGGCAAGTGGATGCACCAGTGGATGGCGCCAAAGAGCAAAGGACATTTTGCAAGTTAAATAGGTTGATTGTATACAAAAAGGTTTTTTGATAGTATTTATTGATGAAGCATTGGAAAGGTATAAAGCGAGTTTTAAAATATCTTAAGGGAACAATGCATGAAAAGTTGAAAGTATCCATATGTGATGATCTTGATTTAATTAGCTATGCAGATGCTGACTGGGGTTCAAGTCCAGAAAGGAGGTCAATGTCTGGATATGCCATATTTTTAGGTAACTCACTAATTATCTGGAAAGCCCGAAGACAAAGGTACATTTCGTGTTCTTCTACAGAAGCTGAGTATGGGGCTGTGAGTGATTTGTGTTGTGAGTTGACCTGGGTAATACAGTTGTTAAAGGATGTGAATGTAAATGTAAAACTACCAGTCAAAGTATATAATGATTCTTTTTCGTGTATCCAATTAACACAGAATCAGAAAGTTGGATCCAGAAGCAAGCACATTGGGATCCGTTACCAGAATGTGAAAGACTGCATAGAACAACATTTGATTGTATTGGAATATTGTACAAGTGTTGATAATTATGCTGACATATTTACAAAGCCTTTGTGTAAAGATAAACATGTATGTTTTAAGAAAAGGCTAGGAGTTGAAATCTGTTAAATATAGGAGGGGTGTCAACATATGTAAAAGTTGATAAAACATATGTTATGTATATTTAACAGAATGTGTAAAGTGAATTATAAAATGGAGGCAGTTAGATTCTGCAGTGTCATGATGTTAATCCACAAGTGTTAGAGACTAGTAATCACAGGCATGTTAAGTGACGAAGTGCAGGTGGAACTGATTGTAACATCATGATTTGTAATGGCTAGATCAGATTGCATCAGATTGTTAATTAGTGATTGCATCAGATCTTATGAGTGCTGAATAGTATAAAAGGCACTAGCTTGTCATTTGTAACTTGGGGACTGTTATGGTAAAAACAGTTCACCCCACACTCTGTTTGTCTGTTTGCTATATTGTATATAATGCTTAGTTGTTATGCTGTGTATATTTTGATGTATATATGAATATATGAGTTTTTACTCTATTCATTGTTAATGTCTTTCTATTAGACTAACTCTGCAAACCCTTTATATCAATACTAACATTTTATCTACGTTACTGCTGCACTGTTTTGTGTCAGGCACAAGTATATATTATTATTATTATATTTGTCTGCTGCCCCTTAAATCTGCTGACATGTTTGCCTTATGTATTAATTAGGGTTAGGGTTAGGGTTGACTTTTGGCTGTTAACTTTTAAAAAAACATGTTTGAGGAGGGCAAATCTACCAGGAGGCAGAAGACAACTGGGAATTTGGCATATAGGGGAAGCAAGGGCAGCATGGAATTTTACATTTCACTGTTCAGGGCCATTCTGAGACCTTTGACTTCCTAGGGCAAAAGGGAAGTAGACTTATAGCTGCAAAATCATCACTTATAACTGCAAAATCTGACCAGTGGTTGGCGTCCATCCTCTGCTCCACCTAAAAGCACCTGGTGGGCAGGATAGGCTGCATGGAACACTGTTCTCCTGTACTTTGCTGCTGTCTCTCAGCATATGTTGGCCAAGGTGGCTGTATCCTTCTGCCTCGTGGTAGGGCAGGCCCTGTTAATATCCTGTGGTTTCTGTACAGTATAGTTAGTACTTAGAGGCTAGTTCAGGTGCAATATAGAATTTTAGAATAATGGAGTTGGAAGGGGCCTATAAGGTCATGGAGTCCAACCCTGTGTTTGATGCAGGAATCCAAATCAAAGCATAGCTGACAGGTGGTTGTCCAAGTTTCCTTTAAGCTCCAGCGTTGGAGCTCTCACCATCTCCTGAGGTAAATAGTTCTGTTATTGTACTGCTCTAACAGTTAAGAAGATTTTCCTGATATTCAGTCTTAATCTACCTTCCTGTAGCTTGAGCCCATTATGAAGTGTCCTTGTGCATTGCAGGATGATTGTGAACAGATCTTGCATTTATTTTATCCCCCCTTAGTCTTTGCTTTTCCAAGGCTAAGCATGTCCAGTTCTGACCTCTTTAGAACTTGCTTCAGTTTGTTGTACTTCACTTTATAGAGTAACTGCACCCCAAGCTTCAGTACATAGCTATGATGCCCTTCTTTCTTTGAAAGGCTGGAAGTATTGTTTATCTATCTAGTCAAGCTTAAGAGTGGTTATTTGAATTTTCAGACCATCTTGGCATAAAGAGGGTTATTTCCCTTTATGTTCCTTATTTTCTAATAAATAAAATAAAATAAAATAAAATAAATTTCTGCAGGCCAACCTCCTTTTCTTTTGTTACAGGTGCTTTCTTTATCCCATATCTCATCTTCCTCTTTGCTTGTGGTATTCCGGTCTTCTTCTTGGAGACAGCCCTTGGGCAGTATACAAGCCAAGGGGGGATCACTGCCTGGAGAAAGATCTGCCCTATCTTTGAAGGTAAGTTGGTTGTATACTGCAGGTGCTGGTAACCTTCCGTCAAGCGCCTGCCGTCCTTTTGATTCAGGTCCTTCTGAGCTACAGGGCTTGGCCAGCAGCCAACCAGGATGTGCTCATTCCAAACTCCAGTCTAAGTCAAATTGAGCGTCATCCCAGAGTTTGCCCGAGACTAAATCAGTCACTTGACACACACTGCAGTCAAAAGATGGAGCCAAAATGTAGTCGTCAGAAGCACGCTCGGTCAGAGAAACAGTTGGAGTCAAACCAGGGCACACGGATGAACTCTGAAACCACCGGAGAAGCCAAAGTAACAGGGCAAACATTCAAGAACAGGAAGGTGAAATTGGGACGAAGTTGCATCCCTTTGACCAATGAGGAGTGATTTGTGAGGGCCAAAGTCCTACAAATGGGGGGAGAAATCTGTGAGCGAAGTTCATTCTGCTGAGAGGTCCTGAAGCTAATAGTTGAACCCAAACTGATTTCTGAAAGCCATCTGATTGCTATGCAGCAGGTTGCTTAAACCCCTTCCCCAAAAAACCCCAAACAAACAACAATGCCCTTGGAAAGGCTGCTGAGAATATTGACCTCCCATAATGAAAGGGTTGGAGATTCAGAAATTGCACCACTGGCTGGAGAGGCTGCTTTCTGCTAGCTGCGCCCAATAGCTCTTCTCCAGAGCCACAACCTGAGGCAAAGGGTGCGATGCTGTAGTTTTTTTCTAGTCAGTGTGGAGCTTGGGAGGACTTTGGATTTGGACTATAGGTCCCAGAATCCCCCAGCCAACCAATGGCTCCATTGGGCAATACTCCTCTACTCCCCCATCTAGGGATCCTTTTGTATGAGAAGCCATGAAAAAAAAGCAAACTCAGTGCTAGTGATCATTAGGAAGGGTATGGCAAGTGTCATTTTGCCTCTTTATAAATCTATGGTGAGGCCCCATCTGGCGTACTGTGTACAGTTCTGGTCACCATACCTCCAGAAGGATATTATGGAAATGGAAAAAGTGCAGAGGAGGGCAACCAGAATGATTAGGGGACTGGAACACCTTCCTTACCATCTGAGGCTGCAATAGCTGGGCCTCTTCACTCTTAAACGACGGCGCCTAAGAGGTGTCCTGATTGAAGTTTATAAAATCATATATGGTGTGGACAAAGTAGATAAGGAAAAACAGTTTTCCCTATTGCACAACCCTAGAACTAGGGAGCACTCCATGAAACTTTTGAGTTCTAGATCTCAAACAAACAAGAGAAAATACTTTTTCACCCAGAGTTCACTGTGGAACTCCCTGCCAGAAGAAGTGGTGACAGCTGGTGGACATGTAAAGAGGCAAAGGCATATTGGAAAATGGTAAAACTATTTTTAGAAAGATATTTGAAAATTAAGATAGAGCTTAGACCAGAACTTTTCTTATTAAATATAGAGAACAAGATCAGATATCAACCATGTAATTGCTATCAAGGATACTGTATGGATGCCAACCAAACGTAAAGACAACCTCTCCGGGGGAGACTGGAGATCTCTCGAAAAAGATGGCAAGAAGTAACAAACCTAGGATAATCAATCTATCAATATGTTAAATCACTACTTTTACTTTGCTTGACATATTCAATGTAAATTTTAAAAATTTGCTACCCCCTTTTCCCCATACCCCCCTTTGTTCCCTCCTTAAAAAAATGGTGAATAAAAATAAAATAAAAAGAATGCTGACTGCCTGTTCTTTAAGAAAGGGTTGGACAAGTTCATCTATCAATGGCTATCATTATGGATGCCTCAACCTCTGGGCTGGAGATATCTCCCTCTCAAATACATAAGAAGACATTTGTTACCCTGAAGCAAATGATGAGCCACTGTGTGAGACAGAATGCTGGACTGCCTGTTTCAGCAAGGCTGTTCTTATGTATCTCCCCTAAAATACAGAAGTTACTCCTAGGCCTCTGACTAAGTTCTCCCTTGGCATCCTCATCCTCCCCTTGTATTGTCCTCTCTATCCATTCCACGCCACCTGTGTCCTTCCCCTGCACCACCCCATTTCTGTCATCCTCTCCTCCCAGGTGCTTCAGCTCTTTGATCACATTCCCAAACTGCTGTAGCCATTGTATAGATTTTCTTAGATCGGGGGCAGGGAAAGAGGCAAAGTACAGCCTTCCAGCTGTTCTTAGACTGTACTTTGTCATGACAAATATGGGGGAATGCAATCCAGGAGTTTGAATATCCTAGAGACCAAGATTAGAGAGTGAGAAGGCTTCTGTCGGCTATAGACAATCTTAAAGCTGAACTGCACAGGCGAGTTGTGGATTTCAGCAAACATACATGGCCTTTTTTTACTTTGGAGTTGATCTGGACTGAGCCCTTGCACTGGTTTTGTACTGAGAACTGTACCCCCATGGTAGATCTTGATTGATCAAAATGTGCAGGAAACATCTTTGGGAACAAACTAGTTACCGTATGATGTTGTGTGCCTTGAGATCAAGGAAATGGAGGAAGTTCTAGAGTCCATTCCAGATGTCATTAGACTTCAGTTTCCATCAGCCCCAGATGACTGAAGACTGATAAGGTAATTTCCTGGCCCTTTGTGGTTTACGGTAGATTCTAGGGGTGAACATTCAATCTAAAGACCAACAACATTTGCCTGTCCCTACTATAGGAAGCTGTAAGCCCCTCATGCCTTTTAAAATCACCTCTTTCATCATTTATCTCTCTTTCAGGAATTGGATATGCTTCACAAGTCATTGAATCTTACCTAAACATCTACTATATTATAATTCTGGCCTGGGCTCTCTTTTACCTGTTTAACTCCTTCACTGCTGTCTTGCCTTGGTCCACCTGTGAGAATCCCTGGAACACAGGTATGGCAACTATGGTGTCATAATGGGTTCCTGAAAAGGGTTATCGGTGTCTCTCTTTGCTCTATAGAATTGGGGCAAATATATTTTATTCTCTGTGTCATATATCCTGAATTTGTATATAGAGATGTGTATTGTGTGTATTACCCTTGCTGGCTGACATATCTGCTTTCCTCCATCTAATGTTGGGGCTGGAGTCAGTGCTTATTATGACATATATATCTGCAATCGAAAACAGATGCACGGGAAGCTTCTCAACTAAAAGTGGAGTTGTCTAAACTCTAAAGCATGTGTAATTCACGTCTGACCCCATTCCCAGTTTCTGAACTTGCAAATTAGCATCTTCTTGTTACATAATTGGTCCTCAGATGGAAATTGTGAGCTCTGCATATTGATCTCCCTCTCTCTCTCTCTCTCTCTCTCTCTCTCTCACACACACACACACACACACACACACACACACAGAGAGAGAGAGAGAGAGAGAGAGAGAGAGAGAGAGAGAGAGAGAGAGAGAGAGAGAGAGAGAGAGAGAGAGAGAGAGACTCATGTATTTTTGCCAATCTTTGTAGAAATAGGAACTGTCACTTCTCTTTTTTCCTCAGACACGTTCATGCATTACATATGTGAGGTGTGAGCTTTCTATAAATGGAATCATGTCCTCATCCTTCTACTTAGGAAGGAAGCCTTGTATGTCATTGGAATGCTCCATGTGATTGCAACCATTTTAATCACAGCCCCCTAAAGGCAGGGCTAGTCTGGTTATTTGGCAAATGAAGAGACATGCCTCAAGCAGAAGAAACAGGGAAGGGCAGCAACAGCCCATAAGCATTCCTCCTGGTCTCCCCAGCTGTTTACCTCTGTGGGCAGACAGATGTGGTTGTGGTATCTGCTTATGTGCCCTTGGGCAAGCTGCACAACCCCAAGGCACCCTCAGAAGAAGGTAATGGTAAACCACTTCTGAGGATTCTCTACCTAGAAAACCCTGAAAAAGGAGTGCATAAGTCAATTGCCTTGATGAGTTCTTCTTCTTCTTCTTCTTCTTCTTCTTCTTCTTCTTCAAAAATATGAGGCACAGTTAATCAATATTCTAAGAAGCATTGACTGTTATTAAATAAGATACAGGTTTTAACAAAAAAATCCCAACTCTATCTGTTAAATATCAATATTGTTTATATGCTGTTCCTAATATTGCCATGTTTTATAGTTCCGTTAATGTTATTTCTGGAATCTGCCACTGCTTATAAGATTGTGTGACATTTTTGATACCATACTGTTCTGTTATGATGATGATTTGGCTTGTATGTCATGAACTAGCCAACAACCCTCAGGAGTGGGTAACGGTTGTAGTGCTGCTGCCACTGTTGAAGTAAAAGTCACCTACCAAATCAGCTCACTGCTGCACATGGAGGAGGTGCCATCTTGGTTTTTTCTCTCTTTTGCCTCAGGCACCAGTATATCTTGGGCAGCCCATACAGAAGGGTGTTTGGGTTCTTTTGAGGGAGGCAAGGGATGAGTTATACTCACTACATATTTCTTCTTTCTGCTTTCACTTTCAGCTAGGGCCCAGTGGTTCTCAACCTGTGGGTCCCCAGATGTTCCTGGATGGCAACTCCCAGAAGTCTTCCTCACTAGCTGAGCTGGCCAGGGTTTCTGGGAGTTGCAGTCCAGGAACATCTGGGGACCCACAGGTTGAGAACCACTGAGCTAGGCAGTCCTGTTCCCAGAAATCAAATCTAGTTCCTCTAGATGGGCCGTGGGCGGTACGCTTGTAGCCGTAGGGTTTGTCAGGCAAGAAGAACTCGGGTCAGACAACTCGTGTCTGTCCCTCGTTCTGACCCCTCGGCTCTCTGTCACGTGCCCGGGAGTCACTCCACCAGCGCCCCCAACCTTACCTGTATCCTGATGAATGCCAGGTCGGTTCATAACAAGATCCCTCTCATCTATGATACTATTGCGGATGGGAAGCCCGACCTGGCATTCATCACCGAGACCTGGGTGGGCACGGAGGGGGGGGCTTCTCTCTCTCTCCTTTGCCCGCCCGGGTATCTGGTAGAGGGAGTGGGAAGGTTGGGGGGTCAAAAGGGGGGAGGGCCGCAATCGTCTACAGGGATTCTTTACACGTCAGCAGGGCCTCGACATTGGTTAGCCAGGGGTTGGAGGTACTTCATCTGTTGGTGGGACAGCGGGACAGATTTGGCATTGTGCTGGGCTACCGAGCTCCCGCAACCCTGCACAATCCCTTCCAGAGCTCACAGAGTTCATCTCCGCTGCATTGTTGAGATCCCCGCGCCTATTGGTTGCGGGAGACCTCAACGTGCATGCGGATGGTGGGCTTGTTGGTGTAGCTCTGGAGTTCATGGAATCCATGGCTTCCATGGGTCTGTCCCAGCATGTTTTATGCCCCACCCACAGATCTGGTCACACCCTGGATCTGGTGTTTACCTCCATGTCGGGGGATTCGCGTCTGGAGGTGGGGGACCTTGTCTCCCTTCCTGTGTCATGGACAGACCATCACCTGCTTTCATTTTCCCTGGCGATTTCGGCTCCTCACCACCGGCCCACTATCTTGGCCCGCCCCTGGAGGCTCCAGGACCCTCAGCGGTTCGGTGAGCTCTTTGGGGGACTACCTGGTGGTTTGGCTGACGTTCCGGCCGAGGGTGTGGCGAATCTTTGGCATGAAACAGCTGTCCACACCATTGACCGGATCGCCCCCAAGCGCCTCCTCCGCTGCCGAGCCCGGCCCTCCCCATGGTTCACGGGGGAGCTTAGGGCAATGAAGCAGGTTAGGAGGAGGCTGGAACGCAGCTGGAGGAAATCCCGCACGGCGTTGAGTAAGGCTGCCGTTGATGCCCAGTCTAGTCGCTATATCATCGCGATAAGGGAGGCTAGAACATCTTTCACCTCCCTGAGAATTGCTGAGGCCTCGAACCGCCAGGCGGAGCTCTTCCGGGTGGTTCGGGACCTCAGCAATCCTAGTCTGGCCAGGCCTCCTCCTACTGAGTTCAGTAGTGAGCAATTCGCAGCCTTTTTTGAACTAAGATTGAGGCCATCCATGCTGGTTTTGACTCCGGTTGCAGTGGTCCTGCCCCGCCATATCCAGTTGCTGGTCCGCCTTCGTCGCCTCGGTTGGATGCGCTTGGGCCTGTTTCTGCTGTCGAGATCTCCAAGGCTATGGTGCATTGCCGGCCTGCCTCCACTCCTTTCGACCCTTGCCCTGCCTGGCTAATTAGAGCTGCCAGAGGGACTATGGCCGAATGGGCTTCTGCCATCGCCACCGCCTCATTCAGCGAGGGGTTTTCCCTCTCGTCTGAAGGAGACGGTGGTAAAGCCCATCTTGAAAAAACCTGGCCTGGCGGTGGATGATCTGACAAACTATCGTCCTATCGCCAATGTCCCGTTTATGGGCAAGGTGATCGAGAGGGTGGCGGCGGTCCGGCTGCAGTCATACTTGGAGGATCGGCAGTGCCTCGATCCTTGCCAGTCCGGGTTCAGGCCCCGCCGGGGTATCTTTTGGTCGCCCTGCAAGATGACCTTCTCAGGGCGGCCGACAGGGGTTGCTCTTCCCTGTTGGTCCTCCTGGATCTGTCAGCGGCCTTTGATACCGTCGACCACGGTATCCTGTTGGACCCGGCTCTCTGAGGTCGGAATCGGAGGCACTGCTTGCAGTTGGCTCCGTTCCTTCCTGGAGGGCCGGCCACAGTACGTGCAGCATGGGGGAGTTATCGGCCCCTTGGATCCTCCCGTGTGGGGTTCCACAGGGGTCGTCTCTGTCCCCCATGCTGTTTAACATCTACGTAAGGCCGTTGGCGGGGTCATCAGGAGTTTTGGAGTCTGCTGTCATCAGTACGCTGATGACACGCAGCTCTATCTCTCCTTTAACACCTCTGCTGTGGAAGCTGTGGAAGTTCTCGACGGGTGCCTGGAGGCCGTAATGGCTTGGACCAGGGCGAACAGGCTTAAGCTCAACCCCGAGAAGACGGAGGTTATGTTCTTCGGGAGCTCGCCGTCGGGTGCGGTGGCCCTCTTCCCTGTCTGGGGGAGTCTCCCTCCAGCTCGCGGAGAGAGGGTGCGGAATCTGGGTGTGTTCCTGGACCCGGCGCTTGCCATGGAGCACCAGGTGGCGTCGGTGACCAGGTCCGCCTATTTCCATCTCCGTCGGATCGCCCAGATCCGCCCATACCTCGACGCGAGCTCCTTGAGAGCAGTGGTCCAAGCTCTGGTGATCTCGAGGCTGGACTACTGTAACGCGCTCTACATGGGGTTGCCCTTGAATCTTCTCCGGCGCTTGCAGCGGGTCCAGAACGCGGCCCAGGCTGGTGGTTGGTGTGCTCGTTACGACCACATCACCCCAGTCCTGGCCCGCTTGCACTGGTTGCCCGTTGCGGCCCGGATCAGATTCAAGGTCCTGGTTTTAGTTTATAAAACCCTCCATGGCTTGGGACCGGACTACCTGGCAGAGCGTATCGCTCAGCGGTCAACTTCGGCCCGTCCCGTTCGGCAGGCGCCACCCCTCGGGAAGCCCGGAGGACGAGCACTCGGACCCGGGCTTTCTCTGTGGCGGCCCCCAGCCTCTGGAATTCCATCCCCAGTGAAGTGCGCTCTGCAGAGTCCCTGCTGGCCTTCCGAAAGGCGCTGAAAACCTACCTTTTTCGTGAGGCCTTTGGCGACAGTTGATTTTTTTTTTCTTTCCCGCCATCGTAACTTGCATTTTAGTCGAGGTGTCATGTGGTTTTAACAGTGTTTAGGGAGTTTATAGGTTTGTCTGTGATTATTTATTGTATTTTATTGGCTTTGTAGCCTTTTTTGTTGTAAGCCGCTTAGAGTACCCTGTAGATAAGCGGGATATAAATATAATAAATAAATAAATAAATAAATAAATAATTCTTCAAAGCCTTTCTGTGACCACTTCTCCCTGCATGTATGGACAAGCATTCTGAGAGCCGATCACAGAGCCCTGAATTCGGTAGTGAGTAGACAGGGGTGCTGTGCCACTGATCTTCCTCGCATGGCCATCAAACACAGGGCAGCTCTTCTGCCAGCCTCCTTCTCTCACATGGATGAAGAGACCAGAGTCTCATGCTGTGAAGCTGTGACCTTGGGCTTTGTTTAGCCAGCCTTTGGTCGGTTTCATTTTGTTCTGCATCCAAGGCCCTTGGAGAAGCAAGGCTACCCGACAGAGGTTCCACTGACCTCTGAAATGCCTCTCCTCCTCTGCCACTTGCGTTCAGTCCATTCTCCACAGGCTAGAATGAAAGCACCAGCTCTTTGCTCCCTACCTCTTGTCCTTACATCAGACATTTGTCTATCTGAAGCTTCTGCTTTGTGTTCCCACTTTAGAGTGAGCCTTTTTACATGTGACAAGTAGGTAGGTAGTGAATGCAGCTAAAGAATTTTTGCACAGTGGACTAAAGAATCTTATTCTGTCCCATACCACATGAGAGGACAACATGCACAACAGACCCTTACTTTAAAATACAGAAAGTGACTAAAATGATTACTGGGCTGCGGCACTTCCCGTGTGAAGAAAGGCTAAAACATTTGGGGCTCTTTAGTCTGGATAAAAGGCCCCTGAGGGGGGATATGATTGAGACGTACAAAATAATGCAGGGCGTGAGTAAAGTGGATAGAGGGACGCTCTTCTCCCTCTCACAAAATACCAGAACTAGGGGACACACACTCAAACTGAGGGCTGGGAGAGTAAGAACAGACAAAAGAAAATATTTTTTCACCCAGCGCATTGTTAGTCTGTGAAACTCCTTGCTGCAGGATGTGGTGATGGCATCTGGCCTGGAGGCCTTCAAAAGGGGATTGGACAGATTCCTGGAGGAAAAGTCCATCACAGGTTATAAACCCTGATGGGGTTGGTGGCCACACAAAGGGTGGTGGACTAGACATTTTTAAAATGTCCCACCCACAACATTGAGGGCACTCTCGGTGTTGCGGGTGGGACATTTTTAAAAGGCTCGAACCTTTGACTGCTTGGCTGGAGACTTTTTTAAATGTCCCGCCTGCAACAGTGAGCCTCTCGCTGTTGTGGGCAGGACATTTTAAAAAGCCTCCAGCTGAGTTGCCAAAGGCTGGAGGCTTATTAAAATGGCTCGCCCGCAACACTGAGAGCGCTCTCATTGTTTACAATCAGCTTCTGTAACCACTAAATGATTTTGAAGTTGCTTATATCTTCTTGGAATCTTACTGATAAATCATTCTCCTCAGGGGCTGTATATATGCGAGTTTGGATGACTGGAAAGTCATGACTCATTACTATGGAGAAAGAAGCAAAACAAAACAAGTTGAGGAGCCGTGTAGCCATCACGAAAAAATGAGAAAAAATGAGAAAGAGTGGGTGTAGGAAAGGAGAAAGTGGGGAACAGGCAGGGTATAAGGGTTGCTCTCCTAAATGACGCCAGATGGGATTATTCAATAATGACCTGCACTCACTCAGTCAGTCAGTCAGTGAGATTTTTATGGTTGACTTTTATGGCTTTTATGATTTTATACTGTAATAAAAACCTGACTGACTGACTGACTGACTGACTGACCCGCACTTCACAGACATCTGTTGTTGATTGTGAGTAGAGAGAGACATATCCTTCGGGGACTTTGGACTTGAAAAGAATCTCATTGGAGAAAGGTTAGGTTTCTTTGAGTCTCTCAGCCAGCCTAAGAACTTGGAAAAGGTGGTTCTCTCTCACTTATTTTTCATTTTAAAACCTACAGTTCCCAGAATCTCCACCCCACAGGTGGTATGGCTATCACTAATCCAGGCATGTCCAAACTTCTGCCTTCCTGATGTTTTGGACCACAACTCCAGAATTTTAAGCTTAGACTGCCAATGAGAAAGGACTGTGGGAGTTGTGGTCCAAAACATCTGAAGGGGCAAAGTTTGGACATGCCTGCATTAATCTTTCTGCAGCCTCTGATCAGACTTGGACAAGTTCATTTTCTTAAGAAGAAGAAGAACATCTGGATTCAGAAATCCTGGCTCTCCCTCACTGGAAGTATTGCATCTGCATCTGGACGACAGTCTGCCAGGAATGCAGAGTATGGCAAAGCTGATCTGGCAGGGATTAGACTAGATGGCCTTTATAAGAACCTCCTCAATTTTATGTTCCCTCTTTTTCAGATCACTGTCAAGTTGTTTTTAACAAGTCAGATAACGTTACCTCTTCTATCACTGAGTTCTGGGAGTAAGTATTCTTTTCTTCCTTACTTTCTAAAAATTTAGACCTGAAGCTGCTGAATGCAACTATAAAGCTATTTTAAAGAAATCTCCAACACGTTCAAAGAACAGGGATCCCAATGAATTACAGGCGTTCCTCACTCAACAATGGCATTCTAGTCCTACGACTAGGTCATTAAATGAATTGGTTTTTAATCAAGGAGCTTATGACGGATGTCTTATGGTGTGTAGAGGCTGCCTTTCCTGTGGGCAGGCCAGAGCAGGAAGGCTCTCTGGGAGGCCGTGGGAGAAGCAGAACAAAATGGAGGAGAAAATATTGATGAGAGTAGCCAGTGTTCCATCTCACTTGGGTCATTCTCTTCCCCAATGGCACTGTTGTCCCTTGGAGCCAAGGGAGGAGGAGGAAGGTGGGAGGGGTGGTGGGAGGGAGCACTGTTACCCTGCTTCCTCCCCTTTGAGCTGCTGACAAGGTAGGTGTAGGCAAACAAAAGCAGGTTGCATGATTTGGCCCAGGTCCTGTGGGCTGGAAAAATGGGTTCTTCCTGAGGCTGCCATTAGGTGGCAGTGGTGGTGGTGGCAGCTTTGACTTCTGCTGCTGGTTGTAAGTCTGAGTGGTCATTAAACAGGTAGGTTGTTAAGTGAGGAGTGGCTGTACATATTTCAGACCAGTATGAACTATGTACAAGGTTACCAGTGCATTCAGACATGTGGTAGCATGAGTTTATGAACATCTAATGTACCTCCAGTTTTTCACCACCCACAGAGCAGTGTCCAGCTCACAGGTTGCTGATGTGTAAAGAGGTAGCCCCACTTCACTGGCAGAATTATAGCCCTGTTGAGTACATTTTTTGAAAAACAAGGTGAGGACAAATGTGTACTCCACATTGATGGAAGAAATCTTTTTTTTTTAAAAAAAAAAACCCAATCATTCCCTCTTTCCTTTGTAAAGTGAACCATAACATCATGCATCATTGCAGGGTGTCGAAGAGATTTAGACTTGCTGGCAATCACTGTATGAAAGAGCAATGCTTTAGATATGGATTCTCATTCAAGAGATGCTTGGAAGTTCCTCTTTTTGAATTGTAGCCCACAGAATCTCGTAGGCAACATGGCCAAGCAATTTTTCCATACTCTGACTGAATAGTGTGCAGTTGCATGCTGCGTTTGGACAATACGGCAGTGAAGTGGAACCCTTGCCCACAGGAAAGTGATCTTTAAAAATCAACTGTACTACTAGAAACAGTTCTGCTAATAATTCTCTTTTCTTTAATTCATGCATATAAACATGGTGGCAACTGGGTCTTATTCATTGACTTTCCTGACTTCTTCAGTTAGTCACAGGACTCTTTTCTGAATGAATTTATTAAACAGACACCATCCCCCACAACAGAAACTTTAACCAAGATCAAACGAGTGTTCTTCAGTTCCTAGAACCAGTGGAATCCCAGTCCCCCAGCTGCTAGAGCCATCTGCAGCATCAAAATCTTGGCCATGAGTAGAATATCAGGTTAGAGATTCTGATAAAAGAACATCTCACTAAAAGCCCTACAGAACTTTATAGGCAATATGGAAAAATCAGAAGCCTTTGTTTGTGACAGCCAGGATTTATCTCAATAAGGGTTAGTTCCAGAATGAAACCCGAGAATCATTTCCAGCCATATCAAATTTCATCTGTGTATCAAAGTATGTTTTATTGTATTGTTGCAACGATTCTAGGCAACATCAGCTTGTCTTATTTTGCAAGCTTTATTTATGGGCATTGCTTCTGTGCCCCGTATGCAGAAATTTAAAACATCCCAAAATCTTATACTGTAGCTATGGAAAAACTATAGGCACAAATACTTAAGACATATGTGAAAACTAAACATACATTGCAGGCAAACACTTAAGTGACAATTCAATCCAAAATACAGTAGAAATATATTTTAAAAGTAAACAAGAACAATGAGAATATTTCTTTTATATTCTAAAAATGCAAAAGCTTATAACCTAAAAAGACATGTTGATGAAACAAACTGGCAACACCTCTCTAAAATTGCAAAGCAAAAATAACAATAAAAATATGTTATATGTTATATGTTACTCGATTAGCCTGCCAATAATAATACATTATTTTATGTCACTTTAATGTTAATTTTAGTTTTATTTCTATTTTATTATGTTACTGTATTTTATATTTTTATTGCATGAATTATTTGAATTTTTAATTGTTGTAAACTGCCCAGAGTGACCTCACTGCCAGATGGGTGGTATAAAAATTCAATTAATTAATTAATTAATTAATTAATTAATTAATTAATTAATTAATTAATTATAGAATTGACCTTCTTAACCTCGTAAGCATATTAGTAACACCAACAAAATAATTCTAAGTGCTCACCTAGCCAAATCAAGTTGAATCTGTGGAGGAAAACCTGTTTTGATATTCCTGGCTTCTGGAAATGAAGCTTCTTGCTGCTACATGAATCTTAGTATCTAGTGTCTGAGGCATAACATGTTGTCTTGTAATGATGAGTTGAATCTCTCTCTCTCTCTCTCTCTCTCTCTCTCTCTCTCTCTCTCTCTCTGTGTGTGTGTGTGTGTGTGTGTGTGTGTGTGTGTGATCTCCCTATATTTATAATACTTTCCCACTTCCTTTCAAATCTGTAAGCAGTTCTTTTTGCATGAGCCTGGATATCCAGGGGCCTGGAGAGCCATGAATAATAGGAAAATCTATTGTTCCAGCAGTTTTTGTAACTCCAGGAGTCTTTTTTAAGCCTTTAAAAAAGCCTTGGAGATCTGGCTCTTTTGTGAGGCCTTTGGCGACCTTTAATCCCCCCCCACACACACTTCATCCCACCGTCTTGCCAGATTTTACTTTTTATTATTTTTTAAATCTTTTTAAATTGTTTATCTGCTGATGCTGTCAACCGCCCAGAGTTCCTTTGAAAGATAGGCGATATAAATAAATAAATAAATAAATAAATAAATAAATAAATAAATAAATAAATAACCTAAATCTGGCAAATAGCCGCTATGATGATGATGATGATGATGATGTTTTTTTTTACTAAAACTTTTACAAAGCTCAGAGAACAAAAGCTCTATGGTATAAAACACTTGTTACACCATCAGGTTTTTGAAACACCAAGGTCCTGAAACTCCAGAATATTGTAACTATAGGACCTGCAAACTTTACCTCTATATTTACACATTGCAGCGTACACATATTCAACTGTCAGGATTGTACAATGACCCTTCTTGGCTGGAGACGTAGCTTATTGTTTTGCAGTGACTATAGTAAACTATTGTTCAAATCTCAATTTTAAATACACTTTCAATTTCACAGGTAGATGTAGAGCAGGTTTAAAGATGCACAGTGGAGTATGCAGTGGGAGGCTTATCAGCATTCTGGAGGAAGTGATTGGATCCAGAAGATGCACATCATTGATCTCAGACCATAATCTCACAAAGAAGAAAACATGAAATGTGAAAGAATGAGAGGGTTACTTTGGGGCAAGAAGGGGATGTCAATTGCCCAAACTGATGAGAAATTAAAAATGAGTCCAGGGGTGAAAAGTAGAGACAAAAGAAAAAGTAATTGAGTCTTGCCTTGTTAAAAGTGATGGGATCTGAGAGCCAAACTTGCCACAGGGAGTAGGTGAAAACTAATTAAGAAACAGCTGATGTGTGTTGGCAGAGAACAGTTAGACTCAAGCATCAACTTTCCCATCTTTTCATCTGCACTGGCAGAAGGCGAGCCTTGGGCATAACGGATGGTATACATAATCTGGGCAACGTACGCTGGGAACTGGCGCTCTGCCTCTTGCTTGCTTGGATCATCTGTTACTTCTGCATCTGGAAAGGAGTCAAGTCCACTGGCAAAGTAGGAATACTCTTGTACTTGTTAATTCTTAAAATGTATCAATCTGTTTTATCAGCCTTCCTGCATCCAAAGATGAGGAGGAAGAAGGGGGGAAAGAGTGGTGGTGGGGAGGACATTGCGACAAGCTGACATTTTGACAGCAGTGGGTCTACTCTGGCAACAAGATTCCACTTTGGTTGGGAATGAAGTGGATCTAAAAAGAGGGAGGGAAGTCACATAGAAACCGTAAACCACATTTGAAATGATAATCTTAAGAACCATTTGCATCATAATGTTGGTTTAGTGTATATCTTTTTAAGGAGCAATAGTAGAGTCTCACTCAAACCTTGCCAGTGTAAGTCCCAATTAGAGTAACCCCATTGAATCAATGGAGGAGTTGACTCACTCCCTATTTTCAATGGGCTTATTGTAGTTGTGACTTGCTTCCGGATTTCAGCCAATGCATTGGATGCCACAGAACGCCCAAGAACTGGTGATAATAAGTAATATAGACAGCTTTAAAAGGACAACTTGGACATATTCATGTAGGAGAGGTCTAATAATGACCCCTGGCCATAGTGGCTTTGTAGAGGCTACGTGTTGACAACCTTGAGCGGTTCCAGAGGAGGGCGAGCAGAATGGTTGAAGGTCTGGAAGAAATGTCTTACAAGGAGCAGCTTAGGGAGCTGGGAATGTTTAGCCTTTCAAAAAGAAGGCTGAGAGGGAATATGATAGCTACTGTATGTTTAAATATTTGAAAAGATGTCACATTGAAGAGGGAACAGGTTTGTTTTCAATGGCTTCAGGGCAATGGTTTCAAGGTACAGGTCTCTTCCAACTCTATGATTCTATGACAGTGAGAAGGGAGCCTTAATATCTGAAAACCAGCGCCACTAAGTACTGCCATTGGGATCAGCACAATAATTTTATCTAAGACATTTTTGGCCATTACATCTGGATAGTGTGCTTTCAGACCAAGATGGTGTAAACAGAATCTGTGCTAGGTAAGAGAAACAGGCTCTTTTGTGTCTTGGTTGCCCTCCTCTGTATCTGCTCGAGGTTGTCAACATCCTTTTTAAATTAAGGCTGCTATCCCACGACCACTAAAAACTGCTTCAAACTGCTTGAAGATGTTTAAAATCTGCATTGGAACTGAGATAAGCTTTGTACCACCTCCAGACCAGGTACTTGTAAAACTTGCTGGGTCATGCTTAAGGGGGCGTGGTTGCATTTCCCCCCCTTTAAAGTCTGCTGGTCGTGGGGACACTATTTTATTAACCACATCTTCAAGCAGTTTGAAGCGGTTTTTAGTGGTCGTGGGATATCAGCCTAAGGCACACAGAACTGGACACAGTACTCCAGGTGGGGTCTGACCAGAGCAGAATAGAGTGGTACTATCACTTCCCTTGATCTGGATGCTATGGTTCTGTTAATGCAACCAAGAATCACATTGGCTTTCCTGTCCACCACATCACACTGTTGACTCATGTTCAATTTGTGGTCCACCAAGACTCCCAGATCCCTTTCACAGGTATTATTTTCCAGCCAGGTGTCTCCCATCCTATATCTGTGCAAATTCATTCTTTTTACCTAGATGCAGCACCCTACATTTCTCTCTGTTGAAACCCATTCTGTTAGCTTTGGCCCAGGACTCTAATCTGTCAAGGTCCTTTTGGATTTTTATCCTATCCTCTAGGGAATTAGCAACCCCTCCCAATTTGGTAAATTTAATTAGCATGCTCTCTATTCCTTCCTCCAAGTCATTAATAAAGATATTGAACAGCACTGGACCCAGAACAGAACCCTGGGGCACCTCCACTGGTCACGTCTCTCCAAGCTGAAGAGAGGCCATTTATGATCACCCTTTGGGTGCCCCAAAGCTCCTTTTGGGTGTCCCGAGGCTCTCTAGGTTAAAAGGGAGCCTCAGAACCTGGGTGGGGAGGAAGGTGGAACAATAGATCTTTAAAGAGCAATAAAAATCATGGCAGATGACATCATCAGCTTGAAGTGATGTGACTTTACACAAGAGGATTTTGGCCACCATATTGAACAAACAACTTTCAGAATGACTGGTGGAGAGAATGTGGTCATTGTAGCTCAACTTATTAGGGGAAACTACCTTAGAAAAGGCAGTGGCAAACCATTCAGTCCTGGTAATGCATTCAAGTGGACTAGATTGCTTGGCTTAATTTCTTCTAGTAAATCCTGCTGGCAAAGAAGCCCTCCCTTCACACTGTTTTTCATTGACTTCTTGGTTACTTCCATTTCCTCTTTGTTCACAGGTGGTCTACTTCACTGCCACATTCCCCTATGTGATGCTTTTTATTCTGTTGATACGAGGAGTCACTCTACCTGGTGCCAGAGAAGGGATTATATTCTACTTACATCCAGACATCTCTAGATTGACAGATCCTCAAGTGAGTTGATAACATGGAAGTAACTGTGAATATATTTGTAAATAACCCTTTATACCAGTGTTTTTCAACCTTTTTTGGGCAAAGGCAGACTTGCCTCATGAAAAAAATCACGAGGCACACCACCATTAGAAAATGTTAAAAAATTTAATAAGCGGGGGAGGGGAGGAGTAGATCGAACCATGGCTCGAGACCACCCCCACCCCCCCTGCACCTGGGGATGATGGGCTGCGCGGTTGAGGTGTGCTTGGCTGGCTAGAAAAAAAGGAGAGGAAATGGTGCTCCTGAGCATGCACAGAGGTGTTACTGTACTGGAATCAATCTGAGGGGGAAATTCTTGGCTTACTCTCCCTGCAAAGGGGGTGGGGAGAGCTCAGCCTTTCATCCCTGCTCAGAGTCCTGAGAAGAACCACACACACACACAAAAAACCACCAACCTGTCTTAACCTGTCCACCCCAACATAATCAAGTCTCAGAACAGGGAATTGAGAGACATCGTCGTCGTCGTCGGGGCCGGGCGGCGTGCCTGGTGACGGGGGCGTCACGGGGTTTCGGGCGAAGCGTGGCGCGGCTGGTGGCGGCGCGCCTGGCGCCGGGCTCGCTCCTGCTGCTGGCGGCACGCTCGGCGGGCACGCTGGGGACGAGCTGCGCTGGAGGGCGAACGTCCAGGCCCTGCCCGCTGACCTGGGCCCGGAGCTGCAGCGTCCAGGCCCTGCTCCCTGCGCCGACCTGGGCGCCGCCTCCAGCGCTGCAGCGCGTGGCCCGGGATGCCGCCGGTGGGCCCTGCGCCGCCACTGGCGGGAGGAAAGGCGCTCACCTCCAGCGCCTCCTCCCCCTCCTCAACAACGCCCGGTGGACGCGCGCAGGTGCTGGGTGAGGTGGCTGGTGGGAGGAAAAGCGCATCCCATCCCCTCTTTCCCGCATCCTCTTCCCGGAGGTCATCGGGGAGGTGGCTGCACCGCACCGGCGGGAGGAAAAGGCGGCCTGCCACCGCTCTCCTCCCCTCCCCTCTTTCCCTGCGTCCTCTTCCCGGGCGGCCGCGGCCGCAGGTGCTGGGTGGAGGTGGCTGGAGGGCGCACCGGTGGGAGGAAAAGGCAGCCTGCCGCTGCTCCCCTCCCCTCCCCTCTTTCCCCGCGTCCTCTTCCCGGGCGGCTGTAGGTGCTGGGTGGAGGTGGCTGGGGGGGTGGGGGTGCGGTGTACAGCTTGGCCTGGGGTAGGGGGCTTGGCCGCAGGACCGCCCTGGGAATTCCCCCCCTCGCCTCTTGCCGGAGCCTCGGAGGCGGGCGGCAGGCAGGAGGGCGCACCGGTGGGAGGAAAAGGCGGCCTGCCGCCGCTCCCCTCCCTTCCCCTCTTTCCCCGTGTCCTCTTCCCGGGCGGCCGCGGCTGCAGGTGCTGGGTGGAGGTGGATGGAGGGCGCACTGGCGGCCGACTTTGTCCCCCCCAACCAAAAAATGACCATTAAGGGCCGCCGAGGGGTGCGCCCGCCCGCTCCTACCTGGCTCGGCCTCGCAGGTCTCCCGGCTCTCTCTCGCTCTCCAGTCAGACTCCTCCTCCTCCTCCTCCTCCTTTTTTTTTCTCCTTCCCCGCCCATGGCCAGCCTTTCCTTGGTGTGCAAAGCAAAGCACGCCGGGAAAGGTAGTCTGCTCTCCTCCCCAGGACCGCGTCTCAGACCTGGGGAGGAACTACACAACCGCTGCCTTGCTGGTGTGGGAAGAATTTTTCTGCGGCACACCAGCCAAGGTCCCACGGCACAGAAGTGTGCCACGGAACAGCGGTTGAAAAACGCTGCTTTATACTATTGTATAATTACACACTATAACTTGGCATTGCAGTCATCCAAAGCTAGTAGAATGGCCATCCTTGGGTGAGGTTTTAATGTGGATCCCAAGAATAGCCACTGTGATGTCCAACGCCCAGCAGGAGAAGAAGAAGAAGAAGAAGTAGCAGGAGTGAGGTCAAAATCTGATGCACCACAACAGACTACAAGCTTTGACTCCAGAAGTTTCCAGGTTCCTGTCGCTGGTGAGGATGCCACTCAGAACAAACCGGCAGTGTTGGGCTATGAATGGAACAAGTTAAAAGCAGCAATGAAATTATGTATTCAAATCCTATTGAAATGAATGCATGTTCAGCTTTTCTCTGAAAGACAAAGAAAACACAGTTCAATGAATCTCTACAGAAGGGCTATTCTGGACCCATAGGACAACCAGGGAAGAGAGGACTCACTGGGTTCAAGCCAGGGGACCTTCTTTTTAGCAGAGATTCTAACATTGCATCCCTCAGATTTCCCTGCCTTCTCAGAGGTTAACTAGAAGTCTCATGGAGCTGAGAGAGAAACAATTCTTGTTTGGAACAATATACTATTGTAAGCTATCAGTGTTGTAATGTGAATTATTTTGAGGAGGATTTGATTGTATAGGCACAAATAAGAGTTGTTTGCTGTACAAAAGATCCCTTCCTCATTTGTTGACATGAATCATTCAGCTGAATGAGTTTTGGGACTCTCTAGGCCAGGCATGCCCAAACTTCAGTCCTGCAGATGTTTTGGACCACAACTCCCACCGTCCTTTGTCATTGGCAATCTAAGCTTAGAATTCTGGGAGTTGTGGTCCAAAACATCAGGAGGGCCATAGTTTGGACATACCTGCTTAGGCAGTGGAGCTACTAAGCAGATAGTCATGTCCTTCAAAGGTACAGGTGACAACATTGCTGTTTATGTGCCTGATAGCTCTGAATCAGTAGTTCCCACACTTGGGTCCTTTGATGTTCTTGGACTACAACTCCCAGAAATCCTGGCCAGCATGGGTATTGATGAATGCTTCTGGGAGTTTTAGTTCTGGAATATCTGAGGACCCAGAGTGGGGGGACCACTCCTCTAGATAAAATCATAAGGCCAGATTCAGTTGTTCGTCCTGACTGCAGTCAATGGGACATAGGTAAGCTAGCACATATAAGTCCCATTAATTCAGTTTAACCAGTTGAGACCAATAATTGGATCAAGACAAATGAGAACAAGAAGCTTGGACAAGTTTGTCTGGGCACAAGGCAGAGAAAGGACAGGAAATTTCTGACCTGGAATCAAATAAACTGTTTTATTTTAGGATACAGTTCAACCCTAGAAAAATATGGTTTCCTGGTGCTGGACAAAGATCAACCTTATTCTCTCTAATGCAGTTCCTAGCCTTCCACTTTAAAGCAATCAACCCTTCGAAAGGCCTCACTGCAGCATGAGCACTGGTTTCACCAGAGCATTTTAAAATATGGGCATGTTAGGTCACTGCTACTTAAGGCACAGCAAATGCAGCTGCTTCTATTAAATATTCAACACCTGACAGATGGTTTTGCCAAGCCCTAAGTGAAAATGATTAAGAAAGAGAAAGATAATGTCTCTTCTAATTTACTGGGATCTGGCTTGAGTTTCTCATGGATAACGTCAGTATTTCCCTCGAGAGACTGGAGTTTCTAGCACAAGAAACCCTACGAAAAATTGCATAGTTGTCAAATCAGCCATATTCCAGTAGGTAGTTTATGCAGTAGTTTGAAAACTTGGAAGCTATCCCTTGCCATAATATTATGTATCACTAATTCCACCACTCCCCAAAAGATAAATCAGGAGAGTAGGTGGGGATAATTGTGTTTGTATCCCTTTTTGAGAAGACTTCCACCCTACTTTTTGGTCAAATAGGCTCCAAAAGTGACAATGAAAAAGGAACAAGGAACACATTGGCAATTTAAAACACGCTTAATCGATAAAGGAGTGTTTAGATTTTCAGTTTTGCCTGGTTAGCAGTCTCAACAGGCACACAAGTCACCTGTGAAGGCCTTTTTCACTCTGGTGGAGACACAGGATACTTCTGTTTACTTTTTCTGGAGGCTGAGTCATGGCAACTGGACTTTTTCTTGAGAGATACAAACATTTCGCTGCTCATCCAAACAGCTTCATCAGTCTGAATAACTGAAGACTGATGAAGCTGTTTGGATGAGCAGTGAAACGTTTCTATCTCTCAAGAAAAAGAAGTCCAGTTGCCATGACTCAGCTTCCAGATAAACTCACCTTGATGACTGAGAATCCCCAGAAAAAAAGGGTAAGTAGATGAGTTCTGTGAGTTGAGTCCCTAACTAAAAACCTGAGTGAAGTCTGGGTCAAGGCACTGGTGCGACTTAAGTCTGACTTGACAGCTAGCCCTGCAACTTGAGTCACTATCCCTGGAAATCGGAAATGTACTTCAAGTATGATAGTTGACGTGGATGTGGGATTTGGGACCTAGCTCTTCAGTGAGGACTCGGTTTCTTACCAGGCTAGGCCTGTGTGCTTCCCATATCTCAGGCCTGCTCAATACGTCGACCGCGGACGACCAGTAGTACACGGGGCCATCTTAATTAGCCTGCAAGGTCTCCACCGGCCTCCCAATCATACCTGTCAAGTTTTGTCTGTCACCGGTCGGGGTGGGAGGAGAGAGGTATGATGTGGGCGCGCGTACACACATACACAAACGCACAATCCCTGCCTACACACACGCACACAAACACACGCACACCTCAGCAGCAGTGGTGGTGCCAGTGCTGGCACCACATTTGCTTGTGAGCGGCACAGGCGAGGGACCTGGTGGGAAACCCCACTTTACCTAGGTGCCTCATCCAGAAATGGGGGTGGGGGCAGCAGAGGCACAGCTGCCTCCAGCTTTCTCCTTTGTCACCCACACCCACTCCCTACAAGGATTCAACTCGGGGAGTAGCGGCCATGATGCTGGGCCCGATCCTCCTCTGTGGGCTCACAGGGGGCGGAGCAAAACCAGGCTGGGCTCACGGAGGGTGATCAAAAGCAGGAGGACCATGACGGATCCCTGCCGCTGCCCTGTCTCCCTTGCCATCCAGCTCACATGGGTGAACCGAGCCACCCTCCTCTAGCAAAAACCAGCCTCTGCATTCAACCTCCTCCTCCTCAACCCTAACCCTCCGCCAACTCTCCTTGGCTCCCTTCCCTTCTCTCTCTCTCTCTCTCTCTCTTAACTCAGAGTAGGAAGTCCTAGTTCTGCCTTTTGAGTCCCAATATGCTGCCAGCAGCAGTGTGTTCAGAAACAACATTGGCCCACCCACCCACCTGCCCGGACGTTTGGTCTGGATTTGTTTCCTTGCCTGTCGCCATGAAACCCCACCCCTCATTCAGCTCCTCTATAGATCTAATCTCAAACACTGGTAAAGTTCAAGCATGCAGAGACGTTCGGGAGCTCCAAGTGTCGACCGTGGGGAAGTTCGGGAGCTCCAGGTAGAACGCGGCCTGTTCAAAGTTGGACAGCCCTGCCATATGTTGTAATAAGAGTAGCCAATGGCTAGATGAGTGGTATATAACTCAATCAATCAATCAATCAATCAATCAATCAATCAATCAATCAATCAATCAATCAATCACCCTTTTCTCATTGCAGGTATGGATGGATGCAGGCACTCAGATCTTCTTCTCTTATGCCATTTGCCAGGGATGCCTGACAGCCCTCGGCAGCTACAATAAATACAACAACAATTGCTACAGGTAGGAGTAGTTGGTGCTGTTCAAATTCCAGATGCAATCTTCTTGTTGGCCCACCTAGCCGAGCATTGTCTTCTGTCGATGACAGCAGTCCTCCTGGCCCTTAGGCTGGGACAGAGCTCTAACAAGGATGAGTCAGGTGTGGTACTTTCCATGCTTGCCTTGAATATGCAGTCGCTGTTGCCTTCTGAGCCTGGTGAGCTTGCCTCGATAGGGAAACCAACCAGGGCTTATCAATTTAGCTTTACTGAAATAATGACCGTGAAAACGTAAGGCAGTGCAACCTGATGCTCTTGCTTCAAGTGCAAAATTAGCTAGATACAGCTGTGGGCAGAAGTTTTCCCCAGGCACCTCTGCAAAAGGGAGGCAAAACATGCTCCGCCTATAATCGCCGCAACCCTCTTTGCCTTATCAATCAAGTTCCCAATTTATGGGGCAAACAATGAGTAGGGTGGCTTGCATGAGGATGTGAAAGTCATGGCTTGAATAGGTTGTGGAGTTCCTCATAATATATTTTGTTTGGCTTTTAAAAATGTTTAAAATGGCTTATATTACATGTTTTACATGGTAAAATTTTGAAATGATGCTGTGAAGTTCATACTGTTATTGTTGTACCCTGCCCTGAAACTTCAAGATACCGATATAAATATTCTAAATGAATAAATAGATTTTAAAATTCACAGTGCTATCCCATGCCATCCTGTTTTAGTCATATTATAGCCTAGAAACAGCATCTAAGGAAGCTGAAACCAATGGTCTGAGGAGAAGGCCAGCCACTTTTGGCCCTGGCATAATTTGAGCACTGAGACCACCAGTTGTCACTGTCAAATAATGCCATTCTGCTAGTGGTCATAAGAACATAAGAACATAAGAAGAGCCATGCTGGATCAGGCCAAAGGCCCATCTAGTCCAGCTTCCTGTATCTCACAGCGGCCCCACCAGATGCGTTTGGGAGCGCATGAGACTAGATATCTGTCTCCTGATACCACTCCCCTGCATCTGGCCCTTGAAGTACCCTGGTTTAAAGCCTAGAGATTACACATCTCCATCATGGTTTGTAACCCGTGATGGACTTTTCCTCTAGGAATCTGTCCAATCCCCTTTTGAAGGCATCCAGGCCAGATGCCATCACCACATCCTGTGGCAGGGAGTTCCATAGACTTACAACGCGCTGGGTGAAAAAATATTTTCTTTTGTCAGTTTTTACTCTCCCAGCACTCAATTTGAGTGTATGTCCCCTAGTTCTGGTATTTTGAGAGAGGGAGAAGAGCTTCCCTCTATCCACTTTATTCATACCCTGCATTATTTTGTATGTCTCAATCATATCCCCCCTCAAGCGCCTTTTTTCCAGACTGAAGAGGCCCAATTGTTTTAGCCTTTCTTCATAAGGGAGGTGCCCCAGCCCAGTAATCATTTTAGTCGCTCTCTTCTGCACCTTTTCCAGTTCCACTATGTCTTTCTTGAGATGCGGTGACCAGAATTGTACACAATACTCCAGGTGGGGCCTTACTATTGTTTTGTATAACGGCATTATAATGTTGGCTGTTTTATTTTCAATCCCCTTTTTGATAATCCCTAGCATGGAATTGGCCTTCTTCACTGCTGCCACACATTGGGGAGACACCTTCATGGAGCTGTCCACCAACACACCAAGATCTCTTTCCTGATCCGTCACGGATAACTCAGAGCCCATGAGTTGATAGATGAAGTTTGGATTTTTGCCCCAATATGCATTACTTTACATTTGGTTACATTAAAACGCATTTGCCATTTCTCAGCCCACTCCCCCAGTTTGGAGAGATCCTTCTGGAGCTCTTCACAATCTTCTCTGGTTTTTACCACATGGAAAAGTTTTGTGTCATCTGCAAACTTGGCCACCACACTGTTTATCCCTGTCTCCAGGTCATTTATGAACAGATTGAAAAGCACCGGTCCCAGGACCGAGCCCTGGGGCACACCGCTTTTCACTTCTCTCCATTGTGAAAATTTCCCATTGACACCTACTCTTTGTTTCCGGGATCTCAACCAGTTCTCAATCCATAAGAGGACCTGCCCTCTTATCCCCTGACTATGCAATTTTCTCAGCAGCCTTTGGTGAGGGACTGTGTCAAAAGCCTTTTGAAAATCCAGATAGACTATATCCACCGGTTCACCCAAATCCACGTGCCTGTTGACCTTTTCAAAAAAATTCTAAGAGGTTTGTAAGACAAGATTTACCCTTACAGAAGCCATGCTGATTTTCTCTCAGCAAGGTTTGTTCTTTTATGTGTTTTAAGATTTTCTCTTGGATGAGGCCTTCCACCATCTTCCCTGGGACAGATGTAAGGCTAACCGGCCTGTAGTTTCCTGGGTCCCCCCTCCTTCCTTTTTTAAAAATTGGTGTGACATCCGCTATCCTCCAGTCCTCCGGCACTGTGGCCGTTTGAAGAGACAAGTTGCATATTACCGTTAAGAGATCTGCAATTTCATTTCTCAGTTCCCTAATAACCCTTGGGTGGATGCCATCTGGGCCCGGTGACTTGTTAATCCTCAATTTATCAATTAGTCCTAAAACCTCCTCTCTTTTAACCTGTATTTGATTTAATTCTTTAGTCAAGAGGGGCGGCTCAGGCAGCGGAATCCGCTCAAGGTCCTCTGTCGTGAAGACAGACGCAAAGAACTCGTTCAATTTCTCTGCAATGTCCAAGTCCTCCTTAACCTCCCCTTTTCCTCTCTCACCATCCAGAGGCCCAATTGGTTCTCTGGCAGGTTTTCTACTTCTAACATATTTAAAGAAGCTTTTATTATTACCCTTTATATTGCTAGCCATGCGTTCCTCAAAGTCTTTCTTTGCCTCCCTTATCATCTTTTTACATTTCTTTTGCCAGAGTTTGTGTTCCTTTTATTTTCCTCATTTGGGGAGGATTTCCATTTACAGAAGGACCTCTCCTTGTGCTTTAGAGCCTCTCTAACTCCACTCGTTAACCATGCCGGTGTCCTCTTGGACTTAAATGAGCTCTTCTTTCTTTGTGGTATGCACTTGTGCTGGGCCTCTATTATTGTTGTTTTAAACAGGCTCCATGCACTCTGAAGAGATTGGATTCTTCTAACCCTCCCCTTCAGTTTCTCTCTAACTAGTTTCCTCATCTGAGGGAAGTTTGCCCTTCAAAATCAAGGGTTTTTATGTCTGATTTGGTTGACACTCTTCCTCCGACATGCATGGCAAAGGTAATTGCAGCATGGTCACTGTTCCCCAGAGGCTCAGTGACATTCACATCCCTGACGAGGTCCTGAGTATCACACAATATTAGATCTAGAGTTGCCTGTTCTCGGGTGGGCTCCATGACAAGTTGCTCTAAGGCACAGTCATTCAGCAAGTCGAGAAACCCAGTTTCTCTTTCTTGCCCGGAGCTCGCATTGGCCCAGTCAATGTGGGGATAATTAAAGTCCCCCATGATTACTATCCTATCCCTCTTAGCCACCTCCATGATTTCTCTCCTCATTTCAAGGTCCCCCTCAAGTTTTTGATCTGGTGGACGATAGAATACGCCAACTATCATATCACTCTTTGGACCTGGTAGTTTAACCCACAGTGATTCTATGGCGGAGTCAGACCCTCTGTCAATCTCCATTCTGCTGGATTTTATGCCTTCTTTGACATAGATGGCCACTCCTCCTCCAACCCGCCCCTCTCTATCCCTTCTATAGAGTTTATAGCCTGGGATTGCTGTGTCCCACTGGTTCTCCACATTCCACCAGGTTTCTGTTATGGCTATTATATCAATGTTATCCCTAGCTGCCAGATGTTCAAGTTCTCCCATCTTTGCTCGGAGGCTTCGAGCATTGGCGTAGAAGCACTTGTACAGTGGGTCCCGCAACAGCTGCTGCCTTGTTCTTCTCCCCCCACAGCTTTTATTTTCAGTAGACGAACTGTCACATTCCGCTATTCTGCCAGTGTTAATAGGTGTTCTTGCTCTTCATTTGTGGGGCTTGCAGGGAGAGTCTGCATACATAGCTGCTGAAGACATCTCTCCACTCTGCTCCCAAATATAGCCAAATTGTCCTCACATCCCCTTTTGGTGGCACACCTCAAGCACTCCAGATGTCTTGGACCACAAGTCCCAGAATTCCAAGCCTAGACTGCCATGGCCAAAGGACTGTGGGAGTTGTGTTGAAAATTTCCAGAGTGCCAAAGGTTCACCACCCAGGCATGTCCAAACTTTGACCCTCCAGATGTTTTGGACTGCAACTCCCACAGTCCTTTGCCATTGGCAACCTAAGCTTAGAATTCTGGGAGTTGCGGTCCAAAACATCAGGAGGGCCGAAGTTTGGACAAGCCTACTAGAGCATTGGCTACTAGATAATCTTGGCCAACACAGCTAGTGGTGAAGGCTCCTGGGAGTTTTTAGTTCAGAGACATCTAGGGACCCAAGATTGGGAACCATTGCTCTAGTCGTAAGTGTGCTGACTTATCCTCAGCCCCGGGATGGGAAATAAGATAGCATACATTATTATAATGGAAAACATTATATGCATAAAAGGCATTCCTGGGCATAGTTGCAGGATAAAATTGTATTAGACATATAACCAACAATATTTCTTCCCTGCCTGTGGTTCCCTCTCAAAGTCAGTTCGTTACATGTAACAATCATTACTTGAATAAATTACTTAGAGAGCCTTCCTGCATTCTGTGTTGACATGGGCACGACTCAGCGAAATTGTCGTTTCCATTTTCGGTTATCGTTTCCGTTACGTAATGGAAACGTTAACGATAATTAAGCCGTCAGAACTCGAACTCGAACCGAAAAAAGAAAAATTTGGTCGGGTTTTTTGTTTCCGTTTGTGGCATCGCGGCGATCGTGCAATGCGAAGCACAGAAAAAGTTTTTAAATTTTTTTTAAAAAACCCCGACTCCCGGCCAAAAAGCAGGCGAAAATATGCCTGCCTGAGGCTTTGCCACCTACCAGAGGGGTGGTTTCTGGGGGGTCCCTGGCCTTTCCCCCCTCTTCTCCTGTCCTGGGCTGCTTGCACCAGGCTGGGGGGGTCATCCTCATCGTCTCGCCATGCCATGCGGTGGGGGGGGATCCAAAATGGCGACCGCAACTTTTCTTTTGAAATTGTGGTCAAAAAACACACCAAATCACCATAGAAACATGTGAAATTTATTTATTTTAAATGCCTGAATGTTAATAGTAGCAGCAGTGGGTTTTTTTTATAGCAATAAAACGTCATATTGGTTTTATTTTATTTTATTTTATTTTATTTAGACCTGCCCATTTGGGCTGGGCATGGGATGGGACCATGCAAATTGTTTGAACCATTCCACCAATGGCATCGCCAGGTTTTTGACTGACACTTCTGGATGTCTCGGAGGGCATAAAAAGCCGAGGCACCTTCCAGAAATTGCAGTCGGGTGTATGGATGTGGTTGAGGGAGGAGGGCTGGCTGCTGGTGCTGGTGTGATCCGATCGAGATTGAGGAGGGAGGCTGGAGGCTTTAGGTTTTAAGTTAGGCGGGCAGGGAGGGAATTGAATTTAGAAAATAATTTCTTTGATTCCCTGCAGCTTTCTCTGCTGAAGGGAATAGCAGTTTATTCTTTATTTCTTCTCTGGCAGTTTGTGAGGATTTTTTCTGATATTGGATAAAGGGGGAGGTTCGACTGGGAGTGGGAGGTGTGGATTTATTTTAAAAATATATTATATACTACCATTTATATTCTATTTTCCCAACTTCAGTTTGCTTGCACACACGCATTTGGGGTGCAAACCAAGAACAGAACCTCTATGCTAGTGATATCCTAACTGCCCACTCGCCTGTCCGCCCATGCCGCCACACGCCTGTGGCCCGCGCCGCTGCCCACCCGCTCGCCCGCGCCCCCGCCCCGCCCGCCGCCTAGGGCGCAAAAAACACCTAGCACCGGCCCTGATTGCGGGACGCCCCTATGTTCTGGGAAGTCAAATCGCGCTAAATCGTGGTGGAAACGACAAACAACAAACGAGAAACGGAAATGACAAATTTTTGAAAAATTTCCCGACAAACGGAAACAACCCGAAACGGACCCATTCCGACAAACGAAAACTCGAAACATCATTTTTTCTGGGCGTGCCCATGTCTGTGTGCAACAGCTGACTATAGTGGCAATTGGATCTTTCTTGAAATTGGACACCAATGTCCATGGCACCTGAAAATAGCTGTCCAGCTTAAGGAGTGCTGAGTGGGCTGCATGGCACACAGATCTATACTCCAGGATGTGCTCTCAGAGGTGACTACCTCACTTTGCCTAATGGATGGGTCAGCTCTGATATGCCATATGCCAGCCTATTTGGCATAGAAACAGATGAACTAGGGGCAGGATTTTTGAAATGACTGAAGACTCAATGCCATAATTTGGCCTTGGGGTTCCTGAAGAATGATCAGACTAAAGTTAATCAATTCTGAACTCCCAGGTGAAATTATGGGACTAAGAGTGATCAAACTGGCAGCAGGGTAGAGCAACCTTTACACTCTTTATGAAGGCAGCTACCTCTGGCGTTTGTTCCCCAATCCACCTTTGCAAGTTTCAGGGAATCCCCATAACTCCTCCATCTCCATTTAGAAGGCTTAACCAATTCCTTTCCATGGCATCAGATCAGGAATGGCATATCTTTTCAGAGGCAAGTTGAGGTTCCCAGTGAATTATGGGAGTGGAGGTTTATTAGTTCCAATAATCCCATCCTGAACAGTGCAGCACAGGAGGACAAGAGTAAGTCTCTGAGTTTGTGTCACAGCAAGTGGCCACTACCGCACTTCCTTGACCAGCCGCTTTTTATTTTGCATCACCTTATATCCTCCCGTGTTCACGTGGTCACTACAGTGGTTTGGCAGTCCGCACCTCAGTGGTTGCTTAGCACTCGGCTTCCCCATTCACATGTGCCTGAACCGCTTTAAACTACAACAGGGAAACAGCAGAAACATGGGGGAAACTGAAAAAAAGCGCCATAGTATGTCCGCAAAGACAACCAAATTGCTTTAAAAGAGGGTGCAGGAAACAATTAAAAAAACACCACCCACCCCAGTGGTCGTTACAAGAAAAACCAACAAAGCAGTCAAAAATGGGCGTGGCCAAGGGGGTCTCTTCAGAAAAAGCGATTTGAAAACCGGACAGTGATTTGTAAGGCGATTTGTCTTTAATGAAAAGGTGTTTCAAATCTAAAATGCGGTAGCGGTCGGAACTCTTCCTCACCATCTGTATCACTTCATGCCTCTGGCCGGCATCTTGTGTCTATGCTTATGCCAACTCTTGTCAAGAATTTGATCACTACCACACCCAGAAAGAACAGAAACCACCTTTCACGTGTGAAGAACCATGCTTTCTGTCTCTCACTCGCTCTTTCTGGAATTATCCAACAGGGATTGCTTTATGCTCTGCTTCCTGAACAGTGCCACCAGCTTTGTGGCTGGCTTCGCCATTTTCTCCGTATTAGGCTTCATGGCACAAGACCAGGGTGTGCCTATCTCAGATGTGGCTGAATCAGGTGAGCATGTTATGGTCATTGATGTAAGCCAGGACAGAGGTGAAATATAAACCATAGACTGGTGTTTTAGGAAAAAGTACTTGGCTTCTCTCTCAGAACCCGCAGGAGGCCCGTTGAAGTTGCTTGTACTGGGAATAGAGACACTTCCATTGTCTCTTAAATGTTTAAAGTTTAATGTAACTTGAGTGTCTTGAAAAAAAGAGATAAATACAGATAATCACTTAAATTCAGATTCATCTTGTATTGCTAGAGTAGGTAACCAGTGTCTCAAGGGCAACATGTAAGCCTGAGTGCAGTTACATGGGGTCTTGGCTCCGTTTCAAGACTTCCCAAGTTGGCAAATCCTGCATCCACCTTGTTTGCTTATTTTCCCAAACATAATCTCAGTAAGGGGATCTGGAGATGCAAAGGGCCACCCATGATTTAATTTCTAAGCAAGTGGTTTTCAAATTCTTGGCCACTTGAAAGCTGCTGAGGGTTTCAACTAGTCATTTAATAAAATATTGTTGCTCTTTTTTGTTTTACAATTCAGAGCGCGCTCATTGCTCATATTTTAATAACAGTCTTTTAATCAGTACTGGGATCATCATCAAAACCAAACTGTGTTATGAAAATACAAGCTGTACAGCAGGCTGCTCAAAATGGCCCCAATTCTTTCTGCTTTTTAAAAATATTGTATATTAAAAAGCAGTAGGCTGTGTTATGAAAGTCATAGGCACTAGACAAGAGCATGGTTAAACTATTTTATAGGTCAAAATGGCCTCAATCTCATAACAACATAAGAACATAAGAAGAGCCATGCTGGATCAGGCCAACGGCCCGTCTGGTCCAGCTTCCTTTATCTCACAGTGGCCCCACCAGATGCGTCTGGGAGCGCATGAGACTAGATATCTGTCTCCTGAGAGCACTCCCCTGCATCTGGCCCTTGAAGTACTCCAGTGTTAAGCCTGGAGATTACACATCTCCCTCATGGTTTGTAACCTGTGATGGACTTTTCCTCCAGGAAGCTGTCCAATCCCCTTTTGAAGGCATCCAGGCCAGATGCCATCACCACATCCTGTGGCAGGGAGTTCCACAGACTAACAATGCACTGGGTGAATATCTCCATTGTCAAAGACAGCCAGACAGTTTCAGCTGTTCCACAACTTTTTCATGTACCACATGAAGGGAGCATTCAGAACCTGTGGTCAAGATGGGAAAATATATAAACAGCATGAGAAGTTGTGTGGGGGTTGTTAGTCATATTTGGGAATATTGATTGATTGATTGGTTGAATATTTTTACCCCAGTTTTCTCCTTGGAAAAGGACTGAAGGCGGCTTACAATACTGAAAGACAATATACAGCCCAGAAAAATTATTTTAAGATATTACTTTAAATATTAAATACCCATGGTGCTAGGTTTTGGAGTAACAACATTTGGCATTAATTCATTTGGTTACTTCAGTATGGTTGGGTGGTTTTCATCATTTTCGGCTATCTCTAGTAGTTGTAATTGATTTTTAAAGTTGAAAGCCAATGTATTAATAATGCATTGATAATGACTAAGATAACAAATTCATGTTCTCCTGTCCATTAATGATTGAAAGTTAAGCAACTAACTTTCCTTTGTGATCTACTGTAAATGTTATAAATGCAAATGTTTCCAACCTTTGATATCTTCCCCTGAAAGGAGAACAAAATAAGATAAGGGTGGAGAATGTGAATGCAAATATTCAGGCTTCTGTTTATGTTGGATTTAACAAGACCGAGGAGATTAAGGTCTTCTCAGAGGTCACTGATCTCCATCTTCTGTTTGGTTCATCCAGCAGAGCCAAAGGGCGTGAGAGGAGTTCTGAGTCCAATGGAAGGTTACGGGTGGCATTCTTTTGGATTTAATAAACCATTTCTCCTCTCTTTTTGTTTTGATTGGTAGGTCCTGGCCTAGCATTTATTGCTTACCCGAAAGCTGTAACCCTGATGCCTGTTTCACAGCTGTGGTCCTGTTTATTCTTCCTTATGCTGATCTTCTTGGGTCTGGATAGTCAGGTAACGGAAGGGAGGGGGGAATCTAACTTTTCCCACTTCCATCTAAGTTCCTAGAGCATATATGCATGCCTTGCAGAGGAATTAGATCAGTGATTCCCACTCTTGGGTCCTCGGATATATTTGGACTAAAATTCCCAGAAATCCTGGCTAGCACAGCTAGCGAGGAAGGCTTATCAGAGTTTTACTTCAATAACATCTGGGGACCCAAAGTTGGGGACTACAGAATTATTGGGTTTTAAGTACAAAGAAGCTGCAAGAATCAAGTTATATCAAGTGTAGGCATGGGCCTTTCATTTCATAATGGGTCCGGTTCCGAAACAAATCACGGCAGCACAGGCGCTGTTTGGAACTTGGACCCACTCTCCGAAACAAAATCATCCATTGACTTACCTTGGTTTACCTCATGCAAGGCAATACTCCAACCAGGAAGTAGCCTCTGATGCATCATCGTTCCTTGTCACTGGCACTGGCCAGTCAGACAGGGAGGTGGGATGATGCATGTCTTTACCAGCTCCCAATTGTCCAGCACCAGGGAGAAGGAAAGATGATGTGTCAGAGGCTACTTCCTGGTTGGAGTATCACCCCACATGAGGTAAACCAAGGTATCTCAATGGGTGATTTCATTTCACAGGGTGGCTCCAGGTTCCAAACAGCAGCTCTGCTGCCATAATTCATTTCGGAACTGGACCCATTCAGAAACAAAAGGCCCATGCCTAATTAAGTGTTTATTATTTGTCGCTGACAAATCAGGGACTTTTGGTCTCGGCAAGTCACATTGAGGAGAGGTGTGAATGTGTGTACGTGAGAGCCGTGACATGTCTTTGGAAGGACTGGGACAATTCAAACACCTCCCTCCCTTCAATTCGGATGCAGCCTAAGAACATCCAAGCTCCGTGCCTCAAGTAAACTGTCTGGCTTTTTTCCATCTTGCCATGGACTCTACACCTAAGAAATAATTCCTGGCAAATCCATCTTTTCCCATGTTATATTACCTATTGGTACTGCTATGAGGAAGAGGACTTTGACCCCGAAATATTAGCAATGTTTTGTTATTTTTATAGTTGCCTAAAGGTATCACCTGTTCCACTTTTGTAATTGTCTTTTGTGATGGCTACAACGGCTCCTTGAATTGTTTTGCTTCAACAGTAACTAAAATGAGGAACTTGGGGAGACAGGAAGAGCACTTGAACTTGCCTTGGAAACATCTCAGCTCCTTAGCCCAGGTGCAAGCCCTCTGGCTGCTGTAAATTCTCCCACCTCTTTATTATTTCAGATAAACCCATTATTTGACAGTCACCACACACCTGTGGCCATAGGAACTTACCAGGGACCTTGGGGAGTCACTCTTTCTTACTTTGATCTAGCTCACAGGATTGTTGTTATGAGGAAACTTGGGGTAGGAGGAGAACCATGATGAGCTCATTGGAAGAAAGGCAAGTGATAAGTGGAGACAAAACATATATTTGGAAGGAGAGTGAAAAAAGGAGCATTGGTGCTGCATGGTGACCACAGCAGAGATGGTTGGTCCATCTTGCCCAGTATTGTCGACTGTGAACGCCCCTGACAGAAGTCTCCAGAGTCTCTAGAAGAGGTCTCTTTATAGAACTGTAATTTGCATTTATTCTGACCTCTCCTCTATGCAAAGCATCTGCTCCTAAAATGCTGGCTGGGCTCTTCCCATAGCCAGTACTTCCAGGTGTGGGGTGCAGTCATTTTGATCTGTGCCAAGCTGATTGTAGGTATCTACTGTCAACAGGAAGAGTTCTGTGAAGCTTCTGAAGTTTAGATGTTATTGCAAGTGTGTGGAAAAATGTTGTTTATCGCAAGGCCAGCCTTGTGTTTGCTGAGGTTGGATATCTATAGGAAGATACAGATAGGATGCTGCACTAGAAAGGCCCTTGATTGGATGAGATGGATAGCAAAGCAGGAAGGAAGATGGAGAAACTCTCTAGATTTTGGGTTTCCTGATCTGATCTTTTCCACAGTTTGTCTGCGTTGAGAGCTTAGTGACAGCCATTGTTGACTTGTTCCCTGAAATCTTCCGAAGGAAGGGACGCCGAGAGCTGCTGATCCTGTTCATTGCAGTGATATGCTACCTGATTGGCTTGCTACTGGTCACGGAGGTGAGCAGCGGAGGTCAGAGGGAGGGAAGAAATGGGATGTTCAGTTCAGGATGTCTCTCAACCTCATTCTTAGGGTTGCCATGAATTTTTATAAACTACTATCCAGCATTTTGACCCATCTGACTACACGTGCATGATTGTGAGAGGCAGACATACACTAGCCCTTTTCCATACCTCACAAATCAATCCCCTGGTTTCTGGTACCTGACTGAAGTAAACAGCTGTCACTAACTTTTAAACCAGGTTGTCTTCTGAGTGTTGCAATTTCCGGTGACCTTCTAGATATTACAGCATCTAGTGAACTCATTGAAGTATCAGGAGGGGCCTTCCTCTTGGTCCCGCCAACTTCACAGGTGTGTTTGGTGGGGACATGGGAGAGAGCCTCCCACCCCCTTTTGCTTTTGCTTTTTAGTTCATTGATGACACTGAGGACTCATTGATCCTCAGTGTTACTAACTTTAATGTGTTGTGTCATTATAGTCGTGACCGAATCTTCGTGACTCCATGGCCATGGAGATTTCTTGGCAGGAATACTGGAGTGGCTTGCCAGTTCTTACTCCAGGCGCCTACAGCACCTGGTATGCCCTGGTGGTCACCCATCCAAGTACTAACCAGGGCCGACCCGGCTTAGCTTCCGAAATCGGGCAAGATCGGATGTGCTTAGGGCATCTAGGCAGCTAACTTCAATAGTGTATTTTAATTGTTGTAACCCACCTTGGGTCTTTTTAAAAGAAGAAAACAGATAAAGAAAATAAATGGTTGGAGGGACTGTGAAAATGTAAATATATGCAAGTGTGTTTCAAGACAGAGGGAAAGTGTGTTGTGACTCCTTCAGCCAAGTGATAAACATAAGAACATACATAAGAACAGCCTTGCTGGAACAGGCCACAGCCCATCCAGTCCACCATTCTGTCTCATACAGTGGCTCACCATTTGCTTCAGGGTATTCCCAAGCAGATGTCTTCACCTGCTTAACGATTCCCTGCAAATGGTACTGAGAATTATCCTGCCTATCTCTCCAACCCATCCATCATGATAGCCATTGGTACCCTTGTTCTCCATGAACTTGTCTAATCCTTTCTTAAAGCTGTCAAGGCTGACAGCTGTCACCACTTCTTCTGGCAGGGAGTTCCACAGACCAGTGATCCTCTGGGTGAAATAGTACTTTCTCTTATTTGTTGGAGATCTAGCACCCAAAAATTTCATGGAGTGTCCCCTAGTTCTAGTGTTGTGCGATAGGGAAGACAGTTTTTCCTTATCTACTTCGTCCACACCGTGTATGATTTTATAAAGCATGTTTGACAACACACTGCCATGGTGAGATTGTATACAACTGCACACAATTTGGCATGCTTCTTTGAAAACATATGCACATGCACACACGCTTAAATATGGACTTGTCAACATGATGTGCTATATATAACCTTTCTTGTTCTCCTCCTTCCTTATTTTTAACGCTTGGCTCTGGTCCTTTACAATTAGTCTGACTGTTAACCTTTGTTTCTTTTGTAGGGTGGAATGTACGTTTTCCAGCTGTTTGATTACTATGCAGCGAGTGGCACATGCCTTCTCTTCCTTGCTGTGTTTGAGGTCATCTGTGTTGGATGGGTTTATGGTATGTAGAACAGAGATTTCATTGATGGTACTTATCTGCTTTGTCCACACTGTAAAAGGAATCTCACTGGTCCAAACCCAGCAGTGAATTTGGGGTGTGGTGTGGGGAACAACTGTAGCATAGCACATAGCAGGAAATCATATGCTTTGCATGCAGAAAGTATTGAGTTCAGCCTCCAGACTATGGAGGTGTGGCTAGAGAACCATACCATCCAGGTATGGCTAGGAAAGAGTTTTGCCTTACTTCCTCAGCATTAGGCAGCTTCTCATATCGCTATGCTTTTCCTAAATTTCTGAAGATTCTCAGTCATCCAGGGGAGGTTATCCAGAAGTTGAGTCATGGCAACTCGACTTCTTTTCTTGTTAGATCAAAAGATTTCATTACCCATCCAAGTAGCTTCTTCAGAATGAGGATGATTGGTAGACCTCCAATTTATACTAGACCTCCAATTTATACTCCATGTCAGTTTCACTTTACCCTGGTCTGAATAGCCTGATTAGATGGACATTTAATGGGTGTGGGAAGGGCTGCAGAGTGACTTTCATGCACCCCTGGCCATTGTCCATTGAACAAGACTACCCAGTGTGAAGCTGACTTCCTGCAGTCATCATGTGGAATTCCTCCAGTTGGTTTAACCCACCCTTCTATAATCATGTGCAATCTGTTGAACTGCAGCCTCCATTAGAGCAAATTGGGGAGGCCTGGGCTAGATTATACTCCATTTTGGAAGAACTCACTGACAATATTGACCGTCCAGCATTCCCTTTGTAGTGACTTAGACCATCTTGAGCAAGATCTGAGCAATGCATTTCCACATAGAAGGTTTAGAATTTTGTTTCAATTTGTTCTTGAACAGAAAACCAGAACAAAACAAAACAAAACAAAACAAAAGGCACAAAACATGTGGCACCTTAAAGACTAACTTTCATATTTTAATGTAACATTTTGTGGACATGACCACTTTTTAAGACATATAGCAGCAGAATGAGGTGTGCAATATATTTAATGGGATATACATTTCATACCAGATATTCATTGACTGTAGTATAGAGTTGCGAGTTGATAGGGGAGGGAGGAGAATAAGGGAGGAGGGACAGTTGATTAGTAGAGATGGTGGGAAGGAGGATTTGGTCAGGGTCTGTAGATATGTTAAGTAAATAGTTTTATGGCTGTGGAGCCAGGATCTTTTGATATGTTGATTACTAGAGACAGAAATGAGATTGGGGGTGAGAGAGGGAGAGAATAGGAGTTTTTACCTTAGAGTCCATGAAAAAGTGGCAATATAGCATAGGATATGCCAAAATTTGAAAACTGGGATTGTTGTGTTTCACCATTCCCCTAGGGATGGATGAGAATTTTGGTTCAGATGATTCTTCATTAGTCTCCCCCACCCCCAAATTCACAAAACTGGAATGTGGAATAAAACAAAGCCAATTATCTTCTCTTCTTGGTCCACCACTGAAGTCAGAACTACTCTTGGTAATTATAATAATCTCAGAACTGATGAGCTGGAAGAGACCCAATGGATCATCAAGTCCAGCTCTTGTCAAGGAGGCTCAGTGGGGAATCGAACTCCCAACCTTTAGTTCAGCAGCCAGGTTCCTAAACCACTGAGCTATCCAGCAGTTCTGGTCAGGTTCTCTGTTTGCAAAGGACTAATGATGCTTCCCTAAGAGATCTTAATTTGTAAAGTAAAGATGTGGATAAAACAGCCAAAGCGCTTTGCATAACCTAAGCGTTATAGGAAGGATGATAAAAATAATCTGGTACAGTATTCCACATTTAGCAAGGGTTTACATCAAAGCAAAGAGTTATGCAAAAGAGGGACTTTTAAAAAAGTGAATAATGTTTTCAGAGTGTTCCTGTAATGAGATGTTGCAGCTGCAAGCTACCAGGAAGGATCCCTTGGCTTACTGTGTGTAAATCTGAAAAAATCATTCATGCTGATCTTCTACGCCTGCCCCCAAATTTTACCCCATATTGCTATGAAATGCAACATATGTAAATGGGCGGCTTTAGCGAGGGACCCCTGCTTTGTCAGCCCAGATCATCTTAGCTTATGCTGCGATGTACGACATGAAATGCCACGACGAAAAACACATGTTTTCAGTCTTGCCGTTTGGCAGCCATGTGCCACCCACAGCCTGGCAGCGTTCCCCTGCCTGTCAAGCAGACGTTACCACCAAGATTTGAGGGGTTCCTGTGTGAGGCTTTATTTCTGTGGAAGGCCTTTGCCGTTTCCACCCAGTTGATGTTGTTGAAGTTTGCCAAAGGGAAGATCCTGGAGGGATTGGGGGCAGAAGGTCAAGTGAGGTGAAGGTGAAATCCTGTTCCTCCTCCTCCTCCTCCTCCTCCTCCTCCTCCTCCTCCTCCTTAAAAAAGAATCTAACATGCAAGGGATGTGTTTTTTCGATTGGAAGCCAGATGACGCAATAACACAGCTCAGAGAACATTTTCTAAATGGCACCAGCGTCTATGTAACCCCAAGATGAATCATTCCAAAAGAAATCTAACTGACACTCCTCCTGCTAGAAAAGAAAGTGGGTTAAAACTATTACTATCTTAGATAACTGGGGTTGGCAGTGGGTGAAAGGACGCTTAAGGCAACGATGTGGATGGCTTTGGAATGGCTCTGTAGCCTGTCTCTTGCATGTTTAAATAAATGTATCCTTCTCTCGTGCAGACACATTCAGGCAGAGTGCTGGTGTTGCCCCCTCGCGTAGAGGGGAGCTGTGGAGTTAGATGCCTCTGGTTCAGACAGCACATTGTCCTACATTCACGCTGTCAGTTTTCACATTCTTCCCATGTAGGATCCCCCCCCAACCAGAATCTCATGTTAGTTCCTTTCAATTGCATGCATGAAGAAATCTACAAGTTTGAATCAAGTTCTTATAAGATAAGATAAAGCAAAGCAAAAGCAAAAGCTACATGTTCTGCTTATATACCGCCCCATACCACTTCAAGTAGTCTCTGAGCAGTTTGCATTTTAATTACAACATCCAGGCTACACATTGCCCCCCCTCCCCCAACAAGCTGGGTACTCATTTTACTGACCTCGGAAGGCTAGAAGCTTGAGTCAACCATGAGCCTGCTACCTGGGATTGAACCCCAGGTCGTGAGCATAGTTTTACCCACAGTGCAGGCATTTAACCACTGCGCCGCAGGGCAGATAAGATAACTTTTATTGGCATAATAGGAGAAAGCCCAAAAGTTTCACAGCATAAGATGTGCCTTTTAAATAAGGTGAAAGCAAATCTTAGACTCGCTCCTTGACAATCATGCATAAAAAGGCTGTTACTCTTTCAGTTGTATCATCCGGTGTGGAAGAGAGCATACAACGAACTTTATCCAAATCTGATATTCCATTTAACTTTAATAAAACTGGATCAAGAAATTTTTTTCATAGCTCCTTATTTAAGGGACAATACAAAACCATATGGGCAAGAGTTTCCACACTACCCAGTTTACAAGAGCAGCACCTCTTGACATTAAATTTGCCAAATTTAATTTGCCAAACAAAATTGCTGAAGGCATAACTTTACATCTAGCCAATGAAAAGGCTCTACTTTTTTGAGGGGGTTTGAGAAGTGATAAATATTGTTATCAAAAGTGAATGGAACAAAAGTCCTATCCACCAGTTCCAGCCAAAATCAATAAGTACAGCAATTTGCCATTTTGGAAAGAATTGTCTTCTGCTTGCTTGCCATGCAGATATCAAGGGCAAGGAACTTGCCATAAATTTAATGCAAGGGAAGAATCTGTGGGATATGTGACAACAAGATAGATTTTACCTATTTCTGGTCCTATCTAGTAATATTCTTTCCTAAGAGACATTTTTAAAAGGAAAGGGAAAAGATTAGGCTCATACCAGAGTCCCATGGCACAGTGGTTAAATGCCTGTACTGCAGGTAAAACTGTCCTCACGACCTGGGGTTCAATCCCAGGTAGCAGGCTCAAGGTTCACTCAGGCTTCCATCCTTCCAAGGTCAGTAAAATAAGTACCCAGCTTGCTGGGGGGGGGGATGTGTAGCCTGCATACTGTAATTAAAAACTGTAAACCACCCAGAGACTACTTGAAGTGGTATGGGGTGGTATATCAGAAGAACACTTTATACCTGAAATGTCCTATTAAAATTATGTTCTGTCAAGTCAATTCCAGCTGATGGTAACCTTCCCTCCCAGGGTTTTTAGCTATTAAGTACTCAGAAGTGACTGACTGCCCTCTCCTGCTGATGCTACCCATAAAGTTTGCCGGAGGCTACAGAGGTGACCATGTACATGACCCCATCAACTACACATATATTACAGGTGATCTGGATCAGTCCTTCTCCTGGGAGGCTTGGTGAGGATTTGCTCTGAACCTCTGCTATTGCCACCCAACCCACTGAGCTCCACTGAATTATTTGTGCCAAAACGTTGTACTAACTACAGTATACTAGAATACCCACACACATTATATTGTACCCGTAAGATACAGTCTAGTTTCTGTGGGTATTAAAGTATGAGCTGGCATAATATTTTGGCACAAATGAAACAGGCTGGACATGCATGCAGAGTGGCTAGAGGTGTAATCAGACATTGGACTGTGTTCCAGTGATGGGCCAATGGCCATTTTCTAGTAGACCACTGGTTACTGGGATTACCATTCCCTGTAATGCTCTTTTAAGCAAGAATGCCCACTGAGGATCACTTAAAAACAGGTTAGGTATACACTCATACACATACAAAGCCTTTTCATCTTTTCTTGACTACCAGACGTGTAGGAAAGCTCCAGTCTTGCTAAGACCGCAGGACTCTGGGGTATGAAGTGTATTCTGGCACCTTCTCACACAACAGATTGATGGTACAATTGCTCTTGTATTGTGTTGGAAGCATTACTGTCAGTTAGGGATGGGTAAGAAACAGAAAAATAGAGTTTCATTTCATTTTGTTTTTAAAACAAATTTTTGTAAAACAATTGTAGCAAAATGAAACAATAATGAAACAATTTGTTTCTCTATAAAATGTCTCCCCAGAGGTACCAAATTTGGTCCGTAGCTTTTTACAAGGGAGCCATTTTGCAGAGTAACAAAGCATTTCATTTTCAAAGGAAGCATTTCATTTCGTAGTGTTTCAAAAGCTTACGAAATGACGAAACAGCATTTTTTTAAAATAAGGTGCCCACTGTCAGACTGTGAATTGTTGTGTCTCATAGATGTTATAGAGATGGCACTTTAATTCTCAGTGGACAGTGGTGGGGTCCACTGCACCTCGCTCATTACCAGAGTGGCCACCCCTGTTTTAGGAGTCACAAGCTAAAGCTGATGACTCCATCATGTGTTAACAACTGCAGGCAGCCATTTTCTGGGTGCAGTCCTATGCATGCATGTCCAGAGAACAATCCCACTGATTTTGTTCCAAGTACATATAGGATATTAGCCTTCTATGAGAAAATGTGCAGGGCAAATTCATGAAGAAATTTGTAACCCTGTGTCTTAAAAATAGATCAGGGCTTAGTTTAAGCACATCTTGGATTTGGCCTGGCCTTTTCCTGAAACGATGAGACTGCTGTCAAAAGCTGACATTTTGCTGCTTTGTGCCAATTATTTCAACTGTTATTCCTTCTGTGGCTCAAAGAGCAGCCAACATTTCAGGGTTTCCCCCAGCAAAGCTCTCCCTGTGGGGCTATTTGAAGATTTTGTCTCTGACAGTGGGCATAATCCTTCCAAATGGATGACAGTAGGGGGTAAGGAAGAAGTATTAAAGAGGCTGGCATATCCTTCAACATCATACTCATTACAACACAATGTTGACTGAGTGAATGGATAGCTCCTTAAGCCTCATTAATTTTTTCCTCTCCTCTTTTGCAATACAAAACATGCTAGTCTCCTGGCCAAAGGATCAGTAAATCCATTAATGCCATCTTCCATTGTTTTCTGCTACATCGCCTTTTGCTTTTTGATGGTTTGGCTGAAACCTTGAAATATAACACTTTCTGCATGCAGCAGCTTGGGGGAGGATTGCTAACACAGCTGCTAACTGACTCTAATTACTTTTAATTAGGGATTTCACACTCTTTCTTTTCCCCCTTCTAAGGTCCCCTTCCACTTAATGAGCCAAAGTCCTTCTAATAAGATACATTACATCATGGTCCTGTCATCGAACTTTATTCCTTACTTCTAATCTGCCAAGATTCAGTTTAGCTAAACCTCTGTGATGGCATAGTAGATATTGGATATCGGAGTGCTCTAAGGGCAGATCAGGTCAACGTGACTTTGGCCACCAGTATCTGAAGTCTCTGTGATCCAAAAGTAGACTGCAGCTTAGAATGAATCAGTGAAGCACTTGGGCCCATGTCCATCTGATAGTCTCAGCTATGGAAATCCCATTGGGTTGATGAGATTTGCATTCATTTTGATTCACCATTGAGGAATTTACTCAAGAATTTAAAATCTGCTTTGATGTGGCAATTAGATTTTGGCCCTTGATCTGATGAACCAGAATTGCATTTCTGTGAGCATCTTGGGTGACATTTAACCAATTCGTTTTTGTCCAATAACTGACTGGGAGATTTTGTTGTACAAAAGTAATTTGATTCAGATCTTTTGAGTGGTTTTAGAGGTTGGAGGTGAAATCAAGAGGTGAATATATGCTGCTTGTTTTTTTGATTCTCAATAAAATTGAAGTACCAAATGCCAGTTTTCTTGGAGCAACCGATGAAAGATTTATAAATGAGGTCCAGAGATATTTCTTGCCAGTGGTAAAGCAGGGAGAGGGAGACTCATGTTCTAGTACCTAATCCTGATCTCCACGTGTGTATCCAAATGTCTGAATAGACTATTGCTAAGCAAATGCACTGCCTACACATTTGACAAGAAGGAGGGAATGAGGACAAGCTTCATTCCTAATAGTTGTCAGTGACTATGGTGGCTGGAGAACCTGGGAGCTGTAGTCCAAAAATCTCTGCAGATATTTGATCTGTTGTTGGATGAGTGGACAGGATGACTGCCAAATCCAGCAGGGCTAGCATAGCGCCATTAAAGTGGGAAAAATGGCTGTCTAAAGAGACCCAAACGTCACCTCCTATATATACTACATATACCGGTCTTCTGCAGTTAATCCTCAGTGCGCATACCATTGTCTAGCTTTCAGCAGTGTGCTTCAGCAGGCCATGGGCATCCCTCTTTTACCTGCAAGACTGGGAAATACTTGTAACTCGCCAATACTCACTCTCATCAATAACATTGTGCCAGGCACATTATGCAATGCTCCCTTCCTCCCTCCCTCTCTCTTTCTCTCTATCTATCCACCACTTTTCTCCTCGTAAGGCACCCAAGGCAGTTCACAACAGATAAAGCTATAAAACAAACACAGTTTTTAAAATACTCTATAAATAAATGGCTGGATAGCTCAGTGGTTTAGGCATGTGATTGTGGAGTCCCAGGTTGAAATTTCCACCCCCTACTTGCAAGGGCTAGAGGAAATCAATATACAGTAGGGCCCCTTCCATCTCTGCAGTTCTAAGACTCAGGGCTTTAGATTCGAAAATGATGGACACAAAATCTCATTAAAATAAACAAAACTTATATTAAAATTAAAAGCTAAGGCGAAAAACAAACTTTGGCAAGAATGAACACTGTTGTTCCCTAGGCCATGTGGGATCACTCCATCTCTTCCTCTGTTCTACTGCCCGGCTACAGCCAGATCTCACAAGTAACAAATTACATATAGAAATTGATCAAAATCTTGTGATTTGGGGTAATAGAGTAGGCCCATTGAATGAGTGGGGACTGGGTAAGTCAGCTGCTCTGTAAGTTCCATTGATTCAAAAGGGTTCACTCTAAGCATAACTTACTATGCTAAATAGTAAAACACAGACAGAGTAAACTTATTTGAATCAATGGAACTTACAAAGAAGCTGAATCACCAAATCCCACTCATTCAATGGGCCCATTCCAATGCAATTTGCTACACTAAGCAACAATATTTTGGCCTTACTTACTTACTTACTTACTTACTTACTTACTTATGTTTGATGATTGATTTGTTTTTGTTTGTTTTCTTGCTTCTACCTTGCCTATCTCCTAAAAAGGACTCCGGGCTTTAAAAAGAACAATATTATAAAAGCTAAATACAACAAATTATTATAATATCTGGAGAGAGTGAACAAATATAATATTCAAACTAGTAAATAAAAATGGTTGGAGATTGCAGTATATGAAACTAAGGTTGTAGAAGCAGTCACAAGTATTTGATGGGGGTCCCTTTTTGCATGACCAGGCACATGACAGGACCCTCACCACACAGTCACCACTGGTTTCACAACTTCAGTTTCCCCTGTGATAATTCCCTACAGAATACAGTACTGGCATACATCATGAATTACTGTTTCTTATAATCCCATCAGAGCAAAAAAAAAAAAAAAAAAAAAAAAAAAAGCAGGGTGAGCTGCATGGCCATCACAAAACACAATTGCACAAACAGGTTACAGGCGATACCTTTATAGGCCACTATTAAAAATAAAAAAGGAACATTGCAAGCTTTCAAGTGCAGTAAAGCACCCTTCTTCAAAGCATGTCCCAAAAGTTCACACATGGTTAATGATCTGCTTTACCAAGAGTTTGCTTTTAAAGTCCTTTGTTAGATGGTTTCTTAAAGTCTATGGCTAGGTGATGTTGCAGCCAGGGCTGGAGTCTTGTTAGAGGCAATATGGGCAGTTGTAAAAAGCTGCTTCTTAAGTCACACCCCCGTTCTTCAAACAAAGGAACATGGGTCATATTATCATCCCTACTCCTTAACCCAGTTTATAATAAAGGTGTAACTAAATCTGATTACAGTTGTAACTCAGCGAGAGGTAACATTCTTCCATTTATGATATAAATGTCACCCTTTCATAGTTATGAGAGGTGGCCTTATTAATATATTGCCGTGGAACTAAACTGTTGGCCAGTTTTTTCTTCATAGTGAAGAAGAAGAAAAAAAGGGGGCAGACATATTTCTCTTTATAACTAAACATAAAGTAATTAAGCTGTTTCAGTGGGAAGGAAAATAGGCTACAGTTGGATAAAATAAAAAACTTGGGATTTAGACTTTTTGAGATAACAGCAGTGAGACTGGATGTTTCCGTGGGTATCTAACAGGAAACCATTTGCTTCTGTGCAGTTGGCTGGTACTTGTGGTATAGTGCAGTAAAAGCTCACAGAGGCTGCCGTCTTACCAGCGTTTTCTGCATAGTTTCCCCGCGGCGAACTGCGCACTAAAAGATTGCATGCTAACTGGAAAGAGAAGTAAAATCTGGTCCTGGCCGACCACGCCCCTGGAATAGCAGTTTCAGCGAAGTTTCCTAAACCACTGTCAGGGGCTGGATTTAAAAACTTCGCTCAAAAATGCTTACGTATTTGCTTCTGTAACCACAACAGGACCCTGAAAATACACAGTAAAATCAGTTGTTCCCCTCTATCACCATGGAGGCTTGTAAACTAGAGCCGGAAAGAAGGACAAAATGCAAAGTAGACAGGTAGAGACCGAACCAGAATACGAAAATATGACGCAGAAGAGAGGACACTAACTGCACATTAAAAATCACGTGACAGCCCGAAAAAAATACGCAGGGAATTTATATACGAAGAAAACTCTGGTAAGACCGTGGCCAGAGTTGAAGCCCTGGGACTTTCTCATCAACAGAGGCCTTGATAAGTACATCTGCCAGCTCCATCAGGGTCTCCTTTCTCTCTCAGTAACTGGAGGAAATGGGTTTTCCAGAAACTGTGTTATTTGTGAGCTGTCACCCTTGTAACATCAAGTATTTGAGGGTGACTTGATGTTGAATGGACAAGTGAAAGCGTCCTATTTATTTACCGCTGTGCACCATCAAACAACCTGTGTGTTTAGGCACCTCTTATAGGACAGAGAGGCTATGGAGGTTGTATATGCTGAAAACCACATCTTCAGTTTTGGCCCACAATTTGATTTAACCTCCCCAAACAACCATTTGATGCCTTGTAAAGACGGCCAGAATCTGCTGTTGGAGGCAGCAGGCTCAATCTGCCCAATGGTAGGGCTGAACCTGCCTCTTTTAACTGGAAACAAAACCCACCCAAACCTCAGCAGACCTTTCTTCCCCAGTTGATGATTGAAAGGCCTGCACAAGCAGCTGAAGAAACGGGGACCAGGAGAAAGGGGTGTCCCCCAACTTTGGAACAAGAGCTCTCAATCCACCAACTGGCTATTCTCAGGGCTCAGAATTCACTTCCTTTTCTCTGCAGTCTCTGGACAGACAACAGTTCAAACAAAGTGAAGAGAAGCAAGCCCCTTCCATCTGCTCCTTCTATGGTGAAGAACCCAGGCGAAGACAGTTTATCCCTTGTCATGTTGTTTTTCTTGGACAGCAAGCCATATAGTCACTTAGTGACCCTTAATCCATCTCCAGCAGTAGCTTAAAAATACTGGGCAATACAGTTTGACTTGTGGGAAAGCTCATACAATGAGCCTGGAGGCTCATTAAAACCACTTTAAAACTAGCCAATTCAATCAGATAAGGACAACAATCACTATTGTTGTGGAACATAAAAGAGCATGAAGGAGAAACAGATAAAAGGAATAATAAAACATTTTTGGCTCTGAAAACATGATATGAAGGAAAGCATCCTATAAAACACTTTATGAAACACAGTTGCAGCAGATGAAATGTGTTAGAGACCTGTTCTAAAACAGCAACGTGATCCCCCCCCTCCATGGGAATTATTTTAGTTTAGCAATATTAAATAACAATGAGATGAGGAAAGATATGCCAACCGTGAATAACACACATTGTTTTACATTATTAATCTGTATACATTTTGGAATGGTTGTTGTCGCATGAATTGTGGAGTGAAAATCAATGTCTCACTCATCTTAAGCCTTCTATGAGTCAACCCATTCTGCAGTCACAAAGATCAGTTTCCAACCACTGCCCTTAATGCCTTGTTACACTCTTCCAACTACAGCACTGTACACCTTTGGGTGAAGGCTTGCTTGAACATTCCTTTCATCAATTAATTATATTTTGCTTGTTTATTTTTAATTCTCAATTCCAGACAAAATCAAAGAAAACCAAAACAAAAACAAAATATGTGGCACCTTAAAGACTAACTTTCATATTTTAGGGTAATGTTTCATGGAGTACATGTCCACTTCTTCCTACATATAGCAGTAGAATGAGATGTGCAATATAATATGTGATGGGATATACATTTCATGCCAAATATTCATTGGCTGAAGTATCTGTATTTGCATGTCAGCCTGGTTGTAAGTTCCTATAGACAGTGGATAGGGGAGGGGAAAGAGGAGGAGGGGGTTGTAAAGATGATGGGTAGGAGGATTTGACCAGGGTCTCATGTTGTTTGTTGAAGGATATCCTGTGATTTTCTTCTTCATCTTTCCCAATTGTGATCAGTTCCATCACTTAAGGCAAGACAAACTGCACTGGACCGGACCTTTCTGGTCAAGCATATAACCTGTATTGTAGTCAACCAGGTGCTTTTGGGATAGTCTCTCTCCAGACAGGAGTTCAACAGCCCTCTTTCTGTCATGTTACTCTACTCTATTTTCTTTCTTTCTTCTGCTGTCTCACTTTTTCATGTTCTTATCTTGCTCTCTTGGTTTTCTGTTAAAAATGCAGTGGCCAGGATGGAAACAAACAAAATTAAAACAGATTAAAAACACAATCAAAGCAAATTAGACCAGTGCTTTGTGGATGTTCCTAGACTAAAACTCTTATATTCTTTCCCCACTAGCTGTGCTGGCCAGGGTTTCTGGGAGCTGCAATCCAAAGACCCTCTTGGGGTCCAATGATATGAACTACTGAATTAGAGGATAAACTCATAGCATCATCATCCTCATAATAATCAAAGCTATTACATTAATCACATCAGTCAGTAAAACTGTGTGTAAGACCAGTTTGAAGAGTTTTCACACTTTTTTTTAATCTGTGAGAGTGGGAACTGTTCCACAACTGCAAGGGATATACTGCAACACAGAATAAAACTGTGTTAAAGTAAAATGAATTCTAGGGACTTACTGACAAGCGGAGGTGCACAGAATAACAGCAGTACTCTTAGAACTGCAATGCTGGGAGAGACCCTATGGAATTGTGCTGCTAATGTTCTAGCATTCTAATGTGGACTATGTTATATGATATCTGTGTGTAGATTTATTATTAATTTGATGCAATTATTTTTGTTTTTGCATGATGCGAGTGAGCTGCCTTACGGCTGCAAGCCTGACATATAAATGCTGAAAGAAATACAGTAATTCCAAAAAAGGATTCCAGTCCCCACCTCACTCCCTGATCTGTTAATAATTCACTTTTCCTTTCCTGATATGAACATATGTGTTCAGCCCTCCTATTGGGCAAAGTGAGGCAGCCACCTCAGGAAGGAGGGCAGTGAGGGTGATGAATTGACCTGTTGTTGCCTCACTCTCTTTCTGCCTCCATGCCTCAGTATTTGCTGAAAGGTGTTTTAATGATCTGGAAGTTGAGTCATGGCAACTGGACTTCTTTTCCTGAGAGATTGAAATGTTTCGCTGCTCATCCAAACAGCTTTGTCAGTCTGATGAAGCTGTTTGGATGAGCAGCGAAATGTTTCGATCCCTTAAGAAAATAAGTCCAGTTGCCATGATTCAACTTCCAGATAAACTCACCTGGATGACTGAGGCTCTTCACAGACATGTTTTAATGCTGTTTGTTAGCCCCAATTCTCATCACTTTTTTTCTTGCTCATACCTTGTGTTACTTTGCCCCTCCCTCGTTGCACTGCTGTCTTTGTCACTATATGCTATCACAAAGTGCCCCCTTACTGCCACCCTCCTCCCCACCCACTGCGTGGAAATTTTAGCTGTCATACAAGTTGTTGCTTATTTGCTGCTCTAGGTTTCCTTGTCCAGTATGTCCTTGAACAGAGACAGTGTTTTGAAAGATATGCCTGCTCACATTGCTGCTTCCCCCCCTCTTGGAGGGGATCCATGGGTGGCAGGAGGGTGGACTGAGAGATGGCGCCATTGGAGAGATAGACAAGATGGAGACACTTCGTTTACCTCATGTTGTGGGGTGGCCCAAGAAATCTTGGCAAGTCTTCCACCTACGATATCCTACCTATTGTGGTGGACTGGCTACAGGGAGTTGGACCATGGTATGGGAATTTCAGGCTTATAATCCTGGCCGTCCATAAGACTGATGAAATGGATTTTCGGTTGGGCAAGGTCTCCCAAACTGGCACCGTCCAGATAGTGGAATAACTCCCACTTTCCAGCGGGATTGATAGGAGCTTGAGCCCCAAAACATCTGGAGACCTTCAGCTTAGGAATTGCTGTCTGTGACTAGTAATAATGTTACATTGCCCTGAAGAAAAAAAGAAAAATAGAGGCGTATAGATAAATTAGAGTAAGGAACTTCTTCTAGATCCCTAGCAATGTGTGGATCAAAGGCTAGAGTTAGGGGAGAGTGTTCATCCCAGAAAGAAGAGGAATACTGTCCACAACCCATCTACTATGTGATTTATTCTACAGTGGTACCTTGTATAAAGGAATTAATGCGTTCCTAATGAAATTATGATAAGCAAATTTTCCTTTATACAAATTTCCCATATGAATGCATTGAAAACAGAGTAATCCCTAATCACAACCATTTTTATGTTGTACGGATTCGCCCCATAGACGATTCTGTTAAGCACATTTCCCCTATCCCTGGAATTTTTTATGTTGTACGGATTTTATGTTATACAAACCATTTGTTATACGAGGGTCCACTGTAGTTTATCATACTCATTCCAACATGTGGTTTCTGTTTTAGAGGTTCATTGTGCCATAGGTACATGTAGACTATTTTTCTTTAAAAGCAATTTATCTCTCTGTGGCTGTTCAGGAGCTGACCGCTTTTATGACAATGTTGAGGATATGATTGGTTATCGCCCATGGCCCCCGATTAAATACTGCTGGCTGTTTCTCACACCTGCAGTTTGCCTGGTAAGTAAATGTTGTTTTTTAATTCTATTCTCTTTAATACCACTTTTGGCATCCCACTACACATGCCCAGGACCCAAAAACTAAATCCGGCCTGAATCCTGTGTTCAGTAGTGGAACTTCAACGCTGCTTCACTGTGGCCCAACTTTCATCCTGGATCATCCTCCAACAAAGGAAACAGATGAGTAGAGGGATCCCAAATAAATATATAGTTCCTTTCCTTCTTGTGAATGGCTTTATACAAGTTTATGTATAAATATTTATGTTTAAATATTTGAAAGGATGTCCTATTGAAGAGGGAACAGGTTCGTTTTCCATGGCTTCAGAGACTAGGACTTCGGGGCAATAGTTTCAAACTACAGGAAAAGAGATTCCATTTGAACATTCGGAAGAACTTCCTGACAGTTAGAGCTGTTCAGCAGTGAAATATGCTGCCACGGAGGGTGGTGGAGTCTCCTTTTTGGAGGTTTTTAAGCAGAGGCTGGATGGCCATCTGTCAGGGATACTTTGATGGGGGTTCCTGCATGGCAGGGGGTTGGACTGGATGGCCCTTGAGGTCTCTTCCAACTATATGATTCTTTGATTCAAGTTTCTAATTGTCTGCCACTCATTACAACTGTCACACTCTGTTTTTTGTTGTCTCGTAGGCTACCTTCCTGTTTTCTCTCATTAGATATAGACCACTCAAGTACAACAATGTCTATGAATATCCATCGTGGGGGATTGCTGTGGGCTGGCTAATGGCCGTGTCCTCAATGGTCTGCATTCCATTCTACGCCATCTTCATCTTCCTGAAAACCAAAGGGCCATTAAAGCAGGTAAACAGAAGGGTCGCATCTTTGATGAACCAGAATGCAGCTTGGCTACAGAACTGTTTGCTGATTCTGCTGGGGAGCAGTTTCAATTTTGTTGCACAGAAGCTCAGAAAGGCCTGTGTTTCCTGTGTCACACAACTATTCCTCCTCTGTGGTGTCATAAACCATGCTGAACATCTCAGTATCTTTTTCTCATGAGAGAAAGTTACTTTGATTGGGGGAGGCATAATTTTTTTTTTGAGAAGGAAAACCACTAAACATTGCTGGCTGAATTCAACTAGTCTATAGAACTACATCTAAAGAAATGTGGCTATGATTCTGCATGGTGTTTGAACTGATGGGCAATGCAGTGGGTTGGAAAACAAGAAGGGGAAACCATGGTTTGAAGTTCATCATCAAATCATGGCATGTGCTAACTATGATTTGCTGCAGTGTTTAAATTGACAAGCCATAATTCTATATCCAAAGATTGGAGAAAAGACTGCAATCATCGCCAACTTTAAACTAGGATTGGCCTGTAGGTTTGGAAGCTCAAAGCTCATTTTCAGTTCCATAACTATAGTTAAAACAGGCCATTTTGTGCTGTGATATCTGAAATCTCTCAGATAATTGAGATGAAGCATTACTGTTGTTCATTGAAACCTAAAGCTTATAGCACAACAGAAATTTTGACAAAGATAAACTGCAGTCTTATAGAGACGCATCTCATGAGATAAATTTATGTGCATATTTTGGTGAAATAATTCAAACTGCACTGGGAGAATTTTACACTAGCATTGAAGAGAACGAGGGTACTGTTCCTATTAATGCTCCAAACTCTGGGAAGGTGGTGTTGTGCCTGGAGGGTCCTGTTTACTGACTGCGGATTATAACATAACGGAAAATGACAGGCTGTATGTTGGTACTGATTTAACGTCCACCTCGTTTGGACAAGTTGTGAGGCAAAGCCCCAAACAGTGAAGTAAAGGACAGAAAGCCTTTGGCAAAACTCACAAGGGAGGCGAAAGAAACGAACAAATAGAAATACAATGGGATGGAATAAAAAAAGAGAAGTACTGTGTTAAAAATAATAGTTGTTTGAAATATCCATTTGGGTATATTGACAGTTGTGTAGTGTATAAGGACATGTCTTTATCTGTGTGACAAAAAAGGCACATCGTACCTGAGGGGATCTACAGTGTGGCTGAGACTGAAGGAATGTGCTTCGCTTGACAGGGAGTGAATTGTTTGTGCAGTCTTGGACAAGTGGTTGACTTCTGTGGAGAAAAGTGAAAAGGTATAATGGGAAGAACAGTCAGGCTCTGAATTTATGGTTTCTGATTGCCTTGAAGTAAATAAGGGAAGTCAGCAAACATTAGAAGAGAAAGGAAAAAAGACTTCTAAATTCTCCAAGGATTGCCTCACCAGTTTTAAAATTACTTCTTCATTCATTAACGCTATAAACTATACACATCAGAGACATCCAGATAGACAGTATCAAATAAATATATAATAATAAAAATAATAAATAAGTTATGATCACACCAAGTTAATTGAAATTTACTTCCCTAGCCTCATGGGGCCCACACTGATGTAAGGAGGGTGTAGGTATTGACAGCTGGCCCCAGTTTTCACAGTCCAAATGTACAGCCAGAGCTTGGCCCCACTGTGCGGGCAGAACAATCAGCCACTTCTGTGTATTGTCTCTCTCCTCCTCCTCCTCCTCCTCCTCCTCCTCCTCCTCCTCCTCCTCCTCCTCCTCCTCCTCCTCCTCCTTCTGTTGGTTTTTCCTTACCTTTCTCATACTTCTAAATTAGATAGATAGATAGATAGATAGATAGATAGATAGATAGATAGATAGATAGATAGATAGATAGATAGATAGATAGATAGATAGATCTCTAGGAGAAGAAAAAGAAAAACCTTAAGAACATAAGAACATAAGAAGAGCCATGCTGGATCAGGCCAAAGGCCCATCTAGTCCAGCTTCCTGTATCTCACAGTGGCCCCACCAGATGCGTCTGGGAGTGCTCGAGACTAGATATCTGTCTCCTGATACCACTCCCCTGCATCTGGCCCTTGAAGCCTGGAGATTACACATCTCCATCATGGTTTGTAACCTGTGATGGGCTTTTCCTCCAGGAATCTGTCCAATCCCCTTTTGAAGGCATCCAGGCCAGATGCCATCACCACATCCTGTGGCAGGGAGTTCCACTGACTAACAACGCGCTGGGTGGAAAAAAATATTTTCTTTTGTCTGTTCTTACTCTCCCAGCCCTCAAATTGAGTGTATGTCCCTTCTCTCCAACACATATTTTCATTGCTAGCAATATACCCATTGCTAGATTTTTCACTCCTAGCTCATGGAATTGCCACCATCCCACTATGGAAACAGCTTCAGACAATAACTATAAATCATAACAGCAATAAACTAAAGAAGTGAGACCATAAAACCCTTTCAACTGAAGTAGCTTGCTTGTTTCAGGTTGTTCACTTAGCCAAAGGCCATAACAAACAGCAAGAGAATATAGTTAACTACAGATGGGACAAGCATTGCAAAAGAAACAATTAAGTAGACAAATGGAATAAATGTCCTAAAACAGCAAACTTGATGCTAAAATAAAAGCAATAATTGCATTTTTTTAAAAAAAACCCTATTTGACCTGCCACAAATCCCATATAGAGTTAGGTAGAAAAAGACACTACACAATATTGATAAAAATGAATGTCAAGAAGAGGTTTCCAAATAAGTGACTTAAGCATACTAAAATAACTAGGCCTTTAGATAACCTTAGACTAGTAAAGTGATATTAATACCCATGTTATGCTTCTAGTCAAACATAGTGGTAGATACCGTCCTGATCCCAAACCCTTAAAAGTATATTCTATAACCCACATATTTCCCCCCAAAAGGAAAACAGTGAAGAAAACTGAGTTGTCAGATCAAGACCCCTTTTCCATAAAAATGACTGAAGCAAGATTGTGGTGGGGACTACATGTGTGTGTGGGTATGTGTGTGGGTTGGTGTGTGGGTGTGGGTGTGTTGTGTCGTTACAGTCGTGACCGACTCTTCGTGACCCCATGTCCATGGTGTTTTCTTGGCAGGAATACTGGAGTGGTTTGCAAGTTCCTACTCCAGGCCCCTACAGCACCTGGTATTCTTTGGTGGTCTCCCATTCAAGTACTAACCAGGGCCGACCCTGCTTAGCTTCCAAAATCAGGCAAGATCGGATGTGCTTAGGGCATCTAGGCACCCAGGGACAACATGTAAGCAGAAACAATTCATAAAGAGAAAAGTGAATATGTATGCAGGACTTCCCAGAAGCTAAATGTTGTGACATGAACCAAGGGTAAGGAGATACCTTTGTCATTACACAAGACAGTGGCTTCAGACTCTGGAAATGGATGCCCGGAGGGAAGGCAAACAGATAGGATTGGTTTGAATGGCTCTTGGTGAAAGGCCCTGATTATTTATGACAAAGACAAATTCCATATGTTTGTCTGCATAACCCTCTATATAAGGTAAGGTGTGTATGTATGTGCGTTGTGTCGTTATACTTGTGACCAACTCTTCGTGACTCCATGTCCATGGAGTTTTCTTGGCAGGAATACTGGAATGGTTTGCCAGTTCCTACTCCAGATGCCTACAGCACCTGGTATTTCCTAGTGGTCTCCCATCCAAGTACTAACCAGGGCCGACCCTGCTTAGCTTCTGAAATCAGGAAAGATGCTTAGGGCATCTAGGCAGCTTATAAGGTAAAGTAGGATGAGAGATAATGACAGCTGTTCCAAACAGTTGCAGTTCCCAAAAGCATTGCTGGCTAAGCAGAGATTAAGCTACCACCTTCCTGTTCTAAGTCTACCATTCTGAACTCTATATTACATTGACTCTCAACGATGATCTTTAATGGAGATCTTGGAGAGAGGTATATCACCATGCCACATGCCCATAATGGAATAATTGATAGTAGCGCTCACAAAATCATATGAGGTGGGAGACGGAGGAAGCTGTCATTTGTGAAAGAATTCCACAAGTCAAGAATTTAAAAAACAAACAAACTGCAACTTGACAAACACCCTTCCTTTGTTGAGAAGTTGTAAAAAAGTTTTAAAACCCCTTAATGTGCTTAATGGTCCTGTTCCTGATTTAAGACATTATGTTTACATGAAAAAAATTGAATAATGAGGAAAAATATGGAGGTGTGAAGTATTTTTTTACCTTCAGCTTTTTCAAACATCACTCTATAAATCTTGAAGGCTATACAACTTTGTTAAGGAAAGAAAATGTGAAAGTTATGGGTTCTCAAGGCCTTGTCCCAAACCTGCAGGCCTTTGTTGACAAAATGTTATGCCTGAAATTTTTGATCTGTGGAATGGGTGCAAAATTCACTAGGTCCCCACAAAGTCAACATTGGCACAATGAATATGGTAATTCCTGAAGTTGCCTGTTATTATAAGAGTTTAAAATTTGTTCTTCCTAATCCTGTACAGTACTTTGAATCACAGTGTCTGTCAACCCATCCATACCTATTGCTAGCCGTTTATTGTGTACTTATTACAATATGTCAACAACAAGTGAGCCTAAAGGCAAAACTGATTGTAATGTTAAGCTGTTTCCCCTTTGCTCTTTTATACTTATATTGCAGTAAGCATTCATTATGAGGTGAAATGGATTAGCTCTTGCAATGCCTTTGCCCACAGCAATTAATGCAGATTGCTATTGGATGTCAGTTTGTCTAACAGTTTAATTAACAAAGAGAATGTCTGCTTCCCTGCCTGTATTTCCACAGCGGATACACCACCTGACTACTCCAGCAGAGGATCTGCCCCAGCCAAAGAAGCACCTGATTGCCTATTGCGCACCACAGCTTCACATAGTCAGGGAATTATTCCCCACCGCAGAGAGAGAAGTGACCTTGTAGAACTCGGCGGAATGATTTCTTCAGTTTCTATGAAGAGTTTTCATTTTTTCCAGGGGCTTTTTCTCCCCAACTGGGACAAGGTTTTTGCCTGCCCACCAGGACAGAAAGGGTAGCATCTTCTTGTCTCACATTCTTGGCTCCTGTTATATAGGCCGGAGAAGGGCTAACAGGTTCTTTTAAGACAATCTGACTCAGAAGAAGCTTTCCAAACAACATTCCTCAGCTTTTGGTTTTTCTCGCCTCTGGTGCTAGAAAAAGGACATTAATTTATAGAATGTTCTCTGCCATGATTGTGGTGGTGGTGGTGGTGGTGGTGGTAGCTGGCATCACCCTCCTTCCCTACCCCATAATTCTCCCAAAATGGTGGAGGAGACAAAATGGCAGCTGCGCTCTTAGCACTATTGCTGCTACTGATACCATTGGCAATCTCAATGAAAGAAAAACAGGTTTTAGGGAAAATGGAAAGAAGTTGTGCTATTATTACTGGCAACGGCAAGCACTACCTTAGATAAGCTGCTTGTGAAATAATCCATCTCCCCTCCCCATTACTTCTGAAAAAAGATGAGGCAAAGAATTTTGATGGTTTGTTTGCCCGAGCAGTAGCTGTTTTCATACCAATGTTAGATTAATTAGAGGTAAATTGGTGACATAAAGGACTTTGCCAGGAAAAAAAGTACATGTAATCAAAGGGGAAGTTTCAAGCTTCCATTCACCTCCTGAAAGCTTTTCTTTCCCTGCCACTTCCCATTCTTGGCCTCTCAAATTATTTGGAAATCTGAATCTGTTTTTTTCAGGTGAACTTAGTCAAATCTGCATACTTTAATGTAGGAAGCATGTGTCCTTGGCAAATTTGATGGGCTTTTTGGGTTTGGGTTGTTTTTTTCCCCCTTGCAGAAAGTTTACATAGAGTTGCTGTATGTGTGTGTCTCTGTGCATCTGTGTGTTTTTAAGAAGATGCAAAAATTTCCATTTGGACCTCAAAATCAGAGCTAATCCCTCAGCCTCTCCCATTACGCAAGAGCCTGGAAGAGGAGAAGGTGATAAATTGGAAGCAAGATGAGTTTTTCAGAAGAAGAATGTGTCAAAGCCATTTAAGATCTTTTTTGCTTTGTGAAGAGACAAGCCCACCAAGGATGACAGGGTTTCAGTTTGAATATATACCTCATTTGATACAGCTCACTCTGATGTCCTCGAATGGCTGGAAAAGCAAAGGAATGCCAATTGAACAGAACTGCCCTAAAATGAAATGCCAAAACCATATTAGTGCATGTCGGGACCATGCAGAAAATACCAAAGTTGAAGTCTCACCAGATGTTAACTTAGCATTTGTAATGTAAAGGCTGGTACAGTATATGGTTTCTGACACCCGTGCTAAGGAATAGAAACAAAATACGTTCATTTAGGCAAGAATAACAAATACTGTACCACGATCTGTCCCCACTCCCTACTTTTTTTCCTTTGTTTTGTGATTGTTCACTCTTATTCAAGGTCAGTTTAACATCCTGAAACCTGTGAAGGAACTCTAAATCTATTAATAATCTCACAGGAGAAGCTGTACTTGTCTGTTGCTTCAAAACATCTAATAGTCTTGCAAACAGCAAGGATGGTGTGGTACCTCTTAATCTAAAAATGCAATACGTTACTTTCTGCTCTAATGCCAAGATATTAAAATGGGGTATTCCCTTATTTCTTGGCTGGCTCATCCTTTAACTGCAGGATTCATTTGCCTAGCAATAGCATATACAATTATAACTATTGGCCTTTTCACACGACCCCTAAACTCCGCAGCAAATGGCTCCCAGCTCCGGAGCTTAAAATTGTTTCCCCACCAGCTCCGGGGTTTACAGAAAATTAAGTGCCACCACGCCTACCTAAGCGCGTCCCAGTGCACTTTTCAGGTACCTGCTCTCCGGGGGTGAAAATCCCTGATGCGGATGTAAAGGAGTTTGTGCCGGGCTCTCCTTGCTTCTGTTTGTTGTTGTTTTTTGCCCCCCCCGCCCCTTTAAGAGACAGGAATCAGGACGGTGACGGGGCTCGGGAGGTCGACCAGCAGACGGAGGTGAGCCTGCATTTTCCCTCTCTTTTTTTCTCCCTCCCCTCACGTAGACAGGAGCAAGGAAGTGCGGAGGGGGTGGGAACACAGGAAGAGCAACGAACCCCCAAGATCTCTGGTCCGAATTTAAGTGGCCAGCGGATCTTAGGGGTCATGTGAAAAGGCTCTATGATTCCTTGTTTTACCTGCTTTTTTAGTTTTACTGTTTGTAATATGTTTTATCCAAATAACCTTTGGAAGTAAGATTATCAGCTGCAAAGGTGCTATGTTGAATTCCAAGGAGGAAGCACAAGATTCAACAGGATTAAGTTTTACAGTCCACTGTTTTTCTGAAAGCAGAGGTCATACTGCTGTGATTACGTTTTTCACAATTTGCAATACCTTTTACCATCCTGGGAATGGATAATTTAATTGGATTGCTACCCTGCTGAAAGAGTAAATCAAATAAGGGTCATTGATCAGATGTGTGATCTGATCAATGAAATTGTTATTTGATGAATGGGTTTGTGAGTAAAATTGGGGGGTAGGGAACCATAGTAAACTTTGCAAGAGAGTAGGTGACTGACGACTTAGAAGACTTAGAAAGGCAAAAGAAAGGATGGAGGGGGGGAAGCAGTGCTTAAACCCGGGGTACTTCAAGGGCCAGATGCCAGGGAGTGGTATCAAGAGACAGATATCTAGTCTCGTGCGCTCCCGGACACATTTGGTGGGGCCACTGTGAGATACATGAAGCTGGACTAGATGGGCCTTTGGCCTGATCCAACATGGCTCTTCTTATGCTCTTATGTTCTTAGATGTTTTCATTGTGTGTGTTCCAAATTCCAAAACTATAGGTTATTCTCAGGAAGAGGGCAGACTTTACTAATCAACTTTCAGACTGATAAAACTTCCTTTTTTAAAAAAACCTAACACTCATGTACTGTCATGTTAATTATGACTTACTGCTTTCACACGACCCATAAAATCTGCTGGCAAATTAAATGCGGATTCCCCCAACCAGAGATCATGTGGGTTTTGTCCTGGTTCCTGTGTTCCCAGCCTCCCACACTCTGATTCTATTGCTTCTCTGTGTTGTGAGGGGAGGAAGAAAAAAATGCAGGCTCACCTCTGCCTGCCTTAGGGATTCCTGTCTCTTAAAGGGGGGGGCAACAAAAACAAACAAAAGGCGGAGGAGGGCTAGGCATGCAATGCTTTAAAATCCGCATAGGAACAGCAACAAGGATTTTACCTCTTGGAGACCAGGTACTTCTAAAATGTGTTGGGTCGTGCTTAAGTGGGTGTGGTCGTACTTTTTTTTTTAAAAGTCCGCTGCTGGTGGAAAAACAATTTTATGCTCCGCTTCTGCGAGCACTTTGCATCGGATTTTAGGTCGTGTGAAAGCAGGCAAGGAGACCCTTTTCAGAGTTTTCCAGGGAGCAAATACTTAACAGTGGTTGACCATTCCCTTCTTGGCGGGGGGAGGGGCGCATCCTGGGGCTGTGCATGTTGCCCAAGGCCATATACGCTGGCTGTTCTCTCTGAAGGCAACACAAGGAGTCAGGCTCCCAGATAACATCTGCTGGCTCTACAGACAGATACCTCAGAGAGTTATCCATCCAGTTCCTGGTTTCTAAAGCCCTACATATGTTTTTAATGCACTATCTGTTACTCACTCCATCGCCTTTGGGTATGATGGGAGGGTGGATGAAAAAAAAGACAGTGTAATGTAGTGGATTAATGTTTCCATTTAGCTGCCTTTCATGTGCTAGAGTTTCTTGACAAGGGCTGGATAAATCTGTCAGTTTTGCTTTGTCTTACAGTTTGAGTATCGTGAACTTCAGTGCATTCTGATCAGAAAACCAAGAGGGAACTAAAAATTTCACCCAGGTTTTAATCGATCAACACGATTCATATGGTCGTGGAGCAGCCAGGGTTCTCAAATGGTTTATAACCACTTAGGATTCACATATGGTCCCAGAGCTACTTAGAATCATATTCTTGTCATTTGGGTCAGCCTATTAAACTTACAAGAGTAGACCAAGGCAATTTATCTCCCTCTTTGGCAATTCTCATCATAGTTTTATTGATATGACATTGAAATGTAATTATAGCATGAGTAATTATGTTGATATGCATGGACTGAAGCCACGTGTTTTGGCCCATATTTTCTGGAGGAGTCACGCCTGCTAAAAACAAGGTCAAGAAAAGTTAGACGAGGATCTAGACTTCATAGGAATAATCCAGCACTCTTGGGCAGTTTCTGGAAACCTGGCCAGGTCCACCAGCATCAAGATCTGGTTGAGAAATTCATGGACGTATAGCCCAAATGAAGAATGTATACAAGCCGTGGAGTGCACGTGACAGAGTCTTGAGGGCTCTGCTTCTTTTATCAGGGTGGATAATCCGTGGCCCTCTATATTTTGATATACTAGAATTCCTAGCACCCAGACTAGTTGTTGTGAATGATGGGTTTTTTAATCCAGTAGCATTTGAAACACAACTTGTTCATCCCCATTGTATCAGAAAATAAAAAGATGCTTGAATTTTCAAGGAGACCCTAACCTTCTTTAGGGATTAGAGACAGGTGAGTACTAAACCTATGAAGAAATAGGAATGTGTGGGTGTACACCCATCCTCTTGAAGCCATGTGTGTTGGCCACATATGAAATTGATTTAGTTTGGAGGGAACCCTCTTTTATATATATCAAACTTCCTAGATCAGTTAGAGTTCCTAATTCTTACAGAGGAAACATTATGAATATACAAAACATTCTTCTTCAGTTTGACCTATCATTTCTCAGCCGGGAAGCTTAGTGTATGCAGTCACATAACAGCAGCTCTGACTGTTCTCATGTATGCCTCCATAGGTTGAAGCTGAGCCATGGAAAAATACTAATCAGGAATACATGTATTCATAGGAATGAATCAGAATCTGGTGTTAGAGAAGGTGTAGAATTTTAGTAAGCTTCCCCATTCCTTAGAACTGAAACAGTTCATTTGCTCCCGTGAGTATGCCATAGAAATATATCAGCCAATCCAAGATCTTGGAGCTGTACTGATGGGGTAGGTAGAATTTGTTGCTGATTTTTGAATTTCTGGTAAAATTATTTATGCTAGACAGTAGAAGTACAGAGATTCACAGAGGAGAACTTAGATAAACTCCCCAGATACTCTACGGCATTTGTAACAGACAAATGCCAATCTGTCTCAAGTCAAAGATTTACAAGACGATGGTCTGCCCTGTTGCACTGCGTGGCACAGAGTGTTGGACAGCAACACCTGGTGTAGACAGCTGTCTCCATATCATGGAAATGGGTATACTGTGTTGGATATTGGGTATCTCCCTATCTGACCGCATTGCAATTCATATTGCCTGACAGCAACTAGGTTCAATAGCAATTACAGAGAAGATGAGAGAAAGCCGCCTTCACTGATACGCCATGTCCTCAGTGAGGCACCTTCCACTATTGCCAAAACTGCTTGCCACCTGAAAGATCGATGGCCAACAGAGGGTGGGTGACCAAAACAGAGATTGGGTGACCAAAACAGATTGTGAATGTGGGTGACCAAAAGAGATTGTAGGACACTGTCAAAAAGGACATTCAAATTGTTGACCTGTGCCCTGAAGACACAATCAGTTGGGCAAAGTGGTGTTTTAGGATATGAACAGCAGACCCCACAAATGCTAGGAAGAAGAAGACGGTCACCTTTGCCCAGAAAGATCCTTCCCAAACACATGACTGTAGACATGCGTGGTTGTAAAAACTCCCATCAGAATTCATTCCAGGATACTCTTTTTAGGAAACCCTTTTTAAGCCACCATAATCAAGTAAGTCACTGTGGCCCTGTGGATATCTTCTATGTGGTTTATTATGCTTCAAGAGGAACACCTCTTAGCTTTAAGTAAGTGGTATACAACTTTTTATGTACTTCCATGGGGGCGTAATGGTTGCAAGAGTGAGGTCATCCTTTAATTCTCAATTGGCACATGCTTAATTTGCTAGATTTCTCCTTGTCCGATGGTACAGGAAAGGTAAAAAAAAAAGAAGAAGTTGCAAACATGATCTCCATTGAAATATATAGAATTTATTTTTTTCACAAATGTCTGTGTATATATTCTGTATGAAATTCTGCATTACAATGTATATGTTTCCTTTGTACTTAAATTACTCAATAAAGGAAATTTCTTTAATAATGGAGCAAGGACAAGTTTTGTTTCAGTACTTTGGGTGGTGGTGATGCAGGGTTGTTTTCTTAAGACAAAGGATATATACAGTATGTAGACTCGGGTGAAGAAAGAAGCTTGGAGAATTTAGATCAATTATTAGTGGATGGAGATTAATGGAAGGAGCGGTGCTTTGGATTCATGACTTGACATGGCCTTTGCTTCCTTTTAATAGCTAGGGGAAAGCTTTGACTAATACATTACAGAAGGTCAGGGTGGAATCCTTACCTGATTTGTTGCTTCTTCAGAGTCAGTCACTTTGCTCTAATTTGTTGAGAGCAGCTTAAATTATTGCTAATAGGAGAGACCTATAATTTGTGTTTCAGCCTCGGAAGAGGCTTAGCTAGTGATGAGCTACTACATTTTGAAATGAGCAAACCCTGGCTGAAGGAAGAATTTCAGATACATTGCAATAAACTGCTACCATTTTGTTCAGGGTGGGGTTTACTACGACTTCAAATGGGGGGAACAAAATGAGGTCCATGGGCCACATCTGGTCCTCCCCAAAGCCCAGGAGCCCTGCAATGCACTTCTACCTGTAGGACAATTGTTTTTTTCAAATAAAAGAGAAATGTGTGTATAAAAATCAGGTGAACCTCCATCCCCTAAGTTTTAAATCAAATGTCAAGCACATGTCTGGGCACTTTAGGACATTCTTGATCTTGATGTTTTGGAACCTTCACAGTTGTGTGTACATGAATGTGTGTGTGTGTGTGTGTGTGTGTGTGTGTGTGTGTGTGTGTGTGTGTGTGTGTGTGAGTGAGAGAGAGAGAGAGAGAGAGAGAGAGAGAGAGAGATTTTCAGGACTAGTGAAGCCCACTATGTGTCCTATAGAATAAAAGTGGCTCAAGAAGACAGTCTACCTGTACTTTTTGTTATGAAACTCAACATGAAGCTAGTTTCATGTTTTTTCTACTTCTGGGCATGGGTGGGGGTGGGGTGTTGTGCTTAATATTCCCAAGGAGGCAGCTGTACTGAAATGCTGCAACAGGTTAGCAAGAGTTGAAAAGAGAGAGAAAGAAAAAAAATCAGATTGCTTTTTAAAAGGAAAATAAAAATGGAATGCTTCCCCAGCTATACCACTCATGGGCGTTGTGTTCATAGAGTTTTCATGCACATGGTGTCTACATGCATTTATGGACTGTCTAGTCAAGCCTGATTTAAGTTTTCTTAAAACATATGCAAAATGGAGATAAAGAGTCTTCAGTGGAATCAGCATTGAAAAGATCACCTTGTACAGCCTTCTCCATTATAGAGATGTATTATATTACTACAGTGGACCCTTGTATAACAAACAGCTTGTATAACATAAAATCTGTACAACATAAAAAATTCGGAGATAGGGGAAATTTGCTTAACAACATAAAATCCAGTACAACATAAAAATGGGATTACTCCATTTTCAATGCATTCCTATGGGAAATTTGTATAAAGGAAAATTTGCTTAACAAAATTTCATTTGGAATGAATTGATTCCTTTATACATGGTACCACTGTATTTAAATTACAGCAATAATTTCTAAAATTGCAATCAGCCATATGCACTTGCCAGGGTCAGATTTTTTTAATTCTCATATTTTAATCTTGTATGTCTATTGTTTTAGTTATGTGTTGTCAGCTGGCTGAACTTGTTCAGTCTATGTAAACCGCCCAGAGTTCCCTTGGGGAAGATGGGCGGTATAGAAGCCTAATAATAATAAATAAAATAAATAAATAAAACTATATGCAAATATGAATCCTACAGAAGTTTTGCATATTTCATTATATATGTCTGAGGAGATTCTCAGTCATTCAGGTGAGGTTTATCTGGAAGTTGAGTCATTGGAACTGGACTTATTTTCTTGTGGGATTGAAATGTTTCGCTACCCATCCAAGTAGTTTCCTCAGTCTGAGAAAAGTTGGTGGGAGGCTTCCAATTGATAGTTCACCTTGGTTTCACCCCTGTGTATTGAAAATCCCTCTTTCAGGGGGGATTTATGACAAATGACACTCTACTTGACAAAATACTATCTTCTGGCGATTCAAAGCTTCTCAGTAAATTCTATAGTATTTTGTTAAATGAAAAAATGATTGATACATTGGTCAAAGTTACTATGATAAGATGGGCAGAAAATTTTGGTTATTCTATTCATTTAAACAAATGGGACTCTTTGTGGAATACTGTTAAACTCTTTAAATCTACAGCCTTTAAGGAAAATTGTTACAAGATGTTTTATAGATGGCATTTCCCCCCCACACACACACACCGTTTATCTAAGATGTATAATTGCTCACTCAAATGTTGGAAATGTAAGCATGACAGTGGTACCTTTTACCATATGTGGTGGACATGTAAAGTGGCAAAGGCATATTGGATAATGGTAAAATTATTTTTAGAAAGATATTTGAAGATTAAGTTAGAGCTTAGAGCAGAATTTTTTCTATTAAACATAGTAGATATTAATATCTCATATGACCAGAAATATGTACTTCATCATGTAATAGTTGCAGCAAGGATATTGTATGCGAAATTTTGGAAACAACCAGAAGTGCCAACAGAGAGAAACTTCCACGAAAAAATAAGAGAATGTATTGAAATCGACAGACTCTCCGGTTTTCTAAAGGGAGATAAAAAAGATGGCAAGAAGTAAATAAACTTATTAGTATTGTGATATTATTTGGTGATTTGTTAATATGTTAAACCGTTATTTTGGCTTGATATACTTAATGTAATTTTTATAGTGTATTCCCTCCCCTCCCCCACACCCTCCCCCTTGTCCCCCAAAAGAACCAATAAAATTACTTAAATATGAAAATCCCTCTTTCAGCAGAATGGGAGGGTTTAGGCACAATCTGTCTCTCATCATGCTGCCCTTTCATCCCCAGACAAATCAGAAACACATCACACCTCCACCAGAAAGACCACTGCTAAGAACCCATACTTGATGGGTGTTGGGAAGAATTGAACAGCTGTGACTTTCACATGCCACATGCCATTGTACATCCAACAAAGCTATTCAGGCCATTGACCACTAACAACCCTATTCAGACCAGAGTGGGGTGAAACCAATGCAAACTATAAATTGGAAGCCTCCCACCAGTTTTTCTTAGACTGAGGAAGCTACTTGGATGAGTAGTGAAACATTTTGATCCCACAAGAAAAGAAATCCAGTTGCCATGCCTCAACTCCCAATTGTTTTACTATATGTGAATATGTAATTTTAAAAAAATGGTGATGCCTTTCCTTTGTTTTGATTATGCATGTTTGGTAACAAATGGGACAGCTCCCACCCACTACCACATGTTCTATCAGTCTGGTTTCAAAATGTATGAAAAAGGCATTAACAATGTACTGTATTGGCATGTGCTTGGCAGTGTATGTAGACACGGCTGCTGCTGCTGCTGCTGCTGCTGCTGCTACTACTACTACTACTACTACTACTACAATACAGCATAATCGGTTAACAATATAGTGTCTTTGGAACCTTACAGGATGAAGTATGGTTTAAAAAAAAGGTTTTAAACTGACTGTGTCTAAACAATGGGTACATTAGAGCAGTGTTTTTCAACCACTGTTCCGTGGCAGCAGATGTTGCTTGCTAAAAATTTTAATATATAGTCTGACTGTGTCTAAACAATGGGGACATTAGAGGAATGCAGAGGGATATAAGGGCAAAAGCTATTGAATAGATATTCTTCTACAGGTCAAGCGAGATGACATGCCGACTTCACAATTAAAAGCTGGCGGTGAAACATTTTTCCTTCTAACAACACACAATCCCTTCAAAGTTATATGCCTTGCAAATGAAGCCATATTTATGTCCAGCTGTGGAATCACAACACAAAAACAAGGTAACCTGTCCCCTGCAAAGCAACAAAATAAAACTGCCCATCATTTACTTTTTCATGAAGCTCTGCTTTTAATGATGTGGTTATTTGGATTTTGATACTTGGACTCTTAAAAAGCTAAGCTAATGATCATGACAGGAAAAGTAGCTCCCCCAGAAGAAAGGAGAACAAAGGTGACATCACATAACCTGTATCATGGAAGGGGTTCAACAAGGGGAACTCAGGTTGGGTGGAAGGAGATTCTTTAAGGAGAAACAGAGAGGTAAAAAGTAATACAGTGGTACCTTGTATAAAGGAATTAATTCGCTCCAAATGAAATTGTGTTGAGCAAATTTTCCTTTATACATATTTCCCATAGGAATGCATTGAAAACAGAGTGATCCCTAATTGTGACCATTTTTAATCCCTAATCACAACTGTTTTTCTGTTGTATGGATTTGCCACATAGATGATTCTGTTAAGCAAATTTCCCCTATTTCTGGAATTTTTTATGTTGTACAGATTTTATGTTATACAAACCATTTGTTATACTAGGGTCCACTGTAATTAGCTACTGGATTGCAGCAAGGCTGTAGAAAGCTTTACAAGAAGGGATGTTGGCCTTTTTAAAAAATCAGGCAGAAGAAGTTGAATTGCTTGTGATTTGTGGAAACTCAGTAACTGTGCTGGAGCATTCGGTGTTCAAGCACGTACATTTTTGCTCTACTGTATAATTGTCACCCTGTGTAGATCTTGACATTCTTCTCTTAAATCAGAATTATCTGTCACTGTCCTAGATGGGAGAAGACAGAACCTGGAAAAGTTTTTATTATTATTATTATTATTATTATTATTATTATTATTATTATTATTATTATTATTATTATTATTATTATTATTATTATTATTTTGTACATCTCCACGAACCCCAGCCAATGCAAAGAGCGGCAGCACTGGCTGGGCATTCCTGAGGGTTGTAGTCCTCAAAATGCAACTTTCCAAATGTTGAAACAAATGTGAGCCAGTGCATCCAGGGATGGCAGTAAGGTAGATAGGTGTCCATCACCTTTCTGATGGGTACTTACAATCCCAGCTGTTGAGAATTAAACCTGTCCCTGCTGCATAGTTAGCCTGTTTTCTGAGGCTATTAGATTAAAGAAAAGAGAGCATTTCCATACCCTGTCCCTATTCACAAGGTGATTTACCACGGGCTGATTGTAAACTAGTCAAGGGTCACTTCATGCCCTGATCTGCAGGGCTTCCAATCCTTTCCCCAAGTCACAATATGCCTATGGTGACCAATGTAAAATGACATTGTTAAGAGTGATTCTGTCCTTGTAGGCGAACCTGCTGTGTATCATTTTGGGCACCAAAGAGGACCCCCCCTTCTCTCTCCTTCCTACTGCTTTTTCATTGTACAGCGAACACTGCTCTCATTTTATGCTTCATTACACACCACACAGTTGTCAAGGAAGCAGGGAGATGCCTTTGGGAACCGGAGGCTGAGGGGGAGTATGACTGAACCTTAAAAACACTTTAAGGAAAAAATAACAAGGGGAGGAGGGGGGGAAAACCACCTCATCTTCCTTGCTTTGGTTTTCAAACACAGGCCCCGTTTCCTCTCTATATGCGTCCCCTTTTCCTCAACCCTTTTCCACCCAGGAGGGAATTTTATTTTTAGAGCTGTCTGTCTTTTCCAGTTCGTCAAGCTTTGGTGTGGAAAGTCATGTAGAAAGGAAAGGAATTCCCTGAGAGAAATGCAAGTAATGTTTCTTGGCAACTCTGTCTATGCGATGTCCAGCGTTTCCATCCATATTACCGCACCGTTAAGCGGACTCCAGATTGGGAAGTCAGAGGGAGAAAGCCAGACACTCTAGACAGGCCTTGAAAGGGCTCATGATGCCACAGACAGAAGGCCATGTCAGGCTTCTGCCTCCCCTGGAATGATCTTTGGTTTGTCGATGGAAACAGAGAATAAAGCCTGAGAGCAGGCTGGATCTTGATACTACCAGGGAGACATTTTTATGGGTTGCTCGTGTCACCCGACCCCTGCTATCTCAAGACAAGCACTGAATCGTTCTTGCCATCAGCAGTGATAATGGTGCTGCATTGCAACAGAAAAGAGGCTAGCAGCAGCACAGGGAAAAAGAGGATAGTTGTAATCTTTTTCAGGAGTTGCCAAAAGAGAAAGAGAAATAAGGAGCTCTGGTTACCTCAGCTCACGGTTCCTGAGTCTCTCAGTAAGATGCCTCAGCTAGTTTGCCCTGGTTCCTGGTGGCAATATCTTGCACACCGCCCAGAGTTCCTGTGGGAAAATCAGGTGGTTAATAAATAAATAAATAAATAAATAAATAAATAGCCTTACTGGCTCTGTCCCACCCCCTCCACATAGCACACGAGAATGGTTGAAAAGAGGCACATTCTTGCCACCAGAGGCATGGACTGCAGCCACTAAGTAAAATTGCTTCTTTTTAATCTGGCCCTGATTATTCCTAGTGAGTTTTGCTAAAAAATTTCCAACTTTCAAATGGAACACATACTTTTTGCATCACCCCCCCCCATTCCCTCAGGCGAGCAGGGACTTTTAGTCTCGAAATACCCAAATTGAGGGAGGGGAGAAGGGAAGGGGCGTGGTCAAGGACTATGCTGCTTTATTTGATATTCTGGGTGTTAAACCATATCCGGGACTTTGATACCATCATCTGGTGTATTTCATCTCAACCAAAAGATTATCAGCGTCTGATAGACAACATCCTCTATCAAGATTGGATTTCTGGTACAATGCTTTGATAAAGATAGCAAGTTGCTATTGAAAACTTAGCTTACATTTTTTGTTTTAGTAGTGACCAATAAAGGTATCACCTAGTCTACTGTTGAAAAGATGGAGGCAATGGAATGGCACATCCTGGAAGAGCATCTAATCAACTGGCAGGCATCTTCAACCAGAAGCACCCCAAACTTCAAGATTCTGTTGCATGTCTGACTTGTTCAGAGAGGTTAGGCCCGGATGCATCAATGCAGACCGCACATTGAGACAGTATACCTCTAAATGCCAACTTCCTGGGACAAAGGTCATTGGATGCAGTTGTCTAAAGTGGCAAATTGGTGCAGGATCTGTTTTAGAGCGGTGCTTCGTTGTCCTTGGATTTTATTGGGGAATGGCACCTTATTTAAAGGACAGGAACAATTAAGGAGCCTGGAGTAGCTAATATTGCCTCAATAGACTATGCTGTGTTACCATAGCCAGCTAGTCAGAGACATGATCAACTAGTAAAACAGTCCATCACTGAGGCCACTCATCTTCTGCTTAGCCCAGCCATCCAACCAGCTCCCCTCACAGTCTGACATAGATTGTGCAACAAAAAGTCAATGTCCAATGCAAATATGAATCCTGTGGCACAACAGAAGGATAAACTGTGCCACAGGATCAAACTAGATGACACGTTACTGTGTTTAGAAGAGGTGCTCTTCCAAGTAGTGAGAGATGTCTGTTTATCACATGATATGATTATCCTCAATGATGCATGTTTTGTTCTGAGAGCGAGAGAGACTAATCATTGTAAAACAAACATAGACTTAATCTTCAAGTCTAACTGCTGAAGAACATGTATCTCAGGAAACACTATTGTGAAAGCAAAACCATGCTTATCACAGGGATATGCATATTCCCTATAATGTCTAGTTTGATTCTATTAAAGGCATTTAAAGGCAATTCTTCGGCAATCTTCCTGGGGGGAGTTTGATATAGCTGGCAAATGCGTAGATATAACTGGCAAAAATCACAAAAAACAAAATAAAAGACAAAAAACATGTGGCACCTTAAAGACTAACTATTATATTTTAATGTAAGCTTTTGTGGACACTTCCACTTCTTCAGACATATAGTAAATTCTTATGTTGCCATTGTGTCTGTATTTTGGATTCAAGCTTGCTAGGGAAGAGAATACAGAGCTAGACCCAGACAACCCTCTTACTTACCCATCTGCCTTTGAAAAGGGTACATAGTCCCAAAAGGTGTGCTTCCTCCTCTACCCATGATCCCATAAATTGCCTTAAGTGCTATTATCACAAAATGCTGCTGTGTATATTTTCCTATTCTTTAACTATAAGCACTTTGCTCCTTCTTAATTCACTGGATTCATTTTTATGCTTCCTTCTGTACAAACACCTTTGGTTTTTTAAAGACAGACGACTTGACTTCCCCATCACAAATGCCCAGAGGTCCTCCTGCTAGTTCCAGAAAACAAATTATGGAACACTTCTTTTTGATAGAATTTGGTTCATATGAAATGAATCCTCTTCTTAAAGGAACCACTGATCATTTCTGCAAACAAAAGGACATCGCTGCCCACTTCAGAAACCAAGATATTCCAGATTGGTGTTGGTGGTGTTGGTGTTGGTGGAATATTTATTCCATAACAAGAACTTCCAGAACTGTGGATGAAGAGGGGAGCTGCCTACAATTCAATCTGAGGCACTATCATCACAATCCAGAGATCTTCACATGCTTTCAAAAATAGATGAGGTAAAAGCAAAGCAAAGTGTGATGCTTATATACTGTCCCATTGCACTTAAAGCATTCTCTGGGCAGTTTACAAGTAGTTATGCAGGCTACACATTGCCCCACCCCTAGGAAGTTTGGTACTCATTTTACCAACCTCGGAAGGATGGAAGGCCGAGTGAACCTTGAGCCTGCTTCCTGGGATTGAACCCCAGGTCGTGAGCAGAGTTCTGGCTGCAGTACAGTAGTTTTAACCACTGTGCTATGAGGCTCTCTCAAGAGGAAGGATACCAGTTTCCCCTTTCCAGCCTCAATCTTTCTATATAAAAAACAAAACTTTGTCATCTCTCTATCCTGAATATGGTGTTGGTAAGTTTAGGAAATTCTTCAAATTCAAGCTGAAATGACTTTCTTCCTCATTTGCAACATACTGTGCCCAACAGAGAGATGGCCCATCTTGTACCTGCTTGCCAAATAAGTGTCAAATGAAGGGCACCTAAAAGAAGATGCCGATGCTTAATTCAGCACCAGAAATGTGTTTGAACGCACAGGGTAGAAAACTCACCCTTTTAATAGTCAGGATTTTGACACACGAATGCGTAAATAGGTCAGGTTTTGGTTTATCGCCAATTCATGTACTGTAGTTTTAAAAGCCTCCTGGTCTTCCCACCTTGCAGAGGGGGACATTTCCAACATTTGGAAAATTCCAAATGCATTGCAATTGGCTTCTCACCCTATCCTTTCACAGGAAAATCCATTCTCCCTCACTTTGGGATGTTCGCATTCTTCCACATTGTCTCCGTGCCTGTTGTGGAGATGTCTTGGAAGGGAACCTTATTTGGCTGCAAAGTTTTTACGCCACAAAGCCAGGCCCGCTGGAAGCATTTGGGGGAAGAGAACAAACATCCTTGGATCTTCCCTTTCTTTATTGCCCTGCTCTGATGCACATGTTGCGACAGCATCCCGTGGAATAAATATATCGCTGTTGGCATTGCATGTGTGCAAGACTGTGGCTTGGCACTATAAATAGAGACCGCTCCGCAACCTTGAAAAAGTATTTGGAAGTCTCTCTTCCTCTCTGGAAGAAATGAGCCGAGAGGGAGGAAGGGAGGGAGGGAAGGAGCCATGGCTCTGTTACCCTGGGCGGAGGTGTCAGTCGGCAGCACCTGCAGGTCACTCAACCCCAGTGCTGCCTTCGGGTTGGTGCAAGGTCGGTGAAGTGACTGCAAAGCAATTTATTTATTTATTTATTTATTTATTTATTCAACTTATATGCCGCCCACTACCCAAAGGTCTCTGGGCGGCTTACAATCAAAGAATTAAAATAATTTTAAAAAGTTATAAATAAAATATCAATAAATCATCAAACAGTAATAAAAACCTTCTTTAAAATCATCATCCTAAAATTGTCATCAGTGGACCCACAATCTATATTGTATCAATTAAAAACCTTCTGGAACAGGAAGGTTTTTACCTGGCGCCGAAATGTAATCAGTGTTGGCGCCAGGCGGATCTCAATAGGGAGGGCATTCCATAACTTGGGAGCAGCTGCCGAGAAGGCCCTTTGTCTACAAGCCATCCCTCTCACCTCCTTGAGGGATGGCTCTTTCAAAAGCCCCCCCTGGCTCGATCTTAATCGCCGGGTAGGTTCGTATGGAAGGAGGCGGTCCTTCAGGTATCTAGGTCCTAAGTCGTTTAGGGCTTTATATGTCAAAACAAGCACTTTGAATTGGGCTCGGACAGCAACTGGTAACCAATGCAGGTTACGCAGAATCGGCGTGATGTGATCCCTGGCGGCTCCACCACTTACCAGCCGCGCCGCACAATTCTGAACCAGTTGCAATCTCCGGACCGTCTTCAAAGGCAGCCCCACGTAGAGCGCATTGCAGTAATCAATACGGGATGTTACCAGTGCATGCGTAACTGTCATGAGGCTCTGCTCGTCTAGGTAAGGGCGAAGCTGGTATATTTTCCGCAGCTGAAGGAAGGCACCCCTGGTCACCGAGTCCACCTGGGCTTCCAGAGTTAGACCGGGGTCCAGGAGCACCCCCAAGCTGCGGACCCTGTCCCTTAGGGGGAGTGCAACCCCATCCAGGACAGGAAGATGGCCCTCTAACCTTTCCGGCAAAGCACCCATTAACAGCACTTCCGTCTTGTCTGGATTGAGTTTCAATTTGTTAACCCTCATCCAGTCCATTATCTGGCCCAGACACGAGTTCAGCACAGAAACCGCCTCACCTGGATTGGTGGAGAACGAGAGGTAGAGCTGAGTATCATCGGCATATTGCTGACTCCTCAGCCCAAACCTCCTGATGACCTCTCCCAGCGGTTCCATGTAAATGTTGAACAGCATGGGAGAAAGTATAGAGCCCTGAGGAACCCCATGACATAAATGCCACGGGGCAGAGCAACTGTCCCCCAGCATCACCTTCTGGACACGGTCAGCCAAGAAGGATTGGAACCACCGCAAGGCAGTGCCTCCAACCCCCAACCTGGCCAGCCTATCCAGAAGGACACCATGGTCGATGGTGTCGAAAGCCGCTGAGAGGTCCAGGAGTATCAACAGGGTTGCACTCCCCCTGTCTCTCTCCCGGCAGAGGTCATCATACAGGGCGACCAAGGCAGTCTCTGTACCAAAACCCGGCCTGAAACCAGATTGAAATGGATCCAGAAAATCAGTTTCATCCAGCAGTGTCTGGAGTTGCCCGGCCACCACCCGCTCTAACACCTTGCCCAAATAAGGGAGGTTCGCTACTGGACGGTAGTTAACCACCAGCCCTGGGTCCAGGTTTGGTTTTTTTAGGAGTGGTCTAATCACCACCTCTTTCAAGGTGGTGGGGACCACTCCCTCTCTTAAGGATGCATTAACAACCTCCTGGACCCAGGTGCGAACCCCCCTGGCAGATGGAAGGGCAAGGGTCGAGTGGTGTGGTGGTAGCATGGACAGATCCAAGCACCCTGTCCACATCCTCAGGTCTCAATAATTGAAACTCATCCAATAAAACTGGACCTAAGCACGGCACACTGGATACATCCCTTGAATCTGCATCAATAGTGGAGTCCAATTCCCTGCGAATCTGAGCGATTTTTCCCTCAAAGTGAGCAGCAAACTGGTCACAACAGGCTGATGAGTTGTCCAGAACCGCCACTGTATTTCTCGGTTGAAGAAGGTCCTGGACCACCCGAAACAGCTCTGCTGGAAGGAAGCAATACGGTTTGCGAAATAATGCCTTTTCGCCAACCGTATCGCCACGGAATAGGCCCGATAATGGGCTCTAAGCCGTGTTCGGTCGGACTCACAGTGATATTTTCTCCACTTGTGCTCCAGCCGTCTACCCTCCTGCTTCATTTCCCGCAGCTCAGATGTATACCAAGGAGCTGTCTGGGCTCTCTTGCTAAGGAGAGGGCACTTAGGTGCGATCATGTCAACCGCCCGGGACATTTCCCTGTTCCATAGGGTGACCTGAGCTTCAACAGGAGCGCCCGACCATATCAGACGGAAAATCCCCAGAGCTTTCAGGAAACCATCTGGATCCATTAGTCTCCGAGGGCGGATCATCTTAATGGATCCCCACCCTTGCAGAGGGTCGGAGTAGCTAGCCTAAACTTGACCAGAAAGTGGTCTGACCATGACAATGGAGTCAAAACCAACCCCTCCACATCCAAACCACCATCTCCCAGTCCCGTTGAGAATACTAGGTCCAGAGTATGACCCTTCTCATGTGTTGGGCTGATGACATGTTGAGACAGCCCCATGGTTGTCATGGCGGCCATGAAGTCCTGAGCTGCTCCAATTAAGGTAGCCTCAGCATGGATGTTGAGGTCCCCAGTACCAACAGTCTGGGGGTCCTCAACACCAGGTCCAAGACCACCTCCGTCAGCTCAGGCAGGGAGACTGTTGGTACGCAGCAGGGTGGGCGGTACACCAAAAGAATCCCCAATCTGTCTCGTGAGCCCAACACACAGTACAAGCCCTCTAGACCTTTTCCCAAGGAGACAGGAAGCCTGGTCAAGGAGATAGAACTCCTGTAGACTATGGCAACTCCCCTCCCGGCCCTCCGGGCGACACTGGTGCTGAACCGAGTACCCAGGTGGGCATATCTGGGAGAGGGGAACTCCACCCTCCTCTCCCACCCAGGTCTCGGTAATACATGCCAGGTCAGCACCCTCATCCAGGATAACATCATGAATGAGGGCGGTCTTATTCTGTACTGACCTGGCATTCAACAACAGCACCGTGTGGCTCGTGGGCTCGCTGATATGGTCACCTGATTCCTTCTGGCTAGGGGTGGAACCAGAAGAGGGGATAGGTGTAAGATATCTAACTCCTCTTCTCCTATGCGGGCACGTTCCACTCCTACCGCCATACCTTCCCCTACCCAGCACAGTTTCAATGGCTGCCCCCTCCATTGCCCTCCCCCCTTCCTGTTCCCTTAGATCTATTTTGGGTTCCTACCGCCTATCACTGATGACAAGGAAAAGAAAAACAAAGCAAATGACAAAACAACCATCCACTCATTCTGCTCCATAACCAAACCACCACCTCTACGGGGGGAGTAGTGGTACAGTATCCAAGCTTAACATTGATCAAGTGTCATCCCCTCCCTTTGATGGTACATTAGTTAGCTGCCTCTGACATCTACCACACATTCAAAGAGATGCTGCAGGCAGGTGAAAACAAGAGGGGGTAAGCCACTCCCCTCCGGAGGCCGAGTCAGCTGCTGAAGGAAGGTGGAAACAAGGAGGGCTGTTTCCTGAAGCAGGGTCCAGGGGTTTGCTGGCAGATGGAAGGCTTCAGCAGGCTTGGAGACAGCTAAAATAGCTGTGTGGTGAGGTCCCTCCCCTCCGGCCACTCCCCTCCGAAGACCGGCTAGCTGCCTCTGGCTTCTCCCACAAGTTCAGAGTCAGCTGCTGAAGGCAGGTGGAAACAAGGAGGGCTGCTTCCTGAAGTAGGGCCCGGGGGTTTGCTGGCAGATGGAAGGCTTCAGCAAGGCTGAAGGCTTGGAGACAGCTAAAATAGCTGTGTGGTGAGGTCCCTCCCCTCCGGCCACTCCCCTCCGAAGACCGGCTAACTGTCCACGTCTATTGACAGCAATAACTCTCCCATGGGGGATGCAATCACATTAGCACAAACCCAGAGCTCATTTTCTGCTAGCAGATCACATGAGCAAACAGGAACAGGATCCACCATTCATAGCATTTCTCTTTTTCTCTAGAAATGTATTGTACTTTTCTGCATTGTGTTCCTTTGCTGTGGGTCTCTGATGCTCTTCTTTTGGGCTTCAGACTTCTAGCCCTTACTGGTACTTTTAACAGCAACTACTGCTGCTGCTGTTGCTGCTGCTGCTGCTGCTACTACTACTACTACTACTACTACTACTACTACTACTACTACTACTACTACTACTACTACAAGTGTGCTGCTTATATACCACCCCATACCACTTCAAGTAGTCTCTGGGTGGTTTACAGTTTACTTACCGTATGCAGGCTAGACATTGGGTTCAATTGGCCTTCTATCCTTCCGAGGATAGAAGCAATCATTTTGCTATTTAACTGTTACTTAAGAATAAAGTGTGCCATGCATAGTAGGCATCCAAGAATTTCTATCACGGAAACAGAAGAGATGTGTAGTTCCTGCCTACAAGCATTTGGAATATTTTTGTTTATTTATTAGTATTTACTTATTTAAAATATTCATATGCCACCAAAGGATCTAAGGATGCTTACAGTATTAAAAGAAACAAAGTTAAAATCTAAATAATAAATTCTTATAATATTTTCAAAAGCATTAAACAGCTATCATATTAAAACTCATAGTAAGAGCAATAGTAAAAACACAAGGGAAACAACAGAGTAAAACAACCCCCTGTAAAAATCCCCTGGGTTAGCTAGTCGTTTAAAGGAAAGCCTGCCTAGTCACAGGCCCCATGTGGAAGGGCATTTTAGAGGCTGGGAGCAGTGACAGAGGAGAATCTCTCCTGTGTCCTCCCACCAAATGCACATTGGAAGATGGTGGGGCTGAGAAAAAACACTCTTCTGATTATCTTAACCACAAGTGGGCTCATAAAGGGAGATACAGTCTTTTAGATAAGCTTGGACCCAGGCCATTTAGGGCTGGACACAGGCCAGGATAGGGCTATATCCTTTAAATTCCTGGGAGTTTACCTCAGTGAAGACCTCTCCTGGGGAATCAATACAACCAAAGTGGCCAGGAAGGCCCAGCAGAGACTGCATTTCCTCAGGAACAACAACTGATTATCTCCTTTTACTGGTCCACAATTGAAAGCATCCTCATATAATTGCATTATCGTATGGTATGCTGGATTGACAGCTGCTGACAGGAAGGCATTACAGAGGGTGGTAAGCACAGCTCAAAATATCATGTGCTATCCCCTAAGTGCACTGGACAACATCGCTAGGGATCGTTGCCTCAGGAGAGTTGAAAAAATTCTTAAGGATGATTCACACCCTGGTCAGCACCTCTTTACCCTGTTACCATCAGGCAGAAGACATCATAGTATAGCCTGCCGCACCAACAGACTAAAGAACAGTTTTTATCCATGGGCTGTCAGACTGCTGAATGGGAAAAAATTCCATGACGTATAGAATAACTGACCTGTGGGTTGGCACATTCTGTGTCAAGTACACAGGGTGCAATAAGACTGAGTTGTTGTTAGTGGGATGGTGGTAGGATGGTGGTGGGGATGGGAAAGGGAGACTCTGCCAATTTCATTGTGCACATGTTGTACATTGACAAAATTATTATTAAAACTTAGAAGTGTGCTTAGAAATGGATTGGCAGCCAGTGGAGCTGCTGTAACAGGGAATTATATTTCCCTGTCACCAACTCAAGTTAGCAATCTGGTTGCAATGTTTTGGGTTCAATGCAGTTTCTGAACGGTTTCTCAAGGTAGCCCCATGTCGAGCATGTTACTGTAATCCAGCTGAGACGTGACTGTGGCTTCTGCCACCATGGCCAGATCAGAACTTTGAAGGAGCAGGGGCACAGCAGGCACAATGGTTTTAACTGTGCAAAGATACTCCTGCCACAACAAAAACATGGCTCTCCACAGGGACAAATCCAGGGGAACCCTCAAGCCGCACATTTGTAATTTCAGAGGGAGTGTAACCCCATCCAGCACAGCTCTCTATTCCTTGATCTGCTTTTCATCTGACCAGGAGCACCTCTGTCGTGTCTGGATTGAGTTTCTGTTTATTCACCCTCATCAAACACTGATCTGGAGATGAAACAGTTACATAATCAGTATGGGGAAACAGTTAAAAACACGTCTAGTTTTGTCCCAACTATTTGAGGGATGTCAAAGTTTTGGGATTTCCATTTTGCATTTAATGTGGTTCCTTTGAAACCAATGGGGCAAAATCAAACATTTAAATGCTCTGTTTTTATGTGCCAGCGAATTGTTCCTAATTTATGGTGACTCTATGAATTAATAACTTTTGAAATGCCATTAAATATTTAAATATTGTGTATTTCAATTAAACTGGTCCTTGTGACACTCGTTCGCAGGACTGTGTTCCTACTTTTTCCAGGATCTGGAAATAAGATTTGTGACTCCTTCCTGATAATAATAATATCATGATTTTTATGCTTTGTGCAGTTATCTAGCTTCCACTGACATCCTGCAGTGTAGCAAAATTCTCACCCAACTTTAAACTGCTATCGTGCAGATGAATCAGCTCTTGGCTGAAACACCTTACAGGATGAGTTGGATGCCACACAACATTGTAGAGCTATTATATCCAAAGGCAGAATAATCATGATATATGAAAAATATGCTGTCCAAAGTCTAGCAAGAGAACAATGAGGAGCAGAAGAAGATTTATCAGGCCATTAAAATCAGCTTTACTGTAATAATTTAGTGCTGTGCTGAAAATCTCTCCCGTGAGTATTGTGTCTACCCTCAATAAAAATGACATTGTCTTTGAAAAGAATTTCAAAGGAAGAGAAATTTCAGAAAACTTCTGGCAAGCAAGACTTAGGATTCTTTTGTTGACCTTATGAGGTCACCAAGAATTGTATGCACCTGTCTTGTCTTTCCCTGTACCCGCTACCTCTGTGGGTGTGATCCCACTGGCAATTTGAATTAACTTCTGTCTTTTTAAATATAATGTTCAAGCCACATGATGCTTAAACCTGTAGCCATGTTCACTTTTGACTGAAATTAAATCACTGCATTTCTGGCAATTAAAAGATGTTTGAGGGGACTACAGTGCAGTAGACTCATCATCTCCTTTTTGTTTTTACTGTGTTACTTTTTTTCAAAAAAGAGCAAGTGATACATCGCTAAATCGAGTGTCTGTGATGTGCCACCTGGTGTCATAATAGTCAATAGTAGCTGCAAGGGGAACAGTAGAGACGTGACTCCAGCCAGTTAAGGATGTAAACATGGGAAATGGGATTGGAATGCTTCCTGTGCTGGAACCTCAGCCCCTGCTCTGCAATCCTTGATGCTGCCTCCCTGGGAGGGTGGCGGGAATAGCCTGTAGGTCACATCACGCCCCCATTAGCTGTGCACCCACTGTGTGCCTGCTGGTCTTCTGCTGCTCCATCTGCTCCTTCATTGGCCAAATGGAGTTGGCACTTGAATGTACTGACGAAGTGATGCAGCAATAAACATGTTAGGAAATTAAAAAAAAAACATTTAAAAGGAAAAAGAGCACTGCCCCTGACACCCAAATTCCACACAAGCATGACAGCAGCATCCAAATCCACAACACTTCACTGAATTGAATTGATTTAAAAGCCCTTGCTGGTCAGTTGCAAAAATCCAACCCAACCCAAAACAAAAGAAAACAACAACCCTTGATTTCACCCATGCATCATGCGCCCAGAAATTTATAAATTGATTTAAATAAAGCTTAAATTGATCTAACAGCTGTTCTTATTGCTATGGGCCTGTATCTTTTCTCTCATTGTGATGTGTGTCTCTCCTGCAGCTGCAGGGACCCTCTCCTGCCGGACTGATCCTACCACTCACCCTCTTCTTGGCTGTTTTCCACCTGTGTGCTGGGACTAGATGGCTCACTAGTCCATCACGGGTTACAAACCATGATGGAGATGTGTAATCTCCAGGCTTAAAACCAGGGTACTTCAAGGGCCAGATGCAGGGAAGTGTTTATTAGGAGACAGATATCTAATTTTGTGCGCTCCCAGACACATCTGGTGGGGCCATTGTGAAATACAGGGAGCTGGACTAGATGGGCCTTTGGCCTGATCCAGCATGGCTCTTCTTATGTTCTTATGTTTATGTTCTTATGTTTAGGGTTCCACATATACACCCCCTAAGAATGATTTTGGGAGTTTAGTCCAGCACTTTTGCTGCTCAGTTATGCGGTAACTTTAGAGTCCTGTTATAGTCATTTGTCTTAGAAGTAATTTCCCAAACTTTGATTCGGAACCCAATAAAAGCACAATTGCACAATAAAATTCCTCCAGGGAGCCCCTGAGAGCATCTGTAGTCTCGCTTCTGCAATAAACCCATCCACAGGATCTCATAAACCCACTTTGTTTGAAGATACCCAACTGGGGAAAAAACTAAGACTGTGGATTGCACTGTTTCTGCAAAGTACCTCTTTCGGCAAACGGGAATCAAAAAGCATGTACTTTTCAGGACTATCACGCTGTGCCTGCTCTCCATTTCCAAGTGCTCCCATGCTTTTTATCTCTAACCCACGCATAAAAGACTCTCTGACCTGAGATGGAAAAACTCACAGCCCGGTGGCACCCAGATGCGAGCCCCTACTGGGCATGAATCAAATGAAAGAGAGGGCGCTTGCAGAAAATCATGGATGGATGGTTTTAATAATTAAATCTCAGCCTCTGAATGAACTCTGGTGCTCCCTGTTTACCAGCAACATTCCGTTTTTTTTTTTTAAAGCAGCGTTGTTTTATTTCACTTGTTGTCCTGTCATTTTAGGATATCTTTTCAGGAGTATATTGACAGGCACACCACACCTCTAGCTTGCCATTCTTGACACTTCAACCCTTTCTCCCATTCTCTGGGAGTTAAAACTAGAGGGGGGGGCTAACTGATATGCATTCCGAAGGCATCTTGCCACCTCCAGAGCCTGAAACAGAAGCTGTGCAGCTCGGACCGGCCCTGCCATTAGGCAGAGTGAGGCAAACAGAAACATTAAAGACACAGGGAGGTAGAAGAGGGGCCCATTTGCCCTGCTACCTTCTGATATAATTGACAGCATTTTGCCATCACTACTGCTAGGAATGACATCTGACTCCCAGCCTCATGTGCTTCATGCACTTGCATTCTCATTTATGCACACCCATGAATTCAAATGATGGGCATGAAGGCACAGCCAAGATGTTGTACATCCTGTCATTTCACACACCATGGCTACCGAGATTCATCATGTACTGTAGAACTTGATTTATCTGCAAGCTCATTGGGTTTCTGTCTGGCTTAACTTGGAAATGCTAGCGGGTGAATCTGCAGCAAGGATCTTTCACGTACCCTGGTTCTGTGTGAGATATGTTAGGGGAGCCAGGATCTAATATAGACCATATTTAGGGCTTCTGGTAAAAAGTGTAACAATCTCTCTCTCTCTCTCTCTCTCTCTCTCTCTCTCTCTCTCTCTCACTATCCATGAACAGATTTCTTAAGGCAAAAAAAGTGTTCTGCTTATATACTAGAGATGGGCACGACCAGGAAAAATTACGTTTCGAGTTGTCTTGTGTCGGAGCCGGCCCGTTTCAGCTTGTTTCCGTTTGTTGTGAAATTTTCCAAAAATTTGTTGTTTCATTTGTCGTTTTTTCGTCTGTCATTAGTACTGGTTTGAGGGGCTCCTGGAGGCACCTCTCTGGGGTGGGTGCCTCTTCTGGCCCGCCATGAAGGGAAAGCGGGCTCCTGGAGGCACCTCTCTGGGGTGGGTGCCTCCTCTGGTCCGCTACAAAATGGCATGCATAGCCAATTGGATATGCATACCATTAAGTTGCAGTAGCAGGCAGAGGCACCTCTCTTTCGGGTGCCTCTGTGACTCACTGCCTGCCGGCATACGGTGCACTTGGGCTGGGGAATGAAGTGAGAGAGGACCCCTACGGGTGCCCTGTGACTCACTAAGAAGGGAAGTGTACTTGCTGTAGTGCAATGCGAGTACACATCTGGCTTACTGGTTAGGGGTTAGCGCAAGGGCTAGGCTTAGGGTTACTGGTAAGGTTAGGGTGAGTTACTGGGGTGCACCTCTGGGTGCCTCTCTGACCCACTAAGAAGGACAGTGTACTGGCGTATGGGTTAGGGTTAGGGTTGGGTTCGGGTTCGGGCTAGGGTTAGTGGCTTTTTATGCCCGACTGGCACATCCCAGAAGTCTCCGTCAAAACCTGGCCAAGTGGCCATGCAATTGGTGTAATGGCTCCAAAAATCTACATGGTCCACTCCCATGGCCAGCCCATCATTGCGCAGGTGTAAAAAAATAAAAATAAAAATAAAATAAAATAAAATCAATGGAGACGTTTTGTTGCAAGAAAAACCCACTGCTGCTACTGAAAAAATTCAGGCAGTTTTAAAATAGCTATTTTCGCATGTTTCTGTGGTGCTTTGGTGTGTTTTTGGACCACGCGATTTTGGACCACAGGAGAGGGGGGAGGCCGGGGACACCCCCCCAGGAACCAACCCTCTGGTAGGTGCCCTCACTCAGGCAGGCATATTTTCGCCTGCTATTTTGGCCGGGAATCGGGTTTTTTAAAAAAACTTTTTTCTGTGCCGCGCCGCTTGGCGAGTTGGCGTGGCGACTCAACGAGGATGCGCACTTTGTGCAGCCCAGGAGGAGGGGGGAGGCCGGGGACCCCCCCCCCAGAAACCACCCCTCTGGTAGGTGCCCTCACTCAGGCAGGCATATTTTCGCCTGCTTTTTGGTCAGGAATTGGGTTTTTTTATTTTTAAAACTTTTTTCCTGTGCCGCTTGGCATTGCGCGATCACTGCGATGCCAGGAATGACAATGACAAATCAGACCCAATTTTTCTTTAGTCGGTTCAAGTTCGAGTTCTGGCAGAGTAATTGTCGTTCTTCGTTCCGTTACGTAATGGAAACGAGAAACAGAAACGGAAACGAGAATTTCGCCACGTCATGCCCATGTCTATTATATACCTCCCCATACCACTTCAAGTAGTCTCTGGGCGGTATACAGTTTCATTACAGTACAGGCTACACTTCCCACCCCCAGCAAGCTGGGTACTCATTTTACCGACCTCAGAAGGAGGGAAGGCTGAGTGAACCTGGAACCTGCTCCCTGCGATTGAACCCCAGGTCGTGAGCACAGTTTTACCTGCAGTACAGGCATTTAAACACTGCGCCACTGCTATTCCCCCTCTCTAAACTCTAAGAGCAGACTGCATTGTGGTTATTCCTTTTTCACTCATCACAAGCTCTCACACTAGGGGCATTCAATGCAATATTGGGCAACAGTCTGTCAGATCTGTTTTGATTTGGATTCCTGCATTGACCAGGAGGTTGCACTTGGAGGCCTTATAAGACCCTCACAACTCAATGATTCTATGACTAGGCAACAACACTCTTATCAGTCAAAATTCCAAATTAATCTCTGAGGTTTTCCTAGTGATGTGCATCCCACTCCGGCCCTGTCTCAGTTTCTCTTTGCCTTCCTTGTGTACTCTAATGCCCTTGGATTCTTTCCACTCCAGGCCAGAGCTACAACGGCACATGGGTTTGTGGTTTGTTTGCGCACTTGCTTTTTCCAATAGAGTCCAATTGCACACATGGAACGTTGATGTGATTGGACACAAGGTCAACGCTCATTAGCAGCTTGTCAATATCTGCGGCAATGACGAATGGCATGGGGAGAATCATAGAGCAGGAGGCTCCTAGGGGTAGAGGCTCAAACTCTCCTCCTGTTCCTGGGGCGCTTGAGTATCCATTCCTTCTGCCAGATGCTCCCTCCAGCTGCCCTGGCCACCACAAAAAGAGCTCATGTGAGACCTCGATAGTAGGTAGGTGCTTCTTTGGGCTTTGCAGGATGACTTCCAAGGGAACCCATAGCACAAATAGATGATTACAGGTGCAATAGTTGAGTGCTCCTGTCCTGCAGTTTGTGGGGTAGATGTCTTCCCTCCCATTCAATCCATGAGCTGTTCATGGATATAAGCCAAGAGGGCACATGCCATTGTCAAATTGGTGCGTATGTCATTAGTGGGCATCTTCATTGGGATTTTCCTGTTATACTTTGATCACATTCCCCCATACTATCTGAAATGAGTATCTATCTGATGTGTTTGCCTTTTATTGTGCCTTTGTTTTCGGAAATGGGTAACTTGGATGCCCCTCCTAAAGAGGGCTGTTGGTTATAGTAGTGATATAACAAGATGAACACCGTAAACTTCAGTTGCAGAGTATTTTTGTATCCTCCTGCCCTGGTACATCTGCACTGTTCTTTGAACAGGTGAATGGCCAGCAGGCACGGAGTCAAAAGTAGAAGTTCCTGGGGAGTGGGTTATGGGGTGACCACCTCAAAAGAATTTCTCTGCAGCCTTGGCAGACAAAAATGGGGGGCTCTTCTTTAATTTGCATTTCTGCATTTAAGCAGGCAATTGGATCTAACAGTCCCATAAAGGTAAAGGTAAAGGTTCCCCTCGCATATGCATGCTAGTTGTGTCTTACTCTAGGGGTGGTGCTCATCTCTGTACTTCAAGCCAAAGAGCCAGTGTTATACAAGTCCATAGCCATGTGGCCAGCATGGCGGCAAGGAAACACTGTTTTACCTTCCCGCTTTTTACGGTGGTACCTATTTATCTACTTGCATTGACATGCTTTCAAACTGCTAGGGTGGCAGGAGCTGGGGATATCAGAGGGAGCTCGCTCCGCTGCGTGGCACTTTGCAGCCTACAGTTTTTGGAAGCCTTCTATCTCTAACATTCTAGAATTCTATCATCCTGCAGCAGGAAAGTTTTCATGGACCAACTTATCTTATGCATTTGCATCCTGTTTTTCCTCTCTGAAACTTAGGTTGGTGTTTATGCATGGCATCCCATGTTATCATTATACAGCATGTTCAATAGTCTAAAAGAAAAACATCGAAGAACAGCCAATGAGTTTCATAGAAAGGGAGAAGATCTGAACCCTGGTCTAAGTGGTTCTGTCTTTTGTGTACTCTGAAACACTGGTAATATTTGTTTATTGCAAGGGTTCAGAGTGGCACCTGGAGTGTCCCATTGCTTGGTTAGAAATCATCTTCCCATTGTGAATCTAGACCTTAAGAGTTGGGTTAGCTTCAGCTAAGACCGTGAGTCCCAATCTTGGGTCCCAATCTTTTTCTTGGACTTGGACTAATCTCACAGAAGCCTTCACCACTAACTCTGATGGCCAGAATTTCTGGAAGTTGTCCTCAAAGAATATCCGGGGACTCTAGGATGGAAACTACTGATCTTATAACTCTAGTGCTCTGGGTTGACAGATGTTGTGGTACAGATCTGAGGCCACACAACCAAGGCTTACTCTGGCTGTATTAATGACAACAGAAGAGCCTTGCTAGATCAGACCAAAGGCCTGTCTCAATTACCATGCCATCCCCACCACGATCACTGCAGGGTTGGCCCTACCATGAAGCAGAGTGAAGCAGCCACATCAGGCGCCAGGTTGCTGTGAAGCACAGAGATGAGACAAAATAGTCAAGGACTGAGCTGTGTGCACTTTCCTTGAGATCCTTTCACCAGTCTTCTTACTGCAAACGCTGTGCAGGATGCTACCCTGTTACCAGTGCTTAAGTCAGATTCATCTGCCAGTCCATTTATATTCTGTTTGTGGCATTAGGAGTAGACTTATACCCATAGAAAAAAACACAAGATGCAGAAGAGCGCCTTCTTGCTCATTTTCTTGCTCTAGTTTATTACTATTATTATTATGTTTTTGGTTGTCTGATAAGTCATTATTGTTAACCTCCCAGAGTTCCCATTTGAAGAAAATTGGATTGCGGTATACAAATATACAAATAAATAAATAAATTTTCCCAATTTGGTTGTATTAGCAGGCTTGGTTTGATGCTGGAGGTAATATATAATAATCATGTTTAGCAGCCATTGGCAACCTTGTCTTTCACTGAATTCCTGCTGCCAACTGTGACTACATCTTATAGTAGCCATTTTCCACGATATGAACTATCGTATGTACTGTGTAAAGAACTTTATTTTATCCTGTCCTGCATCTTCTAACTGCAGAAGAGCTTGTGAAACAAAACTGAAGAACACACCTTCCATATGTCCAAGGAAGAGCATGTAAGGGCATGGATATAATATGAAAATAAATTGAGAGATAGAGGTGGGGTTTGTGAAATCAAGTTTAGTCATATGGTAGTCACATAGTATTTGTGTCAGTGTGTGTCAAAACTTTTAATCCATTTTTAAGCTGTATTGTGTACCAACTGAGGGTGTGACAAGTGTTTTTGAAACTGCTGCAGTCAAGGCTGGCATATCACTATGTCAATATAGCAAAGAGAGAAAATAAAACAGATTGGACTGCAGCCTGAAATAGGTATGTGTGTGTGTGTGTATGTACGCACGCACGCACCTGCACACACAGGGAAGTCCTTTGAAGGAGAGAAAACTGGCAACATGGGCCAGCAAAAGGGAAGGCACACCAAAAGCAAAAAGCAAAGTGTGATGCTTATAACCTACCCCCAACAGCAAATCAAGCAGTCTCTGGAAGGTTCACAGTTTTAATTATGCAGTAGAGATGGGCATGAAATCAATTTGTTTGTTTTGTTTTTCATTTCATTTCCTAATGAAACAAAAAATGAAATGACTTTTTAAAATGAAATGAAATGAAATGGAAATTTTCATTTCGTTCCATTCCATTTTTCATTGTCTTTAAAAATTATATTATTTATTTTGACAAGTGCTGATCTTGGCGCTTGTCAAAATAAATAATAAAAATAAGTGCTGATCAGCTGGCACCCAGGGTTAAAAAAAAAAGCACCAATTGGCCAGCATGGCCACGTGTACCAGCTGAATGATGCTTGTTAAAAAAAAAAAAAAAAAAAGCACTGATTGGCTGGCAGGGCCCCATACACCAGCTGATTGGTGCTTGTAAAAAAAGAAAGAGTGCCGATCAGCTGACAGGGCCACAAACACCATCTGAATGGTGCTTGAAAAAAAAACAACCACCAATCGACCAGCATAGTCATGCGCACCAGCTGATTGGCACGTGTTTTTAAAAAGTGCTGATTGGCCAGCAGGGCCCAGCACAAAAAAAAAAGAAGCGCAAATCACTGGCAGGGCCCCATGTGCCAGCTGATTGTAAAAAAAAAAAAAAAAGTGCCAACCGCTGGCAGGGCCCCAACTAGCTGCCAAAAAAAGAAAAATAAATAAATAAATGTAAAAAAAAAAACATTTCAAACGAAAAAAAACAAAACAAAAATGAAAAGAAACACCATTTTCACATTTTGTGCCCATCTCTATTATGCAGGCTACACTTTGCCCCCCCCGCGCAAGCTGGGTACTCATTTTACCGACCGTGGAAGGATGGAAGGCTGAGTGAACCGTGAGCCTGCTACCTGGGATTGAACCCCAGGTCCTGAGCACAGTTTTAGCTGCAGTACAGCCATTTAACCACTGCGCCATGAGGTTCTTATGTGAGTGGTGGGAGTGGCAAACCCCACAGACACATAGAGGCATTCACATATGCCAAAACAATAAACTGATTTCATGAGTGAGTTAAAATTAATGACCTGCTTGCCACCCAGTGAAATAATTTACTTTTTGATCCCAAAAAGGTTTCCCAAGGTACAGGATCTGTGTTGCCCTATGCCTCACATAGACTGATTTTTGGCTTTTTAGATTCATTTGAAACGTGTTAAGCTTGAGTCAAAAATCATTGAATGAGGTGCAAGTGTCAAAATGGTTTTAGGTTAAGAAGAAGCACATCAAGAACTTTCTAAGCTGGGACTGAGGAAGAAATGTGAAGTCTGGGAAATGGGGTCTGTGGTTGGTGCTTGTAATAGATCCCAAACAGCAGAAGCCTTCTTGAAACTGAGAAAGCATCTTATCTCTACCACAGAAAATGCATTTCTATGCAGACGTCACAGCTTCAGTCCCTTGGTATCTATTGGTAGAACTGTGGGGAAAGCTCCTTTTTTGGAGAATGACTTCCGTAATGTATAAGTAGACACTACTAGGCCAGAGAAACTCATGAAATGTTTCCTTATAAAATAAGGTCCAGTATTCTGCCTTCCTCAGTCCGACACAGCATTTGTTCCCCAAATGTACCTGACTGTGCACTGATAAAGACATCCACATGACATAATGCTAGTAATATATTCAGAGATAAACAGACAACATGGATGTAGTTTGAATTTTGGACTGCTCGTGGCCCAGTCTGATGCAAGCTATTTCCTGGAAATCGTGTGCTGTATCAAGAGTTTTCCATCCCAATCCCAATCCATGCCCAAACCGATCCAGTGGCAAGACTACCCTTTTTAAAGAGCCAGCCCTGATCAATTTGCACTTTCTGGTACAATCCTTTATCATTGTCTGATCACATATATTCTGTGTCTTTTTGCCCCTACTAAGGAGCACTTAATTTTTCCTTGTTTTTCCAGCAGTTGAGTATAGTGCTAAGGTGCTTCCCAGTTCATTCCCAAAACTATAGCTTCCTAGTTACTGGAATCATTCTGTGACTGAGTTAGGCACCAAAAACAAATGGAAACAGAATTCCAGTAGAGATTTTCCCCAGACCTAAATATGGTTCAAAAGGCTTCAGCATGTTCTTAGGAGAAAAACAGTTTGTTCCCGCGCTTATAGCTCCCAGTCAGAAACACTCCATTAGGCCTCCATTAGGCTTCAGTTAATGTTGTTTCGTTTAATACTATAAGTTGCCTTGGAACCTTTAGGAGAAATGTGATAGATAGATAGATAGATAGATAGATAGATAGATAGATAGATAGATAGATAGATAGATAGATAGATAGATAGATAGATAGATAGATAGATAGATAATGCAACCCCCTTCCCCACAAAATGGTTTTAGGAAAAAAAAAGCTCCAGAACAGAATTTAAATAGAAGAAGAAAAAAGTTACAGTGGTACCTTGTATAAAAGGAATCAATTCGTTCCAAATGAAATTATGTTAAGCAAATTTTCCTTTATACAAATTTTCCCATAGGAATGCATTGAAAACAGAGTAATCCCTAATCGCGACCATTTTTATGTTGTACAGATTTACCCCATTTTTAGTTGTACAGATTCTGTTATACAAATTTCCCTTTTATGGAAGTATCTGTCCACTGCCATTAACAGAATTTTTATCTGTTGTACAGATTCTTCACAGAGAAACAATGACCGAAATCCAATAGAAAGTCCCATTAAACCAAGGGGGAGTTGATTCACCAAATCCCAACGGATTCAGTGAGCCTACGCTAGATGTGACTTACTACTGAATTTCAGCCAATGTGTGAAGTGACCCTCAGTTCCAGCTCTGTTGACATCACTGTTATGAGCAGGGCCAGCCTTACTGTTAGGGAACGACACCCAAATGTCTTGATGAGCTGCAGTTAGAAGGCAGAAAAAAATAGGCTGTCCTGCTTCTGTATTGGCACATGCAAAATATGTTTGTGTTTGCTTCCTATGACTATTCACCTTTTAAATATGTCTTGGCCACCCCTACAGTGTTTCACACCAAAATAAACCAAACACGTTTTTCAATGCCCATCTCTGGTTTCATTTGTACACCCCCCACACCCCCTCAGTTTTCATTTTTGAAAAACAACAAAAATCAGATTGGGCAAGTCACTAGCCCATGGTATAAAACACATCATGCAGTGAGGCCATATTCCATCCGTAAATATAAAAGTTTATATTTAAATATAAAAGTCACCAGTGGGGGGGGGCTACATTCAGTTATATCACAACTAGAACACAGTTTTTCCTGCTACTTTACAGTTGTAAGGTAGTTATACCTTAGGGCTTTTTGTTATAAGCTACAGCCAAACTGTGTTCTTATCCCTCTAGTGCTCACTTATTTGGCTCCCCCCCCCCAGGGGTGGGGTGGAGAGGAATCCCTCTAGTTCTCATGGGATACAAGGCATATTTCAGATGCATTTGTCAATAGGGCATGGCATTCTTGCCAGCAAAGACTAGCCCCTGATGCTGACACTGCCTGACACTTTAATTAACTGCTATTACCAGATATTGACTCTGTCCAGTTTGATTTGACAGCAGGACTCAACTGGCCACTGAATACCTCACTTTTTAAGCAGCTAATTTCTTCAAAAGGTGTACTGGCAGGATTTTTACTTAAAAAGAAAAAGGGTCTATTAAAAATGATAGTGTATAGAACAAAATACAAAAGGAAGGGAGGAAGGAAGGAAGGAAGGAAGGAAGGAAGGAAGGAAGGAAGGAAGGAAGGAAGGAAGGAAGGAAGGAAGGAACCAAGAACTTTGGGAATAAACTGAATTGAGGTGTGTGTGTGTGTGTGTTGTGTCATTACAGTCATGACCCCATGTCCATGGAGTTTTCTTGGCAGGAATACTGGAGTGGTTTGCCAGTTCCTACTCCAGGTGCCTTTAGCACCTGGTATTCCCTGGGGGTCTCCCAGCCAAGTACTAACCAAGGCCTACCCTGCTTAGTTTCCGAAATCAGGCGAGATCGGATGTGCTTAGGGCATCTTATAGCAATATAATTAGCTATTTCCGAAGACATCGCCAATAAGATACAGGATGGTATGAGGTTTCCTGCCTTGGGCAGGGGTTGGACTTGAAGATGTCCAAGGTCCCTTCCAACCCCATGATGATTCTATGATTCTGAGGAGAACAAAGGGCGTTTATACACGACCCCTAAGCTCCGCCGCAAATGGCTGCAAGGTCCGGACCTTAAAAATGTTTACCCACCAGCTCCGGACTTTGCAGACAATTAAGTGTGACCCCGCCCACTTTAGCGCGAGCCAGAGCAGTTTTCTTGTACCTGCTTTTTGGATGTGACAAATTTTTTATCCGGTGTAAGGATAGTGAGTGCGGGGCTCTCCTGGCTTCTGTTTGTTCTTTTTTTGCGCCCCGCACCTTTAAGAGATCTGAATGCTGCCTGGAACAAAACGGAGGTAAACTGGCATTCTTTTCTTTCTTTTTTCTCCCTCCCTCAGGCAGCCAGCAACCAGGAAGTGCGGAGGGGGGTGGGGACAGAGGAAGAGCGAGGAACCCCTAAGATCTCTGGTCCGAATTTAAGTGGCCAGCGGATCTTAGGGGTCGTGTAAAAAGGCCCAAAGAGGGTAGCGGAAGCCATTTTGTTTGGCAATATTTTATTTTTCTACTCCTGAATGGAAAAACTGGGAGGTAGGATACCAGTGTTGTGCTGTTGAATAAAGATTAAATATGCTGTTGACTATTTAGGTTGCATTTCATTGCTTTACGGAGGCTTAACAACACCCAATCCTGGATATTTCCAAGACTAGTCACATGAAAACAGAAGTATATGTTGTAGAGATGTGTTTCCTCAACTTGGTATAGAGAATAAGCTGGAACAAAATAACCAGGACTTGTGTATATTTTTGAGAACTGGCTCTATCCTTCAAACAACCTACTTCTCAATATGTGCACACATGCCTCATTTAGAAAACCTTTTACATTAAAAATATTATTATAATTACCGATGAGTCGTCTTACTGGTGGCAATTTTTGGAAATTAAAGTCTCCCACTGTCTCATGGCTCCCAATAGCTTTCCGACAGTGAAAGGTTACCCATGGGAGCCTCTGGGGGAATTAGAAATGATTTATTTCTAGCTAAAACAACTGTGGCTGATGATCCTCAGCCTTCCATGGTGTAAGTTCAAGCATCAGGATTTCAGTAACTGCCTACTGTGCTGCTTTTCAGTGCCATGCTTAAACCATCCTCCTTGTTGTTGTTTTTAATTGGGTCTTCTTTGATAAGTTATTCAAATGGAAACATGGGGAGCATAGCAAGCTATGGTGCTACCAATGTCGGTTAGAGGATAAAAAAGGGGGCAAGATTAAGCTTCCCACTGAGTGTACATGCATTTTGTCTTTTCAAAATAGTAAACTTCAGAGGTATGAATATGCAAACGCCCGAGGCTATCTGTCTGAAACTTTTCAGCTTTACCCTCCTCTTTAGGTTCCATGAGGACAACAAATTCCACATGCATATACAAAAACGTCTTTTTTTAAATGTAGCCAATGCCATCCAAAGAGAAAGCTGACAATCTGCATTTCCAGATTCAGGGCATGGGCCAAAGTAGATGGTATAAGGGAAAATGGATGTTGTGGCCTCTTACATTTGCAGGCCACGGGTGCATCATCCCTGATTTATCATACAGCAATTACTCCCTTTTATTTAGCACATCTGATCTCGCCTGAATTCAGAAGCTAAGCAGGGTCAGCCCTGGTTAGTCCTTGGATGGGAGACCACCAGGGAATACCAGGTGCTGTAGGCTCTTGGAGTAGGAACTGGCAAACCCTTCTTGGCAAACCCTGCCAAAAAGACTCCATGGACATGGAGTCACGAAGAGTCAGTCATGACTGTAACAACACAACACCCACATACCCACACACACACCCACACACCCACACCAGAGCACAGGCAGAGAAATAAAACCGAGATGGACTCCAGGGGGGTGAGGGATCAGAGTTTTGACTAGGAGTGATAGCAAGGAGAGGGGCTAGTGAAGGAAGAGATGACAAGGAGACAAAGGCAGAGAGGTGAATGATAAGTTAAAATATCAGAAAGTGAGCTGGAAATAGCTCACTGTGTGCTCAGCTTGAGAGAAAGGAGGGTGGCCTGGTAACTGTTGAAAGTCATAAGTAGCAGCTGTGAGTGCTTGCTCTCTCCTAGCAGCACATAGGGAGGTTCCTGGAGTGGTATAATGCTTAGAAGGACAGACTAAGACTCTGGAGAAGATGGCTTGAATCATGACTTCGGCATGAACATTCAGTGGGGGAGTAGAACTGGTAAGCTGTGTTCGACTCTAAGAGCGGTGTTCATCTCCGTTTTCAAGCCAAAGAGCCATTGTTCTGCAAGTCTGTAGCCATGTGGCCAGCATGGCTGAACACATTTCTCTGCACGGAACACTGTTTACCTTCCTGCTTTTTACGGCAGTACCTATTTATCTAGTTGCGTTTACAATGCTTTCAAACTGCTAGGTTGACAGGAGCTGGGGTTAACAGTGGGATCTCGCTCCACTATAAGTGGCACCTGGGATTTTGCAGCCAACAGTTTCAGCCCTCTAGCCCAAGACCACTCTTATTTATTTATTTATTTATTTATTTATTTATTTATTTATTTATTTATTTATTTGCTTGCTTGCTTGCTTGTTTGTTTGTACTGCCCATTTAGCCCAAGGACTACTCTGGGCAATTTACAACATAACAATGACAAGAGTTAAAATACAAACAACATAATGAAACAAATTATAACCAAATAAATCAATTACAATAAACTAAAATAAAAATAGAACTAAGCAAGTAATTAATCAAATAACAACAACAACATTAAAGATAAGCGGTAAAAGAAGTATTGTTTGCCTTGAAAGCCTTATTAGAGCCACTAAGCCTAAGTTCTGAACACAGCATATATACACAACAAAGCACAGAAGAGGAATAAAACTGAGACCGAACCCAGGAGTTTGATGGTGAAATAGTATCTGGAAGTTGAGTCATGGCAACTGGACTTCTTTTTCTTGAGAGACTGAAACAGTTCGCTGCTCATCCAAACAGCCTCATCAGTCTGAAAAAAGCTAGATGCAAGTCCTCCATTTTATAGCTCACTTTGACAACAGACGCAATAGCCATAAGGTTTCAGCATTTTAGGCCATTGTTCACCTTAAGGCTATTGAGACTGTTGTCTACCTAAAGACCATATTCAGGCCATTGTTCATCTTATGAGCTTATTACAGCCCAGGGTGACAAGAGGTCAAAATGAGGTATAAAATGGAGGACTCGCAGCTAGCTTTTTTCCCCAGACTGATGAAGCTGTTTGGATGAACAGCAAAACCTTTCAGTCTCTCAAGAAAAAAAAGTCCAGTTGCCACGACTCAACTTCCAGATAATTTCACCTGGATGACTAAGAATCTTCACAGACAAATGGTGAAATAGTAGTAAGAAAAAAGTCGAGTGGAGGAAAAGACAAAAGAAAAGGGAGACAAAGTTACTGTATATTCATGAACTTCCCAGCATCCTTCAAAGCAGACAAGACAAGGGAAAGTGCTCTTGTAAACAAAGAGAAGAAAATAAAAAGGTAGCAGGGATGATGGGGGAAGAGACACTTCAGTGGTGGTGATATGCAAAGTTTGTGCAGGGCTTATCTTTGTGCATGAGAAGAACACAGTGTACAGATGTAGCAAGTGCAAACTGCCTGCACTGTTAGAAGAGAAAGTGAGAGAATTGGAGCAGCGTGTGGCCATGCTTAAGGCTATAAGAGAAAATGAGAAGAGTATACAGAGAGACCCCTTGAGCAGCAGCAGCCAAACGAGACACTAGAGGTGGAAGAACAGCAGGACAAGAAAGAAGAGGAGAATGCTGAAAAAAATAGTGGAGGAAGCTACAGGGAATAGGGTCATGTTTAGGAGCAAAAGAAGGAGGAGACACTCTTCCCAAGTGGAAGGAGAAAACCACTTTCAGATTCTTAAAGAGGAGTCTGGCAGACAACATCCAGGAGACCTTGTAGGAGGACATGAGAAAGGCTGAAACTGAGTGAAGCATAGTCACTGAACCCACACCATACAAAAAATGAAAGGAAGTGTAATTGTAGAATGAGACTTCTCACTGGGCAAGACTGGAACTAAAATATGCAAGGAAAATCCATGAACCCACCAGGTATGCTGTCTCCCTGGAGACAGGGATTAGAGATGTGATGGAAGGATTGCCATGGCTCATAAAAATCACAGGTGCATAACCCTTTCTTCATATCCATGTGGGAACAAGTGATGCTGCCAAATGCAATGAAATCACATCAGAGTTTGAAGCTCTGGGAAGAAAAGTCAAGAAGAGCTTTGGGGCTTTCTCATCCATCCTACCTGCACACAGAAGAAGAATAGAAAGGGGAAAGGGAGCAAATGGTTTGGGGAAAGGGAACAACTGGGTGAACAACTGATTTTGAAAATGGTAACATAAGGGACCATGGAAGATGGCCTGGAAGATGGACTGCTTTTACATGATCTCTAAAATCCACTGGCAACTTAAATTCGGACCAGAGATCGTGGGGGTTTGTTCTGCTTCCTGTGTTCCCACCCTTCTGCACTCCACTGCTCCTGTCTGCGGTGAGGGGAGGAAGAAAAAAGGGAGAAAAGAATGCAGGCTCACCTCTGCCTGCCTTTGGAGCAGCCCCGTAGGGATTCCAGGCTGTTAAAGGGGTGGCGGGGACAAAAAAACAAAAAGAAGGCAAGGAGACCCCGGCATCCACAGCTTTATAATCCAAAGTGGAATTTTTTTTTACCTCCAGAGATCAGGTACTTGTAAAATGCGCTGGGGCGCACTTAGGTGGGCGTGGTCGCAGCTGGTGGGAAAACAATTTTAAGCTCCGCATCTGGGAAGCCCTTTGCCTCAGATTTTAGGGGTCGTGTAAAAGAAGCTTAAGTGACGTGTTATAAGGACTGGAAAGAGTGCGCTTGGCCACATCGTGAACAACATCGGCAGGAGGGCTTTAAACTGGAGGGGGAGGAGCCACAAGTTCAGAGTTAGGCTTCATCTTGAGGACTGAATCCAGTTCAGGGCACTCCATTTTAAAAAAGGATTCAGACATACTAAAACAAGTTCACAGAAGGACAACAAACCAAGGGACTGGAACCCAAGATCTGGGCATGCTTAGCTTTGAAAAAAAAAAGACTGAGAGGAGATATGATAGCACTTTTGAAATACTTGAAAGACATACAGAGGAGGGTCAAAATTTGTTCTCAATCATCCCAGGCTGCAGGACATCTAATCATTTGCTGTACTTACAGGAAGCCAGATTTTGGTTGAATGGAAGGGAGTAGCATGACAATGGAACCAACTACGTCAGAAGGTGGTGAGTGCTCCAGTGCTGGTGGCATTGAAGCCAAAATTAGATAATTCGGTTGTTGTAGATGTCAAATCTTCAGCTGGTTCAATCCATATCAGCACCGCTCCATGTAAAACAGGGCAGGGAATGTTAGACTTTGCATCGGTCCCAATAGTCTGCCCACAGCTGAGAGATCACTAGCTCATCCCCCTTTGAAAGCTACTGGCAACAATGAGATTGCAAAAATAAAACTAATGGCCCTCTAGACAACATTTCCATGAAGCTTGGCAGAGGAAATTTCTAGTCATGTGATGTCCTGTTAATTAATTAAAGGGAAGTGAAATATGGATGATGATTGTGATGACAGGCCTCATGAACGAAAATGCTTGTCTCAGTTGGGTAAACCAAGTGGGTTCAGGGAAATCTTGCACCAATGCAAGATGGATGCTACTCAGTCAGTCAACCTTTGTGGAGTAGCATCCACAAAGCAGAACTTCTGTGACAGGGAAGACCAAGGACTTGGCAGCAACAATGGATCAACTGCCAGAAGAACCTCAACAGCAGGGCCGAGTGGTGAGGGCTGTGGTCCTCTCGCATGCTCAGACCCAGCACCACTAGAAATGAGGGCTATTGAATGTTTTTCTGTAGCATCCCAGGCATGTCAGATTTCCTGTACTGGGGGCTATGTTTCACTCTTACGGAAGGCACTGGCTTCTTTGTAACAGACCTCGTTACTTCACGTCCCTTTCATCGCGGTTTGTGCTCCCGCTTGGGACCGGTAGGAAGAAATGTAACTTCACATCCCTTGCGGGACGAGGGGAGTTCGTCCCGACCATGCCCCCTGAACTGCGATTTAAGCGGAATGAGTGATTCTCCTCCCTAGCCTCGGGAATCTGCTCGTCTCACTTCTCGTTCTGAGACGAGAACTCGAAGTAAGCCTTGTCGCGGAACGAGTGCCGATTGTAGCTCATTGCCATCTAGTGGCAGGAGTGCGAAGTGACATTCGCCAGTAAATTCCCTATGGAGTTAGCAATGCAGTGCTGAGATTTTAAAAGACAAATGTCTCAAAGTTTGCTCCGTAACGCATTGAAGGCAAGGCTTCGGAGAACTGAAACATCGTAAAAACGGAAGGTCGGACCGAAAGAAAAGAGAACGAAGGCATAGAATTTCACATCTCATCACGGAACGAGGACATGCGGTAAAATTCGTCCCGATATCATCAATCACGCCCGTGGGTACACGGGAACAGGGATAGAAGTGGGAGAAGACCACATGACCACGACTGACGTCAACATGCAACGAACTTCCTCCCGGAACGAGAATGGACGTGAAGTAACTATCAGAGTCTCCTTAATGGCTTTTCATTTGAGGCCTTCCCTCAGCTGGCAGTTCCTGCTCAGCAAAGTATAGTATAATGTCCCTTGGGTACAGGATGGCTTCTGCTCAGCAAGAGCCACTTAAAGGGGATGTGACCCATTTAGGGAATGAAAGCCAAACACACGGCTCAAGTGGATGTTGTTAAGGAAAAGTGACTCTGAGGGGAAGCTTTCACGTTAAGCAGAAGCTGAGAGTCCAGGAAGAGATCTTTCTTCAAAGCTGGGGGTGTGGGGAGGGGGCATGATGGGTTAGGAAGACTGCACTAAAATCTAGAGAGGGCTTTCTTCACAAACAGTGGTATAGCAATTTGTGAAAAGGCGAACAGTAGTCAAGTTCTTGTTTTGTTCAACGGAGGTGGCATTTTGTCTTGTTTTCATGCAGAGTGAATCAGCTGTGTATTGTCCTGTGTATTGTCTTGACTCTCATTCTTTCCTAGACCCACATGGTCAGGTCTCTGGTTACACAAAGTGAAGAGGATGCCTCAGGCAGCAGAGTTTCAAGGCCAACAAAGGGTAGCAAGTATTGGTTTCACAGAATAATTTGGCTGAGTTTAGTTATTACTGCACCTCAATTTGAGCTTTTTGTAGGGGATCAATTTCGCTGTTGTGCCTCAGGCAGCAAATATTCTGGGCTAGCTTTGGAGCTCTTTACATTAAACACATTATGATAATATTATGATTAAGCTCCTAATAGCACCATGTTTACTATTCCTTGTTACTACATGCGCTGAACTACATTGCATGTTCACCAACATGGAAGAAAACAGGTTGACCTTACATGAACCAAAGGACTGACTGATTGATTTAGTTGCTTGATTAAAAATATTTACATCCCATTTTCCATCAGTTGATAGACACCTCTGAGGCCTTTCCATCATGAATTGATCTACACAGCAGCTTGTGTCAAAAACTGAAACATCATTAAAAGCAAACGTGATTGCACTGTTTTAGTACAGTACTGGTAGCACAGACACTTGAAAGCCAAATGGAAAAGAAGAATATCAGCTAATTCTCTAGTATGAAAGAGTAAACTCTTAATATGCCATCTGAAATCTGTCAGTGAAAAACTCTCTTAAAGTGGCACTGCACAAGAGGTGTCAATACTCACTTTTAATATATCATTTGTGGATCTCTGAGATCACTGCCTCAGGATATCAAAAATAATGAGTGTACAGTATATTTATTCTTGCCACACTTCAAATTTTAAAATACCCCTTCCAGAACTTCAACATTTGGTATGTGCAAGCAAAACCAACCATCAACTACAGGTGACTTGTGGGGTGCATGGACCTTTCCAAAATTTTGGAACGTGGTGCACCCCCGTTTGGCCCCTAACCCGTCTCCTGGAATTATATGTGATAATATAAAAATAATGCCTACAAAATTATTTTCTTCTCATGCAATTACAGTGGTACCCCGACTTAAGAGCAGCTCGACTTAAGAGCAATTTTACTTAAGAGCGGGAAACTGTTGGCGTTTTAACTGCCACCTTACAATTTTTAGATATGATCTGCTCGACTTACATTTTTTTCTTTTTTTTTAATTTTTAACTTATTTTTTCAATTGTTTAGATAGGTACCCCGATTTAAGAGTAGTTCAACTTAAGAGCATGCATTCAGAACAGATTAAGTTCGTAAGTTGAGGTACCACTGTAGATGTTGCCTGCTTTTGGAGTAGATTGATTCCTTAATGCCTCCTTACCTTTCCTTTTCTGGAAGGAGTTTTGATGGGTTCTTTAAAGCTGTTGGTTTATACCAGAAAACCTGGAAGGGTAAACAGAACACCAAATTACTTGAAAAAGATGTCCCCCTTTTTTGTAAAAAAAAAAAAGAGAGAGAGAGAGAGAGAGAGAGAGAGAGAGAGAGAGAGAGAACTGTGTATGGAAAATACAAAAATGAAAAAAGGACCTCACAAGAGAGTCTGAAATGAATCAAATATTTTCACAGTGTACTTTCCTAATCGCTCCTTATCTGCAGGACTATCTTTCCATAGCATCTCAAACAAGGGGTGGTTAAAAGGAAAATGAGGATCAAGGCAGTATCAAAGCCTAGCTCAGTTATGGCAAACCTTTTAGAGACCGAGTGTCCAAACTGTGATTCAAAACCCATCTATTTTTTGCAAAGGGCCAGTACAGCAATTTACCCTGAACACACTGGCACCCCGGGTTACAAATGCTTCGGGTGCTACTGCTCGGATAAATGAGGATTGAAGAGCAGGCTTTTGAATTTTCCATGGCCACAGCGAGGCTGCCATGGCTGGAGGAAATTCAAAAGCTTGCTCTTCGATCTTTGCTTTTCCAAAGGGTAATACCCCATTCGCCTCTCTGCCCTGGGCCATGCCACTGTGGGCATCCCAAAAGCAGCATGGCTGGAGAGTAAATGGGGGCTACAAAGGACCCCACAAACTACTGCCTCCCTTTCGCCAGGCTCTCTTCATGGAGCCAGTTTGGTGGTCTCAAAACGGCTCCGTGCAGAAAGCTGGGTGAAGGGGGGCAGTGGTTTGTGGGCTCCTTCATAGCCCCAGTTTACTCTCCAGCCATGCCACTTTTGGGATGCCCAGAGTGCCATTGCTGGAGCTACGAACAAGCCCACAAGCCACTGCCTCCCCTTCACCCAGCTCTCCGTATGGAGTACAGTGGCATGCTCCAAGCGGAGGGGGAACAGCCGTGCGGGGAGCAATGTCATGTGCCCACAGAAAGGGCTCCGAGTGCCGCCTTTGGCACCCATGCCATAGATTTGCCGACATTGCCCCTAGCTTCTGCAGATAGGTGGGGAAAGCCACATCCAGCTATTGGGTAACATGCAGATAGGATGGCTTCAGATAGGATGGCTCTACCCTACCGTGAGCAAGACCTGAGACAGCTCCCTTGAGTACCAAGTGTCAGAAAGCCTTTGGAAGACACAGTTGTTCAATCCAAAGCAAAGGTCCTTAGTAGCCCCCACCTTTCTAGCTGCATATTTGAACTGCTTCCATAAATGGACTTGGGGGGACATTTTGTCCTTCTCCTCAAAGAAAGAAAACCTCTTAATTGAGCCCTGTTCTTATCAGCCAGCATTTCCCATATTGAGTCTCAAAGCTTGTACCTCAACTATTTCTGCTTCCCCCATGGATTTTCTGCACTGGAGCCTTTGTTTAATTCTGGAATACTTTTGTGCTATTCTTGTCTTGCTTTCTCCTAAATGAACCATTAGAAACTCAAAACTTGTGAGAAATGACTATTCACAATGTGTTTCCAGATTCTGGCAGTAAGAATCATAAACTAGCTATTCAAATGCCAAGGAAAGGCAAAATTGGTTAAGAATGTATAATTACTTTTGCTAGAAAAAAAAGGGAATGGGTGGGAAAACAAAGAATTATTTTGAGAAACATTTTTTGCCCCTTTGGCAGATTTCTAATTTAACAAGATGACTATTCTTCCTACCCAAGAGGTAGCATTGAAATTAATTTCATTATACTGTAGAAGGAAGGCTGTTGTTCAGTCAATTAGACATTTGTTTCTGCCATAGGATTTAATGGCAGCCAGCTTGCCTACAGCCACTACTGTTTGCTTCAAATAATTGGCCAACTAATAAGGCTGTTAAAAATGCTAAGATTATTTTGTGACTCGGGAATAAACTGGGGTCTGAATGGTCCTACTTCCAGAGTCCTCAAGAGCACTCTAATTTCATAGCTTCCTCATTCTGCTGCTATATGTCTGAAGAAGTGGACGTGTCCACGAAACGTTACATTAAAATATGAAAGTTAGTATTTAAGGTGCCACATGTTTTGTGTCTTTTGTTTTGTTTTGTTTTTCTTTTATTTTTGCCTGCAATAGCTTCCCAATGAAATTACCATTCTGTTGCTTAATTGGCAAGGGTGGGGATCACTGTGGTTGTAGTACAACACATCTGGATAGCAAGAGTTTGCAAGATGGCCTGAAACCAGGGTAGGTAAATACTTGCATCCTAATGTCTCCATTTAGTTTATCTCAATCAATCAATCAATCAATCAATCAATCAATCAATCAATCAATCAATCAATCAATCAATCAAGTTTTTCCAGCATATTTTTTGTGCCAGTCCCTAAGTTAGAATGGAGGAAGAAACTGCAAAAGCTGGGTAATAATGATTGCCATAGGGGAGGGTCCCATATCCAGAGATCATCAGAAGGCCAGACTGGGAATCCCAAATTCAGGATTAGAATGCAGGGCATGAGATTCTCCTCCCGTGGTGTAGACATTACACAGCTCTGCCACTTAAGCTATATTGGCCCATTCATTCCTACTAACTCTCTGAATGGGCAAATACTGGGAACTACTGTACAGCTAAGTAGTAAGTAACATGACCCTCTTTCCTCCTCTGCTCACTGCCTATATTCTCCTTTTCTTAAATCACTCTGCCACTGAACTTCTTATTTCTCAGTTCTTCTGTCTCCAGACTTCTTTCTCTATTAGGGCTCCTGGAATTTGCCTCCATGATGATAGTGTCTCTGGTTGTATTATTCCCTTGCAAATTTTTTTTTGGGGGACCAAAGCTGAGACATTACTTCAGCCATCATGGCTAGTTGTAGTTTTGAAAGTAACAATTCTGTGTACAAGAGCTTATTTTCAGCCCCAGTTCTAAATTCATCTTTGTCCTCCTGCACTAGGAGATGTGCTGTTTGTTAGCATTCCGTTGCTGACCCTGGATCCAGAACATTTGCAACTAGACATGGGCACAACTTGGCGAAATTGTCGTTTCCGTTTTTGGATATCGTTTCCGTTACGTAACGGAAACGGTAACGACAATTAAGCTGTCAGAACTCAAACTCTAACCGAAAAAAGAAAAATTGGGTCTGATTTGTCGTTGTCGTTCCTGGCATCGCGCGGCGATCGCGCAATGCCAAGCGGCACAGAAAAAAAGTTTTAAAAATTAAAAAAACCTGATTCCCGGCCAAAAAAGCAGGCGAAAATATGCCTGTCTGAGGGCACCTACCAGAGGGGTGGTTTCTGGGGGGGGATCCCCAGCCTTCCCCCCCTCCTGTCCTGGGCTGCTGGTACCGGGCTGGGAGGGGGCATCCTCGGCGTCTCCATTTGCCATGCGGTGCGGCGGGATCCAAAATGGCATCCGCAATATTTTTTTTGAAATCGTGGTCCAAAAAACCACCAAAGCACCACAGAAACATGCGAAAATTAGCTATTTTAAATGCTTGAATTTTTACAGTAGCAGCAGTGGGTTTTTAATAGCAGTAAAAGGTCGCACTGATTTTATTTTATTTTATTTTTATTTTTATTTTTTTACACCTGCACAATGATGGGCTGGCCATGGGATGGGACCATGCAAATTTTTGGACCCATTCTACCAATCGCATGGCCAGGTTTTGACTGACACTTCTGGATGTGCAAGAGGGCATAAAAAGCCGAGGCACTCCCAGAAGAGTCGCAGTCCGGGCTTGGATGTGGGTGGGAGAGGGCTGTGTGTAGCTGGCTGCTGTGCTAGACTAGTTTCACAGAGCCTTTAGATTTCAGTTAGGCAGGCAGGGAGGGAATTGATTCAATTGAATTTTTAGGAAATAATAATAATTCCTGTCATTCTCTGTCTGCTGTGGGGAATAGCAACACAGTTTATTCTATTTTATTCTCCTGCAGTTTCTTAGGATTTCTTTTCTGATAGTGCTTCAAAGAGGGGGAGGTTTGAGTGGGAGGGGAGGTGTGGATTTATTTTAAAAATTTCATTTGCTTGGTGGCAAGCCAAGGTCCTTTCATACCCTGCCTGCAGCTCTGCTGTGGGTGCACTGCCCACTTTGTTTGCAAAAATTGCAATTGCTTTATTCAATGCAGTCTTGTGCAGCAAGTCAGTTTAAAGTGTTTTCCGCCTGCTCTGGGTAATTGTGGGACCTGCGTCCGCCGCCCGCGCGCCTGCCCCTCCCCCCTGCCGCCGCCAGCGGCGGCCCATGCCCCCCGCCACCCCGCCTGCCTCCTAGGGCGCAAAAACACCTAGCGCCGGCGGGACGCCACTCGCTGGGACATCAAATCGTGTGAAATCGTGGCGGCGGTAACGACAAACGACACGACGAAACGACAATTTTTTTAAAAATTTCGCGAAAAACGGAAACAACCCGAAACGGAACCGTCTTGAAAAACGACAACTCGAAAAAAACTTTTTTCTGGTCGTGCCCATCTCTATTTGCAACTCTTATGACGAATGGGAATGTATCCCTTACGTACTTGCTTTCAAAGACTAGATCAGGATCTTTTCATTCTAGTCAATCACTAAAACATAGCCAGTTGTGTTTCTGTTTGTTGGAAACATGTTAATCAAATGTGCAAAACAATTATGTTTGCTGTTAGAATAGTCACTTAATAGCCAGCTTTTCTGAAACAGACAAATCACAAAAGAGAACCACCCCTTAAAGCTGAATATTAATTTTGTTACTGTGTTACCTAAAACGTAACTATGAATGAAAAAGAAGAGAGATTTACATAAGGTAGCTAGTACAGTGGTACCTTGTCTAAAGAAATTAATTCCAAATGAAATTCTGTTAAGCAAATTTTCCTTTATACAAATTTCCCATAGGAATGCTTTGAAAACAGAGAAATCCCTAATCACAACCATTTTTATGTTGTACAGATTCACCCCATAGGCGATTCTGTTAAGCAAATTTCCCCTATCTCTGGAATTTTTTATGTTGTACAGATTTTATGTTATACAAACCGTTTGTTATATGAGGGTCCACTGTATGTATAAGGTAGAAAGGGCCTTCTCTGTTGCTTCTCCAAGACTTTGGAACTCCCTCCTGCTGGAAGCCACGACACTCTGCTGTCTTTCCGGAAGCAGGCAAAGAGCTTCCTTTTTAGGCAAGCTTTCCCTGAATGATGGACTACCTACTATGTGACTTTTATATGGATTACCATGCATGGTTGTATAGACTGATTTCATAAGAACACCAGTGTTTCCATGTTTACTTTCCACCCCTCATAATTGATTTTTTTTTTCATTTTGTGTGCTCTTTACCTTGTTACCTTTTAATATTCTAAGATGCCTCTTCTAATTCCCCGTTCTTAACTTGAATATATCTTAAATGTTCTGGGCTGTATATTGTTCCTCTTTATTGGAAGCCACCTTGGGTCCTTTTCCAAGGAGAAAGGCGGGGTTAAAATATTCAATAAATAAATAAATAAATAAATAAAAATAAATAAAAAATAAAATAAAATAAAATAAAAAAAAGTAAGTCTGTTTTTCAGGAAAAATGAAGAATAATAGAATAATAATTAGAATAAGAGCAGTGAACATTATCAAAGTGGCTTCAGAGTTGCCTGCCCTCAAGGTGTCCCCTGGTGCCAACTACCACCAATAGCACCACTTGGGCAGAGTATGCAAGGGTTATTTTGTGTACTACAACTCCCAACATCCCCCAGCCTTCATTGTCACAGTCGTTTTTCCAAGTCTTCATATTTTGAATGAGCAAATAAATAAATAAATAAATAAATAAATAAATAAATAAATAAATAAATAAATAAAGCAATTCCACTTTGCTTCCTGCCCTTTTGTAGAAAGTGTTGGACTTAGTTCCAAGTTTACAGCCGGCCAGCTTTTTATTTGTACGTAGCTTCTTCTTCTTCTTCTTCTTCTTCTTCTTCTTCTTCTTCTTCTTCTTCTTCTTCTTCTTCTTCTTCTTCTTCTTCTTCTTCTTCTTTCTTCTTCTTCTTCTTAAGTGCCATGTCCTCATAGAACGTTGGCGATCCAGAGCACAATCTGTTTTTTATCTAAAGCTCTTTGAAATAGAGCAGCTGTGCCTGCTGTGAACCGTTTTCTTAAATTCTTAATTGGCTTAATTGCCTTAACCTCAAAGTAAAATAAAATAAAATAAAAATAAAAAGACAACCCCAAGAGCCAGATTGCTTAGACTTGGACTGTTTTCTTTTAAGCTAAGGAGCCTGATATCCGGCTTTCTGTTTCTTACAGCAAAACTACTTTAGTGGCACGATTTTACTTGTCCTTGTCCACCCCTTGTCCAGCTCTTCCTTGCAATGCAACACATTGCTTTGATTGTTTCCAACTTTCCCTCAATGGTTACCTCAAGGCCACCTACCAGAAACAGAAGCTTTTTTCCTTGTTGTCGGAGGATAAAGCAAACCATGGCCCTTCCTCTTGTTTCCGGCATCTTTTAAAATATTTGACAGCCGTCAACCTAGTTCCCTGCCAAAGAATGGACTAAAACATGGCATGGTTTGCATGTTACAGTCAATGCCTTTGGCATTTCTCAGGTACTGTCCCTGGGGGCAAAACAGGTTTAGCTTGCCCTGGCCATCTTTATATGTCAATCTATGCTCAGAGTCCTCTCCTTCATATGATGGCCAAAGAATGACTTGGATTAGCATAGCTATCCATAATGGTGCCTGTTTATTTGTGTTTTTATTTTGGTCCTACTTTTCTGCCAATGTGGGGACCCATTGTGGCTTACAAAATAAATAAAAACCAAGAAACCACTAATAGGACCAATCATAATATTAAACAATAATTGCACAGAATCACAGAATCCTAGAGTAGTGAAGTTGGAAGGATCCTACAAAGCCATCAAATCCAACCTCCTGCTCCATGCAGGAATATAAACCGGAGGATATCTGCCAGGTGGTTGTCCAAATTTCTCTCAAATGCCTCCAGTGTTGGAGCACTCGCCACCTCTTGAGGCAAATGGTTCCACTGCTGTACGTCTCTAACCAGTTTTTTTCCTGATATTCAGCCCAAAGCTGGGTTCTCTTAACTTGACCCCATTGTTGCGTGTCCTGCACTCTGGGATGACTGAGAACCGATCCTGCCCCTCCTCTGTATGACAGCCCTTCAAAAAAATTGAAAAGTGCCCTCATATTGCCCCTCAGTCTTCTCTCCTCTAGGCTAAACATGGCCAGTTCTTTTGGTCTTTCCTCATAAGGCTTGGTTGCCAGGCCCCTGATTGCCCTCGTTGGCCACCTCTGAACTTGCTCCAACAACATCTGGCAGATGAGCCACGACCACTGGACTTCTTTTCCTGTTGGATTAAAATATTTCACTACTCATCCAGGGAGTTTCTTCAGTCTGAGAAAGGTTGGTGGGAGACTTCCAACCTATAGTTCATTTTTGGGTTTAACCTAAAAAAAAAGGTTGAGAAGATAATAAGTCCAGTTGCCATCACTCAGCTCCCCAATAACCTCACCTGGATGACTGAGAACCTCCACAGACATGGATAATGACATTTTCAAAATTAAAAAATCTAAACCATTTAAAAGGTCCTCAAAACACAAAAGAGTAAAAAAGTGCAGCAGTAAAAGGTGCTTAAAGTTCCTTTCTTAGCAACTGTTGTTATTTCTAATAGCCAGTATGAAGAGGGAAAATAATATGTGTGTGTGTGTGTGTTGTGTCATTACAGTCTCTTGACTGACTCTTCATGACCCCATGTCCATGGAGTTTTCTTGGCAGGAATACTGGAGTGGCTTGCCAGTTCCTGCTTCAAGCACCTACAGCACCTGGTATTCCCTGGTGGTCTCCCATCCAAGTACTAACCAGGGCTGACCCTGCTTAGCTTCCGAGATCAGGTGAGATCAGATGTGCTCAGGGCATCTAGGCAGCTAACAAGAAGTCTAGCTCTCTTTATATCTGGCTGTCAGCAAATGGTAATCCATTTTGCATCTTTCAGGTACCTGCAAGGAATTTTTTCTGTCTTCTAATCCGCCCATCCTGATCTTCTGAGAGTACAATTTCCCCCTTCTCAATGAAGTTAATGTAAACAGCGATGGGAAAGATCGATGCTACGTCAGTGGAACTAAACTTGCCAGGTGAAGTGAAGGAGGCTGATCCTGAAGCACCTGAACTTGTTGACGCAGGAAACGAAGAACCCAAGAAGAAGAAGAAGAAGAAGAAAGAGGTCCCTGACAGAGGCTCTTGGAAAGGCAAATTTGACTTCCTGCTCTCCTGTGTAGGATATGCCATTGGCTTGGGCAATGTTTGGCGCTTCCCATATCTCTGTGGCAAGAACGGAGGAGGTAAAAGCAATGCACTCAAAATATGATTTTGGTGAATAATGTCAGAATTGACAAAGGGCTCTAGAACATGGTTTGAATTCCATTCACTCATTGCCTAGTGGCTTGGCAACTCTTGACCACAAAGATAATAAGGATTATGTGCTGTCAAGTCCATTCTAATTTAGGTTTCACCCTGGTTCGAGATGTGGTTCATCAGTCCATCTTCCTGGTAGCGCTTGAGGACTGAGGCCCGATCAAGACTGCTCAGGTGGAGGACATGTAATCCCATCAGCCATCCACTTGGAGATACATTGGGGATTTGAGCTTCTGGCCCTTGCAATGGGCTGAAACTAGGCACTTTAGCCCATTGCAACAGACCAACTCTTCCCTCCTGAACATAGCACATGGAAAGAATGGCAGAGCCTGGGAGAGGCCAGAGGGGCAACATTCTTAGGGGTATGCCTGTGAAGATTCTCAGTCATCCAGGTGAGTTTATCTGGAAACTGAGTCATGGCAAATGGACTTCTTTTCTTGAGAGATTGACTGCCGTAGCTGTTTGGATGAGCAGTAAAATGTTTCAGTCTCTCAAGAAACCAAGTTCAGTTGCCATGACTCAAGTTCCAGGGGGTGGACAGGGTACCCCACCCGGTGTACTCTCAGCCACTCCTTGCAGTCTGTCTGAGCTGCCAAGGGGCACCGAGCCCAGCCTCTGCCACCACCAGTGGCAGCACACACCTTAAGTGGCTCCATGGTTGATTGATGGAGCCACCTTGGGAGCTTCTCCCAATGCACCTCTATGCCCCACCCCATGCCCCACCTGACCTGTACCCCACAATGCTTGCCTTGCTCCGGGTGCTAGAACAGTGCTGAATGGAAATCCTATTATTTTTCACAGAATGTGGAGAAGTTAAATTCTGGAATATAGGTCCGAATCCCTAGCCCTCATAGCTACTCTCCAAGCTGGGTGACTGGTTCTGGGAGGTGTGACCCCCTTCACAGTAATTTTTCTAACTCTAGTTTTTATTTTGTTTTATTTTGTTATTTGTTCTATTTTATTTTATTTTATGTTTTGTTGTTTGGATCCCTTCAGGGAGAAAGGCGGCATAAAAACAAAGTTGTTTTATTATTATTATTATTATTATTATTATTATTATTATTATTATTATTATTATTATTATTATTATTATTATTATTATTATTATTATTATTATTTGGCCAAATGGCCACTCTGGGAGGCTTACAACAGCAAAACACAAACAAAGTAATAAAAACATAACATAACATAATATAATATAAGAATATTTTTACTTTGAAGCAAAGCCCATTTGATTGACTGGAACATACTTTGATTTGATTGACTGGAACATACTGAAACATACTGGAACATAAGGTGTGTGCACCTTTATACCTATGCACAGAACTGTAGTCTGCCTCATTGTAGAAAACTTGTAACCAAATCAAGTTACAAAAACACAAAAGATGCTAAAACAGCAGTAAGTTTACAGCTCAGCCTTCTGAAACATAATCATTTTTAAAGCCGCAGTAGCAAAATTGTTTCAAAGCAGGACTAAACCCAAGGAGAATAGAAATCAGTCAGTTGTAAAACAGGATTTTGGATACTAAATGTGCCTGCACCTTGAAGACAGTAAAACTGATTGAACCACCTACCTTACGAGGTTATTTTCAGGCTTACTCACAATATGGCTGAAATCCTGTTGTGCAGTTACACAAACAACACAATGTTTAGACTCAAAAAAGTTAAGAAATCCGGCCTAGTGGCAAGGGGTTGGACCCAATAACATCTAAAATGCCATCCAGCTTGACAATTTTATGATTCTGTGACTGAGTTTTTGAGATCTGAATGTAGCAAAACTTTGCAGAAGATGGAAAGAGCCTCAGAGCATATATGACCTTGCTAATAGTTTGCAAGGATCCTTTGGAAACGGAAAGATAATGTGGCGACTTCTGTTCTCCATCTGCCTTTTTAATATTCTTCTCAAGAAACAGACCCCAGCAGGCAGTTGCTGCTGTATTAATTAGTCATCATTACATGTATTACTCCGTGCATTAATGGTTTGCTGGTCTCATTTTTGACATCAGTGCTTCCAAAAGACAATTTATATTGGAATCTTTGTTATGCTAAAACACCTCAATTCCTTCATTCCCACCCAGTCAGGACAGGATCATAAAAGCAGAGCAATTGAAAGAATGTATAGGGCCATAAAGTTTAATCTTTTCCAACAAGACATGAGTAATAGGCTAACATTTCAGAAATTCCTACACATTTATCCGTGGAGAAGCAGAAAATAGAAAAGAAAGTACAAATGGATCAGATGTGTTTCTTTCTTCCATTCTTTCCAAAAGTGTTGGACTCAGTAGTATGACCATTAGATGGTGGATGGTGGGGACTCTAGGCTATTAAAAAGACCATGTGTTTTCACAAGTCCCATTCTAGGATTTCATTAAAGGAAGACACTTACATGTCTCATTTCTTGACATGTGGACTCTTGGCATGAAGTGAGTCTTGGGCAAAATGTCCTTTTGTTGATTCCCCTGTCCCCAGTTTGTTGGCCCTGATGGGTTTCTGATCTTGACGGTAGCAGAAGCAACACAATTAGTACATCTGTTTAAACTTTCAGCAGTGTCCCTAAAGCTACTTTTACATGACCCCTAAAATCCGCTGCAAAATGCTCGCAGGAGCATAAAATTGTTTTCCCACCAGCAGCAGACTTAAAAAATAAAATAAAGTATGACCATGTCCACTTAAGCGCGCCCCAGCACATTTTACAAGTACCTGGTCTGGAGGAGGTAAAATCCTTGTTGCTGTTCTTTGTTGCTGTTTTAAAGCATTGCATGCCTGGCCCTCCTCCACTTTTTGTTTGTTTTTGTTGGGTTCCCCTCCCCCCTTTTAACAGACAGGAATCCTAACAGCTGGAACAATTAGCTGCTGCTGATGGCAGGCGGAGGTGAGCCTGCATTTCTCTCTCTCTCCCTCACCGCAGACAGAAGCAATAGAATCAGAGTGCAGGAGGTGGGAATACAAGAAGCAGAACAAAAACCACCTTGGGGGAATCTGCATTCAAGTTGTCAGTGGATTTTAGGGGTCGTATAAAAGCAGCCTAAGAAAATATCCCTCTTTGTATTGTGGGATATTAAAGTGGTTCCCCTGCCCCAATTCCTTATTAAAACATTGTGAAAAGGCAGCCATAAATACAATGGTGGGCTGTGGTCCTTTGCTGAAGAACAGTGAGGCTTTTTACCCACTTCAGAAATGTACCCATCTTTCCACAAAGAGAGAGACATAATTCCTCCACAGAACTTGGAACAATCCCTTTTTTGGACTAGAAGTCCAAAAAAAAAGTCCCCAGCAATCATAGGGCGTTTATACACGACCTCTAAGCTCCGCTGCAAATGGCTGCAAGCTCCGGAGCTTAAAAATGTTTCCCCACCAGCTCTGGAGTTTGCAGACAATTAAGTGCGACCCTGCCCACCTAAGCGTGACCCAGCTGCACTTTTCTTGTACCTGCTCAAGGAGGGTGAAAATCGCCAGGTCCGGATTTAATCTGGGGCTCTCCTGGCTTCTGTTTTTTTTTTTTTTGCCTCCCGCCCCTTTAAGAGAAGGGGTGGGAGGAAAAAAAAGCAAACAAAGAGAAGGAATCAGCACAACGGAGCTCGGCAGCTTCTCCGAGGTGAGTCTGCATCCCCCCCACTTTCTTCCTCCCTCCCCTCAGCAGACAGGTGCGGAGTGGTGGGGAGGAAGGAAGAGCAACGAACCCCTAAGATCTCTGGTCCGAATTTAAGTGGCCAGCGGATCTTAGGGGTTGTGTGAAAAGGCCCTTAGTCACTGGCTATGCTGGATAAGGGAGCCCGAGGATTGAAGTAAAAAATAAACAAATGTTTCCATATTCCTCTTTGCCTTGCCAGAAGACCACCAAGGACTGGTTGCCTCAGAAATTCTATAACCATACCTCACCTTTTCTGATTTCAGAAGCTAAGCAGGGCCAGGCCTGGTCAGTGTTTGGATGGGAGACCACGGGGATCACTAGACAGAGCTAGGGAAAAATACCCTGGGAATCCCAAGAGCTCCTTCCAGTCAGGTTACAACCCTGGACTATAGGGGCCCATAGTCAGACTCAGGAGGAAGCATCATCCTACGCTCCTATGAGTAGGAAGAAAACTGTTGTCCTTTTGTTCAGCCCTTGCTGTGTCATCACTAAAGTAGATGAGAAATGAAGAGAAGTGAGAAATGGCAAAAGCAAAGCTGAGAGGATTATGCTCAGGACTGGAGTTAATAACAGAATATTTGTCTTGCAGCAAGATTTCATTATATTTGCAGCCCTGTCAGAAATTTTCAGGCTAGGAATAGGTTCTGCAGCTATATTATCGAGTGAGGAAAGGAAAGACAGAAATGGCACATGTTTTAAAAACAATTAACCCTTTATTACTTGAAGCTTTGGGATATGTGTGTGTGTATCCCAAAGCTACAAGCAATAAGAGCATTAATTGTGTGATGTTTCTGTCTTGGCTCTGTTTCATCAATTGGTGGGCCATGTGAGTCCAGAAGCTGTCTTCTGTTGCTATTGTTTGACTTCTCTTTAGATGGTCCAACGTGTTAGCAAAATGTTGGACTGGATAGGCGTATGGTCAGTTCCAACATGGCTCTTCTTATCTCCTTTTCAGAAATAACCTTTAGTTATCACCTTTATAAGTAAAAGCTGCTCTAGAGGCATGTTCTTTGGGAATTCAAAATGGTAGCCTCAGTAGCCTCTACACTCCATGCATCTGAAGGCATGGGCAGACAGTTCCCATGAAGGCTTGTGCTAAATAAAATTTGCATTCTCTCAAATGTTATAAGATTCTTTAATGTATTTATTGCACCAAAGTAATGCAGTGATCACTTTGGAAATTTATGTTCTTCTTATGGTAATCCCTGGCCAGTAAACCTCTCTTCAGATAAAGAACAAAAGTGGTGTTGATGGTTGATGTTTGTTTGGAAATATAAATGAAGACCGCTATGGAGTTGTGATGAAGACACAGTTCTGGGGATTTGAAAGGGGGAAAATAATGTGTGTGTGTGTGTGTGTGTGTGTGTGTGTGTGTGTGTGTGTGTGTTGCATCGTTACAGTTGTGACTGACTCTTCGTGACCCCCTTGTCCATGGAGTTTTCTTGGCAGGAATACTGGAGTGGTTTGCCAGTTCCTACTCCAGGCACCTACAGCACCTGGTATTCCCTGGTGGTCGCCCATCCAAGTACTAACCGGGGCCGACCTGCTTAACCTCCAAAATCATTTATTTATTTATTTATTTATTTAATTTAATTTATATACACTCCATCTAGCTATATGGCTACTCTGGGTGGTTTACAAAACTGAACAGAAATCAAACCCATAAACAATACAATATAATAGATAGGCACAAATAAGTAAAAACATAATAACTTAATAAACAAATATATATCAAAAACATTGAACAGGAGCCAGATGGGCTACAGATAAAAAACAAAATAAAATACGTAATAGCAATCATTACTACAATAGATTACCATCCAGGGAAAGCCTTTTTAAATAGCCACGTCTTTAGATGTTTCTTAAAGATCGGGAGGGAAGATGGCAGACAGATCTCAGGAGGAAGTTGGTTCTAGAGCCGAGGGGCCGCCACTGAGAAAGCCCAATTTCTCGTCAAAGATTTACGGGCCTCCTTCAGCGATGGTACCCTCAAATGCCCTGCCTGAGATGATTGGGTGTTATGGGCAGCACTTTGCGGCAGGAGCCGTTCTGCCAGATAGTAAGGTCCTAAACCGTTTAGGGCTTTGCATGTCATCATTAACACCTTGAAATCAATGTGGAAGTGAATCGGCAGTTAGCGTAGCGCAGCCAGTGTGGGGGTTATATGTTGATGTTGATATAATTGGTGGTTTGCCAATTCCACACCTGTTTGCCCCTAGATGTCTGTTTCTGCCCCCCTTGGGTGAGAGCTCTGGGTATTGATTTCTCTCTCTTAATCTTTTTGTTTCCTGAGGTATTTTTCTGGTGTGTTTTTTTTTAAACTGATAACAAGAGCGGAATCCAGCAATTAAAGCCAGTTAAACCATCAATTAAACCCAAGGGAACTGGATCTGACATTACAGGGCAATCAAGAGAAGCTATTTGGGGGAAATCAACTGGCTATTTATCAGTAATTCATTAGCTGTTCTCAACAGGAAGTGATTAAAGATACAGACCTAGAAAGCAGAACATTCAGTTCACATTGGAAGAGAGATACAAAAAATTACTCCCAGAATACTGGTACCATCATATGTTAGTGAGTATGCTGGCTGGAGTACACTGGGAGTTGTAGATTAAAAAAAGTACAGGATTGGGAAATTTTAACTGTTCCTCTTAGTTAGCAGAGTCTGAGAAAGGAAAAAACCGCAACAGAAAAAAATGTGAAGAGAGTAGCCCAGACCTCCACACCTCGCTTCCCTTTCTACACAAATCATTTAAGGTGGAAAAAAGGTATCTCTACTTACAGTTACTGTTTGTAGTTACAGTTAGAAGGACAAAATGAGGGAAATTGGAGTTTCCAGCAAAAGGGCCTCCATGGTTGTTGTTTGGTTGGAGGTCAGAGGAAGAAGACTATGGACAAAACAAACAATGGAAGTGAGTACACAAACAGGAAGTGGAGGAGTCGGCTTATCTCCAATAACAGAGGCAGGAAAAAGAAAAAGAAATCAAATTAGGTGGCAAAGTACTGTACTATCACATGAGCTTATAAACCCTCTCCTACTAATTCCCAGTATTAACACATGCAAAATTGTTATTATCCCAAGAAAAAGTATGTTTTTCTATCTGTGCACTGAAAGATACATATCTTGAACAGGACTGTCTTCTGAGTAAACATTATAAAAGGTTCTTATCTCTGGAACTGAGCATTGTCAGATGGAAATGCACAATAGTAAGTATCTTCCTTTAATTCTTTCAGCTGATGGCAAACAAAGCAAAGCAAAACAGCCTGGGAAGACTAAGTGGTGTAAGGTGCTAATCCTGAATGGCTGTGGTGATGAAGCATTTACAGATAATTGAAAATAATTCATATAATTATAATTGAAAAAGCAATCAAATTAAAAATCAATTATGTTGTTAAGAAATGGTAATAATAACTAATGATAAATTCTAAGACAAACAAATAGAAAGTGTCTGCTTCACTGAATTTCTTGGATATCTTGAAAACAGGAGTGGGTTGGTGGGTTGGTTTGCCTGGAATAAAGAAGTGGTAAAATATTTGTTATTCTTCATTCTCTTCCTCTTTCCCTTAGGTGCCTTCCTGATTCCTTATTTTCTGACTCTGGTGTTTGCTGGGATTCCACTTTTCCTGCTGGAGACAGCCCTTGGACAGTACACCTCCATTGGTGGACTTGGTGTCTGGAAGCTAGCACCCATGTTCAAAGGTAACATGGACTCATAGCAGACAGCAAGGCAGAGATAGATGGGCATTGAACCCCACTTCCCACAAGCCATAGCCAGAGTGGCTAGTGGTGAGGGATAGTAGCAGTTGCAGTCCAATAACTTTTCGTGGGCCACCCACTCAATGGTGGTGTGGATGTAGGGATGGACATGTTGCCTACGGCTAGTTGTGTCCTCGTGGATTTGGAGATGTAGAGTCTCCTGGCATCCATTGGACTGGGATTAGCTAGAAATGTGTGCATCTGGGGTGGGTGAAATGCACAATCATGCCCATTCCAAATTGTGGTCAATAGAGATGGGCACGAAATGAACCTTTAGATCATTTTGTTATTCGTTATTCATTTCATTACCAATGAAACGAATAACGAAAACCAGAGTGAATTTAGAATGAAACGAAACAAAATGAAAAAAATGGTTCGGTTCAGTTCATTTCGTTAATGGCAGCGCCAGAGATGTCTCCTACCTGGTGCTACACAGAATGTTGGGTGCCCCTGGTGCCCCCGTTGAATGGGGTAGGTTGTGATGTGGAAGCATAGAGGGATTCCACAAATCACAGACAACTTCTGGGGTCAATTTTTGTCAATCTTACCTTTTAATGATGCTTATACTGTTTAATTTATCTGTAAAACAGTATACAGGTATAGAGGTATATGTAGAGATAGAGATAGAGATAAAGATTCACTGTTGTTGATTGAATACAGTGGACCCTCGTATAACAAATGGTTTGTATAACATAAAATCTGTACAACATAAAAAATTCTGGAGATAGGGGAAATTTGCTTAACAGAATTGTCTATGGTGCGAATTGGTACAACATAAAATGGTCGCGATTAGGGACTACTCTGTTTTCAATGCATTCCTATGGGAAATTTGTATAAAGGAAAATTTGCTTAAGAGAATTTCATTTGGAACAAATTAATTCCTTTATACAAGGTACCACTTGTACAATAATATCAGAAGCTATATTCTGTGATTGCGTGAGAAGTTGACCTAAATTGGGAAAAAGTTAGCCTACAAACAGACTAGTTCAAGCCCTTATTTCATTTCCTGTTCCTGGATACTTCAAAGAAAGGACACCTCACCACACCTTGCTGATGCTTTTCAAAGAAACAATACTAAGAACTCTATTCTTATCTTTAGCGCATCAAAGAAACTTCAAGAGGGAATATAATGAGAATTATTCAGATTTCAGAAATGGGAACAGCAGTGAGGCATAAGGTTGCCTTTTGTTTGTAGAATGATCAAAGGGGATTCACAGTTATTACGTGACTGTGGGCACCAGGTGTGAACATTGTTAGACATATATCAAACTTACCTATGGTGCTTTTAAGGATTTTTTAGTTGTGAGGGACCTTTCATGACAGCAAGAGATGGGGCAGTCCTGGCCTCTAGTGGGAGGGAGTTCCATAGTCTGAGCACAGCAGCTGAGAAGGCCCTTTCACGGGTTCCCACGAGATGTACCTGTGAGGGTGGCAGGATGGAGTTAACTAGATATGTTCAGTGACATAATGCATTAACATTTTTACGCAATATGTTTTTTAGTTCTCATCTTCTTCAAAATGCTATGTCCTCGTGGAATGTTGGCGATCAGCAGCATGATTTTTTATCCAAAGCCCTTCTAAATAGAGAAGGTTTTCTTTACGGAGATTTTTAAATAAATGGAAACATTTTTAAAATTTCCCCATTATCTATCTATCTATCTATCTATCTATCTATCTATCTATCTATCTATCTATCTATCTATCTATCTATCTATCTATCTATCTATTGATTTTTATACCACCCATCTGGCAGCAAGGCCACTCTGGGCGGTTAACAACAATTAGTGACAACAATACAGTGCAAAATAAACACAAATAATTCATACTATACAATAAAGATAAAATACAGTAATGTAATAAAACCAAAATCAAAATCATTACCAAAGTCTTTGAATGTATTAAAATTGCAAGTGCCAGTTGAGGTAAACTAACAAATAAGGGTTGGTCAACTGATGGAGACTTGTAGATCAACCTGCTCTGTAGGTTGCTGACTGAACCATTTCATCCACTGAACCATAAAAGGAAAGTTTTTATGTTCATTTTTAATAAGGCCACTCTCAATTTCCTCACACACTCTGCCCCCAAGATCCCTTGACTTGCATAAAAGGACTTAACAAAACTTGTCTGTTGGCTCAGTCTTCCTGGAAGTAAGAGATCAAGTTATAAAATGACCAGAGAGAGAGATTTAAGCACTAAGGAGCAGTATAGAAGCAGTATGCTTTGCTTTAAAACACAACTCCTATCTAGATTTTTTTTTCTGCAAGATATTCTGGAAAAGAATGCCAATGGATCAACAAAAATCCGAAGGATTCTTGATTCTCCTTTGCTGAAAGATAAATACTTGTTATAACCTCAACAATGACTTATACCTTTGTTATAACATGTCAAGGCTATAAAAAGTCTTGACAAAAACCTAATCACATTCACCAAAGCAAGGCTAGTATTTCAGGTCAATGCCACTCAGAGCTCACTTTCCTGGCACCTAGAGTTTTGAATTACAGTTCCCAGTATCCTCTGCTAGCATAGGTATTGGCCATGCCACCTGGGGAATTCTGGGAGTGTTAAACCCCCTGCCCAAGAACTTTCAGAACTCTGCCTCCATTCACTTATTCAGCAGAACCTTGGTGGCTTTGGCGTGTTGGCTTTTGTGACCCAGGATGTTTCTTGTCTCCTAGGTGTTGGCCTGGCTGCTGTGGTTCTCTCCTTCTGGCTGAACATCTACTACATCGTCATTATTGCCTGGGCACTGTACTACCTTTTCAACTCTTTCACTGCGGTGAGTCCTTGTTATCCCTTTTCATGGTGTCACAGGTTTGGCTAGGAAATTGCATAGTTTTATGACTGTTTATGCCCCATGGTGCAGTGGATAAATGCCTGCACTGCAGGTAAAACTGTGCTCACGACCTGGAGTTGAATCCCAGCTCTCAGGCTCATGGTTGACTCAGCCTTCCATCCTTCCAAGGTCAGTAAAATGAGTACACAGACTTTGGGGGGCAATGTGTAGCCTGCATACTGTAATTAAAACTGTAAACCGCCCAGAGACTACTTGAAGTGGTATGGGGCGGTATATAAGCAGAACACTTTGCTGTTTCCAACACAGGCATGTCTAAAGGTATTTTTCCAACACCACCATGTCTAAAAGCAGCTGCACAGGGTAAGGTGTGTGTGTGTATGTAGAGCATTGGTCAATTCCTCCAACAGCTCCAGGCCCTGTTGCAGAATCTGCTGGCTGTAGCCATTGCCTCCTTCAGCAGAGTCAACCCTGATTCAGAGATGAAAACAGGGAGGTAGAGTGATGGTGTGACTTACACGTCCTCTGCTTCAAACGACAGCTTCAAGGGCACAGTCCTTTGTCAGAGGTGGTCCAGTGGGTTGATCCTGGCCAGCTGCAGCAGCTACTTTTCCATGCTTTCTTGCAGAATTCACATAAGGCTAGATTTATGTCAAGATCTGACATATTTTTATATGAAAACCTGCAAGCATCATTCCCAGATTTTGGTCAGCTGGCTTTTCAAAAAGTAGCTGGAACAATTGCCCAACAGATCTACCACGTTGTGCCATTAAAGCATTAGTTTGCTGCATTCAGTACAGTGCATCAGGAGAGCAGAATTTTTGTGTGTGTGTGAACCATGAATGATGCTGAGAAGGAGACAGAAGTTATTGTGTGTATCAGAGGTTTGGCCCCATCTGGTGGGAAGGGGGTGCCAACATTCTCCGTAGGTGTTTAGGACATTCAAACTGAACTTTAACTAAGCAATGTCGGTTCTTGGGACAAGCAGCACTGTCTCTGTTCAGCCAAGAAAAAGGAAGTGTGGCTTTCTGCCAGATGGGCGATATATAAAATTGAATGAATGAAAAGAGACCTTTGGGTAGTGGGCGGCATATAAATTGTATAAATAAATATAAATTGTATAAATAAAATAAGAACTGAATGAATGAATGAATGAATGAATGAATAAGAGTAGAATGTGGTGCATCTCAAAATATAAAAATTAAGGATGTTTTATCTTTTCAAAATAAAGCAAATGAATTGGGGTAGGAGAGTGCTTCCCAGTCTTGCATCTCTAGACGTTCTTGGATGACAGCTCCCAGAAATCCTGGCCAGCAGAAGATCTGGCATCAAGGTTGTGAATCAGTGGGTTAGGACGTGTTGTTTATTTTCTGAACATTCACCAGCAGATTCACTTTTAGATCATGGCAACTGGGAGATTTCAATGCCCAGGGAGAAAGTCCCCCCCCTTGCCATGCTCTAGTTACTGAATACAGTGTGTGTACATTGATCCCTAACTACAGGGTTCACCCTTTCCCTCTTACTTACTTACTTACTTACTTACTTACTTACTTACTTACTTACTTACTTACTTACTTACTTACTTACTTACTTACTTACTTACTTGATTTAAGTACTACCCATCTAGCCTGGGGACCACTTTTATGTATTCCACTGAGTCGAATTCCAAGTGCCCTTGGAGTCATCCATGGTCAAAGACACAGGGACCATCTCTCAAAGCCACTGTGGAACTCCCTGCCACAGAAGGTGGTGATGGCATCTAGCCTGGGTGCCTTCAAAAGGGGATTGGACACATTCCTGCAGGAAAAGTCCATCACAGGTTACAAACCATAAGGGAGATGTATAATCTTCAGGCTTAAACCGGGGTATTTCAAGGACCAGATGCAGGGGAGTGGTATCAGGAGACAGATATCTAGTCTCATGTGCTCCTGGACGCATCTGGTGGGGTTACTGTGAGATACAGGAAGCTGGACTAGATGGGCCTTTGGCCTGATCCAGCATGGCACTTATTATGCTCTTATGTTCTTATGAACATTAACGGGCATGATGTCTAGTGTATCCTTTCCTGAAGTGGGTGGAGGCAGGATGACAACGAAACCCCAACTGTCCCTCTGTCTATAATTCATTCCCTTCTCCTGCCGGACTATTGTTACCGCTTTAAGGGCTCCTTTGAGCTAACGCTCTAAGCAATCAATACGCCTTGAAAGCATCTGTGTCTATTGTGCCCAGGAGGTTCAATGTCATTTAGACAGGCGCGCAGGTGCTGGGAGGCTGGAAATGTGCGGTGCTTCAGCCCATTGCTGTTTGTTTTTGTTTGACTCTGTTCTCAAGCATCTTGCCAAAATATTTCTATTGTTTAGCCACTTCCAAAACATATGTCAATAGTCCCAAGAGTTGCCCCAGACACCGGCAACTTTGATTGAAGTTGCTTTTTGAAAAGGCACACAATGCAGGCATTTGTATAAAGGCCACACTGTTGTTGTGACTCAGGAAGATTCCCCTGCAGAGCTTCCATCCAGAGCTTCGTCCTTGAGCAACTGTATCTCTAAAATGGAACAACAGAAGTTTCTCTTTCATGAGACTCTCCCGGAGCTTTTCTGTCTACCTATTTATTGTTTTCTTATTCACCGCTTGTGTTTGCGTAAGGTGTCGTCATTTTACTCTGTGGCAACAAACACAACAAAGTTGGTCTCCAGGTTTTACTTGGTGTAAGATCGGGTGGACACTCACGCAACTCACTGCATGTAGTTTCCAAGATCTGCGTTCTGCAAAAGCCTCCGCTAATTGAAATGTGACAATCGTTGAGGAGCCACAAGGCTCTTAGATGTTTTCCCGTGAAGCACAGTTGCTGATGCAACTTATCTGGAAGCTGACTGGGAAGGGGAAGAGAGTGGACTGTGTTTCAGCATGCTGCAGACCTTTGCTTGTGGAATTGATCCACAAAGACTCGTTCCCCATAAAGACCTGCTGCTCCCAAACTTTGGAACTCTCTCCCACAGGAGGTTAAGCGGCCCGATCTTTGGAATCCATCTGCAAGTAGGCAAAGGACCTTCTGCAAGTCCTTCTGCAAGTAGGCAGGCTTTCCCTGAGTGACTGGCTGCCCAAGTGGCTTTATTTTTTAATGGTTTGCTGTACCTTACTGCTTTGAATGGGCTTTGGTGTTGCTTATGTTGTTTGTATGGTAGTGGATAATTTTTAGTGTTTGTACAGTCGCTGTTGTTTCCTTTAATTTTGCCTTTAAATTATATAAGGTGCCTTAGGTCCTTTGAAGGAGAAGAAAGGCAGGGTAAAGATATTTTAGAAGGAAGGAAGGCAGGCAGGCAGGCAGGCAGGCAGGCAGGCAACACACAAAAAATCTACAGCACCATCTTAGAGCTATTTGCAAGCCCATCACTTGAACCAGTTGCACGGATATCTTCTTGATCTTCTACCACACTAAGCAGTCAAAGAAAATGAAATCATTTTGCTTTGCTTTGGATCAAATACTGCCATCCGATCCATTCCATAAAGGGATCCAAAGGTGACTCTTTCAGGTTGGATTGTCTCCCTGCTCAAAACCATTCCCTCCCTAATGCTGCCTTTTTCCTTGCAAGGCAACCTGTCTCCTCTTTTTTTTTTTTAAGGTAAAAGGCTACAACCTGTGTATGGAGAAGCATGGAACATTATTATTAATTTATTACAGCTTCCAGAATATTCCAGCCTGCAAGGCTGGTGCATTCTTAGGCCTTTAGTCCAACACAGGAACTTTTCTGGCCTTGAGCGGAGATATTAAACAAAACACAATCAAAATAGTTGGAGGGTAAAAGGACATGCATTCCCTGTGCTGCTGCCTTCTCCCACTTAAAATCTGCAACTACTACTGGAGGCTACTTTAGGTTATTTAAAACTATTAAGGGGTTGTCCATATCTTCTATCAAAAGACCAACCTATCCTTTTATAAAGGAAAGCATGTTTATTTTGGGATAAAATACCATAGAAGCTCAGAACATCTCAAACAATGGCTAAGTTAATCACGACTGTTCCTTCCTGCAGAACTGTCCTGCATGTAATTGCAAATTGTTTTGTTTAGATACCTGAAAAGTGAGAGGAAGTCAGACAAATTCAATGGAATTTCCTTTTGAATAGGCATGCATAGAATCTCACTGTAAAGTAAGTTTGTGGTGTTTTTTTAAAGCTGCAAGCCTTTAAACATTGCATCAGGAGCTGTAGGTATGTGAGTTTTTGGAAGGAGAATGGAGTAGCCAGAAATGTTCCCACATACCTTCACCGGTTTGAGAAATAGAAATGCAATGTAGGATGTGGATCTGTTACTTTTAAGTCCTTTTCTCCTTGCCTCCCAGGACCTGCCATGGCAGAGCTGTGGAAATGCCTGGAACACGGACAGATGCTTCTCAAACTATTCCCTGAATGACACCACTAACCTGACCAGCGCTGTGACCGAGTTCTGGGAGTACGTCTCCAGCCTAAGTCAGGTTTATCTATCATTGGGGTCATCTCATCATCAATAAAGAAGCCGGGACAAGTGGGAAGGATGTCTGTCTGTCTGTCTGTCTGATGGATGGATGGATGGATGGATGGAAGGAAGGAAGGAAGGAAGGAAGAAAGATGGATGGATGGATGGATGGACGGATGGACAGATGGATGGACAGATGGACGGAGAAGAGGGTAGCAGAACCATCTCAATTACCCTCTGTAACATGGATTATGTCATTCATATTGAAACATTTTTTCTTGTATAGGGCAGATGAGACAGGATCCAATGGCTGAAATGAAGCACTCTTTCAAAACAAATAAAATACCGTAGTAGATCATATCTGCTTTAGATCGGTGTGTTTTCTGTTTTTCTCTGGTTTGGGTGACATCTGTAACTCCATGCTCTGCATATTAACATCTAGCACAGGGGTGGAGCGTCGATTGAGGCCCACACACCACGTAAAGAGACATTCAAGGCAGACACCTTACAAGCCCCTTCCGATGCTTGTGGCTTGGAAACCTTCTGCTTTGAATGTCAGGATCCAGAATTCCCCAGCCAGTGGGGAAGAATGCAAAATGCAGCACAAAAGCAAAACCAGCAGTGAGCTGAAAGAGTGATAGAATCCATAAGCAGTAAAGACATGTTCTTAAAATGCCCAAGATAATAGAAAGGTCTTCACACATGGAAAAGGCCATCGCATGGGGACTCAGCAAACTTCTCTGAGAAGGGCATTCCACAGATGTGATGACCAGCCATCTCTCTTAGAATCCCTTATTTCACCTCACTGGGTAGCACCTTCTGGAGGAAAAGACCACACCGGGGCCTAGGAGCAGAGCAGAACCTTTTGTTGCCATTATTTAGACTTAAAAAGTAACTTTCCAAATGCTAGTTATGTGACTTGCTATCTCAAAAGGGGCAGAGGGCACGAAGAGGTTGGCACTGAAAGGGGCAAAGTAGGCAGTATCTCCCTGGATCCTCAAAATTTAGGCCCAAATCTGCATAACCTCAACTAGAATGGGAGGGATTCAGTGACAATTCCTGTATTGTGGAATGAGAGTGACTGGGCTCTGGTAACATTCCATCAGTGGGTCCAGTCAATCAACGATATTATTCTCCCATTGCCTTTGTCACCAGCTGCCTGTTCTCCTAGTCTTTCCCCTAATTCCCCCTACCACCTGCTTGATTGCCCAGCAGAGAACCAGTGAGCAAATGGACATGGGAAATAAAAATACAGTCCTCCCACGACTGCTTGTTGGCTCGCATTCTAAAATCTTGACACTTGTCTTACCGCCAGATCACAGCACTGCAGGAAAAGTGGTCTCATTTCTTACTACTGATGAACAAATGCAAAGCCTTCCTCCATTTGGGCCTACTCTGAATTTGCTCATAAATATCCACCTGCCAAATTGGTGCTAATCTGTAGGAACAGGGACTTGAACTGTGGAATGTGCTGTCAAGTCAGACTAAAGTTGTACCAGTGACTCAACTTGGACCCAACTTGGTTGTTGTTTTTCCCCAACAACTTGACTCAACTTGTGACTTGGAACCCACCCACCCTTCCCTTCCTTCAGGGAGGAGGAAACTTGTTTTTAACAGAGACTCAGGCTTGGGTCTTGGGACTCCAGGACTTGGTACTCAGACTCAGACTAGTGACTCAGACCCAAAGACTTGCTAAAATCCCTGCTAATCTGGGTACACTTTTATCCTTCCTTCCTTCCTTCCTTCCTTCCTTCCTTCCTTCCTTCCTTCCTTCCTTCCTTCCTTCCTTCCTTCCTTCCTTCCTTCCTTCCTTCCTTCCTTCTGGGCAGTGGATGTGGTCTCCTTACCCTTGTCCAAGTGTTATTTCTTCTCTGTGCCTTGCTTCTTGCTAAAATCCCTGCTAATCTTGGTACACTTTTATCCTTCCTTCCTTCCTTCCTTCCTTCCTTCCTTCCTTCCTTCCTTCCTTCCTTCCTTCCTTCCTTCCTTCCTTCCTTCCTTCCTTCTGGGCAGTGGATTTGGTCTTCTTACCCATGTCCAAGTGTTATTTCTTCTCCGTGCCTTGCTTCTTGGCATGTCATAAAGGGCATTGGGTCAATGGAGGTTCTATTAATTTAGTCTAATGTTCTGATTTCTTTCTCAAACCCTTGCAGGAGAAACATGCATGAGATCTCTGGAGGCTTGGGAGAACCAGGCAGTGTCCGTTGGCCATTGGCTGGCACACTTGCGTTAGCCTGGATTCTGGTGTATTTTTCCATTTGGAAAGGTGTCGAATGGACTGGGAAGGTATTTTCTGTTGTGTGCTCCAATACAGCTTTGATGCATGGATTCCTTTTTGTTGAAATGTTCAGTGAACAGGGGGGTTGAAATCCTGTTGTAAGTTGCACAAAGAGGTCCATTGAATCAGTGGAGACTTAGTCAGTCAATTCCTTTGTAAGTTCCATTGATCCAAATGGGCCTGCTCTATTTGCAGCTTACTTTAGTGTAGTAAGTTGCAATTATAGAAAGTCCATTAGAATTATTGGAACTCCTAGAGGAATTTGCTCACCAAATTTCTGCTGATTACTGGTGAGCAAAACAAGATTTCAGACTGTTTTGCTCAACACCTGTATCTAAAGTTTGCTCTGTGTGGTGTCCAACTTTTATCCAATTATTTACATTGTTCCTGCTTTCAAAATCACTCAACTGAACATGACCAAACTGATGGTTTCTAAGTCATGCTGGCATGCTGGCCTTTTAAAAACTGCTTCATGACACACATTCGGATTGTCTGGGACATTTTAAAGCCCCAACACCATGGCTTCACTTATTGGTACTCTCAAACAGATCTGAAATTATTTTTAAAACTTGAAATTTTATGTCCAGTTTTGATGATGAGATTCAAAATTCACCGTTCATATTCCTGAAACAGAGTTTGCCATTTCAATGTAAGTTCTTGTGTTTTGTTTGAAAAAGCATTAATATGGAACTTTGTAGATTCCATTTAAAAGCTCCTTTCAGGTACTACTAGATGCTAACTGCTGCTGTATGTCTAATACCAAATGCTGCTACATACTGACAGCTACATGTCAACTACCATCAACCGAGGACTGCTGATGTGTATGAACTCTGAGAGATGTTCAGCTATTGGCTGCTACATGTTAGAGATTGAGTGTTACTGTATGTCAGACATTGCCAACTGTTGACCAGCTGCTGCATGTTACCTTTCATGAATGGTCACATTTTAACTGGGGTATAGTGAATACTAACAACCTGTAGTTGCTGCTATATAGATATTAGCAATAGATACCATCCAATAATGCCAGCTATTCTCAAACACAGATGTCAGATGCTGTCAGAAAAAGTTAGGTGTCACTAGCTGTTACTGAATTATTAGCTATCAGATGCTGAATGTTAGCATTAATCAGATATTTATATAACCATAAAATATTTATTAGAATAATCATAATGACACATGTTGAGATATATTTTGGGGCAAATGCAGTTTTACCCTTACCAACAATTCTGAAATCTGTCTGTGTGTCCTGTAGGTTGTGTACTTCTCAGCAACATACCCTTACTTCATGCTATTTATCCTGTTCTTTCGTGGAGTCACCTTGCCAGGAGCCAAGGAGGGAATCCTCTTCTATATCACACCGGATTTTAGCAAGCTCTCCCAATCTGAGGTCTGTGCGCTCACATAATCCCCGTGGAACTAATTAGTGCAGCCTGCAACAAAAACCAGCCAGTTGTCCCAGCATGTTTTGAAACCCCATATAAAAATCAGAAATGAATTAATTAAATACTGTAAATGTTTCTGAAAGGATGGTTACCAAATGCCCTGGTTTGTCGTTTAGGGTTCTTTCTTCTATCAGGTAAAGTTATTATATAATCGCTGTTTCCTCTAGAGTTTGGAACAGTTATCTTTTTCGGAAGCCACTGGGATTCAGGGATGTGTGACCTTTAGAAATTAACTTCTTGCTCGGTGTCCTGCTTCTTACTGTCAAGCGCTGTGAGGTTTTAACTAGCTCCCTTGGCTGCAAAAGCAGCCAGCAATAAAAGGGGGTTGTGGGTATTTCCAGCAGATGGGTGGATATAACACCTCTGCTAGTCTGGAAGCTCAGTCGACTTTAAACAACCAACCTTGTTTTAACATATAAGGCTCCCAGATTTGGGCAGTTTCTTCACGTCCTACCTTGTTCCGCGATTACGTTTGTACCGTGACAGCATTGTTTGTGGTCACATGGTTTTGTCCCTGTTCAGTCCCTGTTTCCGTTTACTCATGGGCGTGATTACTTGTCTCGTGACAACTGTTACTTCATGGTCTTGTTCCGTGACAAACTCTGAATTTGTCTTGCTTTCTTAACCCTTCTTTTAATATTGTAAATAAAACTTTTTCGATATTTCGATTTACTGGTCTTCCGGGATTTACTCGTCAATGCTACAGAATTTTCAGTACTTTATTGAATAAAGATTTGCACTGCATGGTGTTTCCCATAGGGAAACTAAAGTTGAATGCTGCTTCAGCCGCTGACCACTAGGTGGACACTGGTTGTTGCGTGACAGTTGTTACCACATAGTTCCTTGTCTTGGAACAGGAACCGGGAACTAACAGTGACAAGAGAATTTCCCAGCCCAGGGGCAGGTACGGCTTGTCATGCTCTGTTCCCGGTTCCGGGGGCGTGGCCAAGGCAACTTTTTGCTGTCACTCTATGGACGTGAATTAAGTGTTTTTTTTTACTGGTCCCAAGCGGAACAGCAAGGAGGGACGAACGGGACGTGAACTAACTGCCTTGGTGGCCAAGTTGTCGCTAAAGTGAGGCACTGAGGTCTCCTTACTTCACTTTTAAACTCCTTAAAACTGTCTCACTTCACTTTAAAACTCCTTAAAACTTAGTCAACTGGCCTCCATCTTCTACCTGCTCCTGGAACATTTCTGTCACCAGACCTTGGATTTTAATTTCATTTATGCATTTATATAAAATATTTTTACCTTGGATCCTTTTTCTCTTAAAAACAACCCAAGACAACTAACAAAGCAATTTTTTAAAGAAAAGATCAGTATAAAAGCTAAAAAAAATTACAGTATTAAAAGTGGAACCACAAACACATTAAAAAACCAAGAAAAATAAAACCGTGAGTCACAAAAAAAGAAACCCTGCCTGAAGAGAAAAGTTGTCTGCTTGCGGAAGGACTGCAAAGATGAGTCCAGGCTGGCCTCCCATGGGAGGGAGTTCCTGAGTCTGGGAGCAGCTACAGAGAAGGCCTTCTTCTGTGTCCCCACCAAATGCACACGGGAAGGTGGAGGGACTAAGAGAAAGGCTTCCACTGACGATCTTAACACGCACCCAGGCTCATAATGGGAGACACGGTCCTTGAGTTAGCTTCAGGCTGTGCCATTGAGGGCTTTCCAGGTTAAAACTGGCACCTTAAATTGTGTCCAGAAATGGATGGAGAACCCTTGGAGCTGCTGTGAGAGGTGGCTTATGGGATCCCTGATCCAGATTTTCAATTAAATGGCCTATGCTTTTTTTTTTTTTTTGCTAGCCTACAGTTGTGTATGTCCAAATGACTAAACAACATGGGCTGGGTTTTTTCTTCTTCTTTTTAACAATAAGGGGTCAAGGCTGTTCTTTACAGCCAGGGAAGCTCCAGAGACATGAGGAGAACATTAACGCTGGTCACATTGTATGCGTTTCATCTGATACAACTTGAAAGCAGGAGTAAGTGTAGCTCCCCTGCGAATTTTGGGCTACAATCCCCAAGCAATCCCACCACTGGCTATGCTGGGTAGGGCTGATGGGAAGGGTGGTCTTGCATTTAGTCCACCATTGCCTTTGCAAAGCTACCTAACCCCAGCTCTTCTTGCCCTCCACTAAGCCTTAAGAGAGGCATTTCAAAGGAGAAAACTAAACAGAAGATGAAGCTGGAAACAGAGATAACTTGACCACCTGTGGCCCCCAAGAGGTCTGCATAGAGATGCCACAAAGGCGTGATTAGTCTCCCTGCCTGCCTTAAAGACTATATTGGAGCAATGTTCCTGTGGGAAAGTTGGGTGGTTAACAAGTAGAAAAATAAAATAAAATAAAATAAATCTAATTAAGGGTCCCGAAATCAGCATCATTTACTATCTCTTGCAAAAAAAAAAACAAAACAAAAACGAAAGTTATATCAGATAGATGCATTGGAAGATCAGATGGGCACATGAGATGATGCTGGCTATGTTTGTTATTGTTGTTGTTTATGTAAAGAGGCCAAGGCAGTCTCTAAACGCATGGTTGTCTTGAGTTCTCAGATGATGGTTCGGATATACACTTTCAGTCCGTCTTCTTCCATTGTAGGTCTGGATGGATGCAGCCACGCAGATCTTCTTCTCCTACGGTCTAGGCCTGGGATCTCTGATTGCCTTGGGAAGCTACAACACTTTTCACAACAACGTCTACAGGTCTGTTACGTAGAACTGTTGGCTAGGGTGGCTAAGAATGCTGGGGGATGTAGTCCAACACTTGTACATGGGGGGATTGGAATGCTCATGAGGCCAATGCTTTTAAGGTGCTTCTGTTCCTAAGAAATATGCCCTGTTTCAGATTCAATTTTTTTTTAAATTTTAAAAATTGTGTTGGGATTCGAATGGTCCCGGAGCTTTACTTTAGCTACAGAGTTTTCATTCCATTAGCAATAGTGAATCTCAAGGCCACATTCTTGGGGTATAACAATTTCCCTCATCTTTCATTGTTCTTAAACAGAAGTTGTGAGCCAGAGGAAATGTGAGTGAGAAGTATTTGCATTGGGGAACTTAATTCCTAGATTTCTACTGGCTAAGACAACATGGTAACTGTGTGTTTCTGGGAGATGCAATCCAAAAAACAAATGTCTTCTGATCATCGAACCAGAGAACGACAGAAAAAGCAATATAGGAATAGCAATAGAGACACTCTACTCTACTACGTACCGGTAAATGACTATTCATAATCAAGAGAGTATTTTGCAAAAACATTTGTTCTATTCATGCTTCATTTAGGTGCAGATGATTCGCCAAACAAAGGGAGAAGGGTGCCATAGAAAAAAACTGCCTGTTATATTGATTGAATCTAGATCCTCCTCTCTTCTCTCCTCTCCCCCTTCTTCTTCATCATCATCATCATTATCACCATTATGCAATATTTTTGCCTAATTCACAAAAGCTGTCTAACAGTTCCGGTTTGACACTGTGCTGTTTTTTCTGTGCTGCTTATAACTCCTGATTTCTCTTCTTTCTCCATGGCACAATCTTTCTCTTATTAAGTGCCTTCCTTGGGGCCACTGAGCATCAAATGTTGCTTTTGAAATAGATTTCTTGCTTCTGTCCATTTACTCATGTTATAAGAGAGATCCCAGGAGAAGACTGAAGAGGCTTTAAGCATTCACAAGGAAAACCTCTTAAACTCTTCCCTGTTCTCAGTCCATTAAATGGAACCCAGGACTTGGCTTACCCACCTGGAGCCGAACGTAAGACTTTCCATCCAACCATGGAGAAGAAATAGGAACATTTGGATCCAACTTTTTTCTTTTCTTTTCTTTTCTTTCTTTCTTTCCCCCAAAATCTTCTCTGTGAAAGCTCACCATGCTTTTTCATTCATTTCTCTCACTGGCATAACGACTTCTCTCCAAGTTCACAACCCTGCAAAGTATTTTAAGCAATAGTATCAGTGTATTGGTGGTGGCAGGGGAGGGGGGATCCATCCCACATACAGCATATTTCTGATTTTCTATTCATTCAATAAATTATTTAATCTACATTTCCAGCAGACATAAGGGACTGGAGCAACTAGCTTGACGGATGGTGTTTGATTTGGTGAATGGTTGAATCAGAGCGTCTCAGTAGCAGGGCTTTTGGAATTCCTTTCCCAGTAAGAATCCTCAGGCTTCCTATTGGTCTTCTTTTGTGTAATGAGATACCTAAGCAGGCAAGAGCTTGACAAAATAAAACAATCTTCACCGAACAGTGAAAGAAAGCCAAAGCAAGGGTTGTCCAACATCACAAGAAAAAGACCTCCTTCAAGTTGGTGCAACTACTATCAGCCGTGATGCTATCCAAGGTGCTGATCCTATTTTACACTACAGCAGTGGTTCCTGACCCGACCTGCCTAATGCTCCGTCCCTTTAATACAGTTCCTCGTGTTGTGGTGACCCCCTTGCCCTGCTTGGAAGAGGCTACAAGCCCCCTTTGGCAGGCCACTGCCAAGGGTGCCATAGAGAACTTCCCTCTACAGTCTACAGGCACACTCAGCAAATTGCAGCCTCCGGTGCCATTGACTGACATCCCCTCCAACCTATCAAGCTGTAACTCACTCTGCTCCCTTCCTCCCCCTCTTCCCCCAGACCCAAGCCGTTTCTGCCTTTTTCTTCACTGGCTCATGGCGACCCCTAGGAAATGGTCGTTCAACCCCCAAAGGGGTCCCAACCCCCAGGTTGTGAACCACTGCACTACAGTGTCTTCTATAGCTTTGATGAAGTTCCATCCTGGCAAGATGGAAGTCCTCAGCCCTAAGTCCTCAGAAGAAAAAAAAACTGGCAACGCATGCAGGTGCTTTAAGACAGGGGTCAACAGGGTGCCCTAGAATCAGATGAGTGCCCACTAGTGCATTTGCTGCGGCATTCTGGACCCACAACAGCTACCAAGGACTTTTCAAATGTTAGCCCATGTGATGCACACAACTGCAGCCTTATCTTAATTAAGCCTTAGAGGGCGACACCAACCCTTCTGCCCCAGGCTGAAAGAAAAAGAGAACAATAGAAGCTAATAGAACCTGTTTTTTTTTTTTTTTTTTTAGTTCAGAAGCAAATAGTCTCAAATAGCGTTAGAGAGGAAAGTGGGCAGAGAAATAGTTTGCCTTCATCTTCTTATTTTCTCTCCTAACATTAAAACTTGGGATAACCCAATTACACTAATTGGCATTGGATTCTAAAGAGAGAAAAGACAGTACTTCTTCACACCAATTGACTTATGGAATTAGCTGCCACTGGCTTTAGATTAGACAAATTCATAGAGACTAAATCTGTTAATGAGTAGAAATGGAGTGGGGATGAGAAAGGAAGGTATTCTTTGGTCCTCATTTATAAATGAACTAACCTGATTTGTGCTTCTCAGACCAACATATGGATCAGAATATACGTCTCCTTTAGTTTCTGCCTTTCTTGGGGTTTTATGATCCAATTCACATCTCAACAAAATGAACAAAATGCATATGGAGCAATTTAGGTGAAATGTGAATGAAATGCATCCTTACAAAATTGTGGTTGTGGGAACTCTGTTCAAAAATAATGCTACTTTTTGCCAGTTTGTATGTGCAAATTCTGGGATGGAATAGCCTTTTTTGAATAAGTACATATAACGCTGAAATGGCCTAGATTTAAATCAGTCCATCCATCCATATTCATTCTTATTTAACTCTGACATGCAGTAGAAGGTCAGGAATTCACAGAGGAAATTAGCTTCAAGTTCCCCAGTTTAATCCATCCCTTTTTCTGATAAACTGGCAGCTACTGTCTGAATAACTGAGACATTAGGAGGAGAGACAAAAGGTGTCTTTACTTAAATTGAACCGATCAAATAGCAAATTGACAAACACTACTACTTTCAGCAAAAGACATCAACAGATTCCAGAGAGGGAAAAGGCAGGATTCTCTTTGGATTCACAGACAGGGAAGGAACAACTCGTTAGTGCTGGATAGATTGGCAGTCATCCCAGCCCAGGAAGGTCTCTCCCAGCCAAGTCTACTAAAGGCAACATGCAAAGTTGTAAAAATTTCAACATAAATCCCAGTCCTCAAAGGGAAATACTGGATTCTGGAGAGAAATAATAAAGAAGACTTACTGAGAACATCCACCAGATCAAGTTAAAAGTTTGTCTTGGGGGCAGGTAAAGTGGATCTCTCTTTATGTGATTGGATGATAGCCCTTATCAGCCTTACCACATGTAGGGTCAGCTCTCATTTTTCCAGGTAGGATTAAGAAAGAATCTTGCCTGAAACTGACAAAAGCTGCTGCCAGTTAGAGTTGATCATTTTGGACTAGATGGACCAAAGTTCTGATCTGATGCAAGCCAGTTATGCTTTGTTCCTGACATCTGATGGGGTGGTCTTTCCCCACTGCTAGTTGATCTAACATGGTCATCTGGTTTCAGAAAATGGCTGACCATGTTTGCAGGTCTCTCAAAGACCAATGACTGGCTGCAAGTCGACATAAAACAGCAGGGCTTTTTATAGTCTTCTTATTTTAAAAAGCGTATGGAGGAAAACATTCACAACATGATGTATGGACCCCCATATGAATACTAGCCAGACCTGACCTCATCTTCATCATTATTTCCTGAATGCTCACCTTTTCTCCTACTGGGTTCTTATGTTATGGCAGACTGAAATATAAGAGACATCCTCCTTCACTGCATTTCTGAATTTCTATCTCAGGCATTCAGTCTCCATATTCTGACATTGTCTGAAAAAAACTTGGAGGGACTCAGGAAGAATGATATTTGAGAAAGGCACCCAGCCCCTAGCATCCCCTCCATGGAGGATTGTGAATGATTGATTGCCCCTCTCTTGTCTTTTAGGAAGGTGTCCAAACAAAGATATTTTTGTTCCAATGTGCCTTTAATCTGCCATCTATGCTGATATCTTTTCCACGTGACCTGGTTGTTTTATGTATCTCTCATGTTACTGTTGCTGATATATTGTACTGTATTTGATTTCATCTCATTACATTTAATGGGCTGGATCCAAGGAAGAGAGAAAGAACGCTGTTTTTAAGCAGCCTCATGGAGCAGTGGTGAAACTGCAGTGCTGCAGTGGAGACTCTGCTCATGACCTGAGTTTGATCCTGAGCTCAGGTTGCTAGCTCAAGGTTGATTCAGCTTTCCATTCTTCCCAAGTTGGTCATTGGAGCATCTAGCTTCGGGGGCAGGGGGAAACAGCGCATATGTCGTTTGCATAATTAAATTGTAATCTGTCCAGAGACAGCCTTAATCACTATGGCACAGTATGTAAGCAGCATGCTTTGGTTTGGTTTGGTTTTGGAGCACAGGTTTCTTGGGTTGCCACTCACCTATTACAGCTTCCTGCATTTCCAGAAAGCTTCTCTTTTGGATTGATAGCCTCACAGGAATGTTATGAGATGGGGTCCATAGGGTTACAGGTAGAGAATGAAAGTGGAAAGATTTGGCAGGTCTATCTCACTTGAGCAGTGGTGTTTCTTTACTTGCCCTAGTGAGGGATGTAAATCTTCACTTCTCTTGTCCTCACACATGTGCACAAGAAGATGCAAAGTTATTCCCTTTGCTCTGGGAAAGACAAAGGGTTTCGCAAGGCTCTCAATAGGAAAAGAAGATGAAAACCATGATCACAGATCAAGTGAAACTGCATGAATAGTGCAAGAATGTGAATAATGCTTCAAAACAAGTGACACCAATTATGCAAAATCATGCAAAATGGTGATGGGTTCTCCTTTGTTGCATGGATCTAAGGATGACAAATACTGTATCAGAGTTGTTGCTTGGATTTTTTTAACCCGTGCATTGCTCACTGTGCATGCGTTTTGTTTTCCTCGCAAGGGAACAATATTACTTTTGTTCAGAAGCAATTTGGGGTAAACAACAAACTCCTTGATACATTTTTAAAAGGCTATTGTCATTGTTGTTGTGAGTTTTTCAGGCTGTGTGGCCGTGTTCTGGAAGTTTTTCTTCCGGACGTTTCGCCAGATTCTGTGGCTGGCATCTTCAGAGGGCAAGGAGCTCAGAGAACAATGAGTTTCCTCTGTGCTCTGGGGTATAGAGTGAGTGAGACTGGGGTTCTTAAAGTTGTGCGAAAGAGGAAGCTTGTCCTATTCAGGACAATAGATGTCAGTCATTGTATTGTGATGGAGGGATTAAGAAGTTTCAATGTAATCAGGGTAGCAACAGTCCTAATATGCAGTTGATGGGTGTCATTAGTTGTTCTGTTGTGTGAACTGATCACCTTTGCTTGTGGCTGGATTGGAATCATTGAGCTTTGATGTTTTTGCACTCTGCAGTTTTTAGTACTGGAAGCCAGGCTTTGTTGCTTTTTAGACTTTCTTCTTTTTGTTGAAACTGTGCTTATGTTTGTAGATTTCAATGGCTTCCCTGTGAAGTCTGACATAGTGATTGGTTGTCCAGTACCTCTGTGTCCTGGAAGAGGATTTCATGTCCAGTTTGTTTCAGGGTGTGTCCAGCTACTGCTGATTTTTCAGGTTGTTTTAGCCTTGTATGCCAAATAATGACATGCAGGTTGCCTTCAATCAATAAATCAATCAATTAAAGCATTCTTCTTTTTCCAGAGACTCTATCATTGTTTGCGGCATAAATTCCAGTACAAGCATATTTGCAGGTTTTGTCATTTTCTCCATTGTTGGCTTCATGGCTCACATCACCAAGAAGCCCATAGCTGAGCTGGCATCTTCAGGTATGGTCTCTTCCATGCAGATATGTTTTGAATTGGTGCTCGATGGCTTCCATGCAATGAAACAATATCCCAAGACATGGTGAGAAAGGAGAAAGCTTTTAATCACTAAGACAACCGCCACCGCCACCCCTGTGCCGATGTGCCAAGCATACTGGCTAGCTTAGTCCTCAATCTCAGTCCAACAGGACTATCAGCAAATCTCTGCCAGTAATTGTGTGCCTGGGTCCACAGTGCACTTTCAGAAGTGACTATAACATTGTCTGCACAGCTGTTTTAATGTACAAGGGTCCGTGGAAGATCCAAAAATAAAACAGAACTGGTCATTTAAATCAGTATTAATCCCCTTTTGTTAAACTCTCCCCCAAGTCTCTGGATTTCTTGCACCAATTTAGGATTTAGTTGATATCTATGCACTATTTATTTATGTATTTATGTATTTATGTATTACATTTTTATCCTGCCCAGCTGGCCGAAGGCCACTCTGGGCAGCTAACAATCCAACAAAACCAGCAATGAAACCAAGGCACCGCAAATGCAAACAACTAAAAGCAAACAAAAACAAAAACAAAAACTGGCCAATTAACATCACGCAGGCCTCCCCAAACACATTAACATTATTAAAATTATTCTGAAACATTAAAAAAAACAATATATCACTACATTAGGATTCTACCTCACCGATTTGCTGCCTGGACAGTCCACTTGAAGTGAAATCTGTTTTGCAGGCTTGTGTGAGGACAGAGCCATGGATCATGGGCTGGGATGGAGGGATGGTGATACCTTGCACCCCAAATTGATGGGACTAGCTCCACCCAGCCACCAGCCATCACTAGTGAGAGCTGACCTACATGATATACAGTACTCTGTGGCCCTCAAGTTACCCTGCTGCCTAGCAGTAGTAGAACACGCGGTCTCTTACCAGTGTTGAAATATGCTTTGGCTGCCACCCTGATCAAATTACAGTGGTACCTTGTATAAAGGAATTAATTCGTTCCAAATGAAATTATGTTAAGCAAATTTTCCTTTATACAATTTCCCATAGGAATGCATTGAAAGCAGAGTAATCCCATTTTTATGTTGTACGGATTTTCCCCATTGGCGATTATGTTAAGCAAATTTCCCCTATCTCCGGAATTTTTTATGTTGTACAAATTTTATGTTATACAAGCTGTTTGTTATACAAGGGTCCACTGTATGTCCACAGACTGAGGAAGAACCATTTGTGATTTTCGTGCCTGCAGGTCCAGGGCTGGCCTTCCTCGCCTACCCACAAGTTGTCACGCAGCTGCCCATGTCCCCTCTCTGGTCAATTCTTTTCTTTTCCATGTTAATGATGCTTGGTCTTGATAGCCAGGTAAGTTATATTAATATATATATATATATATATATATACATACAACCTGGAAGAACAGGAGTTGGGGTAGGAAGCACACATGTGGTTGGCCATATGGTGCTTTCACCAATGTATGTTTGATAGCAATAAGCATAGGTCTTCTTGACCTTATTAGTACTGTTGTCTTGGGTTCCAGCTACCCTTTTTCCCTGTCCCCCACCCCCCAAGAATCAGAATCCTGTAGCCACTGTCCAGGTTTGATCATCTTGCTCTTTAGTTAATTTTATGATGTTAATTGTATGTGTTTGGTGTTAATTTTGATTATTATTATTATTATTATTTTTGCATTATGCCACTCATTTTTGTTTGTTTCAGATTGTTATCTATTATATTTGTTGTGAACTATCCAGAGTGGCCTTGGGAGCCAGATGGGCAGCATAAAAATCCAATTAATAAATAAACTATGGATGGATGGGTGGATGGATGGATGGGCTGCACACATGTGTGTGTCCACACATTCTGGCATATATTCATTCATTCAACTTTTATGCTATCCATCTGCATTCCTATCTTAACATCGGGTCTCCAAATAACAGCAAGATTCCCTGTTTGGCCTATCTTGTTGAACCCTTTTGTGTTTATTTTATGTCATAATGATTGTTGGAATGTAACATTACTATTACAAATGCTTGAAAATATATCATTTCTGGTATCAGGATCTCCCAACCACCATAGCTATTAGCCATGCTGTCTGGTATGTGTGTGCTGGACACTGCTGTCTGAAAAGTAATGTTCATGAGCTCCGGCTTAGTACAGTGATTTACAACACTGGAATGCCTTCAGTATTCATGTCCAGTTCTGACTAGACATGGGCACGGAGCGGCGAAATTCTCATTTCCGTTTTCAGTTCTCGTTATCGTTACCTAACGGGTAACGGTAACGAGAATTACTCTGCTCCAGCTCGAACCCGAACCGAAAAAGAAAAATTGGGTCTGATTTTTCGTTGTCGTTCATGGCATCGCGGAGATCGCGCGATGCCAAGCAGCACAGAAAGAAGTTTTAAAAATAAAATAAAAAACCCCGATTCCCGGCCAAAAAAGCAGGCGAAAATATGCCTGCCTCAGTGAGGGCACCTACCAGAGAGGGGTGGTTTCTTGGGGGGTCCCCGGCCTTCCCCCCCTCTCCTGTCCTGGGCTGCTGGTACCAGGCTGGGGGGGGCATCCTCGTCGTCTCCATTTGCCATGCGGGGGGGGGGGATCCAAAATGGCGACCACAATATTTATATTTAAATCGTGGTCCAAAAACCCCCCAAAGCACCACAGAAACATTTGAAAATTAGGTATTTTAAATGCCTGATTTTTTATAGTAGCAACAGTGGGTTTTTCTTGCAATAAAACGTCTCCATTGATTTTATTTTATTTTATTTTATTTTTATTTTTTTACACCTGCGCAATGATGGGCTGGCCATGGGATGGGACCATGCAAATTTTTGGACCCATTCCACCAATCGCATGGCCAGGTTTTGACTGAGACTTCTGGATGTGCCAGAGGGCATAAAAAGCCCACTAACCCTAACCCTAACCCGAACCCGAACCCGAACCCAACCCTAACCCTAACCCATACGCCAGTACACTGTCCTTCTTAGTGGGTCAGAGGCACCCAGAGGTGCAGCCCACTAACCCACCCTAACCTTAACTGTAACCCTAAGCCTAGCCCTTACCCTAACCCCAACCCTAACCCAGATCCGTACGCAAATACGCTTCCCTTCTTAGTGGGTCACAGAGGCACCCAGAGAGGTGCCTCTCAGCCAGAGCCCACTACCCCTACCCCTAACCTGTACGCCAGTACGCCAGTATGCTTTCCTTCTTAGTGAGTCAGACACACCCAGAGAGGTGCCTCTGCCACTTAACCCCCCCAACCTTAACATAATGTAAAAATGTATGGTACGCGGCGGCAACGCAAAACGCTTCCCTTCCCTTCCCTTCTTAGTGGGTCAGACATCAGAGGCACCCAGAGAGGTGCCTCCCAGAGCCCACTTACCCCAACTCCAACCCCAACCCCAACCCCAACCCCAACACAAATGACAAACGACAAACAACAAACGGAAACGACAAATTTTTGAAAATTTCCTCGACAAACGGAAACGACCCGAAATGGACCCGTCCCGACAAACGACAACTCGAAACGTCATTTTTCCTGGTTGTGCCCATCTCTAGTTCTGACTGCCTGAGTGTGCAGGTGGGTTCATAGAATCATAGAATCATAGAGTTGAAAAAGACCTCAAGGGCCATCCAGTCCAACTCCCTGCCATGCAGGAATCTCCATCCAGCGTCTGCTTAAAAACTTGCCAAGAAGGAGACTCCACCATCCTCCGTGGCAGCATATTCCATTGCCAAACAACTCTAATAATCAGGAAGTTCTTCTTAATGTTCAAATGGAATCTCTTTTCCTGTAGTTTGAAACCATTGCTCCCAGTCCTAGTCTCTGAAGCCATTGGAGAACAAGCCAGCCCCCTCATTTATATGACATCCTTTCAAATATTTAAACATGGCTATCATATCCCCTCTCAACCTTCTTTTTGTAAGTTCCCAGCTCCCTAAGTTGCTCCTCATAAGACATTTCTTCCATACCTTTAACCATCCTGGTCGCCTTCCTCTGTACCCACTTGAGGTTGTCAACGTCCTTTTTAAATTGAGGCGCACAGAACAGGACACAGTACTCCAGATGGGGTCTGACCAAAGCAGAATAGAGTGGTACTATCACCTTCCTTGTTCTAGAAATGATGCTTCTCTTGATGCAACCAAGAATCAAACTGGCTTTCTTGGCTGTCGCATCACATTGCTGACTCATGTTCAATTTGTGGTCCATCCATACACCCAAATCCTTTTCACATGTACTATTCTCCAGCCAGGTGTCTCCCATCCTATATCTATGCGGTTCATTTTTTTTCTCCCTAGATGCAGGACCCTCCATTTCTCTCTGTTGAACCCTATACCGTTAGCTTTGGCCCAGCATTCTAATCTGTCAAGGTCCTTTTGGATTTTCATCCTATCCTCTAGGGAATTAGTTTGGTACCATCTGCAAATTTAATCAGTCCACTCTCTATTCCTACCTCCAAGTCATTAATAAAGATGTTGAATAGCACCGGATCCAGAACAGAACCTTGGGGCATCCCTCTCCATGCTGAGGAGAAGCCATTTATGATCACCTTTTGCGTACGATCAGTCAACCAATTATAGATCCACCTAACACTAGCATTACCTATCCCACATTCTACTAACCTCTTTGCAAGTATGTCATGGGGAATCTTATCGAAGGTCTTACAGAAATCAAGATAAGCAACACCCACAGCATTCCCCTCAGTTCTCATTACAGTGGAAATGAAACTGTAATCTTCTACAGAAATCTCCTGTAAAGGAGATTATTGGTTCCTGTTAATAATAACAATACTGATAACGATAAGAACATAAGAACATAAGAACATAAGAAGAGCCATGCTGGATCGGGCCAAAGGCCCATCTAGTCCAGCTTCCTGTATCTCACAGTGGCCCCACCAAATGTGTCTGGGAGCGCACGAGACTAGATATCTGTCTCCTGATACCACTCCCAGGCATCCGGCTCTTGAAGCACCCTGGTTTTAATCCTGGAGATTACACATCTCCATCATGGTTTGTAACCTGTGATGGGCTTTTCCTCCAGGAATCCATCCAATCCCCTTTTGAAGGCATCCATGCCAGATGCCATCACCACATCCTGTGGCAGGGAGTTCCACAGACTAACAACACGCTGGGTAAAAAAATATTTTCTTTTGTCTGTTCTCACTCTCCCAACCCTCAGTTTGAATGGGTGTCCCCTAGTTCTGGTATTTTGTGAGAGGGAGAAGAGTGCCCCTCTATCCACTTTACTCATGCCCTGCATTATTTTGTATGTCTCAGTCATATCTGCCCTCAGGTGCCTTTTGTCCAGACTAAAAAGCCCCAAATGTTTTAGCCTTTCCTTCTGCACCTTTATAGCATGCCATCAAGCCAATTATGACTGATGAGAACCCTTTTCTGGGTTTTGCCAGGTAGAGGATACTGAGAAGTGGTTTACATTCCCTTTTCTGGAGTCACCCTGGGAGTATGACGCTTGCTCAAGGCCACACAGGCAAGCTCTACACATAGAAGGCACAGTGGTGGAATTGAACTCCTAACCTTTGGCCTGGCAGCCAGATACCGAAACCACTGAGATATCCATCCAGCATGAATGGTGAGCCATCATGTTGATTCCAACTGATGACAACCTTTTCTAGGGTTTTCTAGGTAGAGAAAACACACAAGTGATTGATCCTTCCCTTCTTCTGCTGACCCTTAACTTTTGGATAGCTTAATTTAAATCCTTTTGACTGAAATTGGAAGCCCAGTTCTTTTGTTCACTGATTGGATAAACCAACATAGTCTTTAAAATGGCACCCTGGCATCTTGCTCTGACACCTTACTCTGGCACCTTGCTCTGAACATAATTTTACATTTGTTTTATGAAGCTATAAAAATGGTGCTCCTATCAGCTAAAGCGACTGCCTCATTGCATGATAAGGCTAGCTCGATATGAATTTCTAATAAACAGTCAAGCACACCAGCCACCAAATCAATACATTTTTTTAGACTGACCGTATCTCAGAGCTAGTCTTTATGCTGCAGCAGAATTTGACTGTATGACTCAGATTGCCATTAAACTAGGAAAAAGATGACAAGGCAGAATAAATTTGAGGAAAGCAGGAAAAGAGGACGGTCAAACTTGAGATAGTTTGATTCATCAGTCAAGGAAGGAAACAATGGCTTTACGTCGATGTCTTCTGAAATCTCCTTGCACCAAGTAATGCTGTCGGTCAGGCTGACTTTGAACCCTCTTCCCTTTGCATAATTTCATCGACACACAGAGGTTTCTTTTCAGGAAGGACTGGGAAATTGAGTTTGAGTCTTGGGGAAAAAAACACTTTTGCTGTGTTCGTAGATCAGCTCTCAGTGAATCAATGATGCATTGATTTGGTTTCAGATTGACTTTGCAACCCAACCACTTAGGATTTTTTTTTTTTTTAAAAAAGAAACCCTTAAATTGAATGCACAATTTACTTGTTTCCCATTGTGTTCACTATTTATAAATTAATGTCCATAGGAAATACGGTTGTGGCTGAACTGACCTTCTTCATAATTCAGAAAGCTTTTAACAAAGGATAGCAAATACTAACTGAACAGTTCCTTTGAGTCATTATTCTTTTTTTTACCCTGCTACTAAATACCTTTTTTAAAGGATTTAATTTTACATGATTTACTTGAGAGCTACGTCCCCTCCTTCTAGGTGGCTGCCAGAGTGGCAGCTCTCTACACTCTCTCAGACACTTCTGAAATTAATTACTTTAGTGTAGCTCCTTAATCAGCTCTCGCCGTGAAGTGCTCCGCAGGGCTCTGCTGTTTGAGAAAGCTTCAAAGAGCAACATCTGAGAGCTGCCTGTCACCGTGCAGTGATACTATTGGTCTTGTGTAAATCAGGAAGTCTTTGCCCCCGAAAGACATGTGTGGGGGTCATTCACCTGAAAAACCACTCACCATCCAGGTACCAAGTGAAAACAATTATACGGAAATAATTTAGCATTCATAGAATCATAGAATCATAGAATCATAGAGTTGGAAGAGACCTCAAGGGTAATCCAGTCCAACCCCCTGTCATGCAAAAACCCCCATCAGAGTATCCCTGACAGATGGCCACCCAGCCTCTGCTTAAAAACCTCCAAAGAAGGAGACTCCATCACCCTCCGTGGCAGCATACTCCACTGCTGAACAGCTCCAATTGTCATGAAGTTCTTCTGAATGTTCAAATGGAATCTCTTTTCCTGTAGTTTGAAACCATTGCCCCGAGTCCTAGTCTCTGAAGCCATGGAAAACAAACCTGTTCCCTGTTCAATATGACATCCTTTGAAATATTTAAACATAGCTATCATAACCCCCCTCAGCCTTCTTTTTGAAAGGCTAAACATTCCCAGTTCCCTAAGCCGTTTCTCATATGACATTTCTTCCAGACCTTCAACCATCCTGGTCGCTCTCCTCTGTACCCGCTCAAGGTTGTCAACATCCTTTTTAAATTGAGGCACACAGAACTGGACATAGTACTCCAGTCAGGGTCTAACCAGAGCAGACCTATCACTTCCCTTGATCTGTACCAGTGGTGTCCAAACTTCTGCCATCTAGATGTTTTGGACCACAACTCCCGCAGTCCTTTGTCATTGGTAAGCTAGGCTTGGAATTCTGGGAGTTGTGGTCCAAAACATCTACAGGGCTGAAGTTTGGACACCCCTGATCTAGACACTACAGTTCTGTTGACTGAAGACACCAGACTCCCAAAAACCCAGTCTCTGCACCCATTGGGAATTCTCCGTCTTTTCCCAATTTTAGGCAAACATGAGGTTGCCATTTTCTCTGAACCAGTAAAAAACCCAGGCTCATCACTTGTCTTGCACATTAGGGTTTGCAGGAAGCATACTTTGCTAGCTAGAGCTTGACAGGTAGCAATGGTTTGTTTTAAACTTGGGGGGGGGGAGGGAGAATGTGTCCCGTTGAACGTCATATTTCACCATTGGGAATGATAGCTCAGGCCGAGGGGAGTTGCAGCCCAAAAGAACTTGGGGGGCCACAAGTGATCTACCCCTGCCGTAGGAGGCTCACCTCATGCAATGTGAAGATCAAAAGGAAAGAAAGAGCACATCATGACACACCCAGGATTCTGTGAAGGCTCATCCTTGTATCTGAACAAAGCCATGATACAAATAGAAATGTGGATGTGGAAAGCTAGACAGCAACTGCTGGTGAACTGTGCAAAGCCAAGTTATTTTGAGGCACTGACTTTTTTTCTCAGCTTTGCAGAGCTTTCCCAGAACTTAGATTTTGACAGATGCCCTCGGCATATCTTGAAAGGAGATCTCAAGGAACCCCAGTTGAGGAATGGAAATATGATTTTTGGCGGCAATCAGATTGAAGGTCTAACACACTACCTACTGTTCCGCCCTCTTTATAAAAGCCCTAAAGAAAGATTTTTGTCACCTGTCATCCAGCTGTATCCCAACTGTACCATCATGAAAACAGTAGCAGGACTTCTTGCAGATACACAGTTGTATATTACGTCAGCTGTAGCACAATTTGCACTAGCAGCTAAGAAGCCAAGGTCTCGTTTTGTCAAGGGTCGTAATGCCACATAAATGCTCTGAATACAGTTGGTTGGTTATACCCTATAGTATGACACTGTTTGGGATTGAGTTTTATTTATTTATTTATTTATTTATTTATTTATTTATTTATTTATATACAACTTATATGCCGCCCACTACCCAAAGGTCTCTGAAACTGCATGTTTTAAATTGGATTTTATGTGTTATTCTGTACATAGTAATGCCCTATGGCCAGAAACAATAAATTTACATGACATTCCTCTGTGTGTGTGTGTGTGTGTGTGTGTGTGTGTGTGTGTGTGTGTGTGTGTGTGTGTGTGTGTGTGTGTGTGTGTGTGTGTGTGTGTGTGCGTGCGTGCGTAGCTTTTCTGTGGGTTCAATGTGAAAGTTGCTGATCTCTTTCTGCTTATTTTGTCCTGGAGTTTTGTACTGTAGAAGGCTTCATCACAGCCCTGATGGATGAATATCCACACTTGCTGAGAAAAAGGAAGAAGATCTTCATTGCAGTGGTGTGTTTAATCTCCTACCTGATTGGATTCTCTAACATCACCCAGGTAAACCTGAACTAACAAACAGTAATCTTTTTCCATGTGGTGGTCACAGTGCTACTACTATTCTTATTTATTTATTTTATTTATTTTAGAGTATTTTTACTCCACATTTTTCCTTGGAAAAGGAACCAAGGCAGCTTACAGTAATGAGGGATAATATACAGTCCAGTACAATTAAGACATGTTCAGGTATTGACCACAGGGAATTGAGGGACATCTTACAGCATTAATAATTCATGCTAAGATGCTCTCTTACCCGTATCTGGAAGTCCTTGGCATTTCTGGGGAGGGGGTGTCTCCCTTCCAGGTAATAAGCAAGAGGCAGCCAGCTGAAAGGGGGGCTTCCTATCTACATTTAGGTAAGCTAAAGCCATTGTACAAAGCCTCGTGGTGCAGTGGTTGAATGCCTGCACTGCAGGTAAAACTGTGCTTACGACCTGGGGTTCAATCCCAGGTAGCAGGCTCATGGTTCACTCAGCCTTCCATTGTTCCAAGGTCAGTAAAATGAGTACCCAGCTTTCTGGGGGGCGCAATGTGTAGCCTGCATACTGTAATGAAACTGTAAACCGCCCAGAAACTACTTGAAGTGGTATGGGGCAGTATATAAGCAGAACACTTTGCTTTTACTAGGTGGGAAGGCTCAATTCAAGTCTCTGCTGGGCCCTGAGCAAAAAATATAATAGTAGGACTCCCCACCTACATACAAAAATGTATGTAGGATTTCCTACTCTATTTACATACTTGAGTGGGAGAGGGTCTGTGAAAGCAAAACATGAAATGTATTGAGACCCATAAATGTGTATAAAAGTGCTGTCCCTTGGAGCGCCTCCCTCATAGCAGTAGAACATATGTGTTGAAGGCACACCATCCAGGTTTTATCTCCAGCATTTTATAGAATCATAGAATATAGAATCATAGAATCGTTGGAAGGGGCCTACAAGGCCATCAAGTCTAACCCCCTGCTCCATGCAGGGATACCTAGAATAGGAATATCTGCTCCTGTCTGGAAATTTATGCTCCATGCTCCATGCAGGAAGTTCCAGATAGGAGAAAATCTTGGAGAGCCACCACAAGTCAGTAGCTCACAGGTGACCAGGAGTGACCAGTGGTCTGACTCAGTGTAAGGCAGGTTTTTATGATCCTTATTTTATGGGGTGGCCAGAGGTTGTAGAAGTTTGGTTTTGGATTGGATATTTTGGGAGGTAGCAAAAACATTTTTTAAAAGTTGTGCATGTGGCTACACACATAGTCCAACCTCCCTGTAAGGCAATATCTCAGAATTCTTTCTTGCTCCGTGTGTATCTCTGTTTGAAGAGACTCGCTACATCTTCCTCTGCCTCCCTGGCTTTCTGACTGCAGTAATGGCTTTGTGTTTGATCCTTTCAGGGTGGCATTTATGTGTTCAAACTCTTTGATTACTACTCAGCCAGTGGGATGTGTCTCCTTTTCCTGGTCTTCTTTGAGACAATCTCCATCTCTTGGTGTTACGGTACGTAGAAGTATCACCATTTTCCTTCTTTGAAGTCTGTAGCATACAAATTTCTGAAGGCTGTAATTCAAAGAAGTAATGCTGTCAGGATGTGCTCCTGGTCTCTGCAACAGTTGGCAATGAAATAGTTTTGCTAGGCTCAGATAGTACCCCAGTACAAAGTATTCCAATATACCCAAGTGTGAACAAGAAACCATGGTACTGATGTTTTTCCCCCGTCCCCAGTCACAGTAATGGTCCTTCTAGTTTCGTACTACCACTCCTGGCCTTTCCAGGGGCCAAGGGGAAAAGGGACAGATAACCGAGCCTATTCTCTCTAATAATTTTTTTCTCATTTCAGGTGTGAATCGATTTTATAGGAATATTGAGGAGATGATCGGTTATAAACCTTGCTCTTGGTGGAAGATCTGCTGGGCCTTCTTCACACCACTTGTTTGCTTGGTAAGATGTTTGAGTTAAAAAACCACAACAACCTTGAGGAATTGAACATGAGGAAAAGTTGAGGAATTGAGAGGAGTCTAGCAGATAGATGGGTGGTATATAAATCTTGTTAATAAACAAACAAGCAAACAAAACAAACAAACAAACATGGAAAATATCTTTTTAGAGCACTACTCTCAGAATTGCAATCCCCAATCACCATAGTAACCAGCTATACTCTCCAGGGGATTCTGGGAGGTATAGGACAAAATAAGAGTAACTCTCTGAACTCATTTAAGGACAAACAAGTTCAACCAATTCCTTGCTCAAGGTCAGCAATTGTTCTCCAAGACTGCATTTTCTTTGGAAGGGCCAAACAAATTGCCACATTAATCACATTGTGAGATGATCATTTGTGAGAAATAAATGGCAGCCAATATGTCTGTGAAGATTCTCAGTCACCCAGGTGAGTTTATCTGGAAGCTGAGTCCTAGCAACTGGACTTTTTTTTCTTGAAGAAAAAGAAGTTCAGTTGCCATGGCTCAACTTCTAGAAAAGTGGCAGACAAGTGAAGGTGGGCAGCAAAATGAATACAAACCTGTGTGGAAGAAAATTCCTATTGCCCCTTCCACGGTCCCTGCCAGAGTATGACAGAGATAGCAACATTCCGTGTTGTATACACTCAAATTGAGGGCTGGGAGAATAAGAACAGACAGAAGAAAATATTTTTTAACCTAGTGTGTTGTTAGTCTGTGGAACTCCCTGCCACAGAAGGTGGTGATGGCATCTGGCCTGGATGCCTTCAAAAGGGGATTTGACAGATTCCTGGAGGAAAAGTCCATCACAGGTTACAAACCATAATGGAGATGTGTCATCTCCAGGCTTAAAACCGGGGTACTTCAAGGACCAGATGCAGGGGAGTGGTATCAGGAGACAGATATCTAGTCTCATGTGCTCCCAGACGCATCTGGTGGGGCCACTGTGAGATACAGGAAGCTGGACTAGATGGGCCTTTGGCCTGATCCAGCGTGGCTCTTTTTATGGTCTTATGTTCTTATCTTCCCAACAGCTGACATTCTGAAATATACAGCCTTTGAATATTGAGATTCTGCTTTTGACTACTGAGGTAGCTGTCCTTGGTTTCATTGACTGTGAGGGCAACTGTGTAAGGAAAGAGCTATACAGAAATACAACCAGGCTGTTAGTATTGTAGCTGGGCTGAGGTCAATGGGGAAGTCCCATACACAGATGTCAAGAGGAAGGTCAGTTGTATCACTGGGGTCGGATTCATTACACTGAACATCGCAGGAGAGAAACACATAAGCCTTACTTTCACTCTCCATATGCTGAATTTGAAGAGGAGCTCCATTTGAAGAGGAGATCCACCACATGTAGTGCAGAACGGAGATCCTCCTGTGAGCTTTTAGGGTCCCAGACTGTGCGGAACAAAGGCTCTCATCTTGGAGTGTCACTCTTATCCCATGGAAAGCAACTGGGGCAATGGTACTCTCTCTCTTTGTGCATTCAGTGAGTGCTGCCCTGAAAGCCTGCATGGGCCTCCTTTTAAAATCAGGCAAAAATCAAAGAAAAACAAAACAAAACAAAACAAAAGACACAAACATGTGGCACCTTAAAGACTAACTTTCATATTTTAATATAACGTTTCGTATACATGTGCACTTCTTCAGACATATAGCAGCAGAATGAGGTGTGAAATATAATATGAAATGGGATATGAAATGTAAATCCCATCTCAAATTATGTTTCACACCTCATTCTGCTGCTATATGTCTGAAGAAGTGCACATGCGCACGGAACTTTAAATTAAAATATGAAAGTTAGTCTTTAAGGTGCCACATGTTTGTGTCTTTTGTTTTGTTTTGTTTTGTTTTGTTTTTCTTTGATTTTTGCCTGAAATTCTTGAAAAGACTAACACAGCTACCCTCTCTGAAACTTTTAAAATCAGCTAATCAATTTCCTCCCTGCTGAAATTGAGGTGCTATTTTTCCGCCTTTCTTTTATCCAGGGCGTTTTCTTCTTTAGTGTGATCGAAATGACTCCCCCGCGTCTGGGAAGATACATTTATCCTGCTTGGGGCCAAGGCATTGGCTGGTTCATGGCTCTGTCTTCCATGGTCTTGATCCCAGGATATATGCTGTACTTTTTCTTTACTGCAAAGGGAACACTCAGACAGGTAAGAACATTCTTAAAGCCACTTAACTTTGTTTTGAACTGAATGTTGCAGAGCAACTCTACACCACTGCCACCACTGTGACAAGATCTTCCCACCTCTTAGTTAAGAGCTAACACACAAGTCTCGGCAAAGAGAGCAGTCATTGCCTGAGCATCAAGTTTAACAATGGAAATACGAAGCAGATTGGTGGCTGCATCTTCAACTTCATCAGCAATGGCAACTATCTTATCCCTCTAATTCAGGGATGCCCAAACTTTTTGTAAGGAGGGCCAGATTTGGTGGCTGAGAATGTGTCAGGGGCCGGTTGCTTCACAAGGTTCCTGGTGATGCTGGTGGCGGTGGCCCCTGCGCACGCCCAGCCTCACATAGTTGCCGACGGTGCCGGTGGCAGCAGCCTTCCCGGCGGTGCTGGTGCTGGTGTCCCGCCCCCTCGCCCCCCCCCCCAGCCCTACAAGCTTCTGCTCACCAGCAGGCCCGCCTGCCCAGCCCCTAAAGCTTCCCGGTGGTGTTAGTGTTGGCAGAAGATTAAAAAAAAAAACATGGGGCGAAGGAGGGGAGGGAGGGGTGGGCCAGCCAGCTGCGGGCCACTCAAAATGGCCTGACGGGCCGGATTTGGCCCCCGGGCCGGACTTTGGGCAGGCCTGCTTAATTTGTACCACAGCCTTTAAGGTAGGATGACGTATCTAAAGAAATGGATTGCAACCCACTAAAGTTCCCCCAGCTTAAAGGTGCCACAACACATTTCCTTGGGTCTTTGCTTAGGTTTTGTTGTTGCCGGAAAAGACTATCATGGCCAACCCATAATCCTAATAAAGCAGGGCAGGTGCTGAACGTCTCTCTACTTTGGCCCCGGTCTCACGACGATTTTGCTCTCTTATTGCTGTGAAAGATTGCGCAGCAAAAGATCGTGCCTCCACTCCGAGGTGCAGCATTTTGGCACCCCAGCCGACCATGCCCCCGGAAGCACACTTTAACCGCAGCATTTTGTACCACTGCTACGGGTTGTGTTAAAATACTTCTGTTGGTGATGCACAGTTTTTAATGCAGCAAACGAGGTGCGAATGCTGAAAATTCGCACCGAATAAGTTTGTACCCCTTTCCCTGCCACTTCCTGTCATTCTGCCTTGGTAATTGTTTGTGCTACTGAATTGGTGGTATACCGGCATGCCGGCACAATTTTTATCTGCTGTCCACCAGCAATTATAATTGGTTTTAACTGGCTGCAACGCAGGTCTTCGCCACAAGGGGAAGAAAATCAACTTGAAAAACAGGGAAAAGATGAGCAGTAAGCAAGTCAGGAGAGACGCAGAGAAGTAAAATACTCCCAATTGCGCATCAAACGTCACGTGATCACCCGTGAAAATAGTACACATCATATTAAGATGTGCAGTTAACAGTAGTGAGACCAGGGCCTAAAAATGTGTTAAAGACCAGGATGAGATCAAAGCTAGGAGACCACTCTTGTTTTTAATTCAGCCTCTTAGCCATAGAATTACACCAGCTCTTGCACCATCAATCCCAATCAAAACAAATCTTCTGGCAGTGCAGCCTGGCTCTTTTCAGATAATATTATAATAAATCTTAAAACTGCAGAGTTGGAAGGGACCCTATCGATAATCAAATCCACCCCATGACAAGAAGACACGGTGGGGAAACCAAACTCTCAGCCTCTGGCTACACAGCCAGAAAGCTAAACCACTGAACTATCCAGATGCTCCCTGTATTTTGTCATCTCTTGTCTCTCCTCACTGCTTCAAATCCCCTTTCTGCCTATGGCAAAGCCCTTCTGTTATCCCATAGAACAGGGCTATTCAACTTTGAACAGACCGTGGTCTACTTTTTCTGGCCCAAAGGGCCTGAGGGCTACTACACAAAAACCTCTACTTACGAATTTTATCAGTTCCAAGCACATGCTCATAAGTAAAAAATGTTTGTAAGTAGAGCAGCAGTTTTCCATAGGGATGCATTGAAAACCAATTAATCCGTTCTGGAGGGAACAGATTTCAATGCGCCATGGACCTTGGACTGCCCCGCTTGGCTGAGACAGTGGGCTGGCAGACCCAGAACTTTGCTGGGGACATGGTGGTCCTTGGGATGGGGAAGGGATTGGTGGAGAACTTATCTCCTCACTTTTTTATTGATGGCCAGTGGGCTACTTTTGAACCCTTTGTGGGCGACTGGTAGTCCGCAGTCTACCTGTTGTGCAGGCCTGCCATAGAAAGTCCTCCCTCCTTTGGGGATTAAATGGCTAGGAACATCTGACCTTTGGGGCACATATTATAATCTATAACACACATACCGATGGTGTTTAGTTGCCGTCATGCTAATGTACATATGTATGGCTAGTGCTCTACATGTCACATTCAACGAATGGCATATTTACTGAGACACATATAGTCAGTCCCTCATTAGAACCTGAAATCTGCTGGTATTCCCAAGACATGATTCAGACCACCCTTGATTATTGTGCCCGAGCACATGAACTGGGGCAGGCAATGCATGTGTCCTCCCCTGGACTTTAATGACATCTGTCGACATGCCTTGCCCAATATGCATCTATGCACTTTTCAAAGGGCTTTCAATAATCTTGAGGAACAACAAAGTGTCCAATATTTTTAAATGCAGTTTATGGGGTATGGAGGGAACACAGGTAGTTTCTCCCCTCAATATAATACACTTCTCACCCACCCAATTTTTTAAATTTAAAAAATAAAAATAAAATAGTTATACATAGCATGCAGGATGGGTGGTTTTGGCAAAATCTGGAAGGAACTGATTTTTTTCAGCTATATCTTTCCCTGGTTGTTGGGTGGACAAACAATAATAAACAAATTGGCCAGATGGAAAGAATATTATTACATCTCTGTAGATTAAGAGGACAAACCCCATTTGAAGTAGTGCAGAACAGCTGAACACTGTAGTCAAGGTTAAATTCCCAATATTATCCCTTAAAGAAAGTGGGATAGGGAGGCTATTGAAGAACATTCTGACACTTTGGAAAATCAGGGGAGATGACTGTGGGCTTTACTTGCTATATAACAGAATTGAGATATGCATTCATGTTGTTAAAAATGTAACTTTTCATCCCACATCCCCCCCCCATCATATCTGTTGGGTAGACATGGGCACGACTCGGCAAAATTGTCATTTCCGTTTTCGGTTATCGTTTCCGATACGTAACGGAAACAGTAACGATAATTAAGCCATCAGAACTCGAACCCGAACCAAAAAAAGAAAAATTTGGTCGGGTTTTTCGTTTCCGTTTGTGCCATCGCGGCGATCGCGCAATGCGAAGCACAGAAAAAGTTTTTAAAAGTTTTTTTAAAAAACCCCGACTCCCGGCCAAAAAAGCAGGCGAAAATATGCCTGCCTGAGGCTTTGCCACCTACCAGAGGGGTGGTTTCTGGGGGGTCCCCGGCCTTTCCCCCCCTCTTCTCCTGTCCTGCGCTGCTTGCACCAGGCTGGGGGGGGGTTCATCCTCGTCGTCTGTCTCGCTGCATGCCATGCGGTGGGGGGATCCAAAATGGCGACTGCAATTTTTCTTTTGAAATCATGGTCAAAAAACACACCAAATCACCACAGAAACATGTGAAATTTATTTATTTTAAATGCCTGAATTTTTATAGTAGCAGCAGTGGATTTTTAATAGCAACAAAACGTTGTATTGATTTTATTTTATTTTATTTTATTTTATTTTTAGACCTGCCCATTTGGGTTGGGCATGGGATGGGACCATGCAAATTTTTTGAACCATTCCACCAATGGCATCGCCAGGTTTTTGACTGACACTTCTGGATGTCTTGGAGGGCATAAAAAGCCGAGGCACCTTCCAGAAATCGCAGTGGGATGTATGGATGTCGTTGAGGGAGGAGGGCTGGCTGCTGGTGCTGGTGTGATCCAATCGAGATTGAGGAGGGAGGCTGGAGGCTTAAGGATTTAAGTTAGGCAGGCAGGGAGGGAATTGAATTTAGAAAATAATTTCTTTGATTCCCTGCAGCTTTGTCTGCTGAAGGGAATAGCAGTTTATTCTTTATTTCTTCTCTGGCAGTTTGAGGATTTTTTTCTGATATTGGATTAAGGGGGAGGTTCGACTGGAAGTGGGAGGTGTGGATTTATTTTAAAAATATATTATATACTACCATTTATATTCTATTTTCCAACTTCAATTTGCTTACACACACACACATTTGGGGTGCAAGCCAAGAACAGAACCTCTATCCTAAGTGATATCCTAACTGCCCACTCGCCCGTCCGCCCGCGCTGCCACCCGCCTGCAGCCTGCGCCACCGCCCACCCACTCGCCCGCCCGCGGCCACCCCTACCGCCGCCCGCCCGCACTTCCCCCCCTGCTGCCTGCCCCCCACCCCGCCCGCTGCCTAGGGCACAAAAACATCTAGCGCCGGCCCTGATTGCGGGACACCCCTATGCTCTGGGAAGTCAAATTGCGCTAAATCGTGGTGGAAATGACAAATTTTTGAAAAATTTCGCGACAAACGGAAATGACCCGAAACGGACCCGTTCTGACAAACGAAAACTCGAAACATCATTTTTTCTGGTCGTGCCCATGTCTACTGTTGGGTGCATAGACACCGGTTGGAGAATAATTCCAGTACTAATCTGACATCAGGGCCATGTCATTGAAATTACAGGTCTGGGTAATTTTTCAGAAGCCTTAGCAGATGTTCCAGAAGAAATGATAAGGTTTTGTTTGTTGTGTTCCATTACTTTTTGCTGTCTTCAGCTGACGTCAGTACTTGTTGCTCTCCAGGGAATGAGAAAATGGAATGCTTTTCTCTCACACCAGCCTTTCCAATAATTATTGCTAACATCTCATTTCCAACGTACCTAGACACTATCTTGAAATTTGCTTTGGATGCCCTTCATCTTGACACCATCATCTGGATCCTGCTGAGATTGTAAATTAATACAGCTCTGTTTAAGGATGATTTACCTGCCACAAGCTGAGAGGAATGAAATTCAGAATGTGATAGTGTCGAGACCGGTCTATTTCCTTGAAGTTGCATAGAGCCATGTGGTCATTACACAATAAAAATGCCGGAGTAGGTATCAGCTCTAACTGCATTGATCTATTTTCTGAAATATTCCATCTTGAAGGTCCAAGTGAAGGGAGAAAGCGGGTAAGGAGATAGAGAGCATTACCTCAGGACTTCGGTGGTAGATGGAGGCAGTTGCCTCTGATGGAGAAAAAAATGCTTCCTGGCACTAAACCCAGGCAGTTTATGGAGCAAACAGTAAAACTTTTCCCCAGCTCCCAGCTGGGGGAAATGAACCCTTTGCTCCAGTCATGAGCCACCTTGTGTTCTCAGCATTAGAGTCTAAAAACATAACAGGAGAATCTCAGCATGCAAAAAGCAGCTGTCCAATCCTAACAAGAGTTTGAAAAATCAACCTTTCGGGACAACTTCTAGAATCCTGGGGCTGGCATGGTCATTAGCCATGCTGCTTGGGCAAATGCAGGAAGCCCCAGTCTTTGGCTAAGAAGCTTTCTTGGTCACTTTGCAACCTGTCCTGCAAAGCAAAGCATTTACAGGTGTGCAATGCCTGTTCTGCTAATTTGGACTCTGCTGTAAGAGAAGATGGAGAAAGGATAACTTGTCTGTGGGGCTGCTTTGTTAGGTTCCACCCCGCCCTTGTTCTGGGTGCAGTCATTTTGATTCATTTTGCATAATTCGGTGGATATCAGTGCATATCGTTTTTCTTCCTGAAGGCCTGCTGAGGCTGGTTGGTGAGGTCAAGCCGTCTCTGCAGATGGGTTTGAATAAGATCTTCTGTGAGGACAATAAATAACTATGTCTAGAAGAGAGATAGGCAAAGGACTAGGGTTAATCAGGCTTGTGGCCTTTCCAACATACAGCCCTAGATAATGAAATAAATCTGTTTGATCTTAACAAAGATAGGCTTGGATACAATTCTTCCAGAGAAGAGATACAGGATTCCTTTTAAAGCTTCTCACTCGGAGTCAAAAGCCATTCTTTCATGCAGAGGGAAACTGGTTAGCTTTGTGGCCGCTGAGGCTTAAAAATGAGCTTGTTTTAATATCAGAAAACAACATTGAAATAAATGGAAAAATAGCACCATCTTGCTCTTCAAGGTTTTGGAAACAAAACTTGTTCGCTCATTATTAGGAGCCCCCCCCCTCCTTAATCCAAGAGTATGTCTGGAGGAAATCTGGAGCTGACCTTTGTTGTCCACCTTCCTGCCTAACTATGATGCATTCCACAAGGTCAAGGAGCCCATGGGATCTGTCTCAAAGTCACAAAAATCAGTTTCTGGGCTCTCCGGGGGCTAGAACAGGGATCCCCAGTCCAGTCTAACTTTACTGATTCTCATCAGAAGTGCAAGTTGGACAAGTGACACTGTTAGCCCACCCACCCCTATCATGTCCAGTATTCACAGTGGCCGAGAGAGCTGCGGTCCAAAAAACGCAACTGGCTTTGCTTTCTGAGCCAGTCTTCAGAGGTTACAGTACATTAACCCTGATTGGTTTGGGAAAAATCTACTCTTGGAGTGTAGACAGAATAGTTGGCTACCTGGGAGTGAGATATGGAAACTGCTTCCTTAATGTGACAAAGAGTAGAGTGGGCCAAATAGGGCTATCTTCTTTCCCCTTTGACCCTCACAGCATCTGAGTTCGCTGCCTAATGGTAGGGCTTGCACCGGAGGCAGCAGGGATGCAAACAAACAAAACAAAGTCAAACAAATATTACATATTATGTCCATAAGTTCCTAAGCATCCAGCCCTAGAGACTCTTCAACTTCAGTTCCCAGAATCCCTGAGCACTGGCTGTCCAAGAACAACCAGAGACCCAAATTGAGAACCACTGCAGTATGTTGAACACACTGAGGAGGACTATGGAAGGCCCACAGACAAAGAATAGGTTCCCTTTTGTTGCAGTCACTACAAGTGCGTTTTTAATCTGCTCTTTTTGTTGCAGTCACTGCAAGTCCATTTTTAATCTGCTAAGGATCAGAGGACTATATACATTTTTAGCTTTTTAAATTTTGGTTCTACTGATCGTTGTTGGGTTTGTGGGGTTTTTTTAATGTCATATTATGGAACCGATTATTATTTTTCACTGTATTTTGTTGTGTGCTCTTCCTTGTTAACCGCCCTGAGTTCCCGTCTGGGAAAATCTGGCGGTATATAAATATAAAAATAAATAAATAAATAAATAAATATAAACAAACAAACAAACATCCATGTTTGTTTCTGAAAAAGAGAGACAAATTGAAAGGAGAATGATCATTCACCTCCTGTATTCACTTTCTTCCGTGTCCTGACCTCTTTCACAGCACAATGGGACACAGAGGATGCGGTGAGGAGGATTTTTTTTTTAAAAAAAAATACACTTCCCAGAATCCTCTAGCTAGAATGGCTAGGAGGGGCTCTCCTGGCTGAGTGATTCTGGGCGTTATAGTTTTAAATAAGAACTTTCCCAAGGTCTGTGTGGCAGGAAGTTGCACTTGTTATCAAGAAAGCCTCCCTATCATTGCCTTGGCTCCCTCCCCACCCCATGGATTCACCCAGGAGGCAATAAACAGCAAGTGACAGCAGGGGGATTTGCATGCGGAAACTCTGCCCCCTTGTTTAGGACGATTTTCCGTTTGTTTCCAACAGAGCAGAGTTAGAGGCTTGCAGGAAAATTGGAGGCTGAGGCAGAATAAAGTGGTTCTGACAGGTGGGGAAGATGATAAACCATTTCAATCCCATTAATTGATGTTGGTTTTATTCCTGTTGTAAACTGCCCAGAGTTCCGTATGGAAGATGGGCGGTATAAAAATATAATAAATAAATAAATAAATAAATAAATAAATAAATAAATAAATGTAAAGGGGTTAAAAAAACAACAAAGCCAGCCATTAGTGCTTGAAAAGTTGGGCTAAATGCTTCCCAGACCTCATTCAGGGAAAGTCATTCCAGAGCTGCTTCTGCCTTTGAGGTTTTTCCCATTACTTCTGAATGCAAAATATCCTCTCTTACTTCAAATAACTTTAATTCCCAACGATACCAACACCGCCTGGATAAGTTCTTTCTGCAGCCTATAGTGGGACAGCCAACAAAGGTGGGAAAACCCATGTTTTTGGACCACTTAGTAAGGTGATACCTCAATATGCATTTTGATATTTATGAGAAATACTGTACATGCACTGCTGCTTTTGTTTCTGGACTAGAACACCTTGAATCCCACAGCTAGCACGGAAGACGTACTTTTTCCGAGATCTGATTAAAAGCAACCAGAACTCATCAATGGTTTAAAAAGTAAACTGGCAAAGCAAAAGACATAATGTATACTGCAGATTAAAATCTTTAAAAATATCAAAAGCAAAAGCAAAAAAAGTTTATTTTACTGACCTCGGAAGGATGGAAGGCTGAGTGAACCTTGAGCTTGCTACCTGGGATTGAACCCCAGGTCATGAGCACAGTTTTACCAGTACTGGCATTTAACCATTGCACCATGGGGCTCAAGCCACTGAAATTCCTCTGGCAGATCAAACACTAGGGGTGGGATTTGGGATTAGAACCCAAATGGGGTAAAATGAAAAAAAAAAAAGAGTCTATTTTATTTTTGAGTCTTTGCTGCTTTATGGTATGCAGCCACTGAAATACAAAAGATTCAGGAGTCCAAAAGTTCAGATTCCCACCACTGGACCCTTGTTTGCAAAATCACCCAATTCGATGCTCCAGAAAATAGTAACCTTGCACATCTCATGATGAGGGCTGTCAGATGCCAGTTAGGATTCAGACAACACCCTGAAAGGGGTGGGTGCAGTTTGAATCTTTAAAAAGGCCTGGAAAACTAGAGTGGCTGCTCTTTAGCTGCTTGGTGACATGTTCCCGCCTCCTGCTGGGTCTGCTCCTCTGACTTCCATTTTGGATTGAATTTAGTCCTCACTGGTCTGTCCATGTTGTTGCTGCTGCTGTTTCCCCGACTGCATTTTTAACATACATTTGTTGTTTCCCCACTTTTGGATTACTTTCTGGATTACTGAGATGTCCTGCCTTCCCCCCCCCCAATTTCTTTTGGGAGGGAATGCTGGCCTGCTGTTCACCCGGTGGACTACAGCCTGCACTGCTGGACTGAAGCCCCTGAAGTAGTAATGGAGAGAGCTGCCTCCTGAGCCCCCAATATTTAGGTGGCTTGAGTGAGAGGTTTGATTATATTGCCCTTAGTAACTGTGTGAGAGTTACATTGTGATTATCGTGATGACTAGAGATGGGCACGACTAGGGAAAATGACGTTTTCGAGTTGTCGTGTGTCGGAGGCAGTCCGTTTCGGCTCGTTTCCGTTTTTCGCGAAATTTCGCAAAAATTAGTCGGTTCATTTTTTTCATTTTTTTCGTTGTCGTTAGTACTGGTTTGGGGGGGTAGCGGGCTCCTGGAGGGAGCTGCAGGAGTCAGCCAGAGACACAAGTGACGGACTGGCAGACTTTTTGCACCCACTGTGGCTCACGTACTTGCATGTAGTGCAATGCAAGTAGATCTGGCTTAGGGTTAAGATGGGTTAGCGCAAGGGCTAGGGTTAGGCTAGTTACAGGTGAGGTTAGCATGAGTTTTGGGGTGCACCTCTGGGTGCCTCTCTGACCCACTTAGAAGGACAGTGTATGGGTTGTGGCTGTTGGGTTGGGGTTAGGGTTAGGGTTCGGGTTTGGGCTACGATTAGTGGGCTGTTTATGCCCGATTGGCACATCCCAGAAGTCTCTGTGGTCAACCTGGCCAAGTGGCCATGCGATTGGTGGAAAATTTGCATGGTCCACTCCCATGGGCGAGCCCATCATTGCAAATGTGCAGGTGTAAAAAAATAAAATAAAATAAAATAAAATAAAATAAAATCATCGGAGACTCTTTTTTTGCAAGAAAAACCCACTGCTGCTACTGTAAAAATTCAAGCATTTAAAATAGCTAATTTTCGCATGTTTCTGTGATGCTTTGGTGGGGTTTTGGGCAATGATTTCAAAAAAAATATTGCGGTCACCATTTTGGATCCCCTGCACTGCATGGCAAATGGATGTGCCCTCCCAGCCTGGTACAGTCAGCAAAACCTGGCCATGCGATTGATGGAATGGCTCCAAAACTTTGCATGGTCCACTCCCATGGGCGAGCCCATCATTGCGAATGCGCAGGTGTAAAAAAATAAAATAAAATAAAATAAAATAAAATAAAATAAAATCAACAGAGACTTTTTTTTGCAAGAAAAACCCACTGCTGCTACTGTAAAAATTCAAGCATTTAAAATAGCTAATTTTCGCATGTTTCTGTGGTGCTTTGGTGGGGTTTTGGGCAACGATTTCAAAAAAAATATTGCGGTCGCCATTTTGGATCCCCCGCACTGCATGGCAAATGGATGCGCCCTCCCAGCCTGGTACCAGCAGCGCAGCAGTAGCAATAGCCAAGGAGAGGGGGTGGGGAAACCCCCCCAAATAAAACACCCTTCTGGCCTGGTAGGTGCCCTCAGACAGTTTTCGCCTACTTTTAGGGCCGGGAATCGGGTTTTTTTTAACTTTTAAAAACTTTTTTCTGTGCCGCTTGGCATTGCGCGATCGCCGCAATGCAAGTAACAAGCACGACAAATCAGACCAAATTGTTCGTTCGTCGGTTCGAGCTCAAATTCTGGTGGAGTAATTCCCGTTACCGTTTCCGTAGAGTAACGGATACGAGTAACGGAAACGGAAACGGGAATACCGCTAAGTCATACCCATCTCTAGTGATGACTGATGATTTCTGTATCTCATTTCTACTGTTTCCTGCTGGTGAATAAATGAGGGTGATGAGAAAGGTAGTGTGATGGTAAATGTGAACTTTAAAGCACTGTTAGAGTCAGCATGGGTCTTTGGATGATTTATTTTTTTCCTTGTGTATTGTTATTATTACCCACTGTTGCCAGTTACATTGTCCCTGTTTTTGGACTAGTTTCAAGGTTCTGCCAGCACCAGAAATTAGAAAACTGAAATGGAAGAATTCAAAAATGTCAGTACTTTGGGGTTTACTGAAAGGGCCCGAAACCTGCAAGAACACAGAACCGAAAGAGCCCCCCCCAAAGAAATAGAAAGTAAAGCAAATTAAAAATTCTTACCCTGCACATCCTAATCATTTACTAGGATTTTCAAAAATCCTTAAGAACAGGAATGAAAGCTAGAAGGTAGGGTCCCAAACAGACCTTCACCAGCCTGGCCCACCAGGCAGGCCTGGTATTCTCCATTATATCTGAAGGCAGGATGCTAGTTGAACGTAGCTACTAGCTATATCCCCCAACATCTTTATCCAAGTCCTGTGACTGTCACTTCAACAAAGAGATGTCCCGGAAGACAAAACTAGTTTGCTTCTCTCCTTGCAGGCTGAGTAAACCTGTTTCCCTAATATTCCAAGAGGGCTGAATTAGACAAATCTACGAGGTTTTGGCCCAAATTAATTATTAGAGCCTAACAGACCTGTGCCAAATCAACGTTTTTAAACTGTTGGTTGATTTTGTTTTTGCTGTTCTATTTAGTTTCCAACATACTAACATATTTTAAAGCCAAACATTGAAAACCTTCTCCATGTGGAGCACTTTCATAAGTCAGGTAGGAATTGGTCAAAGGGCAGCATAGTGTAACCCTAAAAGCAGAGCAAGATTTCCTTTTGTTTATTCTCACCAAGATTTTTTGCCCCCCCCGTTTCCTTCCTTCATTCCCTTCACCCCATAACCTTCCTTCATTCTTTTTTCCCCCCAGCGTTTTCGGCTAATGACCCAGCCTATGGAAGATGTGACTCTCCAACATAATGGATTGCAGCCAAAGATTTCACTAAATGGAAGTGTCTCTGATGCTGCTGTCTAGGCAGAGAAGTAAACCTGCTGCTCCGTCCGGCAGCTGTTCATGCTGTGCCCGTCATTCGTCTCCTTCGACCATGCTCCTATGTTTGGACTTCAACCATCTGTTTAAAATTCAAGACGATGACTTCCTCACATCTTTTTAGTGGTTTCCGACTCCAATGTGACATTCCTTGAAGGATCATATGATATAGACATTTTCTCATTCCCTTGTTGTGACCCAGCCTATCTGTCTTGTGTAGCCACTTGAAAAAAAAATCTTACTTTGCAACTTTAAGGTTGAATTGCAAGAAACATTGTTGGCTGGTTGTCTTAGGCTTCCTTCTGCTTTTATCCATGAAGACTCCTAAACCATGTTTTAGGGGTCATCATGATTCCCACCCCCTCTCGGCTCCATTTAATGGGATTTGCTTGTTCTTTCAGCTCGCAGGCTCAGCCGCTGTTTCCTTACGCTTCTTGTCTGCTTCTCATATATGGACTACTTAACTCAATGGTATGCATTTGAAAGGAGCCCAAATGCGGACACTGGGCTGCCAAGGTTCAGGCCGAAAGGTGGCCTGCTTAACACATCTCTGCCTCCTCATATCCAGACCCTTCTTCTTGAGGTGGAAGGTCTGAGGAAGGCTTTTGCGTACATTTCCTTCAACTCAAGAACAGGCCTGTTCCATAGTTGGAGGTACTTGGTTATGCTGCTTTTATATGCCCATCTTTAGAGCAGGATAAAAGGAATGTTGGGACAGGGCAGAGTTCAGAAAATTCCTCATTTTAGACTACATTTCCCAGAATTTCTACCACCACTGTGGCCATGCTGGCTGGCTGGCTGGCCAGGTGGTAGATTCCAGGTGCTGTATTGACAAAAGAGAACTCGTCATGCTTCAGAGCAGCAATACTGGAGGCAGGACTTTCTTAAAACCCTCCTCATAAGTAACCCTCCCATAAACAGGCTGAATACTTTGCCCTAGACCTAGACTATGAAGGCGGTTACTTCACGTCTGTTTTGTCTCTCTTAGTGTTGTGCTTAGGAGTGGTACAGAAAATGTTACTTCATGTCCGTCTTGCAACTACTGAAATTTGTCTTGACCACGCCCCTGGAACAGGTGCTAAGCGCAACAATACTGTACCTAGTGCTGGGGTAGGATTTTCCTTTGTCACTCTTTGTTCCCGCTTTCTTTTCCAAGACAAGACACCGTGTAGTGACGACTGTCATGCAACAAAACATTCATTTCTCTCAGAAAACTGTGTCTGGGATTTTTTATTTTGACTTTTCAGAAGCTAAATATCGAAAAATAATTTTTAAGCCCCCCCCCAAACAAAGGAAAAAGGAAGCTAGACAAATTCAGTGTTTGTCACAGTACAAGACCGTGAAGTAGCACTTGTCACAAGACAAGTTATCATGACCATGGGAACACTGAAACAGGGACAAAACCACATGATCGCAACCAACGCTGTCACGGTACAAAACTAGTCATGGAACAAAGAAGGACGTGAAGTAACCGCCAAAGAGTTTCTCTGCAGGATGTACGGTATTTATTTTGCCTGGCTTTCGCAAGCAAACTTTCTTAATTTGGTTCAGCACACTTCCCCCCTGAGGTTCCTCTGTTTCCTTGTCTTATCCTTTTTATTCAGTTGTGTAGATTGCCATTTGGCAGGTAGGATGTTTTGAGTTAACTTTGCTTAGTACAATGTCAGTGGTCTTGTATGTGTAGGTGTAATCATTACCCCTATATAAAAATAGCTAAGGACTGGAATCACAGTTGAATCACTTTTAACTCTGGTAAGTACAGTGGTACCTTGTATAAAGGAATTAATTTGTTCCAAATAAAATTATGTTAAGCAAATTTTCCTTTATACAAATTTCTCATAGGAATGCACTGAAAACAGAATAATCCCTAATCGCGACTATTTTTATGTTGTACGGATTTGCCCCATTAGACTATTCTGTTAAGCAAATTTCCCCTATCTCCGGAATTTTTTATATGAGGGTCCACTGTGCTTCAAATTGGTGTACTTTGCATCTGCCAAACAGGCAAAGAGAAGGTAGCAGCTGATCTGGGTGCATGAGCCTTGGGTGAAATTCAACTAAATTGAACTGCACTTGCTTCAGTGTTGATATGCAGACAACAGCATTATAAATGACGGTAATTTATTAAATAATTTGGCATGATGCAGATGTGGCTCTGAACTGAGTGCTCAGGGAAAGTATTGCCTTTCAATACTTGAAGGGAATTTGTCAGTGGATGTCCCTGGATGTCATCAGCAAACAGGTTCATGTTCATAATAATAATCTTAGACCTGCAGAACTGGAAGGGACCCTGTGGATCACAGGGTCCAGCCCCCTTCCCCATTGGGGAGATGAACTCTCAACCTTTGCAACTTGAGACTGTTGGGGCTTTGTAAAGCATGTGGGTAAAATGTTGGCCTTCAGAGCCAACCGGGGCTCTCAGGGCTGGAGCACAGACAGAGCTATTAACAGAAACTGCAGTGGTACCCCGACTTAAGAGCAGCTCGACTTAAGAGCAATTCAACTTAAGAGTGGAAAACTGTTGGCGTTTTAACTTACAAATTTTAGATATGGTCTGCTAGACTTACAGATTTTTTTTATTTTTTTATTTTTTTAACTCCCCCCCCCAGTTTTTTAGATAGGTACCCCAACTTAAGAGTAGTTCAACTTAAGAGCATGCATTCAGAGCGGATTAAATTTGTAAGTTGAGGTACCACTGTATTTTGGGATGGGTTTGTCCTGAACATGTACCTAAGACCTGTTAACTTTTAAAATAGCCTCCTCCTGGAAGATCTAGAACAGTGGTTCTCAACATGTGGATCCCCAGATGTTCCTGGACTGCAACTCCCAGAAACCCTGGGCAGCTCAGCTAGTGATGAAGACTTTTGGGAATTGCAGTCCAGGAACATCTGGGGACCCACAGGTTGAGAACCACTGCTCTAGAACTGTTGTGTTTGGAATGCACCCACCTCACTGTCTTTATTTTGGATTGTTATTGGAAACATAGCTGTAAGTAATGTTACTGGGGCATCAACAACACAAAAACAAAAAGCATTTCCCCTTTTAGTACTGGAGCTGATTTAGTGATTTACTACTTCTTCAGTAAATTGGCTGTCGTAGGGTTGGGGCTTTATGGGGGTGATGGTGTTTCTTACCATTTGAATTTTGGTAAACTGTCTCAAGCACAGAGAAATGTAAATGTTTGCTATGAAATAAAATATTCCTCCCAGCATGGTGTCAAAGGTTTCACATGTTTCCAGACCGGCTGTTATCTGTCCTTTAAAAAGACTGGTATGTAGAAAGGAATATTATGTAGTTTTGTGCTATTTAGTTGTACTTGGGGCAGGCTTCTCTTGTCTGAATACGAGACCCAAGAATATTTCTTAGGACTGCCAAAGCAGTGGCATAGAACCTGGAAAAAAACCTGAAAATTGTCATGCCCCAAATGGTTTAAAATGAATGCTCTTCAAAAAACAATGTTGGAAAATAGCTAGAAAAGATTACTTGATAAGAATGGGCCATTTTGCACCTGTGTCAGTGTACTCAACTTCTCCTGAGGGTGCCAAATAGTCTTTATGTCATCTTTTGTAGTGGAAAAAACTAGTTGATATATTTATTAATCTTACTGTGGTGCTTCTGACAGGCACAAAAAGAGAAAGCAGCACAGAAAAGGCCCTGCTGCCACATTTCCACCACTTCTGAAATCCAGTTTAACTAAAATACTTTCTCAGATTAATTCCAGGACTGGAAGAGGCAACTTTCAGCTTCTTGCGTTTGTTTGCACTTCCACCTGTCTTGAGAACTTGCCTGTGCACGAAGAGTGAGCCTATCACAGATATATTGATTGAGATTCCTTTTTCCAGTTGATTAATTCCATGTAGAGCTTGCTTCCCCTACAGTGAACTCAAGGTAGAGGTCTTCTCTGGAAGTTGAGTCATGGCTACTGGACTTCTTTTTTGAGAGACAGAAACGTTTCGCTTCATCCAAACAGCTGTTTGGATGAACAGCGAAACGTTTCTATCTCTCAAAAAAGAAGTCCAGTAGCCATGACTCAACTTCCAGATAAACTCACCTGGATGACTGAGAATCTTCACAGACATCAAGGTAGAGGTGCAACACTCCTACTCTCCATTGGATCTTCACAACAACCCTGCAAAGCTTTTCAGCACAAAAATGTGTGACTGGGAAAAGGTCGCCAACCCAAAGCTTCCTAAGGTCCACACAGTCAAAGGCTTTGCCATAATATGTCGAGAGGGGGAGAAAGAAGCGGAAAATTCTCACTGCATTCTAATATTACATTTTTACAAATCACAACATATACCCACTTGGAAAGACTGTCAGAGTAATTTGCAGTTTGTTCTACCAGCAAAAGCAAATGCTTGTTGAATAATTACTAAGCAGAAGCAGACAAAGTCAGAGCTTAGTTTAAACAAAACAGCTATATTACATATATACACAGCTAAGTTATATGGAGGCAAATCAACAGCACAGCATCATTTCGGCATACATAATTAGCACATGATATAGAGAAACAAAAATGGTGCATGCTTTACTCAGGAAAAGCCCATTGAACACTGATTAACAGAGCACTTATATACATTTGTCTGTCCAGTCAGTTAACACATTGCATCATGGCTATTGCAGCAACCTTGCATCAGCCAAACCCATTTAAACCCATTCTTTACACCTGCAGTCTAATAGAAAAAACCTAGTTTAGACTGAATCACTGTGACTTTGCACATTTGCAGACTCCATTTTAGAAATCAATTAAATACATGTGTGTTGTGTTGCGTCCTTACATTTGTTACCGACTCTTTGTGACCCCATGTCCATGGAGTTTTCTTGGCAGGAATACTGGAGTGGCTTGCCAGTACCTAATCCAGGCGCCTACAGCACCTGGTATTCCCTGGTGGTCTCCCATCTAAGTACTAACCAGAGCCGACCCTGCTTAGCTTCCTAAATCAGGCGAGATTGGATGGTGTTCAGGTAATCTAGGCAGCTAATTAAATACAGACAGACCAGTTATTTATACACCTGTCTAATACATAGTTTCACTCACTCATATCTGACAAAGATGCATATAAAGGGGCGGACTGTGACCCATACAGTGAACTTTTCAAAGCCAGGATTCAGCCCAGGAATATAGAAAGTGAGGGAGATCATTTGCATTTGAAGTATACTTCCCCATCTATTTCTTGTAGGACGTTTCTTCCACCCTTAAATTAGGCTGCAAGCGTTGTTCTGCTGACTCAGAGCTATGCTTCCTCAAGACCAGCATTCTGTGTTGTTTCTTAACCCAGGATTTCTAGACAGGTGACAAGGGGCTCTTGTGAGAAAGATGGCTAGATACTGTGGTAAAGAAAACACATAAGGAGAGAGATGAAGAGAGACTCAAGCTGGTGCCAAAGAGGATTTAGTTCTGAAGCAGCCCAACATGTTTCAATTAAAGAAAATCAAAACACTTCCCTTAGGGAGGCAATGAATGATGACATATTTTTCTTAGAGAGGGAAACGCAGCCAAGATCTTTTCTACATGAGATAATTTCTCAGAGAGTAAGCAGACATCCTCAAGACTTTTCTTTTTTTAATGATATAAGAACATATAAGAACAGCCTTGCTGGAACAGGCCACAGCCCATCCAGTCCAGCATTCTGTCTGTCACAGTGGCTCACCATTTGCTTCAGGGTATTCCCAAGCAGATGTCTTCACCTGCTTAAGATTCTCTGCAAATGGCATTGAGAGTTATCCTGCTTATCTCTCCAGCCCGGAAGTTGTCTTTAGGCATCCATAATGATAGCTGTTACCCTTGTTCTCCATGAACTTGTCTAATCCTTTCTTAAAGCTATTATTATTATTATTATTATTATTATTATTATTATTATTATTATTATTATTATTATCATCATCATCATCATCATCATCATCATCATCATCATCATCATCATCATCATCATCAAATTATCACACAGCAGACAAGATAACTACGCTGGATTTTGTATTACAAATCACTAGTTGAAAGGCTTCCCAAGCGTTTAGAACTACGTGATGCATTGGCGGTGAATTGTGCAGAAAGGCACCTTACTGGGATCTGCCAATACATCACATAGTTCTAAACGCTTGGGAAGTGTTCAACTAGAGATTTGTTATACAAAATCCACCATAGTTATATTGGCTGATATCGCTTCTCGGCCTTTTGGCTAAGATCAAGTGTAGTATCTGTTCTTATCAGTTATATTGGCTGCTGTGTGATAATTTGATGATGATGAATAATAATAATAATAATAATAATAATAATAATAATAATAATAGAGTTGCCAAACTGGCTCCAAATTATGAGGGTCCTTTCTAGGGTTTTCTAGGCATAAAGGACTCAGAGATTTGCCTTCCTTTCTTCTGCAGCTGCCTTGAGACTGTGCAGCTTGCCCAAAGGCTATACAGGCTGGGTTTTTTTTTCCTTCCCAGAGGCACAGTGGACAATCAAACTCCTGCATCTGCAGCCAGGCGCTCCAACTCACTGAGCTGTCCTGCCAGTATTGCATAAGACAAGGCATTTACAAACTGGAAAGACAGGGAAGTCATTACCATGCAGGTACAATTCTGATAGCTGATCCATCCTTACATATTGATTTCCCATCTTTTAATTCAAGAGATTAATATGTCATTTATTTTATTTTATTTATTTATTTTTACAACTTATATGCACTGCTTAACTGCAAATCTAAATGTGTACATATACACAAGTACTACACTGTGATCTTCTGCATCAAACCCATAATCTGAAAGCCTCTCTTGAGCCTTTGACAGCAGCGGTGGGGAAAAAAGAACAATTCAGGCTGGCAGCCTGCAATATCGAGCCAAAGCAGCCATGTGAAAAAGAAATGAAGCAGAGCCAAGAGCCCTTATTAAACAGGACACTCGGAGATAAAACCAAGGCCATCTGTTGTCTTGACGTATTGGCACCATAATTGTTAGCAGAGGGAAATGTGGAAGAGACTCCAGATAAAGGCGGCGGCGGCGGCGGGGGATTTTGAACTTAAAGTTAAGTTTATTGCTACATACTTGCTAAGAGAATTGGAAGAGCAATCCAGGGAAATGATCCCCTGTTGAACAAATTCTGTTCTTGGTTCTCCCACCATTAGCACCCTCCTCCCATTCAGACCATGACAGTGTTTCACTATGTCCAAAATAATGGGCTAGTGACAATACAAAGGCTACAAAATATGCACTTGTAGTAAACACAACCTGCATGTTTAAAAGGCAGACTTCACCTGTGAAAAGCTATTCTTTTTCCTTTGCAAGTGGGTATGTCTGTTTTCATAGATCTGCATAAAGCTGACGAGTTGGGTTTCTTTCCCCCTGCAATTGTATATCTGAGTGAGTTGGGTACCTGAGTCAGTTGTGGAACCAGAGGTCGGGTGTTTGATTCTCCACTGTGCCTCCAGTGGGGAAAGTCAGCTTTTGTGGCCTTGAACAAGCAGCCCAGTTACAGAGATCCCTAGCACTTGGGAGCACAGAGAGAACTCCTAGTTCCCTGGGCTCCTTGCCCACTAAAGATGCCAGCCACAGAGTCTGGCAAAACGTCAGGAAGAAAAACTTCCAGAACATGGCCCAACAGCCCGAAAAACTCACAACTGGCATCAATATGTTGATGACACACAACTCTTTCTTCTCCATTACCACCTCTGCAATAAATGTCATCAAGAGGCTTCCACACTGCCTGGCTTTAGCACTGGAATGGACAAGGTCTAACAGCATGAAACTGAACCTGGACAAGATAGTGATTTTGCTACCAGGAGAGGGGCTCTGAAAGGAGGGGGTCTGTCCCTAGGGTGGAGGGCATTATTGTCCCATTTAGGGACAAAATGTGTAATTTTGGTGTTCTTCTGGACCTGGCTCTTTTTTGAGAGACCTGCTTTGCAGCTGTGTCCAGACCAGCCTTTAACCGCTTTAGGCCAATTGCCCAACTCTGCCCCTATCTGGGTGAGGGCGCCCTCAGGAGTTGGGGGCAAGCGTTGGTCATCACCCGGATTGACTGCTGCAGTGCTCTCTACATGGGGCTTCCCTTTAGCCAGAGGCTCCAATGGATCTTGAATGTGGTGGCCAGGCTGGTGGTTGGTGCAAGCAAATTTGACTGCATCACCCTGGCTCTGGTTCACCTTCACTGGCTGTGTTCTGGAGCAGGTTCATGGTTTTGACACTCATGTACAAAGCCCTCCTTAGTTTGGGTCCGTGTTCCTTGTTGGAGCATCTTTCCTCCATGTCATCTGCCCAGTCCACAAGATCATCCCAGTCAAAGCTCCTAAGGGTGGCCCCTCCAAGCCCCCCAACTGCAAGAGGTTGGGCTTTTTTTCATGGTGGCTCCAACTTTTTGAAACTGAGCTCTGCCTTGCCCACTCACTGCTGAGATTTAGAAGGCAACTAAACATCTGGCTCTACGAGGAGGTTTTCCACACAACACCTATTTCACACACACACACACACACACACACACACCATCTGCCTTTGTTCCCATGTGATTGTTTTGCACCATCTGTGTTGTTGATGTTGTTTGTAGTTGCTTTTATTGCTTTTATTGTTATTTACCCTCCTGTTTAATATTTGTTGGGACCCAACCAGAGAAGTTCCTTGGTACTAATGGGACTGGGATTAATTAATTAATTAATATGCTGAAGCATTCCACCTTCATGGCAAGACAGCCCCCACTTGTATAATTAAACCGAAATGACTCCCCGTATAAATCCCCGAGAGACTATCTGGACTGTGTTCCATTCACTGCTCACGGGCGGTCGCAAGCTGCAGATAGAGGGTACCTTTGAGCTCCAATGTCTTGTTTTGGGTTTAGACTGAATAGAAATGGGTGCACACATATCGACAGCCTCTCTCTGGTAGTTGAAATCAGAAGGGAACTCGTCAGCTTCTCATTTATGCCTCTAAAATCCTGGTGGCTGCAATGGCCTGTGTGGGAGAGATGCCGCGCTTGCAATGTGTCTGCTGGGCAGCCTTTCGAATGTCACGAGCCACTCTGCCTCTTCCCTTCTCTCTGTGCTGCGGTTGCTTCAATAAATATTCATGGCGCAGAGAAAGGATGAGTGTGAAAGCTGTGGGAAATCAGAACTGGCCAGAGAGATGATGCTCCTCACACTGCCTCGCAGACGTCCAAGCTCAAAAAAGTACATTTTTGAACTACAGCTTCCAGAAGTATAATTTTGAGACTACAATACCAGAATGATAGATTCTGGAAATGGTACCCCTAGAGATAATTTATTTACGGTAATCTCTGGATTATCCATACTATTTCCTTGCTTTTTATGGCTTGCAGCATTTTGCCTCTGATTTAGGCCATGCTGGCTGCTGCTATAGGGATTATATTGCAAAAAAGTAACATTTCCAGTTTATGGCATGGTCTTCCCAACTGAAAATGGTGTTCCAAGTTTTTGTAACCTTGCATGCTGCTTTTCCCAGATTTGGCAGGGAGGAACCTTCCCTTCCCTGCCTCTGAATTCAAAGAGAGTTCTGCCTTTCTGTTCTGTGTCCCCCCCTCTCTTTTGTCTGTTGAAGGCTATCTGTCTGTCTGTCTGCCTGCCTGCCTGCCTGTCTGTTTGCTTATTTATGTATATTTGTACTTATTAACTGCCTGATTTTCCCTCAGGAACTCTGAAAGAAACAACTTGCCCAAAAAGAAAACAACCCATTAATAAAATAGATCAAATAAAAGGATAAAACACAACAACAATCCATACAGAAACACAGTGACTCCAGCAAGAAGAGACTAGGACAGACAATAAGGACAAACTAACCACATACCGTCGTGCACTCAGCGATCACCGAAGCTCTCTGTTCTTAGTTTGCTGTTTACAACCATAAGAAATCAAACATTTTTATTCTTTCTCCTACAAATGTCTCTGAGTTATTGAAGCTATAAATGAGAAAGTGGATTATGTGGGGAACTTGATGCTATTTTCTTCTGTGACTCCCTGTATTTCTACTGCATAGTAAAATAACAGTAATAATAATAAAGGGGTGTTACCAAAATACTGCAGATGGCTCACATGGCAAAGAATAGTTTGGGGAAGTGCCATTTGTCAGTAGAGATGGGCACGAAACAGAAAAATGGCGTTTCGGCTTTTCATTTGTCGTGAGAGGTCTGTTTCGGTTCGTTTCCGTTTGTCGGGAATTTTTTGAAAAATTTTGTTACCATTTTTCGTTTTTTCATTTGTCGTTTCTACCTGCTTTTTGTGCAATTTTTAAAGCATTTCCGTGTGCAGGCATCCCCCAACGCCCCAGACCAGAGGGAAAACACTAAAAAAATGGATGCTGGCAGTGACACAGTATAGACTAGGTATGCAGGGGGGCTGCAAAGGCAGCGGCGGGCGTTGCCCAGGGTGCAAGGCAGCCTCAGAGTGACTGCACTGCTGGGCAAGGGAGGGTACTCACCGAGTGGTACACAGCACGCACGCACACAGGGAGGCAGCAGGACTGAAGCTAGAGGCGCAGCAGAGACAGCAATCCCACCCTAATTCCCACCAGAGACTGCAAGGAGGACGGGGGCTGCCAGAGCTTTTTATGCCCTCTGTGGCTGCCAGACCTGCCCGCCCAGTCTGCAACCTGGGCATGCTATTGATTGAACATGATCCCATTACATGGCTTGCCTCCACTTTGTGGCTGGTGGTGACATCCATTTTAAAGGGGAAAGAATAATGCATCGCGATGGGAGAAGACTAAAACAAACGTTTTAAGGACCCTAACCCCCTGGTAGGTATTATCAGACAATATAAATAATTATCGCTGCGTTTTTATGGATGTCCAGGGCATTTTTTAACATTTAAAACAGCTCATTTCATCGCGCGTCGCCATTAACGGAAACAAAACGTAACAACCACAATTTTCGTGGTTCTGTTCATTTCATTGCATTTTCATCAGAATTTTCGTTTGTCGTTTCATTGCATAACGGAAACGACAAACGGTAACAGAAACGAAAAAATGTTCGTTCTGTGCCCATCTCTATTTGTCAGCATGAAATGAGTTCAGGTATTACAAGGGAAAGAGACCCTCTACTTCTTCATAGCTCTTGGTCTCTCTAATTCTTTCTGTCTCTCCCTCTCCCTCCCTCCTTCCCTAGATTCATGTGTGTACCTGCACACCCCTTGCAGATAGTATGAAACTTTTCTGAAACAGTGGGAGATTTATGATTATTATCTAGGTAGTACAGAATATGCTTTGCATGTATAATGTGCCTGCAGGTTCTGTCCCTGCCACCTCCACATAAAGGATCTCAGCAAGAAATACCCCCTGACCAAGATGGTGGACAGCTGCTGCCAGTCACAAGAGGCAGCATTGTGCTCAGCTCTACAAAAGGAGTAGCTGCCTAGATGTCCTAAGCACATCCGATCCTGCCTGATTTCAAAAGCTAAGCAGGGTTGCCTCTGGTTAGTACTTGGATGGGAGACCACCAGGGAATACTGGGTGCTGTTGGCGCCTGAAGTAGGAACTGGCAAGCCACTCCAGTATTCCTGCCAAGAAAACTCCATGGACATGGGCCCATGAAGAGTCGTTCATGACTGTAGCGATGCAACACACACACACTCCAAATAACCAGGTTCAGATGAAATCCTCTTCTATCTTTTATCACGGCTATGAATTTCAGCTGCTGACAGACATAAGGACATCAGAAGAGCCTTGCTGGATCAGATCAAAGGCGTGTTTGATCCAGCTACATGGCCCACCAGATGTCCCTGGAGGTCCAGCCCTACCATCGGGCCTTACCATGAGACAAACAGCTGCATTGCACACTGAAAGCAATCCAATACAATTTCAACTATCATGTCTCCACCCTGGAGAATCCTAGGATTTTTAATTTGGCAAGGTACTTAATTCTCTGTTTATATTATGTGCTGTCCAGTCATGTCTGACTTATGGTAACCCTTTTAAAGGGACGTGAGATATCTGAGGTGTGTTTCAACATTGCCACCACCCAAGTGTCCTGAGCCATAGGTCATCACTCTATCAAAACTGTGACATCTGACTTCCGTAGCAAAGGATGCTAAGTATCTGACCAAGCTATGGAACCCAGGATTCTATACTGGAGCCATGGCACTTAACGTAGTCATCACCCTTCTATAGCCATGATGAGCAGGTCTTCAAGAGGATGCTGTTTTGCCACTGTTGCTGAAGTAGAAATCAGTTGCCAGCTTCTCTGTGTTGAAATCGAGGTGGGGTACTTGTCCTTTGCTTCAGACAGAAAAACATATTGGGTCACATCTGTACCCATGCAAAACCTCCAAGGATGGCATTTGGTTTTCTATGCTGAGAATGTCATTATTTTGATTTCTTTTATTGTTTTCATGCTGCTTTTGGTTTGTTTGTTTGTTTGTTTGTTTGTTTAAAATACATAGAATAGGTAGACAGGTAGTACAAGAACACCTGGAAACATTAAATGAATTTAAGTCTCCTGGGCCAGATGAATTACACCCAAGGATATTAAAAGAAGTAATTTCAGAACCATTGGCAATAACATTTGAGAAGTCCTGGAAAACAGGGGAAGTCCCCATAGATTGGAGGAGGGCAAATATTGTCCCTATCTTCAAAAAGGGGGGGAAAGAGGACCCAAATAATTACCACCCAGTCAGCTTGACTTCAATTCCTGGCAAGATCCTAGAACAAATTATTAAGCAGACAGTCTGTAATTATTTAACTAGCAATGCTGTCATTACGAGAAGTCAACACAGATTTCTTAAAAACAAGTCATGCCAGACTAATTTGATCTCTTTCTTTGATAGAATTACATCCTGGTGGATTAGGGGAATGCTGTGGATATTGCTTATCTAGATTTCAGTAAGGCCTTTGATAAGGTTCTCCATGGTATACTTGTAAAGAAGTTAGTAGAATGTGGGATAGATAGTGTCACTGTTAGGTGGATTTGTAATTGGCTGACTGATCACACCCAAAGGGTGACCATTAATGGCTTCTCTTCAGCTTGGAGAGATGTGTCCAGTGGGGTGTCCCAGGGTTCTGTTCTGGGTCCAGTGCTGTTCAATATCTTTATTAATGACTTAGAGGAAGGAATCGAGAGTAGGCTAATCAAATTTGCAGATGATACCAAATTGGGTGGGGTTGCTAATTCCCTAGAGGATAGGATGCAAATCCAAAAGGACCTTGACAGATTAGAGTCCTGGGCCAAGGCTAATGGAAAGCGTTCAATAAAGGGAAATGTAGGGTGGTGCCTCTAGGTAAAAAGAATGAATTGCACAGATATAGGACAGGAGACACCTGGCTGGAAAATAGTACCTGTGAGAGGGATCTGGGAGTCTGGGTGGACCACAAATTGAACATGAGCCAGCAGTGTGATGCAGCAGCCAGGAAAGCCAATGTGATTCTTGGTTGCATCAACAGAACCATAGTGTCTAGATCAAGGGAAGTGATACTACCACTCTTTTCTGCTCTGGTCAGACCTCATCTGGAGTACTGTGTCCAGTTCTGTGCACCTCAATTTAAAAAGGATGTTGACAATCTTGAATGGGTCCAGAGGACGGAGACCAAGATGATTGGTGGTCTGGAGGAAATGTCTTACGAGGGGCGGCTTAGGGAGCTGGGAATGTTTAGCCTTACAAAAAGAAGACTGAGAGGGGATATGATAGCTATGTTTAAATATTTGAAAGGATGTCACATTAAGGAAGGGACTGGTTTGTTTTCCATGGCTTCAGAGACTAGGACTCGGGGCAATGGATTCAAACTGCAGGAAAAGAGATTCAATTTAAACATTAGGAAGAATTTCATGACAATTGGAGCTGTTCGGCAATGGGATATGCTGCCATGGAGGGTGGTTGAGTCCCCTTCTTTTGAGGTTTTTAAGCATAGGCTGGATGGCCATCTGTCGGGGGTCCTGTGATGGGGGTTCCTGCATGGGACGGGGTTGGACTAGATGGCCCCTGAGGTCTCTTCCAACTCTATGATTTTATGATTCTATGACGTTATGAGCTTTTCAGAGCAAATAGAGATAATAAAATGATAATGGCCAGAAAGGTCTGTGATCCAAGCCTATGAATTCTGATAGGAAAAGTGGGCATCTGGGGTGGTCTAGGGTTAGAAGATACCAGTCTGCCTACTTAATAAAATGTGAATCACTTGTGAATCACCACCTTATGCCTAAATGAATTAGGAAAGAAAACAACTATCCACAGTGGGACAAGCCCATTATGAGTACCAATGTAAATGCTACAGGAATGTGTTAGCTTTTGAGTTCTCCAGAATATTCCATTAGGATAGAAAACAGAGAATCACAAAATTAGACCTGATCATGCCTTGAGGTCAACCAGCTTAAACCCAGAGTATTTTTAGACTTTATAAAAAAAGAGATTTGCAAATCAAATGCATTAAGCTCTAAACTGATGTTGCAGACCTCAGGGTCACATAACAAGGCATAGCAGAGCGGGAAAGCAATGTCTGGTCTCTTGTTTCTTAAAACAGAAAAGGGAGAAGATTGTGATTTCAGCCTAATAACATGAAAGCATGACAGGAGGAGAGCAGGCATGAAGCGAAGCAACAAAACCAGCTAGATGCTTCAGTTCGAATCTGACTTCTTCCGTAGCTTATGAAACCCTTTAACCCACCCTTCTCCCCCGTCCAACGTTGACTTTTCCCCCATGAAGACAGGTTACACGTATCTGTGTAGCTGTGCATTCTGTGCTGCCTGCTTCTCCGTGTGCTTCTAATTTAACTTCCAGATTGCACGTACGATAGTCAGGCTCACTGCCTGAAATGAACTCGAGAGGGTATGGGTCTGACTCTGGATGAAAACCCGTGAGTCAAGCAGTATTGCTGCTGCTCTTCTTGATGCATAGAGGTACAAGATGATGACTTGAAGGGATTCTTGTAGAGATGGAGGAACCTAAGCCATGGGAGACCTCATGTGCCCTCTTTGCCACCTCAGAAATACTGTCATTGTTAAAAAAAAATGCCACAAAAACTGAGGACAAGATGTACATGACAGGTCAGCTGGGAACATACCATCTCTAAACCTCCTCTATTCATGGGGGCCAATTAGTTAGTCCAATGATTTGTTATATCTGACAAAGTAACCCTGGGAAGTAGCAAACTGCAGCAGAGGAGTGAGAGGGGTTGGGGGAGGACTGGGAATTATTAAGACTAAGAGCAAATTTTTTTTGCCCAGGTTGGTCATTCCTCTCAAGGGCTATATTTTCATTTCATTTTCTTTCTTTCTTTCTTTCTTTCTTTCTTTCTTTCTTTCTTTCTTTCTTTCTTTCTTTCTTTCTTTCTTTCTTTCTTTCTTTCTTTCTTTCTTTCTTTCTTTCTTTCTTTGACCAGCTGTTGCACAGAACTCTTCAATCTGCTTTTATTTAAAATGCTGGGCTTTAGTTAAAACCTTGACTCCTTTAAACTGTTTCCGTCTCTTGGTTTTAAATTGGTTAATCTAATTTATTATGCTTTGTTAGAGCAATTTATAGACAGCAGCTTTAAGTGTGCAATTGTAAAGATATTACCGTGTCTATTATATATGTCAACATTTGCCCTGACAGGCGGCACATAAATATTGTCAATAAATAAACCCCTTCCCCATTCCACTGAATGCTCCAAGCAGCCCAACAACAGCTACCACTCTCAGCGACATTTGTCAGCAGAGAGATTCAGAAGCATCTCCGTGGGGGCAACACTGTGCCTGGGATTTTCCACAGAAGGAAAGAATTACCATTAGGAATGTGTTTGTACGAAAGAGATGGCAGAGGGTAAAGCACTGCCCAACTTTTTCACTTAAAATGGCATCCTCCCAAGAATTCTGTCTAACAGAAAAGTAGCCATCAGGCTTTAAAAAACATCATTTGGCTTCTAGTTGCTGCATTGCAAGTTGGAACGAATTTAATATAAACATGCATATATCTAGTAGTGATACATTCGTGACTTGCCCATGAAGAGTGAAGGGTCTCTCTTAAATTGCACGTAGAGGGCCTCTATGGTAAAGGGCCCTCTAATGAATTTAACATGTAGAAACTTGCGATTCACATAAGCAATGTGGCTTCTTCCATCCTTGAGTATGCTGATTTAAATTTAGATCTCTTGATCTCTCTTAAAGTCAGCCATTCAAAGTCATTTAAAGAGGAGTGGTAAGGTAAGGTAAGGTTTATTGTTATGGCATCATGCCAAACATTAGATGAAACAGAATAGATCAAAATACAATACGACAGACATTGGCTGGAAAATTTAAAAACTGGCGTATATTATAGTGATTAATGTAAAAGATGAGGACTGTAAAAACACTTTAAGACAATAAAAATAACAATATAAAACCAAAGTTTAAGAATTTGGCTATCTATTCTGGCTGCTGGGACATACCACCCAGAATTTCACCACCAGTTCAGTAGTAGTCTGACTTTGGTCAATTAGCAATTGGTTACAATAGTCTGAGTCCGATTGGCCTGCCATATCATTTAAGAGAGGTGTGATGTATTTTGCTCAGATCTTATTGTGCCTACTGCCTCTGAGCATCATACACTCAATGGATTCTGTCTCATCAGAGCAAAAAGGGCAGAGTCTCTGTTCCCTCTGGATGCTCTTAAATCTGCCTTCCAACACCACAGGAGGGAAAGCCTCACACCAGGCCAGAGTAAAGGCTTTCCTAAACTTATACATCTCTAGCTGTGGTAGATAGGCCATGGGGAGCGGGCAATATTTGTGTGTGTCCGGCACTCTAAAATTGGGGCAACTACTAAGATCTGCCTGTCTATCCATGTCCATTATTCTCTGTTTAAGGGCTGATTTCACTTCATCCCATTGCATGCTCAAGATTGCTTGTGAAGAAAGATCCATAGCTTGCAATTTATTTAGGACCTATTTTAGCCACTTAGATTGGAAGTTGTCCACTAAGAGTAGATGAACTAAACCCTGAGGTTGAAAATTCATTTTAAGCCAATACTAAAGAGAGGCTAATGAAATTTTAACTATCATTGATAGCGAACCTGTCTAAAGAGGAGTGAATGCATCATGGCTTCTTCAAAGGTGGGGTAACACCCTACAGGCTCAGAGAAGTCCAGGCCTCAGCGCATTCAAGGCATGTTTGTCCAGGGAAGGCTCCTAATTAAAAGACCATGTGTGATGTAGTGGTTAAGTACTAGGTAGAAATTCTTGACAGATCATAGTGTTAGTTTCCATTGAGCCATCAAAATCAGTGGGCAGCCATTGGCTTATCTTGGCTTACCTCACAGAGTTCGTATAAGAATGGAGGGAAAGTTCATTAGAGGGAAAGGTGAGATAAATTTAAAGATAAATAAACTAGGTTTAATAAATATACAAACTGGGAAGGAACAATTTTAGTACAGTATATTTTTGTGCACTTTTTTATTTATTAGTCAGTATTTTGCTGCATGGTTGTGTTATTTTAATTGGCCTTTCCCCTTTTGGTTATAACAGATTATTATCAAAAGTTCTTGACCATTATTGGAAGGAACAAGCAGCTGCCCCCAGGTTATGGAATACCCTCCCAAGTGACATCCGCCTGGCGCCAACACTGATGACATTTCGGCGCCAGGTAAAAACCTTCCTGTTTCTGAAGTTTTTAAATTGACATAACATAGATTGTGGGTCCTGGTAGCAATTTTAGTGTTTTGTGCTTAAATGTTTTTATTGTTTTAATTGTTCATTGCCTTTTTAACGTTTTAACTGTTCATTTTAATTGTAAGCCGCCCAGAGACCTTTGGGTAGTGAGCGGCATATAAGTTGTATAAAATAAATAAATAAATAAATAAATATAAAAAGTTGCTTTGGATGGAATAACCTTGGGCTATATATGGCAAACTGATCTGATGGAGGCTGTAGTGTTAGGGGGACCTCTGCATTTGGAAATGGTTTGATCATAGGGGATGGACCATGGAAGAACTTTTGAATGTGCTAATTCCTCTTGGCATGACTTGGCAGGAAACATACCTCTTATTAAGATGAATCAATGCTACATGTATGTTTTATGCATGCAGGTATAATCACATTCCTTACTTAGTATTGATTTGCTAAGATAGAAATGACCTAGAAGATCTAGTAGTGGTGGAGATGAACAAGCATGTGTGTGGTGGGGGGGAGCAGTTATTAAATCAACTACAATGTGCATCATTGTATTTGTATTTCCACTCGTGAGGAAGATAGGATTATTTCAAAAATCAGCTAGGCACCGTGATCTCTGCAGAAGTCATGGAAACTGCTACACTGTGGACAGACCCACTGCGTGGGTAGCAGATCCTCAGGACAGTGTGGAATCTAGAATCTAGACTATGACTGGTCTTTGTTGCTTTGCTTGTTCTGACAGCCTTTCCTTTGCTATCTACTCTGCCTCACTTGAGCTTCTCTTAAAGGACATATATTCAGGAAGGACTCACAGAGCATGGGAGGGCTAATATTTGGACAAAACCAAGAAAAAGTTCCTGAACTCCCAAAGTAGTGGCATAATAATATGCCACTACTTCCATGCACACCTAATCCATCTTTTCTTGATAGAGGGATTATAGACTGTTGGTCCCTTAGGACCCAAGCCCACTTACAGCTGTAGACAAAAGTCTATATTTTCTATGATGTTCAGAAGACAACAAGACACCAATGCACCCACTTGCCAGCAAGGGCAAACTTTCTATGCCCCCAACAGTAATCTAACTTCTGGTTTGGGAGGCAAGAATAATAACCATTATTCAGTCTGAAACTCTATAAGAAGCATGCATGGATTTTGTCAGAGTTTTTGGAAAATAGCCCCATCCATGGTCATAAATGATGTTTCCAATTTGCTTAGTCATGAGGCGTCTCTAATGCCTCTGCATACTTGTCACTAAAGGACATGAGTGGGACGCTGTTACTTGCTTTGGTCCTACTTGTGGGCTTCCACTAAACATTGGGTTAGCATTATGGGCACAGAAGGCTGGTCTTGATAGGCAGGTATTTGGGTTTGATTCAGTAGGGTTTGGGGCTTCTTCCACCATATTTAGGATTGCCCATCAATGCATATGTATAGACAGACTGCAGGGCAAACCTTTACATTTCTACTTTGAGGTGAGGTCCATGTGTAAATTCTTTCAACTCTAACAAAGCCCCCATCCAGTTGCTCATCAGCTCTTGTAAAATGATGGAAGCTAAACTCAGCCTCAACCAGGGCTCAGGGTGTGTGTGAAGTTCATTATGCATTTAAATCCCACTGAAATCTATGGGAGAACAATATGAAGGTATATGGAATCAATGGAACCACTCGGTTACTGTACACAGTCAATGTATTCCATTTATTTTACTGGATTAAAGACAGGAGACTTCTGGCTTGCTTAAATGTCCTGGAATACGACTCCTTTAGTTCCTTCCTTACAATTGACCGTTGTGGCTGGTCAGTATTCTTGCTTTTGAGAGCTGAAGTCCAACGTTTCTCAGTCTTACAGTGCAACATAAAGCATACATGTTCTGCTCTGGAGGGCAGAAAGATAAGTTTCTTCTCACAGATGTGGGAACAGCCAGAAAAAGGTGTCTCCAGCAATAACCATTGCAAAGTGATGATGGATGCATTGCTATGTACATTGACATAGGAATCATACAGAATGTGTTTTCTCACCTCAGAATAGAAATCATAGAATCATAGAGTTGGAAGAGACCTCAAGGGCCATCTAGTCCAAATCCCTGTCATGCAGGAACCCCCATCAAAGTATCCCTGACAGATGGCCATCCAGCCTCTGCTTAAAAACCTCCAAAGAAGGAGACTCCACCACCCTCCGTGGCAGCCTATTCCACTGCTGAACTGCTCTAACCATCAGGAAGCTCTTTCTAATGTTCAAGTGGAATATCTTTCCCTGTACTGTAGTATGAAACCATTGCTCCAAGTCCTAGTCTCTGAAGCCATGAAGAACAAGCCAGCCCCCTCTTCGATACAACATTCTTTCAAATATTTAAATGTGGCCATCATATTCCCTCTCAACCTTCTTTTTGTAAGACTAAACATTATGCTCCTCATAAAACATATGTTCCAGACCTTTAGCCATCCTGGTCACCCTCCTCTGAACCTGCTCAAGGTTTTCAACATTATTTTGAGATTGAGGAGCACAGAACTGTACACAATACTCCAGGTGGGGTCTGACCAGAGCAGAATATAGTAGTACTATCACCTCCCTTGATCTATGCTTCTGTTGATGCAACCAAGAATCACATTGGGCAATTCCATCACAGACTTCCCTCTCCTTTTGCTTATCTCCTCTACCCTCTCCCTGGCTACTTTGCTTTCTCCTCCCTTCCCTCCTTGTTTTACCCATCCAAGAACAATGGCAGAGTGGAGACTAACCAATAGAAAAATGGCATAAGGAAACATCATCAAATGTCAGTCACCCACAAAGGATGCAAATCTGTGCAGAACAACACAGTACTGGGATCCTACGCTGGAGCAAATCAGAGCAAGCTGGAACAAAAATACGCCACCAGCGATGTTAAAAAAACAGCACTGGGAAGCAAGGGAGGGTTTGGTCCCATTTTGACTCTATTGACACTAATTTCAGCCTCGCATTGTGTAGACGCTGAGATGGAGTATTAATATCATGGGTGGAAGAAAAGAGGAACAGATGCTCAGTCTGGAGGGGCTGTATGACTAATTGATAGACAGAAAATTTCAGGTTTAGCAGTAATCCATATTATTGTTATAAGATGTATTATGGTGCTTCAAATGATGCTTCAGGCTGTGATAATAATAATGAAGCCAACCCTAGAATTGTTTGTAAAGAGCTACTCAATATTTATCTTCACTGTTCTTCTAGCCCTGAATGATTCTCACATATTAGATTCATCCTGAGCCAACATGAATGGGCTGTGACAGCTGGTACCTAAGTGTTGAACAATGCGTTAACATTAAGAGGGAATGAAAATAGCATTCAAAGGGGGGGGGGGAGAAGGCAAATAAAGTGAATCAGGAAAGTATACCTACCCAACCTTTTTGAATATTCCAACAAACGCACCATGGGGATTTTCATGTTTAGATCATAGGTCAATAATACAGATTAAATGAAAGTCAGCTGTGAAATACAGTACAAAAGAGCAGGGATCCACTGAGATCTTTGATGTTCCTACTGCAGGACCACACAACAGCTCTGCTACACAAAGGGGAGACATCTACTGCCCTTCTTTCCAGTCAGGAAAAAAAAGTTTGAAGCCCCACCTCCACCCCAACCATTTGGGAGCTCCGCTTCCATCATCCTCCATGTCGATCAGATGTGCTATGAACTGACATAATATAAGACAAGGCGATGTGATGTCCTCCGGTTGCTTTGAATGGCGATCCTATGGATTGTGGTGGGGTTGCACTCCATGGATGTGGAGAATCCCACCTCAGTTAACAAGACATGTGGTTCTTTCTTTGAAGGGTTTTAAAGATGCGTAAAGGGGGGAAAGCAGAGAATGTCATCTGGAGCAAAACACTTTATTTCAAGGACAGGTCATCAAGAGAACTATGCTGGTCAATTGTGCCTGTACAAAAGCAAGCAACTAACCAATCAACCCAACCCACCCTCCTTTAAAGTTTTCAGTAAATCTCAGTTTGGAGTATTATAAAAGGATCTGTTTGGAAGTTGGCTTTCTGTAAGGTATGTTATGCATTATTAGGAAAAGGTGGGTAGCAGCTTCCCCGTTTCACCCTTTCCCAATGATTATTTTTGTTTATATGGCCGCAATTAGAGTGATATTAAGGGGTATGAGGTTGCTGACCTTATGTACATCTTTCCCCCTTCTTGCAACATCAGATGGTTTAGCAGAGGGCAACATATTTTTGGCACAAAATGCCTTGCTCTTCTTGCTTTCTAAGCCGCCTTGGGTCCCTTGGGGGAGAAAGGTGGCATAAAAATTAAGTTATTATTATTAACCACACAGCCATCTATGCTGGATTTTGTATTACCAATCACTAGTCGAACGCTTCCCAATCGTTTATGACTCAGTGATGTATCGGGGAATTATGCAAGCAGATCCCAGTAAGGTGGCTTTCTGCAGCTGACTGATGGTGACTTTGTCAACTCCAATTTCTTCTAAATACTTGCTTAGCTCTTTAGATACAGCACCCAGCGTGCCGATTACCACTGGGACCACCTGTACCGGTTTATGCCAGAGTCTCTGAAGTTCAATTTTCAGATCCTGATATCGGGTAATTTTTTCAAGTTGTTTCTCAGTGACTCTGCTATCATCTGGTATAGCAACATCAATGATCCACACTTTTTTCTTCTCTACAATCACAATATCTGGGGTATTATGCTCCAAAACCCTGTCTGTCTGTATTCGGAGGTCCCAAAGTAATTTTGCATGCTCATTTCAGTCACTTTTTCAGGCTTATGATCCCACCAGTTCTTTGCTATGGGCAGATGATAGTTCTGACACAAATTCCAGTGGACCATTTGAGCAACTACATTATGACACTGTTTGTAATCAGTCTGAGCAATTTTCTTGCAACAACTCAATATATGGTCGATAGTTTCATCTGCCTCTTTGCAGAGTCTACATGTGGGGGACTCAGCTGATTTTTCTATTCTAGCCTTAACTGCATTTTTTCTGATAGCTTGTTCTTGAGCTGCAAAAATCAGGGCTTCTGTCTCTTTTTTCAGTGTTCCATTGGTGAGCCATAACCAAGTCTTTTCCTCATCTACTTTTCCTTTGACTTTTTCAAGGAACTGCCCATGCAGCGCTTTATTATGCCAGCTATCAGCTCGTATTTGCATTGTTATTTTCCTGTATTGACCCTTTGTTTGCTTTACTTTAAACACTTCCTTGTTCTTAACCTCCAATAATGCTGGTTCTGTAGTATTTTTTACATAATCTGCCAACGCATGCTTCTCTTCTTCAACTGTCTGCTTCACTTGCAGAAGACCTCTACCACCTACTTTTCTAGGTAAATACAGCCTGTCAACATCACTGCGTGGATGTAATGCATAGTGAGTGGTCATAAGGTTTCTTGTTTTCCTATCTAGACTATCGACTTCCGTCTGAGTCCAGTTTATTATGCCAGTGGTATATCTGATGACCGGTATGGCCCAGCTATTAATGGCCTTGATGGTGTTACCACCATTCAGCTTACTTTTTAATACTTTTCTGACCCTTTGGTTATTATTATTATTATTATTATTATTATTATTATTATTATTATTATTATTATTATTATTATTATTATTATTATTATTATTATTATATGAGCCTACTAGCACTGATGCATACACTGCACACAAAAACAGCCCATGTGACCCAGGCATGATGATTTCCTCCCAGTATTCCTAAAAGAACATAAAGTCAAGTGAGAACCAGGATGTGATTCTTCCAACCTATGGTATAACCACACTTAGAAAAACTGTGCACAGTTCCAGTCACTGCATCTCAATACACAACACACACCAAAAAAATGTGATCTGAAAAATGTGTACAAAAGGGTCAGCAAAGACAACCAGGGGCTCCAGTAAGTTCCCTATGAGTAAAAAAAAGATTGAAGTGTTACAGCTTAGGGGGAAAGTGGCATGAAAAACATGGTAGAGGTGCCTAAAAATTAGACGTGGCATAGAGAAAGAAGGTAGAGAAATATCTGTCTTCTTGCCTGATAATACTGCAGTGTGAGATCATTTGCTCAAATTCAACACGGGATACTTTTAAGAAAAAGAAGGGGCCATATTTCTTCACATAGCACATAGTTAAACTATAAGACCTCTTAAAGTAGATAACGTGTAGCACATATGTAGAAACAGTGCTTCCTCAAGTGGTGAAAAGGATGTTTGTTATGCCATGTCCATTTGCTCCCCTCTGAATCTTCATTTTCCACATTTGATCCTGTGACTTCACTTTGTAAGATGCACTCGTGCAATCTACATGGCTTTAAAACAGCATTAGGCAAGTTAATGAAGTTGAATGGTAATCAATAGTGGTAGTAATTGACGGTGATAAATGTTGCCTCCAGGATCAAAAACTCTATGACATTGAGAATCATTTGGTGGTGAACTATCACAAGAGAAGGCTGATCTCTCATATCTTGCTCATGGGTTTTCCAAAATCATATTGATGGTAACGGTAGGAAACAGAGGTGCTGGCCTTAAGAGGACTTTGGTCTAATTCAACAGGGCTCTTTTTAATGTTCTGATCCAGCCCGCACTCACTACAGGGACTTGCGTGGGGAAGGGTAGAAAGGGAATGAATTTGTCAGAGGCAAAGAAGACATATTTGCACAAGTGACATATCTCAATATAATTTCTAAAACTCTATTAATTGAACAGATAAAATACATATTGTCTATTTCTGTTACAAAATATTAGCCATTTGGAGTCTTCACTAGATGTGAGCACACTGTTGTTCCCAAAGGAAGCTTCTCTTGAGAATATGTACAGCAGGAAAACTGGAACAGACAGACAAACAGAGAGGTGCTCTTGAATAGCCTACATACATAGGTAAGTAACATTTGTTTTCTTGCTCATAGAATGAAAAGAGACATTTGGTGGGATGCACTAAGTAAGTAGAGAAGAAGATAACAAAAAATAAGAAATCTTTAAAGCTTCTGACCCAGGCGTGGCTGTTGAGGAGTAGTGAAAAGACAATAGGCTAAACAGCCACTAAACACTACAAACGCCACTCAGGAGCTACTACCAACAGTCCTAGGCTCTGCCTTCACAGTTGAGTTTACAACAGATGGAATACTCTACGATGGATGGTCCAGCATGACAATTAGATGCAAATCCCTTCCCAAGCCTCTCCCAAGCCTGCTTTTATTACAAAGGCAAAATCTTCCTGGCAGGCATCAGCTCAAACAATGTTTCTCAGATGTTCCATAAATGTCTGAGAATCATTGCTTCAAAACAATAATATACTGCATGATGATTATAACAGTGTCAAGATAAAAACAGTAGGCCAGAAGCTGTTTATCCCATTACTGACTAATGTTGTTTTCCTTTAGAAGAAGGGACTGTATCTGTCTCTATTTGAAGTCCTTAGGGGCAGAAAAGAGAGCTAAAAACATTATATAAAGTACTAGAATCATAGAATCATAGAGTTGGAAGAGACCTCAAGGGCCATCTAGTCCAACCCCCTGTCATGCAGGAACCCCCATCAGAGTATCCCTGACAGATGGCCATCCAGCCTCTGCTTAAAAACCTCCAAAGAAGGAGACTCCACCACCCTCCGTGGCAGCGTATTCCACTGCTGAACACCTCTAACCATCAGGAAGTTCTTTGTAATGTTCAAATGCATTATCTTTCCCTGTAGTATGAAACCATTGCTCCAAGTCCTAGTCTCTGAAGCCACGGAGAACAAGCCAGCCCCCTCTTCAATATGACATCTTTTCAAATATTTAAACATGGCTATCATATCCCCTCTCAACCTTATTTTTGTAAGACTAAACATTCCCAGCTCTCTAAGCTGGTCCTCATAAGACATTTCTTCTAGACTCTCAATCATCTTGGTCGCCCGCCTTTGGACTTGTTCAAGGTTGTCAACATCCTTTTAAAATTGTGGAGCACAGAACTGTACACAGTACTCCAGGTGGGGTAGCCAGAGCAAAATAGAGTGGTACCTTTGCCTCCCTTGACTGGATGCTTCTGTTGATGTAACCAAGAATCACATTGGCTTTCCTGCATATGTCCCAGCATGGGTGGCCAAGCAGGGTTTTCAGATGGTGCTAGGTGGCAGCACACATAATTACTGACTACTGGCTATGCTTGCTACAGCTTATGGGAGTGGTAGTCCTGTTTCTCACCCCCCATCTCACAGTAACAATTAAAGCAATGGCTCAAGCTGTGTGCTTTTATTCTGCATTTCAACTATGAAAGTAAAAGTCAGTAACTGAACTTTTGTCCGACACTGATTTTCCAGACAGAACTGCCATATTCCTAGTTTAAAGATTATCATGCAGAGGAGGTAGTGGGAAATGACTGACAGAAGACCACCCATCTTCATCTTTTGTGCACTGTGGAGCTGGATGGATCGCTGATCTGCCTCTACTATAATATATCCACTGGAACAATCTCAGATGATTACTTACAATGCAAACTGACATCATTATTTCCTATCTATTCAAGTGCCATGGCTTCCCTAAAGAAAACCAAGAAGGTAACACTGTAAGGCCAGATCTATCCTGCTGCAGAGGATACTACCGGCCTCACCTTGGCTATAAACTCGAGGATCCAGTTTTTTTTGGGGGGGGGCAGGGAGAGAAATCAAACCCTATAGCTCTTAGACAACTTTTATATGAATGGATGCTTATGATGCAATGTGCATTGGTCACTGCACATCACTTCAGGCTGGTAAAACATAATGGGCATTCTAGCTTAGCTGAGGCATTCTAACTCTAGAACAGTGGTGGTGAACCCTTGGCACTCCAGATGTTTTGGACCACAACTCCCACATTCCTTTGTCATTGGCAATACAGGCTTGGAATTCTGGGAGTTGTGGTCCAAAACATCTGGAGTGCCAAAGGTTCGCCACTACTGCTCTAGAATAACCTCTTCAAGTGCTCTTCAGATTTGATCAATACCCCCTTTCCCAATAACCTCAGCCATGGCGAAAGCAATAGTTCAAAATGTCTGAATCTACTATTACAAAAGGTTTTTTAAACAATTCTAGTTAATCTTTAATCTAAGGCTAGGGGACCACCTAATCACGATGAAATGACATGTGAATGACTTATAAATGAAAGTTACAATAATGTGCACAATAATGTGCACTTAAGACCGAGTGAAACTACTGTATAGTGATATGCTACATTATGACCTGAAAATGTTACAAAATGATTTTGTAGATTTTGAATTTACAGAATGTATAATAATATTTAAGCTTTGATTGATAGTTACACTGTGCATACCTCTGTGGTGCTACTAAGATACATGCTACTTGAGCTATGACATTGGCCCATTTGTTTACACAGCTACTGATTACTTTTTTAAAAAAATATATGCAGGATTAACTGGAGATAAACAGCAAAAGTCAGCTATGGGTCTGGCCTGCAGACTTTCTTAAAGCAAAGCTGTCCCCATATGACTTGTTGTGACCAGGAAGTGCCCTGCTATGCTCCCCACAGGGAAACACAATTTTTATGTCTGAAAATTGCTTTAGACAACATAATAGCAAGTTTCAAGTGCTAAACCTCATTACCGATTGGACATGTATTAATCGGTCATCACTCTCTAACTACACGAAGCCAGATACAGTATTAGACTGTGGGCAGGATGATTCCAAATACAGCTTCTGTTATGCACCCTACAATGCACCCTACTCCAGTCACCTTCCATTTGGAATCCTCTTGTTTTTCACTACCATCTCTTTCACCTTTTCCCATAGCACAGAAAATCCATTAAGGGAAGAATCATGAATTAGCTGCACAGTATCTTTTTTCCTGGTATTGCTGCAGATTTTTGATGGTGGGAAGGGTTGTCCAGAAAAATCTCATTTCAAAAGAGCTGCATTTTCATTGCTGTTTTCACTTCTTTAGTCTATTACTCACAATTTGTATGTTTGGGGAAACTGCAGGAAAGTGAGTGTCAGCAAAGAGATGGAGGCTCTCAGAAACACCCAGGTCATTTGCCTAGCTCTCCATAATATAGATAAATGTCAATCAATAAATTAAGCAATGTCTGAAATCCTGCTGCTTAATGTAGCAAGTTGCTCTAGAGCAGACCCCACTGAATCAGTGGGGATTTGGTGAGTCAACTCTTGTAAGTTCTACTGATTCTAATAATGACTTCCGCTAACAGTAAGTTGCAAGCATAGTAGGACCGTTTAAATCAAGGGAACTTACAGAGAGCTGACTCAACAAATCCTTACTGATTTAGTGGGTCTCCTCTAATGCAACTGGCTACACTAAGCAACAGGATTTCAGACAATGTGCCACAAATTGGGGATATAAGAAGCATTTCTAAACACTTTGATGTTCAAGCATTTTTGAACCCCTATACTTTTTATTTTCTAAATTAAACAGAATGGAGAAAAGGAACAGAGTGACACCTCAAGCCAAAACATCATATAATAAATAGAGTATCTTCACATCATCCCAAATCTATTATTAATCACCTTGAGTGTTCACTCTTCTAGCAACTTCAAACTTCCATAAATATTTCATCTAAAAAGCAATTATTTCGTCAAATACTTTAAGGTTTTTTGTTGCTGCTTTGTGTTAAATGTCAAGTAAAATCTAATTTATTCATCTCAAGACACCAGTCGTTCCATGCTTTAACTAATGCATTGCATAGAAACGACTATGCCTTCCAGAACAGCAAAAGATGCCAAAGGCAGTGGGAGGATTGAACCAGGAATACAGTTCTCTCATGGTCAGAATACTGAGGTGGCTTCAAAAAAGCATGAATACATAGTCCTATTCTAACCTTCACATTCAATGTTTAAAGGCCTGGGATGATGCTGGGCATGCAGAGCTGTTTCAGGTGTGTGGGGTGTTTATGCGGGGAAGTGGGGAAGAACTTTTATTTAGAGAACACATATGTCCCTATTTTTACTTGAACCATAAGGTAAGGGTCTCTGAGGTAATCCATGCAAAAGGCTTCAGAAATAACACATCAGAGATGAAACATGTACACTATTTATCAGATCACGTAACTTCTGGACCTCAGTTCCCAGAATCCACAGCAAAGATAAACAATGGAGTTGCTGTCTTTTGCCAACTGTACTATAAAACAGCCAACTAACTTTTGGCAGCTGTATTCTCAAGCAGCCATGAACACCTCAATAGGCCATGAAACCTAAATGGAAAATAGGAACCACCCTAATCTGAGTCAGACCACTGTTCCCTCTCGTTCAGTCTATTGCTTCCACTACCAGGTTTCAGCCTAAACCCTATATTAGCGGTACAAGGAGAGGACAGAAATTGAACCTATATTAGCTGTACAAGGAGTTGACAGAAATTGAACCAGAGGCTTTCTGCATACAGAAAATTCACCACTGAGCTATGTCCATAGGTCTAATTCTGAAATCTTCCTCCTGTGATGAACTGTCCTATTGAAGCAAAAGACAAAGGCCTATCATGGCAATGGTACTTCTAGCCACCACCACCAACACGAAACTGTTTCATGTTTTCCTTCTCAATGGATTTTCTGTGTTAAAGGGGCGGGGAGCCAAATGTTCTGCTTATAAAAACTATAAAAAGATGGAGGAAATGTCAGGAGGGGTTTACATACAAATGGAAGGAAAGCATTTCTGGATTCCTCCCCAAGGTCCATGAATGAGGCAAGATGACTGCACAGTAAAAGCCTCTTACAGGGGCACCACTAGAAGAGAGGGTCTTACCGCATCTCTCCTGGTGCAACTGAACATGACAGATTTACATTGGTGCCCCTAAACCACAGTAGGCCTAGGGCCTGCTACTGCCACCACAATGAAGTCATCTTTCTCTCTGTGTGTGTGTGTCTCTCTCTCTCTCTCACACACACACACACACACACACACACACACACACACACACACACACACACACACACACACACACACACACACACACTAAATAAATAAATAAATAAATAAATAAATAAATAAATAAATAAATAAATAAGATACATAAAACTTGCTCTGCCCTATTTTCACATCCTAAAGTCAATCTCCTTAAGCCTCATGGGGAGACACAGGAAGCAAGAGCAAAGCTCTACTTAAGCTAATTAATACTGCTCTTCCCTCATGCGTGGGGGAGGTATCCCCCCCCCCAAATGCAGCCATAGCCCATTTTCATATATCTTGCTGCACATCAGCATCTCTGGTTAAAGAGTCTTCTTTCATCTCTTCCCCCGGAGCTACTCACACACCATGTCATTTTGTTGCCAGAGATGGGGGGAGCCAGAAAGGAAGAGTAATCGACCTGTTTTGTTGTGGGCTTGTGCTTACATGACTGGCTGCAGGAACATTTTCAATTCGCTTCAATCTATCTGGTTTGTTTGCGTGTTCATAGAAATAAAACAATAAGATCTTTATCTAATGAGGTACTCGTTGTCTCTTTTCTGTTTCACCTTCATAAAGAATATTTCATTTTATTCTCTAGAAGGCAGGTCCAGGTCAGGAATTCAACAAAAGCACAGATAACGGCCTAGAATCATGCTCCAGTGTGAGGTTTCTTTGCCTGTGTAAACATATCTTGCTGACTCGGGATAACATGCCTAAATAAACGTGGGAGGCATTGGTTAGTACAAGGCGCTCAGAGGGAGCCTGAAGGGATTGGATGGATTGGATGGAGAGAGGAACCTGCAGCCCATTTTAAAACACACTCATTTTTGTGACTGCAGAAAAGAAGCGCTTGTTGCCATATGTCTTTTATGTTTCAGTGTTGGCCCCATTATTAATTGAGACAACCACCTCAGTTGGCAAAAATGAGAGGAATGGCATTCCTCCTGAGCCTCCCACACATTCCCCCTGTTACATGTACCAGGCAGCTTCTCCTGTACCCTCTTGCCCCCAAAAATTGGAAATAAAATTTAGCTGCCAGTCCTGTTTACTTATCTACCTGGAAGTGGGCCACGTGGAGGCGGTAGCCTTGCTCTCTGCCACCAGCTCCAAAATGCTACAGGCAGGCACAACCTTTTATTTGGCACCTTTGATTTTTCTGTGCACTCACCCTACTCATGCTTTGTGAAGGCCGCAGGAGAGGGAGGGGAAAGGACGGTGCTTCTGGGAAGTTAAAATATGCAATTAACACTATACTGCTTGATAGATGTGGGGCAGTTAAAATCAAGAGATAAATAAAACAAGTGAATAAAAATACATGGAAGGAATGGCTTTTCACTATTATTAATTTGAAGAAGTGGCCATGCCAGGAAGATTTTGAGATCCAACATCTACATTTACCTAAACTTCCCCAGAACAGGCAGGGTTTTCCTTTCGTGGGCAGGGTCCCCACACATTCAGCCATAAAGGTGCACATTTACAAGTGGTGCATTTTTGCTGGTGTCCAGCAAAGATTTCTTATTACAATGCAGAAGGTTTTTAAATGTTCCACATGAGACCATCATTGTGTTCAGCTGGAGCATGGGGTAGGGAGGAGTACTCTCCATCTTCGGCTTTCTCTTCTTCTCTCTGCATTTCTTTTTCTGTCAGCTTGCTGGGAAAGAACAGGAAGGCAATAAGAAGAAAGACACACATTTTCAGTTCCTGCTTAGCAAGCTGCAGTGGTGGCAGCAGCGGTACTGACAGCAACAGTGGCAGCAGTGGTGTCGGCTTCTCATCCCTCCATGTGATGAACTACCAGAGTCAATACCTCTTAAAGGTAAGTTAAGCCTGTTTTTGGTCAGAAGAAACTAACGACATTTGGTAATGGTGAAGAAACAGAGGATTAAGAGGTAAGGAAGGAGAAGCAGAAAAGGGGGAAATAAAGACATAAAGCAAAGGACATCAACGACAGTAAAGGTCATCAGAGGAAGGCAGCCAAATACTACCATATACGTTGGGAGGAGGAAAAGTGCGTGTGCAGTTGAAAAAGGAGGAGCATTGGGTAGGAATTTATCTTCTGAAGCTGTCACGCAGTTTCTACAGGTGGGACTCCTTGTGAATAGAATCTTTCCAGGAGAGATGACTAGGAGTTAGGTATGTTCAGTGTACATACTGCAAATTTTATTCATTTTCTCTTTCTGTCTCTCTCTCTCTCTCTCTCTTTCCTTCTCATTTTTGCTGAGTTGTACTAAAAAATAAATCACAAACTAGATTTTCTTTGAGGACAGAAAAGGGTCCCAGGGTTTAAGTCTGTGCTGTTTTTGGCTAGTGCTGGTCAATCTGCTACACTAGACTGCGTGAGCCGCTGGAATACCTGCGCCTCTCAAGCAAGGAGCTGGGGGGGCAGGTCTGGTGTGGGTGGTTGTAGGGTGGCGGTGGAGGCGGAAGCGGGGGCTGATGGATGATTTTCACCGGGGTGCCTTGGAGCCCACTGCCTAGGACCCGCAAAGGGGTGGAGCTGCAGGAATCAGAGGACACGTAGCGCGTCAGAGTCTGGTTGAGGGCCGGCTCCATACGAGCGAGGCACGGCTTGTCCAAGACTATAACTTTGACAATCTGCTGGCACTGTACAAGCGTCCCTGCCGAGGCAGGGTAAGAGGGCACCAATGCTGTCTCCAGCCTCTCCCGTGGCATGTTAGGAGGCGTGCTGCGCGGCATTCCACTCTCGAGCCCCGGGACAGAGTTGTGCTGGTACGTTTGAAGCCTGTTGTGAATTGACACCTAGTTTAGAAACAGTCAAAGAAGCATTAAATGTTACAAGACTTCTTCCCATCTGCTCCTGTGGGCTGCCCCTTGCCATCCCCACCCGCCAACAGTAGGGTTTGTACGTGTGTGTTGGGTGTTTGACCAAATGCCACAGCCCACCTCAGGCATCCCAACACATCTCCTCCCCCCAGCACCCACCAATATATGGGTCCTTTCCCCCTCCCAAAAACATTGCCCCTGGAAGTTCCTTCTAGAAATAAAGAAGCCATTATAGAAAAGGCAGTAATGCTATTTCTATTTACAGCACAACCTCAACTATCCAGACTGAGCAACTATAATCACATAGTGCAGGTTTTTAAAAAGGCTTAAAAGTGACAAGGTGTAGGCAGCTGATGGTCTGAGTGAGAGCAATCTCTCATGCCAAGAAATTATTGTCCACTCCCCTTTTTTTTTCTCTCATCTCTTATTTAGAAAGAAAGCAATTTGGGAATAGAGATGCTCTTATTTTTGCTTTATTGCAATAGATGCTTTTTTTTCAATGAAGCTCTGCAATCTGATGGGAGCTCCAACAAAGCCTTACATCATCACACAATCCATAAGCCAAGAAGGCAGACAGAAAAGAGAATAATTGAGGTTGCACATATTTGCAAGGGAGAAAAAAATGAGATTTTGCTGACGCTCAAAGAAAGACTTGAGCTCTTCCCAACTCCTGTCTTTCTGAGCAGGAAGGTGGCACACATGACTCACTAATCTGCTTACAAAAGTAGAAAATTAAAAAAAAAGGAAAAGAAAAGACATACAAGCAGAAATCTGGCATATTTCAGCAAACTTGCAGCTCGCTCTGATCCACTCAATGGTTTGCAAGTCAAAGGAAATGATTTTACATACGCCAAAAAAGAATAAAAGAAAAAAGGGGGGAAAACCATCCAGCTTATACAATGATTATATTAAAGAAAAAAATTGATGAAATGGCAGCAGATCAGGTATTCTCGGAGAAAATGGAGATGCTTGCTTATGCTGAGGAGTAAGATGAGGGAGAGGGGAGGAAGAGGGCTTTAAGTACCTTCAGTGAGAAGGCTCAAAGGGTTTCCCAAGCTCAGATTGAAATAAGAACTAAGATGGAATGGAGTTTTCTAGGGGAAGGGATGTCTCTGGGGCAACAGACAAAAATCCTAGAGTGAAAAAAGACCTTAAGAAAGAGGCGCTGTTCCTCAGGCCACTGGGGTCAGGGCAGAGGTGAATAGGAGGGAACAAGAAGAGAACATTCTCTTCTGCTTAATTCTGGAATTCCCTAAACAAATATTTACTTGTGAACTGCCTCCTTGGAATTTGATGCCCCTGAAGTGAAATTCTCCTCATGAAGAAATGGCTCTGTAGGACCACATGGGGTGTATGAAGCCATGGAAATGGTGATCTCTCCTTCCCAATGCTAGGAGAGGTCAATAAGTAAAAAAGTATAAAATATTTCATGGGGAGGTTCTGAAGAACAAGGGCATCTGTGCTAGTGGGGGGAGGAAGGGTTCCCACAGCTGTAGGATAGAACATTGTAGGGGGCAACATGGCCTCTGACAGCAGATGATTAAACGGCAGTACTTGATAAAGTGGTGATGGAGGCAGGCGCCAGCCGTAAAATGGAAGCTGTCTTTGAGGAAAGAGTGGGAGAGTGCCACTCCTGACTTCCCAGGAAGAAGCACATGGAGTGAGATGGTGGTGGGAGATGTCTGTTGAGTAAAAGAGGCTTGGGAAAAGGAGAAAGGCAGAGCAAATTAGGTATTTTTAAAGCTTTTCTCCTTATTAAAGTTTTCCTGGTGAACCAGAAGCCAGAGAAGGACTATTCCTAGGGTGTCCTGTCTCCCAAAAAGGGGGGAGAACAAACACCCCAACAACTAGCCTTAGATTGGCAAACGTTTGAGCTAAACTACCCCGTAATTTTGGGGGCCCGACAAAAGGTAGCAATATCTAGGGCAGAAGAGCCTGAGGAAACAACCACATGGGTGGCTTTTTAGCAGGGGATTCTGCAAAGGCCGTGCCCTGTCTGGGGGAACCTCATCTCAAAGGTGTCTCTGATTTCTCCTGGAAGTGTGTTGGGTAGGGATGAGGAAGGAGCAGGTTAGTCTCCAAGAGTTCGGGCGCTTGCTCCATGAAGGATGTGTTAACAGTTATAGAAACGGCTTGAAAAAAATGCTTTGAAGTTTAATCTGGATTTGAAAGTTGTATTACCCGTCCTAGCAGTAACTTTTTATTGTATCTCTGGAAATTGGTAAAATTGTCAGTCTGGCTGGGGAGGCATTGATTAAAACCTGAGAAAAGAAACAACAGAGAATGTAAGAAGAGCTGAACTGAGGGAGAATTACTTACCTCACCTGTTGCATAATCTACTTACCTCCACTGTGTTGTCCGGGACCTTCTCTCCCAAATCTTTCTTTCCTTTGAAAATAAAACAGACCGTACACTCAGTGATGAAATACAAGCTTTCTTTCAGATGCTACTAAAGTTAAAGCTCTCCATTTGCACTATCCTATTAGGAGCCTTGTGTCTGTCCTTTGCCTCCTAGTCAGCCACTGAATGGACTACCTTTTATCCAAACTGAAGCAGAACTTTGGAAAAAAAAATCAGTATGTTGACTTTTGATCAGTTTAAACTTTTTAATTGTACTGTACCTACCTAGTATTTTTCTACAACTCAAAGGATGGGCATAATATAGATACCTGAATTAAGATGCTGATTTATTAAATACCCAGCTCGGTGTGGGATATGTGTAGCCTGCATACTTACTTGTCAACTGCCCAGAGAGTGTTTTAAGCACTATGGGGCAGTATATAAGCATCATACTTTGCTTTTTTGCTTTGTAGTTAGTTGCAGATGCTGAAGATTTCTTCTCCATTAGGAGTACACAAATCTATCTGATAAGCGTGTATCACTCATATACTCTTTCATTTATTTTGGTTTCTGCAAATAACTGTAATTTAGTAAATGCTTTGTGACTTCCCTAGTCTGCCCTGTTAGAACACACCATTTGTGTTTCATATGAGAAGGGAATGGTCATTAAATCAATGTATGTTTGAGGTATAATTTGGGGTTTTTTTTTATTCAACCCCATCCTTTTAATTTGAAGTAGATATTATTTATTTTGTAAACTTCTAGCCTGATTTTCTTCTATTATGAAATTCAAGACAGCACAAGAGTGGTGTCCTCTCTGGACTTCGACACACTTCTCCTCAGCAAAACAGCTTTGTCATAGGTTCTCAGGCTATGACTTAGAAAACTACCCAAGTCAGCATTTGCCCTCATAGGCTTCCCACAAATTGCTGTTTCTAAATAGCTCCTTTCCTGCCAGATGGGTAAAAACCCTTTCAGTGTTTGCAATAAACCAGTCACCACAGATTCAGCCAAGCTAGCTGGGACATCAAAGGAGAGTCCATAGAACCCACTTTACCCTTCTGTGCTTGTGTAAGAAATAGCTTTTCCTTCTTGCTGCTTCATGCCAGGGGATCAGGTGTCTCACTTTGGGCATTTCAGCATCATTAAATGAGAAGTAGATAGATACCTCAAAGACTGTGCTTCCACAGGTTGCTACTGGATCAAATCCACATCAGAGTATACAGTCTTTTCCATTCACTGGACAGCTGATTTGAGTGCCAATTTAAATGACCAAGCAGTCACTATTTCAGGGTTTCCAGTTTGGGGTGTATATCTTTGGAAGCAAAGTGTTGTTCTTTGCAAGCAAGAATAAAACATTTCAAAAAAATTCTTCTCAGTGGGCACAGTTATGAGAATTTTGTGCACTTTTTCATATTTTCGCATTTGCAAAAATAACAATAATAAAATAAATAAAAAATAAAAAAATCATTGAATGAGTTTTGTGGAAAAAGAAAACCTGCATTCACAATTTTTCATTGAAAATGATAAGGATTAGTGAGAATTTGTTCCATCATTATTATAGGCTACAATATTATCAGTCTTGTCAGCCCGCTTGCTACTGTAGGAAATCATCTATTTCCCTGATTGAGGCTCTCTGAGAGAGTGAGGTGGGATTTAATTTCAGTTCATTTTCAATAAGAATTTATCAAAAAAATGGAAGGGACAAGATTTTTTTTTCAAAAAAAGGATGTTCATCAGAGAAATTGAGGGTGTGATCAGATTAGGATAAAAAGATTGCATTGGATCATGCCAGAAAAGGTTGAATCCAGGAAGTGATTTTAAGAGACCTGTTAAAGTGACAATTTCATTAACTCCCAATTGTGCCAGCTCACTCTAAACAAAAGAGCCGTCCTGCTATCTGACCAAAAAGGACCAGTCAGAACAGAAGCCCGCCCTTTATCCACAGATTCACTTATCCACTGGCTGAAAATATTAAAAACATTAAAATAAAAATTCCAAAAATACACTACATATTTTCATATGTATTATCAGAACTGGCCACCAGAGGGAGTGACCAGGTCTGCAAATCCATGTAGAATTTTGTTTCCCACCTTCTCTGTGTGACGTGTAATGTCTGCTATTATCCACGGTTTTTAGTATCCACTGAGAGAGGGGTTGGAAACTTTGAACCAATCCCCAGGGGTATGGGGGGGGTCCTACTGAACATTCTCTGGCTGCCCGAAAATATAGTGAACCAAAATGTAATTTTAAAACCCATCTGATCACACCCTGAAACTGACCATCCAGCCATCTAGAAGCAAGGTTTAACACCTGAAAATGTTTAATTCTGAAAAGTCTGGTTTTTAATCTCTCTTTGGTCAACCCTATCAGTGCTGAAGTAGGTCACCTTTTTCCACCCAGAGATGTTCCTGATCTGCAACACTTATAAAGCAGACAGGTACAACATGCTCCTCTTCGTACCGGAAATAGATATCTCTACTCCACGTGATGGATGCAGGGAGGGAGAGACTTGACTTTGGCTTAAAATGGATTAAATCTTTATTGACAAACTGCTTCACATTTAGGACAGCAACAACTTGTGATTTAAAACACAGGCATGTGGGAGGAAGCAACACTGACGTTTCCCCTTCCTTATTCCAAACTAAAAGGTTGTCATAGGATGAGATGGCGATCTTCTAAGTCTTGTTTCAGGTCTGGGAAAGCAAGGAGAAAGGTACCTGAAAAACTGAGGGATTCTGGGAGTCATAACCTGAAAAAAAGTAACATTTGCAAGTTCTGCCTGGGTTGCAGTGAAACAGATGTGTTTGGATGTGATGTATTATTTGCAAAGTACAGTAAGTCATTCTAAGAATTCAACTGCTTCTATTTCAAGTATCAGTTCTATAAATCTCAAGGAGACTGAAGATGTTTTCTTTTCCTGTTCCTACTAGCAAGAAATCCTCATGCACCAACGTCAAAAGATGATGTAGTCTTCCAAGTAGGAAGTGTAGAACTCAGAAAAGCCTCTAACCTGCTGGAGATCCTTGCTTGGATTGTGTTTCCATCTGAGCCCCATTGGCCTTTAAGGAAATATTCTTTGACCCATGCTGCTTCTCCAGTTCCCCTGAGATAACAGGGGGGAAAAACATTAATAAGGAAGTGCAGACGTAGGAAGAAAACAAAAAAAATTAAAACAATTAGAGAGAAGAAAGGAGGATGTGGAAATGAGTCATGACAGACAGAAAAGAACGTACAGAAAACAGATAAATAAAACTTGTTCCTTTTCTTATGGCTTGCAGTCTTTGAATAATTGTAACCATGTGTTCAGAGTTCTTCAAGTTGTCAAATGGTACCAGTTGGAGGAAGAGGTTTGCAAATTAGTGGTGAATGAAATGAAAAAGCCAAGGCAACCTCGAATGTAACTTCCCATGAGACATGGTTCTCTCTTAATGAATACTCAACCCCACCACAAGGGGCACCATTTTGAGCTGCATAAGGAGCCAGCTGAACATGCAACTACTATCGCACAATTTAAAGGGGGGGGGGTTGATAACATTCCTTTTTTAAAAACAAAGCATGAAGCAGACTTTTCTTTAAAAAGGGTCACAATAAATACTCTTAATTACAACACTTTGGAGGCAATGTCATCTCAAATGTATTCAAGAGAAGATGTTAAAAATGTGTTGGGAGCCTTTTCCCCTTCTCCCTTTGCAAATGCCACCCCTGCAAGGAATAGACATAACAATACATGAGACACAGGCATGTGTACATACAGACAGAATGACTGCATGGAGTCTGGACCACGCCGGGAGCCTTACATTCAATTCGAATCTGTTCTAGCTCCATCACCTCTGCTATTGACTCTTTTAGATCTTCTACAAATTTCTGCATTTCCTCTGCACTCAGAGCACAGAAATGGAGTACCTGTTTCTTCTCTGAGCCTGAAACAGGAGTCACCAAGGTGATGCCATGAGGGTAGTCTACAAAAAAGAAGGGGGGGAAGCATAAGACTCGTGGGTTCCAGATATTAAAGCACATTAGTAGCGCTCCTGGGTTCTGTCCCAGGCATCCTTAGCTATCAGGTGATAGGCATGATTCACACTGGAGATCTGGATAGTCCCTGCTTGTCAGAGGAGACAACACTGTGTGACACAGACAAATAGTTTGAGCTGATATAAGGATATGTTCCACGTTTAAAAAAAAATTGGGCAACCATCTGGCAGATATCCTTTGATATGTATTCCTACATGGAGCAGGGAGTTGGACTTGATGGCTTTCTAAGCCCCTTCCAACTTCACTATTCTATTATTTTATGATTATCCCAATAGTAACATTACCACTGATAACATCCTCCAATTGGGGCAAATCCCACTGCAACCTCAGGTTTCCTATTGCATGGAAAAACCTAATGCAGATTTTATCCTCTGGTCTGGAGTCATCTGGAAAGTCACCAAAAACTGTAACCAACTTACATTCATTCTCAAAGAGATGGAATTGCATTCCTAACAGCCCGACCGACTTGCAAAATGTGTAAGTGGAGGAGCTTTTCTTCTTGGGACAGAGCTTGAGGATCTGTTTACGCAGACAGATAGGAAGGTGAAAGGAAGAGAGATGTCAGAAGCAGCAGCAGCCTGAGAAACAGCATTGCCAAAATAAAAGAAAATCCATTTAGCATTAAGGAGACTGCATATCAGGCCATGCTAATAGGACACCAGATTAATTCTGGGTAACCTGTGGAATGTATGTTCATGAGAGAAACAGAGGGTGTGATCAGATTAAGATAAAATGATTGCATTGGATCATGCCAGAAATGGTTGTATCCAGAAAGTGATCTTGTTAGCCCCATTAAAGTGACAATTTGGTTCAGACCCAAATGCACCAGCCCTAACTAACTAACTAACTAACTAACTAACTAACTAACTAACTAACTAACTAACTAACTAACTAGGGTAGTTACTTCACAACCTACTTTGTTCCGCGATCATGTTCGTTCCGTGACAGCGTTGTTCGCGGTCACATGGTTTTGTCCCTGTTCAATCCCTGTTTTCATTTACCCACGGACGTGATTACTTGTCTTGTGACAACTGTTACTTCACGTCCTTGTTTCGTGACAACTACTGGATTTCCCTGACTTTGTTTAGCCTTTTTAAATTGTCCGGCTTCCATTTTTTGATATTTCGAATCCCTGCTGCGGGCGCGCAGGTTGTCTCGGGAAGTCTGGCAGGAGGAGCCGGGTGAGCTCTCACCACTTGCCACAGGCGAGCGGCAGCGGCGGCATGGGCGGTGGGCGAGACACCCTCGCCCTGAACTCAGCAGTCTGTGGGCTGGCAGGCGAGCAGGCAAGGAGAGTTCAGCCCCACCTCCGGGACCCAAGGAGGACAGACCTATGCCTGACAGTGGCTCTCCTCCTGTCCCTTCAAGAGCTGCCTTCTCCTGCAGGAACAAGTGGGCAGCCGAACCTGGCCTGGAGCAGGACTTCCAGTCAGCTTTCTTGGTTGTCGGAGTATTCCTAGAACGAAAGGGGGAAACAGCCATTGCCATTACTTCACATCCCTTGTCTCGGAACAGGAACTGGGAACAAAGCGTGAAAACAGAATTCCCCAGCCCAGGGGCAGGTACAACTTGTCACACTCTGTTCCCGGTTCAGGGGACATGGTCGGGATGAGATTGTGCTGTCACGCCTTGGACGGGAAGTAACCTTTTTTCGTACCAGTCCCAAGCGGGACAGCAAAGAGCAACAAGAGGGACGTGAAGTAACCGCCTAACTAACTAACTAACTAACTAACTATGCAAAACCCAGGAAACCTCTTCATTAATCACAGTTCCTGCAGGGCAGGGGTTCCCAACCTTGGGTCCCCGGATGTTTTTGGACTAAAATTCTCAGAAGCGTTCACAGCTAGTAGTGCTGGCCAGGATTTCTGGGAGTTGTTGTCCAAGAACACCTGGAGACCCATGGTTGAGAATCACTGTTAGGGCAAATACATGGGAACTCTAGTCCACCACCATGATATTTATTGTACTCCCTGTTTAAAGTACGTATCATTTTTCTTGTTTCTCAGGACTCCCAAAGCAATTTCAAAGGATTTATATAATTAAACATAGGTCAGTAACATTCTTGTAAAACAGAATGAAAATTATTTAAAAGCAAATTCAAAACATTCTATAAAAGTCAATTTTAAATTAGTCTTAGAACAAAAATCCTTTCAGAATAGATATAGTTCCCTATTCAACCCACAAGCTTCTTCCGCTATTATCTCAAATCATTTATTGGAGACTGGAGATAGTACTGTTTATAAGCTTTAAGGGTATGTGTGTGTGGTCCGGCTCAAAGGCTAAGCAAGCCTTGTTAAATTTTACTCCATTTCTCAATAACAAAACTTGATCAGTTTGGTTTAAATTTGAAAAGCCATGAGAGGATTGGAGAGGAAGGTTTTCTGGGTGGACAAAGTACTACCATTCAAGAAGGTTCTAGAGTCAATCCTTTCATGTCATACTCCAGACAGGGGGGAGGGGAATTGCAACAATAGTTCTCTTGGCATAAATAAACTGTAAACCGGCCATTGAGTGCTTTATGCACTATGAGGTAGTATATAAGCAGAACACTTTGCTTTCTTTTACAACTGCTACCACTTAGGCCATGTAGTTTTGTGTTGGGGTAGAACCGAGAATGGTCTTGGCCATGGAACTTGCTGAGTGATCTTGAACCAATAACAGTTTCTCACCCTGGCTTACATCACAGGGTTGTCCTGAAGACAAGGTGCAGAGGAAGAGAGATGTGCACAATTATGAACTCACTGGAGGAAAGGTAGAATAGAACTAGCACAAATAAATAAAATAAATCAGTGGGACTAAAGAGCTCTTTTAACAATCAACCTGCAAATCTTTAAATCACCAAACTACTACAGTATTTTATAACTGCTCTTACATTTCTCCCTCTTTGAGGGTTATTCCCTTCTACAGAAGCAATCGGATGGGAACACGCAAAAGAGCTTCTTTGCTCCTATCCTAATTTATACAAGAAAGTAGGCCAACTTCTGCATATGAAAAAAAGTACACTGTTTCTGTGTACTTCACCTGCTTTATCACTCTCTTTGGCTTAGGATATGTTTCCATTCCACAACACAAGTTCAGTGTTACTGGACACTCAGACCCTAAAATTTAAATTCAAAAGCATATTTTCCAACATCTAGTTTCTTCTTTTCTGGTTTAACTTACTTTCTCAACATCTATTTGGTAACATGAGGCCAGCAAGAAAAGGCCACCATTGCTCTGTTTGTGTACCTCATCCATGAACAGGAAGAAAACAATCACATCTCAATGTTCAAACATAATGACTACATGGCTGTATAAATCTTTGAAAAAATAAGAATGAGAGCCAGCAAAAAAGGATACTGACAGAGAGCACAGATGGATTGGAACTTGGATCTAGCTGTGGGAAACTTGAATTACAAGAACAACACATACTACGGAATAACGGAGCTGGCCTTTGAAGAAATTGTTATTTTTCAGTTGCACTTTCCAGGCTGTTAAATGGGAGCAGTGGTGTAAAAATGCAAAATCGGTTGAAAATTCAAAGAGCAAGACAAACAATTGGGGTAGCAGGAGATCTTACATTTATTTATTTATTTATTTATTTATTTATGGATGGATGGATGGATGGATGGATGGACGGACGGACGGATGGATGGGTGGATGGATTGAATATTGTTACCCCACCTTTCTCCTTGGAAAAGGACCCACAGCAGATAGCATCCCCTCTAAAGACAACCTGAGGCTACTGATCGCAATCTACATTACAGTGGACCCTCGTATAACAAGCTGTTTGTTTAACAGAAAATTTGCTTAAAGGAAAACAAATTCTGGAGATAGGGGAAAATTGCTTAACAGAATCGCCTATGGGGCAAATCCGTACAACAGAAAAATGGTTGCGATTAGAGATTAATCAGTTTTCAATGCATTCCAATGGGAAATTTGTACAAAGGAAAATTTGCTTAACAGAATTTCATTTGGAACAAATTAATTCCTTTATACAAGGTACTACTGTACATTTGTTGCAGAGGAATTGAAAAGGAAAATGTTCTTCCACTTGACTCACTAAAGCAAAATGTGGAAGACTGAAGATAGGCAAAAAGATGTACTTTCCCACACAAGACACTGTGAAATTGCTGCGTTTACTACTATTGATGCATAAAGATGGCCCTTAACTGTGATGGTGTTAAAACAATTATGAATACCAAGAGAACCATAAGTCAGAATGGCAACGTATAACTCTAGGATCAGATGAATAATGTCTCTGTACAAGGAACAACTGCAGCTAGACAACTAGTGGGTTTCCCAAAGGTATCCCACTGGCACCACGGGAAATAAGATGCAACTTAGAATTTCTATTATATGGCAGGTCTTGCTTTCTCTTCAGAATTCCAAAGGTTTGTTCTATTATGTCTTCATAAGGAAAGCCTCTTGAAAAGCTTCAGAATTAACTTTAAATGGCACCATTTATCTTTTGCAGCCATGATACAATCAGGCTGCCTTTATGTGCAGGGGAGAACCAGACAGCAGGGGATTCCTTCAAAGTTCCTATGATAACAGATGTCTACACTATTGAAAAGGGAATCCTAAAGAAATGTTGGATTATTCCACTTTTGCCTCTGGTATTTTCACTGTGGGCTTGAAAATGCAACAGAGTTCAACAATAGCTCCTGAAACAGCCTGTGATGACACAGTCAAATACTGAGAGGTTTCCTGTGGTGGTAAAACGGATGAATTTGCAATTTTAGTTTAACAATAGATCACCAATGCACTGGTTAAAAAGAAGAAGAGGCAGGCCATGAGATAATAAACTGAGCTTGAATCCTGGCAAGACAGAGGTGTTGTGGCAGAGTGATTCCTGAGGGCAGGGTAGATTTGCCTTGAATGGAGTCGGATCCAGAGGAAGGAACACATCTGTACAGTATGAGGGTTGGATTCATCACTGATTCATCACTTTAGTCATCACTGTTCCTTGATGCCCCACTGCCTGTAGCAGCAAGCAGCATTTTTAAACACCTTCATCTAGTTTGATAGCTGCAGCCATGGCTGTATAGGGGTAGCCACAGCAGCTCATTAGTGGGTAACTAGAGGACGGGATTATTGCAGCACACTCTGTGTGGGGCTATCCTTAATTATGGTGCTGAAGATACAGCCAATTGCGTTGCAACTGCCTATTTTTTCACCAGAAGGGGCAGCAGGATATCTAAAGCAATTCATGTGTCATCAAGTTGATTCCAATTTATGATGATATTTCAAGAATTGGGGGGGGGGTATAAAATACAGGATGTAGAATTGGTTTATCAATACCTCCTCCTGGTACTACACTGGAACTATACAGAATGCATATGGATACAACAGCATGTAGTTTAATCAGCCATTAATTAATATACTCTGCTGGCTCTCTGCTGGCCCCTTCCTGGAGGCACAGTTGGGATTTGAATGCCCCTAGCTTTGCAACGAGGCACTCCAAAACAATAAATAAACCAACACTTCAACTGTGCACAAATTAATATTATTAACAAAACACTTGCACAATTGAGTTTCCATGGCTTGCTCGAAACATTTCTTTACAAGGAAACATTCCCTCATCTATTGACTTGCCCACTAGTTTTTAACCAATATTTTCCACATTGGTTATTAGAATTCAAATGTAATATTCTGCATCATGTTGGATTTTCTTTATTATGGACTGAATACTACAGTCTGTGCTTTGATAAAATAAACATTTTTATTGGCAGCCATAGATATCTAGCAGAGGCTCAAGTAGTAATCTTCTTAATCTTTGATTTTTTATGAATCTGTATATCTAAATGAGAATGGCAGCACACTTAGTACACTTAGTAATTTGTGCAATTGATGTCCATTTTTAAAAATGTAAAGAACAGATTGGGGGCCCTAGAGGGAAGTAGGGATATTTTATGCTGTGTTCCCAGTCTGGATCAGACTGCAGCTACACATGCATTTGCTACTTGCACTTGAAAATGTAACATGGTAATATGGACTTTTTTCTTTTAATACAGTTATGTTAAGTTAGGAATAACTGTGGTGAAGAACTCAAGTTGGTGCAGCACTGTCACATCCTTTGATTTCTTTGCTTCCATCCCAATCTGTATTATGCCCACTGTGTCTACTTCTTTCAATTTCCACCACTATTATCTGCAAAACTGCAAATGTCATGAATCCCATTATGCTTACTTTGACCCAAAGAAAAGGTACTATTTTGAAATCCTGAAAGAGGCAACATATAAATACAACATAGAGGGTTTAGTGATAAGTACACTTAGGGAAGACAAATCACTTTTATCCATTTCATAGTTGTTTTATCTTGTCAGCTTCTTTAAGTACCTGAAGGATGCAAATGGCAATGCATTTTTATTCTGCACATATTTTGCAGATATCATGCAGTGGGATAGATAAGTGGACTCTCTGAAGAAGTTGTGTGAAGAAGGTGACTTTTCCATGAAAGCTCACATTAAAATGTAGCAGTTAGTCTTTAAGATGCCATTACATTTTTGTCTTTTTAATTTTTTAATTTTTTTAATTTTTGTTTTGTTTCTGCCTGACATGCTAGCATAGACTAACGTGGCTTCCTCTTCTAAAACTACAACAATGGGTTCTCTGAGTTTTTTCACCAAGTTATTTCTTACACTTTTGCTTACGACTAAGGATGAGCAAAATCTGCTCCTTTGTTTTCATAAATATTTATTAATAATTCTGCCTACTTGACAGCTGGCACCACACATCTGAGGCATTAGTTTAGATATCTGATATCCTATCTCAAGAAAAGTGTGGAAGAGATATTTTCTCCACTTGCATTCCCTACTTTCATTCTGAATTCATGCAATTCACATCCTGATCTCAAAGTCCTTGATAACGGTAGTCATAAACCAGTTAACAGATATATTTTTTTCCAGATGCAATCAGCCATGACCCTTCTCAGGCAAAACACTTGTGCGGCTGAACTATATCACAGATAATTACAGATATAGTCCATGAGTAGTTGTCTGGTTGAACTTTCCCCAGCCATCACAATATGAAGAATGATGTCAGCTCCATGAAATGAATCCTTTGTTCCATCACAAAAACCAATACAGATCTTAGACTCAGAGGACTCATTGTGTGTGAAGCCTTGTACTCATCACCACTCTAGCATGAGTGGAACACCACACACAATATTCCACCGCTTATTTTAATTCAGCACTACTATTGCTTCAAAGGCAATGAAGGCCAGGTTCAAAGCAATGAACTCATCATGGCCTCTTGTCACTCCTAAGGCTACTTTCTGACAGGGAAGTGTAGGATCACTATCATAGGCCTTTCACTCAGGCTGCACCTGGGCACCCAGAATCTCCTCTTATAATTTTAAGTTAGATAATTATGAGATGTTCTATATTCGTTGGTGGAACAGATAAACATTTCTAATGATGGGAAGTATATTTCTACACTGGTGACCTGTGTTCACAGGTTAAGATATCTGAAAGAACAGTAATAATTTATTTTACACTAAGGATGTGATTAAACAATCATTTGTCCTACGGTTTGATCCATTTCAAGGACAGGCTGGTTCACTCCTTGTTCAGGATGGTTAACTTCTTGCTCAGATGCCACAATTGTGGGGGTGAACCAGCCTGTCTCCAGAGCATTCCTATCCACCATACCTTTCTGGGTCCCTATCATGGATGAAGATCACTGAATTTTGATTCATTTCCAGAACATGCAATTGCTGGAAATGTGACCAAAGCCCAGTTTGCAATTTTAAATTTCCCCTTTGCTTTCAATTTCCCAGTAAGTGGCTTAAGACAACAGCTTAGCCAATTCACAACATTTAGAAATTAGACGTTGGGACTGAGGAAAGAACTAAAGGGTTTTTAAAAAAAACTGATGCAGTGTACCACTTGCAAGGCCCTGGTCCCACGTCCCTTTAAAAGCAGTTTAAATTACCAGATAACCTGTGTCTAAAAATGCCGTCCCCACGGCCACCAGGCGTTTTGAAAAAAAAAAAAAGAAAACCCGGTAATGATTTCTTAAGCGAGGTTTCTGTGACTCACCCAAGAGGTAGGGAAATTTTTGCCTCACTTTGAAAATCCAACTTTTAAGGAGGCAGATGCTGTGAGACCACGCAGATGATCCGGGTTTCTTTTTCTTTCTTTTTTCATAGCACCGACCAGCTGTTCCTGGGGCCGATCGGTGCTGTTTTTTTTAATTTACTTTCACCTTTGAGAAACAGGAAGCTCTATCGGGTCCTACAAGTTTTAATTTCCCCCAGGCAAGTGGTCCATTTTTTTTCAAATGATAGCACCACCTGCTGGCCAAGGGGGGCTGAACTGCACTTTAAAATAAAATAAAACAGCTTTTGACGTGGGAACTCTTGTCCCACATTTAAATCACATGATGGGACGAAGAAGAAAAGCTGGACCTTCAGAAGATCAGGATCAAAACCCAGGTGTGACCACGTTAGAAAACATTTTAAAAATGGAGAGCTTCCTCCTGAAAGCAGGGGAACACAGGAGTGGGAAAGAAGGGTGTCACCTCTTTGCTGTTCCTAAAAAAGGTAGCCCAAATAGGATTATTTAATGTGCATATGCTATTGGGATGTAAGGATCACCAAAGGGCATGCTGGACCTCTGCCTAATCTTAGCAACCCTATTTAGTCAGAACCAGCTCACTCCACCTCCGTCTGTGTAGATAAGCCCTAAACCACCATTATATATGTTTCCTGAGAAATAAGTCACACTGATGACCATATGATACAGTGATGCTGATGTATGATCTGTGGTTGTTGATAAGCAAATGTTTTCCTTTCAAGAGATCATTAAGAGATCAGCAATTTTTTTTGTGCGCCGCCAAGTCAGATCCAACTTATAGCAACCCTAATAGGATTTTCTTGGTAAGTGAAATATTTAAGGAGTGGTTTCACTCCCAAGCTGGGATTTGAAATCAAGCAATCTAAGTCCTAGTCCATAAGACATATTTGTCCACATTGCAGCTGTAACAGGGGCACACAGCAAACAGTATTCAGGGTACAGCTGTAGAGACCCCATTTTGTGGCCCTGCCAATCCCCAGCCCTACAAAATTGGCCACCACTGTTATCTTCACTGTGGCTGATCCTTGAGATCAATAATGGATCACTGTTCTGAGGGAGACTCACTTGGTAGTGAGACATAGACAGCAAATGAAGAAGCTCCCATGTTAAAGGCTTTTGACCTACTGGTAGGTTAACAGTTGTGTGGAAACCACTTCTGAGCAACCTCTACTGAGAAACTCCCCAAAAGAGTCATCAAAAGTCTGCATTATTGTATGGTGGCTCTGAAGACCACGGGCCACTCACCACCAGCAAGTCATTGAAGAGGAAAACCTCCCTCTGGTGAGCGGCTTGTTTCTGCATTTTGTTCACATCTGTGACTTCATATAACCGGCTGCAGCAGACTAATCGGCGATGTGGCACTGACAAAACCTGGAAGGCAAAAAGGGAATGGGAATGGGTCTCCTCCTTATCTCTTAACAGTTATGGTGTCGTACGGTTTCAGTACTTGCTGGCTGCACTTCCCCTCCCTATCCACTTCATCTGTTTTCCAACATCATCACCTGCTTTTCTCCTTGACCACTGCCAAGCTAGCTGTACTGAACCACTTAGGGCAGGTAAGGTCCATGCTCTTCAGTGCTTCCACTGCTCTTCAGCTCCTAAAACTACAAAACTGAGCTAAATACCTAGAAACAGTTGTTGAATATGGCCCCAATGGAAAATCTGTGGATTTTTTTTGAAGGGTGGTAGTGGATGGGAGCAAGCATCTACTCTTCATGAAAGAGCTAGAAAAGGAAAGTAATGTCTACTTGTATGACCTACCTACTACAAAATGTTGCATTCTCATTCTAAAATAGCTGGTTATAATCATATTTCAGACATCTGGCTATGTACAGTATTCCTGTCCAGAGTTTCCAGAAGCTGTATTTTCCAATTAGGATATCCTGTCTCTCTGCACATTCCAGATTTCCTCTTCATCTTTTAATAAGCACTGTAACAGACTCCATGGAAATACTTCTCATTATTTTCTGTAGATTGGCTCCTGAGAGAATACATGTATGCATGCAGGTATGCAGTGGTTAAAACAATATATAGGCATAAGGCAGTGGTTCTCAACCTTCCCAATGCCATGACTCTTTAATCCAGTTCCTCATGTTGTGGGGACCCCTTGCCCTGCTTGGAAGAGGCCACAAGCCCCCTTTGGCAGGCCACTGCCCCAGGTGCCATAGAGAACTCCCTCTACAGGTACCCTCAGCCAATCACAGCCTCCGGTGCCATTGACTGACATCCCCTCCAACCTTTCAAGCTGTAACTCATCTTTCTCCCTTTTCTCCCTCTCCTCCTCCAGACCCAAGCCATTCGTGCCTTTTTCTTCACTGGCTCATGACAACAGCTTTGAAATGGCCATTTGACCCCCCAAAGGGGTCCCGACCCCCAGGTTGGGAACCACTGGCATAAGGTATAAGGAAGAAGCCAGTACAGTAATACCTCAGATAAAGAATGCCTCAGATAACATTTTTTTTGGATAACAAATGGAAATTTCCAGGTATAGGGCTGCCTCGGATAGTGAATGTTCCCTATGGGCTGCCTCAGATAACAAATGTTTCATAATGCCTTGCAAAAAATGTGTACCCTGCATGCATAACAGGATGCATAGTTTGTGGAGGGGTGGAAGGGGTTAGAGCATTTTTTCATGGTGGTTTGGAGCCATTCTGGACATGTTTTGCTGAGGGATTTGGACCTTTCGAACTTGGTAAGATAGGGAGCTAGCTTTTATTAATCTTTGCACTGCTTTTCGTTGCATTTTTGGCTAGAAGAGTCTGGAGTAGTCTTGTTGGTTTCATTTCTCTGTGTTTGCAGTCTTTTTTCATTGCTCTGTAGGCAAAGGTAGGCTAGATTTTTCTTCCTGCTCATGTTTGTTTGTTTGTATTTTCCCCCCATTGCACTTTGGGAGGTAACAGGCTGGGGTAGTCTTGTTGGTTTCTCTTGTCCACGTTTGCATTACACTGTAGAGGAGGTGTTCTGGAGGGTGTTCCAGCACTGCAAGCCTTTAAAGTGCATTTTATAAAGAGGTCTGGAAACCCCGCCCCAACTATTTTGCCTTTTTTCGGACCTCTGGAACAGATTAATCGGTTTCCCATTCATTTCAATGGGAAACCACATTTCGGATAACAAAATTTTCGGATAACAAATTGCCTCTGAGAATGAATTAAATTTGTTATCAGAGGCACTACTGTATAAGCAAGTCTGTATCTCTTACACGCTATACCTCTTCCCTGCCCCCTCTATTTTACTTCCAACCCTGTCATCACCCACAATCTGAATTTCTTATTCAACAAGAGAGATTTATTTAGTACCATCACTGTGCATGGCACAAGTCTCTGCTTCAAGGAGCCTACAGTCCAAGCTGCGATAAAAGAATGAAGCAAGAAGAAGAGAGAGGAAGGGAAGGGAAGGGAAGAACAAGGTCTGAAATTTAGTCTTCAGCTAAATAAGCTATCTGGCAACTGCTGTCAATAAGAACAGACAATGTTTGGCTGACTATAGGGTGAAATGTATCACCAGATATAAGACAGGTTGCTGTCTTCCTAAAGCAAAAGAAAGTGCAACCGCTCCCCCCCAACAAACAATCCATGAATTCAAGAGCAGCAACTTTCCACTTCATCATATGGTAGATAGCCTATGGAGACATGTGAAGGCTCACCGTTTTCATGCCCACAATCGATTTTTCCACTTTGGTGACATAGGTGACATGATCCTCATTGGATTTGAGTTCTCTCTGCTGGATCCTCTCATAAATCCCCACCACCAAGTCCCGCGGAATATCAGCCCCATCATCCACCCCTGTGAACCAAACACACAGAACAAGCTAGACAGAGAGCATCTTCATATCTGCACGATAGCAAGTGTTTACCAATGGCTGTTTTCCCGAAATGCACTTGCAGACAGTAAAATGCAGAATTGGTTGTCAATTAGTACACATGTTCATTATTTCTATATCACTGGGGACTCTGCTCAGGCATTGAATGGTTTAGAAGCACTACTAAAATTTGCAAAGACGTTTGCCCAGGGATCATAGTCACAATTAGCCAGTGAGCAATTTCAAATGGACATATATTTACAAGTCTTTAATGCTGGATATGGACAAAGGTGCTGGTATTTTCTCTTTGCAGAAGAAGGGGCAACCCTGCTTTCTTTTTCTTCCTCTGACCCAGATATTTTAGCTCTCCCAATGCCATTTGATGCATGAACGCTTTGAAGTCTACTTCGCTCAGGATTTACAATAGCAAAGAATATGACTCATCCGAGCAATGCCCTCACCCCTCAGGTTCCGAATGAAGTCTTCCAACATCATCTTCCTGTCAGGCTTGATATTAGGACTATACATATCCGTGTTAAGAAGAATGATGGCAAAAGCCAGTATGAAAATGGTGTCGGGGTTATGGAATTGCTGGACCACATCTGGGTTACACATGCAGTACCGCTGGCTGCAAGCAAAGAGAAGAGAAAGTCAGTACGCGTGAATCGAAATCAAAGGAATTTCTTAACTTAAAGCCATTCCAAAATGTTTTTCTGTTTGTATTGCATGCAGCAGATCTAAGCAAGAGGACTGGAGCCAGTAGGGTCAAGTGCTTCCCTTTGACAGAAGAGTAGGACAGGAGGAGCATGCAAACTTTAGTGCAATACTGTGCCAAATATCACTCCACTTCCTGGATGGCATGTTTGGAGTCTTGATCAATTGTATCTGGCTGGGGGCAGAAATGAACAATATGGCCAGGGAAGGAATAAGCAGGAGAAGCCACACAGCCTTGTCTCCTTTCACAACTGAGGATTTCAGGATATATCAGTGTTCTCCAGTTTTGGATCTAATCATCTCAGGATTTTGTCTTAGTACTTTAAGATAAAAGGGAACACTCACCTTGAAGGCTCCTACACCAGTGTTGGTGAATCTATGGCATGGGTACCAAAGGTGGCACTCAGAGCGTTTTATGTGGGCACCCGGCATAAAACTTAGTGGGTTTTGCATCGCAGTTTGGGCACTTGGTTACTAAAAGTTTCGACATCACTGTCCTACACCCTCTGTTTTTGCCCACACATGGTTAAATAAATAAACTGAGTCTAATGGCATATAATTTATCCAATCTGCATTAAAATGACTAAACAGTGATGGATGTTTTGTTCCATTTCTAGGCCATGACATTTTCACATGTGTACGTTCATTCCTCCATTCCATTTCTATACTGCTCAGGCATTGAATGGTTTAGAAGCGCTACTAAAATTTGCAAAGAAGTTTGGCCAGGGATCATATTCACAATTAGCCAGTGAGCAATTTCAAATGGATATATATTTACAAAATGTTCTATGAAAATTTAAAAATTCATATTTAAATGCATAGATTTAAAGGCATTTCCTTTTCAAATCCACATTTACAAATTGATTTGACTCAAAACATTCCTTTCAAAACATGTCAATGTATCATTTTGAGGTGATCTGCATCTATTGTTGATCTGCACGTTGTTGCGTTGTGGCTGCTGTTAGACTGAAGGGTTTATATCAGATCAGTTCAGCCTAAAATATCCAAAGATCAGATTCTGTAAGCATCTTATGGCTAAAATAGTCATTTTGAATGAAAAGGCACACACCTGCTATGTTTTCTGTGTTGCAGCAGACACAATCTTAATAGAGGTGTTTCTTTTCTGGGACAACAGAAGAGGGATCCCCCCCCCCAGTTTGCACCTGCCACAACAGTTTTTCTAAGTACTTAACGGAGCTTGGCTTTAAAAGATATATTGCCCGTATAGTTAGAGAGGCACTTTCCATCCATGTTTTTAAAACCAGTCAATCAAACCCAATAAGGAGTTTGCATCCTGCTTGGTGTTTTGGGAATACAATTTCCAATACCATGGTCAGAAAGAAAGGAAGTGGCAATCTGTTAGCCACAGGTACCTCACTGCTTATATGACTAGTTAGAGATGGCTTAAGGAGGCACAACCATGCACAGTAATATATATGTATTCATGGTGGTCGGTGGGCTGCTAACTTTTGAAGAAGAATTTGTTCCCAATTAGGGTTGGCCATGAAATGGAAAACAATATGTTTCATTTTTTGTCCCCCCCCCCTACTTTTTTCATTTTGTTTGATATGAATTTTTGCAAAAAAAAAAATCATGTGAAACAAAACACTAACGAAATGGTTCATGGGGAGGGGGCATTCCCCCGCTCCAGCGCCAATCAGCTGATGTGCTGGGCTTGGGGGGAAGAAAAAAAAGTTTTTAAAAGCCCGGGCTTTTTAAAAAAAATCTTTTTTCCTTTCCCCAAGCGTGCAAGTGCAGCTTACAGATGGAAAGAAATGGTTCGTTTCAACAAAAAAACATCATTTCGTTTTGTCTGTAACGAAATGCTGCTTCATCGTTTTATTTTGTTTTGTTTCATTTCGTTTAGTTATGTAACAACACGACGAAACAGCATTTTGTTTTTCATTTTGTGCCCATCCCTATTCCCAATGGTTGACTGGATTTGAGAAGATAGGAAGCTGCCTGAGCTTTATCCCTATTTCTTTCATTATACTGTACCTGTACAAAGATTTGTCCTGCTTTATATCTGTTATCCAGAAACTACAGATATATGATCCTGGATTATTATTCCTGACATTCAGACTCTTAACTTCTCAAAGAAGAGCTAGACTGACTTGCAAGGCTCCATTTACTTCATTCCGAACTAAGAGAAGAAATTTCAACTCTCAATGCTTGCCTAGTCAGCTTTATTATTGCATATTTTCATCCCCTTTTCTTAGAAACAATCTTCTGTACCAAATGGAGCAGCCAGTGAAGCTGCACCACATCAATGCTGCTCTTACCTGAAAGCTTCAATTAACCGTTCCACTTTCTGCGCCTCTCCCTGCACTCGAATGTGGGCCTGAAATTTCCGCAAAGCTTCATCAAGTTCCATGCCAGAGAAGTCCATTTCATCCACCACACAGCTGCCAGAAGAGGAAAATAAACAGCTTAGCTATCAATTCTCTGCATGGCATTCTCCCAGAAGATAGTCAAGGGACAAACAGAATTATAACAGTTGCAAGGAGTATCGCAGTAATTATTTATTCATTATCACCCCCTCAAGTAATTAAATACTTGATTCCTCTGCAAAAACCAACCAAGATTTGACTGCAGTCCAGCCTGCTTCCTGTCTACTACTTACCTGTTCTCTTTCTGCTAACAACTGACTCAGACAAGGCCTTGAGTTTATTTTTCAGTTACATTTTTTTAATCCCAGGCTTCCTCCATAAAGCCCATGGGAGCCTGTGCACCTTCATTTGATCCTGTCATCTTCTCTATGAAAGCCAGGATGACTAAACTAAACCCATCCTGTGTGGTTAGTTGCTGAATGGGCATTTGAATTCCTATGGACTGCCACATTGCATCTGTTACATAACACTGAGGGTCAAAACCAGATGAGGTCCATCACAGACATTGCACATGCTACACAGAGCTGGGCTGAAAGTTCTGCAATAGAAATATCTGGCCAAGGTTTTTGGATTAAGGGTGTTTGATTCCTTGGAACTGACTTCCCCAGCTCTCCCTCTGCTACTCCCCCCCTCATCCCCCCCTCTCTCTGTGTGTGCCTGTGTTTGTGTCTGCATGCACCTTGCTTGTCTATTGCAATGTGATGTCCATATGCCAAATGCAGTCATTAAAAAGAGGAGATTTTTCTCATCCCAACATTGTTGGGTGAGGTACCTCTAGGTGAATGGCTAAGGAACATCTAGGTGAAAAGTAGAAACAGTGACCAGAATCCTGTGGTACCGAATATCATAAATCACAACAGCAAATTGTCATTAGAGGTACTTATCTTCCTCATTACAAGCCTCTAGGTCTTAGATGGCTCCTTATGTTTCATGCCATTTGACTTACACTGGTATACATACGTAACAGGATTCTGGCCAATGAAACACAGCAGCTATCAAGATAAATATTGATGGAGTCTGATTCAGACAGTTGGGATGAGGCCTAGAGGACATTTCACAAGAAGGGAAAACCCTCCTGATGAACTCTGGCTAAATCCACATGTTGCAGACCTTGTAATCCCTCTAAACCAGCTTGGGTAAATTTTGTTTACCTATTATTTACTATTTAGCCCAAGTCTCATTTACCTTTCATTTACTCAGCTTATTTACTCCCTCTGATTCTACTCTATTCATCTTTCATTTATTTACTCTTGGTTACTGGGCCAATTCTGCTTCCTTTTCATTTCCCTTTACCTATTCCTGTCTACTCTTCATTTACTCACCTTCTGTCTGTAAACAGCAAGGACATGTGTTATTATAATCAATAACTGTGCAAAGCATGCTCTGTTCACGAGACGACTGCCTATGGTTCACCCAACCAGCATGTGCCACCTTTACTTCTGGAACTTTTGTGACCAATCACTGATGTTGTGCATACTCGTGGATGTAAACCATATGTAATAAAATGTACCAATGGCAAGGGGGATGATCGCTCCGCTGCTCGGACAACTGGACTCGAGTCTTCTTTCTTCAGGATCCTCCCACAAAACATCTTAAATCACTCTTCATCCTTGAATGTAGAATAGTCTTAGGAAACCCTATTGAATCATACCCTTGGTCACTCTCAGTATAATTGGCAGAAGCTCTCTAAATGTCCCCCATCCTCACTCCGCACAAGACCAGAGGCAAATCATAGTTGTAAAGAGAGGCAAAAGCACTCTGAGCCAGGTTTCCCATCCAAAGAAGAATACTTATTTATTTGGTCCAGGCTTTAACAGATCCACTTCTCATGCATATTATACCAAAGGTGGCAGTACATAGTGTGTAAGGATAAACTAGAAACTTTACCATCCTTCCTTGCTTTTCTGATCCAGAGCAAGAAAGGTTGGAGCAGGCGGTCATTCAGGTGATGCCAGTACTCTCAATGCACCCTGCCATGATAAAGAAAGCCACGGGTTGGTGAGCAGTTCACCCAGGTTAGGGCAACTGGAACAAGTCATTATAATGTTCAGCTCAGCTAGCAGCTCCATGCAACTACCATAGAACACTTGTCAAATATAAAAATCTCCATTAACTAAAGATAGGGAACACTGAACTCTCTGGAGGTTTCAGGCCACATGTCCCATAGTTGTGAAGAATGGGTGGCTCATGGGTTGAAGATGAGTATAATTCACTTCAAAATTCGAGATGGGCCACTCCAATGGCTCTGGTCATGAGCCAACTATGCTATTACCCTTGTACATGGTGCAATGGTAGGGCTGATGGGGATGGTACGGAACTTGTAAACTGAAGGGTTCCTGACCTTTTGTACAAATATGTGAGTTTATTCTGTGCTTACCATAAGCAAGATAAATCTAATCTTGAAAATCAGCAGCCTTTCTTTCAAATCATTTTTAACCCTCTGAATAAACTACAGCTCTATCTCCAGCCATAGAGACCTGGGTTCTTTTTTGTGCCCAAAGAACTGTTGCTATTGAATTCAAGCATGAAGTGAGAAAAAAATCAATGAGACTGGTCCCCCAAGACAGTCTTTATTTTCTTCCTTCAAGGGGCAGATCAGAGGATGTTTACAGAAGGAGGAAAAGATCAGAAAATAGCTGTCCCTCCTCCTCCCCTCCCTTCCCCCATTCTTTCTATTGGTTGTTTTTATTTTACTAACTTATGCATTTCTTCTTCCCAATGGGCTACATCAAGGCTTCTTGCTGTTAAATGCTCAGCTTTGATAACTTGCAGAAGATTTCCTGGTTAATCAATACTAGGTACGCCATGGCAGGCACCTCTGGAGACTTTCGCATTTAGAGGAAAGAAAACAAGATGTTTCAGTTCATTCTGCTTCCTTGCACTAAGACAACATTAAAACATGAAGCTCTGTCAGCAGAATGAGAACAACAGAACTCCTCTTCATGTCAGGGCATAGACTAAGGACCTCAAAGTTTTTGTTTAGTAGATTTGAAAGTTTGCCTTAGAATGGTACCATCCAACCCATACTTTGTAAAGGAAGGGAGCCAGCCCAAACCAATTTGTGTATGGTGGATTCATTCTGACAAGTATATATTTATTTATTTATTTATTTATTTAAAAAATGCAATTAACAAGCTATTATTTTAGTTACTGCTACAAAACAGGAGGTCATCATCAGGTTTCTATGCACAATTTCACATATGTTTTTTTGGTCACCAGATAAAAAGTCACATGAGCTCAGAGCTCATCAGGAAGGAAACTATTCCTTGGCTGACCTCTATTGAAGTTGTTTTTCATTTTTAACAGAATTTCTGGGTTACACCTCATTCTTTTATAATACTTCTCCAGCCGGAATGTGAATCTTACTGGAGAATGCTCTGTGGGTCTAAATAACACTGGACTCCAATGGTGTTAAAAAATAAAAATTAAAAACTGGAAAAGTTTCCCAAGGTTTTGCTGCCTTTGAATTGAGATGAAATATAGGACCATCCAGGGCTGTGAACACTTCTGCTCCCATTTCAGCCACCCTCATTTCTTGCTAGTTCTTTCACCCTCAGGTCACATAACCAGAATCAACTGTCTTCCCAGATGTCAATGGCCTCCACCATATGCACTTCATGGCAAAAGTGTATATTCAGCCACAACACACCTAGAACTGGGCTTCCTATAGCACCAGAGGCCCCTAGCACAAGGATCTGGGCAAGACACGAAGCAGCTGTATGGTTCTGGGGCTGGAATCTGCTCAGCCAAGCACAATGACCTATTTTCCAGCTTTTTCCACTCAGGTGACAATGCAGTGGAAGCCAGCTTCCAGCTAAAAGCATTTGCAATGAACTCGCAGACCTCGCTCGGGGAGGGAACGAAGGAAAGGCAGCCAGGTGGAAACTCTTAAAACCAAAAGACACGAAGATATTAATAAGTAAGAGACCATTTTTTTAAAAGCAAAACAAAAAAGGAAATAACTTCTGGATGAAAAACAAAGGAATCTCATGTCACCTCAGTCAGGTAAAATTCTTGTTCATTAATGTTTCCTGCACAGGTATCACTGATTGTTTAGATACTGCTGTCTTTGCACCAAAACATTTCACCATGTCCGTTGGTCCCCTTTTACCAAGGTCTACAAGAAATGTGCATAGTGGGAGCATGAGGATAGAGGCTCAAGCTTCTCAAACAGCAGGGCAAAAGAAGAATGAGGGCTTGAAATGCTGGCAAGAGAAAAGTTCTCTTTCTCAATGCAAATAAATAAATAAATACTTTTTAAAAAGCCAATGATGTAGGAGTCATGATGCCTGGCTGTCAATTTGGACATCTTATTTGCTTTACTTATTGCAGAAGTCTGTAGGTCCTTTCAACATTTGTCAGATGAATTCTGTACAAGTATGCCTGCTTTAAAGGAACAAGGGGAAACACGTAAGACAAGAATGGGGAAAAACCCACCAAAAAAACCCAGCCCTTTAGCCATCTTATTAAATCCCCACAATACCCTACAACTAGCAATGTTGGCTTGGGTTGATGCAAGAGTCTAAAATAGCTGGAGAGGCCAAAGTTCTCTCCATCCATAAGTTAAGTGAATGATGAACACAAGAAAAGTCCTCCTGGGTCAAACCTAAGACCCTCCTGTTCAGTATCCTTTCTGGTTGCTATAGCAGCCAGTACAATGCCTACAAAGAGTCCATAAGCAGGTCTTGCTGAATGGCATTCTCCCACTGCTACTCTCCAACAATGCCTGGTCTTCTTCAATCTTTGGCAACTATATTGTGAAGCACACGTTTGTTTTAATGTGATAGCAGTTGACTATACAAAGCAAGGGCATTTGCTTTCCAAGTCGCCCAAAATTGCTCCCACATGATGTGGTCTCTCAATGCATCAAAATTCTTTATGTATTTATGTTTTTAAACCTCCCTGTTTCTAACCTGCAAAGCTCTGGCAGCAGCTTACTGTTAAATTTAAAAACATAAAATAGCGGCGGATTAGAAAGCTTAACAAAGCAATGAACCAAACAACTGAAAAAAGCAACAGAGGTCTGGGCAATTCTATATCTATCAATGACAGAACAAATCTCCTTAGAAAAGTATGACTTTAAAAAAAATTAGAAGATTTTTCCCAAGCAAGGAGTTTTGCGGGAATGCTTCTGAGAAAGTATTGGATTTAGCTGTTTCTCACAGGGTCTCAAATGAAGGGCTCTGGCTCAGTGACACAGGATATGCCTTGCTTGCAAAAGGTCCCGGATTCAACCCTGCCACCAGTACTCTGACTGAGGAATGGCTCATGTCAACAGACAGTACTGAGCCAGATGGATCACTGATCTGACCAAAGGCAGCTGTTTCTATTGACGCTTATACAACAGGGAGAACCCAAGGCATGGCTTACCATAGCAACTGTAAATCTTGAGCAAGAATACTACCTGCTCATTAATCTGACTCTGATTAAGAGAGGAAGTGACTTGCGCAGAATAAAACTCTTCCTAAGAGAGTCAGCGCTATGTGTCTGATTTTTACGAGACTGATGGGCTGCTCTCAGCCAGTTTCTGAGTGAAGACGGAGGAGCGGCAAATTCTGGACAGCGAGCAGACGGGCTTGCCCTGCAGAAAAAAAAAGGCATCAGAACGTAGTGCCCCCAATCTTAACGAGCAACCTGCTCCCATTCACCAGAATGTCTCTTGCATTCAGAAAAAATAACCTCTGCTTTGATAGCAAATCAAAGAAGACAGCTGTGTCTGACTTTCCCAGAATACTTCAACCCACAGAACAAACCACCCAGCTGCAGTGACGTTGCCAGCTCTGTTTATGGCACACATTGTCCACTGCTTATGTGGCAGAGTTTATGAATGAATAAGGAGAGGAGGAAAACAGTCTCAGGACACAATGCAAAGAACAAAAGGTAAACAGAATCAGGGTTTTTAAAAAAGAGACGGACAAGAACAATATAATGCTACATAAGTAGGCAGGAATGGTTACAAGAAAGAGAGCACTTAAAGAGATAGATATGACAGAGCAGGTATTAGATAGCAGATCTTGTCACCGTGGTCAACAAACAAGGGGTGCAGGCTCTTTTCCTCCTCCAATTAGGACTACACAGATGCTAAAAGCAGTTGATGCTAACTGCTCCCCACATCACAACCAAAGATTGCAAATCCTGGTCAAGACAATGTGTGTGTGTTGTGTCGTTACAGTCGTGACCGACTCTTCGTGACCCCATGTCCATGGAGTTTTCTTGGCAGGAATACTGGAGTGGCTTGCCAGTTCCTACTCCAGGGGCCTACAGCACCTGGTATTCCCTGGCGGTCTCCCATCCAGGGCCGGCGCATCCATTAAGGCAAACTAGGCAGTTGCCTAGGGCACCAAAATGGACAGGGGGCGCCGGCCACCGCCGTCCGTCCACCCCCCGCCCGCCGCCGCTGCCCCCCTGCCCCTGGCACCCCCCTAACTCCCCACCCCGACGACGACGACGCCAACCGCCACCCCGCCACCTGCCACCCGCTGCCCTGCCACCCACCCCTCGCCTAGGGCGCAAAAAAACCTAGTGCCGTCCCTGCTCCCATCCAAGTACTAATCAGGGCTGACCCTGCTTAGCTTCCAAAATCAGGCGAGATCAGATGTACTTAGGGCATCTTGGCAGCCAGTCAAGACAATACCTAGCAGCATTTACTAAGGTGAGTAACACTGCTGATGCAGTGCTAAACTATTGTATAGCAATGAAATGGAATACTTTGAACCAGAGAAAGGGAGAAAGAAGAAAATGTGTTTCCTAAGCCTACACCTATGCCTCAATGAAAGTGGACGTCAATTCAAAAACAAACCGCACTGCAATTGGAAGCTGCTTATATCTATTTAGACTCCCAATCCACATAGCCAGGTTTCATCTGCTGGCAGCATCTCTCTGTTTGTTTGTTTGTTTCTAGTGGCCTTTTACTTGATCCTTTAAACAGGAGATATCATGAATGTACAGTGTGGGCCCTTTTTTAATGCACCATGAACAATGGCCTCTTGTAATTCAGGCCATCTATCTTCTCAGTTTTATTTATTTATTTTTTATTTTATTTTATTTTATTTTATTTTATTTTATTTTAGAGTATTTTTACTCCACCTTTCTCCTTGGAAAGGGACCCAAGGCCTCATTATAGTAATGATGGGATCATATACAGTCCAGTACAATTAAGACATGTTCAAGTATTTGAGAACAAGGAATTGAGGGACATCTTACAGCATTAATAGACACCATTACATTAAAGCTACAAGGTTATATGTAGTTATAAACACAAAGTCTATGTGAACCTATAGATTCATATGACCCATTTACTATTTTATAACATCAGTGTCTTTTTTCTTTTCTTTTTTCTTTTTAACCACAGCAGGGCAGCTTTCCCAGGGGCATTAGACTGGGAATTGCTTTCTTTAAAAGGTATTATATTATTATATTCACTTGTTCTGATTGATTTAACAGGGCAGCCTTTGGAAGAATACTTCAGCTATACACTTCTGACTGACACATAACACTTCAGGTTATAATTAGGGCAGCTTAAACCTAAGTAGACACTTACCATCAGTGGCATATTTTAAAATTAATTTATCTTAGCTCATGCACATTTTTCAGGTATTCTAGCATCATATCACACATTACATACAGCTAGGGCAACGGCAACTACATAGCTACATAGCTAAAGAAAACAGTCAACCATTGCGGGGGGATGGGCTATTTGGAAAGAGGGGAAACTAAAGACTTCATGTGGTCAAATCAGGAAACACACACACACACACACACACACACACACACACACACACACACACACACACACACACACACACACACACACCTTCCTTCCTTCCTTCCTTCCTTCCTTCCTTCCTTCCTTCCTTCCTTCCTTCCTTCCTTCCTTCCTTCCTTCCTTCCAGCTTAATGTGTAATCACAGAAGAATATGATTTTTTTTTCTGGGAGCTACAACAGTCCACACATCAGCTGCTAAAGAGGAAGACTGGATGGAATCTGATTTTCACAGCCTTTTGTAAAGCCTCACCATGCACCATAAATGAATGAGGAAGAAAGAGGTCATGTCAGGACAACCTAGGGACCTGGAGGTGTTATTTTTCCCCAAAAGCATGTCACATCCTATTTGCTCCTTCCAGCTCTGTTGAATAATAAATATTATTCATACTGTGCAAGAAGAAATAAGGAGAGAGAAATTGTGTGTGTGTGTGTGTGTGTGTGTGTGTGTGTGTGTGTGTGTGTGTGTGTGTGTGTGTGTGTGTGTGTGTGTGTGTGAGAGAGAGAGAGAGAGAGAGAGAGAGAGAGAGAGAGAGAGAGAGAGAGAATGAGAGCAGAGGAGCAATTCACTTTATCATTCCTAGATCCAGGCAAGCAGGGGCATTTTTTACTCTCTGTGCTCAAAGTGAGAAAAGTTGAGTGTTGCTTTTGATTTACAGAGAAGGTCTGGACAGCAGAGGAAGCACTGGGCTGTCCCAAAGTAATCTGCTGCCTGTGAAGAGAGATAAAATGGCATCCATCCTACTACATATGGAAATTAAGCACCTAAACTAGCAAATAAGCATTTTTTTTACTAGTGGCAATGCGATAGTTTTGAGACCAGTTTATGGTGTTTAAGATGGAAATATCCAGAGGAAAACCTAGGAGGCTGCTGCCTGCACAACTACCCACCACCACCATTTGCTATCTGAGGATGTTGTTTTACTCTGCCCCAAAGACAGAGCTGCGGCTGCTCCTATTTTGGTTTTGGCTGTTTTAGTTGTACTATAACACTGTTAAGACCTATAATTTTATTGGTACATAAACTTCTCCATTGATGCAGATGACTGAAACTATTTCACACAGTTATGGTGTTCAGAACTGTGGTGGCCAATTTGTTGGGACATGTTGTGTCAAGTCCCCGCCTGCTGCTAATGTGACTTTCTTAACTAGGCTGGTTCTTGGACAATGGACACATTGTCTAGTTTGCCTTGTTCCTAGCTTGGTAGCACCTGCCAGATCTTGTTCTCAACTGACATAGCCAAGGCCAGGCCCCAAGGATGTAGTAGCAGAACAGGATTTTATGCAGGTGCTACTGTTATACATCATGTTTTGGACAGTATTGTCTCCCTGAGAATCCAAGGAGAGAGGGGTATAAGGAGAAAATCAGAGCTCATGCCTTCTCAGTAACTGTTCATACTTTATGGAATGAGCTCTTGACCAATATCTGACTAGTGGACTCTTTTAAAATATCTTTAAAAAGTAGCTCTTTAGGCAGGCCTTTCAGAACCACTAAATCCTTACCATCTTATCTAACACCTCTGCCACTAGCCTCCTAATTTAATCTTTTCCCCACTATAATTATTTGATTTGATTTTTGTGATGCTGTTATTATAGTTGTTACGATAATAGATTTCAGATTTTAGACGGCTGCTCATGGATTGATATTTTTTTTAGTTTATTAGTCTTATTTTTTATGATGCACTTTTTGTTATTGTTGTTTTCTTCTTGTAGGCCGTCCTAAGTGGCCAGATGGCCAGATGGATGGGGTATAAATATAATAAATAAAATAAAATAAAATATGGCTATGCTTATAATGCTGGGGGGGGGTATTTTATATGATTTTAAATGCATCTGTCTTCCACTTGGAAGTAATTTTAAATTACTGTAGTTTAAAATATATGTTGTATAAATGGGAGGTCCCCCTGCCTGATGCTGAGTTCTGGAAGGCAGCCCACAAAATCTTACTAAAAGCAAGCAAAGGGGCATTAAACTGCTGTTTCCCCTGATTGTAGTGGTGTGGTTTATTGAGGAATGCACTTGTGAAGGAATCTTGGGTCCAGGTGCCTCCCACCCCTCTCCTCCAGATTGGCTACCTAGCACACGACCTCTCCTTAGGTTTGTTGTCGTACTATAGAGGGAGGATGGGAGGAAAGAGAATTGAAATGAGATGAACTTGACAATGCCAGGTTGCTAATAGGCATTTGCAGCCAGTTGGAGCTGGTCTGGTTTCCCTGAGCACATTTTGCTGGGATGTTGCTTGAGTCAACAACCAACAGCCCTTGCTCTTCTGGCCAGTGATCAAGCCAGAAAGTCCTTCTTCTTGTTTCAGCACTTACAGGACAAATGAGAATTGAAACTGTGTTATTGGTCCAAGGCCAGGGTATGGGAGGCAGAGCTGTCTTGCACCTCTGGCAATTATTGTCATAAGAACATAGAACAGAAGAAGAGCCATGCTGGATCAGGCCAAAGGCCCATCTAGTCCAGCTTCCTGTATCTCTCACAGTGGCCCCACCAGATGTGTCTGGGAGTGCACAAGACTAGATATCTGTCTCCTGATACCACTGCCCTGCAGCTGGCCCTTGAAGTACTCCGGTTTTAAGCCTGGAGATGACACATCTCCATTATGGTTTGTAACCTGTGATGGACTTTTCTTCCAGGAATCTGTCCAATCCCCTTTTGAAGGCATCCAGGCCAGATGCCATCAGCACATCCTGTGGCAGGGAGTTCCACAGACTAATAACGCGCTGGGTGAAAAAATATTTTCTTTTGTCTGTTCTTACTCTCCCAGCCCTCAATTTGAGTGTAGACATGGGCACAACTCGGCAAAATTGTCATTTCCATTTTCGGTTATTGTTTCCGTTACGTAACGGAAACGCTAATGATAATTAAGCCGTCAGAATTCAAACTCGAACCGAAAAAAGGAAAATTTGGTCGGGTTTTTCATTTTCGTTTGTGGCATCGTGGCGATCGCGCAATGCGAAGCACAGAAAAAGTTTTTAAAAGTTTTTTTTAAAAAACCCTGACTCCCGGACAAAAAAGCAGGCGAAAATATGCCTGCCTGAGGCTTTGCCACCTACCAGAGGGGTGGTTTCTGGGGGGGGTCCCTGGCCTTTCCCCCCCTCTTCTCCTGTCCTGGGCTGCTTGCACCAGGCTGGGGGGGTCATCCTCGTCATCTTGCCATGCCATGCGGTGGGGGGGATCCAAAATGGCGACCGCAATTTTTCTTTTGAAATCGTGGTAAAAAAAAAACACCAAATCACCACAGAAACATGTGAAATTTATTTATTTTAAATGCCTGAATTTTAATAGTAGCAGCAGTGGGGTTTTTTATAGCAATAAAACGTCGTATTGATTTTATTTTATTTTACTTTTTTTTTTTAGACCTGCCCATTTGGGCTGGGCATGGCATGGGACCATGCAAATTTTTTGAACCATTCCACCAACGGCATTCCCAGGTTTTTGACTGACACTTCTGGATGTCTCGGAGGGCATAAAAAGCCGAGGCACCTTCCAGAAATCGCAGTCGGGTGTATGGATGTGGTTGAGGGAGGAGGGCTGGCTGCTGGTGCTGGTGTGATCCGATCGAGATTGAGGAGGGAGGCTGGAGGCTTTAGGATTTAAATTAGGCAGGCAGGGAGGGAATTGAATTTAGAAAAAAATATCTTTGATTCCCTGCAGCTTTGTCTGCTGAAGGGAATAGCAGTTTATTCTTTATTTCTTCTCTGGCAGTTTGTGAGGATTTTTTTCTGATATTGGATAAAGGGGGAGGTTCGACTCGGAGTGGGAGGTGTGGATTTATTTTAAAATATATTATATACTACCATTTATTTTCTATTTTCCCAACTTCAGTTTGCTTACACACACACATTGGGGGTGCAAGCCAAGAACAGAACCTCTATCCTAAGTGATATCCTAAATGCCCACTCGCCCGTCCGCCCGCGCCGCCACCCGTCTGCAGCCCGTGCCGCCGCCCGCCCACTTGCCCGCCCGCAGCCGCCGCCCCCCACCCCGCCCCCGCCTAGGGCGCAAAAACATCTAGCGCCGGCCCTGATTGCGGGACGCCCCTATGCTTGGGGATGTCAAATCGCGCTAAATCGTGGTGGAAATGACAAACAACAAACGACAAACGGAAACGACAAATGTTTGAAAAATTTCACGACAAACGGAAACGACCCGAAACGGACCCGTTCCGACAAACGAAAACTCGAAACGTCATTTTTTCTGGTCGTGCCCATGTCTATTTGAGTGGATGTCCTCTAGTTCTGGTGTTTTGTGAGAGGGAGAAGAGTGTCCCTCTATCCACTTTACTCATGTCCTGCATTATTTTGTACGTCTCAATCATTCTCCGGTCATTCTCTGAACAACAGCAAGGACCAAGCTGTTCATGCCCTCACTGAGGGGGTCCACTGGGGAGGGTGGGAAGGGAATCCCCCTCTGTGGTTTTTAGTCCTTTTCCTTATAGGAAGAATGACCTTTCCATTGCTGCCTACACTGTCACTCATATTCCTCCCCCTTCCTTAATTGCTACCTTAATTGCTTTGCCCCGTTTCCACTAAACGGCAGTGCTTGAGGTAAAAACAATGAAGGAAACGCTGGCCCTCCAGAATATTAAGTAGATGCATAGAAAGCAAGGAATCAATATCCAGATAATTTGCCTGGGGTTGGGCAGTGGTGCAATATGCCATTTACCAACCTCACATTCAAATGCCATATGGAGCTCATGTGTCCTGCAGTGGAAGTCACTTCTACGTACATTTACAAAAGTCAGGTTGTAGTGGTAGCAGAAACAAGATCATTAACCATCAGGCAGAGCAGAAAGTGCGCTCCATACCCCAGAAAGGGAAGCAGAACAGGGTGCCGCATGCTCAGCAACACCTCAAATGAGCAGCGCTCCAGTTTACAAGGCTCACTGTAGTTCACAAGTGCACACTCAGGCACACTCATTCTCCTGAAGTGGAGAAAAAGGATCACCACCACCCCTCATCCAGGCTTACTAAGTAGCTTCAGGACACCAGAAATTTCAATGACAGCCAAGTGGCTCATTTTTGCTGTTTCTAGCACTCACACAAGCTCGAAAGGGATCAAACCACAGTAATCCTACCTGCACCCAAAAAAGGAGAAGTTTCGGACAGAGGCTCAGAAAAGTGAGGATAGGACCACTCTGGGGACAATTTGGTTCATTCCAGGGATTGCATCATGTGATCAGTGGAAAAAGGAGCAAACCAAAACAACCCTTCCCTATAGTGCACCAACAGCAGCTTAAATGTACTGATTACACCTCAAGATGCCTACTTATTACAACTTGCTGTGATCATCAGAGTTTAGGTATATTGTGATTAGGATTTCTGGAGAGAAGAAAACTGTATTAGCTCCACTCATTTTTTTATGAAGATGCCTTTAAACTTCATCCTGACCTCGATCCTGACCTTGGCCCTGAAACCTGAACGGGTAGATCACTGGTCAATCACCAGCTAACCAAACACCAGACAAAACTCTTCAGTGTTAAAAGCAAAGTATGCTGCTTATATACCATCCCATAGTGCTTAAAGCACTCTTTGGGCAGTTGATAATTGAATTATGTAAGCTACACTTTGACCCCCACCAAGCTGGGTACTTTGTTTACCAACCTTGGAAGGATGGAAGACTGACTGAACCTAGGGCCAGCTTCCTGGGATTGAAGCCAGGTTGTGAGCAGAGTTTTGGCTGCAGTACAGCAGTTTAACCACTGCACCATGAAGCTACAGCACTACCTTCTGTCTCTGTCACTTGCTTCCAATAACCCCTCCTCTTGCCTACTTCTCTCTGCTTCTCTGCAAGCTGGTATGTAAAGTATTTCCTGAACTTTCCCCAGGGAAAGGTAATGGAATACAAGATTGGGCTAGGAAAGACTGCAGCAGAAGGCGGCGATGAAGCTTCAGGAAAGTTGCAGAACCAAAGTTATCCAGCTAGTGCTTGATGTGTTGGCCTTTCTGACATTTCATGCTTGAATGCAGGCTCTGAGCTGAGCCTTATATCTTGTGTCTTGACATCTTACAGTTCCCATTATGCACACCCAAGGTTCAATCTGGTGTTTAGGACTGCCGCTGCCCTAGGTTTCAATGCTCCAGCACATCTGCCTCCCTTCTTTGTAGATGATTATAACTTATTTTGGTTCTGCCATTTATTAATGCTGAGTCAACACAAAAATAGAACAAGTTCTTTATTTCCAGCCATTGCATTTACCTCACAGATCCATGGCCTGGCTTCTTTTTATTGTTTCTCCTAATTCATTTATGCTTATGAACGATGGAAACAGCCTTTTTACTTCCACCCCCATTTCTAATGCTGATTTCAGAAGATTTATTCCCAGAGTTCCTTAGATGCAAACAAGAAGTTATTTTTCTAACTGAATGCTGAAGAGAGAGCACTAAGGAAAGAGAGAAAGGAAGCACAGGCAAAGTATGCAATATACATTTTACAGAATCACCATTAGAGATGGGCACGAATCGAAAAAATGGCATTTCGGTTTTTTGTTTTTTGTTGAGGGGGTCTGTTTCAGTTCATTTTCATTTTTCACAATTTTTTAAAAAAATTATTTTCGTTTATTCATTTTTTCATTTTTACCCGCTTTTTGCGCGATTTTTAAAGTATTTCTGTGTGTGGGCGTCCCCCAACGCCCCAGACCAGAGGGAAAACACTAAAAAAAAAGTGATGCTGGCAGAGACACAGTATAGACTAGGTACGCAGCGAGGCTACGTAACGAAACGAATAACGAACAACGGAAATGAAAAAAAGTTCATTTCGTGCCCATCTCTAATCACCATAGGGGAGTTGTGGAGAATGGGAAGGTGAAAGCATGAGTGTAAAATAAGACACTTACTCTAGGACATCCCGGTTGAATTGTTTCTTGCTGTTCCCAAGGAATTCTCCAATCATCTGTCGGCTGAGCCCCTTGCGTTGCAACAGAAAGTGTGCCACTCCAATTGGTGTATCTGGGATGAAGCCCCGGGAAATAAGGAACTGGATCCCCTTGTCCGGATTTCTGGGGGATAGATGGAAGGATGAGTATACTTCAGAACTCTTTCCATTAATTATACCATAATTTCTCCATTACATCTATACCATGCTTTTCGTCCGTGGGTCTCCATCTCTTTTCTTTATAAGAGAGTTCAACCTGATAGAGTTAGACAAAGACAATTCAGCGAGTCTCCTGGCCAACGGGGACTTGAATCTGGATCTCAAAAGTTCATGTCTGACACTCAAACCACTATGCCACACAGCTTGTGCACTAGCTTTCTGTGCTGAACAGAAGCCTATCCTTTCTGAACAATCCTCAAAATAGAAAATCACATTAAGGCCAATAATGATGGTGATAAATGCAATAAGCTACAAAGCAAAGTAAAGCTTGATGCTTAAACACTGTCCCATAAGACTTAAAGCATTATGGAGAACCTTTTAGAGACCGAATGTCCAAAATGCAATTCAAAACCCACCAATACAGCAATTTAACCTGAATACAGGTAACTGTGAAGAGGCAGTATTGGGTGCCCACAGAAAGGGTTCCAAGTGCCACCTTTGGCACCCATCCAAGTAATTACAAGTAATTACAAGTAATTACAAGTAATTACAAGTAATTATGAATGCTACACATTACCCCACCCCAACTGGATACTTAGGATTGAACCCTAGGTCGTGAGCAGTTACAACTGCATGACAGCAGTCTAACACTGCACTATGAGTAGTGCTTCCATCGTAAAAGCACAAACATTTTCTTGAAAAATGGGAAAACTGTAAAATAAGAGTGTCCACTGGTCCATTGACCTGACCTGCTGATTCCATGCTATGGATCAAGACATGATTTTGGTTAGAACCCCTACATTTGATGTGGTCCATAATTTGAGCCACCACTATTTGAATTTCTGAATATCTGGAATGCCTATCCCCTTGACTAGGGACAGGCAAATTGCTATACCTTTGGTAGGTTGTTAATCACCCAAAGCCCAGACAAGAAGACCAACACCTAAATACTCTTGAGCACATACAGATACCTAAATTAAAATGAAAGTGAAAATGTCAAAATAGCACCTACCCCAACCTAGCTACCACTGAAGTGAGCTGAGCAGAAATGCAGAGTACTGGTGTGTACATTCCTTATTACAGGCATGTCCAAACTTTGGCCCTCCAGATGTTTTGGACCACACCTCCCACAGTCCTTTTCAATTGGAAATACAGGCTTGGAATTCTGGGAGTTGTGGTCCAAAACATCAGGAGGGCCAAAGTTTGGACATGCCTGCCCTATTATGCTCTCAATGGTTGGAAAATGCAGCATTGATCCTTTATCTTCATGGGTATGTGTGCGAGGTTGTCAATCAGCAAAGCCCAGCTTCTTCCCTCTTTTCTTCATCTCATACCAATGCTTCCTCTTTTCTAGTGCATGTAGAAGGAGTTAGACTTGATGGCCTTATAGGCCACTTCTCTATTATCCTATAAAAAAACCCTCCAAATGCCAAAGGTTCTTCGTGTAATCTGGGGATGGTCCTCCTTTTCACCAGAACAGGGATCCGTCTGTTTGCTCTGATCTGTGGGAGGCCTCATTTGTCATAAATAGCTCTTAGCTCAACCTAGAATTTGGCATTTGGACAAAGGCAGTTTAGAACCCTATTGAAAAGCCCATGATAATAAAAATGCCCTCAATGATGCTGAAGAAAATCATGACAATCATGACTTTCATATACTGTCATAGTTAAAGTAGGCCCATTTGAATCAATCAGACATCTGCAACAGTTGACTCACTAAATCTCCATTGGCTTAACTCTAGTTTAATTTACTACCCTGAGCAACAGGATTTTGGCCAATGACAGTTGTATGTCACTCATATAAAATGGTGATCAACAAAAGAAATGGAGTTCTAACTTGTTATCCGGTTGACTGTATTTAAAATACATTGGTACCTTGTATAAAGGAATTAATTCATTCCAAATGAAATTATGTTAAGCAAATTTTCCTTTATACAAATTTTCCATAGGAATGCATTGAAAATGGAGTAATCCCATTTTTATGTTCTACGGATTTGGCCCATAGGCGATTCTGTTAAGCAAATTTCCCCTATCTCCAGAATATTTTATGTTGTACAAATTTTATGTTATACAAGGGTCCACTGTATTGAGAATACTATCTCTCTTTTTTTAAAAAAACAAATTGTGCTGCTTATATATTGCTCCATATTGCCCCACTCCCATAAGCTGGGTACTCAATTTACCAACCTTGAAGGATGGAAGGCTGAGTGGACCTAGAGCTGGCTATCTGGGATAGACTTCAGGTTGTAAGCTTGTGAACACAGTTTTGCTGCAGTATCATTGTGCCATGAGGCACCTTACAAAAATCTCTCAGAGAAACCCCAGTGACCAATAAGTTCAGGCTTATTGTTATTAGAAACTAAACGGTTCATTCTGCCATTGCCTGGACTAGGCATATCGCAGTCACAGGAAATAGACAGTAACATATGCTGCCCTAATATTTCTTCAACAGTCTGCACCCTTTGCTGCTTCTGGATTTAGCTGGCAATATTTTTTCCCCTGAGCTTCTAAGCGAGCTTGGCTGTATGCTGTGGAATTCCTTCATCTGTATTGGCTTCCCTTCCACCTCCAGAGACGGCCGCCTACACAAACCCTGCTATTAGAGAAACACTACATAATGAGGCTTTCTCCACTCCAGGAATTCCACCCACTTGCCACAGAATGTGTTGTTGCTTGAAGTGCCGAGTCACAGAAGCATTCAATCCATTTACAGAAGGCTGACACGGTGCAGAATATTACTCAATAATTGCTCATGGGGGAGTTACATGATTGAAGACATGGATAATAAGGCCACACCGAGGACCTCTTGGGCCACACAGACCTAGTTTTGTCATGGGCAGCAGTTCCAATACTGTAGGTAAACCACTGGTGTTACTAAATCTGTCAGAGAAGGTTTATGTAACCAAGCTTCCTAGCATTTCTTAGTGGGAGCAATAACAGTTGTTATTCTGCGGGGAGCACTTCGTATAGTTGAAAGCTTGTATGTACAGCTATATGGCAAAAAAAGAAGAATAGCACTGAATGCATTAAAGCTATTTGGCAAAAGAGAAGTCATTATTTTTAACTATCACTGGGGGTATTGCACAAGAGGTAATTAATTCCACTGCGGGAAACAGGGCAAAAATGTAGGTTGTGATTCTGATCCAAAATAATGTATGTGTGCATGTCTGTCCATGTCTCTTTGTGTATGCAGAAATGAGGACTGATCTCACCGGTTCGGAATACTATATCCTACTAATTATTTTCCTCTATGCGAATCAGCCTTCAGACAAGTCCATGGTGACTTGCATGTGAAGGACAGCTCTGTAACAGTGCTTATGGGTAGGGGGAGATAGGACATAAGAAGGAAGGATTCAGTATTCAGAAGAAATGGGGGCCATTTAATTTTTTGATTTGTTCTGTAATATTTTGGTTGCTAAGTGATTATACTATCCATGGTACCTTCTAGCTTGATGGTGTTGGCATTGAATGCCAGTGCAATCCATAATAAGATTGTTGTAACTGGTGAAATAATTATAGATGAAAAAGCTGACCTGGAGTATATCACCAAGACATGGGCAGGCAAGCAAGTCCAATGGCAGTGCTCTTATACAGCTGTGTCCACAAGGTGCTTGGTAAAATAAACCAGTGGGGCAAGGCACTGATACTGTGCTCTTTACCAGGAAACCATTGTCATTTTAGGGAACACTTGACACTAGCTACTTGGTTCATTTTAAACCCAACTTAAAAACGCTTTACTTGAATGAACGTTTTTGTTGCATAAGTTTCTATATCTTCTTCACATAGAATATGCTTTTGATCAGCACACTTATAACAGTGAAGATAGCTCTTTTTCAGTTTAATTTAAAAGCTCTGAGATGTAAAGGAATCTCACAAAATGTCTTGTTCTTGATGAGCCAGGGTGCCTTGAGAGACCCTGGCAAGTACTTGTTAGCACCACAAAAAAAAGACAACACCAGTTTTTTTCTTGGTGGTTCTGTACAAAACATCTGCATGTTGGTGCTTTTGCCCTTTGTAAATTACACATGAACAGGAAGCATGGGAGAACTGCTGATTGACTAAAAAGATGTAGAGTACTCATCTAGTGCTTCTATGTTTGAAAGACCAAGAAAATAATTCTGATAATTTATGTAAAATTTTATGTTGTGATTCGGCTCCCAGCAAAATTTGGCATATGCAAAAAAAGTCATCAAAAGCCAAGTTTTTAATCTTCTTGTAGGTGAAGAGAATTTTAAAAAATGACATTTCTCATTCAAAAGCCAAGTGTGCTGCTTATATATCACCCCACAGTGCATCAAGCACTTTCTGAGTGGTTTACAGATTAATTACTGTATATACTCGAATATAAGTCTAGTTTTTCAGCCCTAATTTTGGGGTGAAAAAGAGGGCCCTTGACTTATATTCTGGTCAATACTTTTAGCCACTGAGGCAAGTGCTTGGGTTGGTGGCTAAAAGTCATTTCAAACACTGTGCACCGCTTCTCCTGACACCCCACCACCACCACCACGTTGTGGGGGAGCTGTGTGCAATGTTTAAAATGAGTTTTAGCCACCGAGGCAAGTGCTTGGTTCGGTGGCTAAAAGTCATTTTAAACATTGCGCGCCACTTCTCCTGGCTCCCCTATGCATTACGGGGGAGCGGCGTGCAATGTTTAAAATGACTTTTAGCCACCAAGGGCAAGCACTTGCCTAGGTGGCTAAAAGTCATTTTAATCACACACCGCTCCCCCAGTTCACAAAGGAGGAGCTGCCAGGCCCTGCTGCATTTCCCACCCTAGACTTATACTCGAGTCAATAATTTTTCACAGTTTTGGGGGTTAAATTAGGGGCCTTGATTTATACTTGGGTCAACTTATACTTGGTATGTAGGCTACACGTTCACACACACACACACACACACACACACACACACACACACACACACACACACACACACACACACACACCAAGTGAGTTTGATACTGATTTTATCAACCTTGGAAGGATAGAAGGTTGAGTCACCCTTGAGTCGGCTACCTGGGATTGAACACCAGGTGTTCAGCATAGTTTTGGCTATAGTACAACATTTGAACGACTATGCCATGAGGCTTTCCCAAATGAAACTTTTCATCTTGCAAAGGCTAGTCACATGAAGTCAGTGGGCAGAATATCCTTCCTGAGTTAAAATCGCCACTTAGCCATTGAAATCTGTAAATAATTCAGTTTTGGTTGCATTTCCTCTGTTTAAAACATTGCACATACATAAGAATTTTTCTAAATATACGGGGATGTGCATTCTAGTATGTGCTGAAGATAATGCCTTGAAGGGCAGGTGGGATAAAAATAAAATGAACTAAATCTTTTCTAAGGAGGCTTCTGGGTATATCTGTCACCAACTGAAGACATTTTCACAATCACAATCATTGTCAGTCATCCCAGTGATTCCAATAAAACCATTTGTTGCCAATTTTGATTTTATTATTGGATTTTAATATGTCATGTTGTGTTTTTATGTGCAATAAATTGCTTTTTAGTGGAAAACATGCCCTGTGATGAAAAAGGGTAAAGGGAGGTCTCAATAAACAAATAAAATAAGTATTACATTTGTATTCCTGTTCAAGTCAGTAAAATGAGCACTCCTAGAAATATGTCAGTTACTGCTATGAACTAATTAGTCAAAGAACAAACAATCTTCCCTGTCTAATAAGTGTACATCTTCATCTTTGAATGAGGGCCTTTTTACACGACCCCTAAGATCCGCTGGCCCCTTAAATTCGGACCAGAGATCTTAGGGGTTTGTCGCTCTTCTGTGTCTCCACCCCTCCCTACTTCCTGGCTGCTGGCTGTGTGAGGGGAGGGAGGGAAAAAAGGGGACAAAAGAATAAAACCTTACCTCCCGGTGTTGGTGGACGCTGCCGGGGGAGCCCCGGTTACTTCCTGGTTCCTCTTAAAGGGGCGGGAGGCAAAAAACAAAAACAAAAAGAAGCGAGGAGAGCCCGGCACATCCGCATCAAATATTTTTCACCTCCAGAGAGAAGGTACAAGAAAAGTGTGCTGGGTCGCGTTAAAGTGGGCGGGGTCGCACTTAATTGTCTGCAAACTCCGGAGCTGGTGGGGAAACATTTTAAATCTCCGGAGCTTGCAGCCATTTGCGGCGGAGCTTAGGGGTCATGTATAAACGCCCTGAGTGTCCCTTGTCCTTCAAATGATGGTACACTGCTGAGAAGACAGAGAATATAGGTGGTTTGAAAGCAGAGTCAGGGAAGCCATTCATTCAAGTGTGTATAGAAAATCCCTCTCTCAAGGGGTGGGGGACTTAGGCGCAATCTGTCTCCCTTTATCATGCTGCCCTTTCATCAATCCCCAGACAAATCAGAACCACTTCACACTTCCACCAGGAAGACCACTGCTAACAACCCATTATTAACAGGTGTTGGGAAGGGCTGCATAAGTGTGACCACCTAATGAGCCTATTCAAGCTAGGGTAGGGTGAAACCAAGGTGAACTATAAATTTGAAGCCTCCCACCAACCTTCTACAGAATGAATAAGTTACTTGGATGAGTAGCAAAATATCACAGTTCCACAAGAAAAGAAGTCCAGTTGCCATGACTCAGTGCCTAGAATTCCTGAGGTGCTGGGGATTGTCATTTGACAGCCAAAATTAGAAATCTAACGTATAATTGGAAACCATATGCACTTCTAGAAATCCAGAACTGAATTTTACCCCATCCTACAACTACCCTCTTCAGGTTGTTGAGCCTTTGTGGTTTTCAAAACCATAGCTATTCCTTAAAGAACACTACCTTTTGTCTAACGTGAAATTTTCTAAGCCCGCTAAAAGAAATGAGCCAAAATGTTCAGGCCAGGGTGACAAATCTCTCTACAGAGAGCATGAAAACTGAGGTAATTTCTCTTGTTAAATTCCATTTAAAGAACAACAACACAGATGGTAACTGGGATATTTAGCAGTACTCATTCACGTACAACCCTGTTTGGATGACAGCCAGAGATCTGTCTCAAGCACTCTAGATACTTATTGCCTGGATGTGGATCCTGTCTTTTCACATCTGTGGCAGAGCTTCATTGCAACTGTCTGACAAAAATCGAATGGTTATGGTCCCCTGGATGGCTGGCATTCTGAATGTAAAAGCAGCATGTCTGGAACAAAGTCTAACCTAATTGTTTTCACTGGCCTCTCACTGCCATGAATGGAAGAAAGCCATGAGGGATTAAAAGCTTTATTATTATTAGCCACTTACATGTTAAAGAGGTTTAGCCCAATGCGGTACAGCCTCTTCCTCATGGTGTCTGTGGAAAGAGTCGGAGATTTGCAGCTGGCCGGATTCTCACAGTGGTATCGGGGAAGGCTCAAAATCATGGCCTGCAGAGCTTCCTTTGAAGATAACTCTGAGGCAGACTTGGCTGAGGTGGAGGTGCTGCTGCTGCTCAGTTGCTCGGAGTTATCCACGTTTTCCCCCTCGGAGCCCTTGTTCTGCCCTGTCTCGTTGTTAGAACCAAATTCAAGCTTCTGCACCGCCATTTGTTCTTGCTCCACTTCCCCTCCCTCCAAGCCATTCGCGTCAACGGTCCCCTCAGTTATGGTGTGACTATTTGGGAGCATTTCAGAATCAGGCTGCCCTTCGGGAGTGACTTGGGGCTCTTGGATCTCCTTCCCCGTTTCCTCTGGGATTTCTTCTGTTTTGGCAGTTGGGGAAATCCCAGCCTGGGTGTTGCTGGCGAGGCAGTTTGCCATAGACACCGAGGTAGATGAGGAGACCGAGATGTTTTTGTTATCAATCTGGACAGTGACGTCCCGGAAGGCCATCATGAGAGTGCTGCTGCTCTTTGGCAGTGTGTCTGGCAGCAGGCCTTCCTCCTTCGGTTGATCCTTCAGTTCAGCTTCTAAGTCTTGCTTTGGTTGCATGGCGCTGGTACTGAATGTCTCTCTGATCTGATAGGAGCTGCCATCTTGAAGGGAGCACATGGTCTTTAGGCTCCATGTGCTGAGGGCATCATCTATTGATTTGGCCAAAGACTGGACTTGCTCGGTGAAAGAGTCCTCGAGTTCCGTGAGGGCCCCACTGATGGTGGCTGGCAAAGATGGAGATCTCACCAAGGGGATGCCAACAAAATTATATCCTTCCATCAAAGCCTTCTCAGCAGAAAAACTTTCAGAGTTTTGGACTCTTACTTTTCTCAGTGAAATCCGCCGGGGCATGCGGCTCTCTAGGAGTGAGTTCCGTATCTTCTCAAAGTTTTTGCTGAGCTGGTACTGGCGGAAGGCAGTCTGGATAGTGCAGGCTGCTCTCCGAGAGACCAGGTGGCCACCATATTTGTGCTCTAGCATTTCGATCTGAAATACACAAACAAAATTTTAAACATTGATTTTTTTGAAGAGTTTCCATGACCCCTATTCCCAAACTGATTACTCCCTAATGGCATTGTCAGAGACTCAATACTGCATTTGTCTGGGGTTTAAAACTCTCATCCCTGCACTGCAGTGATCTCCTCGGCTCACAAGCTGATGGTTTCCCTTCACTGCAGTGTTTCATCTGATTCTAACTACAGGCTGGATAATCTCCCGTCTTCTCCCTTTCCTGCTGTTCCAACATGTGCCCTTGTGTGACTGTTGTTAAACTGTTTACTCTAATGCAGTTTTTGAGGTATATGAGATATTAAGGAAAAAATTAGCACCATCCCTGCTGAAGTTTAATAGTGAAATGAGGATTTGAATCCAAGTCTCCTTCTCACTCCTAGTCTTAGTCCCACACTCCACTAGACCATGGCAGTTCTTGCTCATACCTTAGGTGCTTGCAGATTCTAAGATCTAGCATTTCTCATTTATTATAGATAATAAATATATATATTTTTGGAGCAATCCCAAAATCTATGAGCAAACAATATGGTTTAAAAGCATGATGTACCCATATCAAAGAAATAAAAAAAGATATACTAATAATAATAACTTCAGACACCAGCAGTATTTAAGACGTTGCACTATGCAAGGTATAGCAATGTCTTCCAATACTTCTAAAGGATGCTAAAGTTCATGTCTGGGAGTGCCTCTGAAGATGGAGCTTCATAGGACTGTGAGGCTGCAAACCCGAAATGAGTCTCTGGATGCAAGTGGCATTGTAACCTGGGCCACTGATGGCATTATGAAAAATGCTTTCTGGAAAACTGCAGTGGGAGTTGGCTGCATTTGAAGCACATAATGTTTTTAAAGACGAAAACTGATAAGGAGTGGTAAGAATTCATTTTCAGTTCCTTTTTGAGAAAAATTCAACCAGATCTGCAAATATCATATTTTGGGATGAAATCGACCTGCGATTTAAACAAGTAGAATACTGGTGAAGCAGGAATGGAGAGAGTCATCAATTTAAGATCAAGGTTTTGAGTACTGTTGTATTCAGCCATTCTAAAACTAAATTAAGAATGCCTCCCCTCTCGCTCTCTTTTGACAAGCAGATACAACATGACCCTCTCTATGCTGGAAAAAAAAATGCATCTAACATGTGAATGGTGGGAAATGTTTCCCACCATTCACAAGTTTTTTAATATCTCGGGGGGGGGATGAGGTTTTAAAAAATCTAAATGCAAGAAAAGGTGAAACTGATATATATTCCCCATGCTTAAGAACCAACTAATTATACAGGGGGCAAAAAATATGTGTGCTAACTCTAGAGAGGTAATGTTAATACTTACAAATCTCAGAACAATATCAGATGATATTCGTTGAAGGACTGCTTAAAACCTGCTTTGTCTTGCCATTAATAGAGATGAGAAACATGTAAAATTAACAGCGCAATCTTAAGTGTTTTAGTTCAAGCAAGACCTCTAAGCATATGGCTACATTAGACCCAGGGAACAATCTAGTGTGTGCTGCTTGTGAATGGTCAGGCTTGATTAGAATGATCTAATCAAGTCTGACATTTCACATGGGAATGGCTCGAGTCACTTCAGGGTATCGGCAAATTCATCATTTCTCCTGCTTGGCAGAGAGCAACGGAAGTGAAAAAAATGTTGACTGCACATCAACTATTGCAGAGAACTATGTTATTTTTAAAATTCTTTCCTTTCTTTTAAAGGGGTGGTTAAGAAACTGCCTACAGTCAAAGTCACCACTGTAGACTTAACACCAGAAGATTTCTCAACTGGCCCTTTAATGAAAGGCAAATAAAATAAGGTATTTTTAAAAGTTATAACTCATAGAACACACAATCGATAGTCTACATACAGTCCAAATATATATTTCTTTTTCCCCTTTCCCTGCACTCTGCCAAGCAGAGGAAAAAGCGTGCTGCAAATATCCTTGTTAATTTGTCAATATCCGTCAGTGGCTTGCTTATGATACTGGCAAACTGAAAGAGGAAGACTTGCTTTGGACTGACTCCAGGGATCATGTGTGCTGGAACTGATCCAAGCGAGAGTGATCCCTCTTTTCTTCATCAGGAAAGTAGAAGCCCATTGTCAGGGGCCAGAAAAATGCTGGTACAGACATTCTAGGAAGCAATCTGGTGCCCTCTAGAAAAGGCATATTTTGATTGTTTGCCATCTTTAAGAGTACACTAGCCTGTCTCTGTAGCTGCCTAGATTCCCTAAGCACATCCAATCTTGCCTGATCTTGAAAGCTAAGCAGGGTCGGCCCTGGTTAGTACTTGGATGGGAGACCACCAGGGAATACCAGGTGCTGTAGCCGCCTGGAGTAGGAACTGGCAAACCACTCCAGTATTCCTGCCAAGAAAACTCCATGGACATGGGGTCACGAAGAGTCGGTCACGACTGTAACAACACAACACACACACAGCCTGTCCCTGTAGACCTCCAAACCACAAGCTAAACAGCCCTTGCAGTCAGCCTCTAAATCAATGGAAATGATTCCCTGGTACGTTTGCTTATGAGATATGGTCAATTGCTGCCTTCTAGTTGTTGTTAGATTGCAGCTCCCACCAGCCTTAATTAATATCGCCTATAATAAAACTTATTGGGAATTGTAATCCAGCATCATTTGGAAGCTCACAAATTGCATACCCATGGCTTAGCCCTTAAGGCCCTCAGAGGTTTGGGCCAATTATGAGAATCTTCTAGAAATTCATTTGTTTTCCCCATCTGCACATACAGAGCCACAGTGTCAAGACCGTTAAGGAGGAAAGAATATAAATAGGTGGTATTTTTTGGGGTGGAGGCTTCACTCCCTTCTGAAAGATTTCAAAATCTAATTTTAATAGATGGGATAAGGATAAACATCAATGAGAATATAAAAGAGACTCAGACATGCAGGCTAATGATAAGAAGCACTGATTGGAGAAAAAGTCCACCAAACACAACAATTGACATTGGCAGTTTCTCCTTCTGAATGCTCTGTTTTTTGGAGGAATCCTTTTAGAAATGCCCTTCTTGTTGTTAAGTTCCTGATAAACGCTTAAGTGGACCAATGGAGAATGATTTATGTCTTGACCATGTATCATTCCAGCTTCAGTTCCAACAAATGGTCATTAAGTGGCAATGGTGCTGGTTATGATGCAGACAATGGATAGCTATGGTGAAGAAAACTGAAAGGAGGACACTAATTGTTTCCTTAGAGATGTGAAGCAGATATATAGAGGCTGGAACAGGTTTCTTCTTTTCTTTTTTGCCTGATAGCAGACTTTCTTCTTCAGAGTCCTGCTGGAAACTGGCATGTGTTAAATTGTAATAATAGGGTGGAAAACTGAAGAGGAGGGTCAAGCAGTGGGGAAAAGGTTTGCGTCAATGAATGGACCACTGTATGGATATGGATTCAAACATACAGACACAACACAAGTCTCTGTTCTTCCCATTTGCTGTGATTATTTACATCTGCATATGGAAAAGAATTTTGCACTATAATCCTGAGTTTGCTTTCTTAAGAAACTATTTACAAGGATCCCTGTTTCTATTTCCCTTCCCATTTTGTTGTTTTTACACAAGTAAGTGTAGATAGATAGATAGATAGATACACACAACATACAGAGAGAGAGAGAGAGAGAGAGAGAGAGAGAGAGAGAGAGAGAGAGAGAGAGAGAGAGATTTTAAAAAATAAGTAATGACATTGGTGATGATTTTGAACATCCTGGGTGGACATTGATGTGTGTATAGATATACATGTGGACATGCAAGCTTGTGCATCACAATTCTCACCTGTACCCCCAAACAACTGTATCTTTTGGTCAGAGTTTAAGAGATTTTGCTTTTATGGATTACAGCTTCAAGAAGTTACTTCAGCCACCCACCCATCTCCACAAAACAGCAGCTACACTGGTTTAAATGTTCTGGGAACTGTAATTCCCCCAAAAATGTTCTTATGCTCTGCTAGCAGTATTTATTCCGATCTGGACATACCAGCTGAACACAATTTAGGGCAGAAGCAAGCTAAGTCTGGTCCAGAATACTGAGGAGAACAGGCATGTGCCCCTTCCCGCAATTGGTTTTGGTCTTGGATGCTTCAGTTATGGATGTTGTTCATTCTAAGCACTGGATTAATTGCTGACCTGGGCTGTCTTACTTTGCATAATGGAGGTGCCTTTCTTTACAAAACATGTCGGTCTATAAGCAATTAGACCTGACCTGCCTCTGCCGATTCTTGCCATTAAATTATAGGGAAATGTTCTAATGAAGTGTTCATCACAGCAAACCCATTTTGTCTAGCATATAAAGTGAATGGCAGAAACAAATTTGAGGATGATTTCAGATAATTAAATATATATGTACTGTATGTGTGTTTGGATGCTCATATGTCACCTTCTTTCACTGATACTGGAATATTGGATTTGCCATGTAAATACTTCAAAGCGTGTCCAGACTGAGTCAGAAAAACACTTTGAATAATAAATTGAATTGCATCTCATTGATATGTATGTGCTGAAGTCTTCACAGGATCTCTTCAGCACAATCAAATACACAAAAAGGTTGAACCAAGGTGTTGATGTCAACATTTTAAAAGTGGATATCTATCATAGGCTTTAAGTATTTTTATTGTAAGGTCAGATTACAACCACACTTTGTGAAGGATAACATATAGAGAACCTCAGTGGAGTAGACACCATCTACACAATAAATGGTTTCAGAGATTCAAAACTGTAGAAGTGAAAAAGAACCCAATCACAATTAGGTCCAAGATCTCCTTGATACAGCAGATCCATGGGCAAAGCATTTCTAATAGATGGCCGTCCAGCCTTTGTTTACAAACACCAAATGAAGAGGAATCAAATAGTTCAATTATCTAAACAATTCAACTGAACTATCAAATTGTTGCCCGCAATTATTGTCAGGAAGTCCTTCCAATATATTTGGTTCAAAATCTCATTCCCCCCTTCTTTCTTTCTTTCTTTCTTTCTTTCTTTCTTTCTTTCTTTCTTTCTTTCTTTCTTTCTTTCTTTCTTTCTCCTTTTTTGTAACTTTAATCCATTCATTCAAGTTCTCCCTTGCTCCTTCTTCTCGGTCAGGGCTGTCCAAACTACAGATCTCCAGATGTTTTGGGCAACAACTCCCAGAATTCCATGCCTGTATTTTCAATAACAAAGGACTGTGGGAGTTGTGGTCCAAAACATCTGCAAGGCCGAAGTTTGGACACCACTAGGTAATATCCTTTCAAACATTTGAAAAAAAAAAACAGCAGCTCTATCAGCTCTCCAGACAAGAGGTGGGCAACCTTCAAGTGTCTGTAGGCTGTTTTACCCTTCCCTGCACCTTAGGAGATACCCAGACCTTTCTAAAATCTCTGTATCCTAAATATGCTGGGGAAAATGCCCCAGACACAAACCACTACCCTGAGAAGCCTATAGGAGTTGTGATATTAATTCTAGGAGTAAACCCTTCTTTTGTGGTATTTTAGGGATTGACGAGGGTCTAGACAAACTTATGGCCCCATGGGTCCCAACTGCATCAATCCACTCACCTCATTTTAGATTATGATATAGATATTTAAGGGACCTGAGGACAATAAATAATGGAAGTGTGGTGAAATGTCTCTCTTGTGGTCCAGCTTTCTTCACGTGGCCCTGATGTGAATGTGTGTATTGTGTCATTACAGTCGTGACGTAGCGACTCTTTGTAACACCATGTCCATGGAGTTTTCTTGGCAGGATAAAGACCTTCAGTTATGGATGGGAATATACTATAATATGGAATGAATAATTAAGCCTTTTTTCTTCATCTCATGCCTAATCATTATATGGACTATGGGATCCCACCCCCTTTTTGTTAAAAAAAAACCCACTAGTTTTAAGATTACTGTAATTATAGGCACATTTTGGAGTGAAAGGTTAATATAAAATACAGTTTGAAAAGCAGCTCAAAACATTGTAGTTCTGTCATTGTTGTTACAGAGCTGAATAGAATGACACACAGATCATAGATTCATAAAACCACTGAGTTGGAAGCCACCTATAAGGCTAATAAGTCCAACCATCTGCTTGGTGCAGGAATTCAAATCAAAGTAGATCATCTGACTGATGGTTATCCAATTTTCTCTTGAATGCCTCCATCACCATTTGCAACATCTCTGGCCAAAATCCTACTGTTTATTTATGCTAGCGTGAATTACCTTGGCCGTTGGTGCATGACAAAGAATACAAGCAGCTTCTCATTAATTAGTGGCAATTTCACTTTATGATTTACACCATTGGACTTAGAGTGATGTAGGTAACTGGTAGGATTCTGCCGATTTTGTTTATAACACAGCATGCAACTACCAGCTGTCTAATTATAACTGAAATTAGAAGCTACGAGGTGTGAAGACTAACCTGAACAGTCTTCAATACATAGCGGTGCTCAGATTGGCAGATTTAGCATGACACTATGAAAGCGGAACTAGATTAAATGAGGTGAGTGGCCTTCTTGAATCATAAAGATTTTCAATATTCTTCCCTACTGGAACATAACGTATTTTCTACAGAATGATGATCTCCATCAACTGTGTTTGCCAGCTGGGGCAGGAAGAAACTCACAGTGCGGGCTATAAATCATGCTATGATTTGAAATAAGTTTCTAAACAAGATGGCAAAATTTCCACAAGAATGCAAGTCCTCGTCACAAGTGTAACACACAGACCAGCTGCCAGGAGGTCTCATCTGACATTCTTTTTACTAAACTGAACTGCTACCCACCCCTCCATACACACGTACGTGTGCATTTATTTGTCTGAATCCTCCCTCATGTACAAAAGCCCCATATGCCTGAGAATCTATCATGCTGTTATCAGTATCTGAGTTTATTTTACTTAGGTATGAAACAGAACTCTTCTTACATGTTTTGCTTTGGTAACCTCTATCACAAGAGGTTTTCACATACTTAGTTGGACTGCATCTTTATTGGGTATTTTGTGCTTCATGTTAGGAAAAAGTAACACAACTAAAGCCAAAAGTGGCAAAGCTGTCTGGCAGACAAAAAATTTCCCCCATTTCTCCTCCTCCTGTTCCAGTTTTTAAATTTGGGATACAATCATTGAATAGCTGCTGCTTCATGATGCTAGTAAACATCTTCTGAAGTTTTCCATACAGTTCTTAGCTTAAAAAAAGAAGGAAAACAAACCCTAATAGAATAAAAATAAAATCCTCCCCAAATAACTATCAAACATTTAAGTATAATAAATATAATACATTAAAACACAACACTGAAATTGCCATCAGGATCCACAATCATCAGTTAAAAACATCTAGAACAGGAAGTTTTTACCTGCGCCGAAATGACATCAATGTCAGCGCCAGGCAGGTCTCACTCGGGAGGGCATTCCATAGTCTGGGGACAGCTTCCCAAAAAGACCCTAGACCTGTAAGCCATCTCTTTCACCTCCTTGAAGGAGGGCTCTTTCAGGAGGGCTCCCTGGCTAGATCTTAATTGATGGGTAAGTTCATATGAAAGGAGGCAGTCCTTCAGGTATCTAGGTCAGTGTTCGTGAACCTATGTCATGGGTGCCAAGGGTGGCACTCAGAGCCCTTTCTGTGGGCACCCAACATCGCCCCTTCACAGCCACCTGTATTCGGGTTAAATGGCTGTATTGGCCCTTTGCGTATAATTAGTGGGTTTTGAATTGCAGTTTGGGCACTTGGTCTCTAAAAGGTTCACCATCACTGATGTAGGTCCTAAGCCGTTTAGGGCTTTATATGTTAAAACAAGCACTTTGAATAGGGCTCAGACAGCAATTGGCAACCAATTAAGGTTATACAGAATTGGCGTGATGTGTTCCCTGGCAGCCCTGGCACTCACCAGCCATGCAGCACAATTCTGAACCAGTTGCAATCGCTGGACTGTCTTCAAAGGCTGCCCCCCCCATAAAGCGAATTGCAGTAATCAATACAAGATATTACCAGTACATGCATAACTGTCATGAGGCTCCATTCGTCCAGGTTTGTCTGCAGCTGGAAAAAGGCACCACTGGCCACTGAGTCCACCTGGGCTTCCAGAGTTAGACCGGGGAGCACCCCCAAGCTATGGACCCTGTCCCTTAGGGTTTACAAGTATCCCGGTCTATGAGTGTTTTGCAAGATGACAAAAATTTCAGAACCTTTTTGTCCTAGTTAACGAGCTTGTCTTGCAAAATAAGCACCAGAGCACCACCCCTTCGCTGCCACCACAAGGTCCTGGCCGCAGTGGCTGCTGGCTGGCCCTTCACCGCCAGCTGGCTCCTGATGGTTGGCTCCCAAACTATGTGGCCAGAAGCTCCTGGCTTTGCTGCTCCGGACGCCTGCAACGGGTAAATCAAAGCAAATTTCCCCATAGTAAATCCTGTAATGGAAACTTAAATAATCCATTCTGGAGTGAGGGGCCTCAAAATGAATCATCTAAGTTTCCATTCTTTCCTATGAGGAAATTTGCTTTGATTTACAAGTAATTTGGATTATGGCCATGTTTCAGGAACAGGTTATGCTTGTAAAGCAAGGTACTATTGTATACAGTAATGTTAATCTTCATGTGGAGGATTTTTATGTGGAGTGCCCACTGAAACACAGCTACAGTCCTGCTTTAGTTTTGATTCTCTGTGGGCTACTGTAGATTTAATTTTCTCATCTAGAGCTATTATATGATTTATTGTACCGCATTGTCCTCTGGCACTTATTGTGGTTTTGTGTGATTATACCCATATCTGCTTTTAATTTAATCTTCATGAAATATATTTCCAATTATTATTCCTATCTTTATAGTACCTTTCCCGTAGGGGGAAAAACTTGTGAACTTTTCCAGATATTTCATTTCTGGGTTAAATAAGAAAATAATGAGAAAGAAGATCATAGAGGGTTGTTTACTTTTGACATACCATTTGCTAACATATATAAAAAAAATCACAGAACTTCTTCAGTCCCTTGTGCTGGGATTGTTAAATCTGCACTAAAATCTTTGCTGAATTCCACTTGGTGTCCTAATCCTACAGAGGTCACGTTGACTGAAACGTCCCCTAGTGTCCTAGCCCCGGGTAGGAGCAATGGATGCACAGCAGCCCACATATATTCTCTCCACAATTTCTCATGTCCTTTCCTATAGTAGACGCTGAACCACACAAATGTGTGATAAGTCCACATGGCAGCTTGGTAAGAGGAACAGATGCTGTTGACGACAGGACTCCTGTACCTTTACCTGTTGCATTAAAAAGGACAATTTTGGAACTCCATTTTTAATGTTCCAAGAGTGGGGAATCACTTATGAGGAAAGGCTAAAGCATTTGGGGCTCTTTAGTCTGGAAAAAAGGCGCCTGAGGGGGGATATGATTGAGACGTACAAAATAATGCAGGGCATGAGTAAAGTGGATAGAGGGAAGCTCTTCTCCCTCTCACAAAATACCAGAACTAGGGGACATACACTCAAATTGAGGGCTGGGAGAGTAAGAACAGACAAAAGAAAATATTTTTTTCACCCAGCGCATTGTTAGTCTGTGGAACTCCCTGCCACAGGATGTGGTGATGGCATCTGGCCTGGATGCCTTCAAAAGGAGATTGGACAGATTCCTGGAGGAAAAGTCCATCACAGGTTACAAACCATGAGGGAGATATGTAATCTCCAGGCTTAAAACCAGGGTACTTCATGGGCCAGATGCAGGGGAGTGGTATCAGGAGACAGATATCTAGTCTCATGCACTCCCAGACGCATCTGTGACATACTGTGAGATACAGGAAGCTGGACTAGATGGGCCTTTGGCCTGATCCAGCATGGCTCTTCTTATGTTCTTATGTTCTTACATTTTAACACTATGATTAGAAGTACAGAAGCATGGGTTTTCATAGCAACTAAACTTAGGATGTTTCTTTGTATCTTATTTTTATTTATTTATTTATTTATTTATTTATTTATTTATTTATTTATTTATTTATTTATTTACTGCCCCATCTTCTGAGACAGAATATTTAAAACACTTATACTCTGCCTTTCTCCTGAAGAAGGGATCTTATGTCAGTTATAACTTCAAGAACTGGATGTATCTAGGTATCTCACTGCTTCCCCAACGTGAGATAACTAGTAACTTGCAAATATGTGAAAGCTATTCAAAAATAATCATACATCCCTTCTCACTTAAATCAGCTCTCATTCTAATCACAAAACCTTGTCTTGTTTGTTTGATTGCTTGTTTGGGCTCTGAGATACCAGGCTTCACAGGATCTTCTCTTGGTTCTCTACGTTGCACAGACATGATTACACTTAGCAGCCAAATCCACTGTTTTCAATCCTTGTTCCTTGCAGGCATTTTACACTGTATGCATTGTTCCAATCACAACTGTGCCAGGTAGATGTTCCCTCGTGGTCACATGAGCTGAGCCAATTTAACTGCCACAGGTTTGCTCATGCTACATGAATATTAGCAGAGATAAATCTATGTGTTTTCGTGGGAATGGGCTGCTGCAAGGCTACCCAGCTGCTATCTAGCACCTAAGTAGAGCATATTGATAAGATAGCCATAGCACTGCTTAGAAAAATTGAGGGTAAAGTTCCTGCATGCTCTTCTCAACTATAATGAGAATGGATCCTCAAAGACCATTGCCAAAGATCAAGGAAGAGCAAAACACAACTCTTTGCATGATGTTCTACTGCAGTTCCCATCAATATGGAATGCTGGGAACTGCTGTCCAATGACACTTGGAAGGTTGCACTTCACCATAGCTGAAACAGATCAATAGGGAAAAGGAGCCATAGCCAACATGATATGGAAACACCACTTTCTACATTCTTGTATCTTTCTAAGCAAAGAAGTTTGAAATTATTGAAGGTCCTCTCACCCTACTCAGTGAATGCCTTAGATTTCATCTCCGAACATTAACTTATTAAATAATCACAAGGTTCAAGTGCAACCCTTTTAAAGATCCACCTGACCAACCACCCTTTGAATTCCCTGCTCAGGTCCTGGGTGGCAGAATGGAAGCTTGAGCAGGAAGTTCAAAACTTCCGATCCACCGCCTGGGACCCGACTGGGAGGTTCAAATGCCAGTTCGGTGGGTCCCCACCCTACCCCTCCGGAGGGTGTCTGGCTGGCCCACGGTGTCGGCTGTGAGAAGGGCGGAGGGTATCAACGTCATTTTAGAATTAAAATGACATGTAGGACTTGGAAGTAAGTTTTATAATTTCCCCACCGCCTTGCTACCCGCCCTGCTGATCACCAGCCATGGATAACTGAACCCGCGGTTGGCGAATCAGCAGCTGTATTTTAAAAGTTTTTATGAAACTAGAGGTGGTCCTTTGCCACGTCCAGGTTTTCTCTACAGGAAGAGTTGGGAGTCATTGGGAATATTTTAGGGGTGCAAGAAGTGATCCCTGGAGCTCCCCTACACCAGCACTATCCTGCAGTCTCAACCTCAGGAATCACCTCTTAAGATTCATATTAGGCTGTAGTGAGAGTGGTCTAGTCTCCAGATCCCCCAAGGTGCTTGTCCCCCTCTGTTTAGCAGTGGTTAGGCCTCATCTTAAGTCCTATGTGCAGTTCCCAACACCCCCACTTTGAGAAGGATGCTGACAAATTGGAACATGTTCAGAGGAGGGCAACAAGGATGATGTGGGGACTGGAAACCAAGCCTTATGAGCAAAGACTGGAAGAAGCAGACATCTATATCCTTGAGAAAAGAAGAATGAAAGCAGATACAACACTTTTAAAATATTTGAATGGCTGTCATACAGAGGGGGACAGAATCTGTTTTCGATCATCCCCAAGATAGAAAGTTAAGGGAAGCTAGACTTAAGCTGAATATCAGGAAAAACGTCTTGACTGTTAGAGCAGTTGGTCACCACATCTCAAAAAAGACATAGTAGAACTGGAAAAGCTGCAAAAGAGAGTGACTAAAATGATTGCTGGGCTGGGGCAACTTCCTTATGAGGAAAGGCTAAAACATGTGGGGCTCTTTAGTCTGGAAAAAAGTGCCTGGGGGTGGTTATGATCGAGATGTCAAAATTATGCAGGGCATGAATAAAGTGGATAGAGGGGCACTCTTCTCCCTTTCACAGAATACCAGAACTAGAGGACATCCACTCAAATTGAGGGCTGGGAGAGTGAGAACAGACCAAAGAAAAAAAATATTTTACCCAGTGTGTTGTTAGTCTGTGGAACTCCCTGCCACAGGATGTGGTGATGGCACCTGGCCGGGATGCCTTCAAAAGGGGATTGGAGAGATTCCTGGAGGAAAAGTCCAGCACAGGTTGCAAGCCATGACGGAGACTGTGTAATATCCAGGTTTAAAACGGGGGTACTTCAAGAGCCTGATGCAGAGGGGTGGTATCAGGAGACAGATATCTAGTCCCATGAGCTCCCAGATGCATCTGGTGGGGCCACTGTGAGATACAGGAAGCTGGACTAGATGGGCCTTTGGCCTGATCCAGCATGGCTCTTCTTATGTTCTTATGCCTCCTACTCTATGTAGACTTTCTGTATGCAAAGTGGGAAAGAAAACTGTTTTGTCTCACAATGACCTGAAAAATTCACCTGGGTAATTAAAAAGAGATTTTTAAAAAACATGGAACAGACATGGTGAAATGAAGAGCTATACCTCTAGTCAGTAATGTGGTGGTGGTGGTGGTGGTGGTGGTAAGAGTCTAACGAAAGGAGGGTTGGGTTATCATGCTAGTGAGAAACTACACAATCTACATCTAAACAGTCTAGCATGCATGTAAAATTATTTGATGACTTAAATCATTCCATTAAAATGCTATTTAAAATTCAATAAATCAGGACTTACACCAGTTCTCTGGAAAGCTCCCACACCTTTACAAGAGCAGGTCTATGGCCACTTCTATTGTGCACCTAAACTAGAACTCTAATTTTCTAGCAACAAGCTGTCAGACATGAATAATTAGGAAATCCTGGTGTGCATGGAACAGAAGTGATGATGGCTTCCCCATGCAATAAATTCAATGTGTGGAGCACGGTTGCCATGGAAAAAAATAAGTAGACGGTTACATTGGAACTCATCACACTTTTTGATGATTGGAACAAAGGAGGATGTACAAAACCTCTGTCCTTAACTGGTTATTCATACAAAAAAGGGAATTTGTTTTGAATTTTGTAATTTGGCTTGGATAGTGTTGGTTTGAAGGGCTTCTGGGTTAACAGGTACAAAAATAAATAAATAAATAAATAAATAAATAAATAAATAAATAAATATTGTACCAAACAACAGGTACAAAACTGTATGTTGCCCTCGTAATGAAGATGGGCATCTCCACAGAAAATTTCTTTATCTTTGGCTATATTATGAAGTCCAAACTCTGAGTTGGAGTCATTATAAGGAAACACTTACAATAAGTCAAACCCGAGCCTGGAGAAGTTACTTTTTTTGAACCATCATTTCTCAATGTCTCCATGGGCGATAGCCATGGAGTATGGAATATATCATGGGTATTCTAAGTTTTGGCCCCTCAAAATTAACCTTTCAAGCTCTGCCATGCACTGAGGCTTTAAGCTGGTGATGTCAGGGACTGCATCTGGAATCTTCTGCATGCAGAGAAAGTGCCAGACTCGGCTGTCAGACAAAGTGGAGTGGCTTCCTCGAGGGGCAGAATTTGGATGTCATGAAAAGGCAACAACCTGTGAATTATTTAGTTTATCACAATGTCTTTTTATCACTTGGGGACTGGGAGAGGTGCTGGAGGGAATTTCAGCCTCAAGTCAAAACAGTAGGGCTGATCTTGAGGGCTATGCAACTGTATTTGGAAATATACATACTTCTTCTCTCCTTCAGGAACCAAAATATAATGACCTGGGCAAGAACTAGGATAACCCCACTCCCTAACCATGTTAATGGTGGTGGTCAGCAAAGGCATCGATGCAAATGGAAACTAAGCTACAGGTTTGATTGAGAAATGGCCCCAACCCACCCCATCCCTCTCTCCCATGGCATGAGGAGAAGCTGGTATACCTGTTTATTCTTTAAGTCAAGGGAGAGCTCATAATCAGAAGCAGCGGCATGGGAACAAGTGGCTGCCCCTTTGCCACGCTGCCCTCTCACGGGGGAACCCGTGTGGTGGAGACTGGCCTTCTGCACCAAAAGGGAGCAACCGGCTGCCTGCTCTTCCTGCAGCTCCGCATGCTGGGCTTTTAACTTGAAGGTGTCGGACCTGCCTTCCTGGCCACTGTGTCTGCCGGCCTCCTTCGGATCCTCCGCGTCACACCCGGGTTTCTTGCTGGCTGACCCGCAGGGATCGTCACTGTGAACAAAACGCAACGTTTCTCTTTTTTTATTTGTTTTCTTTTTAAAAATCCTCTAAGCCTCAGCAGCTAATTGGTTTCACAAACATCCAGAGATGGGAAAACATTCTTTTTTTTTTTTATTTGACTGAAACTCCCTCGGCTGGGGAATGCTTAGAGTTGTAATCCGAACAAGAAACCTTTTTCCATCTTGGCAAACATCCAGAGACAGCACATGATATGGCAGAGCAGAAGCCAGGAGGCTCTTGAGACTGGATTAAACTTGACACCGGGAAGGCTTATCACCACTAGGGAATCTGGCATGACAAAACCACAGCTCTTTACCCATGCTCACTGCAGTCCATTGTGTAGGCCAAGGGAATTTCACACATTTTTGAAACTATAAATAGACAGTTTCTCGCTCAGCAAGCCAACCATATGAGATAAATAACCAGTCAAGAAAACTCACCTACCAGGATTTTAGGATCTTGACAATTCCCAATTTTTGCTGCTTCCCTGGCCCTGCAAAAATAGGGAAATTGTCAAGTCCTTACCAAACCATATCATGTGACTGTTGATATGGTTTCAGTGATGTAAGCCTTAGCCATGAGGTTCAGAAACCCTGGATTAGGACTTTCACTAGATGTCCCCAAGGGTGTTCCCTATAATATACTAACCACCTATAGTCCTGTCTTTCAAATGAAGGACAAGTTTGATCTCCATTTCTCTCTTAAACGGTACGTAGCCCTCAGGTATGTGCTGTGTACCAGCCAAACGACATGCCCTGACAAAATCGGAGCCATGCATCTATCTCTTAAGATGCTAGACTTTTGAAACTTTTTGTGATACTCAAAAGCAAAGGTTCTCAGTTCTTGGAGGACAACTTCCAGAAATCCTGGCCACCACAGCTGGTGGTGAAGGGTTGTCTGATAATTTTAGCCCAAGAACATCTGGATTACCCAAGATTGGGATCCACTGGTCTAAAGGGACTGCAAGGAGAACAGCCTAATCGGCATGTAAGAACAGCATTTTTCCAGAGTCATAACTGTTGAACAGTTTTGTAATTTCCATATTATTTGCATAACTGTGTTTGATTAAGGGAGCATGGGATGTTGTGTTTGTTCAGTTGATGCCTTTGTTTTTGGTAAGGGGGTTCTGTTCTTTTAATGGATTATCTCTGTGCCAAGTGAGCTGTGGCAATTGCTGTGGTGAAACTTTCTTCTGGGAGAATTTTGACCACTCTCAGCCAATCTGACAGAAAAGAAATTCCCTTTGGTAAGGATTTCAAAATATGAGAACTTTCAGTTCACCCCTGAAGTTCAGGATTCTTGTGTTTATTTATGAGGTAATTGACACATGTGTGTATATATCTGGTCTTTCACCATATAACACTTTATGTGGCAGTTGGGAATCCATTTACCTCCCAATCCCCAGCTTCCCATGCTTCATTTAAAAAGCCTAGGCCCAGGGAATGAAGTTGTGAGGTAAATCCCTTCCAAAAGGCTTTTTCAGTCAGAAAGAGCCAGTGACGCTGCAGATAGATGGACAGGAAAAATGGAGATCCTGTGTTACTTTGTAATGTAACAGGAATTACATAAATGTAATCCAAATACAGTAAATTCTAAAGGGGTCAGAGAGTGCGGCAGAAAAAAAAATATATAGAAGCTCTTTTCACAGTGAATCAAAACTTCTGGGAAATTAGAGGACAAACCTTGGCATAGCACTAGCTTCACCTTCTTGCTAAAACTGAACTCCACTGCCTTCCTTCATAATTTCTGCAGGGTAAACAGAAGAGGAATTGCATTCTGACACTTTGTGCTAGAGAAAAAATATATCTGCAATGACTCCTCCAATTTGTAGTATTTATAAGCCCTAGGAAATGCACTGAATGCTGAAGATTGCTGACTGCTGAGCCAAAATTTCTCATGACATGTTTTTTTCTTCCCTGAGAAACATTCTGAATTTTTTGTTTTGTTTTCTTGCTCCTCTAGAAATAGAAGGCCACTTGGCAAAATTATTTTTCCGAACTCTCCATCTTTTTTGGTGGGTTTGCTTCCCATCAATATCACAATGTTGGAGAATAGGCAGAAGGAATTGCAGAAGAAACAAAATGGCTCCCTGGCTTTCAACTAGGGATGGGCACAAAACGGAAAAATAATGTTTTGTTTTGTTTCATTTTGTGCTTACCCCCATTTTGTTCCATTTCATTTCTTACAACTGGGCCAGGTTTAAAGGGCTCTAGCCATTGAGAGACTGGCCGGAGCCCTCGGAAAATGGTGCAGAGGGCAGCGTAATGGAACTGCCCTGTACACCATTTTCTGAGGGCTCCTGCCAATCTGTCAATGGCTGGAGCTCTTTAAACCTGGCCCAGTCGGTACCAGGGGGGCCCTGGTGCTGACTGGGCCAGGTTTAAAGGGGTCCAGCCATGCTTGGCAGGAGCCCTCAGAAAACAGTCGGGTAGGCAGTTCTGCGTGATCGTGCTGCCTACTCAACCGTTTTCTGAGGGCTCCTGCAGAGCTGTCAATGGCTGGACCTGGACCCCTTTAAAACTGGCCCATTAGGTACCAGAGGGTCCCCCTGGTGCCAACTGGGCCAGGTTTAAAGGGGTCCAGCCAATGACAGCTCAACAGGAGCCAAAAATGACGGAACAAAATGGTTCATTACAATGCAAAAATGACAGTTTCATTTCTTTTATATAACGAAATGCTGCTTCCTCGTTTCATTTCATTTCGTTTCGTTATGTAACAAAACAATGAAACAGCATTTCATTTTTCATTTCTTGCCCATCCCTACTTTCAACCCAACAGTTTGTTACTGTCCCCTACTGAAATGGCAATGGAGAAAAAAAGAACAGAAATCAGAGGGCAAACACAACTGTACTAGAAAGTACTTAGGAGTTTTGAAAAAACTGACATATTTGGTGGTCACTCCCCCATCCCTCCACACATCTTTTCATTCTGAAATAAAGAATTTTGAAAGGTCTCTTGTGTTTTTAGCTGTATTGCTGCAAGTTCAGCAGATCTACAGGGTTTTGAAGATACCACTGCATTAAAAGCTGCTGTTAGTCCAGTTGCTCACGAAAAAAATGTGATGAAATTCTAGTTAGCCTTTTTTATTGCTCCATGCCCTATCTCTGAAAATATTTACTCACATGTAAGTCCTACTACATTAAGCAAGGCTTCTTCCCAGATAAATATGTATGGTGAGTGATAGCTTTAATGGAATGCATTTCTCTTCCCTACAGAATAGTCAAACTGATAGATCAGAGTTTCACATCTAGGCTCTCTCTCCCTACCAAATATGAAACAGAAATTATACTGCTATGAGTAAACACAAAGGCTATGGTCCAATAAAACATTCATGCATGTACAAAAAATTAAGAGTGCATAGATCTGAGGGACTTTTCCTTTAATTTTCACCAACGTGCTCTATTTTACGAGTCATCAAACTGCAGGGTTTTTTTTAATCTGGCAAGTTGAAAAGTGCTTTTTGAGTGGCAGGAGAGGGAATTTTCGCTCTTATGAAAATATATGTGGAAATCCCCAGGTGTAACCATGTATTTTGATGTGCAATCTTCAAGGCAGCAAATGAGTGAACAAAATATTCTCCATTTCATCATGCTCTTCTTAACCTTAATGGCTTTCTACCGACTCAGACGCATTGCTGATTTTACTCTCATCATCTCAGTAAACCTGTAATACTAATTTTGTGACACTGCAATGATTTCCATGGCAACAAGCTGTGATGTCATTAAGACAAGGACATTAGTGTGTCATAATGCTAAGCAAAGGACACTTCTCTCAAGGAGATGGGAGAGGAGCATGAGGGCTCCTGCTATGGTTGATACCTACCAATGGTCTATAAACGACTGGTGGTGGAGGCAATCTAGGGTTTCAGACGAGGGACTTTCTGCTGTCCTACTTAGGGCGTTTATACACGACCTCTAAACTCCGGGGCAAATGGCTCCCAGCTCCGGAGCTTAAAAATGTTTACCCACCAGCTCCGGAGTTAACAGGAAATTAAGTGCGACCCCGCCCACTTTAGCGTGTCCCAGTGCAGCTTTCAGGTACCTGCTCTTTGGAGGTGACAATTATTTGATCCGGTGTAACGATAGTGAGTGCGGGGCTCTCCTCGCTTCTGTTTGTTGTTTTTTGGCTCCCGCCCCTTTAAGAGCTACTTTTACAGAGACGAGAGGCAGAACGAGGTGAGCGGCATGCTTTTCTTTCTCTTTTTCTCCCTCCCCTCCCGCAGCCAGCAGCCAGGAAGTGCAGAGGGGGTGGGGACAGAGGAAGAGCGACGAACCCCTAAGATCTCTGGTCCGAATTTAAGTGGCCAGCGGATCTTAGGGGTCGTGTAAAAAGGCCCTTAGAGATTTTAAGGGCTGAATAGGGAACCCTCTGTATGCAAGGCATGTATTCAGCTTCTGAGCTATGGGCCTTGACCAATTCAGGCACTTAATGCATGGCTTAACATTTAGCCTCAGAAAACAACTACACATCTAAAATTGTACAAGGCAAGATTTTAGAGCTTTTCAAGATCTATGATGGCTGACTTTAAATCCATGAACACATGAATTTTAATAGCACTCTCCTGATATCTTGCGTAAGTACGATAAATGCTGTCTGTTTCCAATCTGTACCTACAGAATATTAACTTGTTGAATACACACCCGCTCTAGGGATTAAGCTTCCTAACATATACAAATCCAAGTGGTGCAGCAACAACAAAAGGATTCCCACAAAGAAATATTAACTTATGGACTTTTGGTCTGTCACAAAGCAGTTAAAAACTTATTTGCTTCTGTCATACATACAGGTTTCCTTGATGGAATAAACCATCTGTAGAAAGTCAGAAGACTTGGACACTGCTGTTTTTTGTGTTTGTTTTTAGAAGCAGGGTCTTTGTGGCAATGACTCGTATACATATTCCAAAATCTTCAGTCTACAGAGATTCAAAATCCATATACTGCTGGGATTTTTGCAATGTTTGCAAATCTGTTCTTTTAAAAATAAGCCTCAGAATGATTTAGGATTGTCTCCACGGTGTTCTTTATTTATACTGTTCTATTTAATATCATTTAGGATTTTATGATTATTTGCTGTGTTGAGTCTGTCTAAAATAAATACATCATTGAGCAGTGCCTATAGCTGAAATAAATGCATTTTTCTATTGCACTCTAGTATTGCACTCTAGTATGCCAATCTGATAACTTGTTACAAACAATAAAATCAACTCTGGTTTAAATAAGGACTGCACTTAAAGGAACCACAAAAGTGTGTATCTGTCCTCACAACTTTCCAATAACCATATGTTAAAAGTAAATCAGGCGGAATTGTCTTCAATCACACCGTTTTTTACCAGTTTTGAATCTCCAAGAAGAGACTGTTGAACCTTTCCGGCAATGTTTCTTCCACAACCAAAATGTCTGACATTTTAGCCTCACTGAAATATTTCTTGATACCTTTCCTGAGTTTTCTGAGATTTTTCCCTCCTTTATCTCCTCATAAAAAGAAAGTCATTACACACAACTTTCTCTGTTTTGATACTGCAGATGCCATGAATCTGCCATGAGGGCTGCTGCCCAAGCTACTGCCGAAAAAACAAAATGGTGACTATGTTATTATCAACACAGCTGCTGCTGTTTCCAGTTGTACTAAACAACCACAGCTGTCCTGTCACTACTGACAATAAGCCCCATGCCTGGTTGATTTATCCTGTCCCTGGAGAAATTTAGTGTCAGACTAGTGAGGTACAGCTGCAAATTCTGCTACCCCTAGTCCATTTTTAATGTGCACAGCACCCAAAGCCACCCAACTTATTTAGGCACTTGAGAAACTCAATTTGGCAAGTTATCTCTGTCACAAATAATAAGTTAATAACTGGTGCTTCTTCCTGATACAAACATCTGCTCATCGATCTCTGTTTCTGCCAAATTCACAGGAAGGGGAATCTCAGGCTGAAGAGAAGTGAAGAGACCTGAAGCACCTGAGGGGGAAGCCCACTATGCCTGCCCTCAGGGTGGACATACCACCTCTCACTTTAGAAATCAATCCTGAAAGAGGGAAAAAGTCCATCTTGGATGGACTGGAATGCTGAGCTGAGAACTCATTGAAGGAACATAGCCTGCATCTCGAACTAGAGACTGAAGCCTCTTTGGTGAATAAAACCAAGGAGTGATTGATTTATCAAAAGGCAGTGTCAGGAACTGGGAGTGTTGCTCAAGCAGACATTGTTATATCCCCCCATCTGTTAATAAACCTTGCTGATTTCTCACACCCCGCCCTCCCATCGGCTATTTGTTGTGAGGATTTGAAGATGGAAAGTAGGAACCCTGTTGAAACCACTGGGGCTCACAGAAATAAATATCAGAATGGGGGGAATTCTCTATTTCTCACTCACACTTCTATTACTGAAGAATTTACAACTAGGCTCCAAAATGCAGTATGCTCTCTCTCTCTCTCTCTCTCTCTCTCTCTCTCTCTCTCTCTCACACACACACACACACACACACACACACACACACACACACACACACACACACACACACACACACACACACACACACACAATTCACTAAAGGCAAGCCAGTTTGAAAGATCATCTTTCTTTCTCCAGGCTCAGATGAGTCATACCGCTGAGATCTTCAAGCAATCCGCCTTGTTTCTGGCCTCTTTGATCCTCATATCTAATGAACAAGGTGGTGTAGTTACACTACCCAATTGTTTCTATTTTTCCCCCATGCCAGCTCAAAATCTTTATCCGCCTAGGAGAGACCAATGTGCTTGTCTTTGGTTCACAAAAGGAGGCTCAGGTGACTCTGATCTCAAGGTTTTCTTTTTCAAAAAGCAACCCAGAACTTTAGGGAACAGAAATAGTTTTGGTGGATCAACAAAGTCAGGACTATTATCAGTCTTTTAAATAAAGTCTCAGCAGCACTTCTAAAGTCTGTATTCAAAAACATGTAAGACTAGAAAACAAGATCCAACAACATAATGTAACAAGCTTGTTCACGTTTTGAGTGGTGAGCCCTTAAGTTTATATTCCCTTTGAGGTTTACTTTTCAGTGATAATAGGATATAAACTTAAGAAAAGCCTACAAGGAGCCCATATATATGGGATTAGTTCACTGGTAACCTAATACCATTATTCCCTAGAAAATGGTATGCAGTGGCTTTATTCAGCCATCAAGAATAGTAGCCACTGATAGCCATGTTTTTCCTGGATATGCCTCATCCTCTTTTAAAGCTTTCCGAGTTGGTAGCCAGCACTGTAGCTTGTGGAATTCAACTCTTTTAAGTACAGTACAAGCTACATTAAAAATACTGTTATGAATCTCCCACCATTCTGCCTGAGTCAACAACCCCAGGTGGCACAGAAATAAAGTTGTTTATTATTATTATTATTATTATTATTATTATTATTATTATTATTATTATTATTATTATTATTATTATTATTATTATTGGTTGCTGCCACTTTAATTTTCCATAGTATCACTCTACAGTAGAGATGTAAAATTTCTGGAAAATTTGAGGCAATACCATGATGATTGTCCATTTTCCTGTAATGTCAGTATTTCCTTTAAAACAAACATCTGAAATTACTAGTCATTGTTTATACTACCAGGTGTGATTACTACTAACCATAAATAAATTATGTATCTAGACCAGTGATGGTGAACCTTCAGCACTCCAGATGTTTTGGACCACAACTCCCACAGTCCTTTGTTATTGGCAATACAGGCTTGGAATTCTGGGAGTTGTGGTTCAAAACATCAGGAGGGCTGAAGTTTGGACATGTCTGATGTATTCCTCTGGATTCAGAGGCATTTAGGTTCATTTTATTTATTTATTTATTTATTTATTTATTTATTTATTTATTTATTTATCATTGCACTTATTAACTGCATCAACTTTCCCAAGGGAACTCTGGGTGGTGAACAAACCCATAAATGAGAAAATATAAAAATACAAACCAATTGGGAAAAAAAACTAGAGCCAACTCAATATGAATACAAACAAGCATAGATACATCCAGCAAGCAAAAGGGCAGGCAAAAATCTGGGCACACAATCATGCAATTAGCGATCACTGAAATGGACTTTAAAAAGCCATGTTTTTAAGGCTCTCCGGAAAGCTGGCAAGGACTCTGCTAGCCAGATCTTGCTTGGTAGTTTGTTCCAAATCACTGGTCCAGCCACCGAAAAAGCCCGACTACGAGTAGAAACCCTGCGGGCCTCCCAGGGGGTGGCCACCTGGATTTTCTGGTGGGATAGGATGAAGCTGACCTTTGGGAGATATGATCTGCCAGATACTCAGGGCCCAAGCCATGGAGGTTTTTGTAAATCAAAACCAATACCTTATTCAGGAGGCAACGGGCAACCAATGCAGATGAGCCAGAATAATGGTGATGCGGTCATACCTGCCCGCACCAACCACCAACCTGGCTGCAGCATTCTGTACCTGCTGCAGTCACTGAACAAGGGTCAAGGGAAGCCCCATGAAGAGAGTGTTTCAGTAGTCTATCCTCGAGATCACCAGGGCTTGCACAACTATCCATAGGGAGTCCTCATCAAGGTATGGGCGAATCTGGGTGGCCTAAGTTTGTTTGTTTGTTTGTTTGTTTGTTTATTATATTTATATCCCGCTTATCTTCCGTACGGAACTCTAAGCGGCTCACACAGGGCGAACAAGTGCCAATAAACACAAAACAATAGTTATATAATGTACAACAAGGAAATAATTAAGACAGTTAAAACCCGGTGCATCCAAAAAAGCCGGCAATACAATAGCTATCAAACCAAGCGTCTTAACTAACAACATAGCCTGCAGCACACATAAACATGGTCGCTAGAGGTTAGAGATGGCGGGACCCTTTATTAAAAAAAAAAAAATCAGGGCTCACCAAAGGCCTCTCGGAATAAATAAGTTTTTACAGCTTTTCGAAAGGCCAGCAGGGACTCTGCAGAGCGCACCTCGCTAGGGATGGAGTTCCATAAGGAAGGGGCTGCCACCGAGAAAGCCCGGTTCCAGGTGACCGACTTCCATGCTTCTCGTGGGGTGGCAACCCGGAGCGAGTGCGCTCGCACCTGCCGAACAGGTCAGGCCGAGGTGGATCGCTGAGCGATACGCTCTGCCAGGTAGTCCGGTCCCAAGCCATGGAGGGTTTTATAGACTAAAACCAAGACCTTGAATCTAATCCGGGCTGCAACGGGCAGCCAGTGCAAGCGGACCAGGACTGGGGAGATGTGGTCATACCGACGCACACCCGCCACCAGCCTGGCCGCCGCATTCTGAACCCGCTGCAGACGCCGGAGAAGAGTCAAGGGCAACCCCATGTAGAGGGCGTTGCAGTAGTCCAGCCTCAAGATCACCAGCGCCTGGACCACTGCTCTCAGAGAGTCACCATCCAGGTACGGGCGGATCTGAGCGATCTGGCGAAGATGGTAATACGCGGCCCTGGTCACCGACGCCACCTGGGCCTCCATGGTCAGTGCCGGGTCCAGGACCATGCCCAGATTCCGCGCCCTCTCCACAGGCCGGAGGGAGACTCCCCCCAGAGAGGGAAAAAGGCCACCGTACCCAGATGGTGAGCCCCCAAAGAACATAACCTCCGTCTTCTCGGGGTTGAGCCTAATCCTGTTTGCCCCGGTCCATGTCAGCACGGCATCCAGGCACCCATCAAGGATCCTCACAGCTTCCACTGCAGAGGTGGAGAAGGAGAGATAGAGCTGCATGTCATCAGCGTACTGATGACAGCACACTCCAAAACTCCTAATGACCCCAGCCAACGGCCTTACGTAGATGTTAAACAGCAAAGGAGAGAGCAAAGTTGGTAAAAGGCCACCCTGGAAACAGCTGCCACCTGGGCCTCCAAGGACAATGCTAGATCCAAGACGATTCCCAGACTCCTCACTCTATCAACCATCTGGAGGGCAGTACCCCCCAAGCTAGGAAGAGGGCCACTCTACCCATTCAGGGACACCCCCCCCAAGGAACAAAACCTCGGTCTTCTCCAGGTTAGACCTGAGTCTGTTAATCCTGGTCCATTCCATGACTGCAAACAGGCAATAATCAAGGGTCCGCATAACCTCCGTTGCAGAGGTAGAAAAGGAGAGTTAGAGCTGTGTGTCATCAGCATACCGATGACAGCAGACCCCATGACTCCAGAAGACCTCTGCCAGTGGCTTCATATAGATGTTAAAGAGCATGGGGGAAAGCATGGACCCCTGGGGCACCCCACAAGAGAGTGTCCATGGGGCTGACAAATCGCCACCCAGCTCTACTCGCTGGGCATGGCCACCAAGGAAGGAGCAGAGCCAGCTCAAAGCAGGGCCAACTCCCACCTCAGCAAGCCGGCGCAGGAGGATACTGTGGTTGACAATATCTAAGGCCACAGACAAATTGAGAAGAACCAACGAGGAACACCCAGTTTGCCCTCACCCCTCCAGGAGGTCATCGAGCAACGCAACCAGGGCCATCTCAGTCTGGTGCCACAGCCTGAACCTGGACTAGAAAGGATCCAGGACACGAACTTCTTCCAAGAACAACTAGAGCTGCTCGCTCAACCACCTTGCCCCAAAAGGGAACATTGGTTATCTATCAGACGGTAGTTAGACCATCCGCAGCCAAGCCTGGTCTTTTAAGAATGGATTACTGTCTCCTTCAGGTGACTGGGAAGAATCTTGTCTCTGAAGGAGGCAGACACAATCATAGAATCCCATTCCGGCATGCTCCCCCCCCCCATCTTAATCAGCCAGGACAGGCAGGGGCTGAATGGAGAAGCCACCGGCCGGCAATGTGCCAGCACCCTAGAGGCCTGAAATAAAATTTGCCTGTGTTTATCACTGAAGAGAAAGGATGAGATCATTGGGGGAGGGAACATGACCTTCAATGAGGTGTTAAAACTAAAATATTAGTTATTTTTTAGTTTATCAACACCTCTGTGAAAAAAGCAAGGTAGCAAATAAGCAAAAAGCAATTAATCAGTTGGCAGTGCTGTTAAAAACGTATAGCACCCATTCCACATTCAGGAAACATTTGAATCTGAAACTGTCATCTCTTTGGGGGAAAAGTGACTAGGTGGCATCATTTACACATTGTCAAAACATTTGCTTGGGATTTTTATAAAACTGGTGTATAGAATTCTGTATCAAGCATTCAATAATGTGTTGAGTATCCAGAAGCTTTAAAAAATTATTGTATCAGATCAATAGGTTATTGAGAGTCTGAAGAAGGGTATCGACATCAGCTGCACACACAAATACTTCTTTCTTGTTTCTTCTCCATTTCCATCAGCAACTGATACCCAGAGAGTCCATATTCAAGCATGCCCTGGTCCACCTTCACAGTGTTAGTGGCCATGTTGGGAATACTGGGAATTGTGTTACAAAAATGAAACCCTTCTTTCCCAAGTCCCACTGTTTCCCCATTGATTTAATCATATGGAGGGAAGACTATAAAATCATATAAATATAACAGATTGCTTCATTGTCTCAAAAGATTTCCAAACCCATAAGAGATAGAAACAAGGAATTTCAAACAGATACATTTGAATTCTCAACTTAGACCTCATTCACACAGTACTATTGTCCTCGTTGCTTCCGGGGTCATTCCAAGTTATTCTGGTTTTGTTTGTGAGGGATTTGGGAGGAGGTGTTTTGTCGCTCCATAATGGAATACATTATCCTGGCTCCCTCCCCCTCCAAAGATCTGGTGGGTTGATTGCTACTGGTTGTGCTGAGTGGTCCCAGTACTGCCAGTCCACACATATATGGCATTACCCCACAACTTCTCAGCCCAACACTGATCACCCTCCCCTTTTGCCTATTGTCTCTTCTCTAACCCCAATCAATTCACTTTTTAATAGCACTGTCAACAGATTGATTGCTTTTTGCTTATATGTTATCTTGCTTTAACATTTCATTGTAGGGCCTATTTTCCTCTAATACATCTAGATCTCTTCCCCTGTGTCCCTTGTTCCATCAACCTGTGGTTCCTTAAGAGACACATTCTTACCTGTTTCACTGCATTTAATAGGTGCTTGGGATATTCTATATTGCAGTATTCTAACTGATAACCACATATGCACCTTACTACAAAACTACAGGTTCAACCAGATGGCCATTTATCCCACTTTGGAGCACTGCAGAGGCACATTGGCTTGCTCATTTTTCTGACCATTTCATGTTATGGTCACTAGAGGGTAACAATTTAGCCAGAGAGTGAGTCTACTTGCATCTTTTTGGAGCCAGTCAGGAGCCTCTGGTGTGTGTTTGTGCGCACACGCATGGATGTGCGTGGGTGCAGGTTGGTGCTTTTTAGTTTGGTCCATTCCCAATGTATGCAATCACTGGCAACGAACCAAAATCAAATCTTGCAGCTGTCATCTCATCTCAATTTTTGATATATTGAAGTGCTTTTATAAACGAGCTCCTTCAACATATTGGCAAATTTAACATTTTGCTGCGGGGGATGTTAAATTATTATATTTTGCCTCTACCAGATCATCTCTGATGTACTAAATCACTTAGACTAAATATAAAATATATATACTCTTTTGCATTTGTGTGAAGTGTCAATTGAAATCATGACTAGAGGCAATCTCTCAATCAGCACTAAGCACAAAGCAAAGAAAATATTTTTTAAAATTTAATCTAAATGATTCTGTCCAACAACGTTTAGCAGAGACAAAAAAAAATCACTTCAGCTACCCTATCTCAAAGGAGCAGGGGGAGTGTTACATTTTCTGATATTCTGAAGTGGTTCATTTAGCCACTTCACAATACTGGAAATGAGGTTCCTTGAAGCCAGTATGCCATTTGGACATGAAGATAGTACCAAATGGCCTATTGCTCCTTCTCCTGACCCCAAAAGACTCTATTTAGGCTGCACCAAAAAGGCCAATGTGTTGTTCTTTAATTATAAAATGAGAACAAGGTTGCTGGTGGTGGTGGTGGTGGTGGTGGTGGTGGTGGTGGTGGTGGTGGTGGTGGTGCTGCTGCTGCTACTACTACTACTACTACTACTACTACTACTACTACTACTACTACTACTACTACTACTACTACTGATGTCCACATGCTGTAACAAGAAAACTTAAACTGATGCAACCAACGGTACCCGTACTAAAGCACAGAGCAGTAGAGATTGACTGGTGCAAACATACTCACAAAGAAATTTGTAATGTGACGCACTCATGTAGTGTCTGGATAAGCACAGATCAATACAGATGAGTAAAGCACTAGTGTCCACACAGATAAGTCATGCACCAGAGCCACATGGAGTAAAGCAGGACAAGCATATATCACCCTCCAGCAGTGGTGTTAAAAAAAACCCACCTGGAAAGTAAGAGGTTTCTTATTCTGCTGTGAGTGTGGTGAAACTAGTTTGTCTGAGATGAGGAACAAAAGTGATGGTATCTTGAGTGCAAAGAAAGTTGTACAAATGGACCATGTGGATGAGCCTTTGAATAACTGGCTGGATTAAATCTTAGACAAAGCCCATTTTATTTGTTCATTTATTTGTCCTGAAAAATCTCCCAAATAGTAAGACTGAAAACACACCATTTTGGACATAAATGATAGAATTGGTTCCATCTCAAAACTGGTTCCACCCCAAAACCCTTTACTTAATTTTTAACCTCAACCTCTGAAAGTGTAAGAATGCTGAACATTAGGTGGAGAGAAAAAGAGAGAGCCACATGACAGAGAAAATTCAGCAGAGGCAGAAAAAATGAGGTAGGGGATGTACGACTTTCAAATCTGAGTGAAGCTGGGTACATTTGCAGAAGGGGCTTATATCATTCCTAAGAAAAGAGCTACCTTTGGGGATATAAGCTAAATAAGATATTGTATGTGTTGTTATATTTAAAATACAAGTTTGAGAAATACACAAATAGCAGGTATGTATACCTTACAGAGGAAAAAAGAGAAGAAGAAAGTGGGGGAAGGGAGAAGGGCAAAGAGAAAGAAAGAAAGAAAGAAAGAAAGAAAGAAAGAAAGAAAGAAAGAAAGAAAGAAAGAAAGAAAGAAAGAAAGAAAGAAAGAATTTCCCTGTGGTAATCCTAACAAAAAATCCATTGTGGAGCTGGTGTTTATATCTGGAACATATGGAAAAATTAAACCCACTTAATCTGTGATCACAATTATTCTCTCTTTCCCTCCCTCCCCCCCTCCCTCCCCCTCTCTCTCTCACACACACACATCATTTTTTCATAATAAAATGCAAGTGAGGGAGAAACACATATTTTATGTTATTGAGGTTGGCCCTAAATTAATTTAAGATGCAGCCAATGAAAGCTATTTCTCCGTAAGAGGGCCATCTGATCATCTACACCATCACCAAATCTTATTGCAGGGAATTCCAAAATCTAATTATGTGTTGTGTCAAAGAAGACATTACACTTGACCTGCAACCCTTTTGTCTTTTCGCATCCGTTGTACAGAACCCCTCTGTTTCCTATGCCTTAAAAAGCTGCTGATTCACAAGAAGGGCTGATCCCTTTCCCCAAGTTGGAAAACCAACATATTCTAGAAGGTTTCAACAACAGACTTTTGTTAACCTTCTCAAATCACAGAGTTCCCTGTGACTCTTTACAGAATGCTGAACTCAAGCCAAAACAGGTGCTGACCCTGTTACTGTTTACAGCATTTCAGGGTCTTTTGTAAAAGCGACAAATAAAAAATCCTGGATCTTGTTTACTTTCCTGCCCTGTTGTCTTCAATCCCCAAAGGTTTCCAAGTGCGGTATGACTGTTGTCAAAACAAAACACACACCTGTCAAGCCCATCCTCTATTCTGTTAGTGTAAATCTGTGTAACTATTTTTTTCATAACAGAAGATAGGGTAAGGTCATTTGCAATGATATATTTCCCAGAAAAGTGGGAGAGGATAATACATATAGTGTCCCTCCCCACAAAAGTGGGTAAATATAGCCAGCCTTGCCTATCATCAGCACCTCGGACAGCTGCGAAGGACTTCTCCAGCTGGAGAGGGCCCCCTGGAACAGACACCATCCTTGAACCTTGAACCATTAACTTAACTGGTGGCAGCTGCAGCTGCATTTGTGTAGAAATGCTAAATGCATCATTCAAGAACATTTGGGGACCCAAGTATGTTTGTGGCCATTGACTAAAGCTTGGAAGAATTACCACCCCTCCCCACACACATGCATACACACATACACAATACAACTCTCTGAATCCTCTAGCCCCACTGCTCAAGAGAAAAGAAGCATGTCCAAACACACAGCAACGCTCACATGGAGGGAAGAACCAGAGACCGAGGAGGCAAGTGAAGATCCAGGCACTGTTTTTGGCCACCTCTCTCTGAATGCATTGGTGACAAGAATCTGGCCAAAGCCAGGCCTGATTCAAATAGCTGGCCAGGAAGCAGCTGCACTATCAAGGCAAGTGATTTGTCTCAAATGGAGATTAGTTCAGGAAGTGTGGCATGTGGGTGGCACTGGCAGCCTTACCTGTACCTCTCTCCCCAAGAACTCTGTCTTTTTAATTGTCTTTTCTCAACTGTTATATAGAAACATCATTTGGTCCCTTCTGCTTTCTGTTCCTTAAAAAAATGGTGATCCACAAGAAGGGTGGTTCTCTTACCCCAAATCAACAGAATGGGGCTAAGTTTAACTAATTAACTGGCAAACACTGCTGTCAGTGTAGGTTTTCTGAAACAAGTTAACAGTCCTGGTCAAGTCATCCGAAATCAAGAATGTGGCTTCCTTTATTGAGCCAGTCCATCTCATATTTAGTTTTCCCTGTATCTGATACAGTGGTGCCTCGAGATATGGATGTTCCTAGTTACGAAAAACTCGAGATATGAAGGAAAATCCGTGGGAATGGGGATGCTTCAAGATCTGAATATTTAACCCTGTTTATTTCAAGATACAAAAAATATGTTTGGAGCCATTTTGGAAGGTCTTTGCAGCAGATTTTTGCCTTTTTGGAGAGTATTTTTGTGTATTTCTCAAGCGGGGGGGGAGGTAGGGAGCTGATCTTCGCCATTTCCCAGCTTTTCCCTGAGTGTTTGACTTGCATTTCATTTGATTGTAGAGTGGGGGGAGCTCATATTTGCCATTGTGTGGATGGGGATTCCTACTCTGCATGCCTTTAAAGTGCACTTCAGAAAGGTTTAAAAATAGTTTAGCTATTTTTTGCTTCTAGAGAAAGTTCAAGTTGATTTGATTTGATGGCACAAAGTACTGTATCCATAAAGCTCTCCTCTAGCATCACATTTCAAAAGAATCCATTTCTAAGCTCCCCATTTTCTTCTTCATTCCCCACCTTCCACATCTATAAGTAGAAATTTGAGATACCATAGTATGGATAATATTGGCTTTGGTTTCCAGTGACGCATTGTAATGCCCAAGGATGTTTATCAGTTCTTCCATAGTTGTCCTTCTGAGTTTCACTCTTCTTCAGATTTCCTGGATGCAGTCTCCATCTGGTTTGATAATTCAAGACAGCTATAAAAAAATCTTTAACTATTTCAATTTCTTTATCATCATTGTAGAATTTATGTGACTCCTTTATAGTCATTTTTTGTCTTCTTAATGTACAGCAGTTATCCTGCATTCGTACTTTTTTTTTTATCCATCAGTAGTTGTTTGAAATCATTGCTGCTTTATGGTACCATCTATTAATTTTAAATTTCTAATATATCTTCCACAAATTTTCACTCCCACCTCATCTAATTCTAATTCCACTTTCCATACAGTAGTTTGTATTGCTAGGAAATAAAGCATACCCCGGCTATGAGAGACCATAATTATTTCTTTGCATTCTATCTTAATACATTGTGGAACAATGTATGCATTTAAATATACATTATATACAATCATATATACATTATGTATACATTAAAAATACAGTCAAGCATACATTATGTTGTGGCATGCCCATTTCTGACAGAACAATCAATAGATTTTCATTAATTCACACAGTCAATAGTTTGCTGTAATCTATCAAACACAGACTGATTTTCTTCTAAAACTCTGTGGCATGGTGCACTAGGACGTACACTGAGCATTTTCAGTCTATAAACAATTGCTTTATTTTCCATGCTTGTTGGCATATTCTTCTTAGGATTCCCATCTACCCCTGGTGATTCACTACTTCCAAGTGCTTAGAGAGTAATTTTCACTTCACTTTCTGAAACTGAAAACTTAATTTATATGTTTGATGAAGACACACGATTAATTTGCCAGTACTCTCCTGCTAGCCCCAATTAAAGTAGACCAACTGAATTAATTATCAAATGATATGTTTCCTGGGTCAGTGGGTCTAATCTAGCTTTGACTAGGAGTGAGATCTTGGCTATTATTTTGTGTTATAAAATTTTGATAGAGCAGAACTGTTGTCAACAAAATCGTCTGATTCTTTTTTGGTGTGTTAGATTCAGGAAGTTCCATAACTTGTTACTGCGGTAAAGGCACCAAAAAGACATTAAAGAGCAAGATGGAGAGGGCAGCGTCTTTGTTGCTGCAAGGTTTAATTACTTTCACTTTAACCCCAGACTCCTCTTGCCTTTGCATTATTTGGTAAACATGACCTTTTACAGAAGGAAGAAGCAGATGGCAGCCTGAATTAGTGTTAGCTGCCCTCTCAGTGCCCCAGGAAAGAAAAACTGGGCTTCTCTGCAGCAGTCTTTCTGCCACTTCGACTCATCTCTCTTGGGTGCTGCTGCCCAAGGCAGGCTTGAACATCACCAAAATTTGCTGACAAAAGCCTGCCGGCGCAACCAAGCATAAGAAAGTATTTCACCGTTAGATGAGCTGAGCTGAGAGTTGCAGGGCAGCTATCGGCCTGAACAAGGAAGAAAATATATTCCATCTGACAAACGGATATCCTTACATACAAAAACATCTCCATAAAGGTCCTTCTATTTATAATTTTCAACATATAAAAACACAAACTTTATTTTTTGTTCTGCATAGGCCGTGAAAGACATTATCGGTGCTCCCATTTTACAGAGAGAAGCAGGAGATCTAGGGTCCAGAAAATATGAGTTGAATTACCTCCGTGTTCTTGAGAGCCAGAAGAAATGCAGACATAACTAATGGCTAATCTGTTTTAAAACATAACAGCCAAAATCCTATTGTAAAACTGCACACGTGGAACCAAGGCAGCTGCCCTAGCACTGAAGCAAAGGTGTGTGTGTGTGTGTGTGTGTGTGTGTGTGTGTGTGTGTGTTGTGTGTGTGTGTGTGTGTGTGTGTGTGTGTGTGTGTGTTACAGTCGTGACCGACTCTCCGTGACTTCACCTCCATGGAGTTTTCTTGGCAGGAATACTGGAGTGGTTTGCCAGTTCCTACTCCAGGCACCTACAGCACCTGGTATTCCCTGGTGGCCGCCCATCCAAGTACTAACCAGGGCTGACCCTGCTTAGCTTCCGAAATCAAGCGAGATTGGATGTGCTTAGGGCATCTAGGAAGCAAAGGTGCCATCCTTCAAACATTTTTGCCAACACAGTGCACAATAGGCAATGCAAGGGATGCACTATTGCATATTACCATTGTTGCTGGGTGTAAAATCCGGTATATTGATGCCAGCATAACTTTATGTTACACTGGTATGAAGAGGATACTGGCCACAGTCTACTTCATAGGCCTATTGAACAATAAATTAAGAATCAGCATATGTTGGTCACCAGCATTTACTTCATGACACTGAAAGGCTCATTGTAGGAAGGGCACCTACAGGTCTGAGAACTATACTTAGATATTTTGGCACACAAAACAACTTGAATGTGAAGTTCTACCTCTGTGGAGAATTCGAAACCCAGATGAACTCATTATCTAGAATCAAAGACTAGAAGCAGACAAGTTTCTCTTCAGGTTAACATGTAGGATATAACTCTGCTTCACATTGCTATGTGATGACGAAATACCTAAGTATTTTAGTCATGAAGAATTTGACAGTCCTTTGGTTAGAATGACATCTCTGAAACATGGATTTATCCTATGGCTATTTTATTTGGAAGACTTCCAGTATCTATGTTTTGAGAGATACTTTGATAAATTTAATAACTTTAACTTAACACCTTACAGCAGGGGTGCCCAAACTTTTTGTAAGGAGGGCCAGATTTGGTGGCTGAGAATGTGTCAGGGGCCGGTTGCTCCCCAACCCTGCCACCCCACTGCAAGCCCCGCCCACTGACCCATAAGCCCCACCCACTGACCCCTTGCAACCCCACCTGCAGGAAGGAAGGTGGGGACCAAGGGAGGGAGGGAGGGAGGGAGGTGGAAACCAAGAGAGGAAGGAAGGAAGGTGGGGAACAAGGAAGGGAGGAAAGAAGGAAGGTGGGGACCAAAGGAAGCACAGGGAACCGTGGCCACCACAGGGGAATGTGTGGGTGAAGGAGGGGGAGGGAGGGGCGGGCCGGCCAGCCGCGGGCCACTCAGAATGGCCTGACAGGCCAGATTTGGCCCCCGGGCCGGACTTTGGGCAGGCCTGCCTTACAGTTATGCATTCAGAAGCTTTCACTGCATATCTGATTTTCATAGATGAGAGCTGTGAGAGCTGAAATAAATGCATAGTCATCTCAGGCAGGACACTTGAGGGTGCCGTTGCTGAAGGAGGCTCATAAATCATTGATGAGGAACCGGGCTTTCTCAGTGGCGCCCCCCCAACTTTGGCATCAACGTCCTCCTGAGATCTGTTTCCCCCTCCTTGCTGTCTGTTTTTAAAAAACATCTTAAGACATGGCTATTTAGGAAGGCTTTCCCTGGTTATTAGTTTCTCCCATTATGTCTCGCTGCTCATTTCCTTCTTGTCTATTATGGTCTCTCTCTGCTCTTAGTGATTATTTTTTGGAAAAAAATAAATTCATTTTTATTTTCATTAAACGGCCAAGAAAGAAAGAAAGAAACATAGAAAGGAAAAACAGGAAAAAGGGGGGGAGAGTAAAACATATAAAAGAGTTTTACAATATAACATATCTTGTTTGCTGGTTTTCTATCCTTGACATACTATTATCTATTCATCCTCCACCCCCTTTTTTAAAACTACAAAGCTTTTGTCTTCCACCAGTTAAAAAAGAGGTCCTAGCTGAGATAAAAACTTGATTGTTCTGGTCTCTTTGTGTGTGTGTGTTGTGTCGTTACAGTCGTGACCGACTGTTCCTGACTCCATGTCTATGGAGTTTTCTTGGCAGGAATACTGGGGTGGTTTGCCAGTTCCTACTCCAGGCACCTACAGCACCTGGTATTCCCTAGTGGTCTCCCATCCAAGTATTAACCCGGTCCGACCCTGCTTAGCTTCCAAAATCAGGTGAGATCGGATGTGCTTAGGGAATCTAGGCAGCTTTCTGGTCTCTTTAGTCTCTTAGTTAATCTATACATTTCTGAACATGCTAATATTTTCTTAATATTTGCAACACCAGGTGGCAGGTTTTCATATTTCCAGAACTGGGCCCATAATAATCTAGCTGCTGTCAAAAGATGTAATATTAAGTAAGAATTTTGCTTATCCACTGTGTTTGGCAATTAAACCTAGCAAATATATTCTGATGTTTAAATCTTCTTAATCCAAGTGGTGGATTTTGACCTAATCTTTGCTCTTACTGATTTTGACTGACCTAGTGTTGTTATTTTGTTTTATATTGTATTTTTAAATACATTATTATGTTTAATGGTTGTACAGTGGACCCTTTATAACAAACGGTTTGTATAACATCAAATCTGTACAACATAAAAAATTCCGGAGATAGGGGAAATTTGCATAACAGAATCACCTATGGGGCGAATCCATACAACATAAAAATGTTCGCAATTAGGGATTACACTGTTTTCAATTCATTCCTATGGGAAATTTGTATAAAGGAAAATTTGCTTAACATAATTTCATTTTGAACAAATTAATTCCTTTATACAAGGTACCATTGTACCTCTTGTTTAACCCTGTAAACCACCCAGAGTGGCCTTTGTTGCCAGATGGTGCAGTATACAAGTTAAATAAATAAATAAATAAATAAATAAATAAATAAATTCCTGCAAAATCCTCTCTTTGCTGCTTTGTAACACAGAGCACAACCAATATTTCCAGAAAAATCACATAGTACAACCCTCCCTATACTGCATGCATAATGTGTCTGCATGTCCTCAGGTTGATTCCAATTTATCAAGACCCTTTCCAGGGTTTTTTCTATAGAGAGTAGTAAGACGTGGTTCATCTCTCCATTCTTCTGGGTGCTGTCATAGACTATGCAGTTTGCCCAAAGCTACCTAGGATGATGATTCTCCCAAGAGGCCGTGGTCAACATCACAGCCTATGGCTCCTAAATCACTTGTCCAGACAGAAATTGGAACGGCATGTCTGAATGCTCCCAAGTGTCAAAATTGATTGGGCAATAAAGTTCTAGTCAAGTCTTCTTTCTCACGTGCTAGATTTCCTTGTTCAAATAAATGTTTTGAGAAATCATCTCCCACTGGCATTCTGAAGATAGTTCTTTAGACAAAAGTCAATAACTATAGCTGTGAATAAAAAGCTGTAAGGAATATAGGAAGCTGCTGCATCACCGCTTCCCTCACGCTATCTGTATATCTGGCTCAGTGCTGTTTATGTCCTGTGTTTCTCAGTACTTCTTTGAGGTTTTTCACAACAATTGCTGTAAAGCTGGCATGCTGAGGCATCCAAGTGTGGCAAAAGGTTGTGGCAAAATATTTATTTATTTATTTATTTATTTATTGTTTATATCCCAACTTTCTGCTCAACATAAAAAAGCTTTGCCAATTAGGGATGGGCAGGAAATCAGAAATGCCATGCTGTTTTGTCCTTTCGTTTCATTACATAACAAAACAAACAAAACAAAACAAAACGAGGAAGCAGCATTTTGTTACAGACGAAACGAAATTGTCATTTTTGCATTGAAACAAACCATTTCGTTCCATCATTTTCTGATTTTCTTTAAACCTGGCCCAGTGCTGACTGGGCCAGGTTTAAAGGGGCCCAGCCATTGACAGCTTGGCAGAAGCCCTCTAAAAATGCTCGGGAGGGCAGCGCAATCACCGAAATTGCCCTCTGCACCAATTTCTGAGTACTCCTGCCAATCTGTCAATGGCTGGAGCCCTTTAAACCTGGCCCAATCGGTTCCAGGGGATCCCCCTGGTGCCAACTGGGCCAGTTTTAAAGGGGTCCAGCCAATAACAGCTCAGCAGGGGCCCTTTAAAATGGCTCCCAGAGTCCTGGGCACCGAATCTAGTGCCTCTAGGACCCGGTGGAGCTGCTTTGTTTTGTTTAATTTCATTTTGTAAATCAAAACCAACACCTTGAACCTTATTCGGTAGGGAACAGGCAACCAATGCAGACGAGCCACAATTGGGGTGATGTAGTCAAGCCTGCCCGCACCAACCACTAAATGCACTAAAAACAAAAATAGTTCTGACAGGACCCAAAAAGATGTTGGGAAACATGGATATGGTTCAGGCTGGTTCGCAATTACCAGAACTTCATGTTTTCAGAAAATGGAGCAAACTATCCTTTTCCGAAATGGCCCAAACCATAGGGCAAAGTGCTACTAATTGCACCCAAAAGCCAAGTGGCAGAGGAATGGGATCTTATCTTGGTCTCTGCTTCAATGAGCAAACAATCCTGGGCTAGTGCTTACCTGTTGCATCCAATCAAGCAATATGGAATACAGAACTCAACAAAGGGCCTTTTTACACGACCCCTAAGATCCACTGGCCACTTAAATTCGGACCAGAGATCTTAGAGGTTCGTCGCTCTTCGGGCGTTCCCACCCCCTCCGCACTTCCTGGTTGCTGGCTGCATGAGGAGAGGGAGAAAAAAAGAAAGAAAAGCGCTGCCGCTCACCTCATTCTGCCTCTCGTCTCTGTAAAAGTAGCTCTTAAAGGGGCGGGAGCCAAAAAACAACAAACAGAAGCAAGGAGAGCCCCGCACTCACTATCGTTAAACCGGATCAAATAATTTTCACCTCCAAAGAGCATGTACCTGAAAGCTGCGCTGGGACACGCTAAAGTGGGTGGGGTCGCACTTAATTTCCTATTAACTCCGGAGCTGGTGGGTAAACATTTTTAAGCTCCGGAGCTGGGAGCCATTTGCCCCGGAGTTTAGGGGTCGTGTATAAACGCCCAAAGAAACTTGCCAGTTGCTGGAGTTGTGTGTAAGGCAAGTAGCTCGGGGGTGGGGTGGGGGGTCACTAAGATCACAGTGTATGGGAAGAGAGTTTAACCTTTTCCTTCTGAGCTACAATTCTGATAGATCCTCTCCCCTCACAGGTTGCTATGGGATTTAGGGGTAGTATCCCATCAGTTATGCCTCTGACAAAACCTGGCTGGCTTAAAACTCAGTGCTGAATGTCTGTAAGTAAAGAAATCAGTGTAGGCATTCACTGTTACATGCCTAGTTGCATGACGTTGCATGCAACAGCAAATGCCTATGCTGACATCTTCATTTGTGGCAATTTTGAATTGAAATTTATATTGATTTGAGTTATGGCAGCATAAAAATATAATATATCCCCAAACAGGCCAGCTTCCAGTGGATGCATTTAATATTGTGAGTAATTTGGCTCTTTACATATGCCCTGAAGTTGGTACCAGCACATGATTCAAAGCATGGACTCTACATATACACTTTTCCTTTGAAATATAGTTTTTGTCCAGAAAAAAACTGAACAAAATAACTAACCTCACAATGTATTAGCTGCTTGCTTTCAAGTTCTGGAAGTGGATCTGTATACCCAATTTGTTTTCTTCTATGAGATCACAAGGGATGGTTCGCCACCCCTCACACTCAGCACACCACAATGAAAAGAACAAAAATATGACAGCAATAGGTAGTGACGACCCATTCCTGATATGAACCCTAGTAGAAAGAGACTGTCACACTGAGCAGCAGTAACCAAAGTAATTTCAGTCTACAGGCAGCCAAAGTATCCCAGCCACTGTCACTTTGTCAGAGACACAACCTTCAGATCTAGATTCTCTGAAAATTCAGAAACTAGGACTCCTGTTTGACCCATAATGTCAAGATTAAGCTATCTTGAAACCACTCTTCTACTTCATCTCTAAAGACTGCTCAGACTCCTTCAGCCCATGGCTTTTTAAAATCACCATCAAAGGTGTCATACACCCTAAATAATCTATATTTGCCCTTTATAATTGCCATAGATGGGGAAAGGGCTGGGACACATGTGTGTGTGTGTGTGTGTGTGTGTGTGTGTGTGTGTGTGTGTGTGTGAGAGAGAGAGAGAGAGAGAGAGAGAGAGAGAGTTGGCACCCATGGTAAATGATGGGAGTTTGACAGACAGTTGAAGGCTGGAAGTGTACCACGAGAGACAATTAAAACAGCTGAGAGATATAATACAATATTTATGAATGGAGCTGAGAGGTGATTGGTTAGCATAATTCTTGCCTGTTCCCATATAAGAGGTTGAATTTGTGAGAGGCAAGAAAGAGCTAAGATAATGATTTTTAAAATTAAAAACATTAATAAGGAAAAGAGCAAGAGATTTGTGCCATTACAGCTGAAAAGGGTTCCTTTTGTGAAGAAATTGTGGGAGAGAGTGCCTTCTTGTTGGAACATATAATAAGCACCCAACTCTCTCTCTCTCTCTCTCTCTCTCAAACACACACAAGAAACACACAAGAAACAAGTACTGTACATTTAAACTACAAAGAAGGTGCAAAGTAAAGAGGTGCTGGTACAGTATATCAAGAACTTTTTTGGTATAAGAACCTTTGATATGGCCTGAATGGCTAATCAATAAATTTGTTGTTGTTGTTGTTGTTGTTGTTGTTGTTGTTGTTGTTGTATAAGAACCTGATATCTTGTAAGATTCAATCTTCATATAGGTGTGCGTGCATATTAAAACTAAGCTTCTTGAATCACAAATTTTGTTTATTAATTTTTGATAATAGCTGTCATAAGATGTTATATCCATACATACTCCTGGTTAGTGGTGGGACACAGTTTTTCTAGTGCCACCAGACTAACAAAGCATGTGTGTTTCACTACAGGCATTCCTTTAAAACATTAGCCCTTTCTCGGATAGCAAGCGGAATCTTGACAGCAGCATTGCAGCTTAACCACTGCACCATGAGGCTGAAACCCATCAAGATGTACTGACTTGTGGAAGACTAGAGTAGACATTATAAGACTAGAGTTGTCAATATTGAGCTAGATTGGTCAATGGCTTGAGCTAGCATGATGCAGCTTTCTCTGTAAATGGAAAGGCTGTCTCCATCTTTGCCTCAGGACTAAAGTAAAGGTTTCCTCCCGCACATGCGTGCTAGTCATGTCTGACTCTAGGGGTGGTGCTCATCTCCGTATTCAAGCCGAAGAGCCAGTGTTGTACAACTCCATGGCCACATGGCCGGCGTGGCTGCAAGGAAACACTGTTTTTTTACCTTCCCGCTTTTTACGGCGGTACCTATTTATCTACTTGCATTTACATGCTTTCGAACTGCTAGGTTGGCAGGAGCTGAGGTTATCAGCGGGAGCTCACTCCGCTGTGTGGCACCCGAGATTCGAACTGCCGAACTGCCGACTTTGCAGCCGACAGTTTTCGGGAGCCTTAGTCCACTGAGCCACCACGCCTGCCCTCCACTGAGCCACCACGCCTGCCTCAGGACTAACCCAAACTCAAATATTCAAGGTATCTCTGTCATCCTTGATTTTCGAAGGGCAAACTTCCCTCAGATGAGGAAACAAGTTAGAAAGAAATTGAAGGGGAAGGTTGGAAGAATCCAATCTCTTCAGAGTGCATGGAACCTGTTTAAAACAATGGTAACAGAGGCCCAGCACAAGTGCATACCACAAAGAAAGAAGAGCTCATTTAAGTCCAAGAGGGCACCAGCATGGTTAACGAGTGGAGTTAGAGAGGCTCTAAAGCGCAAGGAGAGGTCTTTCTGTAAATGGAAATCCTCCCCAAATGAGGAAAATAAAAAGGAACACAAACTCTGGCAAAAGAAATGTAAGAAGATGATAAGAGAGGCAAAGAAAGATTTTGAGGAACGCATGGCTAGCAATATAAAGGGTAATAATAAAAGCTTCTTTAAATATGTTAGAAGTTGAAAACCTGCCAGAGAACCAGTTGGCCCTCTGGATGGTGAGGGAGGAAAAGGGGAGATTAAGGAGGACTTGGAAATTGCAGAGAAATTAAATGAGTTCTTTGCATCTGTCTTCACGACAGAAGACCTTGAGCAGATTCCGCTCCCTGAACAGCCCCTCTTGACTAAAGAATTAAATCAAATACAGGTTAAAAGAGAAGATGTTTTAGGACTAATTGATAAATTGAAGATTAACAAGTCCCGGGCCCAGATGGCATCCACCCAAGATGGGATCTCAAGAGCCATCCCTTAAGGAGGTGAAGGGGATGGCTTGCAGGAAAAGGGCCTTTTCAGCAACTGCCCCCAGACTATGGAATGCCCTACCAAATGAGACTCGCCTGGCACCGATCGCCAGGTAAAACCTTCCTGTTCCAAAAGTTTTTTAACTAATGATTGTGGGTCCTGATGGCAATTTTAGTGGTGTTTTTAATGTATCGTATTTATTTATTGCATTTACATGTTTTTATTATTCTAATTTTATTGTATTTTGATGTTTTAATTGTCCATTTTGATTGTGAGCCGCCCAGAGACCTTTGGGTAGTGGGCGGCATACAAGCTATATAAATAAATAAAATAAATAAATAATATGCAACTCATCTCTTAAAATGGCCACAGTGCCGGGGGACTGGAGGATAGCAGATGTCACACCAATTTTTAAAAAAGGAAGGAGGGGGGACCCGGGAAACTACAAGCCAGTTAGCCTTACATCTGTCCCAGGGAAGATGGTGGAAAGCCTCATCCAAGAGAAAATCTTAAAACACATAGAAGAACAAACTTTGCTGAGAGAAAATCAGCATGGCTTCTTCAAGGGTAAGTCTTGTCTGACAAATCTTGTAGAATTTTTTGAAAAGGTCAACAGGCATGTAGATTTGGGTGAACCGGTGGATATAGTCTATCTGGATTTACAAAAGGCCTTTGACACAGTCCCTCACCAGAGGCTGCTGAGAAAATTGCACAGTCAGGGGATAAGAGGGCAGGTCCTCTTATGGATTGAGAACTGGTTGAGATCCAGGAAACAAAGAGTAGGTGTCAATGGGAAATTTTCACAATGGAGAGAGGTGAAAAGCGGTGTGCCCCAGGGCTCTGTCCTGGGACCGGTGCTTTTCAATCTGTTCATAAATGATAAGCAGTGAGGTGGCCAAGTTTGCAGATGACACAAAACTTTTCTGTGTAGTAAAAACCAGAGAAGATTGTGAAGAGCTCCAGAAGGATCTCTCCAAACTGGGGGAATGGGCTACGAAATGGCAAATGCGTTTTAATGTAGCCAAATGTAAAGTAATGCATATTGGGGCGAAAAATCAAAACTTTATCTATCAACTCATGGGCTCTGAGTTATCCGTGACAGATCAGGAAAGAGATCTTGGTGTGTTGGTGGACAGCTCCATGAAGGTGTCTACCCAATGTGTGGCAGCGGTGAAGAAGGCCAATTCCATGCTAGGGATTATCAAAAAGGGTACAATTCTGGTATAATGCCATTATCTCAAGAAAGACATCTGGAGTATTGTGGAACTGGAAAGAAAGACATAAAATGGAAAAGGTGCAGAAGAGAGCGACCAAAATGATTACTGGGCTGAGGCACCTCACTTATGAGGAAAGGCTAAAACATTTTGGGCTCTTTAGTCTGGAAAAAAGGCGCCTGAAGGGGGATATGATTGAGACGTACAAAATAATGCAGGGCATGAGTAAAGTGGATAGAGGGAAGCTCTTTTCCCTCTCACAAAATACCAGAACTAGGGGACATGCACTCAAATTGAGGGCTGGGAGAGTAAGAACAGACAAAAGAAAATATTTTTTCACCCAGTGCGTTGTTAGTCTATGGAACTCCCTGCCACAGGATGTGGTGATGGCATCTGGCTTGGATGCTTTCAAAAGGGGATTGGACAGATTCCTGGAGGAAAAGTCCATCACAGGTTACAAACCATGATGGAGATGTGTAATCTCCAGGCTTAAAACCAGGGTACTTCAAGGGCCAGATGCAGGGGAGTGGTATCAGGAGACAGATATCTAGTCTCATGCGCTCCCAAAAGCATCTGGTGGGGCCACTGTGAGATACAGGAAGCTGGACTAGATGGACCTTTGGCCTGATCCAGCATGGCTCTTGTTATGTTCTTATGTTCTTATGTTCTTATTAAGGAAATAGAGCTTTCTGCTCAGGTTTGGGGAACCGATCCCAGCTGTTGCATGCCAATGGCATTCTCTGCTGCACAAACGCATACAAACTCAAGTGATTATTAGGTACACATGAAGCAGGAGAGGAGAGGAGATACATAAGCTCAGGAGGAACAAAAATCCCTCCTTTGTACCTATAACCTCAATACAGGAGAGAAATGAGGGTAGAGGTATAAAAAGTGTGTGCCAGCAAAGCAGAAATCTTGCTGAAATTGGCATTTTAGTGCGCTTCCTATAAGTAATATCTATTTATTTCCACATTAATTTAATGGCAGTCAAGCGGATTAGCTTCCTTCCTCAGACCTATCTTCAAGGAATAGAGAGTGTGAGTGCCACGGAGCAAGATTCTTAATATCCCTTCCAATGTGTTTCAGCTCTTTACAACTTCAGACATTTTGGAGGCATATTTGCAAACCTTAGAAAATTACTTTAAAAAAACCTGTATTATGTAACTCACGAGAAATCTTTGGGCAAATAACACTTGGTCATTAATGTTACTGAAAAAAATGTTAGTAACTTGTTAGGCTACTAATAACCTAAAGTCCCATTGCTTAGCATAGTAAGTAACAACTGGAGTAGACACATTGAATCAGTGGTTATTAACGTCCTCCATAGGCTCCTCCCAGAGGCGGAGCCAGGATTTGGAGAGCCTGGGGACAAAGTTCGTTTTTGCGCCCTTCCTGCCGCCGTCCCAAATTACACCAACCCAGCAACGGGGGGGGCCTGTGGGTGTGGGGTGGGTAAATGCACATGCGTGCGCACAGGCAGATGGGTGGATGCACATGTGTGTGCGTGTGTGTGCGCTACCGCGCGCACGCCTTCCATTTCTCCTATCAAGGCGAGGAAGAAGAGGAGGAGGGTGCCGCAGCCACCGCGCTCCTGCCTGCCTGCCTGCTTCGCCACCCACCTGGCACAGGGAGGCGGCGGAGGGGGTTCTGTCACCAAGCCTTAGGGGAAAGGAGGACTGCTGAGTGGTGGGAGGGTGCACAGCTTCCTCTTCCTGCTCCCCCTCCAGGTGCCCCAGATTGCTGCACCCGGGGCAGATGTACCCTTCTGCCCCCCCTCCAGATACGCCCCTGGCTCCTCCATGATTCATTGCCCTACACTTGCACCATACTAGGCTGAGCAGCAGGATTTCAGTCATCATGTTGTCTGTTGTGTTTTGTTCCTGCTCAGTTGCTTTAAAAAAACACATCAGATTGACAGAGTGGCAGAATACCTTTAAAAATCCATTTGAAAAGTTATAGAAAAGGAAATGAGAAAAATGTTATCATGACCCCAGAAAGAAAATGATGGTGATGATGATGGTGATGCAATTCATCATGTTACTTTTATAATATAATGTCATCGCACTTTTGTTATTTAAAAAGGTACCTGGTTATAGGTAACAATGTTAAATAGAACATTATTTTCAAAGTCTGACTCAGAAGAAAGAGATGACTAAATTATACACATAGAGGCTAATTTTCAACTCCAGTGCCAGGGTGGGCATTAGAGAGCTGGAGAAGAAAAATATAGCAGCTCCAAATGTGAGGGCCAAGAATGATGTTTGAAGTTAACCTGATGGGTGCAGAATCTAACTCAAAGACAACAGATCTCACATCTATTTATTTATTTGACTTGTATACCACAAGCCATCTAGCCCTAGGACTGCTCTGGGTGGTATACAACATATCATAATTTAAAAATACATATTCAAATAAACAAACTATACCAACAAAGGCATAAATCAAATAATAAATACGATATAGATTATGAATATTGTGACAATAAGAAATAACATATATACAGTATAAACAACAAAATCATCAAATTAAATAAAACCTATCCAGAAACTGTTAAGCACATTTCACCACTGGCAATGTAGATTAGCACACTCAGACCTATCAAGAAAAGACTTGATCATTTAGTACAGGCATCTCCAAACTTCAGCCCTCCAGATGTTTTGGACCACAACTCCCACAGCCCTTTGCCATTGGCAATCTAAGCTTAGAATTCTGGGAATTGTGGTCCAAAACATCAGGAGGGCTGAAGTTTGGACATGCCTGATTTAGTACCACACCCACCCACCCACCCAACATATTGAAACACATGATTCCTATTGGGCTGGGAACTGAAGGTCAGCAGCACACCGAAATCCTGTGTCAAAGAAGTAGGGCTAAAATTTAATTTACACAGGAAGTAAACCAACTGCATCCAAATTATAATAAAGATGTCACCTACCTTTACAAAGTTATAATTACCTTGGGGAAAAAAGGAAAGCCTAATAGAATTTTCAAGGTAGTTCAACAAATGCTGTTACCACTGCCATGCTTCCAGATGAGTTTCTATGACTGAGCCAGGATTTGAATTCATGATTCTTGCATTCTAGTCCAATAGTTTGTCCATTATGTTTCCCAATGTACTGTGTTTTTCCATGTATAAGAGTATATTTTTGTCTAAAATTGTTTGACTAAAAATTGAGCGTTGTCTTATACATGGAGGTAAGCCGAGGAGAGAAATGTGCAGTTCCAAAACCATACTTTTGGGTTCAAAAAGTGGGGACGTCTTATACATGGGAGCATCTTATAGACAGGAAAATATGGTAAATAAGTGACACATGGGTTTGCTGGAAAAGACTAATTGTAAGAGGAGAAATCAGGTGATAAAGAGAATACAATGAGGAATCCTGCCTACTGATTTTGCCTCAACAGAATCTACCTTCCAATAAAAATTGTTAGCTTTAAAAAAAATCCTGCAAACACTTAAGCCTCTGGACAGGCCACCTCCTGGAATGTATAGGGAGGGGCATTTGAAATGTGGCCATAGGGAGGGCCTTCTGGTAAAATTCAGAAGGTTGGACTGAGACCCCAAGGAATTTCAGAACTCAAGATTTCCTACCACTGAAGCATATAAGAACATATAAGAAGTTCCAGCCTTGCTGGAACAGGCCACAGCCCATCCAGTCCATCATTCTGTCTCACACATTGACTCACCATTTGCTTTAGGGTATTCCCAAGCAGATGTCTTCAACTGCTTAAGATTCAGTGCAAATGGTATTGAGAGATATCCTGCCTATCTCTCCAACCCGGAGATTGTCCTTAGTTGTGTTGCCCCTTTCGTATTTTTCCCACAATCTCTTGTTTTTGCCTCTTGCCGGTTTTAATATTTTAATATTTATTGTGTGTTTAGTTTTTTTAATGTTTTCTGTTGTTTTTTGTTGTCGGTATTGTTTTGCTTCTGTTACTGTTTATTTGTTTGATTTTCATGTGAACCACCCAGAGTCTCTTCTGGGAAATCGGGTGGTCAAGAAATGCATAAATAAATAAATAAATAAATAAATAAATAAATAAATAAATAAATAAATAAATAAATAAATAAATAAATAAATGGTATTAAGAAGCATAGTTAGAATCACTACTAAACGCATGTTGATGTACCCAGAATGCAGGTCTTTGGCTTAACAGATAATTTAACAATACTAGAAATCAAGAGAGAAAGAACACATTAATATGTGTGGAAGCACTTTGTTCCCATCAAAAAATGTTATTTATTTTAATCGGTCATGAACTTCAGTGGAACCAACCTTTACAACTTTCTAATGTTGACCTCTAGGGCAAATAGATTATTGCCTTTTAAAGAGGATAAGCAGGGCATCAAGAAGGATTCTAGCAGGGCGACTGGGTTTCAGAACGAATTGTCAAAAAACACTTGGTGCCTGAGGCTTTTTCTCCCCATCAGTTAGCAAAGTGGTGACACTTGCTAGCTAGAGAGTTTACAATGGAAGACAGGCAGGCAAATCAGGAAAAGATAGCTCAAGGGAGACCAGTGTGATACGTTGTGCCTGTAATCAAACGAGATGTGGTGCTGGAAGAGAGTTTTGCAGAGATATTCTGGAATGCCAGAAAGACAGAAGAGTAGGTCCTAGAGCAAATCAAGCCAGAAATATCTGTGGAGGGCAAAAAAGATGAAAGTAAGGCTGTTATACCTTGGGCACATCATAAGAAGAGCCATGCTGGATCAGGCCAAAGGCTCATCTAGTGCAGCTTCCTGTATCTCTCAGTGGCCCCACCAGATGCGTCTGGGAGCGCACAGACTAGATCTCTGTCTCCTGATACCACTCCCCTGCATCTGGCCCTTGAAGTACCTAGAGATTATACATCTCCATCATGGTTTGTAACCTGTGATGGACTTTTCCTCCAGGAATCTCTCCAATCCCCTTTTGAAGGCATCCAGGCTAGATGCCATCACCACATCGTGTGGCAGGGAGTTCCACAGACTAACAAAGTGCTGGGTGAAAAAATATTTTCTTTTGTCTGTTCTTAATCTCCCAGCCCTCAATTTGAGTGTATGTCCCCTAGTTCTGGTATTTTGTGAGAGGGAGAAGAGCGTCCCTCTATCCACTTTACTCATACTCTGCATTACTTTGTACGTCTCAAAGGCACGAATTTTCTGGGAAATGCAATAAAGCTGGGAAAGGCGGCAGGAAGCAGTAAAAGAGGGAGACCAATATGAGATGGTTTGACTTCCTAATGACTTGAGCTTGCAAGAGGGCTATTGAGGATCACTCATTCATAAGGTCATAGGCCATAAATTGCAGGAGGCTTGGACAGTACATAACACCAGTGCCTGGAATTCTTGCACAGACTAACACAGCTACCTTCTCCAAAACTTCTACTATGAAAGGCACTGAATTCAGCTGAACTGAGTGGAGAATCCCTCAACCTCATGAAGAAACTTGCACAAGTACCTGTACAAACTGACACCGTGTTCCTGAGAAAGACTGTGCAACACTCTCTCCAACAAACTACTTGACCATCCAATCAAAATCCTCTACAACAAACAAAGAGGAATCCAGAAAGATATTACAGTTCTTGAACAGCATATCCAGCACCAACCCTCGGCAAGAGACTCTGAACAAAGATTCAGCAATACAAGGCAACAGATCTATGAAGCACGCCTCCTTTTGCAAGTGGGCATCAGTAATTATAACACATGAAGTGGACAGGGGTGTGGCGTGAGGAGGGCAAGGGGCCTGGTACCCCGGGTGCAGCAATTAGGGGGTGCCAAATTGCCTACCGCCCCCCGTCCCTCCGCCTGCCATCTCTAAGTCTGGCTGCAGGCAGGCAGGCGTGTAAGACGGTGGCTGTGGCGCCCTCCTCCAACAGTTCGTTGTGACGTGCGGGAGAGGTAAGACACATGCACACACACACATGCCTGCCCACCCGCCTGTACATCCCACGCCTGCCCCACGCCCGCAGGATTGCTGGGTGGATGGGATGGAGTTGGGAAGGGCCGGAGGGGCTCAAAAAACAACTTTGGCCCCAGGTGCCCCAAAACCTTGCTTACGCTGCTGGAAGTGGAGGGCTTATTCAAAAGGCTGGGTGAAACCACAGTAGCAGTTCATCATTAATTGTACAGACACAAATTTATGATGACCTAGTCCAGTAGACAGTAAGCACTTCAGTGGGAACATGTTGGTGAAGAACACAGGGCCGGCTCAAGGTTGGGGGGAGAGGGTCTTTACAAAGTAAGTGCTTCTGTGAAAATGAGTGAGCTAGAAAGAGAAAAATGTTACTCAGTATGGCTAATGGTTGCTATGGGAGGGTGTGTGAAGGAGAGAGTAAAAGTGAGCCGTCTGGTCTGAAACATCGCGAGGAAGACAAGATGGAGAAGGGCGATGTTAATATTTTATCAGCAAACATGGAGAAATTAGAGTTTGTAGAACCGGGAAAAGAGTTAGATAAAGCGTCGGGTTTAGTAACAGGAGAAACAGAGAAAGAGGCATTATGGGTGTCAGAGGAGGAAGAGGAGGGTTGGGTTGGGCACTCGGAGTCGGGGGCAGGAGAGGAAGAGCGCAAAAAGGAAGTTGACAGTTGGAAGAAGCCGTTAAGGGAGATAGGCACACAGACAGAGGAGAAGGAGAAGAGAAATGAGGGGGAACGATTTAAAGTAAAAGAGACTGATGAATTTACATGGTCCATTCATGTGAAACCAGTCAAGTGGCCAGGCGATTGGGAAAGGTTTAACCCGGGATGGAGTCAAGGCAAACTGGAGAATCCCGTAGCCCAATGGGCCCAGACACCCGTGCTGCAGCACGCAGTGCATGGGGCGGGGGATGCACCATCGCTCTTATTTCTAAATGCCACCTCAAAAGAAGGTACTCCATTTCATTTATTGTTAGAAGAACCTGTGTTTAATGAAGTTAAAGTAACGAAGTTAAGAGATGTAACACAAGTGCCTGAAAATAACTTATGTTCCAGTTATGTTAATGTTAATTTAAATAAAAATCCTTTTGCAGTATATTCGAGAATGGATTCTGGACTCGTTTATGGATTGGAACCGGTACTTGAGAGAATCGAACCTTTACAGGGTGTAAAACCCCAGCACAAGAGGCAGTGCTGTATGTTCCCTGGGAGGGGAAGAATGATAGCCAACTACTTAAAACAAAACAAAAACTCTTCTCCCCACCCCTGCACAGAAACACACAATGCATGCAGGCAGCATGGAGAGTGAGAGAGTGGGTTTCAAACTGTGTAAAAAAGAAAGAAGTCATTTGGGCCCCAGTCTCATGAGGATTTTGCTGCTCTTTTTGCTGTGAAAGACTGCACAGCAAAAGATCGTGCCTTCACTTCGAAGACCAGTATTTTGGTACCCCGGCCAACCACGCCCCGGGAAGCGCACTTTAACTGCAGCATTTTGTACCACCGCTAGGGGTTGTATTAAAATACTTCTGTTATGATGCACACTTTTTAACACCTCAAACGTGGTGTGACCCCATAACATTTGCACCAATTAGATTTGTACCCCTTTTTCTGCCACTTCCTATAGTTCTGCCTTGGTAATCATTTATGCAACTGAATTGGTGGCATACTGGCATGCTGGCACAATTTTTACTGGCTTTCCACCTGCAATTACAATCGATTTTAAGAAGATAAACTGCTACCTGGCTGCAACACAGGTATTCACCACAAGGGGGAAAACAGGAAAAAGATGTGCAATATGTGTCGGGACAGACGCAGAGACGTAAGATACCCCCCTGTCATCGGGGCGCTAACTGCACATCAAATGTTGCGTGACTGCCCGAAAAAATAGTATGCATCATATTAAGAGGCGCAGATAACGGTAGTGAGACCGGGGCCTAAGAGACAATGAAAAACCCCTCAAAGCAGTGGTTCTCAACCTTCCTAATGCCACAATACTTTAATACAGTTCCTCATGTTGTGGTGACCCCTTGCCCTGCTTGGAAGAGGCCACAACCCCCTTTGGTAGGCCACTGCCGAAGGTGCCATAGAGAACTTTCCTCTACAGGCACCCTCAGCCAATCTCAGCCTCCGGTGCCATTGACTGACATCCCCTCCAACCTATCAAGCTGTAACTCACTCTTCCCCCTTTCCTCCCCCCCTCCTTCAGACCCAAGCCGTTTGTACCTTTTTCTTCACTGGGTCATGGCGATCCCTGTGAAATGGTCATTCAACCCCCCAAAGGGGTCCCAACCCCCAGGTTGGGAACCACTGCCTCAAAGTGACTTAGGCATGTAGCCTGTCCTCCCCAAAAATCAATCCAGCCAGCCCGATGCCTCTATTCCTTCCAAAGGGCAACAAAACAAGGAGGGTTATTTTGGCACAGCGCTTTGGAAGCAGAACTGTTTTACTCCTTAGAAACAAGGTGACTTTTATCATATGTGGTGGACCTGTGAGAAAGTGAAAGAGTATTGGGCAATGATTTATGATGAACTCAAAAAGATGTTAAAGTGTACATTCCCAAAACGACCTGAATTTTTTTTGTTAGGGTTGGTGGACAATGAAATTAAAGGAGCAGATAGGACCCTATTTTTATATGCAACAGCAGCAGCACGAATGCTCCTGGCACAGAACTGGAAGACAACGTATATACCGTCTTTGGATGAATGGAGGGCGAAATTATTGGACTTTGCAGAGATGGCCAGACTGACCTGCAGACTGAGGGATCAAGACAACCAGAGGTTCCAAAAAGACTGGCAAAAATTTAAGAACTACATGGAGACTTATTGTAAGGAATTAAAGACCCTTACCGGATTAGGATAGAACTCGAAGGATTACTACTCACTTTTAGAATCTTTTTTATAAGTATATAAAAGGGGTTTGTTAGAAAGGAAGGCTAGGAGATGAATAACGTTAAAACCACGTGAAGAACAGAGGGAAGCCTAACTTTAGTGATAGATTGATTTTGCATTATTAATGTTTTGAATTTGATTTTCTTCTGTATATTAAAATTTTCTAATAAAAATGTTTTAAACTACAAAAAAAAGAACTGTTTTACTCCTCCATCATCCTCATGTGAGCAAAAGGTGGGTGGCTTATATTCTGCTTTTTCCTGCTTTATTATTGCCCGTGAGTTGGTTAGGTTCAGAGAGTGGCTTCTGCTCCAGAGTAACCCAGCAAGCTTAAATGGAAAGTGGGGACCTGCATCTGGAAATCTGATGTCCCAGTCCACTGCTCTAACTACTACACTGAGCTGCCTTTGAGGATCCAAAACACAGGCAGAGATATACGTCCTGTCGCTCAACTTGATATTTCTATACTTTGTCTCAACTCAAGGACAACCTTGACTAGTTCCATTCTTCGGAGGCACCTGGCTCATGGAAGGACATTTTTACACACCAAAACACACACACACCAAACCCCTCATTGACTACTCTAATGGCAAGTTGTTGTTCCCGTATGTTTGACATTTCAAAATTATAGAACGGGAGACAGAAGCTTGTGTCCAAGAATGTAAAGAAAACTGAGCTAGGGAAGAGACCTGAGAAAATCGATTACTATATATTTCCTCATCGCTAATTGGTGCTGAGGCTGCAGATGTTGGATGCTGTGACGAAGAATCCAGCAGGCACTTTAGGAACGAGTGCACAGCTGTTTGATGCCTAAACTGTATTGAGTTGGAATTTAATTGCTCCATAATCACAAAGTGAGCGCTTGCCAGTTGCATTGATCATGTTTCAAGTATGATCTAAGTAGCACTTTATACATGAGAAAATTAAACTTCAAAGGGATGCTAACACATGCAAAACCCATGGGAACAAACACACAACCCACCACGGCAATACTTTCATTGCAAAACCCAAAAATACACCTCTACTGTATTTCACTTTGAGGCATATTCTCCCTGTACAGCTTGAAACTCCTCTTCTGCCCATCAAAGCAGAAACTATCCACAATTGAAGAAATGAAAAGATATGAAGGAGCCCCCAGTATTAAGGTAAAATCACCTCCACCAGTATTTATTTGATGAAAAAATCCAGCTCTATGCTGGATGAGGGATTCAAGGACGTGCAGTCCAAAATATAACATTTCGAGACAAAAGACAAAAATAAAGATTGCTTTCCTTGAAACTTGGTTAGGACTGCTAAAAAAATGGATAACTCCTGTCAATGGGCTTGTAAAATGGCCTTTAAAATAACAGTTGCTATATTCCAGTATACCTAAAATGGTGCCTTTGTAACTCTGTATTTTGTTCATCATGACTTCTTACAATAGAGTGTAACTTTAGCATCATAAATATTAAATATACTGTACTTCTTGTCTATATGACACCCCCATGTATAAGACGACCTCCACTTTCCAAGCCAGAATTAGTTTTGCAACCATGTGGTTCTCTCATTGGCTTACTTCCGTGTATAAGACGACCTCAATTTTTAGTTTAACGATTTTAGACAAAAATATAGTCTTATACATGGAAAAATACCGTATTTGTTGGGAGGAAAATGTATGCAAAATATCTTTTGAACCCAAAATAATATGGGCCAGAAATAAAAGGATTCATGCATTCTTCGTTGGACTAGACAGGGCAAACCATATTCTGAGCCTTGCAGTTTAGCACAGAACAACTGTAAAACACACACAGCAGGAAACACAAAATAAAGGGAACTAGGGACAAATTTGAACATAGAAGACAAGTGTCATTTTGTGCATTTCAGTCTGCAATGAAAATTATGGGAAATCTTAGTCAAAGGCGAAGCAGAAAGAACAGATTTCCTGCATGCATGTTCAAGCAGCAATTTGACACGCATGCCACAGAAATGGGTTGTTTAATTTACGAATGCTAGGCACCTTTCTTTAATTCTTCAGGCAAGCTTTCCTGTAATTGCTGGCTGCCTGAATGGGTTCTTAAATAGATTCTTGTGCTTTATTGCATTGAAAGTGCTTTGATATTGCTTCTGTTTAACGTCTTTTACAGTCTGATCCTTTTTAGTATTTCTATACAGTACTTATTGGTGTTAGCTTTAAATATTGTCTTTGAATGATGTAAGCTGCCTTGGGTCCTTCTTAAGAAGAAAGGTGGTGTAGAAATGTTTACAAATAAGAGCACCTACAACAAAATAATAAGCACTAGTCACATTGCAGCCTCTGTTCTGGTATGTCCAAAAGCACATGCCTGGTTAAAATAAGAAGAAAACCTGGTGAATTGGACCAAAGGTCAATCATGCAACAACCAGCCAAGAGCCTATGAAAAGCATGCAAGCAGTACCATGCAGGCCACTATTCCACATTCTGACAGAACAATTCATATACTTTCAGTAGGCATATATTACTCTTCTCCCATGGTATAAATTACTTAAACGTATTGCATTTTTTTTCACTTGCCATCCATAAGAGCTGCAGGACAGAAAGAGGAAGTCTTTAATTGCTGAAAATTGCTACCACTAGATGATGTTGAAAGTGTCTAATTAAGCAAAGGCTTTCTAAACATTAGAACGCTAAAGTGGGGACAAATGAGTAAACCAGTATTCGCAATGTGATGACTATATCCTCACCGTGGTAAATTGACAACATACTCCCTCTGATCCAAGAGGTAGCTCACAGCCATTGTGACACTGTGGATCACCTGTGCCAATATCTTGATCAATTCCTCCTCAGCACCTCTGACTGCACATATCTCAGAATAGTTTCTGCAGTCACAGGAGTGGAATATAGGGGTTTTTATGTGTGTCTGCCGTGTGGATCTACTCATCTCTGTTGGCGAGACCCATGCTGACTCTACCGCAACCTGTGAACAGCCCTTAGAAGGACTGTGTGTGCCATTCTCTCCCATTGTGATTTCAGACTTTCCCCTCATTATTGGAATAGAAATGAACCTCTCCCATCTCAATCCCATTAACTTTTATAAAGGGAAATGTGGGATGCAATCATGTCAGAGACGGATTTCAGTCAGGCCCATTTGAAAGATCATTGTTCCGGAATGCTAGGCTCCACGACGTGAGGCTTAGGAAAATGGTGAGGGCAATTACTGTCTTATTCAAATCCCCCAAGATGGATGCCTGTCATTAGTAGATAAAAATGCCGGGGAAAGGTAGGCACCAGATCCTGGGGCTGGGACAAAGAGCAATCTATATTCAGCAGTTCGGGTGAAAGAACAGAAAGGCCGGCCACTGGCATGAGACACAGAAAGGCTGTCGCCTCAGGTGGCAGAGATGGCAACAGGAAAGCAGTGGCAAGGTCTTGGAGGGAGCAGCCCCTCCTGCACTGTAACACAACTCGCGCAATGCCCCTGAGTGAGCTAAAGTGCTGCCTTCAGGTTCCCTACTCACGTTTCTGGGGGGGAAAAGTTTTAAGTCCTGTGAGTTCCATCACCTTCTGTATGCAGAATGTGCAGACACCTTGTCCTTTGCCTCAGGCAGCAATATATCTTGGGATGGCTGTGAAGAATTGGAGTCCACTACTGTACTGCAGACCCTTTCATCAAGTATTCCAGAGATACAAACTGCGGTCACTCTGGCACAGATATATACCAGGAAATGGTTTCCTCAGAGGCGTCATGCCCACATCAGGCCTCACAGATTACCACACCATCTGCCACCTCCTAACTCAAGACCAGGAAACCTACCTCACCGGGCAGCCCATACGCTGCAGCAGAACATTTTTTCCTGACAGGGAGATGGACTTTATCATTTTAATATATATATTTTTACAGAGAAAAAAATTCTCCTTTTTTCCTGTACAGAAAAGGATGGAAAGGAGAAATGTGAGTTAGGTTGACTCAGCCTTCTATCCTTCCAAAGTTGGTAAAATGATTACCCATCTCACTAGGTGTAGGGGGACAACATGTAACCTGCATAATTAAATTGTAAACTGCCCAGAGAGCGCTTTAAACACTATGGAGCAGTATATAAGCAGAACACTTTGCTTTGCTTTTTGTTTATTATAATTAACTGTGTTCAGGGCCGGCACTTCCATTAAGGCGAACTAGGCAGTTGCCTAGGCGCCAAAATGGAGAGAGGGTGCTGGACAGCCTGCCGCCCCCCCCGCCGCCCCCCTGCCGCTGGCCACTGCCGTCTGTCCCCCTACCGCCCGCCAGCTGCCCATCGCCGTCCACCCATCGCTGCCCGCCCACCGGCCCTGACTGTGTTTTCAAAATGGTATTGCTGGTGTTAATGGCAGATTGTGAGCAATCTCTTTCTCTCTCTCTCTCTCTCTCTCTCTCTCTCTCTCTCTCTCTCTCTCTCTCTCTCTCTGCCTGGTGCACACCTGAGAAAGACACAAACAGAAAGGACAATCACACAGAATTACTGTGATCAGTTAAAGACTTTTGTGTTCAGTAGCCCCCACCCCAGAAGCATCAACAAGCCCAGAAATGGCTTGCCCAATGGATGGTCCCCTAGATATTTAGAGTATTCAGAGATACCCTCATTATTTGCTAATTTTTTATTCCACCTTTTCTGCCAAGGCAGCATACATGACTCTCCTCCCACTCTGTTCTCACAATAGCCCTATGCGATCGGTCAGACTAACAGAGGGAATGCCTCATACTCATCAATTGAATTTCATCACGTTATAGAGGCTTGAATCTGGATCACCCAATGCCCAATTGCAACAATCTTGTCACTACACCAAAATATACTGCCCCTGTACATGGAGAAATTGTTTAGGTAGGTACCATAGCTATAACCTGTTGATCATTGTCTTTTCTTATTGGAAATACATTCCAAAACTCTCTGAAATGAACCCAGTTTCAAGAAATGATTCCGTTTGGAAGGATTGCTCACATTTTCACCAAGAGACAGTTGACTATTCCTTCTTGACAACTGCTCTCAGACAGTCCTCCACTCATTAACCTGCAAGTGTTAAGTACTGTTTACTGCCCTTCCAAAACAGAAGTGGATTGCCATTGGTTTGCTGTCATTCATCTCAAGTAACTGGTGGCTGTCCTTAACAAAGAATGAGGGTAGTCTACCTGCCCAGCCATCCCAGGGCCATTTTGAATGTCTTGTTAGATTTGATTCAATAGCCATCAGTAGGTTCCACAGAAAGGGGCTCTTTCTCACTACGTTCCAATGTTGGTTACAAGCAGAATCTGCAACAAAATGTTGAAGGGGTGCTTCTGCTCAAAGTGCCAGATAACTAACTACTCATTTCTTTTGTGAGATAATCCATTTCTTGCCCTTTCAAGTTTACTGATGGATTGTTAATGTCACTAATTATTTGATGTTTGGATTTTAATTTAGTATAATTTCAGTTATTTGATTTGAATTTTTTTGCATTTAACTTCTTGCACTTATCTTATTTGTATTGTTGTTAACAACCCAGAGTGAGCCCACTGGCAGATGGGCAATACTGTATATAAATCAAATAAATCAATCAATCATCATTCTATAAGAACTGAGCATGTTCATTTTTCAATTGACCATTTTAGATCTCCCCCTCTTGGATATTTGTGTCCTACAGATTTTCTGCCTTTCTGCAAACTTTAGCATATTACTTAAAATCCTCTTCATGTGTGTGAATGAAATCATTTTTATTACCTAAACATCAGCACTCTTGGAATGAGCTCATTATTAATACCCAGACTATTTTTATCCTTCTTCTCTTGCTAAGATTATATGTGATGGCAAATATATCTTTTCATCCTTACGACCCTGTAATGGGTATTAGACTGAAGGAGAGAAATTAGCCCAAGCATTATAGGGGAACAGCATTATGAACCTGTGTCTTTCTACTCTAGGTCCCCTACACTAACCACTGTAGTGAACAGGCTCTCATTTTATTCCATTTTCTTTAAATACATTTTTTCCACTACAACAGAAACGTACAGGAAAACCTAAACATTCATCACATTAAAAGCCAAACCCCATTCCCACTGAATGTTCCCAAAACCCAATATTCAGAAACCAAATGAAGAATTTAGAAATTCCATTTTCCCCATTTATGGGCAATCGCTTATTATATAAAGGCCATCAACTTGTGGACCTTCTATTCAACGAAAAACCCTGCCATTTCAACAATGCACATGCATGGGCATTCACCAAGGTATGATCTCAAGGCAGAAAACCTGCCAATGTAATGCTTATACAAATGGTATGAATACAGCGGTACCTGGGTTTAAGTAATTTGTTCATTCTCTGGGCATTTTGTATTGTGAAAAATTCTTAAAACAAAACACGGTTCCCATAGGAATGCACTAAAAACCAATTAATTCATTCTGGAGGTGAGGAAAAAAAGGCAAGCCGGGGCATTCCATTTAAAATTTTCCTAAACCAAGGCTCTTTCTGTCATGCGAACATCACACATCAACTTTTAATGCCTTATGAAAAAACTTAAACTGGAGCATTCCACTGAAAACTTTTCTTAAACCAAGGCATCCCCATTTCCAATAATTTCTTTTCTTGAACTGAGTTTTTCTTTAACCAAGGCATTCTTAAACTGAGGTACCACTGTATTAGAGATGGGCACGAATAAGAAAAAATGTGATTTGTTTTGATTCATGATTCATTAAGATGAACGAATCATGAATAACAAATGTCTGATTCCACCTGCCCCCAAATGAAATGAAGAATCCATTTGTTGATTCATTTTTGCCTTTGAAACCCATAAAATGCCACACACACACACACACCGGCAGCTAGAGACACCAAAGTAGAGAAGCTTCTCCCAACTCGCCTCTACAGTTTTTTCAGATAGCTGAGTTATACACCCATGAAATGCCTCCCCCAAGAAAGTGTCCTTTAGCAGGTGGCTTGGGGAAAGCCCAATCTTCACCAAACTTGGATGGATCAAAGAGGAATGTTGGGAGATGCTTCTCTGCGAAAATGAACTTGACAAATGGCTTGACAAATTGGTGGATGAAAAATTACAAAATGATTCATAAATTCATATTTGTCAGGGATATAAACTCATATGAATATGAATCAATGAATTAGGGATTTTTATAATTCATGTTTTAACCTGTGTATGTGTGTGTTCTGTCGTTACAGTCATGAACGACTCTCCGTGACCCCATGTCCATGGAGTTTTCTTGGCAGGAATACTGGAATGGTTTGCTAGTTCATACTCCAAGCACATACAGCACCTGGTATTCCCTGATTGTCTCCCATCCAAGTACTAACCAGGGCTGACCCTGCTTAGCTTCAGGCAAGATCGGATGTGCTTAGGGCAGTGATGGCGAACCTTTTAGAGACCAAACTGCAATTCAAAACCGACTAATTTTTTTGCAAAGTGCCAATACAGTAATTGAACCTGTATACAGGTGGCTATGAAGGCGCGATGTTGAGTGCCCACAGAAAGGGCTCCGAGTGCCAGCTTTGGCAGCTGTGCCATAGGTTTGCCATCACTGGCTTAAGGGGCATCTAGGCAGCTCTTTTTAATATGTACCCATCTCTAAGTATAATCCTACGGTACTATGCTGGGTGGACCTTCATAGCATCTTACTAGGATGTTGGCCAAAGATTCAAAACTCAAAGGAAATTTATTTCCCTCATGTTCTTTTTTTTTAAGTGTCAGTGTCTCATTATCTTTCCACTTCTAGAATTGGTGGCATATGTAGGCTGCATACACAAACCTAGTGGTTTTATATATGTGGCAGTGAGAGCCATTAAACAGTGGAACAGCTTGCCTCCCAATGTTGCAGGTGCCCCATCACTGGTGGTTTTCAAGGAAAGATTGGGCAGCCATCTGTCCAGGATGGTATGAATTCTCCTGCCTTGGGCAGAGGGTTGGACTAGAACTGGCAAGTCCAAACTTTGGCCCTCCAGATGTTTTGGACCACAACTCCCACAGTCCTTTGTCATTGGCAATCAAAGCTAAAAATTCTGAGCGTTGTGATCCAAAATATCAGGAGGGCCAAAGTTTGGACATGCCTGAACGGGAAGATCTCCAAGGTCCCTTCCAACCCTCTGATGATTCTATGATTCTGTAGTATGATTCTATGTTTTATCACCATGGCATCCTAGATTTGCTGTGAATCTAGGATAAGGTAAAACGGAAAGGGGTATTCCAACCATTTAAGTGTGATCTACGCATGTGCTTAAGGATTTGGATAAAGCATTTGACCACCATTTTGAAGACAGAAATGCTTGGTGTCCCACAAGCACCTGCTAATCTTTCCATTTGTGGTTTCATTTAACCTTCTTTTTTCCTGAGGGCTGCTAAGAATCCTGCAGCTTTAGCGACCCGTGGTGTGTGGTCGTATGCCTCGAATCACATCTTCTCTGTAAAAGGAGGAGTCAACAGCCCACCCAACTCCAAGTCCCTTGAAGAGACAAGAGTCACTTCGCTGTTTATATTTCTTATTAGTCCCTATTCTATTTAATCAGCTTAGACTGATGAGGCGAGGCAGTGGCAGGGATCAGCCGGGCTGTTTAATTAAAGGATTGCTGCTCAGCCCTGCAGTTTGGGGGTTTGTGTAAATGAGCTGTGAGTACATTATTTAATCTGCCGCACAGAGAGGAGCTGGGGCATTAATGAAGAAAACTCTAATTAAAACTAGACAGCTAGCAGTTATTAGCAGCATCACTTGTGACAGGCTCTCTCAATTGTGAAAAAACGCCTGATCAGGAAAAGGCAAGTGAAAAAGAGGAAAGAATTCACCCTGGGTTATATAATTTACGACACATCGGCAGAGGTGGGGGTGGGGGTGGGGATGGGGGTGGGGATGGGGAGGTTACACAAGGAGGAGAAAAACAGGTCTCCAAGTAGAGCTTAAGATAATCAGGAAACCAATGAGCCTCCTTTTGAAATATGGCTGCCTCAGCACGAGTTCTGTTGAGCTAATTCTGAAGAGCTGATTGGCCCCAAGTGATCTGATTTGCTTGGTTGTGTATTTAGAACACCAGGCCGGTTCATTTGTGTTCTGATTGGCTTTGCCTGCTCCCGAATAATCACAAACCCCTATCATTTTTAGTTGTGATGGGGGGTGGGGGGGAAGACGGATCATAGAAGCATTTCACAGGCGGGTTATGTAATGACCTTTTAGATCCCTTATGGCAATTCCACAGTGCAAATTCCTTTTCCATTTGTGTGGGCAGGGTGGGTGGGGGGAGGCTTTCCCCAGTTACAAGATAGCTTCCAAATAGTTTTCTTTCATTTCCTCAAATTTATAGGAAATCTAGCTTGGCTGTCATGGTGTTCATCCTCCAGAGAAAGTGTGCCAATTACAAGATGGCTTGTAGTTGCCCCCTCAAGGGCCTTGCCTGCCTGCTCCGCCCCTGCCTCATCCCCTGGGAGATTTGCACCATCGTCACAGATTGAATCTGTACTGCAGAGAAGAGGAAATCAGGGATAATCATTGCATTTGGGTGCTTCCAGGAGCAATGCAAGGAAGAACACAGGAAACTGAAAACCCGCAACTTCTAGATGTTGCATTAGGTTAAAGGTCCCCTGCGCAGGTAAAGCAAAGCAAAGTGTTCTGCTTATATACCACCCCATACCACTTCAAGTAGTCTTGGGGTGGTTTACAGTTTAATTATTCAGGCTACACATTGGCCCCCCAGCAAGCTGGGTACTCATTTTACTGACCTCGGAAGGATGGAAGGCTGAGTCAACCATGAGCCGGCTACCTGGGATTGAACCCCAGGTCCTGAGCACAGTTTTACCTGCAGTATAGGCATTTAACCACTGCGCCACGAGGCTCTGGAACTATCCCCAGAGGCTGTAAAAAAAAACCAGAAATGTCCTGAAGTCACAAGCCTAGTCAAAAGAAGCAATGCAAAGTATGCTAGCTAAAGGTAGGCTGCTTTCTTGACTTAAAGATCCACCTCAATGAAGAAATTTGAAAGCCCTGCAAGACTCCTCTGCTTCAGTGGCAAGAGACCCACAGAACTGTTTCTTTTTTGTTAAGGCATTCAACATTTTCCAAAACATGTCTGCACAAAATGGCAGTCTTTCCACTTAAGTTAAGGAGCAGTAGTTAACTTGCTGCACTGCAGCTAAAACTGAGCTCACAACCTGGGGTTCAATCCCAGGTAGCAGGCTCAAGGTTCAAGCCTTCCATCATTCCAAGGCCAGTAAAATGACTACTCAGCTTGCTTGGGGGTGGGGGGAGCAATGTGTAGTCTGTTTAATTGAATTGTAAAATGCCCAGAGAGTGCTTTAAGTGCTATGGGACAGTATATAAGCAGAGCACTTTGCTTTGCTTTAAGCACACAGAAACCTAATAAGCATAAAACGGCAAGCGCTTAAGGTGAAAACAATCTATCCAATGCTTTGTATTCTCAAATGTCCAAATAAGAAAGCAGCAGCTCTGTGTGCTTTTGCAATTTTTGTAGTTTTCCACTTTGAAAAAATGGGGGGGGTTGTTCTTTCTGTTCTGAAAACAATACTGTGGCTACTACCCTGCTCCTTGGTTAGTCACAAAGAGAAAAGAACATAGCAGTTTCTCAACCTCATTATTAAGAACAAACAAGAAGGATTTACTCTATATCCTTAGTATGAAATCAAAAAGCAGGTCTGGAACAACAGATTATATTGCTCCTAATCAGGGTTCCAGCCAGCCTTGCCACAGTATTTCCAGGAAACTATATGCCACATCCCCTCTCCCCTTTTCCTCAAATTTCAAGTGCCTCTAGTGTTTATTTTGTATTGTGTGAACATGGTCAATTATTGCTGCCCTATCTGCTCCCTAAATTCTTCCCCTCTAAAGCATGTTGAGCTTCATTCAATATTCCCTGGATTTCCCCTAAGCCTTACTGATGCCTCCCTTTCACGGCTCACCTTAATATTAGGCTAAGTGAGGAAAGAGCCTTAGGTGCTACTGTAGATAGTGGAGTGTGGCTCTTCGCTCCCGCCATTCTCCCCTGTTGACAGACAGACAGACAGACAGACAGACCTGTTTGTGTCACACAGCCTGTCCTGAACCACTAAACTAGCCTGCTGCCTCAATGGCAGTGGAGGATGCTACCCACAATAATTCTTCAAGTACAATTCAAGTGCCAGTCTAATCAATGTTGGTACATGGAATGAAAAGGGGGCATCATTTATTTATTTATTTATTTTGCCTCAGGCAGCACAATGTCTTGGACCTACCCTGCTTGTATATGTATTTGAAAGCAGCCATTTTGGAAATGTAAGAATCTTAACTCATCACATAGTACTGGATGTAGAGTTGCTTAATTGAGATGGAAAAGGGGCCATACGAAAGTGTCAAAGGTGGTTACTTCACATCCTACCTCGTTCCACAATTACGTTCATTCCATGACAGCGTTGTTCGCGGTCACATGGTTTTGTCCCTGTTCAGTCCCTGTTTTTGTTTACCCACGGGTGTAATTACTTGCATTGTGACAACTGTTACTTCACGTCCTTCTTTCGTGTCAGCTACTGGATTTCCCTGCTTCGTTTAGCCTTTTAAAAAATGTCGGGCTTATGTTTTTCGATGTTTCGAATCCCCACTGTGGGCGTGTGTGCTGTCTCGGGAGGCCCAGCAGGAGGAGCCAGACAAACACAGGTGGCTGCAATGTCCCCACTTGCCACAGGTGAGTGGCGGTGGCGTGGGTGGTGGGCCGAGACACCCTCGCCCTGAACTAAGCAGTCTGTGGGCTGGCAGGTGAGCAGGAAGGAGAGCTCAGCCCCGCCTCCGGGAACCGAGGAGGGCGGACCTATGCCTGATAGTGGCTCTCTACCTGTCCCTTCAAGAGCCGCCTTCTCCTGCTGGAACAGGTGGGCAGCCAAGCCTGGCCTGGCGCAGGAGTTCCAGTCGGCTTTCTCGGTTGTCAAAGTATTTCTAGAGCGAAAGGGGGAAACAGCCATTGCCGTTAATTCACATCACTTGTCTCAGAACAGGAACCAGGAACAAAGTGTGACAAGAGAATTCCCCAGCCCAGGGGCAGGTACAGCTTGTCACGCTCTGTTCCCTGTTCAGGGGGTGGTGGTCGAGACAAGGTTTTGCTGTCACGCTATGGACGTGAAGCAAGATTTTTTTGTACTGGTCCCAAGCGGGATAGTAAGGAGGGACTAACGGGACGTGAAGTAACGGCTTAAGATGAGTGATTTCTCTTCTGCAACAACCGCAGTCGGCCATGTCCTAGAAAACACCTGTTTCCTAGGGTATTCAAAATGGAACCACATATCTCCCCTAGGAATATTAAGATAGCACCATTGTCAAGCGAATGTTAAAAAGATGTCTCCTAACGACTCTTCCACCTAAATATTGCAGGCAGAAAAGAAAGACTAGATAATCTGCATGCATTGATGCACAGGACAACCTCATTTATGCAAACAAATACACCAAACAGATTTGGGGCATATTTACACTATAAACGCATATGTCTTATGCTACTTCTGTTGTCTTTGGCTTACACCAAGACACATTGAATACTGCAGTACTGGTTAAATGATAAGAGAGTTCTTTTTGTCTTAGCTCTCTCTCTCTCTCTCCTGTTACGGCTCCCAGAGATGTATTTGCTGATTAAGCAGTACTACACATACTTCCCTAAAGATAATCAAACGGTTGACTAATAGGATATATTTCTGACCAAGGACTAGTTGTGGGGAGGCACAGCAAAATCCTTGAAAACATGCATTGCAATTAAGAGAGGCTTTCACTTTCTATGAGTGTTTTTCTTCGTCTGTAGTCTTGAGTTTGTTCACATTAGCCTATGAACACCTATTTTGTACCATATTTTACCATATTGAAACAAAAAGAGAATCCGCTTCACTTTCAACCCCTAGTTAAGTGCCAGCATAGTCAATAAGCCAACTAGAAATGCAAATACAATGTGAAAGCCCCGTAGCATGGGATTAGCATAATGTAGAGCACTTTAAATAAATAAATAAATAAATAAATAAATAAATTAGAATAATGAACGTTTGCATATACAGTAGGCTGGTATTGGGTGTGCACGCCTAAAGATAGGGACCAAAGCCGTATATCTGGAACAAGCTTCCGAGCGAGTTGCGGCAGGCTCCGTCCCTGGCCTCGTTCAGGAAAAATCTAAAGACGCTACTGTTTCGGGACGACTTTGGCACTGATTAGGGGTTTTTTTTGGGGTATTTTTTTTTTGGCCCTCCTGATTGTACTTACTTTGTGCTTTGTATTGGTAACGTTTTAGCTTTTTAATTGTTTTATCTTATTTGTTGTAAACCGCCCTGAGTCCCATGTCTGGTGAATAGATGCAGTATATAAATGTGAAATAAAATAAAAAATAAAAATAAAAAATATCCAGCAGGTGAGAAGCAAGAGGTTCAGCCAAGAATTGTGGGAAAGAGAAAAGAAAGAGAACTGGCCTTAATCTTGTGGTGGACTTGAGCAGAGCTCAGCAAACCAAGTTAATATCAGAAAAATTAGCCTATTTTTTGGCTCCCATGTGGGGATTCCATACCCCAATAGGCTCTGAACCCCAATAAGTTCGCAAGCACCCGAGTGTGCGTGGTTAAGCTGACGCTGACCTGACATAGGTCAGGAGGCCAGAAAACAATGGCAGGATATCAGGACACATCTGCTCAGGCCCAAAAGCTCCCCTTCCTCTGTCCTTATCAATAACTAGCCAAATATGTTCCTCCAGATAAGGTGCATCCTTTCCCCCACCGACAGAATGCATACGTGACCATCCTTCCTCTGTCTCTTCCTTATTGTGTTACTGTTATCAATAAAGACCAGACCTCTGGGTCCCAGGCAGCTCATACAGTACTCACAGACAGACACACGCAGACACACACACAGACACACAGACACTCACTCAGCTTATGAAGACACGCAGAGACACAGAGAGACGCAGCCTGGGACCAGAGATGATTGATCCCCAAAATCTGTGTAATAATGCTACACTCCCAGATATTATAATTATTTTTTAAATTGCCACCTTCGACTCATGGAATCCTCAGGGCAAATATGCCTGCTCTTCCCATTGCTGTTAGGGATCTGTCATTGTCCCCTATCCAAGGTCCTATCATTCCTTCCTCTGCCCTGACTCGGTCCAGCATTGTCTTGCCTCCCAGCCTTCCTCTGCCACTGTCAAGTAAGGCCATTCTTCCCTGTCCAAACGACCCCAATGTGGTGGTTGAAAGGAAAGTTTTCTATTCTTGCCTTCATTCCGACTTGGCTTTAGCTCAGCTGCTGTTCTTAAGGTGGGTTTTACTAAGCAAGCAAAACAGCATTTAGTAGTACCCAGAAGAGGACCTATGGACTCCAGAATGGGAAAGGAAGGAAGAGGCATTTTGCCTCAGCTCCATCCCTAAACAAATTTTACAACGGCCACGTCTGTATTGCATGGTTGACTCCATAACTGGATCCTGTACTTCCTGGACATGCCTTCTCTGCCACATATCATGGACGGGGCTTAGAAAAGCTCCTTGGGCATGAGGGGGTGGGGGAGAAAGATTCTGAGAGTTGTACCCTGAAAAGTAACATTTCCAGTCTCTGAAGGTAGCCTGCAAATTCGTCATTCCTCTGTAACCTTGTATTTAAGTACAGTAGGACCCCTGGTACCCGCTTGGGATTGGTTCCAGGCCTTCCCGTGGATAATGAAAACAGTGGATAAGAGAAAACACCAAAAAAGCCCCAAAACTTCTGTTTTGTGACGGTAGCTTGCTTTATGGCTGTTGTTTTGTAACAGTAGCTTGCTTTACGGATGCTGTTTTATGATAGTAGCTTGCTCTATGGCTGCTGTTTGTAACACTAGGTTGCTTTGTGGCTGCTGAATTATTTATTTAATCCCCCCCCCCGCCAACTGTGGATAACTGAATCAGTGGATAATGAATCAGTAGATACGGGGGTCCTACTGTACATCCTGCTGGCATTCTCGGTTTACCTTTCCCCTGATGGGATTGGGTACTAAAGTGAAGGTAGATTTTCTAAGTAACTAGTGTGGGGGAAGTTCTGAACTGGAGGGTTGCCAGGTAAATCAGCTTGTGCCACAGCAATAAAAATAGTCTAACTCTAACCCAAACAAGGAACTGCTCCATAAAAACAAAACACAGCTTATATACCAACCCATAGCGCTCAAAACATTCTCTTGGTGGTTTACATTTGAATTATGCAGGCTAAACAATGCCCCCCTCCCCATGAGCTGGGTAATCATTTTACTGACCTTGGGAGGATAGAAAACTAAGCAAGTTACCTGAGCCTAGGACTGAACTCTGGTTGTGAGCAGTCTTAACTGGAGTGCTGCAGTTTAATCACTATGCCAGGAGGCTACATAACTAGCTACATCCATACAGATGCCTCTTGGCTGACAATAATAAAAAAATAATTATGAGTCATCAAGCTGATTCTAGTTTATGCCAACCCTTTCCAGAATTTTCTCGATATAGACCAAGAAGAGGCTGCTTAATTCACTGAACTATCAGCTAATGATTATTATGGAGCTTGTCCAAGGCTGCACCACCTTTTTGTTTTAAAATCCCTGGAGGCACAATGGAGAATTCTCAACCATCGGCTCCGGGGACACACACTCCAGTTCTATGAGCCGTAAAAACATCCTGAGGAAAAATTAGATGGCAAAGTCTAGTACTGTACTATATAACACATTTCTGGATCAGGGTTGCTGTGAAAGCCAAAGAGGTCAGCTAGCTACTGTTTTCAGTTCTGGCTGTGCCTTGCCAACCATGCCTTGATATTTGCACCTCCTCCCCCTTCCATGCAATTTATTTGTCTGCTATCAAAGCTCAGCAACCCCCTGCTGTTTGCCAACATGTACTTTGCACTAAACCCCTGGATGGGCCCAGCAGAACCAGCTGAGCACTATTTTGAGGACTTCCTTGGTTCAAGGCCAGGATTTGGGTGGGGCCAAGAGTGAAAATCCTTTGAAGCCACCCTCCCCCTTATTCGCAGCCAGTGCCATTGGTTCTGGCAACAGGGGTGTGTATGCTGCTCTCTGGCACTGCCATGAAGCTAAATCAGAGTGAAGGGCACAGCAGGAAGTGAGGATTCCTCCTCCCACTTTTGCCCAAAATTTGCATAGGAAAGGTTGAAGAAGAAATTACATCAAGCAGCAACAGCAAGGCATGTCAACAAGAACTGGATGAATGGGTAGGTCACTGCAAGAGCAACAGAGGAAAACATCCCACAGAGTTGTGGCCAGCAGTTGTGTGGCTGTCAAAGACTATGGCAATCAATCTGACATTAATACTGAAGGACACGTACACTTGACTCTTTTTTGTTTTTCTGTCTCTCTCCATTGCTGGAACAAATAGTGAAGTTCCTAACATACTTCAGCCCATAACTTTATGATTCCCCTCCCTTGTTCTGTCCTATTTGGTATGACTGTATTTCTCTCTAACATTAATTCTTCCATTGCTTTCTTTCTCAAAAGAAACCAAACCCCAGAGCCAACATCATGCCCTTCCAATCTCGTACTGAGCGAAAAGAAGGAGAAGAGGAATTCTGGACAGTGACCTAGGCTCATGTCTTGCTAAAGCCAGTCCCAGAGGGTAGGTTGTGAGTGATATGACTGTTACATGTTATGCACGAGAAGGCAGAAGGGGCAGGAAGAAGGCAAGCAGAAGGGGCAGGAAGAAGCAAGTCATGAACTGACAAATTTCCCCACCTTGAAGAAGAGTCTGCAGAGGAAGGCTTCTGCTCTGCGTCAGCTGCTGGGCAGCAAAACTGGTGTAAAACAGTCTCATTCCTGTAACAGAAGACAAAGAGTGGCAGGTGAGAGTTCAGCTCATTCACTGGCAAGTCAAGGGTAACATCCTCTGGTCCATGTCCATTCCTGGCCTCTGATTCCCACTAGTATTGCTGGTCCTTTAAAAGATAAGGGGAAACTGAGGATTACAAATATGGAATCTCAACACCATACCAAGTGGTCACCAGCAGTCTAAACACTGGAAACCAGTGCACACAGCAAATGGGCTCTACAACACAAGATGATACCACCTCTGATAGGCATGGGAGACCCATGCTGAAATTCTCCATGTCATGATCTTTCAGGTAAACCAAGGCAAACAGTTCTTACTTTACAAGCATTAATGTGGAATGGGGCAAGGAATAGCTATCAAATTATACAATTCTAACGCCCTCTAAAATATCTGGGCTACATCAGTTGGGATAGGAGGAAACTAGGTACGCTGTTGAGCACTCTGATCAAACCAAATTACACAGAACACAAACCTGACACAGACTAACTCCGAAAGCATACAGGTTAGATGGGACTGCCTGGATTAATGAAGCCTTTCTACAATGAACACAATGGACAGGACTGACACAAAAATCAGACAGAGAGACAAGACAAAAGAGACAAAAAATTCCAAAATTCATGGAAACAAGGGAGCAATCCACTTAGATGGGTTTTCCCAAAATTGTTAGACCCATCTTTGGCACCACAGTTCTCTGCCTACAATGAGAATTTTCAGTGGTATCCATCAGTCAAACTGCTGAGTGCAGTAAGAGATGCCTTCAACCAGCCCAGCAGTCCGCACTGCAGAAGATGATGTTTTACGTGCAAAGATACAGTTAAAATTTAATCTCTCCTATTGGGTGCCAATGTCAAAATAGCCAACTCTAACCCATTTTGCAAGTTCTGCTTGGCTGGCTCATCTTTAAATCACAAATTCCCATCAAGTTTGGCAAAAACAAAACAAAAATAAAAAAGCAAAATAAAAAAGGCAAAAATGATGTGGCCCCTTGAAGACAAAGTGTAATGTTTTACTGTGAGTTTTCGTGAAGTCCATTTCTTCACTTCTTTAAGATGCCACGGCATTTTTGTCTTTTTTTTATTTCTGTTTTGTTGTTGTTTGATACGCTAGCACAGACCAAACCATCTACCTTTCCTAAAATTCCCATCAATCAATCATCAATCAGTCATCATCAGTCCCCTGCCCCCACCCACAAAGCTGCAGGAAGCGCAAGAGAAAATGGTGTTGAGTATTCACCACCCATTTTCTATGCCAACCAGGTCCTCTGTTGTTCCTCTTAATATTTAAGGCTCTGGTTGTGTTGGGACAGCAAATACTCCGCCTGCAGTGTGGCCTCTCCTGACCTTCTCACAATGATTCACACTACAATGCTCAGAGTTTGAAGCAGAGCCCTGCGAAACCTCTGCCTTCCTTGGGCATCAGGAATTATGTAATTTCTCTCCCCCCCCCATCCTGACAGCAGAAGGGCAGTTAGCATCCAAGATGCTCATTGCTCACACTCTCAGCTGCTCTGCCAATCCCTTCTGATTTTGCATTTTTCCTTAGGATTGATGCCACGAGGACAGATGGGATGAACAAAAAAAAAGTGGACATTCAGAAGAAGGATTAAAAGGACAGAACGAGGGAACGACTGCTTCCTTTTTTTTCTTTGCATCCTGTTCAAATAAGCTTCCACCAGAAGCCGAAATCCTTGCTGTTCACTGATCTGGATGTTTATTAAAAGCCTCTGAAATGTTGCTGGAAGAACAACCTATTCTTGGGACTGAACAGGGACACCCTCCTAATACCATTTCCCTTTTGCAGACTCAGGCATTTTCTGAACTTGAAAAAGAGGCTTTAAAAAAAAATCCCCAGAATCTCGCTAGGAGATTCTGCGAAATGTGATCCAAAAAGGTCTTGTTCCAAGCTCCACTTTTTCTGCATAATTTCAGGATATGAGTTTCCTTTTGTCTTTAGGATAGGAGCCGGGCGAGGGAAGATAACTAAATAAGGTCCAGGCAGTGAGTTCTGTTTGCTTTCTGCTCTCTTTTTGCACAATATCTTCCCTTGCATGTTTGAGATGCAATTTCTCACATCACACCGTGGCACAGAGCATGTGTAAGCTTCCAGGTTCAATTGCTGGCCTCTCCAGGTAGGTCTGGTGGGGTGGGTGGAAAATCCTCAAAGTCTTTGAACACTGTGACACAAAGTCTAGCCTGGTACAGTAACCCCCCCCACACACACACACCTATCGCGGGGGTTCGGGACCCACCCAACCCGCGATGACTGAAGATCTGCAATATGCGGATGCAGGTCAGGTGAGGCCTGGGGGGGCAGGTGGCAATCAGTTCCCTGCCGCCATCCACTTGGGCTGCTCCAAGACTTCTTGGAGCAGTGCGGGTGAGCAGCGTTGGGGGATCTGATCTACCACCGAGCTGGAGCCTGGGGCTTGGGGCTTTTAAAACCTTTTTTCCCCTTCCCCACACCCTGGGTTCCAGCTCATTGGTGCTGGGGTGGGGAAATAAAGGATTTTCTCCCCCACCCCAGCGCTAATCAGCTGGAGCCTGGGCAGGTACTGCAGTCCCACGATATAGCGGGACCGCAGTACATGAACTGCAAAATGGCAGGGGGTTACTGTATAAAACAACTTTCAAAAGGTTTAAATCTCTGTCCTAGCTTTGGAAAAGGATGGAAAATAATATATCTGAAAAGTAATCCCCTGCCAGCAGCACAGACTCGGTATAAATGCTGACTAAAGCCACCATAAAGGTTTGCACTGACAAATGGGTCAAGTCATAACTGCAAAAAGTCAGAAAGTCAACCTGGATGGTACAGTGTGCACATCTTCACAAGGGGTGCTCCATCGAGTGTTGCAAGACCTTTGTATGTCATGGTACATAAGTTTCGTCACTCATTTAGATGTGCTTTATTTTCTATAGTCACTCAAAACTAAACTTGGGCTTAATTTGCAAGTGTGATAGTTGAGAGGAAAACTGTTATCAAAGGGAAAATGGATTCATCAAAGAAAATATGCATTACCCATTAACTCCTAGCTTAGATCTAAGAAACTGGATGGGGAAGAACGTGATAATTTTTACTTAACATAAGAACATAAGAACATAAGAAGAGCCATGCTGGATCAGGCCAAAGGCCCATCTAGTCCAGCTTCCTGTATCTCACAGTGGCCCCACCAGATGCGTTTGGGAGCGCATGAGACTAGATATCTGTCTCCTGATACCACTCCCCTGCATCTGGCCCTTGAAGTACCCTGGTTTTAAGCCTGGAGATTACACATATCCATCATGGTTTGTAACCTGTGATGGACTTTTCTTCCAGGAATCTGTCCAATCCCCTTTTGAAGGCAACCAAGCCAGATGCCATGACCACATCCTGTGGCAGGGAGTTCCATAGACTAACAACGCGCTGGGTGAAAAAATATTTTCGTTTGTCTGTTCTTACTCTCCCAGCCCTCAATTTGAGTGTATGTCCCCTAGGTCTGGTATTTTGTGAGAGGGAGAAGAGCTTCCCTCTATCCACTTGACTCATGCCCTGCATTATTTTGTACGTCTCAATCATATCCCCCCTCAGGCGCCTTTTTTCCAGACTAAAGAGGCCCAAATGTTTTAGCCTTTCCTCATAAGGGAGGTGCCCCAGCCCAGTAATCATTTTAGTCGCTCTCTTCTGCACCTTTTCCAGTTCCACTATGTCTTTCTTGAGATGCGGTGACCAGAATTGTACACAATACTCCAGGTGCGGCCTTACTATTGTTTTGTATAATGGCATTATAATGTTGGCTGTTTTATTTTCAATCCCCTTTTTGATAATCCCTAGCATGGAATTGGCCTTCTTCACCGCTGCCACACATTGGGGAGACACCTTCATGGAGCTGTCCACCAGCACACCAAGATCTCTTTCCTGATCTGTCACGGATAACTCAGAGCCCATGAGTTGATAGATAAAGTTTTGATTTTTTGCCCCAATATGCATGACTTTACATTTGGCTACATTAAAACGCATTTGCCATTTCGTAGCCCATTCCCCCAGTTTGGAGAGATCCTTCTGGAGCTCTTCACAATCTTCTCTGGTTTTTATCACACGGAAACGTTTTGTGTCATCTGCAAACTTGGCCACCTCACTGCTTATCCCTGTCTCCAGGTCATTTATGAACAGATTGAAAAGCACCGGCCCCAGGACAGATCCCTGGGGCACACCGCTTTTCACCTCTCTCCATTGTGAAAATTTCCCATTGACACCTACTCTTTGTTTCCTGGATCTCAACCAGTTCTCAATCCATAAGAGGACCAGCCCTCTTATCCCCTGACTGTGCAATTTTCTCAGCAGCCTCTGGTGAGGGACTGTGTCAAAAGCCTTTTGAAAATCCAGATAGACTATATCTAGATTCTTCCAATTGCTTTGAAGGAAGATAGAGAAGGGTCTCAGTGAAACTGTGCTATCAGCTCTCTAGAGCCAATGACATGTTCTGATTCTGACAGCTAGCATATTAAGAGCCAGAGCAAAGCTAAAATCCATCAATGGACTATCTTAAATGTGCAATTCTTTCTCTGATGTTCAACATTTGCTTGTCTGCCTGCACATCCATCCGTCCGTCCTGCCCAAATAGTGTCAGAGCCAACACAAAATACACAGCAGACCCAATGAAGATTTCACATGAACAACAAACAGGAAATATGTGTTAAAAATAAAATAACCGTTAAAACATAAAAACTATAAAATATTTATAATTTAGAAGTACAGTAATATTAGGGGGCAAAATCATGGCAACTTTATAAGTGTGGGGGGGAAAGACCCATCATTCATGCAAGATTACTCTGGGGTAAGGCTGTAAAAGCTTGTAAAAGCAGCCACATTTTAATTTGTCTCCTAAAACCAAGGAGGGATGGTTACAAAAGTATGAAGCTAGTTTACATCAGGTCAGACAAATTGTCCCCTCTACATCTCTTTTCCCCATCCAGCACTCTCCTGGTGTGTTAGGCTGCAGTTTTCCATACTGGGTGTCCAGTTAACATAGCCATTGAGTTTGGAGAAATTGGTCTGTACCTGAGACTCAGGGAGGTAGCTATTTGAACAGCGATGGGCAGTGGCTAATTTGGCCCATTTTCAAAATTCGAGTGGCCCACTGCCTCTTCTGCTCACTGGCCCATCCTGTCACTCATCCCCGCCAGCTGGCTCCTCCCCATACTGGATGGAGACATCAGCTTGCAGTTTTATGCTGTGCCTGCCCTCCCTGCCTCTATCCATCCCCCCCAGCCACTTGCCTAGCCTACTGTTGCTGCAGCATCCTCCCTGCCTCCTTGCGTGTTATAGAGACTTGTCCAAAATCTGGCACAGAGGCCAAATGTGGCTGAATGATCGGCCTCCACATATTTTCACCTCACCAAATGTGGCCCTCCTTGCAAAAAGTTTGGACACCGCTACTCTACTCTATGCTGTCTGGGAGCAGCTTTTCAGGGCAACTGGCAGCAGTGTTTTCCACCTCTACTTGAAGCTGCCAGCAGCTGAGTCCCAAAAAACCTTTAGTAGGCAAATCAAGTGCTCACACACAAGTCACCAAATAGAATCATTTTCTAAGTATGACAACCTTTCTGAATGAGTGATACTTTTAAAATGAGCAGATAATGTAAAACACATCCCGTCGCTAAGTGCCAGCTAGAGAAGGCTATCTGAATCAGTTGCTGAATGGCAGGGTAGGTAACACTTGTGTAAATCCTGCTGATTCAGTGAGCTTACCCTGTATGAGTTCAACTTAGGCCATGAAGATTATCACATATTATTATGATCTAAAGCAGTGGTTCTCAACCTGTGGGTGCCTAGATGTTCCTGGACTGCAACTCCCAGAAATCCCTTCCAGCACAGTGAGTGGTGGAGGCTTCTGGGAGTTGCAGTCCAGGAATATCTGGGGAACTGCAGGTTGAGAACCACTGATCTAAAGCATCTGTTTATTGCCATCCACTCATTTATCCATTTGCATATACAGATGTGTTGAGAAGTAGACGTATATGCAGTAAAACAAAAATGTGTGTGTTCAAACATAACATAATCATCTAACATATCATCTATGGAAATGCTCTAACAAATGCAACCCAAAAGCGGTGTGGTTGGAGAGTAAACTGGGGCTATGAACAAGCCCACAAGCCACCGCCACTCCCGCCTGACTTTCCCGATGGAGTAGCACCCCGTCTGCCTCTCTGCCCAGGGCAGAGAGGCGGATGAGTTGCTACTCTTCGGGAAAGCGAAGACTGAAGAGCAGGTTTTTGAATTCCACGCGGCCACAGTGAGGGTCCTGTGATGCAGGAAATGTAACAGCCTGCTCTTAGATCCTTGCTTTCCTGAAGGGCAGCACCGAAGCATTTGTTACCCAGGGTACCACTATATTCAGGTTAAATTGCCGTATTGGCACTTTGCGAAAAAATAAGTAGGTTTTGAATCGCAGCTTGGGCACTTGGTCTCGAAAAGGTTCACCATCACTGGTCTATGCTCTGCACCAGGCCTTTAGACAGAAGAAGTAGCTTCACTTTTCATCCAGCAAAACTTCAATGTGAACGTCCCTCCCCTCCCCCACAAGACTGCAAAGCTGCCCTGGTATTTGCCATCAAGGTTCATTGGTAAATGCAGCAACTCTGTAGTGTTAAAGGTTGCCAGAACATTGTCCTGGGTCAAAAAAAAGCAGCTGATTTAAACTCAAGAACAGAATGTCCCACATGATTCTAATTCGATTCACTACAGGGCAATGTCAACATGCCCCAAGAAAAGAAAAGGAAAAGAAAAGAAAAGAAAAGAAAAGAAAAGAAAAGAAAAGAAAAAGCTTTCTTTGTGTCAAGGCTGTTATTATGTTCCGGGAAGTTGCATCCCACACAAAAGTGACGCTATCCGCATTTCAAGTGTATGTGAGATATTGGAAGAGTGATTTTACCAGATTCCCCGCATACACCTCAGTGATTTTCTGTGGGTGAGCACCTATTTGAACCCCAGTCACCTAACTCCTAGCCCATCACTCTATTCACTCTACCAGACTGGTGTAAAGATTGCCAGATGATAATTAAACATTGCATTGTTGATCAGGGAGGCGGGGGGGGAACCAAATCAATGTAGATTAGTTTAGACTCGAAACGTTACAGTCATGTTTGTGGTGTATTATAGATGTTGGTTGGTTGGTTTAAAAGAGGGCCTTCTGTCCTTTGCATATGAATTTTATAATTTTGGGCACCTTGGCAGATCAATGAGATACAGTAGTTTGAAAATGCCAGCATTTGAACAGAAAAGTGAGCTTCATTGCTTTCTGTAGGTCACAGGAACACAAGAAACTGCCTTGTGTTTTGCAGTATCGATGTAACTTTAAAGTGAGATGATTTCACACCTTTTTACTGAGTACTGTTTCTACTTACAAGGTTATTGGGGTTGTGGTCTGTTTTGGAGCTATTTCAGACAAATATCAATTATAATTCCAGAAGTAAAATATAACTTGAAAGACTCTTTTAAAATTATTTTCTGGAAGCCCTCCAGATGTTTTACAAAAGCTTTTTTTAAAAGTTTTTTAAATAACTTTAGAAGTCCAAACGCTCTGGCTACGCCAAACTAGGTTAGAATTCTAGAAGATTTGAATTTTTTTAAAGTCTGTTCCCAATTCTTTGTTTTACCTGCCTGCAGAGCTCTCTTGGGGCCTTTTTACACGACCCCTAAGATCCACTGGCCACTTAAATTCGGACCAGAGATCTTAGGGGTTCGTCGCTCTTCCTCTGTCCCCACCCCCTCCGCACTTCCTGGTTGCTGGCTGCGTGAGGGAGGGAGAAAAAAGAAAGAAAAGAATGCCGGTTTACCTCCGTTTTGTTCCCGGCAGCATTCAGATCTATCTCAAATAACATCCAAAAAGCAGGTACCTGAAAGCTGCGCTGGGACGTGCTAAAGTGGGCGGGGTAACCCCGGAGCTGGTGGGTAAACATTTTTAAGCTCCAGAGCTGGCAGCCATTTGCCCCGGAGTTTAGGGGTCGTGTATAAACGCCCTTGGTTAATCTCCAATTCTACTTTAAGTGAAAAATTGGCAGAAACTCCCTTCTTAATCAAGAGTACAATACTCCAGAATTACTCAGGAAAATCTGTTTATCGTGAGTGTCTTCTCTTGGCATGTTGCATATGAAGAGATCAACGCCTGGAATCCTCTTTTCGCACCTGCTTTCAACTGCCATTAAGCCACCTGGCACAAATACAACTAATGCAAACACCTTCTTGGTTGAGCAGCAGCCATTTCCCATTCAGTCGCATCAAGACTAAATATGGTTCTTGGGAGCAATCCCAATAAAACAGCTGTGCAGAGATACTGTGTCCTAATGAATAATGAGAATGTCCAAGTAGGCTTGGGATGAAGCCCAGTTCATCCACACTACAGACTGAGGTTCACAGCTTGGAGGAGATCCTAGAGAAAGGCCTGTCAATGGAGGTCTAAGTGGCCTCTGTCCAAGGTAAAAACAACAACAGCAAACTGTATTTTTACCCACAGAGGCTGGTGCGCCAAACATAACATTTCTCCCAGAAAAAAAAGACAGACAGTTCTTGCTATCCAGTTTAAAGTCCAGATTTGGCTGATACAATATGTTGGAGGTGAGGCTATCTTTGAAAAATGTCCAGAAAGCCTAGTTCGGCCAAAAACACAGCTGCTAGGATACTAACTGACTGTGCATGGGGAGCATACTTCCCTGCAGCTTAAACACATGAACGGGCTCCCAATCTGTTTCTAGGCACAAGATGCTGGTGCTGCCTTCTAAAGGCCCTTATCTCCATGACACCTGCCGAATGAGAGTGTGGCCAAAGACAACAGCACAGAGGGCTCCTACGCCTTCGCTCATTACATGGAAGGGAAGAGTTCAGCAGGCACAGCTTTTAGGATTAGCTACAAAGAACCATATTGTTCTGTGTGCCGATTCATAACTATCAATTTTGGCATCACCAGCAAGTGGCACCATTGGCCACCCACTCAGCCTACAGTATGGGTGTGAGCCACCACCAAGAAAAAGAGGAGGTAAATGTGGTACTGTACTACCCAAAAGAAAAAGGACACTACTTTCTTCTTCTTCTTCTTCTTCTCCTTGTCCTCCTCCTCCTCCTCCTCCTCCTCCTCCATATGCTATCAAACCAATTCTAATTTATGGTGGCCCTTTTTTGAGTTAGAGAATACTCAGAAGTAGACATGGGCACAACTCGGCGAAATTGTCGTTTCCATTTTCGGTTATCATTTCCGTTACGTAACGGAAACGGTAACGATAATTAAGCCGTCAGAACTCGAACTCAAACTGAAAAAAGAAAAATTTGGTCGGGTTTTTCGTTTCCGTTTGTGGCATCGCGGCGATCGCGCAATGCGAAGCGCAGAAAAAGTTTTTAAAAGTTTTAAAATATGCCTGCCTGAGGCTTTGCCACCTACCAGAGGGGTGGTTTCTGGGGGGTCCCTGGCCTCCCCCCCCTTCTCCTGTCCTGGGCTGCTTGCACCAGGCTGGGGGGGGTCATCCTCGTCGTCTCGCAATCCCATGCGGGGGGGGGGAACCAAAATGGTGACCGCAATTTTTCTTTTGAAATCGTGGTCAAAAAACACACCAAATCACCACAGAAACATGTGAAATTTATTTATTTTAAATGCCTGAATTTTTATAGTAGCAGCAGTGGGGTTTTTTATAGCAATAAAACGTTGTATTGATTTTATTTTTTTTATTTTTTTATTTTTTTAGACCTGCCCATTTGGGCTGGGCATGGGATAGGACAATGCAAATTGTTTGAACCATTCCACCAATGGCATCGCCAGGTTTTTGACTGACACTTCTGGATGTCTCGGAGGGCATAAAAGGCCGAGGCACCTTCCAGAAATCGCAGTCGGGTGTATGGATGTGGTTGAGGGAGGAGGGCTGGCTGCTGGTGCTGGTGTGATCCGATCGAGATTGAGGAGGGAGGTTGGAGGCTTTAGGATTTAAGTTAGGCAGGCAGGGAGGGAAGTGAATTTAGAAAATAATTTCTTTGATTCCCTGCAGCTTTGTCTGCTGAAGGGAATAGCAGTTTATTCTTTATTTCTTCTCTGGCAGTTTGTGAGGATTTTTTTCTGATATTGGATAAAGGGGGAGGTTCGACTGGGAGTGGGAGGTGTGGATTTATTTTAAAAATATATTATATACTACCATTTATTTTCTATTTTCCCAACTTCAATTTGTTTGCACACACACACATTTGGGGTGCAAGCCAAGAACAGAACCTCTATCCTAAGTGATATCCTAACTGCCCACTCACCCCTCCGCCCGCGACGCCACCCGCCTGCGGCCCGTGCCACCGCCTGCCCACTCGCCCGCCTGCAGCCGCCGCCCACCCACTCGCGCGCCCCCCCCCCTGCCCGCCGCCTAGGGCGCAAAAACACCTAGCGCCGGCCCTGATTGCAGGACGCCCCTATGCTCTGGGAAGTCAAATCGCGCTAAATCGTGGTGGAAACGACAAACGACAAACGGAAATGACAAATTTTTGAAAAATTTCGCGACAAATGGAAACGACCCGAAACGGACCCATTCCGACAAACGAAAACTCAAAACATCATTTTTTCTGGTCATGCCAATGTCTACTCAGAAGTGGTTTGCCATTACCTTCTTCTGGAAGTGCCCAAAGACTGTGCAGCTTGCCCAAGGCTACACAGGCAGATTCTTCTGGGATGCACAGTGGGTAATCAAACTCCTAGCTTCCAGCTCCACAGCCAGGCTCCTAAACCACTGAGCTATCTACTCAGTAGAGGAAATTTATGGTTTCAAGAAAAAAATTAAATTTAATATTTTTTTAAAGGAAATCCATGACGATGGGAGTTGTTGTTTATTTTACAAACATTCAGCAATAGATCTGCCTTTCAGGATCTGCTGACTTTTAAATCTGCGTGCCCTGGGGCAAAACCCTGTTTGTCAGCTTTAGTTGCAAACCCTGCTTGCAAGACAAGGTACTCTTACTGAAATTCCCTGTTCTGTACTGCTATTAAGACTGTTCTTTCTTCCACCTGTCCACTGGCTTCATCGTGAAACAGAGTGAGGCAGATGACTTCAGCTATCATAAGATAGCATGAAATATATCATTTGTTACTTTTAATGGCAGGAGTGGCCTCTTACCTCATCAGCCAAAATAATTAAGCTAGATTTTCTTTGCTCCTTGACTTGCATTTGCTTCTCTGTCTCAGGCAGACATGAAAAGGTCTTGGCCTAGCTTTTCCACTGTAACATTAGATTTGAATCTGGCTTGCCCAACCCTAGTTCAGAACGCTAAGTGCTAGAGCGCATGGCTTCCTTACAAGGTGAGCTTAAGCACCGTGCTGTGCTTTAACTACTAATCTGTAAAACAAGAATTAAAAAGTTCAATTACTATATATCACGTTAGTTAGTCAGTTAGTTATCTTTATTTATGGTCAAAGACCAAACTAAAATAAATACAAATAGCAAATATACATACTATCAAATACGCATTTCATAAAATTAAAATTAAAATTAAAATTAGATCTGGTTCAACGTAAAGCAGCCATCAGCTACATGGTTACTATGTTTCTTGACCTCCATTTATGATCTGTTTTTGAACCCTTATTGCTACTGCACAGAATTTAGCAACTTGCCTGGTTATTTGGTAAAAATTGTCAGAGAGGAGCAGATGCAAATAAAAGTCTATTGACCTCCCAGGGAATTTACCTTTGATTGGAGAGATGAGTCTTGGTAATAAGTGATGTATGGAAGTGAAAGCTGGACTATAAAGAAAGCTGATCGCCGCAGAATTGATGCTTTTGAGCTGTGGTGCTGGAGGAGAGTCTTGAGAGTCCCCTGGACTGCAAGGAGATCAAACCTATCCATTCTGAAAGAAATCAACCCCGAATGTTCACTGGAAGGACAGATTTTGAAGCTGAGGCTCCAGTACTTTGGCCACCTCATGAGGAGAGAGGACTCCTTGGAAAAGTCCCTGATGTTGGGAAAGATTGAAGGCAAAAGGAAAAGGGGACGGCAGAGAATGAGATGGTTGGATGGTGTCATCGATGCAACCAATATGAATTTGACAAAACTCCGGGAGGCAGTGGAAGATAGGAAGGCCTGGCGAGCTCTGGTCCATGGGGTCACGAAGAGTCGGACACGACTTAACAACTGAACAACAACAAAAAAAGAGGACATGTTCTACAGTTTCCAACTGGTTGTTGGTACATGGACAGTTATGATCTAATAGTGGTAAACTTTGATACCTTCCCTCCAAAAGCTTGGAGGGAAGAACATTAAATCTAACCAAGGCAAAAGCCCTCCTGGAAGAGGGCAATACAATTCTCTCCAGATACGGGGTCACAGTGAATGCTGATTTCTTTAGAAAATCTAGTTTCCCAACCAGGACAGCATGATTCTGTAAAGCTATGTCTCTAATTCAGAGCCTCACCTCATTTGTGGCTTTGCAATAACTCATTGCTTGAAGGGTACAGGGGGAGTATCCTATATTATTTATCACTTTTATTATTTGTTTTTTCCATTGGGATTGGGATTTATCTAGCAAGAGCAAGGGGGTTATGCCATCTAAGAGGAAGGTAAGTTTAAGCCAATATTTAACCATGAGAAATGGGGATAAATCCAGCCTCTAGACCAGTGATGGTGAACCTTTTAGAGACCGAGTGCCCAAACTGTTATTCAAAACCTACTAATTATTCTCAAAGTGCCAATACAGCAATTTTACCTGCATACAGGTGGCTGTGAATGGGCAATGTTGGGTGCCCACAAAAAGGGCTCCGAGTGCCACCTTTGGCACCCGTGCCATAGGTTCGCCAACGCTGCTCTAGGCGGAGCAATATGTTGGAGACACATAAGGGAACACCCAAAATAGCTCTTACAAAACTGGTTTGAACAATCTCCAAGGGTTTCAGGTTAGCATATCCAAACAGCTGTGAACCGTAGAGCATTTGGGTGATGATTTTAGCCCTAAAATCTTGCAAAGTTGAAGGAATATGTTTTCCCCTGTCATATTGAAAAACCTACTTATAGCTTTAATGTTCGCTTGTGCTCTCGTTGCTACACAGTTAATGTGCGTGGACCAAGCACCAGTTGACTGGAATGTTATACCTAGGTACTTATACTGCTGGACTTGTTCAATTTGGTGGCCGTTAAGGGTCCATTTATGCTTCATCCTCCTTCTACTGAAAGGCTATTATATTGCAAGTTGTAAGAAGGACTGAGATAATGTTGAGCTAAGAGCTTTGAAAGCACTACCGATAGCACTGCAGAAACCCTAAGCCGAATGAATAACCAGCATGAAATGCAAGAGCCCTGTCATAGGTCAGCTCAGACACCTGTCATCTTGGATGCCAAAGGAAGAACCCAATGGTGCACAAAAAATTTACATAGGTGCTTTACACAGGCTGTGAAAATGCAACCCAGCATAGATTCACCACAACATTTTCCACATATTGTATCACTATGTCTGTGAAGATTCTCAGTCATCCAGGTGAGTTGGAAGCTGGGTCATGGCAACTAGACTTTTTTGAGAGAGAAGAGAGAGAGAGAGAGAGAGAGAGAGAGAGAGAGCAGCTTTGCTCATTGAAGCAGCTTTGTCAGACCCGACACCAAAACACAAGAGCAATATAATATATGCGGTCCAATGTAGTGAGGAGTGTGCAGACCTCTACATTGGAGAAACTAAACAGCCATTAAACAGGAGGATGACCCAACATAGGAGGGGCAACAGCTCAGGACCAGAATCAGCAGTACACCTCCACTTGAAGGACAAAGGGCACTCATTCAAAGATGATAATGTACACATATTAGACAAAGAAGATAGAATCATAGAATCATAGAATCACAGAGTTGGAAGAGACCTCAAGGGCCATCTAGTCGAACCCCCTGCCGTGCAGGAACCCCCATCACAATATTTCTGACAGATGGCCATCCAGCCTTTGCTTAAAAACCTCTGAAGAAGGAGACTCCACCACACTTTGTGGCAGCATATTCCACTGCAGAACAGCTCTAACTGTCATGAAGTTCTTCTCAATGTTCAAATGGAATCTCTTTTCCTGTAGTTCGAAACCATTGCCCCAAGTCCTAGTCTCTGAAACCTTGGAAAACAAACCTGTTCCCTCTTCAATATGACATCCTTTCAAATATTCAAATATCATATCCCCCCTCAGCCTTCTTTTTGAAAGACTAAAGATTCCCAGCTCCCTAAGCCACTCTTGTAAAACATTTCCTCCAGACCCTCAACCATTCTGGTCGCCCTCCTCTGCACCCGCTCGAGGTTGTCAACATCCTTTTTAATATTGAAGCACACAGAACTGGACACAGTACTCCAGGTGGGGTCTGACCAGAGCAGAATAGAGTGGTACTATCACATCCCTTGATCTAGACAAGAATTGCATTGGCTTTCCTGGCCGCCGCATCACACTGCTGACTCATGTGCAATTTGTGCTTTGAGAGAGGGATCAGGGAAGCCATTCATGTGAGCATTGAAAACATCTCTCTCAACAGAGGTGGGGGGCTCAGGCACAGTCTATCTGCCACTTATCAGGCTGTGATTTCAACAACACCCAAACAAATCAAAACTACTTAGCGCCTCCACACATAAGGCCATGGCTAAGGACTCATACTTTATGGATGTTGGGAAGGTTGTAAAAGTGGGACTTTCACACACCTTAGGACATTGTCCACCAAATAAGCCTACTGAGCCGCCTAACAAGCCTGTTCAGGACATTGTTCATCTGATGAGTCTATTTCAGACCAGGGTGACATGTGGTCAAAGTAAACTATAAAACTGAAGACTCACAACTAGCTTTTCTCAGACTGACAAAGCTGTTTAGATGAGGAGCAAAACATTTCAATCTCTCTCTCTCTCAGAAGAAGAAGAAGAAGAAGAAGAAGAAGAAGAAGAAGAAGAAGAAGAAGAAGAAGAAGAAGAAGAAGAAGAAGAAGAAGAAGAAGAAGAAGAAGAAGAAGTCCAGTTGCCATGACTCAACTTCCAGATACTGTATCACGGATTCCAGAATGCAAATGACTAGTGGGATTGATTTCACAAGGGTGCAATCATAATAAAAGCTGAAAATCCAAACAAAGGTACTGAAGGTTGCATTCTGAAACAAAGCTTGTGAATGTAGGACATAGCCAGTGCCGCGCAAATTCACAAATACTGTATGCATATTTCCATATCTGGGACTATTGTTTTGTTTTCTGTTAATACTATAGGTCGCCTTGGATCCTTTGGGACAAAGGTGGCACATAAATAAATAAATAAATAAATAAATAAATAAATAAATAAATAAATAAATAAATAAATGTTAGTGTAAGGGAGCCAGTGTAGTGCGCTATATAATGTCAGCTGAAGAGGATTCGGGAGACTTGGATTCACATGGCTGCTCAATCATGGAAATTTATTGAAAGGATAACACTGGTAAAGCCATTCATTAAACATCTTCCATATCTTGGAATCCTTATTAGGGGCTCCTGTAAATTGGTTAATGATTTGATACTGCATGTACTCCACAGAGATGCTGGTGGGAACTTGAGACCTGTTTGGACTTAAGGTTGACTCTCTGGAGCCCACACCAAGTAGTATTCCCAGAAGGTCTCTACTAACGAGGCTGAACCCTGCTTAGCTCTCAACATCAGACAAAAGTAAGAACATTCCAGGGAATGTGGCTGAGGATGACAGAAGTAGCACAGCTGTGTGCAGACACTAGCAGATGATTATGCTTATTTTCAAGTCATGCAGACCCCGGTCTGCTGGTTCCTGTACCTCAAGCTGCCACTAAAAGCAAGAGTGTACAAGCCATGTTCATTCTAGTTCACTGGTGAATCTAAACACAGGCATTCACCAGTTCATGACGCTATTTATTTTTTGAGTGAACAGAGAGAGAGAGAGAGAGAGAGAGAGAGAGAGAGAGAGAGAGAGAGAGAGAGAGAGAGAGATTGTTTCTATATTGCAAACTCTGGAAAAGAATCTGATTTGCTCTGCCTTTTGTATTAAAGGCTGTCGCCATTTTAAACAAACTACAGTTTCAGAATGTATGAGGTTGCCTTGCAATCAAGTCCAGTCAGAAATATTGCTTTAAACAAACAATTGGCTCAGAGTTTTTGCAAGACTAAACATTAAACATTTTCAACAATTGGAAAAAATTGGGACTGCTATCATTGCAAAAAATAAAAAAGGCAATGATTCCTTGTGTTGTTCGTTGTTACTATACATTTCTCCCCAAAAAGTCTCCCAAGATAGCCTCTGAATCCAAAGAAATAATGGGAAAGGTGGTAAGTATACACACAAAGAAAGTATACACACCAGTTATTATAGTATTTTTGAAAGGATGACGGTTATTACTTCACTACCAGAAAACAAAACAAAGCAAAAACAGAAGGCATTTGCCTGTAATATTTTTCAATCTTTGATACCACCAGCACATCCAACACAGTTCTGCCTATTGGTCTAGCAGTATTTATTCATTTTATTTAGTTATTTCTTAAATTTATATACCACCTCATTAATGCAATGCACTGTTCTGGGCAGTTTACAATGGTCATAAATAAAACACATGTTATTGAACTATATATTCCCAAATACACAACTAGAAAGTTTTAAAAAAGTAATAAATAAGACACACAGCACCAGTGGTAGCTTCACAATAAAAGAGCAAGAAAGGAGGAACAGAGTCAGGCAGGATCCAAAGTTTCAAGTTGTTTTCCAAAAGTAAATAGGAAAAGGACCAGGTGTAGCTGCAATGAGAGCTGGTTCCATAAATTCGGTGCCATCATGAAGAAAGGACTGACTCCGTGTGGATGACTTAAGGGTCTCATTCAGAGTGGCTACCAGAAGGACCATTGCCTTGGAGGTTCTGCTGGGTTGTGGAGATAACATTGGGGGGGAGACTCGATGGAAGGTGACATGGTCCCAAACCATGAAAGGCTTTTATACAGGGAGCTCCAAGACCTTGAACCTGATCTGGGATGCAATGGGGGTTGAGCTAGAACTGATGTAAATTTTCTCACCCTAGCTTCCACCATGGCTACTGCATTCAGGCCTGCTGTTGTCTCTGGGTAAGCCCCAAGGGGAGTCCCATAGAGAAAAAGTTGCAGTAGTCAATCCAAATTGAGCCCACTGGACAGAGGGAGAGCACTACAGCACTGGGATCTCAAGAGGATGTGTGCTTTGGTCCCTCTCCTCCCCACATTCTGCTAAACAAATCCTAGCCACCAAAAGAGGGCCAACCTATAGGTCAAAATATATGTCTGAGATTATATGGGATCAGTATCTGTGGTTTCACTTATCCACGGTCTGAAAATATTAAAAATATTAAAAGAAAAAAATCCTGAAAAAACTATTTTCACATGTATTAACAGAACCAGCCACTAGATGTCAGAGACCATGCCAGGAATACTTGCCAGTGAAGGATAGATATTATAATCTTTGTCAGCCTCTAGTGGCCAATTCTGGTAAAGCATGTTAAAAATTGTGTGTTTTTTTTCTTTTACCATGAGATTAGATTAGATAGATAGATAGATAGATAGATAGACAGACAGACAGACAGACAGACAGGCAGGCAGGCAGGATAGATATTATAATCTTTGTCAGCAGGCAGGCTGGTAAAGCATGTTAAAATTGTGTTTTTTTTTCACCATGAGATTACATTACACAGACAGACACACACACACACACACACACACACACACAGAGAGAGAGAGAGAGAGAGAGAGAGAGAGAGAGAGAGAGAGAGAGAGAGAGAGAGAGAGAGAGAGAGAGACAGAGAGATAGGAGAGGTGGCAAACCTTCTGCACTCCAGATTTTTGGACCATAACTTCCACAGTCCTTTGTCATTGGCAATACAGGCTTGGGATTCTGGGAGTTGTGGCCTAAAACATCTGAGTGATGAAGGCTCACCACCACTGGTATATAGCATTCTCTATTAAACATGGTTTTCAGAACCAATTCCCAGTTTATATGGGGCTCCTATTCCAGTTTAGTCTTTGATTTTATTTGTCAATAGTAGTAGATTCTCTTTGTTATTTTCCCCCATTAAGGTTAATTTGAAAATCCCCATCCCTATTAGCCGTTACTGTTGCAGAGATGCCATCTGTCTTACTTTAGTGAAGGGAGTTCTTTAAATGGCTGCCACAGGGCAGTCCTTTATTTAAAGGCATTCTCTATCTGAAGGCTGTCTCCTCCAAGACTACTTTAAAGATGAAGAGCCATAAGTAAGGAAAAAGTGGCCTTCCATTTGCATGGAAAACAAAGCCAAGTACATTAATCACCTGGTGAAAGTCCTCCCCTCGTAAATGATGGCACTTATTTTTAAACCTACATCTATATGCAAATTGTACGTAAAGTACTATCCTCTTTATCTTAAAAGAGAGAGAGGGAGTCCATGCCCTAGCTGCAGGTGGTGCTCAATACCCAATCAATTCCCTTTCTTCTTCTTCTAACAAAAACTTCTTCACTGTTAGAACAGTACAACAATGGAACCCATTACCTTAGGAAGTGATGAGTGCTCCAGTGCTGGAGGCATTCAAGAGAAAACTGGACAATAGAGATGGCCACGAAATGATTTTTTTCATTTTGTTACACAACGAAATGAAAAACAAAATGATCCATCCAAGAAAAATGAAACAAAATTGAAATTTTCATTTTGTTCCGTTTCATTTTTCATTTTCCCATACCAATGGATTCCTATGCGAAAAAGCCAGCAGTCCCCCCCCCCCAACACGCCCGATCAAGTGCACAAAACCGCAGGCTTTTCCAACTTTTTTTTTCTGCCCAAAGCCAGCGCTGATCAGCTGGAGCGTGGGTCTTCAGTGGGGAAAAAGGTTTTAGAAGCCCACCCTTTCCCCCAATCAATCAAGTGTGGGGAAAGGGCGGGCTTTTAAAACTTTTATTTCCGCTGAAGCGAGCGTCAATCAGCTGGAGTGCGGGGCTTTAAAAAGCCTGCCCCTTCCCCCACCTGGCTTTTAAAACGTGTTTTAAAGTTTAAAAGAAAATTGAAACGAAACAAAAAATGAAATGAATGGTCAGGTGGGCAGCACAATCGCCCTAAACTGCCCACCTGACCATTTTCAGAGGGCTCCTGCTGAGCTGCCATCAGATGGACCCCTTTAAAAATGGCCCAGTTGGCACAAGGGGGATCCCCAGTGGTGACTGGGCTATTTTTAAAGGGGTCCAGCCCATGACAGCTTGGCAGGAACAGTCTGAAAATGGTCAGGTGTGGGAAACTATGGGCTTTTAAAACTTTTCTCCCGAGCCCCGCAGGCCAGCTGATCAGCACTGGGGCGGGGGGAAAGTTTTAAAAGACTTCGTTTCCCCCAATTGGGTGCACCCAATCTGGGGGAAACTGCGGGCTTTTAAAACTTTTTTCCCGCCGGAGCGCTGATCAGCTGGCATGCAAGGTTTGGGCCAGGGAAAAATAGTGTAAAAAGCCTACAATTTCCCTGCACCCAATTGCTTCCCCCAAAATGGGGTGGGAAAGTTGCACAAACACCACACACACACACACACACACACACACACACACACACACACACACACACACACACACACACACACACACACACACACACACACACAGTACACATGTTAAAAAAAGAAAATTGAAACAAATGAAAAACGAAATGAATTTTTAAAAACATCATAAAAACAAAAGAAAATAAAGCAAAACAGAACAAAATGAAAATTTTAACAAAACACTATTTTAGTGTTTCATGCCCATCTCTACTGGACAACCACCTGCCAAATCTACTTTGATTTGGATTCCCACATTGAGCAACTGGTTGAACTTGATGGCCTTATAGGCGAAGACAGCTCAGATTATTTCCATGCCTGGTTACAGCCCTGCCAAAATAGATCAGCTCAAACTATGAACAGTATTAAAGATGTGGATAGATGTTAACTAATTAGCATCTAATTCAATCAAGACACTATATTAATTGTATTTGACCTTTCTCTGTTGAAAAACCATTAAATCAGCCTAATTAATTAAAATTAATTAGATTATTTTGATCGCGCCTGCTATTTCTTCTCACCTTGTCGGGTATGACATTATGAGACTTTGTGTTTTCTCTCTAATCTAAAATCCATGGCGTGTGTGTTGTGTCATTACAGTCGTGACCAACTCTTCATGACTCCATGTCCATGGAGTTTTCTTGGCAGGAATACGGGAGTGGCTTGCCAGTTCCTACTCCAGGCGCCTACAGCACCTGGTATTCCCTGGTGGTCGCCCATCCAAGTACTAACCAGGGCCGACCCTGCTTAGCTTCCGAAATCAAGCGAGATCGGATGTGCTTAGGGCATCTAGGCAGCATACAAAATCCATGGAGTTTCTATATATTTCCCCTTAGACATGCCATTATTGGCATATTTTATCATTTTAATTGTTTCACTATTAACCCAAGATATTGGGTACATTTCTTCAGTTATGTGCATTTTAGGCATTTTAAAACATCATAAAGACGGATACCATTTGTCTTCATTTTATTTTTCGCAGACACCCTACAGGCCTTGCTGTTTTGCAAATTCTTAACAGAGCTCATCTCCAGAGGTGTGAAAATGCTGTTTTTATTTATTTATTATTTATTTTTATACTTATATACCGCACCAATTTTCCAGAATGGAAACTCTCACAAAATTGTTTCCCCGTGCCTAATGGAAGCTCTTTTATGTATTTATTTTACATTAGGTACACTGCTTTTCTCCGCCATGGACTCAATGGAACATGGGAATCATTCTGACAGCAACACTGAATGAACTACATCAAGCAGGCTCCATCATTACCCCCAAAGTCCTTTTCCAGTCAAAACGGGACCTTTCCTGGCTCCTCTCCTCACCCACAAGCAATAGCTTTAATTACAAAGGAAATTAGTTTTGAATTGCGTTGATGAACATTCTCTTAATCCTCTTCAGAGCATCTTGTGTTAATTATCATTTGTCACATAGATACCTCGTTATGGATTCCTCCTGAAGAGACTGCTTTTTTTAAAAGAACCTATCTCTGTGTTCATAGGCTACATTTGCAAAGTAAAATAAATAAATGCAGCAAATGCAGCAAAACAAAACACCACCGTGCCCCTCTTCTTCTGTAAAATTTATAATAAAACTCCATGAAAGCACTCAGATTTTTATCTGCGAAACTGGCAGCCTCTCTATTACTCTGGGGAGAGTGAGGTCTCAGTAGGCTGTTGGCCTCTATAAAAGCAGGATTAAATTACAGTACACTGTCTTTGAATACGAATGTCTTTGGATGAGTCATGGAACATATACCCTTCTTAACATGCATTTGCTCAGAAAGGTTTCTCTTCTACTTTCTTATTTTTCTCATTTCTTCCTTGTTGTCTACTTTTCCTGCTGTCTATTTAATCCCTTTAGAAAAGTGTGAGGACAAGACCCAGAAAATCTGGGTGAAGCACAGGAAAAGGGAGACAGATTCAAACAGATCCAAAAGATGCAGAGAGAGAGAGAGAGAGAGAGAGAGAGAGAGAGAGAGAGAGAGAGAGAGAGAGAGAGAGAGCACAGAGAGAGCACAGAGAGAGCTCCTAGTTCCCTGAGCTCCTTGCCCTCATTGAATCATAGAATCATAGAGTTGGAAGAGACCTCAAGGGCCATCTAGTCCAACCCCTTGCCATGCAGGAACCCCCATCACAGTATTTCCGACAGATGGCCATCCCTCTGAAGATGCCGGCCACAGAGTCTGGCATCAAGAAGAAAAACTTCCAGAACATGGCCAAACAGCCGAAGAAACTTGCAACAGCTATCAGATCACAGCTGTGAAAACCTTTGAGAAGACATGGAACACATTTGCTTCTTATTTGAATTTTAATGAATTACAAACATATTGCAAATGCATTTCTACGTGGGGTTGCCCTTGACTCTTATTCAGTGACTTCAGCGGTTGCAAAATGCTGCGGCCAGACTGGTGGCAGGTTTGCGTCAATATGACCACATCACCCCAGCACTGGCCCACCTGCATTGGCTACCTGTTGCATCCCAAATAAGATTCAAGATCTTTGTTTTAATTTATAAAAGCTTCCATGGCTATTCAGGGACCTGAATACCTGGCCGAGCGTATCTCTCAGAGATCATCCGAGGCCCGACCTACCAGAATGTCGCGGGCGCTCTCACTTCGGGTGGCCATGCCCAGGGTGGCTCGGAAAATGCTGACATGCAACTGAGCCTTCTCTGTGGCTGGTCCTGCGCTCTGAAACCATCTCCCAAGTGAGTTGTGCCTTGCACAGTCCCTGCCAGCCTTTTAAAAAGCATTAAAGACCTGGCTTTTCCGCGAGGTATTTGACAACCGTTAATCCTTCCCCCCTTTCTTCTTATCCCGCCCTCTTCTCAGTGATTTTATTGTGGCTTCACCATGCCACTTATATTAAGATTTTTTGTTGTTTGTTTATTCAATTATTATTGTTGTTTCTTTGTTTATTTGGTTTGTTATTATTGTTATAGTTATTGCTGTAATCCGCCCGGAATTGCTCCGGAAGACGGAGCAATATATAAGTATTAAATAAATAAATAAATAAATAAATAAATAAATAAATAAATAAATAAATAAATAAATAAATAAATAAAAAGTTATTAAACTGCTTTTAAAATTATTTTTAAATATAAACAGAAATAAAACATTTTAAAAAAAACTAAGCTGTTGGGCACTTGTCCGACCAACCTGTTTTTTCTGAACAATGTTTTACAGATTAAAACTAGAAAAGCTTACATTAAAATAGATTTGTTCTTGATGATGCCATGCTTTTATTTTGTGTTTTATTATCTCTCAAAAATATTATTTTTCACACATATAAAAACTGAAAATGCCCCCCAAAATGAGCAAAAATTGCCCATATTGCTCCCAAAATCAACATTTGAAGGATAATGACTAAATGGCTCTTGTTGCATTAAAAAAGTAACATCCCCAATTGTGTTATTTCACAAGCAAGCAAGCGGGCAGACTGGTGGGAAGCCACTTGGCTTTTCTCAGACCAGGCAACCCTTTAGGCTCCAAAGTGGATTGCCATCAGCGGCACAGGCAGCGGAGGACATGACTCACTGGTGGTAGCCATTATTGCTACCCTTGCCGCTTGTTCCTCCTCCCTCTACTGCCAAATAGTCCATTACGGGGCTTGCCTTGGCACCTGGAAAGGGAAAGGAGAAAGAAGCCCCAGGCGAGAGACTGGCCGGGAGTGGGAGAAGTCAGACCTGGAAGCTGCTGCCACTAGTGGCAGTCATGAAAATGTCAGCTTCACAGCCACCAGGCTCCAAAGACAGGCTCCTGCTAGGTTGCCAAAGGAAGCTGGAGTTCATGATCCAGGACCTGCGATCTCCTGTGAACATGGAAAGTTTGTTGGTGAGTTCCACTGAGTGGGCGGGATGGTGCAGATTGGAAAAGTGGTGATCCCTAATGCCCAGTGAGTGGGGGTTGCAGGACCATAGATGGGGACGGAACGGGGTTGGCTTGAGAGGAGGAGGGTGGAGTAGAAACATGGGCAAATGAATGGGGGTTGTTTTATTTTGGGGGTGATGTGTGGTTTTTGGAGATGGTCTAGGCCCCATAAGTTTTGAGTGGTGGTGGGGCTGTAGCAGGCATGCCCAAAGTCAGGCCTGGGGGGCAAATGTGGCCCATTTTCAAAATCTGAGTGGCCTGCAGCCTCTTCTCCCCACCAACTCAGCCTGTCGTGCATCTCCGCCAACTGGCCCCTCCCCATAACAGATAGAGATGTTGGGTTGCAGTTTTATGGTTTGCCTGCCCTCCCTGCCTCTGTCCATCCCCCTAACCACCTGCCCGGCCTACCTACCCCCGGGTCTGTTGCTGCAGCGTCCTCCCTGCCTCCTTTCATGTCCTAAAGGCTTGTCCAAAGTCCGGCCTGGGGGCCAAATGTGGGCTGAATTGTTGGCCCCCACACGTTTTCACCTCACCAAATCTGGCCCTCCTTGCAGAAAGTTTGGACACCCCTGGGCTATAGTCTGGCCCTCAACAGTGTTTGAGGGACAGTGAACCGGCCCCCTGTTTAAAAAGTTTGAGGATCCCTGCTAAAGGAACCCAGAGGCTTTATATTGCAAGGACTGAGTGGGGCTGTTGAGGACAGGGCGTTTTAGAGATCATTTATGCATGTGGTCACCATACGTCAGTAGAACTCGCCAACACATAAAAACAAGAAAGATGCTTTTGCTCCAGATGCCACACTAAATGGTCCTCCCTGGTGTTTTGAGACAAGATACCATTTACTGATGCTAAAAGGCCAAAAAGCTCAGCCAGCCAGATCTGTAAAAAGCTGGACAAAATGATCTTGGCACTAATTAAACACTAAATTAAAGGAATGTGGTTGAAAGACAGGTGCCTCTCTCAAATGTGATCTCTCTCTCTCGCTCACTCACTCACTGGTGCATTCTCCCTCTCTTCCTCTCTCTTCTCACTCACCCTTACAGAAGTGACAAGAGGACATGTGGCACTTCCAAGGATCAGAGATACTTCCGGTCACTTCCCAGCCATGCCCCATATCCAGGAGGAAGGCACTTAAGATGCTGTCCCTCTCCGAGAGATGCTTAACAGGCTGTGACAGGTTTCCATTAGCAGCACTGTTTTGTTTCACTGCAAATGAAATGGAGCTTGCTGAATCATATATAATGTGCCTTGAAGACTCAAAGACTCATGAAAGGTAGAGCCAGGGTGGACTTCCTCTCAGCCCTGGACAGAAATGGGTAGCATAGCTTTTTAAACTATGACTACCAGAAAAAATAAACTAGAATTGGATATTCTGAAAACTGTAATATATTTCCTCATTGCAAGTTTTCATCAGTGTTGGATAGCACTGTACCAAGGGTGCAGCAACTGAGGCTCTGTCTTAGCGGGCAGACTTAAAGAAGCCTTGTGGTGCAGTGGTTAAATGCCTGTAGTGCAGCTAAAACTGTGCTCACAACCTGGGGTTCAATCCCAGGTATCAGGCTCATGGTTGACTCAGCCTTCCGTCCTTCTGAGGTTGGTAAAATGAGTACCCAGCTTGCTGGGGATGGGCACAACTTGTAGCCTGAATAATTAAACTGTAAACCGTCCAGAGAGTACTTGAAGTGCTATGGGGTGGTATATAAGCAGAACACTTTGCTTTTGCATTTAAAAGCTTCCTCCAGAGTTCTGTGATTGAGGGCAGACCTAACCAAGGCACAGCAGACCAAGCCTCCAGCCCAGAGCTTGAAGAGGTGGCATCCAGATTTGGGGGGGAGGGGCTGATCTTCCTCTATCAAGGATAGACCCCCACCCCCACCCCATCTGAATGCTGCCTTTTCTAGTTTGGAGGATGTGTGTACTGTGAACTTCACAGTCCAGACATCCAAGCTGGACTAAAAAATCACCTTATACATAGTGCATGCTCAAGTATGAATAAGTTTACTATCAGCAGTCTAAGCCAGAGAACTGGCTGTCCTTGAACAGGTGAGTTTTGCACTACTTAGTCTGGGTATCAAACCAGTGGGAGATTCAGCAATAAACCTGGATTTCCACATTTTAGCATACCTTTGTATCTAACTCTCCAAAGAGGGGAAGTACTGGGGAATTATACAATGCATGTTTCCTTGTGAATGCATTTCGAATTCCCAGTAGGACAGGAGAGAGAACTTTGCCTCCATGGAAACTGGACAAGCTTTATGTCTTACTGCAGATAGAAGAACATCTGTTAAATTTACAAGCCCAAGTGTTTACCCTGAAACTTCATTATATTGGTTCAGATAAACCTCAAACATTCTCATATAAAACTGCATGACAATGGAGTTTCATTAGGTGTTGATGCCACACTATAGAGCAGAAACCTAATTTGATTAGTGGTTTTATCGCCTTTATCGTGGAAATCAAGGAAACATAAATTTTGAAAAGAAATTACTTTGACGCTGTAACAGAAAACCACAATTTCAACAGTTCCCACCATTTATGAATGGAGCAATGTTCACAGAATCAGAGAGCTGTAAATTACTAGTTTTGAGTATTTTAAAGATACTCTAGTCCAACCTCTTATTGATGCAGAAAATCCACTAATACAACCACCATTTGAGACGGCTATTCATCTTCTGCTGAAAAACAGTTAACAAAAGAGCTGGACTATTTCAGTTAAATCGCTGCTACTATCAAGGTTTAGACATAATCATGGCCAGTGCGGCTTCACCAAAAGCTCAGAGAGGACTTGAAAACAAACAAGAACACATATAGGAAATAAAAAGAACAGGCCAGGCCACAAAGGACAGGCACAGACAAGCAGAAAGAAATTGGAGGAACAGCATTAGGAAGACAAAAGCTGAGAATGACCTAAGGTTAGCTAAAGACCCTAAAAGCAATAAAAAAGCATTAATCAGGTACTTAACAAGAGACAAAAAAAGGAATGGTGGCTCAGCTGCTCAATGGGGTTGGAAAAATAACTGATGACAAAGAAAGGGCAGAAGTGCTAAATTCCCATTTTAGCTTAATCTTTTCCCAAAGGACAGTCTAGGACCCTCCAGACAAATGTGAAGTAGAAGTGGAGGGGACAAGATTGAAGTTGGAGACGATAAACATACACTCAAGGAATACCTTATTACCTTAGACAAGTTTAACTCTTTAGGGCTGGAGGAACTGCATCTAAAAGTATTGAAGAAACTGGCTGAAGACCTCTCAGAACCACTGCCCATTATTTTCTTGAAATCATGGGTGAAAAGGAATATTTTGGGAACTAGAAACTAGTCAGTCTGACATCAGTTCCAGGGAAAATTCTGGAATAGGCTATAAAAACCAGTGTGTGAGGACCTAGAAAATAAGTCAGTAATAACTAGAAGCCACCACAAATTTGTCAAGAACAAATGCTGCCAAATTAATCTGATCTCATTTTTTTGACCAGGTAACCTTCCTGATAGACAAAAGGAATGCTGCAGATATCGTATATCTTGACTTCCACAAAGTTTTAATAAAGTGTTCCATGATATTCTGATATAGCAAGCTCATTAGGTGTGGGCTGGACTGTAAGGTCGATACACAGTAGGCTACAAAATCATACCCAGAGGGCATTGATTAATAGCTCTTTCTCAAACTGGGAGGAGGTAACAAGTGAGGTACCCCAGGGCTCAGTTCTGGGCCCAGTGCTCTTCAACTTTTTTGTCAATGAACTGAATCAGGGGATGCAGAGAATACTAAACAGATTTGTAGATAACACACAATTGAGTGGAATAGCCAATACCCTGAAAGGCAGAAACAAAATTCAAAAGGATCAAGAGTATAGATGAATTTAGTCTTGATCTCCAGTGTCACATCCTTACATTTGATTATCTTTATTTATTTTCTTCATTGATGCTCGCCTGCCAAATGTCAGTCTTCTTTAGATTTGGGGACTGCAATCTCCATTTGCATTGATGATTTAATCAAGGTAACTATTTCAAGTTCTTCATTGTCAATGCTAAAATTGTGTAGTTCTTCTGTAGTCATGATTTTTTACTTCTTAATATTCAGCTGCTTTGGTATTTGTCCTTGGAAAGGACTCAAGGTGGCTTACAACACTGAAGGACCAAGTAGGAGACAATGAGTATACAACAGTTACCAAGAAACATTATAGACGATATTCAAAAATAAGAACACTGAATGTGAAGAGGCATCTTACATCATTTTAAAAGGTAATATTAAAGCTAGGAACACTGAGCAAACAAATATAAAGGAAAAATGCCACTCTAAGAGATGGGAAACTAAAAATAGAAAAAACACAAGTAATACAACAAATTCAGTCCAAACAGTTAATGCACAACAACCCATCTTAAAATTATATAACAGGTAACCAGATACTCAGTGAAAGCTTGCCTTGAAGAGAAATATCTTTACCTGCTTGGGAATCAACAGGCAAAGATCAACAAAGATAGGGCAAGTATGGTCTCCTGTGGGAGGGAGTTCCAAAGTCTGAGAGCAGCAACAGAGAATGTCCTCTCCTACGTTCTCATCAGATGCACATGTGAAGATGGCAGGGTGAATGATAAATGTATCTCCTGATGACCTTCGCACCCAAGCTGGCTCATACTGGGAGATACTTTGAAGTACAGTAGTTTGGACCTAGGCCATTTAGGGCTTTATAGGTTAAAACCAGCTGTTTGAATTGCGCCCAGAAACTGCTTGGCAGCCAGTAAAGCTGCTGTGACAAGGGTGTTATGTAATACCTGTAACTAACCCCACTTAGCAATTTGGTTGCTGAATTTTGGACCTGCATATTTGTCATATGATTTTGAGTGCTTCTTCATTTTCATAATCCAGGCTTAAACATCAGGCTTTTCCTGCTCCATATACCCTTTTTTTTGCAACTCTTTAAGCATCACGTTGCTCACATGGGAAATTAAAACAATAGTTCTGTAGTTATTGTATTACTTGTCATCTTCTTTTGTTCCAACTCAAACGTATAATGAATGTTTCCAATCTGTAGGTCATTGCTTACTTTTCCAAATTTGTTGGTATATTCTTGTTAAGACTTTGACAGTTTCAGTATACATGATTTCAAGTATTTCATCTTTCAGTGATTTATTTCTTCCTAGTGATTTCAGAGCAGTTTTCACTTCACTTTTTAGAACTGCATGTTCTTCATCAGCTTTTACTCAATTGCCCCTGCCATTAAAAAAATCCTTGCCCAGCTACTTTCAAAGTAAGGCACTGCTCCTGGAAACCCAAACAGGATAGTAAAAGACCAATATATCATTTAGCATAAAATATAACAGTTGTTCTGGACACTTCCAGTTTTGCTTGCTTCATTTTTTTGGCATATTTTAATAGCCATGCAGCCCACTATCCACTGTTCTAAGGTCATAAAACTGCCCCCCACAAGACTTTACTACACCATTTTATAAACATTCCTACTCCAGAGAAATGATGTTGCTTCTGAGGGAAAAAAATCCTATCAAAGAGAAATAATTAATCACGACTTAAGTTACTGTTTTGTGAGCCCTTTCTGAAGGCTCACCTGCAGTAAAAACAACTTTCTCTCTTTTCAATGTACAAAGGCTCTCAGGTTTTCTGTTATTCCCTTTTATATTGACAGTTTGATTTGGATATTCAGACAGATGTTTTGAAAAGCCCCTACCATTCCTATTTCATTTTTAATTTCAACGATAAAAAAAAACAGCAGAGTAAAAGAGCTATGTCATCCTGCCGCTGAAGAATTGGGTGCACAGCAGCAGCAGGGCAGGCCATGAGAGTTGCTGCAGCCCCATCACCATGGCAACAGAGATGCAGCACCTGGATGGAAAATACCTGAGAGTTTTCAGCAAGTACTGAGGCAGGGGTTCAGGCTCCCTAAGTTTCGAGAGGTGGTGGGGCTATAGTCTGGCCCCAAACAGTGTCTGAAAAAAAGATAGTGTTTAAAAAAGTTTGAGGACCCCTGTACTGAGGAAACTTTATTTCCTGTTAGTCAGCTAGGCCTGTCCTAGACCATTAAGCCTCCCATCCCACTCTTTCTCCAGATGTGCTTCTGGCTGGTTAGGGCCACCCAGAATGGTGGATTCTAGGATTTGAAGTACAAGAAAAATAAATGTCAGGATAGAAACAGGCATATGTGTGGCCAGTGAGCCACAGGGATTATGCGTGGCCTGCAAGGAACTAATTAAGATCAGTGGAGGGCCAGGCCAGGCAGGAGGTCCCACCTACACATTTCTGAAACTGAAGAATTACAAGTTAAACAGAACAATAACATGAAAAACGCCTTTAAAAAAAGTCACAATGGGCCCAATGTGCCTACACCAAGCACTTTCAAGTCTCAGTAACTTCAATGAGAAACTAAAAGGTATGATTTAAAGGTAACGGGACTTGACCTTTGATGCATGATTTCTATAGTGCCTGAGGAATAGTCTCAGGTGGCCGCTTGATATGGATACATGCACACTCTTCTACAGCTTCAGTATGATTCAGTTGTCTAAACTCTCACAATTGAACTACCAGAAGCCTTTTGAATACAGATTTTGCTTCCTCCACAAATTCATCAAAAAGGAGTGAGCACATCTTTTATCTGGAAGATACACTCTGGTGCTCCGGAGCCATGATTCACTGCTCTTAGCTATCCATTGTAATCTCTTTTTAAAAAGCAATTTGGAGATGGAACCTACTTTAAAAATACAGGAAAGAGGGGCCAAAGGCTTACATAGGGCCCACCAGTGGTCAAGCAGGCAACTAAATAGTAATATATTGTTGTTCAGTTGTTCAGTCATGTCCGACTTTTCATGATCCCATGGACCAGAACTCGCCAGGCCTTCCTATCTTCTACTGCCTTCCAGGACCCTATGGATCATTTGCTTATGTTCTACAGTTCTGTAGCTAGTAGGGATGGGACTTTGGTGTCTAAATAAAAGGAAAAGGGCTACAGGTGAGTCCTTCCCCTTCTGTTGTTTCCTAGAAGAGAGCTTGTAAAGTACAAATGAAAGTGAGGAACACAAAAGTTTGCTTTGCATTCTTTCAGGTTTCTCTCTTTTATTTCATCCCTTCTTCCACACTTTGAATGTTAAACCTTCCATTTGCCCTTTAACTCTTCTTTCCTCCTTTGTAGTCAACAATTGCCTGCCTGTCAAATTTTCATCCAATACCATTCTGAACTTTTTCAAAGAGCTGGTGGTATTGCGAAGCAGAGCTGTCAGCAGTCCATCAAAACACCCAGGGAGACGGGAGAAGGAAATTTTTATCTATATGAGCCTGGAATCCCGTGAGGAGTGTTCTTTTTGCTTTACTTTTCTTCCTTGTTATACGAATTACCAAGTGCTGAGCTCTTGCTGCTGTCAATTCGAGATGCCTCCACCAACTCCATATGGGAACATTTCTTTTTTGCTTTTTTCCATTGGGGTTTTTTTGAGGGGGGAGGGGGGAATCTTTCCACCTATTTCTCGGAATTATTTATACTACTGCCAGGAAGCCCACCTGTGTCAGCCTGGCTCCTTGGTACTATTTTCTGAAATCACCCACCCCCAACTAATTTCACAGGTGGTCTTCTTCCCACTTTGATGGGATAATGATTGTCTGAGACTGCCTGGCCTGCCTCTTCCCTCCATATTTTAGGAGTTTTGATTTGAGGAGAGCTTTGACTGTACTTTTTGGCTTTATTTGCGTGCTTGCTTTTCTTGGGGGACATGACCAAAATCTGTGCATGTATTTTTATTATGTATTCTAAATTCTCTTCCTATAGGGAGGGAGGATGCCTCTGTTTTGGTTATTTAACTTCCTCTGCATTTATTAGTTTAAAGAGGTATATTTTGGTGGATTTATTTGACTCGTGTACTATTGTCTGCTTCTGGAGTAGATAAATTTTGTTGCCTAGACTCTTTTTTAAAGGGTATATAAGTACAATTGCTTATCAATATCAACTTAGGTTTCATATTCTGCAGAACTGGCTTGATAGCCCCTTAAATAATTAATAGAAGTAATTTTATGCTTTATTATTAGCCCAACTGCACAGCTGAATGAAACATGCTATGAATGTTACTACTGGACAGTAGGTAATTAATTCCTGCAATATTTCCTCAATAAATAAGCTAGTGCTTTGGATAGATTATTCGCTCAGCTCTGTCTAACTGGGAAAAGTCACAGTCAGTTGCATTATAAACTTTAAAGCTGAGTGAGATGCTTCTAAAGAGACAAGTGTCTTTAGACCAGTACTGGCGAATCTATGGCATGAGTGCCAAAGGTGACATATGGGGCCCTTTCTGTGGGCACTCAACATCGACCCCTCACAGCCACAGCACTTCCTGCTTTGCTTGGAGAACGCCACTGTGCTCGATGCAGTAAGTTGGGGAAAGGGGAGGCAGTGGCTTGACTCGTTCATAGCCCCAGTTTACTCTCCAGCCACACCACTTTGGGCAGCCCAAAAGCGGCATGGCTGGAGAGTAAACTGGGGCTATGGAGCAGCCCACAAACCACTGCCCCCTCTTCACCTGGCTCTCTGCACAGAGCCATTTTGAGACCCCTAAATTGCTTGCCTGTGCTGTACACACTCTTTCAATTAACTGCCAGCACCCTTTTGGAGCTTAATAATTCAGCCCCTAAACCCCAATCTTTCCATATTTCAGGGGGTTGCCTAGAATCACTTGAGGAAGGTAACCCTGCCACTTTGGTGCTGAAACATGCTTGGGATCAGTAACGCACTCGAAAATACTGATCCCAGGCATATTTTGGCACCAAAGTGGCAGGGTTACCTTCCTCAAGCAATTCTAGGTAACCCCTGAAATTTGGAAAGGTTCGGGGCTCAAGAGGCTGAGTTATTAAGCTCCAAAAGGGATGCCCCTAGGAAAAATTCTTTCTAAGTGGATTCAGAAGCCAAGCCACCACCTGGGGCACCCCCTTTGGGGCTTAGTAACTCAGCCCCCTGATCCCCAAACCTTTCCAAATTTGGGGGGCTTACCTTGGATCACTTGAGGAAGCTCCCTGCCATTTTGATCCTTTAGGACCCAGGATAGCATAGCATTTTTTTCATTTTGTTTCGTAGCATAACGAAACTACTTTAAAAATTTGTTGCAAACAAAATGAAGCGAAACCACTACAGAGACTAAATGAAACACTGTTTTTCTGTTTCGTTCCCATCTCTAGTGCACACACATGTTGCACAACAGTAATGACTTCAGCTGCATGATCAATTGCATAATCTAATCCAGAAATGCTGGTTGCATAAAAATAACAAGACAGTGTGCTTATGCTGCCATAATTTTCATTATACCAGAAGGTACAGTATTTCCACCAATCAAGGAAGTCACACCCTTATGTTTGCAAGAACTGTGTGTGGGTTCTTGATAGCAGGACTTTTTGGAGATCCCTAATTTATAATATCACCATAAGTGTGAAGCAACATAACCACATGAAAAAACAAAAAAAGGTCCCAGTACATTGGGTGGTGCAGTCACAAGGCAAAAGGCTTAAAGAAAAGTTTGGGACAGTGGTGATTAATTTAGTTAGACCAGGAGAAGGAAAATCCATTGATCTCTAGGTGTTGTTGGACAACAGTCCACACAATCCCGCATTATTGCCCATCCTAGCCAGGCTAATCAGAATAACAGTTCAACATCCCTACTATTGGGCTAGACAAGGCGTCAAAAAGAAGAAATAATGACCTACTGCATGTTTCTCCGCTCTTTTTTGCTTTCTGTGAGCTTAGGGTACAGGGTTGTGGCTTTTGAATCCTGGCATTCTAGCTTCACTTTAAACAGCAAAGCAAAGCTCTCTTGTTTACTCATGAATGCAATTCCACACAGAGGATTAAGCAGAGCACTTCAAAAGGTCTCAATGTGGACCAAATTGCTTTTCCACTTGTGGGAGAACTCTCAGCTGAGATCCCAACAAGTGGCAAAGTGGTTCTTCCAAGCTTTTTGTTTTGATATCTGCCAACATACTTATCTGTAACAACAACTAGAACAATAGGCATTTTGGGATTCCATGCAAACACAAGACAGGGTAGTGATAACCTACAACATCCAAAATCTCCTTGGTGAAAATCCTGACATACCTGTACAGCCCCCCTCTATTATAGCCTCTCCAAAATCCTGGTTTCCAATTCACGAGCCCCCATATTTAAAAATTATATATAATTATTAAAATTATATAAAATTATATATATAATATCTTTAATGGACCAATCACACTAATATTGTACTTTTTTAAAAAAGTCAGAAGGGGAGGCAGATTTTAGTAATTCCCATCCTTGATTAAAAGGAAAGTTTTGGTTGAGAGCCCCTGATATAATTTCTAGCTTCATGGCACAGAAAGTGTATTTAATCATTCTTATTTATCGGAATGTCTACTCTTGATCAATAGGGTTCTCATGGCAGCTTATTGGTAAAAATTGTTTAGAAACATCACGATTTAAAAAAAAAAAAAAAATAGCACGTAATTAAAACAACCCCAATAAAAATGATAAAAAGGGAGCATAATTAACTAAAATAAACATGTCCCAGTTCCATTTTAAATCCATCAATTTCTGCATCTGCTGAACCATCCATGAGTATTCAGTCATCCAATAATATAGCTAAGCCTTCTACTTATATTTCAAACCCATTCACATCCATAAGTGGACAACCACCTATCAATCGAGGAAACACCTTCCTGAAAAAACATCTTCTTAAATCAATGCCTGATGAAGTCAGACAGTTGGTTGAACACGTTAACCATGTGTTCCCAGTTAGGAACTTATGATCCTCCACATTTCTTTGCCCTATCTTCCAACTTGAAGATGCAAAATAAATTGTGCAAAATATATTTCTGCAGAATATTCTTAACCTGCATAACAATGGGAAGCCACCATTTGAATTTTCTTGACACAGAATTTTCGCCTCTTTGCTTTCTGATTGGTAACAAAACAGTGATATTTATGGAAATTCCCTCTGGTTCCTTTTCAATAGAAGAATAGAGACTTTGAAGTGCAACAGCTTTTATGACTGAGGAAGGCATCTGCAAACTTAAGCAAGAATGCCTGTCCTTCTCAACTCTCAAAAATGTGGAAATTTTGTTTTGCTCAAAATGTACTCTTGCACCCTTTAGGGCAGACATGTCCAAACTTCAGCCCTCCAGATGTTCTGGACCGCAACTTCCACAGTCCTTTGTCATTGGCAATCTAAGCTTAAAATTCTGGGAGTTGTGGTCAAAACATCAGGAGGGCCAAAGTTTGGACATGCCTGCTTTAGGGAATAAAAGAACAATTTTCATAGAATCATAGAACAGTGAAGTTGGAAGAGGCCTACAAGGCCATCAAGTTCAACCTCCTGCTTCATGCAGGAATACAATTCGAAGGATATCTGCCAAGTGGTTGTCCAAATTTCTCTTGAATCCCCCCAGTGTTGGCGCACTCACCACCTCTTGAGGTAATTGGTTTCATTTCTATACTGCTCTAACAGATAGGAATAGAGATGGGCACGAAATGAACTTTTTTTCATTTCCGTTATTCATTATTCGTTTTGTTACATAACGAAATGAATAATGAACATTGTGATGAAATTGGAACGAACCGAACAGAACCACAAAAATAAGGTTCGTTACGTTTCGTTTTTCGTTAATGGCGACGTGCAATGAAATGAGCTGTTTTAAATGTTAAAAAATGCCCTGGACATCCATAAAAATGCAGTGATAATTATTTATACTGCCTGATAATACCTATCGGGGGGGTCCTTAAAACATTTGTTTTTGTCTTCTCCCATTACGATATATTTTTCTTTTCCCTTTAAGGATGACAAAATGGATGTTTGCCACTCCAGCCACAAAATGGAGGCAAGCCACGTGATGGGATCATGTAAATTCTTGGACAACTGCAACCAATAGCATGCCCAGGTTGCAGACTGGGCAGGTCTGTCAGCCACAGAGGGCATAAAAAGCTCTGGCAGCCCCTGTCCTCCTTGCAGTCTCTGGTGGGAGTTATGGTGGGATTGCTGTCCTTGCAAGTCGTTATTTTCACTTTAGGCCAGCCAGGCAGGTGTGTGTCTCTGTGTTCCTGCCGGCTGCAGCCTGGCTCTTAGGGGAGAGAAAGAAGAGATTTCTCTCTAGCTTCAGTCCTGCAGCCTCACTGTGTGTGTGCGTGCGTACCTCTCGGTGAGTACCCTCCCCTGCCCCACAGTGCAGTCACTCTGTAGCTGCCTTGCACCCTGGGCAATGCCCGCCACTGCCTTTGCAGCCTTCCTGCTTACCTAGTCTATACTGTGTCTCTGCCAGCATCAATTTTTTTTAGTGTTTTCCCTCTGATCTAGGGCGTTGGGGGACGCCCGCACACAGAAGTGCTTTAAAAATCATGCAAAAAGCGGGTAGAAATGAAAAACTAAAAAACAAAAATGATTTTTTCCAAAAATTCACGAAAAACAAAAACAAACCTAAACGGACCCCCTCAACGAAAAATGAAAAACTGAAATGCCATTTTTTTTATTCGTGCCCATCTCTAGTTAGGAAGTTTTTCCAGATATTCATCTCTAAGAACATAGGAAGTTTTGGATCCAGATATTCAGCCAAATGTGTTTGGGAGCTGGACTAGTTCTCTCATGACTTGCATCTGCCCACTGCTGCACATCTTACACTCTGGAATGATGGAGACAGATCCTGTCCCTCATCTTTATGACAGCCCTTCAATTCTTTGTAAAGTGCCATCATATTGCCTTCCGTCTTCTCTTCTCTAGGCTAAACATGCCCAGTTCTTTCAGTCTTTCCTCATAGGGCTTGGTTTCCAGCCTCCTAATCATCCTGTCGCCCTCCTCAGAAGTTGCTCTAATTTGTCAGCGTCCTTCTTGAGGAGTGGTGTCCAGAACTGGACACAGTACTCAATAACAGGCCTAACCAGTGCTGATTAGAGGGGGGGGGCAAGCAACTCACAGGATTTGGAAATTATACTTCTGTTTAAGTATAATTTTGAATGTTGTTTCTGTCTGCTGGGAAATTAGCTATTCTACCCAATTTTGTATCACCCGGAAATTTGACCAGCATTCTCTTCACTCCCTTATCCAAGTTGTTAATAAAAATGTTAAAGAGCATCAGATTCAGGACTGAGCATTGGGGTACCCCAATTTTTACCTCCTCACACTTAGAGAAAGAGCCATTAATCATCACTCTCTAAGAATGATGCTGTAACATTTGTGTAGCCACCTTACACTTGATTTATCCAGCGCACATTAGTCAGGAATCAGGATATCATGGGGAAGTTTGTCAAAAGCTTTGCTGAAATTGAGATAGTTTGCATCTACAGCATTCCCTCTGTCTACTAGGGAGCTTACCTTATATATATATAAAAAAAGAGATCAGGTTTGTCTGACAAACCCGCATTGGCTTCTAGTTATTGTTGCATTGTTTCACAGGTGCTTGCATAGTAACTGTTTTATAATCTGTTCCAGGATTTTTTCTGGGACTGATGTCAGGCCAAATGACCTGCAGTTCCGAGGGCCCTCTTTTCTGCCCGTTTTGAATATAGGGACATTTGCCTGCCTCCAATTATCTGTCACCTCACCTATTTCCCATTATTTCAAGAAAATAACAGACAGTGGTTCTGAGAGTTCTTCAGCCAATTGGTTAAGTATTCTCGGATGCAATACATCCGACCCTGGAGATTTGAACATGCTCAAGGTGGTAAGGTTTTGCTAAGTTTTGAGCTGCTCCAGCATCCCCAGGATACTATATTCCCAATTTTAAATAATCAAATCATCTTAAATATTCCATTTTAAGCTATGAAAATTAGTGTTGATTTTTAAAAAGTCCTTTGTGCTCTTCTGTGACCAATTTCAAAAATAAATAAATTTGGGGGCATGGGCCCCCCAGCAGTGTTGGGGATGGATCAAAACGCAACAGAAGTGCCTCCCAAATACCCTAAAGGGCATAAAAGGATTTTGGGAGCCCTTACAAACCCTATGAGTGTAAGGATGCTGAAGGGCTGCACTTGTGCTAAATTGCCCAATCTGATCTAAAGAAAATCATAGCATGAACTGAGATAATCGTAATGAGACACCATGTAATATTCACTGCTTTGGGGGAGGGAATGAAAGCTTCCAGTAACTATTTGCATCAAGAATGATTAGTGGACATCATGTTCCTAGAAAAGCTTGAATTATTTACTTTACTGGACTACAACAACCAGAATCACCCAGCCAGCATGGGTAAAAAGTCACGCATACCCTCTGCCTTTGGGCTGTGACAGGATACAGATGCAAAGAAATGAACAAGTTCTCTTCAAAGAATTAATTATTAATCAAGTGCTACTATTATGAGACCAATAGGAGAAAATTAAAGTGGCCCTGAAAGGAAGCAGCTAAATATAATCGGGGACTGTGTTGTTAATTAATTGCTAATCAGCTATTAATAGTTAACTATTAACCTAACAAACAGCCTATTGACCTAACAAAAAGCAAGAAGTGCATGAAAGGGGAATCAATTTTTTAAAAGTATTATCCAGAATAATTTTTTAAAAAGAGAATCCAGTTGAGATATGGTTTCATGTGCTTTTTACAGTTAAAGAAGCTAGAGTACAGGCAGCCTAATTTGGATGAGTGGATGAGTACCTTAGAATGTCTGTGAAGATTCTCAGTCACCCAGGTGAGTTTATCTGGAAGCTGGGTCATGGCAACTGGACTTCTTTTCCTGAGATTGAAACATTTCACTGCTCATCCAAACAGCTTCGTCAATCTGAGGAAAGCTAGTTGTGAGTCCTCCATTTTATAGTTCACTTTGGTCTGAAACAGGCTCATAAGATGAACAATGGTCTGAATAGGCTTGTTAGGTGGACTGTAGTCTCCATAGGCCATTAGGTGAACAATGGCCTAAGGTGCTGAAACCCATAAAAGTATGGCTGCTAGCTATGGCCTTGGTGGTGGAGGTGTGAAGTATTTTTGATTTGTATGGATATTGTTAAAATCACTGCCTGATAAGCAGCAGATAAACTGTGCCTGAGCCCCCCACCTCTGTTGCCAGAGGGATTTTCAATAGTCACATTAATGGCTTCCCTGACCTCTGTCTCAAACCATCTATCTTCTCTGTCTAATATGTGTAGATCCTCATCTTTGAATGAGTGCTCTTTGTTCTAATTTAACTGGAGTCTCAGAACAGAATGGTTCACATTGTCTAGTAAATTAATAAGATTTAATGGTGGAATTATTTGTCACACTGCATCTGGAATCTATTTGCAGAAAAACATCAAGAACGAAAAATCTAAACTTGTACCCTGGATATGAGGAGGAGGAAGCAGAACTAAGCTAAACTATATTGGGCTATTCCAACCTAGCTCAACTAGGCAAGAAAATTTATACTTTTCATCAAATAATTGCCCTGAATAATGCAGTGTGAATAGTAGCTGAGGGAGAAAAACAGCACCAGCTCAAGGAAGCCAGCCGATAGGAACACTGAATCCTATAATAAGCAGAGTCTCAGACCAGAGTCAGACCTATTTATTTATTTATTTATTTATTTATTTATTTATTTATTTATTTATTTATTTACTGTCCATCTTCCAAAAGAACTCCGGGCAGTTTACAACAGTATGTAAAGAATAACATTAAATAACACAATTAAATAAAAATGACATAAAACAGCATGAGCCAACCTGGCAGTCTTATTCTACTTGTCCCAGAGTAGGTTTTAAATTATTATTTTTTAAAAGAATATGTTACTGGTCATCAAACACCTCTTTAAAGAGCAAGGTTTTAACAACTATCTTAAAGGCAGGAAGGAACTCTGCAAGACAAATCTCACTTGGGAGTTTATCCCATAATGACATTTTCTGGGCCTCTCTACACGTGGCCACCCAGAGTGAGAATGCTTGTGATGTTCTGGTGGGTCGAGCTGCATCTGATCTTAGGGAGATTTGTTCCATCAGGTATTCAGGTCCCAAGCCATGGAGGATTTTGAAAGTCAACAACATCAATACCTTGAATCTTACTCGTAAGGCAACAGATAACCAGTGCAAGCGAGCCAACACTGGGGTGATGCCACCAGTCTGAGCACCACATTCTGTACCCGCTGCAATCTCCAAATAAGGGTCAAGGGAAGCCCCGCGTAGAGATTGTTGAATTCATCTATCCTCAAGATCACGAGCTCCAGCATGACGGTTCTCAGGGAAGAATTGTCCAGGTAAGGACGAATCTGGGCGATCAGCCGAAGGTGGGAAAAGGCCGGCTTACCTGAATGTGTTGAGGATTTCTTGCCCAGCAAAGAGCATAGGGCAACCCAATAAATCTGATTCCCACCTTGACTAGCAAACAGAATCAGAAATGAAAGTATTGTGTTGCCTTTAAAGCTTTTATTTATGCTGATGACCTCATACTTGCTGCTCATTTAGAAAGCTTTCAGATGATAGAACATCATCTAATGAATGCATTAAATGAATTTGGCACATATTCTCATAAAAACCAACTGAAACTCAACCACACTAAGAGTTAAATACGTGCCTTCCATCTCAGAAACAGGCAGACATTTTGGAAACTCCTTTTGCCCAGAAAGGCATTCAATTAAATCACTGTGCTACTCCCAGATGCCTAAGTGGTATTTTGGGTGACACATTGGAACACTGCCAAAATACAAAGTGATAGGTCTCCTCAAGGAACAATCTTAGAAAAAGTATGAGGAATCATTTGGGTTAGACAACCACAAGCATGAAGAACTTACTGTGTTGGTTTATATGTCTGCTCTGAAGACAAACATGCCAACCTGGTGTGATATATAGTTCAGCCCTTTACAAGATGCAATCAGTGACAACTATCGAATCCATATTGGGTGCCCCAAGCCAACTCCTATTGATAAAATTAATTGCCTAGCAGGCATTGTACCCTAATGACATACAGAGAGATGTAAAAGCTAATAGCAAAAGATTCAAAGCATCAAATGCATATCCATTCCTGCCCTCAGATTAAAAACTAATAAAAATGTTCCTCCCCACCCAACCCCAGAATGCTTGTGAATCTTGAAGGAAGAGCAGACAATGCCAAAATTATAATGTTGAAGCTATTCCTCTTAAAATGGATGGAACTTCAGGGAAGTCTAGTCCCTGGTCGCATAGAGAACAGGGCTACTTCATAATCACTTAATAGATTACAGACCACAGTTGGCAGAAGCTAGATGAATCTAAGAAAATGGGGTGGGTTTTCAATTAGTTTTCCCCCCTGAGATAGTCCTTTACAAGTGCTGAAAATAACAGGCAGCAATGTCAGTTTACTCTATGCTCCTCAACATGTAATATACAGTAAAAGAAGCAAAAAAAAAGTGAAGCGTGATGCTTATATACCACTCCATAGCACTTAAAACACTATCTGGGCAGTTTACAAAGTAACGATGCAGGATACACATTGAGTGTGCCCTGCCCCAGCAAGCTGATCTCAGAAGGACGGAAGGCTGAGTAAACCTTCAGCCACCTACTTGGGATTGAACCCCAGGTCGTGAAGCACAGTTACAGCTACAGTACAGCAGTTTAACCACTGTGCCACGAAGCTCCGAAAAGGCTTGGTGATACATCCCCCAAATGCTCTTGATGTTGCCTGGTGACAGGTTTATTAATGGTACTGTGGTGTTTCAGACACAAGCAAATACTCTTAAGACAACAAGATTTTTTTCCATTATACATATATGCTCTGAGTCAATATCTTCCTGATTATCAGATATGCTCTTTTTCATAAGGTCCATTCCTCTGTCTAACAGGTGTGCAGAAGATGCCTTAGAAACCTAAACATTTCTGTGCTAGAACTTCTTGAGAAAAGGTTGATTGGAAATAGCTGCAGTCTTATTAACCAACTACTTAAGGCTAAGATGCATTGAATATAGTGCATCTTCTGAATAGACATGTATATTGCTGCACTGCAAGCTGTTGTTTTTAATGAATGAGATTAGTAGAGACAGAATGTATATCATTGTCCTTTCCCTCCAAAATAATATGGTTCTCAGTATTAAATGCACAATTATTATTTAAGGGGAAATATTTCATAGTAAGCAGATGGGCTACAATAGCTTTTCAACTCTTCCTGCTGCTGATTGCTTGTTTGTTTTCAGGATGAGAATGAGCCAGCCCCATAACTCACAAAGCCCTTTCCATTATATTTTAATTAATTAAAATGAATGCATTATTTCTTATCCTGGAAAAGAGCAGAAACAGTCTGTGCAACAAATATGAAGCAAACAAATAAAACGAATAAATGCCAAGCACTCGGCCTCCTTCTGATATTAAAACATTTCTATAAAGCCCTTCATCCAAGTAGTATTTTAAGGCAGTGTTCTGCAACCAAAAATAATAAAGCCAAACAATAGTGATGGAAAAGCAGATAGAATCCATAAAAGCTCACACTTCATTTTGCACAGATTAAAATGCTTGAGCAAATAAAAATGTTTTGCCTGGCAATGAGAACACTGCAATGTGATACCAGATGACTGACCTGCCTTGCCCCAAGAAAGCATTGAAAGCCAAATCCCTCTGCAAAGAAAACTTTCTCCCTTGTAGAGGAATGAGAAGATAATACATAATATTTCTGTGCCTTTTTGGTTCATTTAATTAATGCATCATCCCTGTATGGATTTTGGTTTGTGCCAACACAGCTACCCGAACTTTTGTTAAAGGCTATAATACAGAAAACTCATGTTGAAGACCTTCAAAAGAAGAATTTATTTGTTTATTTATTTGTTTATTTATTTATTTGACTTATATGCCACTCACTACCCAAACGTCTCTGGGCAGCTTACAATCAAAAGAATTAAAATAGTTAAAATATCAATAAATAATTAAAACAATAATAAAAACCTTACATTATTTTAAGCTCAGATACCCATAACAATGCTGGAATGCTCTAGGGTAGGGCTCCAAGTTCTGCCTCCATGGCCCACTTCAGATATAAGCCAAGCCCCAGGGGTTGTTCCTCAATGCCACCTTTCAAAGAATACACCAAAACTATAAAGATTGATGTGACAAATGTGTACCTTGGCCACCCTTCCTCAGATGAAATTGCACTGAAATGTATGCTGAGTGAATGTGTTTGTATATATATACATTTCATTACACCGTCATCAAGTGTAGGGGCTGCCAATATATCCATTTGTCATACCAAGCTTTAGATTTTCAGTGCATATTTGAAAGGGGGGAGCAATTTCAAGGTACAAATCTATCATTCTTGGCTTCTCTCCATTTGTCACTATTCCAGACCTTTAGCTCATTCTGCCTACTTGTCAGTTTGAAATTTTTGTCCCAATCCTCTTTGTATTGTGTGTGTGAGAGAGAGACAGACAGACAGACAGACAGACAGACAGACAGACAAAGATATTGCAATTAGTTTTTCATTATACAAAGCTTTCTTGGTTTTTTGTGTCCTAATACTATGTCTTTGGTGATCAGTTTTTACCCCATGTATGTACTTTTGTATACCTTTTTTACTCAGGTAAACTGCATCACAAAAATCTGAGGAGACTGAATAGTGAGGCAAACACACATTCTAGGGTGGTACACTGGCCTGGGAAATTCTGATCTAACTGTGTCAAATTTTCCCCTATTCAGCTCATCTTGAGAAGAAAGTTCCTCTGTGATCTTCCTACATGAACATTAAAATGGTACATGAAATAGTACTCAACAGCAGTGCTTCTCCTCAGCTGAATATGAGTAGCATATAGGAGGCTTTCCCTAAGAGACTTAATGAAAATCATGAAAGATGCTTGTCTTAGCGCAAGTTGCCATAGCCAAGTGCAAAGTGGATTTGGAGGTTCAGGTTCAGGGCTTAAACAACTGACAAAAGCCTTTCTATTAGACCAGTAGCATTATGCACGTTGCCTGAAAGAAATTTGCTTCTTTGGACAACAACAGCCAGAATTCTTTAGCTGGTGCTTTGAATGGTCTGCTACTCTAAAAGGTCAAAAAAGTACTGTATGGCATGCATAGCTATTCTACAGGATCCAGTTGTAGGCAACTAAGAACTGAGAAAAGCAGGAGCCTGCCTATCTCTGAAGCAGAGGATACTTTCAAATAGGGGAATCTTCCTTAGTAAAGCCGGGCTCATAGCCATCCTGTTAGAAAAGCTAAGGGGATAAATACATACAAGCTCAGTCCAGGACCAGGGGGCACAGTTGTGTTCCAGCAGCACAGACACCACCTGGCAGACTCACTCGTGTCCTGGCTTTAGTCATCTACCCAAGGCTAATGATTCAGCACTAATTAGGAAGTGTCATTGTCCCAACAAACAGGGAAATGCTATTTCTGCCTTCACACTTCTCTCGCAAAGAAAACACCACTGCTGTGATGCTGAAGAGATAAATGATATCCTTTCTCTTCCCACCAAGCAAAATTGGCATGAAGACTTTCAAAAGGGGCATGTTGTTAAGGAGGCAAAATAAAATAGTGAGAAAGAAAACCTTTTAAAGTTATACAATTCTTAGCAGAGCTGATGGATCATCATGTCCAGGCTCTGTCAAGGAGGCATAATGGGGAATCTAACTTCCAAATGATACCAAAACCACTGAGTTATCCAGCAGTTATCTTGCATTCTGCTTCAGGATCAGCATGTGGACATCCTAAAGAAGATAAGATGTGGGGTGTCTGGGGGAGAGGGCTCCATTCACATTTATAAGCCAAGAGAGGAGAAAATTTGTTTGCAACAAGAAGAATAATTTACAACCTACATGCAATTCCCTTCTGCCAATGCTTTTAAAAAATGTTGTATATTTAATGCATATTTACATAACTAGACATGCTTAGAACTTGTTTGAAACAGCAACTGAAATGCCTGATTAACCAACACCAATCATATACACTTACCCCCAACGCCACAATATTTAGCTAATATCACACAGAAACAAACATCAATTACAGCATCTCATCAGATACTTCTGGATCAAGAACACTGGATAGTTACCTTATCTCAGAACTCCAGATAAATTTCTTACAAACCTCATTAACTCTTTGTGTGCCAGGTGGGCCTTGGACAAACACATTAATTAATTACCACATATAGCAGGACTGAAGGAACAATAACCCTCCTTTTTAGCTGCACTTGGAAAATTATCATGGGGCCAGCTTCTATCTGGAACAACATGCCTGCTTTCTCTTTCCCAAGGGCTTATAACAAACAAACAAACAAACTGGCCAGGCAGAATTAAATACACATTAAGATGTATGCACTATTCATTAGCTTTGGATAGTTTATTAGGCTGCTTTTGCAATTTAATAGTGGTTGACAAAAAGAGAAGAGGGAGTAAATATGTATGAGCTATAGGATGGGACATGGTTGTATGCAGAGCCTATGTCGTTTCAGGACTGAGGTTGTAGGTTAGTATCTGAAAATAGATGCCACTGGTCCCAAAAAGGCACAAACAATCCATCCAGTGCTTCTAATTTTTAGACGTCCATGCAATAAAGTGGCAGCTGTTCTCGTTAACAAGTGCATGGAAAATGTGTTTCCTTACGTCTTGCCTCCAGAATTGACACAAGCAAGGATTAACACCCTTGTCCACCTACAGTAGTGCTATTTACCCTATCCTTCTCAAATCTGGTAGTCTCCAGATGTGTTGCACCCCAATTCGCATAATATCCAGTTTAGGTGGTAGATTAACATCTGGAGGACAGGACATCTATATCTCTCAGATGTTAGGAAGTTGTAATTCCCATCCTTGCTACCTGAAATGCTTTTAATTTGGGATAGTGGAAAGTCTAGTTCTGACCCAACAACCTCAGGTATGAAGCCATGTGCTCAGACCCTAAGTTATAGCCCATTTCACTCTCCAAGGGGCTGTGCCATGTTGTTTTTTTCCTGCTAGTCCAGATCAGCCCTTAGACATCCATTCATAGACACAAAATCGTTTGGTCTATTTGTGAGCCAAGGAAACTCAGGCCGCTGCTGGGGACCAAACATTCTCCATTTCAGATGCAGGCGACCACATCCTTCCCAATGTTTTGGGGTGCTTTTTATTTTATTTCATTGGCAGCTTGTGAAATTATTTTTAAAAAATCAAGCATAGAGAAAAATTATCCCACCCACCTTTGACCTTTGTTTAGCCTTGAGAAAAAAGGGGCTGAGGAAATATATGATAGCACTTTTCAAATACTCAACAGGTTGCCAGTCAACTCAGCGTGCAGGACATGCAACAGTGAGCTTCAGCTACAGGAAGCCATATTTCAGGTGAATATCAGGAAAATCTTTCTGACTGTTAGAGCAGTACAACAATGGAACTACAGTGGGACCCCCGTAGCCACTGATTCATTATCCACGGTTGGCAGAGGAAAAAATTAGATATTTCAGCAGCCACAAGGGAAGCTGTAAAGCAAGCTGTTGTCACAAAAAGCAGCTGTAAAGCAAGCTATTGTCACAAATAGCATCTGTAAAGCAAGCTACTGTTTCAAAATAGCAGTCATAAAGCAAGCTACTGTCAGGAAACAGCAGTTTGGGGGTGAGCGGGCAGGTGTTTTTTCTTATCCACGGTTTTCATTATCCATGGGAAGGCCTGGAACCAATCCCTAGCAGATACCGGGGTCCTACTGTAATTACCTTGAGAGGTGAAGAGTGCTCCAACACTGGAAGCGTTCAAGAGATACCCAATGATTTGCATTCCTACCTTGAGCAGGGGTTTGAACTCAGTGGCCTTTTAGGTCCTTTCCATCTTCATGAATCTATTATTCTATTATCTAAACAGCTGCCTAATTCAAGTTTCAAGTTTAAAGAAGTGAAATGTACTGAGATGCACCTTTTTTTCTGCTCACATCATAGCAACTCAACTCTAATTCTAAATATTTGTCTAATTTAGGATATGCACATGTCTTTGTTTGTTAGGCAGCCACCATACTGCTATGAGTTTGCCTGTGAAGCCCAGGCTTGCCAAGTGGCAAAGGAAGGCATTTGAGAAGCTGTGAGCAGAAATTGTTAAAACTTAGTTATGCTGTGTCAGATCATTGTGAACCATAACAATGGGAGGCAGCTTGCAGCAACTGGCCATAGGAGATTCCAGGAGCTGCCATTCAAAAAGCAAATGTTTAAACTTATCATCCATCTGTGATGGCATACGCTCCTTTATACCATATGAGGCTTTCAAAATACAAATGGCAGAGAAGGAATGAAGACACACTGCTTATAAAGGCACGCCTAGTGAAAATGCCTTGCATCGGCACAGTGTGGAAGAGTTAGCAAGGAAGTAAAAACACAAATATCCACAGATCAGTTTTGGGACAAAATAATATTCCCTTAATAGCAGTAACTATGTCTGCAGTAAACATTTAGTGGGAAATGATTCTATAGAAATGTTCTTTCATTCCTTTGATATAACATACTAAGACCTATGCTCCCAAGGCAGAAAATATTAAGTCACTTAATTGGCATGAGTTAAGGACATGGATGAATATGAAATAATTCTACCAACCATTTGCACTGGGAAATTGCAGCTGAATACACAATTTATCTGGATGCTGAACAAGGAGGGCCATTGCTCATAAATACTAGTGCCAGAGGAACAGAGGAAGAATGGGAAATAGCCCTGTTCTGCATCATTTGCCTTGCATGCCAAGTCAAAACCACCAGAAAATTTGACTCTAGAGCAAGGAAAGAAAAATAATGGACAGACGCCCAACAAGCCCAGGCATTTTTTTTTAAAAAAAGGACAAACTCCTAATGGAGATATACATTTCCTATCACAGTGGCTTTTGTAAGGCACTGAAAAGCACAGGATGCACGAAAGAAAATATGGATGAAGGGTCAAAGAAGGGGCAAAATGCATTTCTATAAACGCCCCACATGTTACACTACAGAAAAAGAAATACTGATGTAATTTATATTCAGAATCTCATATGGAGATGTCAAGAATCTTTGCTGAGCAATGTGTGTTCATTATTTAAGCTGTTTCAACTTGACAAACAAACATCAGTGAGGAATATCTGTTTGGCAGTGGACAAATGGACTGATCAGGATGATATGATGGACTCTCCTTTGGAAGCTTTTAAACAGAGAGGCTGGATTATGAAGTCAGACAGTCTGATAACTGAATCTCTCCCTAAAAGATCTATAGAACATTCTAGACCACCAGCAAAAATTTGCTTAGATTTTGAAGAAATTACGAAGAAATATTCAAGTATTAGAAAGTGTTTATTAAAAATAAACACCCATATCCCAGCCCACTCTTAGTCTTCAGTTCAGATCAACACTACTCATTATGGAGAGGATGTTGTTGCATTAGATTGTCACACAGGGATTAAGCACTAGAAGCCAAAGAGGAGGAGGAGGAGGAAGCAAGCAGTGGTGCCAATTTAGCACCACAGAAATGCTTGAATACAGAGGGCTTCAAACCCATCGTTAAATGCTAAGCCCTATAAGTCTTCTGCTGGGCTTGTCAGGTCTTCTTTTTTCTCAGATATCTTGTAAGTCTAATTTCCTTCTGTAGAATTTCTGATGAATTTTGCAAAAGTTTTGGTAAATTCTTATCTAAAAAATATCACAAACCAAGTGAAATTTTTACCCATTCCTATCTGTAAGGATAGAAGGGGTAGAAATGGTGTGTCCCCCATTCACAGCAAATGTGAATGGGGGCTGGAAATGAAAAATTGCTGCTCCTGGAAGCTTTGGGGAGGAAGGCAATTCTCTTCTAGCACAAAGTACAGTGTGTTGTTTTAGGGCAGGGGTAAGTCCTGAGGTTAAGGCTGAACAAACAGCACCCTTGGCCTTGGAGGCTCAGTATTTTCCCTGTATAAAACCATATTTTTGTCTGAAATTGTTAGACAAAAATTTGGGTGGGTCATCTTATACACGGAAGCCATTGAGAGAACTGTGCAGTTGTGAAAGGGTCATCTTATACATTGGGGGCGTCTTAATGTTGAGAAAATATGGTATGTTCTTCCAGCCCTCAAAATTGTGACCTTTAAAATGGAGTATTGAAAATTAAATGCTGTGGAATTAGTTACTCCAATTACTTTCATATGAAGCCAGAGGTGGCAAAATTTAGACAAGGTTTGAAAAACTGTTTGTGCAACTTGGAAGCATAGACATGGGGTATGTTGCAATAGGTTAGAGGCCAGTGTATTTTATGTGAAGTTTTAAACTTGGTTAATTGGTTAGCCTTTCTTGAATCATTTCTTCATTGCCTATAAACAAAAGTATAGGATGGTTAGTCGGTACATAAAAATTATCTAAATATATCAATATCATATTAAAGTTGTTCTTAAATATTGTGTTGCATGTTTTGTAGATTATTGATTTTATGGGAATGCATTCTGTTATAGAGCATAATATAAATAATAAAACCTTTTGCAAACATTATAATGAGTAACGGCAGAAGTTTAATGTTTAAAAACTGTAACAAACAGCAGAAACAGAATATTTTTAAAGGTTTATTTTGAAGCTGTGAGGCCTTTTAGAAATATTCTAAAATACATGGCATGGTATTACAATATTACAGATACTGTATTAGGACAAGTAAAAAAGCACACCATTCCCTGTGCTGGCTTTTGAGATCAGCAAATTTCTTCATTGGACATAATAATACAAAAAAATGATGGAAGAAAGACTTTCTCAAATAATGTTACTAAAGGCTCTGCTGTACATTCCCATATCATGTCAAAGAAGAGTCTGCTCTTGACCTACAAAGAGATCTCTGACTGCACATTGGAAGAAGAAAGTTTTCAGAGGGGTCCTTTGAATTTTGCAAATGAAGAAGAATCCTTGTGTTTCGTATTCCTAGGAAGCCTTCAGGATGAAATGTGATACCAGATGAGTGAGTCTGTGTCCCTCCCTCAACATTACATTGCAAAATGTCAAGCGTTACTGTACTACATTAGTTTAAATCAAGCTTCCTGTCAACCACCCGTTCCTGCTGTTTAAACATTGTGCCCTGAGAAATCTGATGAATTCAAAAATGCCCACTGAGGTATGGATCTTTTTGTATGCACTCATGGCGCAGTGGTTAAATGGCTGTACTGTAGTTATAAATGTACTGACTGCCCGGGGTTCAATTCCAGGTAGATGGCTCATGGTTGACTCAGCCTTCTATCGTTCTGAGGTCAGTAAAATGAGTGTCCAGCTTGCTGCAGGGGGCAATGTGTAGCCTGTACAATTAAATTTTAAACCACCCAGAGAGTGCTTTAAGCATTCGGGCGGTATATAAGCAAAAGCAAAGTGGTCTGCTTATATACCGCCTCATACCACTCAAAGTAGTCCCTGGGCAGTTTACAGTTTAATTACAGTATGCAGGCTACACATTGCCCCCCCCCCAGCAAGCTGGGTACTCATTTTACCGACCTCGGAAGGATGGAAGGCTGAGTCAACCATGAGCCTGCTACCTGGGATTAAACCCCAGATTGTGAGCACAGTTTTACCTGCAGTACAGGCATTTAACCACTGTGCCATGAGGCTCTCACTTTGAGAGAACACTTTGTTTTGTTTTTTTGGTCAGCCTCTCAGACTCACAAGTTATCTGGATATAAATCTCAGATATGGATTTAGATGGATTTAGATGCTCCATCTAAAACAGGCATCAGCATAGGTATTCTTGCTTTCCTTGTATTTCCCTACTTGTCTATCTCTATCTTACACTATATTCCAGGTCTCATTAAAAATCTCTGAAATACCAGAGGAAAACATGTATCAATTGAGAGGTTGTAGTTATGAGAAGAAAACCTTTTCTGACTGCTTTGCTAAAAGATTCCTACAGAAACAGCTCTTCCAGATTTTGGCCATGAGTGTGTGTGTGTTTAAACCTCCCATTTGTCCCCATTCACCATGGTAACATTTAGAGCTTGCCAGGATTCATGCCTGCACCTCACTCTATAAAAGTCACCACATAGAAAATCACTTCTCTGAGGAAATTTTTTTAAACTTTAAAATACGTGCGCAATTATATCATTCTTTTTCTGATGGGACTTCTCCTCTAAGCCCTTTGTTGGTTTTGTTGTTGTTGTTTCAAGCTGCCAATGAGGAAACTGAGATGGTAGAACAGATTTATTTATTTATTTATTTATTTATTTATTTATTTATTTATTTATTTATTTATTTAAAAGCTTATATCCCGCCCATCTTCCCTGGCGGGAACTCTGGGCGGCTAACAATATCAAGAAAAAAAAACACATAAGATAAGTAAAAGAACCACCGGGCAAGAAGCAACGGAGGACGAGATGGCGGCAGAAAGTAGGGACGGGGAAGGGAAGAGGAAAAAAGAAAGAAAGAAAGAAAAAGAAAGAAAAAAAAAAAAAAACCCTAACTGATAAGGTCACCATAAGCCTCTTTGAAGAGGAAGGTCTTCAAGAAAAAGAGGGGAGATGATTCCAGAGTGAAGGCCCCACCACAGAGAAGGCGCGGTTTGTTGGCGTTTTCTCTGGGTGTGGCCACTCTCAATGAGCGCGCCTGCGACGATCTCCTGGGTCTGGAACCGGATGCTCTCTGGGAGATACAGGTACTCTGGTCCTGCTTTGAAAGTCAAGGACCTTGAACCTGATCCGGAAGACCAAGGCGGATGGTAGAACAGGTGATGTGCTCATATCTACGAGCACCCACCAGCAGCCTGGCCGCAGCATTTAATGGAAAAGTGCACCGCACCAAACTCCTCTGCACCCAACAACAACAAATTATCAGAAAAAATTAACCAGGCTTCAAGGAGAGAACAGAAAAACACCAGTTTTTCCCCCACCTGATCATATTGAGACAAGAATGCCCATAATTTCAGTGTCAAAACAAGTACATTTTAGAGAAGCAATGCTCCATCTAAAACAGGTATCAATTCCCACCACTACCCCATTTATTTTTCATCTGGTTGTAAATCTCATGTAATTCTTTTTCAACCTAACTGTTCTGCAGAGATTCTCTCAATATTTCTCTCACACAGCAGATCAGGATAATCCTTTGGATGCAGAGCCAGCATCCTCTGCTGGAAATTCCATTAGCAAGTACGGTTAAACTTGCTTTAAATGAAAATCATCACCAAGTCAAAGTGAAATGAGAACAGGCCATGTTGCAGAAAGGGTAGAACACCGCATTACTCCCAGGATAAAGAGTATTTAAAGAGAGAGACAGGCCTGTACCTCGCAATCACCCCATACTCATCATTTTGATGGGCAGGATAACATTGAGATGTCACATTTCGAGATTCATGCCAAGTTCTCATTGATATGAGTTCATAAATATGAAGCCAAACAGTAACTTGTATGGCTCTGAGAAAACTTTTTTTATAATCTACATAAATTTTTAGAAAAGGAGATGAATCATTCTATGCGATGCAGGTTCTGCATGAACAAAGAGCTGCCCCCCCTCCAGCACTACCAAATGTACTGCTTCCTTGCGACAAAGCAGATAATCATAGCTGCAGGCGGCTCTGCTAATGCTTCAAAATCTCATACAGCTATGTTACGTATATAGTAAATTCTGTCTTTTCAGAACCATGTGGACGGGAACACAAGCATACCCTTGTCACCCGATATTCTTGGCTGTTGCCCTGCCTTCTTCTTAGCAGGGTTTACAATGGAGGGGGAAGAGGTGAATAAGCACCCACCATTGCACTCATCCTCCGAGACCCAATGTGAAGGATGCTTTTCAGCCCAAAGCTCCAATTGTTCTACTTGCTAACCTTCCAAGGACAACATACCAGCGAACTATGGCTAATGCATCTGTAGCCAAGGTGAGCACGGCTTGGGCTATTCACACTATGTGTCATACATACAGCACACATCATTCATATATACAACCCACCAGTAGAGACGGGCATGAACAGATTCATCCTAATTCATAAAAGCAGCAGCACCGGTGATGCTGCTCCCTTTCCTTGAGTCCTGTGGCTCAATCAGCAACTCACCAACAAACCCAGCATGCTAGCTTCCTGAACCTTAAGTGATCTCCCAGTCCCAGCAATAGCTCAGGCTTCTCTGCTCTGCCCTCCTGGCTGACCTCCCACTCAGACAAAAGGGCAGGGCAGAAACATTTGTGCTGTTGCTCATTACTGGGGGACTACCCGGGGTGGGGGTGGGGAGCAAGCATGCTAGGTGAGTGGCTCCAGGGGTTGGGAACAGCAGAACCTGTGCTGCCACCTTTACATGCTGGCACAAACCTCCGGACCAAGGTTTATGCCCATCTCTACCCACCACCCTGGGAAGATCAAGATATCCCAGGCTGATTTGGTCTCATGCAGCAATTAACCATCTTTTATTATTGCTGGCAAAAATTGGATTTTCTGTACGCCTAGTTATAGCATGGGGAATGACTGGGGAGTTACAGGGTCTGGGACAGGAAGCACTAAAAGCAAAGCAAAGTGTTCTATTTATTTACCACCCAATACCACTTCAAGTAGTCTCTGGGAGGTTTACAGTTTAATTACAGTATGCAGGCTACACATTGCCCCCAGCAAGCTGGGTACTCATTTTACCGACCCCGGAAGGAGGGAAGGCTGAGTCAACCATGTCTTTCAGCTGTGTCAACTAGTCTTTCTTTTTCCAGATGTGATCCTTCCATTAAACCTTTCGTAGGAAGATTATTTTTCCAAGTCTGGTTTCTTGTTTGGGGATCTGTGGAGGTTGTAAAGTGATTGGGAAGGCCCCAGAGTCTTCATCTGGTCTATCAACCACTAGTTTCCCATCCTTGACCTAAATGTACAGATTCAGCCTTTATTACTAGCAATAATGGTATTCCACCCATGCATACTGTGCTGGGAACAGGTTAGCCAATTTTAAGCTTTGCAGGAAAGCAAAATGTGAAGAAAGTGAAAGGAACAAAGGGAAATGAGCTACAACACAGGAAAGGTGGTACAGTAGGAGTAAAAGTGCATCTAAAACTAAAAAAAATACATTAGAAAGAAGTCATTTTTGAGGTTGCAATGGAAAGCTTAATGAAAACACCAGCTCATGAATGTGCTACTAGGAAAATAAACTACACAAACCCAATGCTAAGGACTATTTAGACAAAGGACAGAAAATAGCATCTCATTTTTATAAATGGTGTGACAGTGTCTTGGGACCTTGTGTACGAATCTGGATGCCCTACCTTAGAAAACCTCACAGCCGATCTTGTAAGATGCAAAAGGGAGCAAATGAAAATACTGTAGTGTGTGGGGGGAATTAACTTATTTTGCTATGAGAAACATCTGTGATTGTGGCCTTTACCCCTCTCCTCAGTTGCAGTTTGCATTCCCTACCCTCTATGACAGAAGCTGCTTTATGACAGTGTTGCCCTAAAAGGTGAGGCATGAGTGTTTAAATTTAAAATAAATAGCAAATAGACTCGCAGTCATAAAGTAATAACCATGTGCCATCAAGTCAGTCCTGACCTACGGCCGCCCTTTTCAGTGTTTTCCAGGAAAACAATACTCAGAGGTAGTTTCCCATTCCCTTCTTCTGGAGGGTGCCTTGGGACTGGCCAGCTTGTCTCAAGGCCACACAGGCTGGCTCTTCTTCTTTGGAGGCACAGTGGGAGAATCAAACTCTTAACCTCTGGCTCCATAGGCAGATACCTAAGCCACATACATTAAGAGAGAAAATGGTGATAGGAAGACACTAGAGAGGATTGGAGTGAGCAACTGTTTCCCCCCAGGCATTTATGAGTTGCAACTACTGTACCCCAGTTTCCCCCATTCATTCATTATGTTGGTTGGACTGATGGAGCCAAAACCATCAGGCAAGCTTCATTTTACCTACACCTGCATTGGCCGTTCATGAACTTACGCATGCTTTTGAAGAACTTGAATAAAGAGGATTTTATATTTGTTGTTCATCCTACTGAAATTGGGTTGAAACAATGAAATTGTTGGCACTAGGTTGAGGACAAAAAACTTCAGATAACACAATTAATGTGGGGAGGCAGATGTGCTGAGATGTAAATATCTTCTTTTCCATGACATCACAAATACCCACGAACAAACCGACAGAAAACCAAGAAAACCATGTGAAAGTGAGTAGCGAGACTACTTCAGATCACACTGGGTTTATAAGTTTGCTGATATTAACCCACCTTAAACTGTGAAGAACCCAACAGATGTTGGGAGCAGTGCATGCCAGACCTTTGTTCCTACTCATAGCTGTGGAGATCCCAACACTTCTCAGTCAGGACAAAGTCCAGTTCTCAGTTTCAACTAGATGAGATTCAAAGAATGTGTGAGACTTACATATGTATTGCCCTATCACAATGATGGCAAACCTTTTGGAGACCGAGTGCCCGAAGTGCGATTCAAAACCCACTAATTTTTTGCAAAGTGCCAGTACAGCAATTCAACCTGAATACAGATGGCTGTGAAGGGGCGATGTCAGGTGCCCACAGAAAGGGCTCTGAGTGCCACCTTTGCACCTGTGCCATAGGTTTGCCAACACTGCCCTATCAAGTTCTGTTTCTTGAATGAGTCTAATCTTCTTAGCCCTGAAATATCAACACCCAGTAGAAATAAGATCCTGTTTTGCATAATAAATATACAGTACTGAAAGGAAAGGAGGAAGGCGAGTAAGTTGTTAAATGGTCCCCATTCTGTACTTTCATTCAGACCATTCTTCCAACTGATCTTGAGTCAACCATGTCATTCAATCATCTTCTCTATCATTCACCAGTCATTCTTTTCCAAATCCTGCCTCTATCACTTCTCAACCCAGGTTCACTCTTCTATCCCACACATTTTTTTTAAAAAGGGTAGAATCCTGTTGTGTTTTAAATTCTGTCACAAGTGCAGTGGCCTAAATCAGAGAGAAGTACCCATATATACTCGAGTATAAGTCGACCCGAGTATAAGTCGAGGCCCCTAATTTAACCCCCAAAACTGGGGAAACGTATTGACTAGAGTATAAGCCTAGGGTGGGAAATGCAGTAGGGCCTGGCAATTTTCTGTCACAGTTTAAACCACTGCACTTTCGCCGGCATCAGTAACCAAAAAGATTCTGCCCCACAGGTCTGCAGGCACCATCCTTCAAAACTGCCTCATTTCTGACCTGCAGCTTGACTAATGCAGCAATGATACATTCTGGGAAGACAGATGCCTCGTCTTAATAGACATTGGCATGTTTTTGCAATCTACCAAAATATTGGCAAGTTTCTGCAACATACCTTATGTTGTTATGGCTTCAGCAGATATAAGTAATAAATTTGACCCGACTTGCAGCATACTGTAACACCCTCCAGGGAACAGACTGAAATCACTTTAGTCAGTTTTGTTCAAGGTCATTCTAGACTTTTGCTTCATGCTTCATGTTGGTGGTACCAATAACATCATTTTTAAGTTCATGGCACCCTGTAATTCCATTTGTCAAGGGCTCTGAAGTCAACAGAAGAGAGACGGAGAACACCGTTCAACTCCCTTGAAGGTGCCACGTTCGTTCAGGAGCACACCTTAAAATCAAGAATTAGTCCTAGCCTAATGTGGTAGGTTAAGTGAAAGGAACTGATTGGCTCATAGACACCCATAATTTAGACAATCATGCATTTATGCATGACTGTGGAACCGGCCTCAATTCCCCTCCTGCTGAGAGTCAGCTATCCACCTCTCTCAGATGAAGGGTGAGATTCCTGTTCCACAGTTCACCTGAGGACCAGGAAGTTGGCAATGTAGACATGGGTGACATCTTGGAGTCTACACATGTAAATGTGGTACACTGGGATTTTAAAGAGGAGAGTGAGGTGGAAGAGGATTATTGGGCAGACATTGTCACCTGGGAAGTGTCCAAGGCCCTGTAGGTACTAGCATTGGCAGAACCCTCTGTGGCTAACTGGAAGATGATCCATTGCCAGGACCCCAACAAAGGGCAATGGGAGGACTTCCTGGCGCCACCCAACCAGACGGTATGAATGTCTCTGGATGAGGCAAGGTGAAGCAAAGTGGCTGAAGAACCAACAAAGGGCACCATGACATCAGCAGATGAAGGAGCAGGGGCAAATGGACCCGAAGCAAGGACCCTGCGGGCAGCATATCCAACACCAGCCAACCAGTTCTCCTCCTATCACAATACCCTCCTCACCTTGTTGCAGGTGCCACCAGCAGGGACTATAGGGGAGTAGCTGGGGAAGGAGCTCAGCCTACACTACTCCAGGGAGAGTCGGATGCTTCTATCCAATACTTAGTCGCAGCACTCTTTGCAAGATTTTGTGGAGCTGGCGGGGGAACCAGTCTTTCCCAGTGAAAGACTGTTATGTGGCAGGCTTGTTCTGTTTGTATGGACAGTTTGGGAATGCAGCCAATGCCCTGCCACCCTAAAGTTCTTAAGTTTTATTGCTGAGCTGTATTGGCCTGTTCAAAGTTGTGCTGTTCAAATAAAAGAGTCTGTTCTGGCAAATACTCATTGCTTCACGATAGAGAGGGGCACAGGGGCGCTCACACTGACATTTTTACCTGTATTCATTCATTCATTCATTCATTCATTCTTTATTATGCAGTCATAGACCCGATTTAAGAGCTCAAAAGATAAATTGGTAAAAACAAATACAGTAAATAAAACCAATTAGTAATACAAAATGTTAAAGTACAAGCTAAAACCAGGACATGTTAAAAACGCAGAGAACCGTAAGACCCAGTGCTAAGGGGCCTGTAATAATAAAAAAGAGAATATGTTGACCTGCCTACCTGCCAAAAGCCATAAGACTGAGGGGATTAACTTTAGACATCTGTTAAGAGGATCCTAGACCTCTTGCCTCTCTTTGACTGTTCATTAGATGCATGCAGTAGCACTGGGATTTGTCATTGGTGAGAAAGGAGCCTGATGCATATTTCATGCACACATACAGCCTTTTGTCTGTGAAGATTCTCAGTCATCCAGGTGGGTTTATCACAGATACAGCCTTTTGCAACACCAAACATCCAGTCTCTGGTGGGGAGCGTGGTCAGCAGAAGCATCCGTATCAGAGGGGCCAGGGCCAATATTTATTTAGTTTATTTACTTATTAGATTTTTATGCATCCCTCCCATCTGCAGCAAGGCCACTCTGTGCCCCCCACCACCAAGCTCTTTTGCACCTCAACACAATCCTTACATATGCAAAGGAGAGCCACCCAAATATTTCCAGTGACTACAGATTCAGAGCAACACCTGGTGTTCCCCGATGGTGACACTGCATCATTGGGGTAATGATGGGTAACTGGAAAAAGGAATGCATTGCAAAGTGTTCTGCTTGTATACTGCCCATGCCACTTCAAGTAGTTTCTGGGCAGTTTACAGTTTAATTACAGTATGCAGCCTACACATTAACCCCCCCCAGCAAGCTGGGTACTCATTTTACCAACCTTGGAAAGATGGAAGGCTGAGTCAACTATGAGCCTGCTACCTGGGATTGAACCCCAGGTGGTGAGCACAGTTTTAACTGCAGTACAGGCATTTCCTCCATGTTATCCCCACTGCCTTTTTACAGCAGTTTGGCAAGAGTACAGGATACAAATAATGCAACTGAAAGGAAAGCCTGAGATGCAAATCTAAAGAACAGATTAACAGGATGCTTGATCTTCATAGGACCTTAAGAGTGCCAGTGTGGATGTGGTTTCTTCTTGGTCTCCTCCTGACCTATCCTGCCCAATGAATACGTCCATCTCTTCTGAATGCAAGGAAATTCTTTGTTCATCTGCTACTCTGTCTATTATGCAATGAACAGCATAGATTCATTGCTTAGGGGAGAGCAGAGTCACATGTAAGAGAGACTCCTGGGGCTTCTTCTTTGTATGAAAAGCAGCGCTGGGGGGAGGGACGTTGTGAGCTGAGAAGCTGCATGGAGAGAGGGTGCCGTACTCCATCCTTGGCAAGCCTTGCATCCACTCCAGCCCTGACTTCCTCCCTCTGAAGCAGAGCACAACAACGGAGGCAGAAATTGGCCCTCCCTATGTCTCTATCCAAGCAGTTTTTCCCCCCCCAGTTTTATTTCCAGGCAGATTCCAAATGCAAAGGGCAAAATGGATCAGGTGTTAGGCCAGGACTGTGGTGCTTTGGTTTAAATTCCCTTTCAGCTAGGAAGCAGGGCAGGGTGCCTTAGTACACCTTTTCCCCTCTTTTAGAAGAGGTAGCCGTGTTGTAATCTATGCTTGCCTATTAGGCAAAAACAAAAGAAAAATTCAAAATGAAGGGGGGGGGACCATTGTGGCACTGTAAAAACTTAACTGCTATACCGTAGGACCCCCATGTCTTCTGGGGATTGGTTTCAGTCCTGCAGATACTGAAAACCACGTTTAATAGTGAATGTTAGAGAGAGAGAGAGAGAGAGAGAGAGAGAGAGAGAGAGAGAGAGAGAGAGAGAGAGAGCATGGTAAAAGGAGCCAGATGCAGAAAAATTATTTCACATACATTACTAGAACTGGCCATTAGAGGGCAGAAGAAATCATACTAAGTATTCTTTCTTTACTAGTAACAAGTATTCATACCACAGTCACCACGTGATAACAGTTTTTCTGGATTTTTCTTCTTCTTTTAATACAGTATTTTTAATATTTTCAGACTGTGGATAAGTGAAAGTGCAGATTGAGATTCTGTGGATTTCAATGTGAATGGACAAGTCCACTTCCTCAGACATAAATGTGAGACTTTTTATTATTAATTATTTATTTATTTATTTACGGCCAATGACCAAACTAGACAGATAGAGCAACAAAATACATAGCATCAATGTGTATTCCATGATAGTATTTCTATTAATACATAAAATTGGTAGATAAAATTGGTAGATAAAAGTACGGGTTAAAATTTTAATTAATACATAAAATTAGTAGATAAAATTGGTAGATAAAAAGTACGGGTTAAAATTTAGCAGCCATTAAGACATGAGTATTATATTTCTTTATCTCCATTTATAATCTGATTTTGGACCCTTAGTGCTGCTGCACAGAATTTGGCAACCTGCTTGGTAATTTGGTAACATTTATCAGAAAGGAGCAGATGCAAATAAAAATCTATTGACCTCCCAGGGAATTTGCCTATGATAGGGGAAATAAGTTCTCTACGTAGGTCTTGATAATAAGTACAGAATAAGATAACATGTTCCACAGTTTACAGCTGATCATTATGTTAAACATTTATGTATTTACAGTAAACCCCCACCATTTCGCGGTTCAGATACTGTGGTTCCACTATATCGCGGGATCGCAGTACCTGCCCATGCTCCAGCTGATTAGCGCTGAGGTGGGGGAGAAGGATCGGGGAAGGGCAGGTGGTGGCGGCGGGGGATCCGATCCCCCAGTGCCGCCGGCCCGCGCTCCTCTGAGAAGGCCCAGGGCAGCGCGGGTAGGCGGTGGCAGGGGATCAGATACCCCAACACCACTGGCCCGCACTCCTCTGAGAAGTTTTGGAGCAGCCCCCCAACCCCAGGCCCCGTATATCACGGATTTTCAGTCATCGCGGGTCGGGTGGGTCCCTAACCCCCCTAATAGTATTTATTATATTAATGTATTTATTTATTTATACTTGGCCCCAAATCAGAGACTGTATTTGGGCACAAGATGTTGACCCGGCAGTAGCTTTTAAAACTCCTGATGAGATTTCCAGCTGTATTTCCTTCCTGTCTACCAGTGTCACCTCATAAACCCGGTTGGTGAGTCCAGACACTGATTACCATGTTGTTCCTGCTTGTTAGCCTGGGATTAATTTAGCCACCAATAGCTGTTTATGCTTACAGAACATTGTTTCCTAGGAGGGGAACCAAATATCAAAAGAGATATTCTGATTAAAGGCAGAGAGCGGTGTATTACTGAACTTGTCGCAGCAATCTTCAAAGCAGATAAAACAAAGGAAAGGTCCCTCATAGATAAACATAATAAAGTTAAAGGGTAACAGGGATTGTGGAGGGAAAGAGATACTTCAGTGGTGGTGACCTACAAAGTGTGTGCAATGTTTGTCTTTGTGCCAGAGGACGACACACGTGTACACACGAAGCAAGTGCAAACTGGTTGCACTGTTGGAAGAGAAAGTAAGAGAACTGGAGAAGTGAGTGGCCCCACTTAAGGCTGTAACAAAAGATGAAGAGAATACGATAGGACCCCGGTATCCGCTGGGGATTGGTTCCAGGCCTATCCGTGGATAAGAGAGAATGCCAAAACTTCCCCCAAAACTGCTGTTTCGTGACAGTAGCTTCCTTTGTGGCTGCAGTTTTGAGACAGTAGCTTGCATTCTGGCTGCTATTTGTTGTGACAGTAGCTTGCTTTACACTGCTGTTTTATGAGAGCAGTTTGCTTTAGAGCTGCTGTCTATGACAGTAGTATGCTTTGTGGCTGCTGAATTATTTATTTAAAGTTTTCTGCAAACCATGGATAACTGAAGCAGTGGATAATGAATCAGTAGATATGGGGGGGTCCTACTGTATAGCCAGTAGAGATGGGCACGACTAGGGAAAATGACGTTTTCGAGTTGTCGTGTGTCGGAGGCGGCCTGTGTCGGCTCGTTTCCATTTTTCACGAAACTTCGCAAAAATTTGTCGTTTCATTTTTCGTTTTTTCATCTGTCGTTAAACTGGTTTAGGGGGTAGCGGGCTCCTGGAGGCACCTTTTTTTGGGGGTGGGTGCCTCCTATCCTCACCCGCTAGGGAAAGCAGGCTCCTGGAGACCCCTCATACATGGGGGTCTCCTCTCCTCACCTGCTGCAAAAGGGCATGCATGCATAGCCATATGGCTATGATTGCATACCCAGTTGCACGCAGAGACACAGCAGACTGGCAGAGGCACCCCTCTTTTTGGGGTGCATACTGCCTTCCCTGCATCAGTCAGGCCTCGGGGGCATGGTTTGCATGATGTCACACATGCTGCCGGCTGAGCCAAGCCTGTGCAGGAGTCACCCAGAGCCACAAGTGGCGGACTGGCAGACTCTCTCTGCACCCGCTGTGTCTCACTAAGAAGGGAATTGTACTTGCTATAGTGCAATGCAAGTACAGATCTGGCTTAGGGTTAGGGTTAGCGCAAGGGCTAGGGTTAGGCTAGTTACGGGTGAGGTTAGGGTGAGTATTGGGGTGCACCTCTGGGGGCCTCTCTGACCCACTTAGAAGGACAGTGTACTGGCATATGGGTTAGGCTTAGGGTTAGGGTTAGGGTTCGGGCTACGGTTAGTGGGCTTTTTATGCCCGGTTGGCACATCCCAGAAGTCTCTGTGGTCAACCTGGCCAAGTGGCCATGCGATTGGTGGAATGGCTCCAAAAATTTGCATGGTCAATCCCATGGCCAGCCCATCATTGCGCAGGTGTAAAAAAAATAAAATAAAATAAAATAAAATAAAATAAAATCAATGGAGAGAGGAAAGAGGAGACATTTTGTTGCAAGAAAAACCCACTGATACTGTAAAAATTCTGGCAGTTTTAAAATAGCAATTTTCGCATGTTTCTGTGTGGTGCTTGTGTGTTTTTGGACCACAATTTCAAAAAAAAATTGCGGTCGCCGCCCCATTTTGGATCCCCCGCCCGCACCGCATGGCATGGCGACTTGAGTCCGGCTGCCCAGGACAGGAGAGGGGGGGAGGCCGGGACCCCCCCCCCCGAAACCACCCCTCTGGTAGGTGCACTCTTCACTGCAGGCATATTTTCGCCTGCTTTTTGGCCCGGGAATGGGGGGGGGGAGTTTAAAACTTTTTTTCTGTGCCGCTTCCTCTTGAATTGCAGCGGCCGGCGGCGAGTCCGGTGCTTGTTGCGAGCGACTACGATGAGGATTTCCCCCACCACCAGAGCAGCCCAGGACAGGAGAGGGGGGGTCAACAACCACCCCTCTGGTAGGTGCCCTGAGCCCTCACTCAGGCAGGCATATTTCCGCCTGCTTTTTGGCCGGGAATCGGGGTTTTTTTTTTTAACTTTTAAAAACTTTTTTTCTGTGCCGCTTGGCATCGCGGGATCGCCGCGATGCCAGGAACGACCACAACAAATCAGACCCAATTATTCTTTAGTCGGTTCGAGTTCGAGTTCTGGTGGAGTAATTCCCGTTACCGTTTCCGTTCCGTAACGGAAACGAGGAACGGAAACGGAAACGGGAATTCCGCCAAGTCGTGCCCATCTCTAATAGCCAGAACTCAGAAGCAGTATCAGCCAAGGAAGGCACTGGTATTGGAAGGAAACAAAGTCTCAGGATGTATAAAAGTAGAAGATACCTTTATTCTCTCTCCAAATCACCAGCGGGCCAACTGGCAGTAATTTGCAAACATTGCATAAATTATCCCTCCCTGTGTGTCCTGAGGTTCCCAGGGCTTTTCCAGGGCAAAAGAGATTCCTAAGGAGCCTCAGAAGCTAAAAGGGTGAGACATGGGAGTCTTAAACGAAGTTAAATTCAATATTTCCATCACCAGTAATGAGATCCCCACCATTTGCATCTGTGGAGTTATTGAACAATATTTCAGCTACTATTATTTAATATATTGTGCCTCTCTATAAGCACCATTAGGGGAAAAGCGGATTAGTTACAAGCAGATGTTGACGATTAAAACCAATACCCCAAACTGTTTGTTTGCAACTTCTGAAACCAAGCCAAGGTCCACGGGTTGCCTCCTTTGTTTTAAGATTTACGTTTACAGGGGCAAACCTGGGTTCTCTTCTGATCTCCTAGCAGAGCTTAGTCAGCGCATATTTTATGCATAGACAACAGAACTCCAAGACATATCCTCCAAGGGAGGAATGTCCTATTCCTCCAGGGTGGATAAGAATCAATTAATTTTTAAAATCAAATTAATTAAATCAAGAGTTGGTGCTTTTAAATTAAATTATCTACAGATCTTATTTTTTAAAATTTAAATTGCAATTTATTTGAGCTTAATTTGCATCAAATCCAACCTATATTGCTTAGAGTTTGGGGGGCAACCATAACAAAATCCCTCTTTGCATTCTACAAAGGGCCAGCCAAACGCACCTAACCCACATTTCTCTGTACACTCCTACCGTTCTGCAGGGCATCCTCCTAGTTATTTTGCAAGCATCCAGTGTTGCACGAGATGCTATACAATAAAGAAAACTGACACGTCTCTGCCTAAGGCTGACAAATCTATCATACATTATCTTTCCGTTCTCTTTCCTTGCCTTTCTTATTCTTCTTTGGCTGTGTGACCTAAGCAAAGATACCAGGATAGATAATTTTATAACAAATCAAATAATTCTTGCATCTGTTGCACTGGGAAGATTTCTTACTGCTTGTTCTAATGGATTCTCCACCCCCAAGGGAAAATTAAAAAAAAAAAAACTATTTTTATTGGAGATAAACAGCAGAAAATAAAGTCGCACTGAATGCTGAGAAGGGAAACCACAACAAGAGGCAGAAGCAGAGAAAATACCATGCACATCCAAAAGAAAAAAAGCAATGGAATCAAACGGAAAAGAACAAAGCAAACAAAAGCTCCTGTATGGGAGGCTGAATCAAATGGACAAGCAGACTGGAGGTTGTAGTCTCTCACACTCCTTGGAGAATACACATTATCATAGGATAAGGAGGCTATTTTAGCCAGGCACATATAATTCCAGTGCTATAACATGCTTGGGGTGACTTTCAATCCTTACGCAGAAGAAAGGAAGCAACCAACTTTGCCAAGCTGTAACTCTCTGCATTACCACGAGTACATGTTTTTTCTGAATAATAATAATACTGTGCCATCAAGCCAATTCTGACGTATGACAACCTTTTTCAGGGTTTTCTCAGTAGAGACTTCTTGGAAATGGTTTACCATTCCCTTCTGCTGGGGTTACCCTGGGATTGTCCAACTTGTCCAAGGCAAGGCAGGCTGGCTCTACTCACAAAAGGATTAGTGGGGAATCGAACTCCTGACCTCTGGTCTGCAGCCAGATACTTAAGCCACTGAGAGTACCTAAATTTGAGCAACATGTGTGATTTCTCAAACAGTCGTGGAATATCATTGGGGGTTGGGGTAGAACTGGTAGAACTACTCCTTAAAATATCTCAGCTATTAGGGTGGCAAGCCTACATGCCCTAAGCACATCCGATCTCGCCTGATTTCGGAAGCTAAGCAGGGTCAGCCCTGGCTAGTACTTGGATGGGAGACCACCAGGGAATACCAGGTGCTGTAGGAACTGGAAAGACACTCCAGTATTCCGGCCAAGAAAAGTCCATGGACATGGAGTCACGAAGAGTTGGTCACGACTGGTCACAACACTACACACACACACACACACACACACACACACACACACACACACACACACACACACACACACACACACACACACACACACACATTAGGGTGGCAATTTCCTTCCTAGTTCTTCCCCTGACTCTCTTTTCTTACCTTCCTTCATTTTTCACACTGACATGAAGAACCGAATACTGCTGCAATCAGGAAGAAGAGGCCAGAATTAACCTCCTTGATAATAGCTGCCCAGATGCCCTAAGCACATCCAATCTCGCCTGATTTCGGAAACTAAGCAGGGTCGGCCCTGGTTAGTACTTGGATGGGAGACCACCAGGGAATACCAGGTGCTGTAGGCACCTGGAGTAGGAACTGGCAAACCACTCCAGTATTCCTGCCAAGAAAACTCCATGGACATAGAGTCACGAAGAGTCAGTCACAACTGTAACGACACAACACACACAACCTCCTTAATAAATATATTTTAAGCTGATCATGAACAAGTTGTTGTCTGTTCTATTGTTCAGCAAGTACACTATGCAAAAATTGATATTTCATGTAGAATTTAGCATCCAGAACATCTCCTTTTTCAAAACAAAGTAGAAAGGTAGTCCTGGAAGGGTTTGGGCTTAGAGCAAAAGAGTTGAGATTTAAGGGTGAGAGGAGAGCTAATTTACATTTCTAGGAGCATCAATTCCTGTTTATTTCTTCAGTAGCCAAACATGCAAACATAAATAAATAAGTGCAAGCTTGAACAATTTAGATTATTCAGAAGAACTGGTGAATCTAATGTGATCTGGGTTCATTTAGAACAGGTAATAATGGGCTCAAGCTACTGGAAACCAGGTTTAGGTTGAATATCAAGAAAAACATCTTAACTGTTAGAGTAGTATGACAATGGAACCAATCACCTTAGGAAATTGTGAGCACTTCCAGGCATTCAAGAGAATATTGGACAACCATTTATTGACTTGGATTCCTCCACTGAGCAGGGGGTTTGACTGCATGGCTTTATAGGCCCCTTTCAACTCAATCATTATTTGATTCTACAAGGAAGGTTTATACTTACACCTTGCACAAAACCGTCCTGGTTTTAAACTTCAACGCTCAAATTAAAATAATAACATCCAGCAAGCTGTTTGATATTCAGAATGACAGAATGGCTAGGTCTCAGGAGACTAAGGTTCAAATCCTTGCTTGGCCTCGAAAATTCAAGGGGAAATTAGAACCAGTAAAATGCACCTTAAACACCTCACTTACATGAAAAGCCCTATTAGTTTGCTACAAGTCCATTCTGATGTGAAAGCACAAAACAGACATGCTCAACTCCTTGAGAGCTACTATCAGTCAGAATAGACCAGCGTTTTTCAACCACTGTTCCGCGGCACACTAGTGTGCCGCGAGATGTTGCCTGGTGTGCCATGGGAAAAATTGAAAAATTCTAAAGAAATTCAACCCAGGGCCGGCGGGCGGCCCACAGCTGGGAGGCGCTATAAATAGCATCCAAGGGCCAGCTTGGCTCCTCCCCCCCCCGAGGCCCGCGGCGCTGGCGTCACTTCCTCCCCAGCCGGACCTGGCCCCGCTCATTCTCTTAGTGTTTGCCCTGTGCCTGCCGCCGCCACCGCAACTTGCTCTCTTCCCTCTCCCCCCCTCCTTTTTTTACCCTGGACCACCACCACCCCTTTCCTGGGAGCTACCAATGGACTGAGCCGCCTGACAGCCTGCCCGCCAACACGAGCCGGCCCGGGAGCCCCAGCCCAGAACAAACCACCAGGTGAGGGGAAGGGGAGGAGGGGCGCCCGGCTGTCCTACGAGCACCACGGCAGGGCTGCAAGGAGGAGGGGATGGAGGAGGCCTCCGCCGGGCCTGGGCTGAGGAGGCGGGCGGGGGGGGGCTACTGGCACGGCCGGACGGCCGACCTTTAGGGTCCGGGAGGGGAAGAGCCATCTCTGAGGGGCCCCGCAATGGGTTCCTTGAAGTCTTGCCCCTTTCTTTCTGTCTTGGGTCGCCCTCTTCTCTCTCTCTGTCTTTTCTTTCTTTTTCCCCCCACTTCTCTCTTTCCATTTGTACCCTTTCCCCTCTTCATGGAAACGTGCTCATTTCTAGCCTGCATATGTGTATGTCTAGCAGCCTGCCTACTGTAATTAAAACTGTAAACCTCCCAGAGACTCCTTGAAGTGGTATGGGGCGGTATACAAGCAGAACACTTTCTTCCTTCTTTCCTTCCTGCCTTCCTTCATCCTCCTCCCCTCCTGTCGCTGGACTTGCTGAAGGCATCTGCCTTGGCCACAATGTGGAGAGCAAGATGGGCTTTTGGGTCTTATTTGTGTTCCTGGAGAGTCAGTGCCCCTTCTCAGGTCTCCACTGGACACAGAAGTCCATGCAGGGCAAAATGTCTTTAAAAAAACAACACAGGTAAGTGGGAACTGGGTGCTAGAGAGAGGGCTGCCTCAATCTGTGGCCCCTCTGTCCTGCTTCTCCCTACACCAGCAATGGCGAACCTTTTAGAGACTGATATAGGCACAGAGTTAAATTTTTTAACATTTTCTAATGGTGGTGTGCCTCGTGATTTTTTTCATGAAACAAGTGTGCCTTTGCCCAAAAAAGGTTGAAAAACACTGGAATAGACAGTATGCAGTTCAGAGGAGCAACGATCCAATCTGAAGGACTCAATAACAGAACAAAGGGTTTACCTGCAGTAAGACTCAGATTCAGTCACAGAGATTGCCAAGCAGGGCTCAGAGTCAGCCGTATGAAACCACAGACAGCTGTTGCCAAATACTGTGGATGATACGATACCATGTCAGATGAAGCAACAATCTGATTCAGTATGAAAGAGAGTGTTCAAATCTAGACTGGCCATGGTGTTCCCCACCCAGCTGCTCATTGATCACCCACTACTCATCAAAAAAACAATCATCCTTGGAACAAAGAAAGCATTGCATGTCAGAAATACATTAGGCGAAGAGAGCGAATAGATAGTGGTAGTCTAGAAGTATACAAGCTTTTGTGCTATTCTCCAAGTGTCCAGCTCAGTGAAACCAAAGCAATGCCCAAAAGAGAAGAGAAGAGTTACCATTTGGCTTGATAGAAATCCCAATTTCCACAATACAAGTGGTCTTAAGTGGGAGGGGAGAACCTGTTGGGTGGAGATGCTCAGTGGGCATGGAATGCTGGCAGTTTTTTGTCTGTCTGTTTGTTTGTTGGAGGTAGAGAAATAATGGAGGAGGTGGGGATCAAATGGGACATCTTTATAGAAGACAGAATAGCTGAACAAGAGCGCTCCATGCTGCAACATTCTGTTGCTGATCTCACTTCTACTAAAAATTACTCACTATGATTGTGAAAGAAATAGAGGATGTTTCCACCGTTCTGGTTTCAAACATTTATAATTTGACTATGGCAACACAAAGGTGTTAAGCAAACATGTATTTGGCTTGCTGCCTCCGAAAATTCAGGAATACACATGCCAGCTTAGAGGCAGAAAACATAGATGAGACTATTCCCATAAAAAGTGCAACCATTTACTATATAAAGACTTCCTAACATTTTACCGGATAGCCGCAAAGTTAGAAATTGCCAAAGAACTGCAAGAGTGAACAGAAAATCTGCCTCCAACCTTGGAAAGCATGAATGTGGATTCTTGCACTGGTGGATAAACTGAAATAACAACTGGGGGGGGGCTCAGTATTCTCAAGCAGAAGACACATGTTTAAATATGGTTTATTTTATGCTAATCAGAATAAAAACAGTCATAATATAAGATCTGAGACCAATATTTGTCACTAGTAGAAGGCAGGTTTAAACAGAGTCATAGAATCATAGAGTTGGAAGAGACCTCAAGGGCCATCTAGTCCAACCCCCTGCCATGCAGGAACCCCCATCACAGGACGCCCGACAGATGGCCATCCAGCTTCTGCTTTAAAACCTCCAAAGAAGGAGACTCCACCACCCTCTGTGGCAGCATATTCCATTGCCGAACAGCTCTAACTGTCATGAAATTCTTCCTAATGTTTAAATTGAATCTCTTTTCATGTAGTTTGAGACCAGTTCCCCATGTCCTAGTCTCTGAAGCCATGGAAAATAAACCAGTCCCTTCTTAAATGTGACATCCTTTCAAATGTTTAAACATAGCTATCATATCCCCTCTCTGTCTTCTTTTTGGAAGGCTAAACATTCCCAGCTCCCTAAGCAACTCCTCGTAAGACATTTCTTCCAGACCCTCAATCATCTGGGTCGCCCTCCTCTGGACCCATTCAAGATTGTCAACATCCTTTTTAAAATGAGGTGCATAGAAATGGACACAGTACTCCAGGTGGGGTCTGACCAGAGCAGAATAAAGTGGTACTATCACTTCCCTTGATCTAGACACGATGCTTCTGTTGATGCAACCAAGAATCACATTGGCTTTCTTGGCTGCCGAATCACACTGCTGACTCATGTTCAATTTGTGGTCCACTAATTTTGTGTCATTTAGCTTCCTAAAAACTGTGAGTGATGGCACCAGGCAAACCTCTGTAGAAAGTTTTTTCCACAGGGAGGGGGCTACAATCTAGAAAGCTTAGCTCCAAGTGTTGGCTCTTTTTGGTTTCATTGGGTGTTACAATTCCCAGCTTCAAGGACTGCAACTCCAGCAGAGGTTGACAAAGACGACTTCAATCTCCCTAGATCCTGCCCCGGCCTAGCTACTAAAAGCTCCCAGGCTAATAATGATGGAATGGGCTACATCCATCATTAATGCATTTCTCCTTAAGGGCCAGGTCTTCCAGACCCTCAAAGAGACCTTAACCCAGCCCATCAAGAAAAGCACTTTTTTTCTTCATGGAGGATTGTAATAACTACAGACCTGCTACCAATATTCCATTCTTAAGCATGATATTGGAGAGAGTGATGGCTGATCAGCTTCGGGCACTCTTGGATGAAACAAACACCCTTGACCCATTCCAGTCTGAGCTCAAGCCATGTCATGTCACAGAGACTGCATTAGTTATCCTGCAAGTTGACCTTCGGAGGGAGGCTGATAGGGGCAAAGTGTCCCTACTGGTCATCCTCAATCTCTCAGTGGCCTTTGATACTGTTGACCATTGTATCCTCCTGGGGAGGCTTTCAGGATTGGGACTGGAGGCTTAAACTTGTCCTGGCTCCAGTCCTTCCTTGAGGACCATGCCCAGTGAGGGCAACTGACTGAGATGCTTCCTCCCTCCCTGGGTTCTAAATAGAGAGCTCCCCCAGTAATTGACTCAACACACTCCCTACCAGAACTGATGGAATATGTTTCAGCTCTTGTGTTGAGGTCTCCCAGGTATTTACTTCTGAGAAAATTCAACATACCTGTGCCTAGACACAGCTGACTGGAGCAGGTCTGGAGTTCACGGCCATCACAGCTGCTACAGGCTTGTCCCAATATGCCACAGGGCCCACATATGTTGCAGGTAACATCATTGATCTGTGTTCATGTTGGGACAGAAAGAGGATGATCTGAAGGTGGTGAACCTTGAGTCCTTCAGATCAGAAGATCAGCTGCTAGGGTTACCTTGATTGGAGGACCAGAGCATAGGGCAGAAATTACACATCTGGGAAGTATTATCTCTCCTGTATAACATCCTGCCCCCCATCCAATGCCATATCTCCCCAATTCACCATCACCAGTATGGCCCTGCTCTTAAAAAAATGACCGTGATGGCATACCAAACCTTACTTCAGCTCTCTACCAGCAAAACACATTGAACAAGTCTCTTTACAGAATAGGACTTCAACAATAGGGGATTAGATTAAAATTTTAAATCATTTAAAAAAACTAATAATGTTATGAGACATGATCAAATTTAAATAACTAAATTAAATAACTAAGGAAGAACAATCAATTAATCAATCAATCAATCAATTTATCTAAAATCAAGGAAATATAATACCTATGTGATTCAATAGCTTCCATTTGTTTTACTGTACTCTGTTTTCCAGTGTTGACTGTTGCTTGTTATAAAACGTATAAAATGTATTTTTTAAAATGAAAATTTCAGATACGGCGGCCAGGAAAGCCAATGCGATTCTTGGTTGCATCAACAGAACCATAGTGTCTAGATCAAGGGAAGTGATAGTACCACTCTATTCTGCTCTGGTCAGACCCCATCTGGAGTACTGTGTCCAGTTCTGTGTGCCTCAATTTAAAAAGGATGTTGACAACCTCGAGCAGGTGCAGAGGAGGGCTACCAGGATGGTTGAAGGTCAGGAGGAAATGTTTTATGAGGAAGGGCTTAGGGAACTGGGAATGTTTAGCCTTTCAAAAAGAAGGCTGAGACAAAAAGCGATTCCATTTGAACATGAGGAAGAACTTCATGACAGTTAGAGCTGTTCAGCAGTGGAATATGCTCCCACAGAGGGTGGTGGAGTCTCTTTCTTTGGAGGTTTTTAAGATGGCTGTCTGTCAGAAATACTGTGATGGGGGTTCCTGCATGGCAATGGGTTGGACTGGATGGCCCTTGAGGTCTCTCCCAACTCTATGATTCAATGATTCTATGATTCTAAGATCATAGGATGCTCTATGACAGAGCCATAGCACTTCAAATTGTATCAGACTGGTGTAACTTTGCAGTGCAGATACTTGGACAGATAAAGAGATGACATCAGTAACACAAGGTAACACAAACCTTTACAGCCTATGTCAATGTCAACCCTTTTGCTTTGTTCATGTTTGACAATGGGTGGCTTATATCGAAGCAATTTGGCACAGGTGGCATGAGTTACTTCAGTCTGTAAGTGGCTTTCCCATTAGCATGATGGGACATAGTGTGAATTGCTAAGCTGAATATTGAGAGCGCCTTTTGGTATGTATTAGACCTTATCTGAGGAATGTAGAGGAACAGACATAACAAGCTAGCAGCATGGACAATGGTCAGCTACCATTGGTCAATTATGTCATGTGACATCTAGAAGCTGTGAGAAGATGATGAGTAGACAAAGAGAAGCCATTATTATTCTGATGATTATGCTGATGATTATGCTGATGATCTTAGGATCGCTTTGAGCAATGGAGCTCACTGCAATTAGGCAGAATAGGAAAAGTTAGCTTAGAAGAAACCTTCAATGTAATCAGTTAGTCAGGATGACTTAGATTTTATTATTTTTAGGGAAATAAGACTATGATTGAGATTTGTCAAGTTCTGCTATTTTTGATACTTTTTGAATTCTAATTTTTCATCTAAAGAATACAAAATAAAATACTATTTTTGGAAAGTAACGGGGCCTCTTGTTTTGAAAAGAACCCAGAGTAAATCAGAAGGTGGAGATGTTTTGGAGTATTTTGCTTCAGAGAAAAGGAATTATCTTTACTTTTGAACTTGGCCAGTGCAACTCCTTTTTGATTTACAGTGCAGGGGAAACATGCAGAAAGCTAACAGTGGGGAGATAGTTGGACCCATCTATCCCTTTCCCCTTAATGCGCTAATCTGATATGATTGAGCAGCCGAAAGGGATAGTCTTAACCCACCTTGAAGAGATACAACCACTGTTTTCTATCACCTCTTTCAGCTGCACATCCAGACCAGGCACGATATGACTGGAATGGATACAGGCAGTATTTTGCAGAACAAGGCCAAATGTTGCCTAGTGTCAGAGCAACAGATCTATAAAGGCCTCTTGGCTTCAGACGTGTAATGTTGATAGCATCAGCCAAGCCCTTCTGTCTCTTTTGCAGAACCAGTACTAGGCACTCTCCCATATCATATGGTGATCAGTTGTCACAGGGAAAAAAATACATAGTTTCTTTGGCTAGGATTTCGCAGGGTCTCTTTGCCAGCCGTTCACTTCTCGGCGAGGATTTTACAGGGATCATTCCCCGGCCTCTGGCTCTTTGTCCCTCTGCCTGGCGCTTCTCACAGCACGTATGCCACTTTCTGTCTGCCCACATCCCTCTGCCAGACTAGAATGAATCGCAGGCTCTGATTTAATTTTCTGTGACTATTCTGTTCGTGCCATGCATGAACGTTAAGTGCAATGTTCATTAAAAAGCCTTGCATATTTATATTCCCCTCTCCCTCTAAGGAACTTAAAAGAAGGGACTTGAGTCTCCCCACAACAACCTGATCTCTAACCCAGCCATGCGACATAGGTTAAGTGAAGAGATAGGGACTGGGTCAAAGTCACACACTGAATGTTGTGCCTGAGTGGGAATTTGGACTTGGATCTATACAAGAGGCTACATGGACTTGTTACTTGCATGGCCAACAATTTCAAACTAATATATTATACTATTGGCATTGCATAAATAATAAAGATGGACTGCCATTTAGATTTACACACAAGCACTCTGCATCCATCACTCACATATATGTGCATTGTAGCATATGTTCTGTAGACTCACGCTTCCAGTAACAAATTTGCACACATATGGGCAATATCTGTTAAAAGACAGGGTATTTTTAGGGTTCTCTGTTTTGGGTAGAACTGAAAGAAAATGGCTGCTAAATTCTCCTCTGACAATCTTTATTCTGAGTACTTGAACATTTGTTCAAAGAATATTTGACACCCCTTAATATCTGACAGTTGATGAATAGTTGCTACTAGTACTTGAAAATGTTTAATGATTGACATATCGTATTTCACAGTTTATCTTGCATTTGACATGTAATAGTTTTAATAATCTGATTGCATTTGATAGATTACAAGCAATTGTATTATCTTTGACCAGGTGATTGTATGTGATATTTCATAGTTTACCTTTGTCCTTCCCCTTGAATTTGATTTTTTAATAATTACTCTTATAGACAGAATGTGATTTTTTCGTAAATGTTGTTCTTTCTTTTATTTTCTTTTTTGTTAATACAATTATCTATCTATCTATCTATCTATCTATCTATCTATCTATAAATTATAATACATTTTTTTTAAAAAAATTGAAATTTCATATTTAAAAAATGTTTGTGAATTTAGAAATATCTGCTTATTTCTGTAATATTCATTGATTTTGCAACAGTGGTGTAGGAACTGCTTTTCCAAGCGCATTTCTGTAGTACAGAAATGTCCACCTCATGGTAGGGCTGCATCTTTAGCCTGACTATGATACTGTAACTGGGTGATAAAGGCCTCAGCGACTGGTCCTGTTACCATTTCAGTTGCTTTTACATATTATATATCAGCACAATGGGATGGGTCTATTAAAATGCACCTTTACATGCCACTGTTATAACATATATACGGTAACTCTGTGACTAATGCCTCTCACTAGTTTTAAAATGTGCTTAGCTTAATGTTGCTGTCCGTCGTCCTAAATCTCTATCCTCTATCAACTATTTATTTATTTATTATTTCCATTTCTATATGCCCGACTTTCCTGAAGGAACGCTGGGCGGTGAACAAGTGGAAAACAATAATACAACAAAAGTAACAATAGTAACAATAACAATAAATAGGTTAGATCTGGCAAAACAAGATGGCAATGGCAAACAGTGGGCAGACAAACAAACAAGACAACATCCTGAGCATTCACCAAAGGCAGCTTTAAACAGCCAGGTTTTAAAGTGTTTTTAAACACCAGAAGGGATGCCACAAGCCTTACATCATTTGGTGGATGGTTCCAAAGGGTTGGACCAGCCACCGAGAAGGCCTGACTCCGAGTAGAGGATTTTCAGGCCTCCTTCCCAGGCCTGGCAACCTATAGTGAGAAGGCCTGGGAAGCTCTGATGGGCCAAAGCTGATTTTGGGAGATACACTCTGCCAGATACTCAAGCCCCAGCCCATGGAGGGCTTTGTAAATCAAAACCAATACCTTGAACCTTATTCAGGAGGCAACGGGTAGCCAATGCAGGTGAGCCAGGATGGGGGTGATGTGATCGAACCAACTCGCACCAACCACCGATCTAGTGGCCACCACATTCTGCACCCCACTGCAGTCGCCGGACAAGGGTCAAGGGAAGCCCCATGTACAGACAGCATATTTCAATTAATATTGAGTTCCACACTAGGCCTAGATAATTGGATAGAACAATATGGTTGTAACATTTCAGGTGGATGAAGAAGATACAGATAAATGTGTCTGTTTCATAACAGCCATCCTTTCAAGACAACATCTATAGGAGAGGCTAAGGAATAAATCCTTAGGGATCATGACTGAACCCTTGGACAAGTTATTGATGTAGAAGTTGTTCTGTTGTTTCCATTTTGATCACCACTGCCCTTCTAATATCAAACCCCTAGAAATTCAGAGAATCCAAGATCATTGCCCAATTAGTTGCTTTTACTGGTACAATGAACAAACTTAGGCAAAATTATTTTATCACAGCTAAAACTCCATAACATTTAATTTTAGTGCTTGCTGACATTAGTTGTGTAATGATTTTATTTCAGAGAAAATCCATTGTATGAAGAACTAATGCATGACGGATATTTCTACAAATGGAAAACAGTACCTCCTGCAAAGGCAATCTTTCTAAAACTTACATAATTCTGTTTATTGAACAAAAGGAACAAATAAAAATAGAACATAATGGTCTCCACTCTCAGTAAAAGGCCCAACACTTGTCACATTTAGATTTTTGCTCACATCATGCAACTACCAACTACACGATATACAAAACTCAAGATATGCCACACTCCACAGCTAAAGGGCAATCTTACACTAATGGCTTCCCTGTCCAAACTTTTTCTGGCCTCAGGACCCCTTTCTGGCTCAGAGACTGACTCAGAGTATTGGAAGGCTTCATGCCCCGGTGATTAAGTTTACACTTACTCTAGAAACTTACATTTAAAAAGATAAGGCTTTTCTAGATTTGGGGGACCACCACCCTCCAGCCCTAATCGTGTACAACACAGGTGTGGGTGGGTGTGTTGCGTCGTTACAGTCGTGACCGACTCTTCATGACCCCATGTCCATGGAGTTTTCTTGGCAGGAATACTGGAGTGGCTTGCCAGTTCCTACTCAAGGCACCCACAGCACCTGGTATTCCCTGGAGGCCTCCCATCTAAGTACTAACCAGGGCCGACCCTGCTTAGCTTCTGAAATCAGGTGAGGTCGGATGCACCTAGCGCATCTAGGCAGCTAGAACACATGTATAGAACATCTAATAGCCTTTTGAACTACACAGATAGTGGGAAGACAAGGTCGGTGGTAGGGAACACTGGTTGGTTTGCTTTGGGTTTTGTTGACCATTCCTGAGAGGTCTTCTAGCAAGGGAGTTCTGGGAATTATAACCGTGACCATCTAAAAAGCATTTCTAGTTTCTTTGCAAGATTAATAGGAGATGGGGATGAAGCAGCCTTCAGGAGGCTTTTGTGCTTTATTGAGACAGCAGCTCTCATTGGGAGTACAGATGTAAAATTTCCAGAAATTTTGAAGCTCAGGGGGAAAAATATTTTCCAGTTTTTTTTTGGGGGGGGGACAAACATTTTATGAAAAATTGAATAAAATGCTACATTAGCACTACCCACCCCCTTTTACAGCATGAAAGTCATTCTGTTTCTTTAGGAACATAAAATATGACTAGGGACAATTTGACTTGGCATATTACAAACAGAATTTACATTTTAAATAATATTTATTTGTAATTGTATGTAACAAATGGAGTAACAATCTCCTGAACTGTTTACTAGTTTATGTGGAACAAAAAAGCCTCTACAAAACAATGTTTAAAAATCCAGAATTAAAAATTCATACTTTTCTCTCCACAGTATTAAATAAAAATAAAATAAAAACCTAATTCTCATAAAAAGAATTGGAGAGGAGGAAAATATATAGAAGGAAGTGGGACTAAGTTTCAATGAATGGGCATGAAATTCAATCAGAATCATTTTTGTCGCTCTGTATTTTCTTCCAGTGCTTTGAGGCTAGTGAAGAGGACAGAACAGAACCAAACACGGCCACCCACATTTATTTATTTATTTATTTGTTAATCTTATACCCCGCCCATCTTCCCAAAGGGAACTCTGGGCGGTTTACAATGCAAAAACAAAAGTGAAATCTTTTTTTTCTTGGATTTGTGACAATAGCAGCACCTCCTAAAAAGGAAGAAATGCATCTTGTTCTTGCAATATAGAGTTCACTTTGTAACCTAGGACTTGCTTGTCCTCAGTGCACAGAAATTAGAAAAATCTGATACAATGCATATTTTTACAAATTATTTGGAAAATATTAGAACACTCTGTCTTAAAATATTTTATTCATCATGTTAAAATAAAACATTCCATAATCACTTTTTTCTTTTTTTTTCTTTCTTTCCAATTTTTCAGAAAAAGACTACTGTCTACTCCATTGATGACTACTGTGCTAGTAAGGTAAAAAGGTAAAGGTTCTCCCCACACATGCATGTTAGTCGTGTCGGAGTCTAGGGGCAGTGCTCATCTCCGTATTCAAGCCGAAAGAGCCAGTGTTGTGCAAGTCCGTGGCCACATGGCCGGCATGGCTGCAAGGAAAAACTGTTTTACCTTCCCGCTTGTTTACGGTGGTACCTATTTATCTACTTGCATTTACATGCTTTCGAACTGCTAGGTTGGCAGAAGCTGGTGGTTATCAGCAGGAGCTCGCTCTGCTATGTGGCACCCGCGATTCGAACTGCCAAGCAGCCAACTTTGCAGTCAATAGTTTTTGGAGCCTTAGTCTGCTGAGCCACCATGCCTCCCTTTTTTCTTTTTTTCCAAAAAAATTGGGGAAATTCTGTCTACTCTACTCCATTGGTGACTACTGTGCTAGTAATGGGCAGAAATAGCCCATAGGTTGGGCATGACTTCAGGGGTTGGTGAGTGTGGAAATTCAGTGTCAGATATCTCACTGAAATGATCTCACCATCATTGCAGGATTTCCTGTTTGTCTTGGAGGTTGCTGGTTATTTGGTATAAAGCCCTATAAACCTTAGGTCCAGCCTATCTGAAGGACTGTATGAGCCTTCCAGGCCTGTAGGATCTTCCTAAGAGACTCTCCTGGCAGTCCTTTTACCACTGCAGGCCCATGTGATGAGGAGACAAGAGAAGGCCTTCTCTGTGGCTACTCTCAGGTTATGGAATTATTTAATTCGAAGAGCTTACCAAAAGTGTCCCCTCTACCCTTCTGATGATAGCTGAAGACCCACCTTTTCAGACAGGCTTTAAATAACCACACCTGAATCCCTTGGTGCTGGTTGTAGGCTAAGTATGATTGCTTTCAAGGTTTAAATGTTTTAACACTTAACCTTCTTTCACTATTGTTATACTTTAACTGGCTTCCAATGTGTGGTTTATTGTGCCGGCTAGCAACTATTGCTATACTTTAATTGGTTTTCAATGTGTGATTTTATTGTGCTATATTTTTAATTTCACTCATTTTAATGCTGTGAGCTGCCCTGAGCCCCTTCATCAGAAGAAAGGCAGCCTACAATACAAAAAAAAATGAAAAAGAACTGGCTTAAAATCTCAGGAGCCAATTGCCATGACTTATGAAGCCAGTGCAAGTGTTTGATATTGTGCATCAAATCATTCAAGTCGAAGTGCAACAGCAAATGTATATGCTGACTTCATAATGTGCGGCAGTTCACCCTAGAGATTTATGCCCACTGAATTACCATGTGCCATTAATTAAAATATTGTAATACCATCTTCATTATTTTAGGTTCTAATGCAAGTTCAGCTGCCTAGATGCCCTAAGCACATCCGATCTCGCCTGATTTCGGAAGCTAAGCAGGGTCGGCCCTGGTTAGTACTCAGATGGGAGACCACCAGGGAATACCAGGTGCTGTAGGCGCCTGGAGTAAGAACTGGCAAGCCACTCCAGTATTCCTGCCAAGAAAACTCCATGGACATGGGGTCATGGAGAGTCGGTCACGACTATAACGACACAACACACACACAATGCGAATTCAGCTCAATTTGCTGTAGAATTCATTTGTCTTTCTGGTACTCTGTAAAACTTTCCTGCAACACAGATTTCCACAGATTACCCTCCACGGCTTGGGACCAGAGTACCTGTCGGAGTGTATCTCTCAGAGGTCAACTGGGGCCAGGCCCACAAGGATGGCGCAGGCGCGCTCACTTAGGGTGGCCACACCCAGGGAGGCACGGAACTCACTCACGCACAACTGCGCCTTCTCTGTGGTGGGCCCTCCGCTGTGGAATCAGCTCCCTAGTGAGTTGCACCTAGCAGCGTCCCTGCCCGCCTTTAAAAAAGCCTTGAAAACTCATCTCTTGAAGGAGGCATTTGGCTACCTTTCTATTTAATTTTCTATTTAATTTCTTCTTCTTTTTTTCGTTGCTGTCTATGCCATCCTCTGTGGAGGGTATTGTACCCTCCTATTTTTACTGGTAGTCTGCCTCTGATTTTTATGCTTGTTTGTTGTTGTCTGTTTTTAAAGTGTACACCGCCCAAAGTTCCGCTGTGGAAGATGGGGCGGTATATAAATGTAATAAATAAATAAATAAATAAATAAATTCAAATGGATGATCATTATTACAGTATTTGCACTGGCCTATCAGTCTTCAACAGTGATAAGGCATCCCTTTAATGCCAGAACAGTGCCACTGTTTGTGGCATTCTACCAATTCAGCAGCCTGTATTCTCTTTATTCAGTAATTATTCAGACCAAGCAGAGGGCATATTAAATAATGCAGACTAACAAAATTTTACTCATGTTCAGCAAGAAGCCATGGAATTCTTCACATAAGCATTCCCAGGCCACCTAAAAGTTAACATCTTGGAAATCATTGGATTCTTCTCTTTTATCTCATAATGGCTTCCAAAGCTCACAGGTACAGTGTCAGTGTTATCCTGTAATGCATCCTTGGGATTTTGACTTATTCAAATGAGCCAACTGAGAAAATTCTGCCTGACTATTAAGGCAACAACTTTTGAGTCTGTTTGGAACAAAAGGGTTTATGAAAAGGATCTTGAGGAGGAAGAGAGAAGAAAAAGAATAGGAAAAAAATAGAAAAAGATAAATAGAAAAGTGGAATGGTTGCTTAGCATACCAAAAAACAGTGTGGGGGCAGAAATTATACTTCACGTATCTGGGAATAATTTGAAGTCAAGTCTTATAACACGTTCTCAAATCAAGGAGGTTTTCTTGCTGCTTCTGCCTGATGCAAATTTCACAAGCCTTTGTGGGAAGCCAAGTGGGAGTTGACGCCAAACATTGGGGGGGGGTAGCCTTGTTTTTGTTATTATTTACTTCTTTGCATTTAGGGAAGGGAGCAGGCCTGCTTCTGAAGCTTTGAGAGAGACACTTATCAAAGATGTTCTTAGCGAGAAAATGGGATGATCATTCCTGCGAAAAAACCATCACCACATATACAGGAGTACATCTTTTCCCTGGATCTAATTTTGTAGGGAAGGGCTGCATGAGATCTCCTCTACCTTAGCTGTGCAGCTGCAGTTAACCATTCTGTGGATCACTGATCTATTTCTAGCTGGGAAAAGAGGTATCACAATTACACGATCTATAATGTACATCTGCGTGCATATGCTTGTTTTCTCTGCACTGCTGTTTTTTGCCTCCAGTTCCCCCTGAGCGAAATATCATTGGAGGATTATTATAAATATACCACTCTTTTTGTATATGGGATTTCACAGGACGATTGAACAGAAACAAACCCATTTATAAGACCTTTTCCACCTATTATCTGGAGCAGAAGAGACAGCAATGAGAAACAAGGGTCACAATGAATAAATATGCACAAATGTAGTTACATGTGACTGTAGGGTTTATTTCGGCAAGGGAAATCACGGTCTTAAGAGGATGAGTAGGAAATGTGACCTTCCAGTTGCTGGAATTCACCTCCTAACATCCCACACCCTTGGTTGGGTTCAGTAGAGCTAAAACAGGCATGTCCAAAGTCAGGCCCAGGGGCCAAATGTGCCCCATTTTCAAATTTTGAGTAGCCCGCATTCTCTTCTCCCTGCCAGCTCAGCCTGTCACAAATCCCCAGTAGCTGACCCCTCTCCATACTGGATGGAGATGTCAGCTTGCGGTTTTATAGTTTGTCTGCCCTCTCTTGCCTCTGTCTGTTCCCCCCCCCAGCCACCTGCCCAACCTACCCGCCCCAGCTCCATCACTGCAGCGTCCTCCCTACCTCCTTGAATGTCCTAGAGCCGTGATGGCGAACCTTTTAGAGGCCGAGTGCCCAGACGGCGATTCAAAGCCCAATTATTTTTTTGCAAAGTGCCAATACAGTAATTTAAACCTGGATACAGGTGGCTGTGAAGGGGCGATGTCGAGTGCTCACAGAAAGGGCTCCGAGTGCCACCTTTGGCACCCATGCCATAGGTTCACCAACACTGTCCTAGAGGCTTATCCGAAGTCCGGCCCAAGAGCCCAATGCAGCTGAATGGTTTGCCCCCACACATTTTCACCTCACCAAATCTGGCCCTCCTTGCAAAAAGTTTGGACACCTCTGGGCTAACAGAGCATGTTGTCCAAGGCCACCTGATCCTTACCTCTGGCTTAGAGGCAGACATATTTGCTTTAAATGCACATAGCTCCACATTCATTCCACCCTGTCCTCAGTTCTGATACAGTTTTAGCCATTGTGAGTTTTAAGGGTCAGAGAGAAAGATGCTATGAGTCTGACCTCTGCCATCCCCTTTGGAGAGCCACCGTCACTTGGAGAACTGTGGAAGGCAACATACTGTCTTCCATATGTTCTTTTATTATCTATGAGCTGAGCTGGATTCAATGGGAGATAAACATGAGAAATGCAGCTACCCAAGATTTGAACAGGTATTATGTTTTACCCAGGTCTTGTTCTCTGTAGAAATCTGCTGCCATGTTTTGCTCGTGGGCAGTTATAGGCCTCTAAATGAGAGGAGGTTCTCTGCAGTGAAGTGCAAAGCAAATCTACCAGGGATAACTGTGAGCCACCTCCAGCACAGCAGATGGAAACCTTCCCACTTAAGAGTTTTCATGGTATAGGAAATAGATAACTGTAGTAACCAAGTATCTTACGCCACAAATCCAGAATGTAAGCGGGCAGTCTGCTCCACAAGCTTTGATACAGAAATGGCCTACTTTCAATATGAGTCAAGGAATGTTCTCTCTATATATATTTATTTTATTTATTTTATTATTCCTTTATTTTCAAAATTTATATACTGCCTTGCTTTCCCCAAAGGGAACTTTATTCTGGTTTACAGAGTAAAACAACAACAACAACAACAACAACAACAACAACAACAACAACAACAACAACAACAACAACAACAACAACAACAACAACAACAACAACAACAACAACAACAACAACAACAACAAGACCAGGCAAGATCTGATCATTCTCGGCAGGGAGAAGAGAATGCAGGCTGGCAAAGTAAACATTAAACCACAAAAACAAATCTCGGGTTTCCCCAAATGCCTCCCTAAAGAGCCAGGTTTTTGGAGCTCTTCGGAAGGCAGGCAGGGTGGTCATAAAGCAAAGTGGTCTTCAAGCACTCTCTAAGGCAAAGCTCAGCCAGGATGGAATTCCAGACAGTAGGGCCAACCACTGAGAAAGCCCAATTGTGCACACATTTATTTATTGGATTTCTATACCGTGCCATCTAGCAACAATGGCCAATCTGGGCGTTTATATAGCCTTCCCACTGATTAAGGTCGCTATGGGAGAGGCTTATTTAATAATACTAGTGCTACAGTTTCTAGAAAAAGGAAATATCTTACATCTAGATTTAATCCACTTGGACTTCCCTGAGTTTTCTGAATACAGCAACAATCCTGTTGCACAACATGAACAAAGGCATAGATTTTGGTCTGGTAAATCAAGAGCCCCTGCTGTGATTCTTGGTAGTACACATGCACATTTAACCTGGAATGTGTGCATGCATCCCTAAGAATTCCAGCAGGAGGCCTTTATTAACTGGCGAGGAATGGATCAAAATTGAGTTACTGTACACAACAGAATTTGATCCACCGTCTGAATCCTGAGACTTGCTTTGGCAGTGACGTAAAATTAAAGGCTAGGCAGCAGAAAGAGTTGAGTCAAAGTAACTTCACAAAACATTGTATGGCACTAGTGACACGACACGGCTCTGCAGCAGATGAAAAACCTGAACCCGCTAACCTTGGATTTCGCAACATGCGGATCTCAGTGCACAGATGAGAGAGCATTTCCCACAGAAATCAATAGGGTTTTCTTTTGAGTAATTATGGCCGAGACAGAGGAGCAGCAGACCCGTTCAAAGAAAGAATTTGGTTTGCAGCATGTACCCTGAGGACACAAATCATTAGAAAGGCCTCCTGCAAAAGCCTTATTGGGAGTGACACAACAGCAATGCTGTGCAGGAGAACTGCAGATTGAATTGTGCCCAAAGGCAATTAGATACCTCATAGCAGCTCATTGCAGAATCCATAAAATACTTATATCCACTACAATGTGTGGCTTCCCCCGACCCCTGGAGGAGCAAAAAGCAGACATCCAGTGGCCCAGAACAGCCTCCCCTCTGTCCTGCATTTCAACTGGCTCTCAAAACAGACTGGTTGCCAAATGACATCATAATAAAAAAAAAGAAGCCTTTGAGCTTCTATGAGATCCTTGAGTTGAGAACCCATACCTATGCATACATTAAACTAAGCAGCCCCAAACGTTGGTTGATTTATCACAAAAAGGAATATATTTGCAAGGCTGCACAACAGGATACATTGCCCTCTGAAGGGGAAGGGGCAAGTCATGCCAGACCTCTCCCATCCGCTCATGACATTCGGCATTAGAATACTGCACAGCTTTACCATTTAATAAGTGGCCAATTCCTATCCTGATCAGCATTCCGTTGACGTGAGAGGCGTTTGGGGTCAGATGCAACGGAGGGTTCCATAAGATGATACATCATTTGCTGTTTAAAATGTGAGAGTAGGATGACTAGCATTTCAATGGGGCAAGATGAGAGAGATGTATCACTCACATATACTGACTTCGCCCATAGGATTCTTACAAGCATCTAGGTTTTATTGCTCATGACCATCCTACTACTGACCAAAATAATTTCACAAAAGTCCCATTGCAACCCTACTGTAAGGTCCAGGAGACTATTAATAAGAGAGTGTTCAGAGGCAATATAAGATCTTTCCAAGCAAAAGGGTATTTTAGAAGGTTTTGATGATACAACCATTCTGCATGCTGAGCCTTACATCTGCACTTTCCTTTGGTTACACTACATCATAAAAACAGGAGCCTCTCAAGTCCTGCTGTGTGAAGAGAAGTCTGAGGTTTGTTGTCTTGTCTGCTTCCCCCCTCCCTCCACCATAAAAAAAAATCCTGAACAATTTCCCTAATAAACATTTAGATGTTAAGAACTGATAGGAGATTTCCCGCATTTTTTTAAATAAATACATACATACATTGAAAAGTCTATTATAGAGAGGTCTAGATTCATGCAGTCATACCATCTCCAAATTCTGCCTGGAAAAGTATGTGATAAATTAGGTGAGCAAAACATCTGGGCAATTGGGTTTGTAGCACTCATTTCAGTGCATAAACCGTTGATTTTAAAAATAAGTCCTGTCCCTTTTCCTGAACATATGTAGTTTTTAACATTGGTGTGACAGTATTGAATTTCACTTCTTGCATCTATGGCAGCCAGACAGAACAGCCTTTGGGAAGGAATATGGGCCCAATCCTGCAGCCATTAACACCTGGCAAAGCATTTCTTACTATGAGCTCAATAAGATGAACATTAACCTTTAGATTACTGCTAGAAACAAATACCCTATTAACACCGGGAGGGAACATCCATTTTATACCGTGTAAAAAACATTGTCAGTTATTTCATTAGATAATCTCTCAGTCAAAGAGAAAAAGGCCAGATCTTCAAACAGTAGATGGCTTAAACAGTTCTGTGGTTCTCAGATAATTTTCTAACCCACACAGCAACGGAATACCTCTTAGACAGGGGGTCAGGGACAGAATAAAGAAACCAGAATAGGCTTTTTGTAGACCAAAGTTGGCCCCAAGGTCTCTAATCTCATCAGCACAACAGAGTCAAAGGCCAAGATTGGCACTTTAAAAGGCAAGTTGGTTTCTGTATATATGTGTGTGTTAGTCTTTAATTTGCCATCACACGTTGGTATGTTTTTGTTTTTACTTTTTTGTTGTATTTTGTTTTTCACTTATGATACTTGCGCAGACTAACACGGCTACTCCTATATCCTCCTTGTGTAAATATTTTTCCTTCTCTCTCTATTTGGTAGCAATAGTTCTGAAGCCAACTGCACATCTAAATATAGAGAATAATGCCATCTTACCTGCTGAAGATACCTTGGGAAGGCAGGAAAGAGATCTCTAGCTAGATGTTATTTTAAAAGCGCGTTGCCATTCTGTATGTGCGTAACCCAGAAAAGCATAAATCTCCCACTACTATTCTAGAACATCCGTTGCAGCACAGCGTAATTCTCACATACCATCTTTACTATTTATATCACATTTATATAAGCGCGCACACAAACAAGAGACAGACAGGCTTTTTTTGCCAAAACAAGGACAACCTTTAAAGACTTCTCTGCCAATTCAGAAACTGGGAGCCACCCCAACCCTACTGCACGCTGGTGGGCAAAACACACCTGCATCACAACGGTTACAACAAGGTCTTGTGTTTGAAGTACAGAGGATCTGCAGTGTGCTTCTATCACATACTTTGTGGAAAGGGAAATCCTCCTTGTGTAATAGAAGCGGCACAGCACAGAGGATGGCACAAGAACTGCTCAAGGGCTTGTTTGTGTGTGTGTGTGTGTGTGTGTGTGTCCACCCTCTCTCCTTTGCAAATCCTTCCCTACCCGACCCCCATCACAAACACACATCTACTGATGGCAGAAAACAACAGAGGCATGTCAAAAAGAAGAAAAAGAAGAAGAAGGTAGTGATTTCAAAGGGGGACGCATACGCTTTAGTAGTCAATACAGTAGTAATGAGGAAAGAGAAGGGGAGGAAGCGAAAGCCTTTTAAGCTCCGCATTATTATTCTTTTTCCTCCTCCTCTCTGCGTATCCTATGGAGATGGAAGATACAGGGAGGATGGGATTTCCCTGCCCGCCCACTCGATTGGATTCCAGCAGCAGGAGGAGGAGGCAGGACGTGGGATGGCGTGTAGAGCCTTCGAAGGGGGATCCCGAGGTAAGTTTGATCCCCCTTCATTCTTCTACACGTCCCCTTCCCCTCCTTTTTGTGGTGCATGTGTGTATGGGGGAGGGAGAGGCCGGTGAGCCCCCTCTTCGCCAGCCCCCCCCCCCACCCCCACCCCCACCCCCGCCTCCTCCAGCCCGCCCCCCACCCCCGTTCCCTGACTTACTCCGGTCTCCGGCTCAGGACGCCTTTGCCGAGAGGGGTCTGGGGGCTCTTGGGGTGCAGGAGGGCCGGGCAGCAGCTCTTCTCCCGGCTCTCCTTCTCGTGGGGGTGATGGTGCGGAGGGTGAGGCTGCGGAGGGTGCGCGGCGGGCGTCCGGCTGCCGCTGGGGCCGGCCTGAACTTGCTTGATGCTGCTCCCTGGCTGCTGCTGCTGCTGCTGCTGCGGAGGCGGCGGCGGCGGCGGCGGCGGCTGTGGGGCGCCCGGGAGCTGTTGGTGGTGCTGAAGCGGCTCCGGGGGCTGGCGCTCCGCCGCCGGCGCTGGTGGTGGTGGCGGCGGTGGCGTCTGACCCTGGGGAGGTTGCTGCTGGCAAGGCGGCGGCGGAGGAGGCGGCGGAGGCGGAGGCGGCGGCGGCGGCGGCAGCCCGTCGGGCAGCGCGTAGTGCTCGCGGAGGCTGCGGTTCTCGTGGCTGAGCTCGTCGAGGCGCCGCTCCAGCTCGTCGATGCGCTGCCGCTGCGTGTGGATGAGGCTCTGCTGGTTCTGCACGATGGCCGTCAGCTCCTTCAGGTAGAGCACGGCGCGCACCGGGTTCTCCAGCAGGCTCTCCATGCCCGGAGGCGGCGGCCGGCCGGCCGGCCCCCCCAGCTGCGCCCGCTGCCTCGCCTCGCCTCGCCTCGCCGCCTCGCGGGAGGGTCTCGCCCCCCCGACGCTGCCCCCGCCGCCGACGCCGACGCCACCACCGCCGCCGCCGCCTCTCTTCGCCTTACCGCGGACGCTCCGGCGGCGAGGAGAAGCCGCTCCGTGGCGCGCGCCTTCGCTCCTCCTTCGCCTGCATGGGCAACCCGGCGCGCTCACACGCACGCACCGACCTCGAGGCGCGCAGGAGCCCCGGCGGCGGCGGCAGCAGCAGCAGCAGCGCTAGCCTGCCTCGCTTCCTTCGCGTCATGCCCGGCCGGGGAGGGGCCTGGGCCAAGCTCCGCCCCGCGCTCTCCCCTCCCCCCCCCTCCCCCGCCTAGGCACGGTGGGGAAGGGAAAAGGCCGGGGCGAACTGAGGTCCCTATCAAGGTGGGGTGGGGAGGGGGGTGGGAGGGGGAGGAGAGGGGGGAGGAGGAGAGAAAGCAGGAAAGGAACGGAAGGAACGGAACGAGAACGAGGAGAACTGGGTGGTGTGGGTGTGGGGGTCTCCCAGCAAGGCAGCTGCGCCCTAGGTCAAAGGAGGCGAGGAGGGAAGGGGGACGTGGGGGAAACGGACTTGGACACTCGTGGGGGGGCACCTGTAGGGTGGTGGTGGTCAGGAACAAGAAAGAGCGGGAAACCAGCAGGCGCAGCCCGCGGGGTGGGTGGGTGGGGGTGCGCAATACGAACAGAAAGGCTGAGGAAAGAAAAGGAGATGGAGAAGAAGGAGAAGGGGCCAAGGGAGCAAGTGGTGATCAAAGGGGGAGCGAAGAAGTGGTGGCCGGGTGGATGGGACACGAGGGGCTTCAGCCGAAGAAGGTGACAAACGGGGGACGCGAGAAGAAGGAAGGCAAGGAAGATAAAGAAAGGGGAAGAAGGGGTGATGAGGTTGGAGATAGAAACAGGGCGGGGGAGAGGCAAGCCAAGAAAGCAAGGGAAGGGTTCGGAGGGACTTAGAAGTGGACACTTAGAAATGGACACTAAAGGGACACTTCTCCAAATGGAGGGAGGTAAAGAGTGGGGTCCCCCAAGGTTCAGTGCTGGGACCCCTGCTCTTCAACCTCTTCATAAATGATCTAGAAGTAGGAGTAAATAACGAGGTAGCCAAATTTGTTGAGGACACTAAATTATACAGGGTAGTAAAAACTGGCAGAGATTGTGAGGAGCTCCAGAGGGATCTCCTGGCACTGGGGGAGTGGGCAAACCACTGGCAAATGAGCTTCAACATTAGCAAATGCAGAGTGATGCATGTTGGGGCAAAAAAAAACCTACAGTGGACCCTTGTATAACAAACGGCTTGTATAACATAAAATTTGTACAACATAAAAATTCCGGAGATAGGGGAAATTTGCTTAACATAATCACCTATGGGGCAAATCTGTACAACATAAAAATAGGATCACTCTGTTTTCAATGCATTCCTATGGGAAACTTGTATAAAGGAAAATTTGGAACGAATTAATTCCTTTATACAAGGTACCACTGTAATTACATTTATAAGCTGATAGGGTCTGAACTCTCTGCAACAAACCAGGAAAGGGACCTTGGTGTCATCCCAGTGTGCTGCAGCAGTGAAAAAAAGCAAACTCCTTAGGAGGGGTATAGAAAATAAGTCAGTGTCATTTTGCCTCTTTATAAATCCATGGTGAGGCCCCATCTGGAGTATCGTGTACAGTTCTGGTCACCATACCAGAAGGGTTTTATGGAAATGGAAAAAGTGCAGGGGAGGGCAACCAGAATGATTAGGGGACTGGAGCACCTTCATTACCATTTGAGGCTGCAAGGGCTGGGCCTCTTTACTCTTGAATGACAGCGCCTAAGAGATGACCTGATTGAAGTTTATAAATTCATACATGATGTTGACAAAGTAGATAAGGAAAAACTATTTTCCCTATCACACAACACTATAACTAGGGGGAACTCTGTAAAACTTTTGGGTGCTAGATCTCAAACAAATAAGAGAAAGTACTTTTTCACCCAGAGGCTCACTGGTCTGTGGAACTCCCTGCCAGAAAAAGTGGTGACAGCCGTGAGTCTTGACAGCTTTAATAAAGTAATAGACAAGTTCATGGAGAACAAGGGTATCAGTGACTATCATTATGGATGCCTAAGGACAACCTCCGGGTTGGAGAGATAGGTAGGATATCTCTCAATGCCATTTGCAGGTGAATCATAAGCAGGTGAAGACATCTGCTTGGGAATGCCCTGAAGCAAATGTTGAGCCACTGTGCGTGACACAATGCTGGACTGGGTGGGCTGTGGCCTGTTCCAGCAAGGCTGTTCTTATGTTCTTTTAAACAGCACAGGTGCTCGCCTCACTGTCTCACCTCACTCATAGTCATGAGCCACCGGTTTCCTACATGAAGAGCTTGTGGGGTGCCCTGGTTAATAGCACTACACGTGACCAGGATGTGGCTGGCAGAATGAGAATCTCACCTTCACTGTGATAATCACCCTGTGACTGCATCCTTTTTTCATTCTGACTTAGTTGACATGCTGTCATGAGGACAAATTGGAACCAGACCTCAGCTCTAGACCAGAGATTGTTTGAAGATGAGCCAGACAGATATGCAGTATTTTTTAAATAAAACAAACCCCTCTCAGATCAGGCTATGAGTTCATGATCAACTTGTTCCACCACCTCTCTGCTTCCCTGGACTACAATGCAGCAGCAGGGATACAAGGGACAGGGTCTTTTTTTCTGCTGTGGCACCAGCTGTGCTGAAAACCCGCCTAGTCTTTGATTGCCAAGACCTGGCTTTTGTCGGAAGCCTTTGAAATAACCTGATTGCTAGCTATAATAGGCTGTTGCATGGGAGGTTGGTGCCACCTTCCCCCCAATAAATAATTCCTTTTTCCTATGTTCATGGACTGCTGCATTATTCACTATTGTGTCTCCCCATTCCAGGCTTTTTCTTGTACAGCATTTGTTACCTGATCTGGCTTCATTTGAAGACAATTGGGATACCATATAAACAACTCTGGAGTATTAAAACCACCCTTTCTAAACAAATGACATTATCAAGAAAGATCTTTCTTTTTTAAAAAAATCATTTCTCAAAGGAACTATGGGAAAGAGCTGCTCAGATTTACTCTCCACCCCCCCTCTCCTCTTGCTGCTTTTGCAAATGCCATAGAGCAATTCTGACTTGCAGCCCCGCTAGCTAGCGAGAGAAGCCGTTGCATCATAGAAACCCCACGGTTATTTTATGCAGCAAGCCTTTTTATATAAGGCCTGTTGCCTTTGTTTCCTTGATCATAGGAACTAATTTCCAACATTTTCCACTTATCATCCAGCCTGGCATTTTAAACAAAACCTACATACTAATTCTGGGTTTGTTGGTTGGTTTTATTGGCTTTCTTGATTTGGCTCTGGCATCCACATCCTCTCTTAATATGCAGCAAAGGTAGATCTGAATAGGTTTGGACGTAATCAGAGACAGATGGGACTAGAGCGATGCACAGTCATCTTATTAGAATACCTTTCAGCTTGTGCAGCCTGAGGAGGCAGATAATCTACTTGGAAGCCTGAAACCTATCCTGTGTTTTACGAAATCTTGCCCATCCTGTCTTGTGAAATTAGCTAAGGGGGAGATGAATGTTTGGACTCAACGGTGACTACGGTTGTTGTTGTTGTTTTCCTGTAAAGCGGGGATATCTCTCCGCCTGAAGGAAGCAATGGTAGGCCATGCTTAAAGAAACCTCATGGTTCTTGTGATTACAACCCAATGCCAAATCTGCTATTTTGGAGCAAGGTCTTGGATCATTTAGTGGCTTCACAACTCCAAGTAGAGATGGTGATGGTGATGCCATGATCATTATTAAGATACTGTACTTTCCTATCAATTTCTGTTCTGAATTTGGAAAAGGATCTGTCATTGACACTTCAGCAGATAATCTGTCTATTGGAATGGACAGGCAGTTGCAACATCATTGTGGTTGAAATTCTCCTGGATGTCTCAAAGGATGTGGATCTCATCAGCCATGGTACATTTTGGTATTATTTGTTGATTAGGTTTCAGAATTTTTTATAAACATGTAGTGTTTCAAGTCCTTCCTGGATCAATAGTATCAGAAGATGGTGCTAAAATACTTCTACCCCATAAGACTTTTAGCAGGACTGCTAAACCTGTGCTCCTCTGGTTCTTGGTGGGCTATGATTCCCAACATTCATGTTGTTGTTGTTGTTGTTGTTGTTGTTGTTGTTGTTGTGTATTGTGGTTTTTAGCAGAGTTTTATTTACAAAGAATAACTTGGCAAAATAACAACATAACATAAACAGCTTCCTTCAGCATTCCTTCTTACAGTCACAGAACCCTTTGGCAGAGACTTGTAGCAGCATGGATCATCATCAGGAGGTTGGGATGAAGTGATCAAGTGTTACCCACACTTGCTAACCACTATATACTCAATTGATTACACATTTCAGTCAGCTGATCCCTGACTGGTTTACTACAGTTACAAACTCTTAAGCAACTTACAATTGTTAGTTACTTTACTGTTATCCCTAACAGTCCCCTCCTTAACTAACAATTCAACATATTATACATTATCCATACATAAAATATCTTTTACTGCATTCCAATGCATTCTGGTTGGTTTAGAGCAATACCTGCTCACCATGTTAACTGCTAACATTTTGTCAGTTCTAGTGGTTAAAGCTATGTATTGTAGTGACCCTACTACAGACTGATACCTCCCTGTATCAAATGGAACACTCTCTTCTTCTTTTACAAAATAACCTTGTACCATTTGGAGATCTCACAAAGTTACATTCACTCATGTTTTGGGATTTTAATAATGTAGCTATTTTGACATTTTGATGTAATACAAATTCCCTTCCTGGTAAATGCTCTATTTTAATGCCTACATATTGCACACTGTATTTCTAGTTTTACTTTTCACTCCAGGTGGAATATCCATGTATATGGTCTCAGACAACTCTGAGTTTAAGTAGGCTGTTTTTATATCAAAGTGAGTTACCACACTTTTTCTCTGAGCTGCCACTACAAGGCAAATTCTAATGCTATCAGCATGTATAGTGGGAGCAAAAGTTTCATCATAGTTTATATTTTTCTGCTGTAAATGCCCTTTTCAACAAAACAAGCTTTGCACTTATAATTACCATCTGGTAGTGGTTTTCTCTTGAATATCCATCTGCAACCTATTGTTTTCTGTCCTGGTTCTAGTTGCACTTTCTTATATACCTTTAACTGTTTCATAGATTGTAACTCTGACTGCATTGCCTCTAACCATTCTTTCTTTTCAATTTCAGGCATAGAAAGAATATCCTCATAACATGAGGGTTCCTGCTTTACTAAGCAAATATTTACAGGTTGATACCTATCTGGTTTTTTTCCTTTCTCTATGAGACCTGCGAGGTAATTCTTCTAACTCATCACTGCTTGACTCTTCCTGCTTTGTCACACGTGCAGGGACTAATTCAGAGCCTGCCTCATACTCACTGTCAGCATCACTTTCTTTAAAGCTACCTTGCTCTTCTGACTGTTCAACCTGGCCAGTTGACTCTCTATCTGGCTCTAATTCCCTTGGTTCATCTATGAATGTGGCATCTCTAGATATTACAACATTTTTGTCTTTATCAACAAACCTCCAAGCTCTTGCACTAGAGTCATAGCCCAAAAATCTACACCTTTTGGCTTTAGGTTGTACTTTCCTTCTCCTCTCCTTGGGAATTCTTACAAATGCAGAGGCACCAAATTTTCTTAAATGTGTTAGGTTTGGTTTTCTGCCATATAACAGCATAAATGGTATTTCTCCTGTTGTGCTATGCATTGTCCTGTTCAGAATATATACACTTGTCAATGCAGCTTCTGCCCAAAATGTCTGAGGTAATTTGGCATCCTGAAGCATGCAATTTTTCATGTTATTTATTGTCTGAATATGTCTTTCCACTACACCACACTGCCAAGGTGAATAAACACATGACCTTTTGTGAAATATTCCTCTTTTCTTTAACCAGCTCTCAAACTGTTCAGAAGTAAACTCTTTTGCATTATCAGTCCTTACTTCTGAGACTTTATCTGGAAATTTTCTTTCTATAAACTTTACTCAAGATGAAAATATGGCAAACACTTCAGACTTTCTTTTCATTGGGAACAGAAAACTGTATCTGCTATAGTCATCTACAACAAGCAGAAAATACTTAGCTGAACCATGAGATTGTTTAAATGGCCCTGCTATATCAGCAAATACCACCTGAAAAGGTGAATTTGAAATCCTATCATTTGCCTTAGGAATTGGCTTTGCTTTAGCTTTTGCAATGTTACACACTTGACAAGGTACATATGCTTTACACTCTTTCATGTTCATACCTTCTACATGCATTTTCATTTTAAACAGAGTTTTATAGTTTAAATGTCCCATTCTTTTGTGCCAGTCATGAATGCAATTTAAATGAGGCTGTTTGTTAACTGAATTTACTGTTTGCTTTTGCCCCTCCTCTTCTGGCCTTTCTTTTGGGAACATTTCATAGAGCCCATTTCTCAGTCTACCTTCCGCAAATATCTTTCCATTGTTAATGACATGTGCCTTTCTCAAATTGTACTTTGTAATTTTGTCTGTCTAAACTAGACACAGACAAGAGATTGTATGATAGACTAGGGATACATAATATGTCTTTGCATGTTACACCCAAACAATCTACATATAAATCCCCTTTTCCAGCCACTTTTAAAGTTTTGCCATCAGCAAGATACACTGTCTCATCTTCAGACCTGTGAAATGAAACAAAGTTAGTAGGGTTTTTGCAAGAAACATTTTCTGTTGCACCAGAGTCCAGGACACAAACTGACTTGTCCCTCTGTTTGCAGGAGTTAATTACTGAGAGTTTTCTTCTTCCCCTCCTGTTCGGCTGTGACTGGGCAACGTCACAGCTGCTGGGCAACTTTCTTCTCAATTCACAGTCTTTCTTTAAATGCTTCCAGGAACCGCAGTAGTGGCAACGTTTGGCAATGTTCAATGTTCCTGTTTTTGTTTGTTTTTACAACTCTGTTGGCTAGTATTCTGTTTAGTCTCTGCTGCTTGGGTGAAAACACCTGTTGCTGCTCTCTCTGTTCTCCGTCTGGCCTCCTCAGTCAGCCATCCCACCAGATAATGGGTCGTCAGGTCAGCTGCTGGCAATGTTTCCAAGGACGTCACTAGGTTATCGTACGAAGGAGGAAGGCTGCTTAATATCAAATAACTCCTTTGTTCCTCAGTAAACAGATATTCCAACTCCTCAAGCTCTTGGAAAATGTCCTGTAATGTTTGTAAATGACTTTTCATGTCTCCTCCCTCTTGCAAGACAGTTCTATACAGTCTCCTAGACAAATGAACTTTTGAACTTGCAGACTTTTGAACTTTTGAACTTGCAACTTGTCTCTTAAAACGGCCACAGTGCCGGGGGACTGGAGGATAGCAGATGTCACACCAATTTTTAAAAAAGGAAGGAGGGGGGACCCGGGAAACTACAGGCCAGTTAGCCTTACATCTCTCCCAGGGAAAATGGTGGAAAGCCTCATCCAAGAGAAAATCTTAAAACACATAGAAGAACAAGTTTGCAGATGACAAAAAACTTTTTGGGTGAACCGTGGATATAGTCTATCTGGTAAAAAGGCCTTTGAGTCCCTCACCAGAAGAAAATTGTGAAGAGCTCCAGAAGGATCTCTCCAAACTGGGGGGAATGGGCTCTTTTCAATCTGTTCATAAATGACCTGGAAATGGGAAATGCGTTTTAATGTAGCCAAATGTAAAGTAATGCATATTGGGCTACGAAAAAATGTGTTTTAATCAAAACTTTATCTATCAACTCATGGGCTCTGGGTTATCCGTGACAGATCAGGAGAGAGATCTTGGTGTGTTGGTGGACAGCTCCATGAAGGTGTCTACCCAATGTGTGGCAGCGGTGAAGAAGGCCAATTCCATGCTAGGGATTATCAAAAAGGGGATTGAAAATAAAACAGCCAACATTATAATGCCATTATACAAAACAATAGTAAGGCCGCATCTGGAGTATTGTGTACAATTCTGGTCACCACATCTCAAGAAAGACATAGTGGAACTGGAAAAGGTGCAGAAGAGAGCGACCAAAATGATTACTGGGCTGGGGCACCTCCCTTATGAGGAAAGGCTAAAACATTTGGGGCTCTTTAGTCTGGAAAAAAGGCGCCTGAGGGGGGATCTGATTGAGACGTACAAAATAATGCAGGGCATGAGTAAAGTGGATAGAGGGATGCTCTTCTCCCTCTCACAAAATACCAGAACTAGGGGACATGCACTCAAATTGAGGGCTGGGAGAGTAAGAACAGACAAAAGAAAATATTTTTTCACCCAGCGCGTTGTTAGTCTATGGAACTCCCTGCCACAGGATGTGGTGATGGCATCTGGCTTGGATGCCTTCAAAAGGGGATTGGACAGATTCCTGGAGGAAAAGTCCATCACAGGTTACAAACCATGATGGAGATGTGTAATCTCCAGGCTTAAAACCAGGGTACTTCAAGGGCCAGATGCAAGGGAGTGGTATCAGGAGACAGATATCTAGTCTCATGCGCTTCCAAACGCATCTGGTGGGGCCACTGTGAGATACAGGAAGATGGACTAGATGGGCCTTTGGCCTGATCCAGCATGGCTCTTCTTATGTTCTTATGTTCTTATGTAGGTCCTTATGTGCACAGCACGTAACTTTTCCCAGCACTCAGCAGCTGAGGTAATTCCTCTGATTATACACAACTGGTCATCATCTACACTCAGTCCTATTACTGCCAGTGCTTTATCATTCTTCTGTTTCTGTGCTTCTGTGGGCTGAGCAGGTGGATTCTTAACAGTTCCCCACAAGCCTGCTTTCTTTAAACAAAGTTCAATACGATAAGCCCACGATAAATATCCTCCTTCTTTTAACACTGGGACTGGAATGCTCACCGGCACCGCTGTTGATTCTGCCATCCTCTCGGAGCCTCTCTCTCGCCTGCCACAGGCAACTCCTTCCCAGCTAAGATGCTCAGCAGCCCAAACCTCTTTGTCACTCACGATGGCGGCTGTGGCGCAGGTCAGCAGCTGGGCCCATAACCTCTGTTGTGGTTTTTTAGCAGAGTTTTATTTACAAAGAATAACTTGGCAAAATAACAACATAACATAAACAGCTTCCTTCAGCATTCCTTCTTACAGTCACAGAGTCCTTCAGCAGAGACGTGTAGCAGCATGGATCATCATCAGGAGGTTGGGATGAAGTGATCAAGTGTTACCCACACTTGCTAACCACTATATACTCAGTTGATTACACATTTCAGTCAGCTGATCCCTGACTGGTTTACTACAGTTACAAACTCTTAAGCAACTTACTTACAATTGTTAGTTACTTTACTGTTATACCCTAACATTGAGAAAACTTACAAACCTAGAATACTTAGATCACATGATAAGAAATGAAAAGTTTCATAGAACCATAGAATAGTGAACTTGGAAGGGACCTACAAGGCCATCAGGTCCAAACTTCTGCACAAGGCAGCAATACTAATAATAGGATATCAACCAGGCTGTTGTCTAAATTTCTCTTGAATGCCTTGAGCATTGGAGCATTCAGTCTTCATTGTTCATGCTCTTGATCCAAGAAAATTTTACTATCCTGTGAAAAATCCACATTTCAAATGCTTCTATCTTTTTCAAAGTAAGGTAAAGGTAAAGGTTCCCCCTGTACATGCATGCTAGTCATCTCCGTATTCAAGCTGAAGAGCCAATGTTGTGCAAGTCCATGTCCACTTGGCTTGCATGGCTGCAAGGAAACACTGTTTTACCTTCCCGCTTTTTATGGTGGTACCTATTTATCTTCTTGCATTTATATGCTTTCGAACTGTTAATGTCTTCAATCCTATGCCATACATTAGACTCAGAAATGGACAGCATCTCATACGCACATTATCAAAGCCAGTTCTAAGTTTTTGCTGAATACAGTACAGTGGACCCTTGTATAACAAACAGCTTGTATAACATAAAATTTGTACAACGTAAAATTCTGGAGATAGGGGAAATTTGCTTAACATAATCACCTATGGGGAGAATCCATACAACATAAAAATGGGATTACTCCGTTTTCAATGCATTCCTATGGGAATTTGTATAAAGGAAAATTTGCTTAACATAATTACATTTGGAACGAATTAATTCCTTTATACAAGGTACCACTGTATTATATTCTTTGTCTTAAGGAAGCTGCTCCATGTAGTCTCTAGTCTATTACTGTATGGCTTTGAACCCACTGTTTATTTAACAAAGTGCCAACATTTTTATTATTTGTCAACATGTTGTTGTTCAGTCATTGAGTTGTGTCTGACTTGTCATGATCCCATGGACCAGAGCACACCAGGCCCTCCTGTCTTCCACACCCTCCTGGAGTTTGGTCAAATCCATGTTGGTTGCATCGATGATGCTGTCCAACCGTCTCATTCTCTGCTGTCGCCTTTTCCTTTTGCCTTCCAGCTTTCCCACCATCAGGGACTTTTCCAAGGAGTCCTCTCTCCTCATGAGGTGGCCAAAGTACTGGAGCCTCAGCTTCAAAATCTGTCCTTCCAGGGAACATTCAGGGTTGATTTCTTTCAGGATGGATAGGTTTGATCTCCTTGCAGTCCATGGGACTCTTAAGACTCTCCTCCAGCACCACAGCTCAAAAGCATCAATTCTGCAGCAATCAGCCTTCTTTATAGTCCAGCTCTCACATCCATACATCACAATTGGAAAAACCATAGCTTTGACTTTCCTGACCTTTGTTGGCAAAGTGATGTCTCTGCTCTTTAAAATGCCTAGGTTTGCCATTGCTTTCTTCCCAAGAAGTAGGCATCTTTTAATTTCATTGCTGCAGTCACCATCTGCAGTGATCAAGGAGCCCAAGAAAATAAACTCTGTCATTGCCTTCATTTCTTCCCCTTCTATTTGCCAGGAGGTGATGTGACCGGTGGCCATGATCTTAGTTTTTTTGATGTTGAGCTTCAGCCCATTTTTTTCACTCTCCTCTTTCACCCTCATCAAGAGGCTCTTTAATTCATCCTCACTTTCTGCTACCAGAGTAGCATCATCTGCATATCTGAGGTTGTTGATATTCCTTCCAGAAATCTTAATACTGGCTTGTGATTCATTCAGCCCTGCCTTTTGCATGATGTACTCTGCATATAAGTTAAATAGGCAAGGTGACAGTATACAGCCTTCTCGTACTCCTTTCCCAATTTTAAACCAGCCAGTTGTTCCATATTCAGTTCTGACGGTTGCTGCTTGTCCCACATATAGGTTTCTTAGGAGACAGATAAGGTGGTCAGGCACTCCCATTCCTTTAAGAACTTGCCATAGTTTGTTGTGGTCCACACAATCAAAGGCTTTGGCATAATCAATGAAGCAGAAGTAGATATTTTTCAGGAACTCTCTAGCTTTCTCCATAATCCAGTGCATGTTGGCAATTTGACCTCTAGTTCCTCTGTCCCTTCGAAATACAGCTTGTACTTCTGGAAGTTCTCTGTCCACATACTGCTGCAGCCTCCCTTATAGAATTTTGAGCATCACCTTGCTAGCATGTTAAATGAGTGCAATTGTGCGATAGTTGGAGCATTCTTTGGCGTTGCCCTTCTTTGGGATTGGTATGTAGACTGATCCTTTCCAGTCCACTGGTCACTGATGAGTTTTCCAAATTGGCTGGCATACTGTGTGTAGCACCTTACCTTTACAGCATCCTCTTTTAAGATTTTAAATAGTTCAACTGGAATGCCATCACCTCCACTGGCCTTATTGTTTGCAATGCTTTCTAAGGCCCACTTGACTTCACATTCCAGGATGTCTGGCTCAAGGTCAGCAACTATACTATCTTGGTTATCAGGGACATCCAGATCTTTATGATATCATTCCTCTGTGTATTCTTGCTGTCTCTTCTTGATGTCTTCTGCTTTTTGTCCTTTATCTTATCCATCTTTGCACGAAATGCCCCTTTAATATCTCCAATTTTCTTGAATAAATATCTGGTTTTTCCATTTCTATTGTTTTCCTCTATTTCTTTGCACTGTTCATTCAAGGAGGCCGTTGTGAGGGTTCGCTTGTATGGCACCTTGGTTCTGAGAGGAAATAATGATTGTCCAGTCCAGTTGCTTGATTTTCTAATAAACATTTATTCTTTAACTCACAAATTTCCTTCTTCCGCACAACCGGTGCTATATTTTCTCCACACGTACTTAATTCAAAAGGTTCTTCAAACATAAATGGGTTTTTAACAGAACTGTCAAACACTTTGGGTGCAAATTCTCCTCAGGTGAGCTTATTATTGGTGGTAAGACCCCCTCCCGTGACAGGGGCTTCCACAGCAAGGGTGTCTCGTCCACTGTGCCACTGGGTTCTCTCTCACTGGTGGCCACCACCTCTCCCGCATTTGCTCGGTATTCCTCGGCCATCGTATAGGTCTAACTTCTACTGACCAGGTTAATGTTTCCAGGTACCGCGACTCATCCCTCTCTCTCCCTCAGTCTGGGTCCCAACGTCCCTCCGCAACGTTTTTTTTTTTTACTGCCTCCAAATGCCACTCGTCTCGCGTGCACCCCTCCCCCTCATCTCCACTGTCACTCACCCAAAATGCCTCCTCTAATACCTCTCCTTCTTTTCTACCCCCTTCGCCCAATGCTTCATTCTTGTGTTCTTTCATTATTGCTATCTTTTCATTATCCTTCTCTTTCTCTTTAAGATGTGCTCCTTCAGACAGCGCAATTTGAGTGGATGTCCCCTAGTTCTGGTATTTTGTGAGAGGGAGAAGAGCGTCCCTCTATCCACTTTACTCATGCCCTGCATAATTTTGTACGTATCAATCATATCCCCCCTCAGGCACCTTTTATCCAGAGTAAAGAGCCCCAAATGTTTTAGCCTTTCTTCATAAGGGAGGTCCCCCAGCCCAGTACTCATTGTAGTCACTCTCTTCTGCACCTTTTCCAGTTCCATTATGTCTTTCTTGAGATGCGGTGACCAGAATTGTACACGTGGAAAGGGGAGGGTAAGGAAAGGAGGGAGAGACCTGACAAAAATGATACAGTCCCGGCAGGCTTCTCAGCTGAGTGAGCTGCAGGCCTGAGAAATGGCAGGTTTCATGCAGCATTTGAATAATGGAAGTGAGGTTATTCCTACAGTGGGGAAAAATAAAGTAAATGAGATGCCCAGGAAATACAACACACCATCTTATGTTGAAACTCCCCTTTCAAAGTTCTGCTGGATCAAGCCAAAAGTCTCCAATATCTCGCTTTCCACAGACAGAGCTTGAAGTAACTGATTTCAAATAAGCAGTTATTTGTAATTCACTCCTTTCCACTCTATCAATAGTCTAATTGTACTGAATAACAAATACAACTTATAGAGGGGGATAACGTCACCCATTTTATGATGTCAGGGCAACTTTATAATTACTTTAGTAGTTGTAAGACCATGGTGTCCTTAAATGGTGGAGAAGGACTATTCTGTTCTTAAGTTTAAGTACAGTGGACCCTCATATAACAAATGGTTTGTATAACATAAAATCTTTACAACATTAAAAAAATCTGGAGATAGGGGAAATTTGCTTAATGGAATCACCTATGGGGCAAATCCGTACAACAGAAAAATGGTCGTGGTTAGGGATTACTCCGTTTTCAATGCATCCCTATGGGAAGTTTGTATAAAGGAAAAATTGCTTAACATAATTTCATTTGGAACAAAATAATTCCTTTATACAAGGTACAACTCTATTGGCATTTTCTGGTCCTCCTGCTATTGCCTCACGGTCTGTGTCAGCTGTTTGGGCAATTAAGAATTGGTTGTTATAAGTAGACTGGATGTTTTATAAGCCAGTGGATTGTAGCATCCAGATGTTTCTTTTTAAACTGAGCCAATTAATATGGAGAAGTTATAAATAACTTTAAATATATAAATAACTTCAAATATATAGACACAGACAGACAGACAGACAGACAGACAGACAGACAGACAGACAGATAGATAGATAGATAGATAGATAGATAGATAGATAGATAGATAGATAGATAGATAGATAGAGTAACAGGACAGTTTCCCATCTATATAATTAACCACCACTGATTCTATGGGCTTGCATATGTGACCAAAAGTGTTTGGGGAAGGGTCTGGGGCTGAGGGATATTAGCATGAGGAGAAAAGGATGTGCTCCTTTCCCCTTCTTTATTTTAGTCAATTTCAGGAAAGAAGTATCCCTCAGCAGCTCTTGCAAAAAAAAAATTCAAACAGCAAAATGAGGCAACCACCTTCAGTGACAAATTCGCACGTACTGTTCTCTTGAAGTTTCCAAAAAGGTCTGCTATGATTCACCTGTGATGGGGTAGAGCGATATGCGGATGAGAAGGATTATCTTGAACCACTAAATTCGCCTACATCACTAGTGTCCCATCATTAGCACTGAACAAACATTCAAATGCCAGCCAAGTTCTACACTCGGAGCTGGGTGTTTGTATGTGTTTTGCCCTTTACTGGAAGCAACTAAATATATTGGACTGGCATAAGATAGAGATGCATTAAAGTCATCTTTATACTAGCATGTATAAAGATAATATGTTGATCCATAATTGCATAGATACCTCGGTCCTCTTTGAACTTTTACACCAGTAAAACATTCAGTGAATTTGATTGTATGCAAATTCTCAGTCTGTGATGGGTTTCTTCTAAACACTTCCACTCCTTTTGACAATGTCTAAGAATTGACAGGTCAGAAGGATGGAGTAGCATGTCTCTGCCTGCCACCCAGCCTTGGCTTTGTGGTGAACCACTTCAGACTCATTGTGTGTGCCATCATTCTGTCCTACCCTTTGCACACAGCATCATCAGTACAGTATATATATATAACCGGTTGAGATATTATGTTTCACAAATAAAAAGGAAATATATATATATACAGTACAGTATATATATAACTGGTTGGAAGATTATGTGGCAGAGCGCCATCTAGTGATATTTCCTGTGGCGATAAATGGAATACTGTAATAACAATTTTGTGCCATTAAATCAGTTCTGACCCAGGGTGGGCATGAAACGGAAAAATAATGTTTCGTTTTGTTTCGTGCTCACCCCCATTTTGTTTCCTTTCATTTCTTATGAAAAGTTTTTTTAAAAATTTAAAATTTTCATACAAAATGAAATGAAATGAAATGAAATGAAACGAAATGGCTCCCCTGGGTCCTAGAGGCACCAGATTTTGTGCCCGGGATCCAGGAGCCATTTTTATTTATTTATTTATTTATTTATTTTTAGGGCTTATATACCGCCAGTCTTCCAGAAAGGAACTCCGGGCGGTTCACAACAAAAACAAAACAGTGACAAGTTAAATACAGCATCGTTATAAAATAAAAAAAATCAGTTTAAAACACTTACAGAAACAGAATGGCATGAAGACAATGGTGGACAAAAAAAATCCAAGGGGAAAAAATTAGTGAGGTGGAAAGAGCCCAAAAATGATGGAATGAAACAGTTCATTTCAATAGAAAAACAACTGTTTTGTTCCATCTATAATGAAATGCTGCTTCCTCGTTTTGTTTCATTACATAACGAAATGACAAAACAGCATTTCGTTTTTCATTTCCTGCCCATCCCTAGTTCTGACTTATGGCTACCCTTTTCAGGACCTCCAAAGTGGAGAATACACAGAAGTAGCTTCCCTTCTATCTAGGGGGGTACCTTGGGATTGTGAAGCTTGCCCAAGGCCACACAGGCTGGCTCTTCTGGGATGCACAATGGGGAACTGAACTTCCAACCTCTGGTTCTGCAGCCAAATACGTAGTAGAGCAATGGTTTTATTTTACTTGTCCCAAGAAGCCCAGCCAAGAATGCTGGAAACACATAAAATGACCAGATACAGAGCTCCAATATCATGATAGTGGGACAAAGTGGCTGCATTTCAACCATGTCACTGGGCAGTGTTTTCTTCGTCACCACGGATGGCTGTTTTAAGGAACGCTACTCTTGCAACTGGAGTGCTTGTGAGAAATTTTTTATTAAGTATTTGCACAACTATTTAGTAGAAAATGAAATGACAGGTCTTTTCAAAGAATTTAACGGTGTTCAAAAATATCTTCCTACTTGAGATAGAATGTGAGATTAATAAATTATGAAAGTGGAAGAAAGCACACTTAAGAGTACCCCATCCCTACACCTGTCTCTTGAGTCTGCTTTTGCACACCTGGACCTCTGACCACTTTTGCTAATTCTCATGGTTGCTCCTGTATCCTTAAACATTCACTCTTCCTGGATGGATCCCCTAAAGAGCATCTAGCCCTGTTTCCTTTTTAACGTACTGTATATCTCACCATTTTGTTGCTTATTGCCCAGTTACTATGTTCTGATCCTATACTACAAATTGACCAACCTCTTTCCGGTTCTTATCAGAACTCAGAAAAGAAACTTTTTTTTTTACTATAACTCCCAGCATCACCCACGCAACATGACCAGTGGCCATGATGGTGGAGGGAATTATGGGAATTATAATTTTAAAAAATCATTTTCCTAGCTCTGATTCTAGTACCCATATAGTAAGATCCATGGGTGTAGCTTTCAATGACATAGAAATTCAGTATGTTTCTACATATAAGACTATATTTTTGTCTAAAATTGTTAAATTAAAAATTGAGGGTTGTCTTATACATGGAAGTAAACTGTGGAGAGAACTGTACAGTTGCAAAACTGCAACATTGGGTGGGAAAAGTGGGAGCCGTCTTATACATGGGGCCACAGTATATAATGCATGGAGGAGATAATTAGATTTTTCCCTTAGATAAAAGTTCTCATGGGCTTTCAAGGAATCCTCTTGCATGCATGTTTCAAGAGTAGCTCAATAATTCCAAGCACGGCTTATGAACAAAAATGACATAAGTCATTTATGGTAATGCTTTATTGAGGGTTTGGCTCAGCAAGGGATGTCACAAAATGCTTAAGTACATCATTCATTTTGGGGTCATTAGCATCATAAGAGCTATTCGCAACCTTAACATTTAGCACGTACAAGAGTGCCCTTCAGAATGAGGATGAAGACAATTTCCTTTTGACTTTGCTGAGATTCTGATGAGGTCATGATGAATTTTTGTATTAATTTAAATACTGAAAGTTATAACATTCATTTTAGATCGCGTTCTGGGTTAAGTGGCACTTTTGTAAGATCTTTTTAAAAGTTACCAATAAAGTAAGGTTTGAAATTAGCTGGAACTTTCCATTTGGCATAAAATTCAAGGATGGGGAAGAGAAAACACTTAGAAGAAGAAGGATCTTAACGCAGAGGATCACTGGTCTGTGGAACTCCCTGCCAGAAGAAGTGGTGACAGCTGTCAGCCTTGACAGCTTTAAGAAAGGATTAGACAAGTTCATGGAGAACAAGGGTATCAGTGGCTATCATGATGGATGCCTAAGGACAAGCTCTGGGTTGGAGAGACAGGCAGGATATTTCTCAATGCCATTTGCAGGGAATCATAAGCAGGTAAAGACACCTGCTTGGGAATACCCTGAAGCAAATGGTGAGCTGCTATGTGAGACAGACTGCTGGACTGGATGGGCTGTGGCCTGTCAGTAAGGCTGATCTTATGTTCTTAAGAAGGTAGTGGGTAGAGGAAATGTCCATTGTTCTCAGAGAAAGACTGATAGTAAGATTGGGACTACAGATTCAGGGCAAACAACAGCATGTAGTCTCTCCTTGGTCTGCAAACAAATACCCTGGCTGGATCCAGTGAAAATCTGTCTGTTGTCTTAAGAGAGGCACACAAAGTGCTTGTGTAAGTTTAGAGCAGAAGATAGAACATTAAATGTTTTTCTACTAATATACAATATTTTATCCATAAAATCAAGGAGTGCTTTTGACATAGCACACAAGATCCATTTTAAATGCCCACAACAGGTTAAAAGTAAAACTACATTTCATTTTTCTGATTCCAATCAGCTGGCCAGTAAACCAGCTTGGTGGGCAGTGAAGTGGAATTATGTCTCATATCCGAAACACTGAGTCAACAGATTTGAGATACCACTGTTGTTGAAAGAGTGCTGCGGGATATTGACCATGCTAGATCAGATGAACTATTTCTTTCTAATACACCAATGCAAACGAACTTTCCCGAGTATTTGGAATACCATGTGGTCAGACTCAAGGGCACAAAATGCTACCAATTCAGGGAACTCGGGTGAACCTATTCGTTTTTAGGATGTTCAAGTTAGATTTTTTATGGTGAAGAAATTGCTGGCAGATTTTTGCTTCCATCCAAGCTGTCTTTGCCAAGCTGTGGGCTGTGTTCTCTTGATCACTCCCGAATGCAACCGTATTTGCAATTGCTTCTTCTATCAAAAGCACTTGGTAGGTACAGAAAAAGGAGAAAACCAGGCTTCCTTGGTCTCACACTGTGAGTGCCAAGAGATGCAGTGGTCAGTGTTGATGCTGCCAAACCTCTGGTCTTTCCTGGGTGCATTGCTTACTTGCTTAAAGCTGGAAAGCCTATGGAGAAAAAGTTTTGGAGGCAGATGAAAGGAACACCCAAGTCCTATTCAAGTGCAGCCAGGCGTGCCTCCCTCTGGAAAAAAATATGACAGATTACTTTCATTACATTACTCCTCCATCCATCCTTATACTTAATAAATCATAATTTAATTTGCATTATTAAGGCCACATTAAAGTTAATAATTCTTACACAACCACTAACCCATATTTCCCTATATTTCACTTAATGTTTTTTGCACCCACTATTGAAGGTGCTTGTTCCAGATATTGTTGCTCTACAGTGGTGTTTCTGATTGTGTACCTAACTGATTCATGTAAAAAGTATTTTTGATTTGTCTAGGTATTGTTGAAATCGCTGCCTGATAAGTGGCAGAGTCCCCCAGCTCTGTTGAGAGAGGGGTTTTCAATGCTCACATGAATGGCTTCCCTGACCCCTCTCTCAAACCACCTATCTTCTCTGTCTAATATGTGTACATCTTCAACTTTGAATGAGTTCCCTTTCTCCTTCAAGTGGCAGGGGAGATACCATGATCACAAAGGTGTTTTTCCCAAGGTGATGCTCATCCATTGAACTGTGGGTGTGCTGACCCCTGCAATTTCGCCAAATGCAGGAAAGCCAACTGCATAATTTGTGGTAGAAACTCAACTGCATAATTTGTGGAAGGACAAATCAAAAATACTTCACGTGTCCACCACTATAGCCATAGCTAATGACCCATACATTATTGGTTTCAGCACCTTAGGCTATTGTTCACCTAAAGACCTATTTAAACTATTGTTTACCTACCAAGCCAATTCGGGCCATTGTTCATCTTATGAGCCTATTTCAGACCAGGGTGACATGAGGTCAAAGTAAACTATAAAATGGAGGACTCGTAACTAGCTTTCCTCTGACTGACAAAGCTGTTTGGATGAGCAGCAAAATGTTTCAATCGCTCAAGAAAAGAAGTCCAGTTGCCATGACTCAACTTCCAAATGAACTCACCTGGATGACTGAGAATCTTCACAGGCATTGCAGGACTGAAAAACAATACTCCATGAGCTTGTGCCTTCCAGAAGCCTCAATCTTGAAACAGGGCCTGCTACATTTAAAGTAGAATACAGGTGATGTCATGCAAGCTGTGAGCGCTAGTGGGAATGCCAGCAACTGTCGCAGCTGCCTGCTTTTGCCTGGCTTCTAAAATGGCTTCCTTCCCTTTTGGCTCTGGTTTAGCAGGGTTTTCCTCAGACTGTGTGCCCGCTTATTGTGATTCTGCTTGACACAGTGAGCTGGGTCAGAAACCATTCAGGACTGACCCTGAAATCTCCTAAAACAGGTTGCTGTCAATATGGCAGCCCTAGCCACCTCCTGAGCCCTTGCAACCGTACCAATTAATGTTGGTCCAATTTGGACATACTGTCAGGTCACAGTGAGTTTAACTCTGCAGACAAATGCTTCTAAACTCCTCCTCATAACTGTTCCAGGAGAGGAGCAAGAGCTCAAGAGTCACTCATGCTCATTTGTAGAATGTTAAGGCAGGCCTGGCCCTACCATTAGGCAGAGTGAAGCAACCTCATCAAGAAACAGTAGCAGCCACACAAAGATGTCTCCTGAGCTCTCTCAGCCACTTTCCTTTTCCAGAAAACAATGTTGTTGTTTTGGTCCTGTATCTTGCCAGCTACCCTGGTGTGCTTCTAAACAGTGAAGGACCACTCTCCTGTTACAAGAATTAAATACAATTCATGGCCAGTCTAGTTCACTTTTTTATTTGGAAGAAGATAATCATCATGTCCTTTGTGTCTGGTAGCAAAATGTTTTGGGCTATTGCTGTATCGAGCATTTGACTACACTTTATGAAAGGCTAGGCTCACCTTGCCTTAGTGGGAGAAGCAATGCAGAACTATAAATAAGAGCTTCTTGAAAAAAATGTCATTTATTTGTTTATTTTATGCTTATTAACCACCCGATTTTCCCACGGGAACTCAGCACATTACAAAAAACAGCAACTGCCCAAATCAACAACCCCATACATATCCAAACACAGTACAAATAATGACAATAATAGTAAGATACCAATAAATATGATAATACTAATATAAAAATAATAAAAATAATAAAAATAAAATCAACACAGCATAGCATAGTCATGCAAGTTGCAAACTGCACACCGACTCTAACGTTAAAACCAGAGTTTATATCTGGGATGGCTGGTTACACTATGTTTTAAAATATGCAAACACAGATACAGCTGTGGTTAAATAACCTAAGAAGAAAAGGATGGTGGAAATCAAATCCTTTTTGCTTAAAACACTTCCTATTTGTCTAATTCATAAAGGAAAGCCATTCTTGCTTTGAATGAATTAACAATGAAACAGCCCCATTGAGCTTGTATCTGCTTACTGGGGATTTTTAATAGAAATATTTGAAGGAAGTTTGCAGAGAATAAGGGAAGTATAATGGTAAAGATTAGATATGAATGCAAAGAAGGAAATTCCCCAAATAAAATGAGATTAATTTTGGGTTTAAAAAAACACACACATCAGCAGAATGCTATTTCCTCTACCCTCCAGGGACTATGTTAGCTACTGTACTCTAATTTGCAACTCAACGGCTGTGCTTGCATGTCATACTGAGGAAGATACCTTAACCATTCTTGCAGCTTTTTTTAGCTGCCTACTCCAAGTGAAGGACAAACCACATTTCTAGGTTTAGGCATCATAATAACCTCATTAGCCAACAGTAAACCATGAATTCTATTTTATTTGCAGCTCGGTCAAGGCACAGAAACAAGTCAGAATCTAACCAAGAACAACTTGTCCTATCATAGCGAGGGATTCTGGTGAATTAAAATGTGATAGGCTAGAAGGAATGTCATTTGCCCTCATTTTTATATAGCACCAGATATATGTGGAGTACAACCTTTGCAAAATACCCTGCTGGTTCTCTTCGACTTGTCAGCAGCCTTTGATACCATTGACCACAGTATCCTCCTGGGCAGGCTCTCTGAGGTGGGGATGGGGGGGTGTCTAGCTCTACGCTGGCTTTGATCCTTCCTTGGAACCATGCTCAGCAAGTTACAATGCGGGGGGGGGGTGTCAGTCCCTTGTGGGGTGTCCCAGTGTTCGGCGATCTCCCCCATGCTGTTCAACATCTACATGAGGCCGCTGGCTGAGGTCACCCAGCAAGATGGGACTTGCTGCCATCAGTACGCTGATGATACTCAACTCTACCTCACCTTTTCTACCTCTGCAACGGAGGTTGTGCAGACCCTTGATTGCTGCCTGGATGTGGTCAAGGAATGGACCAGGACTCACAGGCTCAGACTCAACCCTGAGAAGGCCAAGGTATTGTTCCTTGGGGGTGGAATAGGTACAGGGACCATTTCCCCAGTCTGGGTGGGTCCGCCATCCAGCTGGTGGATAGGGTGAAGATCTAGGCATTGTCCTAGATCCAGCTTTGTTCCTGGAATCCCAGGTGGCTGCTGTTTCTAGGGTGGCCTTTTACCAACTTAAGCTTATTGCCCAGATTCGTCCGTACCTTGATGATGATTCTTTGAGGACAGTTGTGCAAGTGTTGGTTATTTCGATGACTGACTACTGTAACACTCTCTACATGGGGCTTCCCTTGACCCTTGTTCAGTGGTTGCAGCAGGCAGCAGCAGCCAGATTGGTGGTTGGCGCAAGCAGGTATGATCATGTCACCCCAATTCTGGCTCGCCTGCATTGGCTACCTGTTGCCTCCCGGATAAGGTTCAAGGTACTGGTTTTGATTTACAAAACCCTCCATAGCTTAAGACCAGAGTATCTGGCGGAGCGTATCCCCAAAATATTAGCTTCTGGATGGCCCACCAGAATATTGCAGGACTTTTTGCTTTGGGTAGCCACTCCAAGGGAGGCCTGAAAAATCTTCTACTCGAAATTGGGCCTTCTCGGTGGTTGGCCCAACTCTTTGGAATCTCAGTGGTTGGCCCAACTCTTTGGAAGATAAGGCTTGCAGGATCCCTTCCAGTGTTTAAAAAACATCTTAAAACATGGCTGTATGTGACTGCTGAGATTATTGTCTGTTTTATGTTAGTTTATTGTTAGCCACTGCCATCTTGTTCTCCTTGCCAGTTCCACTTTTATACTTCATTTGTATTGATATCTTATTTGTGTTATTTCCCTTGTTGTTCACCACCCAGAGTTCCTCTGGGAAAGTCAGGCGGTATATAAAGGGAAATAATAAATAAATAAATAAATAAATAAATAAATAAATAAATAAATAAATAAATAAAACAAGTGTGCCATCAAAGATCAAAGCATACCATTTTAAATATGGCAACAAGTTGTAGAGAGTAGAATTGCTTGTGCGTGCATCATTACATAATCAACAACTGACCTTGTCTTAATGTGACATTTGTCTGAGATATTATCATATCTGTATTCACTCCTTTCTCTGAGTACTGAATGGAAAAATATATCCTGGTCCTTTCATTTTATCTTCTTCTATCTGTATGCATGAATATAGAGATTAAGGTCAAGTAGAGGAAATAGATATAGGAAATAGATATAATGGTGGTTGTGTGACCTCCAAATGTTGCTCAACAACTCTTAGCATCTTTTAGCATTTGACTGTACTGGCTAGAACAAACAGCAAACTTGGGATGGCCATGCTGTCCTTGCCCCGGCTTTGTATGGAGATGTGAAGATGTTGCACATACATTGTCATAAGGAAGTCTACACTGGGAGATCATCCTTCAGAATGTCTGTGCAAGCTTACTTTCTGTGTATCTATAGGATGTGTCTGAACTAAAGGATAGAAAACAGCGAAGAAACAGTCTTTGAACAGAATGAGCAACTCTCAGGATAAACATAAACATGCACAGCCTAAGCTCACGTAAAGGAGAGGCAGTGAATATGTAATGGTACAGAAGGGAATTCTAGGGCTTATGGTGCAGCCCACAGGAGTGCCACACTATGCAACATGCTCACTCTTTGCTTGCTTGTTCAGCACGGAAACGCATCAAAACTGGCATCCCTTTTTTGCAGTTTAACATTTTGCAGTTTAACATAACACTCTGCCATCTCACTCTATTGCAGATGCACATCCTCCTCTGTGTTGCTTTTACAACAATTCTGTCAGGTAGGCCATATTTTTTCCATACCATAGCTGAGCAAACAGGGTTAATATAAGGCTTTCTAAAAATCTGAGCACTTCCTGGTTTGCAGCTCGGGTTGTTAAACTACTGTCCTTACCAAGTATATAGTCATTGACTTGGAGGTACTTGAGATGATGCCTAGCACAAATGTGGAATCCGCATGGGCATACTAAACTGTCTGGTTTTAAGTTCCCTTTTTTGTGTTACTTTGTATTTCTTTTCACACACAATTAACTAGTTGAAGGATGGGTCTGGCTAAGCCTGTAGCCCTGGAAGTTTTGTGCTTTTGCTCATGAATGTCCTGTGCACTTTGTTTTCTTGCAAAGATCAGGACGTGGATACAGTACCCAATATGGGGTGGGTGGGAGAGAGAGCAACCGACCATGACAGAAAGAAATATGATAATGACAAAATACATTTGCAGAGAGAAAACATTTGAAGCCCATTAAAAAGAATATAGCTCCATCTAAATCATGACCAATGAGTATAATTAGAATAATAAATACACCTTGTTCATGGCAGAGCCATTCTTTATCTAATCCTTATATGGATAACAACAACTTTGACTCTTTTACTAAAAAATCTCCAATACAGTTTTCATTTGTCAGTTGAACAGGATGCAAAATGATTGCCAAATCTGCCAGATACAGTCTGATCCATCTCTTAAACAGCTGCAGAGGTGGTTCATCTTCTGGATGAACAGGTTGTGGCGTTTACCTGTTGAAATGAATAATGCATGAGAAGTGTCCGTACTGGCTGCTGGCTTTGTAGACCAATGAGAGTCTGGGGGGGGGGGTGGCCTGAGAAAATTTAAGGCTCTGCTAAGCACTGATTTAATCAGATAGGGACTGCGACGTAGGGTGGGGTGGGGACAGGAGGTGCCCACTCAGAGGCAGTGTTCAACCATTCCCCTCCAACAGGTGCCAACTCAGAGGCAGTGGACAGAGGAGCCAAAGAAGACAAGCTGTGGTGCTGCCTCTGACTGGGCATCTGCCAGAGGGGGCAAGGCTGGGAAGCACAAAACACCAAAGAACAAAAAAAAGAAAATGTATTTGGTCCATCACACAGTGCATATTTGAACGCATCTCTCTCTCTTTCGACCCAACTGAATATTTTAATTCAGTTTTTGGCTATTCAAAAATTTGTTCAGCTACTTAGAGCACTGGAAGGAAAATTGTGACCCTCCAGTTTTGCTGAATTACAACTCTCATCATCATGATCCATAGCATCCCCTCCAGCTCTGCAGTTTTGAAAGGATAATGACAGTGATGATGATATCTGTGTATATTTAGAAAAGGAGACAAAAAGCCAATTCAAACATTTCTAGAAAACCCTGGTAGGCCTTTTCATAGGTTATGCATTTGACTGCAGGGCCAAACCCACTGTTAGACAAAGTGGATCAACTGCCTTAAGATATAGACATCACCATAGTCTCTACTTGGCCATTGCTGCTTTACATGTACAGGTACCGTACATAAGGGTGCAACATATTCTAAACTGGGCTTCATACAGAGCTTGAAAATCCGAATGTTTATACTAATGTCACAGTGTTAGTAGTGAATGACATTTTTATCGATGAACATTAGTTACTTTAATAAAAACTATAAAATTAATTTCTTACCATTCATTTTAGCAATATGTTAGTTTTAAATTTTCAACAGTTACCAGAACAATTAACATAGCTGCAAATTACTCCACTCTCCAAGTTGCTCAAAAAAGTAACAGATCAACATACAGTAGGACCACCATATCTGCGGGATCATTGTTTGCAGCTTCAGTTATCCACTGCCAGTAAATATATATATTTTTAAAAAAGAAATACCCATTTCCAAGGCTAAATATCAGAATTGGCCACTAGAGGGAACCAAAAATCACATGGTATATATAGGCTTTTCATATCTGCTTGTCTTCTGCATGTGGGGTAAATAGGAGTAAAGCAAGATCAGATATATTCAGCATCCATTTTGAAACCTGGATGAATCCAAGGTCTGTACAGGGCAGTGGTGGTGAACCTTTTGGACCACGACTCCCAGAATTCCAAGTCTAGATTGCCAATGACAAAGGACTGTGGGAGTTGTGGTCCAAAACATCTAGAGTGCCAAAGGTTTGCCACCACTGATATAGGGTAACCACTAGGGTTTGCAGCATTGGTAAACTTTCTAATGCATCTCCTTAGCTTTTGCACAATCCAGGAGAGGTTTGCTTGAGAGTTGGACAAAGCAGTAAACACTGTTGTTATTGTTGTTTGTCAGATGTGCGCACATGCACACACACACACGCGCGCGCACACACACACACACACACACACACACACACACACACACACACACACACACACACACACACACTTTGACATTACCTTATTCTTTGTAGCTAGGGATCTGCTTCATCATGGTTATTTGGACTTTGGAGATGACAGCTCTGAGCAATGACGTTGTGTTGCATCCAAACTGGCTTCCAAAATTATTCAGCCAAGAAAGACTTCTTCCTTTCTTTCACTAACTCTTCTCTATGCAAAGTCCTTTGGGCACTTTCCTCATAAGGCTTTTTTTTCTTGCAGCTTCTTAATCCTAATGCTCTTTGACTTGAGCTGTTTGAGCCTTATCAAGGTCCGCTCCACCTTCCTGTCTGCAGAAAAGATCGAGCTCCCTATTGCCCTCAGCAGTGGCACGCACTCTGCTTCCTGTTGCAAAGAAAGAAAGAAATGGGCTTCTGGGCATTTTAACTTGGAGAGCGGTGACTGCATTAAATCACAGCTTAGGAAAGGTAACCAGTGTGGCCTGGCAATCCGGAGGCTTCCCAACCCTTGATTCATACAGCCCTTCTCCATCTGGCATCCTTGAGAAGTGCTGGACAACAAATCCCAGCATCCCCCTCATTGGGCTATATTGGGAGTTGTAGTCCAGACCTTCAGAGGGGAGTTGCACTGTGGATAGCTGTATTTATCTAGCAGTGACCCCACCCCCACCGCGCCTATGGCCGTTGCAACTTCTACACCTCTTTTATTTGATGATCTCTTGGATATCCTGTGCCCTAGGCCAGTGTTGGCAAACCTATGGCATGGGTTCCAAAGGTGGCACTTGGAGCCCTTTCTGTGGACACCCAACATCGCCCCTTCACAGCCACCTGTATTCAGGTTTAATGGCTGTATTGGCACTTTGCGAAAAATAAGTGGGTTTTGAATCACAGTTTGGGCACTTGGTCTCTAAAATGTTTGCCATCACTGCCCTAGGCCATGCATGTAAACTCCTAGGAAGGAAAGCACTGCCTTCCTATTTCCCACCTAAATGATGCCTGGGTCACTGACTCTAATGTCAGTTTGAGTCTAATGGACTGTCTGAAGTAGAAGCACTTCTGGTCATCATGCGTGCAATCAAGGCACCCAACAGAATGGTTTCCTGAATCAGTAGTCCAGAGGTTCACCTCACCTCATTGTTTGTCCTACAAATTATTTTCTGGCTCTGCACTGTCCTGGCCTCTGATACTTGAAGCCATATGTACTTGTGGTTCTTGATGCTCAGTGCTGTCTCTTCTCCTACTGACCTCAAGCGGGACAGCGGGGCTTCAACAACCCGTCCTTTCACAGATGGGTTTTGACCAGAGGCCGACTGCCTGTAGCCCTGGTGCTAAACACAAACAGAGAAAATAAAAGGCAACACACATAGACAATATCCCCAGTGTTCAGAACATCCCACCTGACTGGTTTACTCATATGGACTTTGAGGCATTTGGGTTTCGGAACCTGGCTGCAGTGCCAAAGATTGGGAGTTCAGTTCCCGGCTGTGCTTCCTTGATAGGGTCTGAACTCAAGGATCTGTGGGGTCAGTTTCATCACTGCAGTTCTATGATGATGAAGAAGAAGAAGAAGAAACAACAGCATACCTGGATATAAACAAGTGACAGTTGTGAGCATAGATTTCAAAAATCTATTGATCTTTGTAAGTCTGAATACTATGCCCTCCCCCAAGATTTTCATCTGTCAAATAGCTAACCACAGTTAGTTTCGGAAGAGAACGGTTTTCCTGTTTGCCATCTAGTAGCTAGCCATCCAGTTTGGTTTTGGGGTATTTAACCACCACACAGGTGTCTGAGACGAACTGTTTCTTCGAAACTTGTCTGTAAAGTTGTATTTCTCAAAACTCACAAATGGTAGCCCAGGGGGAAAGTAACCACCCATTATGTTACCCTTTCTCCAACCAAAAGGGAATGTATCTGTTCTGTGTAGAACAGTATAAGATATGGCGCCTATGTGTAGCTAATTGTCTTCTTCCATTTATTATTAAAGGATAGACCCATGTTTTTGATATCTTAAACATGTATTTTTGATGTCCTTCTGATGTCCTTCTGATGTCTCTTTGTTTTCGGTATCTTTTCAATAAAACTGCAGTTTTGTTTTCACCAAATGCAATCTTGAGTCGCTCAATAGTAATACTTGATAGTCTTTGGACTATCCCCAGATTCCAATGTCTGGGTGACACAGTATCAGTAAGTCACTTTGCAACATGATATCTTCCCAGGTTTAAAAAAAAAATAAAGCCAAATACTAAAAAGGAAAAAAATGCACATAACCATAGAGTTCTGTGAGTATTATGTTAGAGAAGTTGGACTTGAGAAAAATCTGCAGTGATTAAATATCAATAGTTCCTCAATTAGGATGCAGCTGACATTCCAGGTACAGTTTCTGATTCTGAATACACACATTTCTTCTCTGAGTCTTCTTTCTTTTGGTATCATGCACCGAACTTGGAATATTATTTTTAAAAATTAAGTTACTATTTATGTTAGTTTTTTTTTAAGATAGCACATTACTTGCTACTTTACCAGTGGTATGTTACTAGTGGCAAGTAAGTTTTTCTTTGCTTTTTAATTTTTTTTTAATTTTAAACCACCCTTACAAATTGAAAAGGGCCCCTGAATTCCCCCTAGAATTGTAAAAAGAAGCCCAGGTCGCTCCAAGTGACCCTTTTAAGTAATTTACTCAAATAACCAGCAAATGTTTCATATTAAAACCAGAAAAGGCAACAATATTACCAGTTGTTGCATTATTTCATACAAAAAACATCAGTATGTTTTTAAAACTCCCTATACTAACATGTTATAGGTCAGGGATGGCGAACTTATGGCACACGTGCCAAAGGTGGCACGCGGAGAGCTTTTGCCTGGCACGCAACATGCTCCCTGCCCCCCCACTTTCCCCTCCGCTGGACCAGCCATGAGGTATTTGCGGAGGGGGAAGTAGGGGGGTGGGCAGGGAGCATGTTGTGTGCCAGGCTGACCCTGCCCTCACCCCCTGCTGCTGCCGACCCCGCCTCCGCCGTTTCCCACCTCCACCGCCATTACCGCTTCCATCCATGCTCCCCCACCGACAATGACGCTGACCTCGCCGCCCCACCGCCCCGCTGCCTTCACCAAGCCCCCCCACTGCCACTGATCCTGACCCGCCCCCCACCGCCACCGCCATCACCCTGCTGCCTTTACCCCACCCCCCAACACTGCCACCAGTCCCGCCCTGCTGCCTTCACCCCCCATTGCCACCGATTCCACACACACCCCCCCCCGCCGCTGTCATCCCCATCACCGGGTTTGGGCATTCAGTGTCAAAAAGGTTCGCCATCCCTATTACAGGTAATGTTATTGCTTGCAATGCATTGTTTCCAAATTCTGATAATACAGGAGTTTAGGAACTGAGTCCCATGTCTATCAGCCTCTCTCTTTGATATTTCATGTTGTACAGATCCATGCCTTCCCCTGAAGCCAGAACACTTTGAGATACCCTTCTCTTAGGTCTCCTGTGCATCCTTGTCCTGGACACACGTGGGACTTAGCAGGCAGATCTCAAGACTGAATATGGCAATACACTGTGGAAATAGCAGTACAGTACACTGTATTGCATCATCTGCTCTCAAGTGTCATATCTTCTAAAGAGCACAGGTTGTTGTTTTTTTACCTGCAGCTCTGCTTACCCTTTATTCCCATCCATTCGAATCAGATGATTCATCCCCCCATCTTCATTTTCTTGAAAGCAGGGCAAACAAACAGGTACATCCTAGTTAATGTTGAACTCTTTTAAAGACTCATTGATTTCAGAAGGAGACTTGAGTGTGTATTCAATGTCTCTCCCTGCTGACTCTCCACTGGCCATTCATATCCTTGTGGCATCCTACAGATTTAGGAGAACCTTCCCTTTCCTCTGCAGACATGGTGGGGAATTGGGGGAGGGGGAATCTGATAGTTGCAGGGGGGCACAACTATGGCGGCTACTTCACGTCCTTCTTTGTTCCGCCACTAGTTTTGTACCATGACAGCGTTGGTCATGATCATGTGGTTTGGTTCCTGTTTCAGTGTTCTCATGGTTGTGATAACTTGTCTTGTGACAAGTGTTACCTCACAGTCTTGTACCGTGACAAACACTGAATTTGTCTAGCTTCCTTTTTACCTTTTTTGGCTTAAAATTCTTTTTTGATATTTCGCTTCTGAAAAGTAAAAAAAAAACACAACCCCCCCCCCCAGACACAGTTTTCTAAGAGAAATGAATGTTTTGTTGCATGACAGTTGTTACTACATGGTGTCTTGTCTCGGAACAGAAAGCGGGAACAAAGAGTCACAAGGGAAAACGCTACCCCAGCACTAGGTACAGTATTGTCACGCCTAGCACCCATTCCGGGGGCGTGGTTGAGACAAATTTCAGTAGTTGTGCGACGGACGTGAAGCAACATTTTTTGTACCGCTCCTAAGTGCAACACTAACAGAGACAAAACGGATGTGAAGTAACCGCCTATCAGATTTCCTCACTTCATAGATGCCCTAAGCACATCCAAACTCACCTATTTCGGAAGCTAAGCAGGGTTGACTCTGGTTAGTACGTGGATGGGAGACCATCAGGGAATACCAGGTGCTGTAGGCACCTGGAGAAGGAACTAGCAAACCACTCCAGTATTCCTGCCAAGAAAACTCCAAGGACATGGAGCCACGAAGAGTTGGTCATGACTGTAATGACACAACACACACAAACAATTCATTCGGAGAGCACTTGTTTTGCTCCCGCCTGCTGTCTGCCAGTAGCAAACATGTTCTTGCTAACAGAGTGAATATTTACATAAGCAAAATGGCACAATCCACACGGATGAACTGGAGGGGAACCGCAAGATTTATGGGATGACCCAAAGAGATGAAAAGAAGTGAATCTGGTTAAAGTGTTTTCCAGTATCTATTTATCAAAAATTTCACAGGAAACAGACAAAAAGCATCACAACAGTGGAGCTCCATTGTGTGTGTGTGTGTGTGTGTGTGTGTGTGTGTGTGTGTGTGTGTGTGTGTGTGTGTGTGTGTGTGTGAACAGACTAAAAGCTTTAAAAACTAGTGATATTTTCCATCTCAGGCACAGGCTTTATAGACACACTGCCTATCATTCGGAAGGTGTTCATTTTGTGCTGGCAACACTAAACACACACTGTGTGGAACCACACATTTCCTCAAGGAAAAAGTGCAAAAGAGATGGAGTTAGTATTACAATCCATGCCGAGGCTGTGCTAAATGTGGGTTATAGGCAATGCTTCAGGGTTACTTGGTGAGTGATGTCCTTGCAGATGTCACAAACCATTCTGGGCTCCTGGTGTACACAGGGAGCTTTTATTGTTATTGTTTGTTAAACTGCTGTGTACCTAGTGTATCTTTGCAAATAGTTTTGTGTCCATGAACAGGAAGGACAGAACAGAAGCCCAAGCAAATCAGAACAGAGTGGAGAAGTGAGGGTGACAGATGACAGGCTGTGGAAAAGGAAAACCAAAATAAAGGAATCAACAATGGTCATGAGTACAAAAGAAGGAAAAAGGAAGGATCACCAGGAATGAGACGTTTGTGATCTCTGGGGCAGGAAATACTGTTGTGCCCACCATGAAACACAAAACACAAGAGCACCCACTGATCCGATAATTAGTTTTGATCTGTCGGTACACCCATGGATCAGTTTCCAACCATATGATCCCTGAACATATGTACCATGAGAAGCTCTTAGTAATGGTCGGAAGGAAACCCAGGATATGTCCTTGGAGCAGATCTGGCTTTAGCCGAGGGCCTGGAAACCTCCCGTTACTCTATTCATCAGAATGAAATGGGACAGTTCCAAAGCAACCGTCACTGATGTCATTTAAACGGACATAAAATATTTTATGCAAGACTAATTGAATGCAGCTGGCAAAAGAATGATTGACTGTCAATGTGTATGAAGGATAGCTGTTTTCCAGATGAAGGATGATTTACGTACTTGCTTCCAAGTGAGGCTGAATATTTTTGTAGCACAGCTACCCTGTTCTGCACAACTTTTAAAGGCATGGGGCCAGGTCTCTTTTGCATCTGTCCACTCAAGGGAAATTGATCCTCATCTCCATCACCAACTCCCCAGTCCCCAGTAGTTGGCCTGGAACTTCTAAGGTTCCTCACCATATACCACGATGATGAGAAGCGAAGAGTCTAGCTGGAGATCTCTTGGTTTAGGTAGAGCAGGCATGTCCAAACTTCGGCCCTCCTGATGTTTTGGACCACAACTCCCAGAATTCTAAGCTTATATTGCCAATGGCAAAGGACTGTGGGAGTTGCTGTCAAAAACATCTGGAGGGCCGAAGTTTGGGCATGTCTGAGGTAGAGGATCCCCTACTGAGTTTGATCAGAGTTTGATCCCCTACTGAGCATCTCAGAAGAACCAGCCTATGTGGCCTTGGGTAAACTGCAAGGGTGACCCTAAGGGAATTATAAATCATGGCTGTATATACTCTACCTAGAAAACTCAGGAAAGGATCACCGTAAGTTAGAATGGACTTGCTGGCATATACCGTATATACTTGAGTATAAGTCAAGCCGAGTATAAGTCGAGGCCCCTAATTTAACCCCCCAAAACTGGGGAAACTTATTGACTCAAGTATAAGTCTAGGGTGGGAAATGCAGCAGGGTCTGGCAGCTCCTCCTCTGTGAGCTGGGGGAGCAGTGTGTGATGTTTAAAATTACTTTTAGCCAATGAGGCAAGCACATTTTAAACATTGCATGTCGCTCCCCCGTGATGCAGAGGAGGGGTCAGGAGAAGTGACGCACAATGTTTAAAATGACTTTTAGCCACCAACCCAAGCACTTGCCTCAATGGCTAAAAGTATTGACCTGAATATAAGTCGAGGGCTGAAAAACTAGACTTATATTCGAGTATATACAGTAATTAGTATTACAAAGTTTGAAGGGCTGCATTTTACCCACCCTCTCCTATCATTAGCTGGATAACTATTCTTGCATGATATAGATGACTTATGTCCAATCATAAAGCTAGACAAGAACATCCTTCTTCCATACCTACCCTCTGCTTCCCGGCAGCTTGCCCGGGACCAGTCAAAGATGTGGCATAAATTTCCCACCTTTCTCCTTCTGGAAATAAATATAAAGGGCTGAGCAATTTTCTTTGTTCATTTCTTGACAAGTATCTTCTGAAATTTACAAATGACTTCATAAATAAAATGCAAAGGACTTGAGATTTAAAATATTTGACAAGACATAGAAAAATTAATTGTATACACCCCAGAAGATAATTTTAAAGAGATGCATAGCTATTAAAAATCTGCCTTTGTATCTTGGTGTGTTGATTTATATTTGCCATCCTGAATTAGGGCTGATACATCTCCCCCATCCCCAGGGTCCTCAGTGGCAATAGCTAATGCTAGTTAGCCACAACACATACAAGGAACCAATAATGAATTTCTCCACTTGGTAGGCCCCCATGGTCACTGTGGAAACGGGGAGCCCAGGACCAAGAGTTCCCTGAAGAGAGCTCCCTGAAGGGAGCCCCCCCAACTGGCTTGTACCCAGACAGTTCAGTGGGCCATGTCCAGATCCCCGTGGTCACAGTGGCAATGGGGAGCCCAGGGACAAGAGTTCTCTGAGGAGAGCTCACTGAGGGGCCCCCAAGCAGCTAGGAGCTGAACGGCTGTGTGCCGTGCCTGGGCTCCAGTGGTTGCCGTGGCAATGTGGAGATTGGGGGGGCAAGGTTTTCCTGAGGAGAGCTCCTGCAGGGGAGATCCCCCCAACTGCCCTAGGCGCATGATCAAGACACACCCTGGCACCTTGCCCAATAGTTGGCCTCAACTGCAACAAGTTGTGGCGCCCTTAACAAAAACACCAGTCAGATTCTGACCAGAAAGTGTTCAAATGTCTGGGAAAATAACCTGAGTCTTTAGCTGGCAGTTTTGTGACCTCTGCCTGCCTCCCACCCATTCTATCCAGATGGACAGCTGAGGACAACTCCCCTCCCAACTAAAAGGGCAAGGAGAATTACCCTGAGAATACCCACAGACATGCCTGTACACAAGAAAGAGGAGGTGTGTTCTTAATTGCTTTGCCCAAAAAGGAAGAAAGTGAACAAAGCCAAGGGGACACATTATTTTCCACATGTTCATCAGAAGGTTTTTAAATTTGTGGTCCTGGGGGAAATCCCCAATTGTTGTACCCCAGACTATTCCATGCCCTTCCCCCGCTACATGTGTAAACCAGGGCCTGAAGACAAAAACCAGCTATGACCGGTTCTGAAGCAGGGAACACCTGGGTGTGTGTGGGTGCCATAGCCTGTCAGAATGAGGAGAAGGGAGAGGATGAAGAAGCCATAATCCAATCTATTCCATTTTTATTTATTCTGTGGCTGACGGAAAGCTCTTCAAGTGCTTCACAATTACTTCAGATAAAAATCCATTTCGCTCCAATTCAGAAGACTCAATGTTAAAAGAGAGAGAGAGCAAGAAAAAGAACAGGCTTCTATTGAGCCCGAGTAAGGAAAAGGGGAGAAAGCCAGCAGCCAGGAAGCAAACAAGAATAGCGTGAGGAGACATTATTGTTGCCTATAGCTGAGCCTCCAGGTCTTACCCTGTATATGAATAATCAGACAAGACCCCAGTTTTCTTTTTGGGAGAATATTTGGCCACAGCTTTATTGATCACAAACAAACAGTACTCTGGCTGAGTCATTGGATCAGATCCAACGCATCAAGGAGCCCGCCTGGCCCTTGATGCTGCTATGTTCTCGCCGTCTCTTTTTGGGAACGTCCCGAGAGCTTTTTCTAGTAGGTTCCCCTGGGGTGTCTACTCCACCAGTAACCCATGTCCATTATTTTATTTATTTATTTATTTATTTTGAATATTTTAACCCTACCTTTCTCCTTGGAAAAGGACCCAAGGTGGCTTACAATAATGAGGAGCAATATACAGTCCAGAATATTTAAGACATATTCAAGTTAAAAAGAGGGAATTTGAAGAGGCGTCTTAGTTCACAGGACCCTTGAGGGGTGTAGACCCCATTTCCGGCCAATGTCATTAACTCCTTCCTGAGGCCTTCAGCTGCCCCCTCGTATTTCAGCCCATGGCCTTTTCGACTGACACAACCTAGTCAGTGGTTCTCCCGAGAGTTGCAGGTTCCTGCCTGCAGTCCTCACTGTTTGGATCCATCCCAATGCCTGAAAACTGCCAGACCTCCTTAAAGCTGTGACAGACAGAAAAAACAAACCCATTAGAGTGACATTTTACAATTGCATACAGTAGGACCCCAATCACTGGGGATTGGTTCCAGACCTATCCGTGGATAATGAAATCCGTGGATAAGAGAGAATGCCACCCCTCCCCCCAAAAAAAAACTGCTGTTTTGTGACAGTAGCTTGCTTTCTGGCTGCAGCTTTGAGACAGTAGCTTGCTTTCTGCCTGCTGTTTGTGGTAGTATCTTGCTTTACACTGCTGTTTTATGAGAGCAGTTCGCTTTACAACTGCTGTCTGTGACAGTAGCTTGCTTTGCGGCTGCTGAATTATTATTTTTTTCTGCAAACTGTGGATAACTGAATCAGTTGATAATGAATCAGTGGATATGGGGGTCCTACTGTATATACATAGGGTGGGCGGGCTGGGGATGCTCCGACCTCCGTGTTTGAGAATGGGGGTTCTGTTCCCACCTCCCCTTTTTAACTGAACAATGACCCAGCCCCCCCCCCGAGAGCACGTCACATTTTCCCAGTAGTCTTTGCCATTTGATGCCACGTGTGCCGCCCCTGCCCACCTACTGGCTCCTTTTGGACGTGTTGTTTTCTTCCTGCCTGCGCACGTGGCTGCCGCCATAGCCCTTTGTTTACCTTGCTGCTCCGGCAACAATCGTCGAACCTGGTAATTCAGGTTCTTACCTTCTTTTCAAAAACTAGGTGATGAAAAATTAACACTGGGCCAACAAGACATTTAGCTATAAAAAAGAAGGTATAATTGCTGAGTTGATAGGAACCCATTCAGTGAGGAAATACTATGAGAATCTCTAGGAAGAGGAGTGCTCAGAGATGGCAAACAGAAGGATGCTGAGGTTTAAGCTGGCATGACGTTTTGACAAACATGACTACTATTAATACTTCACAGTTTGGAATGTTCCGGTTGGAGAGAAGGGGGTGGGTGGGAAACAGCTGAGCCCCCTCTGTGCAAAAATCAGCCAGCAAACCGATCTAGCATTCCTTATTTTACAATGCATCTTAATTGCCCACAGAATCACAAATGGGATTCCCAGGGAGGAAACAGCAAAAATGTGAGGGTGAGTCACCCATTTCCAGTGATTTCCTTTATTGGCTCTTTTGCTCAAGCTGTGGCGTATAAGAGGAGGAAGACAAAAAGGAAAGGAAGGCAGAGGGAAGACCATGCCCCACACCACAGACTGAAGGGGAAAGGATGTGCTCAGGAAACGTAACTGCTTGTACCTGTTCCCCCAGCACTGCATTTACGCCCACACTCATGTTGCTTGCTATTCACACTGCCTCTTCCGTGGGAAGCAGGCTGCTGTTGTCACTCTCTGGGTTATGTGAAGACATGTTTTCCTCTCTAAAACAACTGATTAGGAGAAGGAGATTAATAAGGAGCTTCATGGCGCAGTGGTTAAACAGCTATACTGCAGATGCCTGGGTGTGGTGGCTCAGCGGACTAAGGCTCTGAAAACTGTCGGCTGCAAAGTTGGCAGCTTGGCGGTTCGAATCCTAGGTGCCATGCAGCAGAGTGAGCACCCACTGATAACCCCAGCTCCTGCCAACCTAGCAGTTCGAAAGCATGTCAATGCAAGTAGATAAATAGGCATCACCATAAAAAATGCGGGAAGGTAAAACAGTGTTTCCTTGCAGCCATGCGGCCATGGACTTGCACAACACTGGCTCTTTGGCTTGAATATGGAGTTGAGCATCGCTCCTAGAGTTGGACACAACTAGCACGTATGTGCAGGGGGAACCTTTACCTTTACCTTACTGCAGCTAAATCTGTGCTCACAACCTGGTGTTTAATCCCAGGTAGCTGGCTCATGGTTGATTCAACCTTCTATCTTTCCAAGGTCCATTGAATGAGTACCCAGCTTGCTGGTGGGGGGAGGGGCAATGTGTAGCCTTCATAATTAAATTTGTAAACTGCCCAGAGAGTGCCTGAAGTGCTATGGGATGGTACATGAGCAGAACACTTTGCTCTGCTTTGATTAATCTATGAATCTTGTGCCCTCTCCACACTGGATGCTGTTGCAGCACTCATCAAGTTAGCCTACCTCACAGGGATGTTGTGAAGACAACATGGGAGGGAGAGAAAAATATACTGCAATATAAAATACTAAAGACACGGTCATAAAAGGCAACCTCAAAGATTATAAGGATCAGCACTGCAATATGTCCTCTTCTATCCAAATAGTGTTCACCTTGCCTGTTTTGTAGGTCTATTATCAGCATAATTGTAGTAACTCCATTGGCTGCTGATCCATTTCTGGGCACAGGTCAAATAACTGGTTTTAACCTATAAAGCCCTAAATGGCTTGGGTCTTTCAAGGGCTGTGTCTGCCTTTATCAGTCAATTCAGATGTTAAGATCATCAGGAGAAGCCTTTTTCTTGGTCTCACCACCTTCACAGGTTCATTTAGTGGGGACATGGTGAAGGGTATGGTTTGGGCATATATAGCTATTTTAGTAACCCCCAGCATATCCCAAGTGATACCCTGCACAATATGAGCCACACAAGTTATATATTTAGAAGTAGAATTATTAATAAGCACTCCAATTGTATCCACATGTATATCTTTGCCCTGCAAACATATACTGGTCAAGCTTTTCCGGCATGAAGCAGGAACTTCCGTTATAAAATTGGCTGAGCCAGCAATAAGATTCCAGGACCTAATTATTTTGGTAGCTTTGATGCTTTATAGTTAATTACATATAGCTAAGCCAGCCAAGAAAACCTTATCTTGAGAGCTCAGCCGCCTGTAGCAACTGGCATGCATCACTGTCAGCAGCCAAGGACACAGGTAGTCCTGGCCCGTGTAAGTCAGATCAAACACCACAGCAATTAAGAACCCAGGAATACATTTAATTGGTGTCAGGAATACAAAATAAATGACCAAAGATGTCAATTAATGTTTGATGTATGTAACAGATGTGTATGACGTAAGTTCGGATGGGCGGAGGGAAAAAAGGTGCTGGAAAACCGTATAAAATATATCACCTTTCGTTTCTTGGGTGGACTTCCCACCCGATTTTCCATTGAGTGGGGGCTCCCTTGGTTGACAACCAATAAATCTCTTTTCTGTCTGCAAAGACTCAGACTGCTCATTGCATTCTGCAAAGCTCTAGCTCGCCGGCAACGGACCCCAAAATTCACATTCCTTTCAATGGGAAATGGCCTTTTTTGTTGCTGCTCCCAGATTCTGGATCTCCCTCCCACTCTTCCAATATGTTTTTAGTGTTGTTTTGGTTTATTTCTTTTTAGTGTGGTATTTATTTGATCCTTTCTAGTATTTGCTTACTTACTGTTTTTAGCTTTAAACATTGGTTTTTACAAACATTGACAAGGAGCCCCGTGGCACAGTGGTTAAATGCCTGTACTGTAGCTAAAACTGTGCTCACCACCTGGGGTTCCATCCCAGGTAGCAGGCTCATGGTTGACTCAGCCTTCCATCCTCCGGAGATCGATAAAATGAGTACCCAGCTTGCTTGGGGGGGGCAATGTGTAGCTTGCATACTGTAATTAAAACTGCAAATCGCCCAGAGGCTACTTGAAGTGGTGTGGGGTGGTATATAACCAGAACACTTTGCTTTTTTAATGATTTAAGCTGCCCTGAATCCTTTTTAAAGGAAAAGGGTGGGGCAAAATTATTTTAAATCAAATTAAATGAATAACTCATTAGTATTTGGGAAAGTGACAGTAAATGGATTTGCCAGGTCTCAAGGTGCTGGTTGAAAAATCCAAGAAATTGCTTTGTGGCCTTGAGTTTTCGGGCAGGGAAAGAAGTCTTAGGCCTAGTAGAGATGGAAAAGAAAGTTTGATTTTGTCACGTGCAGTGCTCTTCTCCTGTCTACTCCCAACCAGTGGTGGAGACAAGGCTCACAAGGTCCAAGTTCTGGGATGTTATGAGTCACAGAAACTCTGAGGTCATCCTTCAACCCAGATCCACTGCACTCTTGCTTTCCTGTTCCCTCTTCCCAGGAGCCCTCTCAGCAGCTAGGAAATAAATGATCCCCACCACCACCAGAAGTGTGCACGATTGTATGCTATTCCCATTATAATGCAAAGCATTGTCCTTGAATGAGCAATTAAAAACCATTATCTTTAACAAGAAAAAAAAAGCCAGCTCTGTTAATTATTTGTTTTTATAAAGACCAATCCAGCAATCTTCACTTTGGGACTTTTCAGATCCGCTAGGTCAGTGCAAATGTTTTTTGCATTTGTGTTGTACACATACTACTTCTTACTTCGGAGGAAATCGATATATTCTCTTACTTTCAGACATATATTAGCTTAGAAATGCTCTCCGTCAAGATCCGCCTTTTACTTCCGAAATGCTACAAAAGAAGCATGTGCTCCCATCGCACCTCTATCCTGTATATACGTGCGTACACACGGCCAGCATCTGCCAACTGAAGATCTGTATGCCGGATGAATTGGTCTGTGAAAGTTTAGGTCGAATGGAAAGCCGAGCAAGTCCAGTGAGCTCAATGGGATGGATTTTAGAATCGATGCCCTCGTCTTTACTACAAACCCGTGACTTTTTAAACTAAACCGGACGCTGTTGTTTTTGGCGGGGGGTCTTTAAAAGGTATGTCTCTCTGGCAATTTATTATTCCCAAAGTCGTTACCGTAAAGCTGCCGAGCACCCAATCGCTTGAACACGCAAGCACCTCCGTATCAAGTACAGTAGAGAGCAGTAAACGCGCCCGGAAAATAGGTCGCTTGTAACTAACGGGACGCCGTAGGGAAGAGTGTGTAAGGGCGGAAGTGAAATTCTCCCGGAATCACGCCGTCGGGGGTGTGTTTTACGGGCGGAAGTGCTGCGGTCCCTGGGCTGCTGTTTCGTTCGTCGTCTCCTCGGTTGCTAAGGAGGAGGCTGATCCACGTCGCTCAGCGGGGGGGCAGGTAAGGGAACCGGGGGGGGCGGCTGCTTGGCTCCTCGCCGTTCGGCTTCCTCCTCCTTCCGCAGAAGCCGTGAATATCAGAAGTGGCCCCGAAGAGAAGGGTTTTTCTTTCAGGGCCTGTGAGGACTGGTGGCCTTCCAGGTGGTGTTGAAACCCCAAACACCCGGTAGCTTTAGCAGCCTGGCCGGTGGGGGCGGGGGGAGGATGGGAGTTGTAGTTCAGCGAGACCTGAAGGGTCACGGAGTGAGGGATCCGGCCCTCGGAAGGACTGAGAGGCTGCCTTGAGATGAGGCAGCCTCTGAGGTTGGGGGGGGGGGGGGGGTTAGATACGAGACGCCAGGCTTTGGGCGTGGACACGCGTTCATCTTTATTAATATAATCAGTCATTAAAATAAATGGATGCATGGATGCATACATACATACATACATACAAAGTTTTAACGTATTCTATGTTTTATTTTTTGGGGGGGATGCTATTCCTTCTGGAAGTTGAGTCATGGCTACTGGACTTCTTTTTTTGAGAGATAGAAACGTTTCGCTGCTCATCCAAACAGCTTCATCAGACTGAAGTCATGAGCAGCGAAACGTTTCTGTCTCTCAAAAAAGAAGTCCAGTAGCCATGACTCAACTTGCAGATAAACTCACCTGGATGACTGAGAATCTTTACAGACATATGCTATTCCTTGTTAACCGCCCTGAGTTCCCGTCTGGGAAAATCTGGTGATAAATAAATAAATAAATAAATAAATAAATAAATAAATAAATATTCTTGAAGGCTTTGACTGCTGGGATCCGATAGCTGTTGTGAGTTTTTCGGGCTGTTTGGCCGTGTTCTGGAAGTTTTTCTTCCTGACGTTTCGCCAGACTGTGGTTGGCATCTTCAGAGGGCAAGGAGCCCAGGGAACTAGGAGTTTCTCTCTGTGCTCTGGGGTATAGAGTTGCCCCATCTTTACTGTCTTTCGTCAAGAAGACAAAGACTTTTCTTTTCAGGAAAGTTTTCCCTGAGCAACTGGCTACCTGTCACTTGATTTTTAGATGGATTGTTATGTTCCACTGCTTGGTCTGAATTTGTTGTACTACTTGTGCTTTTTTTCATTTTAACTTTGCATCTACAAGTGGCATTTTTTTATTAGTTTGCTTATTGTTCTTAGCTTTGTTATATCCTTTTTAAATGATGTAAGATTCCCTATCACAGTTTTGGTGAACCTATGGCACGGGTGTATTGTTATAGTGGCACTTTGCGAAAAATTTGTGGGTTTTGAATCGCAGTTTGGGCACTCGGTCTCTAAAAGGTTCACCATCACTGCCCTATCACATTTATTGTTCTTAGCTCTGAATATTTTTAATTTTTCTTGGCAACTGTTGCATGTTCATTTTCTCTGACTTTCTACTTTGTGTTGTAAGTTTCCTTGGATCCTTTCCAAGGAGAAAGGTGAAGTGAAATATTTTAAATATTTTCCAATATCTGCCAAGCTACAAACGCCATAATATCTCTGAGCATCAATAATGGGGACTGTATAAGGTAGAGCAACCTTTGGGGTGTCTACCTAGGGAAGGTTATATTTTTAAAGGAATGCATTTTTTGTGTAATCTGGCAGCCTAATTATGCCAGTTTCAACATTGTAGTGGAACATATATATATATATATATATATATGCATGTTAGGGTGGATTCGGGTTTCTTCCCGTGTAGAAATCTGGTTGTTTTGGCGACGTTTCGACGAGGTCTCACTCGTCATCTTCAGGCTGGTGTTCTGGCTTCTTTCTTCTTGAAGCAAAGTGTGGTCTCAGTTGAAGTCCTTCTATAAATACTGCTGGGGGTGTGTGGTTTGCTTGCTCTGTTGCTGATTGTAGGTTCCTTTGTTCCTTTGTTCTTTTGTGATCTGCTGTGTGGCTGAGGCGATCGTTAAGGGATTAACTGCTGATGGCTGTTTAGATGGCTGTTTACATGCTGGTGGGTTAGATGGCTGGTAGGTTCTGGCAGTATCCTGGGCTTTGGTGGAGTGGGGTCCTGTGTCTTGTGAATTCATTTTGGTCTGGCTACGTGTCTGTGGTCTCCCAATGTTTTTTTGGGGTGTGTGAGTGTGCTCCATGTGGTGACTGGAGTGGGGTGCCGCAGTAGATGGTGCAGTCGTGGTTTTGTTATTGGATGGTGGTTTCGTTTCATCTGTGGGAAGGGTCTGGGTTTGTGTTTGGTGTGGATGGAAGGTGGTGGCATCTTGTGTCCTTTTGGGCCTGGTGTCAGTCTTTGTGACAGAGGCTCGTCTGTTGACCAGGGCTAGTTTCCAGATGTCAGGCAAGCGGGAGGTGTCATCACGTTTATTCATGTTGTTTGGGTGTTTCTCTATTTCAATGGCTTCCATGATTATTCGACTGTTGAAGCGTTCAGTTTTGGAGATGAGTTTGGTTCTTTCAAAGTCAATTTCATGACCTGTTGTTTTTATGTGCTGGAAGAGAGAGGAAGATTTTTCTTCTTTTTTGACTGCGTTCTTGTGTTCTGCGATGCGTGCGCTTATTCTCCTGTTTGTTTGTCCGATGTATGTGGCTGGACAGACTTTGCATGGTATTTCGTAGACTCCTTGGTTTTCTAGCTCAATCTTGTCTTTGGGGTTTCTTAAGATGTTGGCTATTTTTTGGTCGGTGCAAAAGGCTGTCTTGATATTGTGTTTGTGGAGAATTTTGCTGATTTTGTCTGTGGTGCCTTTGATGTAAGGGAGGAGGGCGGTGCCGTTGTTCTCTTCTGTTTCTTGGTTCTTGGGGGGTGTTTCCTTTTGGATTAGTTTGGTGATGGTGTTTTTTTGGAATCCGTTCGCAATTAAAACATTCGAGAGAGTGTGTAATTCAGTTTTTAGGTGGTCTTTGTCAGACCAAAATGAATTAGCCAGACCAAAATGAATTCACAAGACACAGGACCCCACTCCACCAAAGCCCAGGATACTGCCAGAACCTACCAGCCATCTAACCCACCAGCATGTAAACAGCCATCTAAACAGCCATCAGCAGTTAATCCCTTAACGATCGCCTCAGCCACACAGCAGATCACAAAAGAACAAAGGAACAAAGGAACCTACAATCAGCAACAGAGCAAGCAAACCACACCCCCCAGCAGTATTTATAGAAGGACTTCAACTGAGACCACACTTTGCTTCAAGAAGAAAGAAGCCAGAACACCAGCCTGAAGATGACGAGTGAGACCTCGTCGAAACGTCGCCAAAACAACCAGATTTCTACACGGGAAGAAACCCGAATCCACCCTAACATGCATACCTATACCCGTGAAAATCTACGAAAAACAAATATCCGACCTCTACGGGAGGAAACCTTCCAGCTGACCAGAACCTACGAGAAACTAGAAGTCCGAAGAGCCACCATCTTATGTGACATTGCATTCCTACGCAACTGCCGAGACAAAAATGTGATCCCCACAAGCTTCCAACTGAAATTCCACTCAAAACCCCATCCAGCGAAAGGATCCTGAAAAGAACAGAACTAGCCCTAATCAGAAGCGAACTACACAGGAAAAGATACCTACTAGATCAAACCAACAGAGACCTACTCACTCTCCACCTCAAACTCAGCAACAAAATCCACCCAACACTCTGGAACAAATCCAAGCAACTGGCCGCCTGGAGCTGAAACAGAGACCTCCCACAAGACAGACACACACACCAACAAACTCCACAAACTGGAAAACGCCAGAAGCCCAACCCCCACACAACAGCCCATGAAACAAACAGTTCACAACATATCAGACAGGACACTCACCATCGCAGAGACCAAAGTCCTTTCCAAAGGATTCAACTTTGCAATCGCCCCCAGACACATCCCCACCGAAAACATCATATGCGGAGTGGAAGCCAGCCTAACCAAAATCAACCCAGATGAAGCCAACAAAATCAGACTCAAGTCACCAATGTCCTCTGCTCCAGCAAACCACCCAGAAGCAATTTACACAAAGAAGAACAAAAAGCCCTCTCCAACCTGAGGAAAGACAACAACATAATCATTCTCCCAGCAGACAAAGGCAATGCCACAGTGGTGATGAACACATCCGACTACCAAGCCAAATTATCCAACCTACTACAAGACCCTGCTTACATACCTTTGAACACAGACCCCACCACCTACCTGGAAAAAAACCACCAAAGCCAAAATAAAAGCCTCTCCCTTAAGTGAAGAAATCAAGCCAAGCATCATCCCCAGAGAGAAATCATCCAGATGCCCCAAGCTCTACGGCCTCCCAAGATTCACAAAGAAGGAACACCTCTCAGACCCATAGTCAGCTCCATAGGGTCACCTCTACAAAACCTCGCCAAATTTCTTGCCAAACAACTCCAGCCCTATGCAGAATCCATCACTTCATACGTACAAAACTCGTTCCACTTCATAGAAATTATAAAGAAACAAGACCTACAACCCAATGACCTACTCGTGAGCTTCGATGTTGTTTCGCTCTTCACACAAGTGCCCATTCAAGAAGCCTTGACAGCTATCCACAACAAATACAACCCCCCCAAACACATCCTAGATCTGACCAACCACTGCCTAACCAACACATACTTCATCCACAATGGACAAAGATACAAACAGATAGAAGGAGCACCCATGGGATCACCCCTCTCACCGGTCATCGCAAACCTATATATGGAACACTTTGAAACCAACGCGTTACAGAAGTCCGAACATAAACCCAAACTCTGGCTCAGATATGTTGACGACACCTTTGTTATCTGGCCACACGGGAAAGATAAACTGAACAACTTCCTCACACATCTCAACAGCCTACACCCCAAAATACAATTCACTATGGAAATAGAAGCCAACAACCAACTTCCTTTCCTGGACGTCCTAATCTACAAAAAACCCGACGGCTCCTTAGGACATACCATCTACCAGAAAAAACACATACAAACCGCTACTTAAATGCACAATCACACCACCACCCTGCACAGATCAACTCTGTAGCAAAAACCCTCATCTCCAGAACCAAACGCCTCGCTGACAAAGACCACCTAAAAACTGAATTACACACTCTCTCGAATGTTTTAATTGCGAACGGATTCCAAAAAAACACCATCACCAAACTAATCCAAAAGGAAACACCCCCAAGAACCAAGAAACAGAAGAGAACAACGGCACCGCCCTCCTCCCTTACATCAAAGGCACCACAGACAAAATCAGCAAAATTCTCCACAAACACAATATCAAGACAGCCTTTTGCACCGACCAAAAAATAGCCAACATCTTAAGAAACCCCAAAGACAAGATTGAGCTAGAAAACCAAGGAGTCTACGAAATACCATGCAAAGTCTGTCCAGCCACATACATCGGACAAACAAACAGGAGAATAAGCGCACGCATCGCAGAACACAAGAACGCAGTCAAAAAGAAGAAAAATCTTCCTCTCTCTTCCAGCACATAAAAACAACAGGTCATGAAATTGACTTTGAAAGAACCAAACTCATCTCCAAAACTGAACACTTCAACAGTCGAATAATCATGGAAGCCATTGAAATAGAGAAACACCCAAACAACATGAATAAACGTGATGACACCTCCCGCTTGCCTGACATCTGGAAACTAGCCCTGGTCAACAGACGAGCCTCTGTCACAAAGACTGACACCAGGCCCAAAAGGACACAAGATGCCACCACCTTCCATCCACACCAAACACAAACCCAGACCCTTCCCACAGATGAAACGAAACCACCATCCAATAACAAAACCACGACTGCACCATCTACTGCGGCACCCCACTCCAGTCACCACATGGAGCACACTCACACACCCCAAAAAAACATTGGGAGACCACAGACACGTAGCCAGACCAAAATGAATTCACAAGACACAGGACCCCACTCCACCAAAGCCCAGGATACTGCCAGAACCTACCAGCCATCTAACCCACCAGCATGTAAACAGCCATCTAAACAGCCATCAGCAGTTAATCCCTTAACGATCGCCTCAGCCACACAGCAGATCACAAAAGAACAAAGGAACAAAGGAACCTACAATCAGCAACAGAGCAAGCAAACCACACCCCAGCAGTATTTATAGAAGGACTTCAACTGAGACCACACTTTGCTTCAAGAAGAAAGAAGCCAGAACACCAGCCTGAAGATGACGAGTGAGACCTCGTCGAAACGTCGCCAAAACAACCAGATTTCTACACGGGAAGAAACCCGAATCCACCCTAACATGCATACCTATACCCGTGAAAATCTACGAAACAAATATATATATATATATATATATATATATATATATATATATATATATATATATATAGAGAGAGAGAGAGAGAGAGAGAGAGAGAGAGAGAGAGAGAGAGAGAGAGAGAGAGAGAGAGAGAGAGAGAGAGGATAGATAGATAGATAGATACACACACACACACACACACACACACACACACATGTGGTGTCTGGATAACTTAATGAGTAAAATATCTGGCCGTGGAGCCAAAGATTGGGAGTTTTAGTTTCTACTGAACTTCCCTAAAGTAGCGCCAGCATATGTAGGCAGGGTATGCAGTCACAAAGTGTTCTCCAAAATTTATTTTATTTTTATTTTAGAGTATTTTTACCCTGCCTTTCTCCTTGGAAAAGGACCCAAGGTGGCTTACAGTAATGAGGGATAATATGCAGTCCAGTACAATTAAGAATCATAAAACACTTCAGAGTACTCACTGCCTAGAAAACCCTAGGAAGTTTCACCGTAAGTCAGAAATGATTTGAAGGCACAAAGTGCTAATATCCATCCATCTGTTACTGCACATTTATACTCCACCCATCTAGTGCCAAGGCTCTACTCTGGGCAACTAACAACATTTAAAACCAAACTGCAGCTACCCACCTCTACTCACAAGGTATAAATACTGTAGTGAGATTCAGAACAACATTACATTCCAATTATCATGATATTTATATTATAAGTACACATACAGTAAGGGGAGCAGAAGGCCCTACTGCTGTGCAATATGGATATAATGATAAGACTTGGGGTGATTTGTAGCAGAATTGACAAAATTTCTGATTCTGTGGTTTCCAAGAAAAAAAATAGTTTGCTCAGTAGAGTCCGGTTACAATTCAAAAATGAAGCATTTTGTGTGTGAGCCACTGTAGGTTTGAGCTCATTTTTATAACAGCAACAACCAACAGACGTTTCCATCCATCTCTTATTTTCTAAATTAAATGGCAAAACAAAGAAACGAGGCAAGGTGGAAGCCACAAATAAATTCATGTATGAAATGGTTGGGATCTCAGCAATGAGATTTTGGACACAGGGTATGCTTTGAGGCAACATATTTAATTCTAAGAGTATGTGAGCATCCCCTCTGTATTCACAACAGACTTAAATTTGTAGACCTCATAATTGTATTTTTTTTTAAATCTAATTTTTCCTATAGTGCTTAAGTATGCCCTTATCTCATCTATAGATTCAGCTTGGCTCAATAATTCTATTCAAGTATCTTGGCAGCTATAGTTTTGTGAGCTGGCTAGAACTATGTAGTTTTTACATCCTGTTTTCCTGTTATGACAGTGGTTCCCTATATTGGGTCCCTAAGGTGTTCTTGGCTTACAACTCCCAGAAATCCTGGCCAGCACAGCTAGTGAGGAAGGCTTCTGGGCGATTCAGTCCAAGAAAATCTGGGGACCCGAGGTTGGAAGCCACTGTACTATGGCATACTTGGAGTCTCACCACCACCACCACCACCTCCAATTCCAGTCCTCTAAATATATATTTCCTAGGGAAGGACCAGTATTGAGTTAAATGGGTTTTGTTTCTGTATAAATATGATAACATTACTATGTCAGGCTCAGGAATGTGCTATGGTTCTTTTCTTGAAAATGCCTGGAGAGATGGTTAGCTGATGCAGGATCCTAAATACAATTAGCAGATCTCTTGACCCTAGTCTTCAGTTTAAGATGACTTTGCATGTGTTCCAAAATTCCAAGCCTGTGTTGCCAATGAGAAAGGACTGGGGGAGTTGTGGTCCAAAACATCTGGAGTGCCGAATGTTCGCCACCACTGAAATAGATCATACTTTGGAACTCTTATGGAGCCATCTGGTGCAATTTATTTCACATGGTGTATGGGGAAATCTGCTACAGCTCAACCTGATCCATGCCCATGTTGGATCATTTTGGTCCAGTTGTAGAACTATTCATTTTGCTGGGCAGGAACGGTTCCCTGGCAGAGAAAAGGACTGTTTCGAGGGAGTTCAGTTCCCTTTCCAGTGTTATCATGCACCCTTTTGCAGCCATCTGATCACACCTGTAGCTGTTGAAAATTTCTTCTTGAAGACTCATGGTATGCATACTGTGGTTGATTGTGTTCGCTCACTTGTGTCCCTAGATGTTGTTGGACTAACCTATTATTTATGATGATCTATTTCTTGCATTTATTCTGTGACTTTTAGCCAAAAAGAGTCCCAGAATAGTTTATAATTGAGATAGTAAGACGGTCCCTGCCTACCCACAGGTTTACAGTCTAAAATATAAGTCATGACACAGAAGGATTAAGGGTGCCATGGCAGAAAAAACCCCAGCCCTCCATTGTTGAAGGAAGGAGCATGATGACTACTATTCTTCTTTTTCAGCTCCCAGAAGCTGTAACCAGCATGATCAATGGTCAGAGATTCTAGATTAAGAATATCTGAAGCCCAAGATTGGTAACCGCTGTTCCAATGTCTCAAGCAGAGATCTTTCCAGCTTTGCTATGTAAAATACATTAGCCGTAGATGTTTCAGGCTAAGGCTTGCACCCTCTTCTTGCAAAGCATGGCCTTTTTCAATGAACAGAGACCCTCTGAACTGGATGTATGGAGCCCCTTCTGAAAAGTATAGGAAGTTGTAGGTATAGGCATGAATGATTAACCTTATTTTTTCCCTGAGAGAAAGCTGTGCAAAGTACATGGCTTTGCCAAGTACTTTACTGTGTTAACAGTTGTATCTTGCAAGCTAGCATGTTATCATGGCTTGAGCATAATGCTGGGATTTGGGAGATGCGGGTTGAAGTATCCGCAGCACCATGAAACCCAATGAGTGATTATAAGCCAATCACTTGCTCTTGACTTATCTGTCTTTCAGATTTGTTGGTAAAGGATGAAATTTGGGGTGGGGGGAGGAGCCATGCATATTCCTCGGTACTCGCTGGGGGGAAAGACGGGATTCAAATGCAATTAATTTTTAAAAACATGACTCTTGAAGGAAACGGGGCTTATCTCTCTAGAGATGTTGTTCTTCCCTCTACCCAAATGTCTACTGTGGGAGGCATTAGAAGAAGCTGCAGGGTGTTGGCTTGACCTCTACGCATTGCCCAGATGATACTACAGTATGTGCTGAAGTTCTGTTTCATGTTACTTCATGCAATAACCATCTGTGTTGTGAACACTCTATTAATCCCAGCAGTTGATCCAAATTATAACTAAGCATTGTAAGATCTGGCAGCATTTTTCTTTTGTCTGGCTGTGACAGGGAGACGACAACTGCGTGTGTGGGCTCGTCCGCATCAGAGATACAAAAGCAGGAGGAAGACAGGGAGATACATAAAGAAATAAAACAGAACAGCGAGATAATGATGACAGGAAATAGAATCGAAGATATGACAGAAAAGAGATGGAATCCTGTAAAAATGACTGACGGGTTTTTGGCTGTTATTAATAAGGTGATAAAATGGGAAATGGTAGAAAGAGATGATTTCTGTATAAATACCAAAGAGAAAGAGGTTCAAACTGAAGAAAGAGAGATGGTTAATAAAATAGTGAGAGAAAGAGAAGTACAAACGGATAGTTGGAAAATACTGAGGAAGGAGAAAAAGGTACAAGTTGGAGGCAGATGGGGAGATTTAAAGATAAGAACTCATTGGGACACTGCCGTTCAGGTTAATAGAGATATGGAAAAAGAGATACGAGGTATAGCAGTTCAGACTGAAGATAGAGTCAGCCGCGTGTTCTTTAAAGAAGCTAGCCAAACAGAGGGGCAAGGATAGAGAAGGGAGGGGGAAAAGAAGGAGGATTGGCAGGGAAGAACAGTTAGGGACGTTAGGGAGGGGGTCCCAGGAGGGAGGAGAGAGATATGCAGGATTGCCTCTGCCTAGCCCGATTATACACAGATTTTCTATCAAAATATTTCTTCAGAAAGCAAAAGACGAGGTTTAACCTCCGATCCGAACCCCATCGGGTGGATACCAGGTTGGGGATGGAGTCTGCCACAAGGAAATCCTCACCAGTGTTGCGGGAACCATTGTCAAAGTCTCCCAATGACTTATCAGAAAACACCTCCCAAGTAGAGAAAAGAGATGTGTTAAGTAAAAATATTTTGTTCAACCATTCTTTTGATCCCAGTTTCGAGATACCCATTTTAACTCCTGTTAGAACAGTTTGTAACCAAGAAGAAAGAGACAACAATAGAACAAAAATGTTAAATAAAGATTCGTTTATTTTGCAAGAACATCCGAAATCCGTGTTTGATTACAATCATAACAACCAAGAAACAGAGAGTGTACACAGCGAACCCTTACACTGGCCTATTTGTTTCCTCTGCTATTGTCTACTCTCTTGTGCTGTTTGATGTCAAAATCATTTTGCCGAGAAAGGTTTGTAAAGTAACCGCTTACCTAGGCATTCTGACAAATTAGCATTCTTCATGTTTTGATGCAAAAGAAGCAGGTCTGGACTCTTCCCTGACCTTTTACTACCAGTGCGGTCAAGGATGATCATGTTCAAAGTGACAAGGTGCAACTCAGTTCACACACAAAACGATGCATGCCTTTTCGTGGAGAAAGATACAGTAGGACCCCCGTATCCACTGATTCAGTTATCCACAGTTGGCAAGGGAAAAATTAAATAAATAATTCAGCAGCCGCAGAGCAAGCTACTGTCACATACAGCAGGTGTAAAACAAGCTGCTATTACAAAAGAGCATCTGTAAAGCAAGCTACTGTTATAAACAGCAGCTGTAAAGCAAGCAACTGTCACAAAACAGCAGCTGTAAAGCAAGCTACTGTCACAAAACAAGTTTTGGGGATTTTGGTGTTTTCTCTTATCCACGGTTTTCATTGCTGATACCACTTCTTTCTGCTGATACCTCTTCTCTCCTAGCTCCATGGCTCCCAAAGGCTCCAGTTTAGTTACCTAGAACAAGAACACTTAGCACTTTTCCTGCAAGTGTACTTCTCTAATAAGTACACACTTTCTTATTTTCTGAGAAGTGTAGTTGCGATGCCTTTAAAGGGGGAAGTGTTTTCCTTCGGTAATCATTCTGAGTTTCAAGGGGCTGAATCTTCAAATTAACATTTTTCCTTTGATGCCCCATGCTTATTCTCCTACATATGAGGCAATCAGGATCTACTTAAAGTTTTCTTGGTCATTTGTAACAGGTGAGCCTGGATTGTACTGTAATTCCTAATTGATAAATAAAAGTAACTGTAGTAATGTTCCCCAGGTGGACTAAACTAGGTTGCTGAAGTGAGGAAAACTACTGGATATCTGTGCCAGAGGAGAACGCCACTGCAGTGCCGCAAATGAACGGGCCCTCTGATGGTTAATTATGTATGCAATCAGTAGGGATAGAAATCTATGCTTGTTTTGTTCTCAGAAATAAGAACAGAACACTGTCAAGAGTCTGTCCCCTGCTGAATGAGACTGTAGCTGTTTTGTGTGTTTCTGGGTTCCTTTCAAGTTTTTTGTTGGGGGTGGGGAGCATAACATACTACGGGCCTGCCCAACAGGTAGACCGTGGGCTACTGGTAGCCCTTGAAGGGTTCAAAAGTAGCCCACCATCCATCAATAAAAAAAGTAAGGGGATAAGTTCTCCACCACTCCCTCCCCCACCCCAAGGACCACCACTGCCCCAGCAAAGTTCTGGGTCTGCCAGCCCACTGTCTCAGCTGAGTGGGGCAGTTCCAGGGCCATGGCGCATTGAAATCTGTTCCCTCCAGAACAGATTAATTGGTTTTCAATTCATTCCTATGGGAAACCACTGCTCTACTTACAAACGTTTTTACTTATGAGCATGTGCTCGAAACAGATAAAATTCGTTAGTAGAGGTTTTATTGTAGTAGCCCTCAGGCATTTTGGGCTGGAAAAAATAGATCATGTCCTGTTCAAAGATGAACAGCCCTAAGATAGTAGAAGTGTGTGTGTTTTATATAACCTTATATTTTATTAAAAATGTGGATTTTTTTTTTTGCAAAATACTAGGGGGGGTTGCACAAAAATCAACATTTATTTGTAAATGCTATTGATAAGAGGAGAAAAAGGGTTTTTGCTCTCATGCAATAACTTGGAATCTTGTATATTTTCAGTGTTGTCTTAAAATGGTACTTTTTGTTGGGGACAAGAAAATGTACATGTATTCATTGTATCCATATTGTTCCTGATTTCTGCAATGTCTTGTATTTTGCATTTGTGGATGTTGGGTTTCAAGTAAAAAAAATAGAGACCTCACATACTTGCAATCTGCCCGCTGTTCCTGATGTAGCTTAAGGTTTGTGTGGAAGAGTCAGGCAGCAGAAATTCTTTCACTCAATTGTTCTTTAGCACATAAATTGCTTTGTTAATCTGATATATTTTTAGACCATTTCAGTAATGCAAGATGTTGTGGGATATTTATGAAATGAGTACTACAAGAGGGACAGACTGTTCTAATTTTAATAGTAAAGAAACTGAAGCTGAAAGATTATGATTTGCCTCAGGCTGTCCAGTGGCTCTGATGAATCTGGGTCTTGCACATCTCAATTTTTCATTGCCTGACAATGACTGAGCTTCTGAACTCCTTGCTCCAGTTTTTTAAATTATCAGAATGCCTCCCAATATTATACTGTGCTGTAAACCTTTTTTCAACCACTGGGGGAGGCTTGCCACCTCCTGACATCATGCATTTTCTTCGGGGGAGGGTGGCTGTCCTGCCCCCTCTGAATAATAGTCTTTTCTAATGGTGGTGTGTCTCGTGATTTTTTCAGAAACAAGTGGTTTAGGTTGAAAAACACTCTGGCCTTTCCAGAATAATAGTCTTAATATATTTTAGATATGGTTTAGGTATCTGGCTCCAGAGCCAGAGTTTGGAAGTTCAGTTCTCCACTGTGCCTCCTGGGGAAACGAGCCAGTCTGTGTCGCCAGGGGCAAACTGCTCAGAAGAAAGGCATGGCAATCCACTTCTGAATACTCTCTGCCTAGAAGACCCTGGAAGGAATCTCCATAGGTTGGCATGAACTTGACAGCGCACCATTATTATTACTGCTGCTGCTGCTACTACTACTGTTACTACTACTACTAATACAAAAATGGCTATATCTTGCCAAAGGTCTACTGACCTTGCCAAAGGTCTACTTAGAGTAACTTGTCATGGAGCCCACCAAAGAACAGGCAACTCTGGATCTAATACTGTGTGATACTCAGGACCTGGTCAGGGATGTGAATGTCACTGAGCCTCTGGGGAACAGTGACCATGCTGCAATCTCCTTTGCCATGCATCTGGTGGGGCCACTGTGAGATATAGGAAGCTGGACTAGATGGACCTTGGGCCTGATCCAGCATGGCTCTTCTTATGTTCTTATGTTCTTATGAGTGGAAAGTTCACACAATTGTCTTGTGCAATGATTTGTGCAGTTTGTGCAAACTGACTGTTCTCCATGAAGAAAACGGGTCCTGTTTTTGCAGAATGGCAGTGCCAGCACCCACAGTACATACTCTGCCATGGGGCTTTCTGCTCAGCCGACACTTAATATGGCTCTGTTAAGCAAAATTTTATAGAAATTTCCCATGGGAATGAATTGAAAACCAGTAATCCCTAATTGCTACCATTTTTATGTTGTACAGATTTGCCCCATAGGTGATTCTGTTAAGCAAATTTCCCCTATCTCTGGATTTTTTTTATGTTGTACAGATTTTATGTTATACAAACCATTTGTTATACAAGGGACCACTGTACGTAAAATAACATTAATAAATGCCCAGAGCATTAGATCCATTTTGAGAAGCAAATGTTGGAGGTGTTGTTTCAACCCCATCTTCCACCCCCATTCTCCCAACACTGCTGCTCATAAAGTGAAGGCGTTGTGATGGATGCCTTTACCAGGAACGACATGCACCCACTGCTTGGAATAAAAAAATGATTTTTCAAATGGTTTATAACATTTGCAGCCATGTAAAAATGTAGCTCTGTGTTCAGCGGAGGATTGCTGGAAGGCAAAAACGCTCTGGAAAACACTCTTCAAAAAGCCACATCAGCAGCGGTGGGTGCGGCAAATTTCAGTATTGACCCAAACAGCTGCAACAATGACATTCTTCTAATGGAAGCATGCCCAAACTTTGGCTCTCCAGTTGTTTTGGACAGCAACTCCCACAGTCTTTTGCCATTGGCAATCAAAGGTTAGAATTCTGGGAGTTGTGGTTCAAAACATCAGGAGGGCCGAAGTTTGGACATGCCTGTAAAATGAGTGTTTTCTTTGGGTGGTAAAATAATGGAAAAATAAAATAAAAAATGCAGCCTCCAAAATGATTTACCAGGTCAACTATAACCTCCAAGCATGTTATTTCTGTTCATGTGGGTAGCTTCTTCTATAACAGACACTATAGCACTATTTTGGAAAGTCTTCACAGTTACTGGTGCTCTTCTACTATCCTAATGCAGTGTTTTTCAACCTTTTTTGGGCAAAGGCACACTTGTTTCATGAAAAAAATCACGAGGCATACCACCATTAGAAAATGGGGTGGGCAACAGGTCGGGTCGAACCCCTAAGTGGCAGGGGGGGGGCAGGACAGCCACCCTCCACCAAAGAAAATGCCGCGGCGAGAGTTCCACATGGCCAGGGAACTCAAAGGCCTGAGCAAGGCCCCCTAAGCGGGCCAGGGAAACTGACAGGGCAAAGCTCGACACCACATGGGCGAGGACGCCCAACGATCGCCCCTAGCCTAGGACTTGATAGGCGGCTTTAAAAAGGCCGCCCGAGCAGCTGCCTAAGGACGAGCTGGCAGGAAGCCCGGAAAGCCGGCTAAGCCCCAGTGGGCGGGCGCGCTCCGGCGAGGAACTGCCCGTCAGCTGGAGTAAACACCACGGGCCCCTGCCCCGCGGCCGCAGCCGGCACCACCCGACACCTGAAGCCTCCAGCTGGCAGGCAAGCAAGGATAGGAGGGTAGGGGTGGGTAGCGGTGGAGTGTTGTTGTTTTTTAAACAAAAGTACCCGACGAACAAGTCAGGTCGGGCTGCTAAGTGGCAGTTGAGGGCGGGTGGCTTGCGGCAAACAAGCCCGCAGGGCCCCGGAGAAGCTCCCGACCACCACCCCCGGTGAAACCCGCTGTCACCGCTGGGGCTGTCACCTGGGGCTCGGCTGAAGCGCGAGCCCCAAAAGGCATCCAACGTTGCCGGAGGTACTCCGGAGTTCCTGTCAGAGCTGCCCGGCGCGAAAGAGGAGGACTGGTGTGCGGGCAGCCCTTTTAAAGGCTTTGATCCCCGCCCACCCCGGGAGTCACGTGTCCTCCTCCTTTCGCGCCGAATAACGCTCCCAGGGCGACAAAGCGGCCCCAATCTGGGACAAACCCAGCAGGAGCCTTTCGAATTTTTCAATTTTTCAACAGCACACCAGGCATCTCGCGGCACACTAGTGTGCCGCGGAACAGTGGTTGAAAAACACTGTCCTAATTTATTATCGACAGTTATTGTAGGATTGCTGATCATTACGTAACCATGACAACTGCACTCAGACCCAGTAGAAATGGTATCCGTACGCAAGGGCAATACTGAGATTTCCAGAACTACAAAAAGTCATGAGGCCAGAAGAGAGTGACTTTTCAAACTATGCTGTGAGAAGTAACCGTTCTTGGTGGCTAGAAAAATTGAGAGTAATAATACATGTACTTTGCTAATGGGAATGGAATGGAATATCCTGGAAAAGATCAAGAAGTCTGAATGGAAGTATTCCACACTGTAACATTTTGATGTAGGTTCTCTTTGTACCTCACTATAGGTGAATGGCTCAGCCTCTGTGGAGCCAGAGCTTGGGAATTCTATTCCCTGCTGTGCCTCCTGGGAGAAGAACCAACCTGTCTGTCCTTGTGGTAAATATATTGTTTATATAATGATAAACAACAACTTATTACAGTGGTTCCCTGCCCATTCGCGGTTCATATACTGCGGTCCCACTATATCACGGGATCACAGTATAAGAAAAAAGGCCCCCGGGGGTGAGGGGGGGAAAGGCCTGTTTCAGGCCTCCCTCACTTACCCCAGGACTGGTGCTGCCCCAAATGGGCCTGTGAGGGCCTTCCCAGGGTTGTTGGAGGCCCCAAAAGGGCTTCCACACAAACCGGAAGTGACTTCCAGTACACCGGAAATCACTTCTGGGTCACCAAAAATAATTTCTGAGGCCTCCAAGGGCCTTCTAGGCCTTTGGGGCCTCCAGAAGGCCTTTGCAGGCCTGTTCGGGGCAGCACCAAGCTGGGGGTAAGTACAAGAATTCCCAGCTAGGCGCCCCAGGCCCGACCTGACCTGCATCCTCATATCACGGATTTTCAGTGATCGCAGGTCGGATCAGGTCCCTAACCCCCGTGATGGGCGGGGAGTCGCTCGCTATATTATTATTATTATTAGAAGGCTCAATATGCTGTAGTTTTCTCTTGGAAGATTTCACTTCCCCCAAGGTCCTGGTTTTATATTCAAAAAACTTCATGAAGTATTCTGTTAAATAATGAACTTAAAAGTTTGATCTTTCTACCATTCTGTCTTCTAATTTCCTTAATTTATTTCTTCAGATCCCATTACTGCATCTGAATTATTAATAAAGGCAGAACTTTCCAAACTGCTCTGTAGTCTTACGCTCCTTTTTCTTCATCTGTGTGCACTTAGTATCTGTCCTTTAAAAAAGAAATTATAGTTTCTAGATATATAGCCAGAATTTGCCACTAGATGTTAACATGGAATCTCAAACTTCTGCAGGAGAGTCCCTTCCTTCTATAAGGAATTCAGCAGCTTTGGATTTTCTTTATTGGCACTAGATCAGTGGTTCTAAACCTTAGGTCCCCCAGATGTTTCAGGACTATAATTCCCGGAAGCTTTCACCACTACTGTGCTGGCTAGGATTTCTGGGAGCTGTAGTCCAAGAACATCTGGGGAACCAAGGCTGAGATTATCCTTGGTATGCCTCTTGTTCTGAGATTCATGAGCCTCTCTATCCACTTTAATGGTCATTACAGACTTTGTTTCACATCCTTTATCCATATGACTTGGCAGATTGTAGGACAGGACCTTACTGGCTACTGTATACTGTCTACTTTGTGAAACAACGCCATCAGTGTGTCTTTATTTGTGCTTACGTTTCCTACTCAAACCACTTTGCCATCATATCCTTGGTTTTGGTTTTATTTGACTTCATTCTGTGACTGGCTTCTGGCTTATCACTATACTTTTTAAACAGCTATTGTTTTATTCATTGTGGTAAAGAATAATCTGAATAATCTCTGGGGTTCTTTGAGAGTCTGACAGATGGGTTATTAGAAATAACATCAATATTTTCCCCTTAGGTTTGAGCATAACAAGTGATTAAAAATGGAATCTGTGTCTGTAATACTAAATAGTGAATAAGACAGAAAAAACAAAAGAATTCCATTTTCTTTTTGTGTGCCTAGCTTGAATTTCCTATAACAACTCCATCAAATTTCTTAACTCTCAACATAAGGAGGAAATCATTGCCTGCAAAGAGAATGCATATTTTGCATATTGCCTATTGACAAAAATACTTGCAGAAAAGGTTGCTCAAGCGTGCTTATGTAAAGGCTAACTCAGCAGATAATAAATTGCATCCTCTGTTTCCCTGGGCTCATAAATGTAAACTTCCGTTCATCAGTTGGATCACTGAATATGCCTTCTTAAAAATCAGTAGACATCTGAGTTTGGAAATATTTCTTTTGGGATTTCAATGTACAGAATCTTCCAGCCGGTTTGATTGGTGGATTTCACCCCAACACCTCCTACTAACACCTTTTGGGTTCATTATTGAGAGTGTGTTACTACTCAGAAGGATGGCTTCTGTTTCTCCATACCTCACCCGCTCAGGACTTCACATCTAAGAAATATCTCCTGGCAATTTCATCTTTTGCCATGTTTTAACCTCTGATGAAGAAGGATTTTGCCCTCGAAATATTAGCAACTTTTTGTTATTTTTTTAGTAACCCAAAGGTATCACCTGTTCTACTTTTGTATTTGGTTTTTGTAATGACTATACGGCTCCTCAACTTAGGGCCTTTTTACACGACCCCTAAGATCCGCTGGCCACTTAAATTTGGACCAGAGATCTTAGGGGCTTGTCGCTCTTCCTGCTTCCCCAGCCCTCCGCCCTTCCGAAAAGGAAGAAAAGATCGTGCCTCACCTCAGTTCTGGCTCTCCTTCTGGCTCTCGCTCTTGCCGGCAAGATTCCTGTCTCTGTAAAAGTAGCTCTTAAAGGGGCGGGAGCCAAAAAAACAACAAACAGAAGGGAGGAGAGCCCCGCACTCACTATCTTTACACCGCATCAAGGAATTTTCAGGACGGAAGAGCAGGTACTTGAAAGGTGCGCTGGGACGCGCTAAAGTGGGCGTGGTCGCACCTAATTTCCTGTAAACTCCGGAGCTGGTGGGGAAACATTTTTAAGATCCGGAGCTGGGAGCCATTTGCCCCGGAGTTTAGGGGTCGTGTATAAACACCCTTATTTTGTTTCACATTCCTTCCAGTATGACATGAATAGCCAAACCAAGAAGGCTTATCTTCTTCTCACAGGTTTGGTGAATTACCATGTTCAGATCAATGTGTGGTCTTTTATTTCCACCCTTTGCTTTTGCCCCTGGGGAAAAGAAGGGGCAGAGGAGCAAACAGAAAATGGGAAGTTTTTTTCCTCCTCAGGTACAGCTCGAGGGCAAGCCATAATCCAAATACCTTAATGAGGTGATGGCTCCTGATACCTTTGCTAGCATACCCTCTGCTACTGCTGCAAATTGCCTGTCACTGTAAGGTTTGCACTTCCCAAATTGAAGGAGTTAATGAAAACTTTAAAGCTTTGACACTTCATTTCATGCATCAGCATGATATAAGCCCCTTCAGTTGAAGGAAAATATTTAACTCTTGTCAAGTATATTTTGAAACTTCATTTAACCCTCTCCCTGGGAGTCAAATTTAGTTTCGTTACTATAGGGAGGCCCAAAGAATATTCAGAATAGGATAATTTTAGCCATGACAGTATATCTTGTATTCCTTCACAATGGACCCTTTCTTTGGCTGGAAATTACAAGATCCCGCTCCCCTTTACAGATAATTGTGTTAGATGATTGTAGCAAAAACAACCAAGATTGGCTTGGCACTTTAAAGACTAAGACTAACACTTCTGTTGTGGCATAAACTTTCAAGCACTACAGTCCATTTTATTATGCAGTATGCATAAACGATCACCCTAAGGTAACAACCAAGTAAGTGTTGTTTGTTTGTGAAGAGTGTAGTATCCATGTTATTTATACTTTGTCTTTCCTCTAAAGCAGGCATGTCCAAACTTTGGCCCTCCTGATGTTTTGGACCACAACTCCCAGAATTCTAAGCTTAGGTTGCCAATGGCAAAGGACTGGGGGAGTTGTGGTCCAAAACATCTGGAGGGCCAAAGTTTGGTCATTCCTGCTCTAAAGCGATCCCTCACTTTGGGTAACCTAGATGTTCTTTCAGTCCAACTCCCAGAAACTCTGGCCAGCACACCTGGGGTGAAGGTTCTGAGAACTGCAGTCCAGGAACACTTGGGTTACCCAAAACTGGGAACCGCTGCTCCAAAGAATTCAAGACAATTCAGTGCATGTGGAATTGTAAGTGACTGTTCATAATGCAGCATTGATAGTAACCTCGGTGATGGATTAGGATGTAAGAGCCATGAGGTCAATTCATCCCACAGGTGGTAGAGCAAAAAGACTTGACAATTTGCAATGCAGCAGTTCATGCTAGTCTCCCTTTGTTAAGGAATGCAAATTTAATGTAAATATAGGCAAGATGGATCAACATTTCTGCAGAGCAGTGAGCACCATTGAAGCTTCCACTGCAATTGGATGAAGAGTGGAAGGATTAATTTGAATGTAGATTGATTGAATTTTTGAAGCAAAACAGTTGGATGCATTTATGCTCTTTTGGTATGTCTCACTAACAGAAATATTGCTTAGTTATTAGAATAATAATACAGTAATGCTTAGTAGCTTGGACACATTCTTAACATGTTTTCTTGACAAAACAGGCTGTACAACCAACTGTAACATAGGCTGGTGTCATTATCTCCATAATGTATACTTTCTGTTAGTTTTTAGTCTCATTTACAAGCTGCCTTTCGCCACATGATAGGATTCAAGATGGCTCCCAAAGTTAAAACAAGCACGATGAAAAACAATAAAACATATTTAAAAACAAATTAAATGATTGCCATAATTAAAATATTGTAAGTACTGTAGTGGAAGTGAGAGCTGGACTATAAAGAAGGCTGATCGCCGCAGAATTGATGCTTTTGAGCTGTAGGAGAAAGTCCCCTGGACTGCAAAGAGATCAAACCTTCCATTCTGAAAAAATCAAACATGGAAGTTTTGGAGGCTCCAGTACTTTGGCCACCTCATGAGAAGAGAGGACTCCTGGAAAAGTCCCTGATGCTGGGAAAAATCGAAGGCAAAAGGAAAAGAGGGCGACAGAGAATGAGATGGTTGGACAGTGTCATCCAGGGCCTTACTTTATATATACAGTGGACTGAACAACAACAACAAGTACTGTAGTTAAAAACATGAACAAATGGTTTGTATAACATGGACCCTCGTATAACAAATGGTTTGTATAACATAACATCTGTACAACATAAAAATTCTGGAGACGGGAAATTTGCTTAACAGAATCGCCTATGGGGCAAATCCATGCAACATAAAAATGGCCGTGATTAGGGAGTACTATGTTTTTAATGCATTCCTATGGGAAATTTGCATAAAGGAAAATTTGCTTAACATAATTTCATTTGGAAAGAATTAATTCCTTTATACAAGGTACAAATAAATGTGTGTGTGTGTGTGTGTGTGTGTGTGTGTGTGTGTGTGTGTGTGTGTGTGTGTGAGTGAGTGAGTGAGAGAGAGAGTGAGAGAGAGAGTGAGTGAGAGAGAGAGAGAGTGAGTGTGAGTGTGAGTGTGAAAGTTAAAAGCCAGTCTTTAGCTCTCAGCAGAAAATAAAATAGAGGGGGCAACCTAGTCTCTTAAGGGAGAATTCTCCACAGTCTGGTCGCTGCCATGTAGAAAGCCCTTTCCTGTGTCCCCAACTAGTGCACCTGGGATGGCAATAAGATCAAGAGGACAGTTTTCCCTGAAGATCTTCGGAACCAAGAAGGCTCATATGGGGAGATACTGTCCTCCAAATAGCCTAGACCCAAGTAATAAAGGACCTCATAGGTAATGAAGGATCAGCACTTTGCATTGGCCCAGGAAATGGATTGATAGCCAGTGCCGTTGTTGCAGGCGAGGTGCTACATGATTCCTCTCACTGGCCCCAGTCAGTATTCTGGCTACTGCATTTTGAACCAACTGAACTGTCTTCAAAGGCAGCCCCATGTAGAGTATATTATACTGTTACAGTAATCCAAGCATGATATAATTGAGACATGTGTCACTGTTGCCAAATCATACATTTCAAGGAATGGGTTCAAGTAGATGTACAGCAACAAGGTTTGAGGCTAAGGCAGTTCCAGAATAGTTTCCACAAAAATAAAAAATAAAGCACGCTAAAGATCCTGGACTACTTACATAAAAACAGAACTACAACATACTTGCAGAGTATGTAAAAAAGGTAAAAGGTAAAGGTTCCCCACACAGATGCATGCTAGTCGTGTCCGACTCTGGGGGCGGTGCTCATCTCCGTGTTCAAGCCAAAGAGCCAGTGTTGTGCAAGTCCATGGCCACGTGGCCGGCATGGCTGCAAGGAAACTCTGTTTTACCTTCCCGTTTTTTACTGCGGTACCTATTTATCTACTTGCATTTACATGCTTTCAAACTGCTAGGTTGGCAAGAGTTGGGGTTATCAGTGGGAGCTCGCTGCGCTGCATGTCACCCGGGATTCGAACCACCAAACTGCCAACTTGCAGCTCAAGGAATGGATTCAGTAGATGTACTAGTATTAACTGTGAAAATATACTTAGGGTCACCGCTGAAATCTGGACATGAAACCAGGAGCATCGCCAAACTGTTGACCTGAGTTTTCAGAGGGAGTCTAATCCCCTCCAGCACAGATTGCTTCTCCCATTTCCTCATCTTTCTTCCGACTGACCAGGAGCACCTCTGACTTGTCTGGATTAAATTTCAGTTTATTTGCCTTTATCTAGCACCAGTTTAGAACCGAGACAGCTTCCTTGGAGTTAAATGGAAAGGAGGGACACTATATTGGTAACACTCCCCAAAACTTAGACAACCTCTCCAGGCCATTTCATTTATATGTCTAAAAGCATGGGGGATAAAACAGAGCCATGGAGGATGACATGGGCCAATGGCCAGAATGCTGAACAGAATTCCTCCGGCACCACCTTCTGAGTTCTCTCTTCCAGGAAGGATCGGTGCTGTTGTTCAATAATGCCTCCCAAATCCCATCCCTGAAAAACAGTATTTAGTTCTTTAGTGGCTTATTTAAGGATTACGGTTTGTGTGGACTTGTGGTTGAAATGAGAATTTGATGGGAGGCTTCCTTGCTCATCTAGCAGGACCTCCTGAAATTCCTGCCCCACCCCTCAAATTGGCTTTCTTCAGCTCGGACATGGCCTGAGGGGGTGTCAGAGGCAACCATCTAGAATGGCACAGTTATGGGAAGAACAGGTTAATTGGGGAGAAATATCAGGGGAGACAAGTCCCAAAGTATTATGTGCCCATTGGCTTTTCCCGCCACCACCATGATGTCCCAAAATGCACCGCTCTTAAGAGAGGCCACGGAAACATTCTGGAGGAACACATGATTCCTATAGAACAGTGGTTCTCAACCTGTGGGTCTCCAGATGCTCCTGGACTGCAACTCCCAGAAGTCTTCATTGCTAGCTGAGTTGGCCAGGATTCCTGGGAGGTGCAGTCCAGGAACATCTGAGGACCCACAGGTTGAGAACCACTGCTATAGAATATGTGACTCCTATTACAACACAATGCCTTGGAATAATTTATCCCCCCCCCCTTTTCCCGTGTCACTGATGCAGATTTTCACTTGTGCAGAATAAGGAAGAAGGACTGCAATTGGGAACCTTTGGAACTATCTCTGGCTTCATTACATTCTATAAGTTAAGTCTCTTTGTCCTCCTATCAGCTACTTGGCAAAAGAACTCATTTAGAATTTAGGTGCATCAGAGCATAGGCTAGAAGGGAAGGAGATATAAGGGGCAAATCTGATTAGTTTAAAAGGCTAAAGCACACACTTCCAGGAGATTAAAGATGATGAAGAGAGTGATAATTCCATTTTTTCCTTCTGAGAAGGGAATACAAGGCTATATTCTGTGGCTGGAGAGCAGGAGTGCGGAGCATGTCTTTTGGGTTACGGAAATGCCATTGTGTCTCTTCACCATCTCTAAACAGAGCCTTTCCTGAGAAAGTCTCTGCATAAAAGCATCCCAAACAGCCTTTATTTTCTAGCTTATTGATTTTCCGGGCAGTGGAAATCTAGGCCTGAAGAAATAGGGCATGTTGTCTCTGCCAGCCACCCACCCACCCCAATTAGGACAGTTCTGCGAGACTGCTAGATACTGTTTTCTCCCTTTTAAAATCATTGTGTGCATACACATCAGCTCTTGGGGCTGCCCCAGTTATTCAAAGGTGCACAGGTTTTCTGTTCGGTTCTCAGAGCACTGAATCACGGGGTGCACATGACAACGTAACCTCACTTGAGCTGCTTGGACCTCTCCATGTTGTACAATCTCCAAAGATCTGCTGGCAAGTCTAGGGATGTGTCAAGTTTCTCTGGCTTTTTCTCTCTAATGCCCAGAAAATTGGCTACATTCCTTTTGAGCTGGTTCCACCTCTGCAAGGGGATGAGTTTCATTATCCATGGCTGATTTCAGCTGACTGGAGAACTCTTTTTTGATTTCGGGGGTGCGCGCAACTTTGTTTCATTGTGTACAAGCTGCACATAACCTACCATTGAAAAAGCAAGTCAGATTACTTTGAGAATGTGGACATAATTGTCATTGCACAAGCAGAGATGTGCAATACAGTAGTATTTTGGCCAATATGTTTGATAGGAACACAAATAGTAGAATAAAAATACACATCTTCATTTGCAGTATGCCAGTTACTCTTTTGATTCACAAGTCATTGATTCCAAAATACAGCAACACATCGCTGAAAGGGCGAATAGATATGATGCTTCTTGTTGAACTATCCCACTCTACATAACTGTATGACGTAGCTGTGCAATCCATATAGGTGGCAGCCATTTTGAAATACTACTGTCTTGGTTTTCTAAGGAAAACAAAAGGGAATTTGAACTGACTGGACTACCGCAATGCACTCTATGCGGGGCTTGCCTTGAAGGTAACGCAGATCCTGCAGCACGTGGGTATACAACTTATAGACCGCTGGCAGGAACCTCTTACTGAGCCCATATGATGCCGGTTCTAATTGCCAGTATGTTTCTGCTATGGTTTCAAGGTGTAGTCTTGACTTTTCTAGCCTTGGGGTTTAAAACTTTGAAGGAGTGCCTTTCCTAATGCACACCTGCCTTCTCATTAAGGTTGGTTGGTTGGTTGGTTGGTTAGTTAGTTAGTTTTGGAGAGATATCTCAGCCTGTCACCAACATTGCCTTTATTCTGATGCTGCATTAAAACTTGGTAATTCACCAGAGCATTGGTTAATTAGAAAGATCATGGCCTGGTCTAGAGTCCTTCAATATGCCATTTTCCTGCTCATTATTTTAATTGTTAAACTGTTTCAAAGTGCTTGTGTTGTTGTTTGGAGGTGTTTAGATTGTATTGGATTTCTTTAATATGGTTTTATTAGTTTATCCCACCCTGAAATGCGTTGATATTGTTCCTCCAAGCAGTCTTGCGCTTCTGTATCAGATTTGCTGCAGGATCCATCTCATCTTCAAGAGCAGCACGTTAAATATGTTTAAGTAAATATTATAGTAAATAAAATATACCAAGACCTCTTAACAAATGAACTCTTAATTAGTTGAGTGAAGACACAGATGCACCAAATACGCTGATGGTCTGGCTAGCGTTACAACATTTATTTATTTATTCTATATGCATGACAGCAATCTGACTTGAGAAGAATTTTTATAATTGCTTGGTCATAGTAGATAATAATCATCATATGTCATCAAATCATTTCTGTGTTATGGTCACTAGGGATGGGCATTTCATTTCGGAACAAGTATGTTACGAAACAAACCATGCGAACCCAGGTGGTCCTTGGAACCAGCTGATACACGCAGATCCAATTGCTTTACCTTTCTGTGTCTTGCACAGGGTTAACATCCAACGAGGAAGCATGCTGAGATGTCATCAGTGTTAGATCTGTGATGCTGGCCAATCAGGAGTTGTGCAGGGACAGGCATCATCCCACCTCCCTCTCTGATTGGACAGCAGCATGAGGCAGGAAAGATGACATCACAGTGTGCTTCCTTGTTGGATTTTAACCCTGTGCAAGACAGACAAAGGTACAGCGATTGGATCTGCATGTATCAGCCAGTTCCGAGGACCACCTGGGCCCGCGTGGTTCCGAAACAAAAAAATGCCCATCCTTAATGGCCACCCTATTCAGGGTTTCCCAGAGGGAGTTTCCATTCCCTTCTTCTTGGAGTGTTCTGGGGCCATGCAGCTTGCCTTCTCCCAGGAGGCACAGTTTAGAATCGAAATGCAAACTTCTGGCTTTCCAGCCAGATAGCTATTCCACTGTACTATCCATCTAGGTGGTCATAGAATATATAGGAATAGATTTAATCGATTAGGTGTAATAAACTGCACTTTAAAAATCCAGGCCTTTCTTGTTGTGGGCACCTCTACTTTCAAAATGAGGGTCTGAGCTTTCAGAGTCTGAAAGAGCTGACCCTGTAGTGATTTTTTATCAGATAATTACAGTATCCCCCCATGTATAAGACTATATTTTAATCTAAAACTGTTAAGCTAAAATTGAGGATTGTTTTATACATGGAAGTAAGCAGACGAGAGAACTGTGCAGTTGTGAAACTTTAATTCTGGGTTGGAAAGAGTGAGGGTCATCTTGTACATGGGGGTGTCTTACAGACAGAAAAATACGGTATTTGTAATACTTAATGTATACTTAATGTATACTTAACCACTTAATGTTGCAGAACCTTCAGGCAGTTCATATTTACAGTGTGTATTTAAGACGGCGTGAAAAGTGCATAAAACTAAAGCTGCTATTAAAGTTCAAAATATTTCAACAGTTTTTGCAAGCAGAAAGAGTCATGGAAATAATTAGTCGCCAGAGAATGGCTGCGTAAAGAGATAGGTATTTGATGGGTGTTTGAAGCGGAGCGCTGTTTCTGCATCATTAACCTTGTGAAGAAGAGTTCCAGAGGGTTGGCGCCATGGCTGAAAATTCCTGCTTTTGTGCCATTGCCTGAGCCTTCTGCTGTTTGCGCAGCAACCAGTAGTATGCAAATAACATACAAATGAAGGTGAATAATCCTAGAAGAAGCACCATTTGGAGGGGCAGTCAGATGCGTTGTATCGCTAAGTGGGCAAAGAAAGTGCGAAGGCAACAAATCCGGTCCAGATATGGTTCCGAGTTTCACTTTTGTCAATTTGATCTCTCCCCCCCCCTTATTATGGAGCAAGACAGATTGAAATCTGCATTCTTCTTACCCAGTTGGCCATTCTCGTTGTGGGACATGGTTGGAACTAGTGCTGATAGTTTTCTTTGGAGGGGAAAGACAGGCCGTATCTTTTTAAAGTGCGGAGCCCTTGTGGCTTCCCTTCCTGGCTTCTTTGTACCTTTTATTTTTTTGGTGGTGGGAGGCTCTGACTGCCCACTTTAATTAGCTCGCCTGACACTTGTCAAGAGGCCACAGCTGGAGAGCTAATCCCTTTTGGGCCACTTGCCCACTTAACATCTTTGGAGACTAATTCCACCTGGCTCTTCAGCTGGTGAAGAATATACTTTGACAGTCAGCTCAGCCAAAAGCTGTTTAAGTTAAGTTGATCTTTTTTTAAAAAAAACTTCTTTATCCAGGTTTTAGCTCATCAGTGTTAGAGCTGCATTTAGACAAGTGGCAGGTAATGAGAACAGTCAAACAGCCAAGAAGTGCAAGTCTGCTGGAGGGCCTAATTATACCTGTACTTAATGTTTCCCCCCCATCACATCCTTCCACCCACCAGATGATGATTAGACCTATTTATAGGGCAACCTTTCTCATTATTCAGCACAGGGAAACTTTTGCCAATCAACTTGCTACCATCTGCATTTTTGATTGCTGCTTAATAACACCATGGAACACAGTTTAATTAACGCAGAATATAAATAGATTTTATCCTACACCCCAGCACCTTCATTTTAACTTGCATGGGTACTTGCAACCTCCTTGCTCTTTCTAAAGAAATGCAAATTGAAGGTTGCTTTACCCTTACATATTCAATAAATCTATCCCAAATATCATAAAAGATAACTCTTTTTAACTCTCTTTTTGCCTTTAAACTACATGTCAATTTATCTTTTAAAGCAATATTACATATTTCATTATACCATTCATCTAAAATACAGTTCATGTTTGGATTTCCAATATCTAGCTATTATTAATCTAGCAACTGTCAATAAATTTGTAATCAACTCTCTAGTTTTAAAATTATAAGTATTAGCAACAAATATTGATGACAAAGCAATTTCAGAATTGGGGGTCATTTCCGGCTCTGCAGTTCCAAGGTGGCGGTGATGATTATGTGTGGCTCTGCTGAATCAGATTGTTTTGTATTCTTTATTTGATTTGTCCTCCTTTTGAATAGAATGTTTTTTCCTGTTGGACATAAATCCATGCAGGAAGATGTACTGGTCAGTGCAGATGGGATTTGACAGGAAAGCAGTGCAGTGTCAGAAGCATTTTGGTGTTCAAAAACTGTATGCTAATATTAAACTGCCTAAATACCTCCAAGGAACAAATATTTGTGGGTGTTTCAGGAAGAAGAGTATTCAAAATAACCCAATTACAGTAGACCCACATATAACAAACAGTTTGTATAACATACAACATAAAACATTCCGGAGATAGGGGAGATTTGCTTAACAGAATTGCCTTTGGGGCGAATCTATACAACATAAAAATGGTCGCATTTAGGAATTACTCCGTTTTCAATGCATTTCTATGGGATGTCTGTGAAGATTCTCAGTCATCCTGACCTGTTGCCCCTCCTATTTGGGCCATGCATTCAGACCTCTACATTGGAGAAACTAAACAGCCATTAAACAGAAGGATGGCCCAACGTAGGAGGGGCAACAGGTCAGGACCAGAATCAGCAGTACACCTCCATTTGAAGGACAAAGGGCACTCTTTCAAAGATGAGGATGTACACATATTACACAAAGAAGAGAGGTGGTTTGAGAGAGGAGTAAGGAAGGCCATTCATGTGAGCATTGAAAACCCCTCCCTCAACAGAGGTGGTGGGCTCAGGCATAGTCTATCTGCTACTTATCAGGCTGTGCTTTCCAAAGTCCCCAGGCAAATCAAAAAGCCTCCACCACCAAGGCCATAGCTAACGACCCATTCTTGATAGGTTTCAGCACCTTAGGCCATTGTTCACCTTAAGGCTAAGGATACTATTGTCTCCCTAACGAGCCTATTTAGGCCACTGTTCATCTTATGAGCCTAATTCAGGCCAGGGTGACAAGAGGCCAAAGCTGCCTATAAGATGGAGGATTTGCACTAACTGTATTCAGACCAATGAAGCTGTTTGGATGAACAGCGAAACGTTTCTATCTCTCAAAAAAGAAGTCCAGTAGCCATGACTCAACTTCCAGATTTCTATGGGATATTTGTATAATGGGAATTTTGCTTAACAGAATTTAATTTGGAACAAATTAATTCCTTTATACAAGGTACCACTGTATTTTACTCTTCCTGTGGAATGGTACCTTTGAATTACTTACATCACCAATGTGGCAAAAGTAATTCTGAGCTTTATCTCACCAGCCTTTTTCAGGCTAGGGAATACTTTGCTTATAAATCTTATTTTACATTGTATGATAAATTCACTTTAAATTCCACTGCTGCCATTAGAGACCTATAACCAACTTTCTCATTTCATTTGCTTTCTCAGTATTTTAGTAGAAAGCTTTAGGCTTTAGGTATGGGTTGCAGAGACGTGAAGAATGATTTAATAGATAAATACATATTTTTAATTAAAACCCCATTTGTAATGTCTATTGATTGCTAAAGGTTAGATGTTATCAATACAACTCAGGAGTTATTTTCCACAAAATACATGTGCATTTTGAGGAGGCTGATTATGTCTCTAAGTAAAAATTCTTTCCTTAACTCGATTCCACTTACTTCTTCTAGAATGATGCAAAATACTTGTTCCTCTGTCACTCACAAAGGGCCTTCAAATTCTCAGGATGGGTGCTCGTTCTTTGACTGGGTTTTTCAGCTTTGTAGAAAGTCTTTCTGGTTGGTAGGTTTATGACAACTTGTGAAAAATATAGTCTGAAAAAGGGACTGATACAGCTTTGATGACCAAAAGCCACTCAAGAACCGTCACAAGGAGTGAGCGAGCATGTAATTTTATTAACCAAAATTTTCAAATCTCTTCATGGTCAAGAGAGAAAGAAGCAGAAAAAGTTGAATTTGGAAGAAACAAAGAAATGATCAGAGACATTTTCCCTAAGAAAGTTATAATGCTTTAAATCTTGAAAATCTAGGTTTAAATCTCAGTGTATTCATTTGATCTGTCTGTATTTCAGTCACCCCCCCCTTTCTTCTCTGCTCCTCCTCATCTAGATCATTTATTTGGTGTAATGGTTCCCTACTTTTGATGCTCAGATATTCCTTCAAAGCCTTCACCAACAGCTCTTCTGGCCAGTATTTCTGGAAGGTGTGATCCAAGAACATCTGAGGAACCAAGATGTTGTATGATTTAGTGGGAACATACAACATGGTCCGCTTTGTGCTAGGTACAGATGTCTCCATGGCATTTGGCCAACGCGAATGTGGGGAGGCATTTAGATTCCTTCTAAAAGGACCTTTGAAAATTTCCACCCCACCACCCCCCAGATTTGGGGCAGAAAAAACTTGAGTTTTAAATAAATTCTAATAAGGAGCAGAGAGGAATTGACAGAACATTAAGATCTTCTTTGACTGCGGAAAGCCATCAGTAATCACGTCCCCTCCTTCGCCTTCTATCACTCATCATGAAGCGTGCAGTCGTTCCACCAAAATGGACTGTTTCTTACTGCTTGGCACACTTCTATCATAAAGAAAAATAAGAGTCATGTTGACAACTTTTCATATTAATGTTAGAACCTAGTTACTTCATAGATGTCTTTTGTTTCACTCCCAATAATTGCAGGGCTCTAGTCTGTCAATTTGAATTGATATTGCTCAGTGCTGCTGACTTATTTTGATCATGGAGCTGTCAACGCCTCTGATCTAACTGTCGGATGTTCGCTTTACCATGTCTTAGCAAAGGGAGTGATCCTACTATTAGTTGATTTCAGAGTTTTGTGCTATTTAATCAGCCACAGCAAAAGCAATACTTACTGAATAAATAGTCAGCCAGAGACAGAGTTTTCTTAAAGCCAAACAGCTATATTACATATGAACAAAAATATATATCACAGCATCTCAGAACTGATACAAAGTTCAACAGCATAATAGCATAACAACATGCAGTACATATGACAGAATATATGGCAGAGATACAAAGTGGGTGCCTTACTCACAGAAGGCCCAATGTACAATGATTTACAGAACATTTTTATACATGTCTCTGTCCAATCATAAATGACATTACCTCATAGCTATTGCAACCCCTTGCATCAGCCAAAATTCATTATGTTCATTCTTAACATCTGCACTCCTTTAGAAAAAACTATACATTGAGTCACTGTGACTTTGCACTTTTACAGACTCCATCTTTAAATCAATTAAATACATATCAGATATATAGAGAACATCCTGTCTAATACATATATTTCACTAACTAATATCTGACAGTTGACAATGGTGAGGCAATGGTAATTCTTCAGGCAGCCCATGTGGATAATAGACTTTTGGATGAGATTTGCAAAACCTAGGTTTTAGTCGTATGTCTGTGAAGACTCTTGGTCATCCAGGTGAGTTTATCTGGAAGTTGAGTCGTGGCAACTGGACTTCTTTTTCTTCAGAGATTTCGCTGCTCATCCAAACAGCTTCATCAGTCTGAGAAACCTTCATCAGCTAGGTTTTAGTCTGCTTTCAGAGTCTTTTGAACAGAAATCCATTTTCCCATTAAAATTGAGAGTTTTAACCAATTTAGTCCAGGATTAAAACACAAGTCAGGCTCCAGTCCAGATCCTAACATATAGGGCTCAATAAATATTTAACCTACTCCTACTTTTCCCCCCAGGTGAAAATGGCTACTGCAACTCAGAAATATTTTCTGGAAGGACAGACGTACTCCGTTCCCCTCATCCAACCCAACCTCCGCAGAGAAGAAGCTATTCATCAGATAGCAGATGCTCTTGAATACCTGCAGAAAGTGTCAGATGATATCTTCAACAGGTGTGTTCCCTCACATAGGGAAGAGGGAAACAGATAACTTGGGGTTGTTGTTTTTTGTTTGTTTGTTTGTTTTGTTTTGTTTATAATGTCACAACAGGTTTTTCTGCTTTGGAACATCAGAGGGTCTAAAGCAGTGGTGGCGAACCTTCGGCACTCCAGATGTTTTGGACCACAGCTCCCAGAATTCTGTGCCTATATTGCCGGTGACAAAGGACTGTGGGAGTCGTGGTCCAAAACATCTGGAGGGCCAAAGGTTCGCCACCACTAGTCTAAAGGATGGGGGGGGTGTTGGCCCTCAGTTGGCTCAGTTTTGCTTTTTCCTGTCTCCCACCCTCCTGGATTCACACAGAGTGTTTCATGTTTATTTTAAGTTGTTTTAAGAGACTTAATAAGTAAACATTGTCTATGGCTGCTCTCTCACGTGTAACATTGGGTTTCTGTATTTAAGAGTTTTTAATATCTTGCATAGTGTTTTATGTGTTTTGTATGGTTCCTTGTTTGGAGTGTGTAGTGGAACAGCACTCTAATTTCGTTGTGCATATGTTGCATATGCATAATGATAATAAAATCTCTATTCTATTCTTAATTGTCATAACTGTACTAGGAGGTCTCCACTGGAACAAACTACTTCTTGGGTTCTTTGTGAGTTGGTTGTCTGCTGTACTTCCTCAATGGTTAGGGACTGTTCAGGGTTCAAAGAGTCACCGCTCTTGGATTCTCTGATGCCCTAATGACAGAGTTAAGGAATAGGAAACTACAAATAATTGCCAAACAAAAGGGAAGGAAATCATGTCCCAGAGTGTAGTTACTCCTATTAAATGAACCAGTTAAGAAATCACTATTTTACACGCACACACATCAAAGAGAAAGAGAGAATTATGTTTACTTGCCAAGTAACTTTAAAGAAGGCAGCATACACAAAGTTGGCAGTGCAAATATGGGAAAACACTCTGCATAATTCTGCTAGTCAATTACACCACTGATTTTTATTGTTTTAATACTCAGGTGCATTGGCACAATTGTCTTGGGAGGTTACATGTTTCTCATGGGACATGTGGTTGTTGTCCAATAACTGCTTTAGAAAAGCAAAAGCCTCTTGTATATACATGGAGTGAAAGTTAAAGCGCAAGATGGGGACATGAGTGTGTTCTCGTTTTGAATGAGGAGGTCAGGTTGACTGTAGTCTGTATTTCCTTTCTTCTGAGGATGCTGCTTCAGCAATAACGTTTCCCCTTTAAACAGAGGGATGTTTCTCCTTTGAGACTAGTTACTGAAGAAATCAGCCTTCTAGTTTGGGCAGGACTCTCAAAACACAAGGATCTTGGAGGACCTCTGAAGTGTGTTGAGGTAGAAAATGCTATTTTCCCAAATCTAGTTGATCTTTAAAGAGTGAGAGTGCAGTTTACACTCAAGGGATTCTTTCTTGGTGGCTTTTGATTTTTCTTTAATGTTAATTTGGAACACTACTCGCCTTTGATAAATTGCTGTTGCAGCAGCAGCCTTATTGATGTGTAAATCTTACTCAGTGTACATCTGTGAACACAGGAGAGATGCAGTCTTGACTTTCTTCGGTTTAAAAACATGTGTCAGAGAGGCCACCTGACATGCTGTCAAGGAAATGTGCAACAGTGAAACTGAAGGACCCTGCATAGCTTTTTCAATATGCATGGTATCGCATTTATACATTTGAAGATGTATATTTCCAAAACGTTTAAGGAAAGAAATTCAGCACTCCATACTGAGTTGATACAATTATGGACCCAACCAGAAAGGCACGAAAATGTGCAAAGGCATAAAGAAGTAACTATATTTTCAAAACTGTTATGTCTTTTATCAGCTAAGCCAGGGGTGCCCAAACTTTTTGTAAGGAGGGCCAGATTTGGTGGCTGAGAATGTGTCAGGGGCTGGTTGCTCCCCAACCCTGCCACCCCACTGCAAGCCCCACCCACTTTCTTTAAAAAAATGGGGTGAAGGAGGGGGAGGGAGGGGCGGCCAGCCAGCTGCGGGCCACTCAGAATGGCCTGATGGGCCGGATTTGGCCCCCGGGCCGGACTTTGGGCAAGCCTGAGCTAAGCTGTTAAGCGGAGGAAGTGGAACTGGGGAAAAGCCTTGTCATCTGCATGTTATTTCATGTTCTTTTTTGGTTTGCCTTTAAAGATGATCAGAGCTGGCTAGATACTTCATTGAGTTAGGTATCTGACTGCAAGCTCAATTTTCCACTGTGCCTCCCAAGAGGAAAGCTAGCTTGTGTAGCTTTGGGCAAGCTGCACATTCCCAAGGCACCGCAGAAGAGTATTTCTTGGAGTGTTTTTAGCTCCTCAAAGTCTTGCTTTGCTTTCCTGATTATTGCCTTGCATTTGTTCTTCCAGAATTTATGTTTCTGCCTGTTGTCCTCCTTAGGACAAGCCTTCCATCTTCTAAATGAGCTTTTCTTGCTTTTTATAATTTCCCGAACAGCTCCTGTAAGTCACATGAGAGTCCCTCTTGGACCTGGCAGTGCCCCTTTTCCTTTTGGGTATGCATTCCAATTGGGCCTCTGTTATTGTTTTTGTGAACAGCTTCCATGCCTCTTGGAGTGTTTGGACTCTCTCAGTTTTCCCTTTCATCTTCTTTTTTACTAGTTTCCTCCTATTTCGGAAAATTCCTTTTGGAAAATTTAAGATCTCTGTGTTGTGGTCACTGTTCCCTATTGGATCAGTCACATTAACATGTTGCACCAGATCCTGTGTATTACTCAGGATCAGGTCAAGGACTCTTGTACCTCTAGTTGGGTCTTTAACCATCATGTCTTCTGCTTCCCCGTGTCTTCGGAAAAAATGGAATCCCCTGAAATAAAAATCTATATAGAAAGTCTGATTAAGACATCTCCAAGATTACATACAGGTTTTTAAAAAAATGAATTTTGAGTGGTTGTTACATTTGGCATTTACTTTTAGTGTTTAATAGCCTGAGCTATCTTTGGAGACAAAAATGTTGACGCTGATGCTGTCCTAGTTTGGGCACATCATGAGCAGGCAGGATTCTCGAAAGGATGATGGGAAAGGCAGAAGGCAACAGGAAAAGAGGAGGTGGATTGACTCCCTAAAAGGAGACACTTGTTTGAGTTTACAGGAGCTGACCAGGACATTTGAGTACAGGACACTTTGGAGATCTCTTGCTCATAGGGTTGCCACAAGATGGAAGCAGCTTGCATGTAGTTAGCATTCTTGTCCAACTACTGAACTATGGTGCAGAGGGAAATATGAGTGGAGGTTGTAAATCCACCTTGGTTTTGTGTCTAAAGATAATATTAAGACTTCCCAATTTATTAGCCACTAGCTGAAGATATTTTGGATTTATTAAACTGATATTTTGGTGAACTCGTAACACATCTGACCGTTAGGTCCAGATGTTTCCATGTGTGCACTCAGTAGAAGACAGCAGGCCTGGATCAGGACATTTTGCTGTCTTGAGACAAAAGACAGGAGTGTGTCCCTTGTCCTATTCCACATGCAGAAGCAACTTGGATTGGCACTTGACTACTTCTTAATCCAAGTGACAGGGCAGTCATTTTAGGGCAGGCAGTTAGCCTGGAGATACAAAGCAGGACCCTTGACATGCACAGATGCGACCTCCAGCAGGAGGGTCTGATGGGGGGGGTGATTAAGAGGAATTGCCGAAGACTGCCAATGCCTCCAGCATTTGCTACCTGTGGTTGCTGCCTCGTGCTCTGTTATGAGTGGGCTGACTCTGCAGGATGGCATCTGCAAAGGGATGCCTGGTAGACAGTGATGCATCTGATGGGAGACAGGGACATGTCCCCAAGGTTCACATGGTCTCTTTCTTAAAACAATCTTACATGATGACATAAGTTAGAATGAGCCTTTCCTCTAATTTTTGTATTCTGCAACGGCATCCCCACCTGCCCGTTACCTTTTGCATGCCAATCACAGTCTAGTCTTGCCGCACCAGCAGCGGTTTCACTCCCTCACTCTTGAGTGTACTTAAGGCTTGTAATTACCAATTCTTTCCTGCAACAGAAGAAACTCCATCAGGCCTTTTGTTTGCTTTGCCTTTTCCTTGGAGTTCTCTGATATAATTAATAATGATTTGGTAATTATGCAGGCGTCTGATTAAAAGTTCCACAACCTTGGGTGTTCTGTGCCAATGGAAGGGAAAGCTTTCAAGGTGAGAATATCACCACTTAACAGTGAACGACCTTTTTCTTTCTGCTTTCTTGAGATAAGATGGCTAGATCCCCTGTTTGCAGGAAGGCTGCAGCTTATCAGGGAGAAGCATTCAGCTCTGTCGCTTTCAGAGACAAAGTTTGCTGCTGTTGTGGATAGGAGGTGCCTCTATAGATAGATGCATGTGCAGTGAATTATCAAAAGAACTGGGGAGGCTGGCGTCTAACTGACATAAGAGCGCTTTTGGGACAAATGTGCAGTGAGAAACTCGCGTCCTAAAGTTTTACAGTACCTGTAAAGCAAGACTTGGCACTGGTGTTTGGTTTTGCTTCAGCAGAAGCCAGCATCCCAGTACTCGTGGATTATATTTTGAAAGCAAAAGTTCTCCCTTTTCCACGGAACAGCCTCCTGCATTTGAACGATAGGAGACAAGGCACCTTTTAACCCAGAATTGTTTTTGTCGAACATTATGCCTGAGGTGACAGATGTAAAGAGACATGTAATGATGCCTATAGTAACGGCAGAAAGAATATTATACGCAAGAGACTGGGAAAAGGCAGGCACTCCAAAGAAAGAAAAGCTGTTGGGAAAGATGCTAGAGGTGCCAGAAATGGACATTTTAATGGAGATTTAACAGAACAAACAATTCCAAAACACAACAGGGACTTGGGAACCAGTATATAAATGGATCCAAGATAAGCATGAAAATCCACTTTGCAATGTAAAAACTGGAGAAGACATAAGGTGGGTGTGGAAAGAGAAACAATTACAATATAATAGGGCAGAAGATACAGTAAAGATAAAGTGATCGTTATCACAAGGGTGCCCTGTTGTGTCACCCCTCCTCTTAACCTTATTTTCTCTTTCCAATTATCCTACCTTTATTCCTTACCCCCCCCTCAAAAAAAAATAGAGAAGGGAAAGGAAACGACACCCAAATGCAAACTTTGGAGAAGCGTCTGTGGCCTGAAGTACACAAGAACACAGAATGAAAAAATGAAAAAATACTCATCAGACAAGGCCCCATGCACAGCCAAGCTGATAAAATACCTCTCTTACAAGATACAGAAAGGGCAGATGGACCTACATTCTGACACGTAGAACCCATGGTCATAGTCGATGGACATTAAGCTGATTGTGAGGATGTTGTGTGTTAGCTGAATAAGGAGGATAAAATAAGAAGAGAGGCCTATTACCTTGGAATCTGAAACAACAAGAAGAGGAAGATGCAAGCTCTCGCTTTAATTAAAAATAGAAGATTAATGAACTCACAGAATACTTAAGACTCAAAGCTGCTTATGCAGTGGTTACACCCATGACAAAAGACTGTCTCGAGAAAACAGAAACAAACACCATGGAATAAATAATATGGCAGCGCTATAGTTAAGTTGCTGTAACTCTCCACTACCATGAAACAAGATGTAGCCATAGGAGTTGGAATCTAGAAAAAAAAGTCACCAAACAAGAGAAACAGGAGTGCAGTAAAAAGAACTCAGTGCTTAAAGGGCATTGCACATCTTAACCCTAAGGTTGCCACTCAAAACCGTACTAAACAGGTGGTTTATGTAAATCCAGACTGGGCCAGGCACACCACTAATCACAAACTTGCAATTAAGAATCTGTTCTTCTGTGCTGGTGGAACAGTTAGTTGGACAAAGGAGACCTTGGTATGCTGGTGGACAGCTCAATGAAAGTGTCAATGCAGTGTGTGGCAGCGGCGAAGAAGGCCAATTCCATGCTAGGGATCATCAAAAAGGGGATTGAAAATAAAACAGCCAACATTATAATGCCATTTTACAAAACGCTAGTAAGGCCGCACCTGGAGTATTGCATATAGTTCAGGTCACCGCATCTCAAAAAAGACATAGTGGAACTGGAAAAGGTGCAGAAGAAAGCGACTAAAATGATTACTGGGCTGGGGCACCTCCCTTATGAGGAAAGGCTACAGCATTTGGGGCTCTTTAGTCTGGAAAAAAGCGCCTGGGGGCGGTTATGATCGAGACTTCAAAATTATGCAGGGCATGAGTAAAGTGGATAGAGGGATGCTCTTCTCCCCCTCACAAAATAGCAGAACTAGGAGACATCAACTCAAATTGAGGGTTGGGAGAAAACAGACAAAAGAAAATACTTCTTTACCCAGTGTGTTGTTAGTCTGTGGAACTCCCTGCCACAGGATGTGGTGATAGCATCTGGCCTGGATGTCTTTGAAGGTGATCGGACAAATTTGTGGAGGAAAAGTTTATCACAGGTTACAAGCCATGGTGGGAATGTGTAATCTCCAGGCTTTAAAAGGTGGAAGGGAGTGATATCAGGAGACAGAGATCTAGTCTCGTGCGTTCCCAGAGGCATCTGTTGGGGCCACTGTGAGATACAGGAAACTGGACTAGATGGGCCCTTGGCCTGATCCAGCAGGGCTCTTCTTATGTTCCTATGTTATGTTAAGCAATACATAGAAACAATCTCATCTCTTGAAACAGAATATGTGTCAAGTGCTCAAGCTTGTCAAAAAAATCATTTGCCTATCCAGATGGTTGATCCAAACTCAGTACAGATTGCTTAAAACTCTTATTTAATCTGTTGGTCATAATTAAGGATTCTGGCCATCAAAGATCCATTAAACCCACAGATTTTTTTACAGCCCCCCATGACCGTTTTGTAATTGCCATCACCCTCCCACTGTCACTCACTTGTTTTTCCAAAGAATATGGGAGAATTCAACTCCAAAGCTATGGCTCTCCTCTAAAACAACCCCTACACTTTCTTGTAGGAAATCACCAACACCATCTTTTGGTTTTCCAAAAATCAAAAGCGACTTCTTGGCCAGTTCTTTCACAAGAGGGACTGGTCTATCCCATGGTAGGTCTGAGGCGGCTGGAAAAGTAGACCACTTTAGCAGTTAAACAGACTAAAGTCAACCTAAGTTCCCGAGCCACTTGACATGGGTCAAAAGTCAAGCTGTAATATCTCCTTTTTGAAAAGCAAACCTTTTAATGTCAAATGAGGTCCACTCTTACTTAAGAAAAACACATGCTGTGTTAAATAAGTTGGCCTTTGCTGTGAACCTTCCTCCCACCCACCCCGACCAGCACCCACATCCTTGTAACAGATTTGTAAGGCTGCACCTCTAGGCTCAAGCTGATCTTTGAAATGTCATCCTTGCTGCCCATCCGTACTTGATGAAACTTAATGGGCCTTGCTCCATTTACTAACCATAATGATGTGTATGCCTTTCTTACAGAGTGACTTTTGATCAAAAACAGCATGCGTTTTGAAGTGCCTGGGATTTTGTAGGCAGGAGGCTTTGCTCCTGAAAGAAAATGAAGGAGGTGTTTAGTGGCACTTGAAAAACAAGTGGCCTCTCATCTAGCACTGGCACTTTGGCCCAAAACAATTATTGGCTGAACTCAGAATGCCACCAGGACAGCAATGGCATAATAATTCAGGGGAGCTATGGAATGCTTTGTTTTGTTTTTTTTTTTTGAGCCTGATTTCTCTGTAAATCAGGTAGAGGAGTTATTCTTACATGGCAGCTAAGGGCTCAGGGACAGTGGTGTGGCGAGAAAGGGAAGGGCAGCTTGTCTTGAGAATTGGCAAATATATGCACAATTTAGCCTGGCTTGGCAGGAGATCCACAACTACATGGGTACCTTGTATAAAGGAATTAATTCGTTCCAAATGAAGTTATGTTAATCAAATTTTCCTCTATACAAATTTCCAATAGGAATGCATTGAAAACAGAGTAATCCCTAATCACAACCATTTTTATGTTGTACGGATTTGCCCCATAGACAAGTCTCTTAAGCAAATTTCCCCTATCTCTGGAATTTTTTTATGTTGCACATATTTTATGTTATACAAACTGTTTGTTATACAAGGGTCCACTGTATTGTAGTTATGTGATGTCAAGTAGATTTGGACTTGGAGCAGTGGTAACCAGATTTTCAGTGTATCTGAGATATTTGAAAAGTGGTTTATCCTTGGCAGCCCAGTGAATTTCCATAGATGAGTGTGGATATGTGTCCCAGTCTCCTAAGTCTTAGTTTCAGTGTTTCATCTGCCTCACTGCCTTGGCTGTCATTCCATTGTGACAAAAATGCATTTCCAAGAAATAGACATCATGGGATTTCCTACCAATTTTGCACTGTGTTTCTTAGGTACAAGAATATGTTGACTGCTACCGCCAATATTGAGAAACACCATGTCGTCAGACAAGTGCACTATAGCTTTACAAGGAGGCTGTAGTACACAGCTAAACCAGTGGTGGTGAACCTTTAGCACTCCAGATGTTTTGGACCACAACTCCCACAGTGCTTTGCCATTGGCAGCACAGGTTTGGAATTCTGGGAGTTGTGGTCCAAAACATCTGGAGTGCCGAAGGTTCGCCACCACTGAGCTAAACAATCTCAGTATAGAACTGCAAAGCTGGAAGAGACCCTGTGGATCATCAAGTCTAGCCCCTGTCAAGGAGGCTCAGTGGGGAATTGAACTCATAACCTCTAGCTCTGCAGCCAGATACCTAATCCACTGAGTTTCTGAGGCTGTGTAGTTGATGTACTTTTAGAAGCACACTTTAAGATATGTTTAACATCTAAATTGATTTTTTTTAAAAATTGGTAATTGCATTTCAGTTAACATCATAAATAATCAAGAATGACTGTGCAGATGTCGTTGGGACTATGACAGTGAGTCTGCTGTGGCCCTTAACTTAAGTTTTTAGAGGCCTATCCAGTACTCCTGCCAAGAAAACTCCATGGACATGGAGTCACGAAGAGTCGGTCACGACTGTAATGGCACAACACAACATCCTTTCAGAAACTGAGCCTTTCACCACAGCTGAATACAGTAGGACCCCGGTATCCGCTGGGGATTGGTTCCAGGCCCTCCCATGGATAATGAAAACCGTGGATAAGAGAGAACACCTGCCCGCCCGCCCCCAAACTGCTGTCTCCTGAAAGTAGCTTGCTTTATGACTACTGTTTTCAGACAGCAGCTTGCTTTATGGCCACTGTTTTGTGACAGAAGCTTGCTTTACAGCTGCTGTTTGTGACAACAGCTTGCTTTACAGCTTGCTTTGTGGCTGCTGTATTATTTATTTATTTTCTCTGCCAACCGTGGGTAACTGAATTTGTGGGTAATGAATCAGTGGATACGGGGGTCTACTGTAGATTGTTTTGTCACCACTACATGATGACTTTCAACTCCCCAGGAAGGTGTAGAGCTCGCAGCTTGTCCATGAACTGCTGCTAAGAGATTGCAGCAGTTTTAATAATGTGGATGCATTTTTCTCTAGGAGCTAAAATTTGATATCTTCCATATTCTATGCTTCAATATTTTTTTGCCTTTTAAATATTATTGCATTTTGATCCCTCGTGTGTGTATAAGCTATAATAATTCAGCTTTGTGGAACTGCTTTTTTTAAACCCTACAAGACTTAATCTGAGCCCATTTCTGGGAAATGCCATTCGCAGGATGGTTGATAACATCAGCCTTTGCATAGTTCAGTTGTAAGTGCTTGCATAATTTAAGAAATCTGGAAGCTGTGCTTTCTTTCTCCATATATTATATAAAGGTTGGGGTTTCATGGAATGTATCTCATTCCACTGGTATAAAGCAAATAATAGCATTTATATAAGTTATTGCAAGCACTCTGTGTCCTTTATATAAGTTGTCTTGACCAGTGGCTTGAACTTCAAGCCTGTACCGGGGGGATGTGTTCCCTTGATGTAGCTACTTTAGGTCCTATGGCAATGGTGGCGAATCTTCGGCAGTCCATATGTTTTGGACCACAACTCCCAGAATTCCAAGCCTAGATTGCCAATGACAAAGGACTGTGGGAGTTATGGACCAAAACATCTGGAGTGCCAAAGGTTCGACCACCACTGTCCTATGGTATGACTTGACCTCTATGAGCCTCTTGGTCAGGAGGTGTCCAGGTCCCTTCCTGCTGATAGATACATTTATCATCAGAAAATAAGAGGTGTGTGTGTGTGTGTGTGTGTGTGTTGTGTGTGTGTGTGTGTGTGTGTGTGTGTGTGTGTGTGTGTGTGGTTTGTTTTTTAAGCTTCAATAGCAATTCCTCATCTCCCAAAAATTCAGTGTGGCTCATTGTTTAACACACTAGCTTTTGTTGGCCCAGATCGGGTTATTGGAAGCATGTAACCCTCCAGAAATGGTTGGATTGTAACTCTGATCAAACCTCCCCACTAGCCATATTGATGAGGGCTGGTGACACTTTGCAAACATTGGAAAGGCGACCCAGAGTTTAGATTGCTGCCCAAGGGCTCAAAGTACAAAAGCACTTAAGAAAAGTCCTGTTTGAGCAGAACAAAATTCCGGCCAGCATCCTGCCTTTCCACCGGGGCAACCAAATGTTTTGCAAGCAGCCATGCCTTCCCTGCCCCACTGCCTCCTAGATCAGTGTTGGCGAATCTATGGCACAGGTGCCAAAGATGGTACTCGGAGCCCTCTCTGCGGGTACCCGACATCACCACTTCACAGCCACCTGTATTCAGGTTAAATTGCTGTATTGGCACTTTGCAAAAAAAATTAGTGGCTTTTGAATCACAGTTTGGGCACTCGGTCTCTAAAAGGTTCGCCATCACTGTCCTAGAGACTCATATTCAGTGATGTGCAAGAAGTCCATTCTAAGTGGCAAAAAGCCAGTGATACAGATTTGTCTCTGTTGTTAATTTGTCTAACCCATCTCTAAAGCCAGAGGTCACTACAACATCCTGAGGCAGTGAATTCCATGCATGAATTATGAACTGCCTGAAGAACTTTCTGTCATGAATCTCTTGCCCTTCAATTTCAGTGGATATAACCCTGAAAGCTAATGTTATCTGAAAATGTGCACTGCTGCACATCTCCCATCACCTTGTCATAAGAGACCCACCTACCACTCCTGGATGGCCTTAAATGCTTATGTTATTACAGTATTTGTTTTTTTCCTTTATAGGAGAAAACATATCCAGCCACAGTAAGCAATACATGTACAGTGTTATTTCACACTGTTATTTCTTTTCCCCACAATATTAAAAATGCTGATCATGTTTTCATGAACTTACTATTACAAAGCTAATTATCACAGATTTCATATGGCCTTTGGGAGTACTCTTATGACCCATATTCTTGGGAGTCGCACAGATAGCAAAGAGGGCAATGTAGAAAAGGAGATTGTAGCCACCATGCATAAATTCACAACTACAGTACATCTTTTTCTACATGCTGTAGAAATCAAAGACGGAAAACCTTTGTCTCATGTAGTATTTTGGACGACAGTGCTCATAATGGTTTACCACTGGCCATCCTTACTGAAACATTTGGGAGCAAAAGTTCAAAACGTCTGGACACCTAACAGTTCATCTCTGTTGCTTTAAATAATTCAGAAACAGTACTCCAATGAGGTTTATTGTCAGTATCATGAGGGACAACCCTTTCTATCTTTAAGCCCTAAAGGAAGAAATCATTTGCAGGTTCCCCTGCCAGTCTTTATTATCTTAATAAAAGAGGAAGGGGGTGCCTTTTCCCGTAATAATCAAACCCTGAATCCCCCACTGGTGTTAATTTTGTATTGTGTTCTTGCAACCAAGTTTCTTCCAGTCAGTTAGCCTTGAAGGAGAAGGTTCAGCAAAGTCACTTCACTTACAGGTACGGCTTCTGTCCGAGGTTTAGCGAGAAGGGAACTCTCTGGAAATGTCAGACTGGCATTCAAACTGCCGAGCTGCCGAATTTGCAGCTAACAGTTTTTGGAGCCTTAGCCTGCTGAGCCACCATGCCATACTTACCTGGCATGAGAGATACCTTGATCATGAAGGAGGTTTTCCCAGGGTGAGGCTCATCTCCCCGTGAAATCACAGCAGTAAAATGAGGAAGGTCAGAAGAAGTGTGAAAGGTCTGCTCTTTGTACTTGGTTGGCAGATAATATATCCATTTCTCTATCCTTTCCTTCCTTGGCTAAACAGGTAAAGGTAAAGGTTTCCCCTGCACATGCATGCTAGTCATATCCAACTCTAAGGGGGGTGTTCATCTCCATATTCAAGCCAAAGATCCAGTGTTGTGCAAGTGCATGGTGACGTGGCCAGCATGGCTGCAAGGAAACACTGTTTTACCTTCCCTTCTTTTTACAGTGGTACCTATTTATCTACTTGCATTTACATGCTTTCGAACTGCTAGGTAGGCAGGAGCTGGGGTTATCAGTGGAAGCTCGCTCCGCCGCATGACACCCGGGATTCAAGCTGCCGAGCTGCCAACTTTGCAGCCAACAGTTTTTGGAGCCTTAGCCTGCTGAGCCACCACACCATACTCACCTGGCAGGGGAGATACCTTGATCATGAAGAAGGTTTTCCCAGGGTGAGGCTCATCCATTGCACTCCGGGTGTGCTGACCCCTGCAATTTCCTCAAATGCGGGAAATTCGACAATTAACTTTTGTCTGAAATTAGAAAAGTTTGAGAATCCAAAGCTGTATAAAATCTAGGTACTGTACAGTATAATTTTGGGAAGAAATAATCTGTCTTTTTATAACTGAGGATGAGAATGTCTCCAATCCTGCTTTCTTTTTGTGAGGTTTCAAAAGATGTTAGTTAGGCCAGGCATGACCAGACTTCGACCCTCCTGATGTTTTGGACCACAGCTCCCAGAATTCTAAGCCTGTATTCCCAATGGCAAAGGACTGTGGGAGTTGTGGTCCAAAACATCTGGAGGGCCGAAGTTTGGACATGCCTGTGTTAGGTAGTTTTAAGAATATGTTGAACAGCAATGTGTAAAGTCTAGTAATGTGTGAGTAACTTGACGTGGGGTTGGTGGTGGTGCTGATTGATCAAAAGTGGGGACTTTTAGCATAACCTTGTGTAGTTAAACTGTCAAGATGATACAATTCCTCGCCATGTTAGCCTTCTAGATGTGGAAACTGTAAAATTCCACATTATTTAAATGAAAAATAGCATCCAAATGGACATGGAGAAAGTAACACTTGGGCTGGGGCACAAGTGACTTCTGCCCAGAGGAAGCAAACTATTTAGGAGAGAGAAGGAAATGAGTCTGCGTGCAACCTTTTTTTTTCTCATGCTGCTGCCGTCAGGAGATATGATCATGCAAACCAGGCTAAGTTTGCAGCTTAACCTGTAACCAGTTTAAGTGCCAACTTATTGCAAACTTTATGAAGTTTCAATAACATCTACAGTATACTGAATTAGCCCATGCATTGTGCCAAACAATCATCTTAGCAGGCTACCTCATTTGATTACTGTTGATCTTTAGTCAATATGTAGAAAAGGGAGAAATGGAAACAAAACATACAGAGGAAAGATCAGTCCTCACTCGCGGTCTGTCCTGTCCCACCAAACCCAAACAGAAGATACAGCCTATTTCTGCAGACTACAGCTCAAAGAATTTTTCGACAACCATGGCAAAAACCAGAATGAAAGCACTGCAGCTGTATCGCAATACACACAACAAGATGTGGAAACATCCCAACAACATGAGGATACTCCACCTGCACCACAATACAACAAAAAGAATTCCACTTGGACTCCCCCAGAAGGCCACAACAAAGGACTTGACCTCTACATCGAATGCTTCCGCCACCGGGCCAGAACTGAGATAATCGACAAGGAACCACATTTAACATATAACCTCACAAAACAGAACGGGATGCTATACACAGCCTCAGGAGCAGTCCCAACATAGTGATCAAAGAAGCTGACAAGGGCGGTGCTGTGGTCATCATGGACAAATCAAGCTACACACAGGAAGCGCAAATACAATGATCTAACACCAAATTCTACCAGCTCCTAATCCCAGATCCAACCACCAAATACCAAAAGGAATTACAGAACCTAATGAAAGACCTCCCTGGAAAAGTACGTGAACAAATCCTGCAGAATACACCACAAGAACCTCAACCAGCAACCTTGTATCTCCTACCAAAAATACATAAACAAGATAGCCCTGGTCAACCAATTGCATCAAGCATCAACACCATAACAGTTGGAGTATCTGGATACTTGGACAACATTCTCAAACCCAGACTTCCTAAGGAAACTTCAATTCACACAGAACCTACCTGATAATACCATCCTAGCTACAATGGATGTAGAGGCTCTCTATACCAACATACCACATGTAGATGGACTACAGGCTATCACAAACACCATCCAAAACAAGGAAGAATCCAACATAATCACCACCCGCTGGGACTTTGTGCTCACACACAACTATTTCTCTTTTTGACAATAAAAACTACCTCCAGATCAATGCAACCGCAATGGGCACGCACATGGCCCCACAATATGCAAGCATATTCATGGCTGACCTGGAACAATGCTTTCTTAACCACTGCACCCAGAAACCACTTCTCTATTTGAGATACATTGATGACATTTTTCTGATCTGACCCATGGAGAGGAATCCCTAAGAAAATTCCACCAGGACTTCAATGATTTTCACCCAAACATCAACCTCACCCTGGAACAATCCACACAACAGGTAAAGTTTCTGGACACCACTGTGAAACTACAACATGGGCATCTTAGTACCACACTGTACCAAAAACCAACCAACCGGTATACCTATCTGCATTCTTCAAGCTTCCATCCTGAACACAAAACAAAATCAATCGGATATAGCCAAGCCTTAGATACAACTGCATCTGCTCTGACCCACAGGATAGGGACTCCAAACTCAAGGATCTACAAAATGCTTTTCTTAGACTACAGTCCCCACCTCACATGGTTAAGGAACAAATCAACAAAGCAAGACACATATCCAGAGATAACCTGCTACAAGACAGATCCAAAGAGCCAAATGATAGAACACCAATGGTTGTCACTTACAGTCCACAAGTGAGACCACTCACACACATCTTAAATGATCTCCATCCCATCCTTGACAAGAACACATCATTCTCCAAAGCTCTTGGTGGGAGACCCATACTTGCCTACAGACAACCTCCCAACCTCAAACAAACACTGTACTAATGCACACAAGATTAGAAAACAGCAACATGGACAATGGAACTAAACCTTTGTGGCAAACCTTGCCACAAACCCCGAAGCCTACTTTGCCCACACATCTACTCTGGCAACACAAACACAGGACTTAACAATGTCACATACAATGAGGAGCAGGTGAAGGGCAACTTCACCTGCTCCTCAACCAATGTGATCTATGCCATCTTTTGCCAACAATGCCCATCTGCACTACACTGGACAAACAGGACAATCTCTAAGAAAACACATCAATGGGCAAAAGTTTGACATAAGAAACCACAATATACAGAAACCCGTCTTAAACCATTTCAGTCTACCAGGACACTCCTTGAAGGATATGAAGGTCACTGTTTTGGAACAGAATAATTACAAATCCAGAATACAAAGAAAAATAGCTGAGATAAAATTCATATGCACGATGGACACACACAATAATGTATTAAAAACAAGTCTGGGTTTCTTGAGTCATTATCAAATTTAATATTGCTATAATGCCACTTTTTTCATGGAAGTTTATCTCCAACCTGGACCCTAAGGTAAAAACTCCCACTCTCTCATCTCTGTCTTCCCCCACCACCCCCTCACCCCACTCTATCTGGTTCTGGTTTTGGTTTCTGACTCTTGAGGAATTTATCTTAAAACCACATTAAATTTCTACAGACCCTGGCCACAGAGCAACTAGGGATACTTAACATATCTATGACCCCTAGCCAAATCTTCCTTCCCACAATTTGTACAACTACTGTAATTATTTCTCCCTCCTCCACAGACCCATTAACAATGCTTAACATATATACGACCCCTGGCTAAATCCTCCCACCACTTCTAAACTAATCAACTCTCCCTCCTCTTCTCCCTCCACTGTCCACCAGTGAACATCTGGTATGAAATGTACATCTCATCACATTACACAATTCTGCTGCTTTACTATGTCTGAAGAAGTGGACGTGTCCACAAAACGTTCCCTGAGCTCCTTGCCCTCTGAAGATGCCAGCCACAGAGTCTGGCGAAACGTCAGAAAGAAAAGATTCCAGAACACAGCCAAACAGCCCAAAAAACACAATTATAAAATATGAAAGTTAGTCTTTAAGGTGCCACATGTTTTGTGTCTTTTGTTTTGTTCTTCTTTGATTATTGCCTTCAAAAGAGGAAATAATGTATCAAACAGTCACAGGAATTTTGTGGTGGATTCTCCTTCCTTGAAGGTTTTTAAGCAGAGGCTGGATGGCCAACTTGGAAATATTGCGATGGGGTTCTTGCATGGCAGGGGGTTGGACTAGATGGCCCTTGAGGTCTCTTCCAACTCTATGATTCTATGATTCAGTTATGTGGAGAATGCAAACAAGAGTCTAGGAGATGAGAAACAGGTAAATCAACAAAGAGAACCTTAGAGAATTCCAGGTGTGCAATAAAATTAGATGATTATTGCAGAAACAGTGTCGATAGATAAAGACTTGATGCTTAGAGATTCCATGAATTGAAATAGCCTCGTTACTAAATATTATAATAAGAATTTGAGAACTGAAGAATTTAAAGGAATCCAAAACTGCAGACAGGGAATGAGTATGTCATCTTCTAAATGACACTGAAAATGCTGCTACTACTACTTGTAAAACTAGCTCTGCTTTAAATTGTTTCCCTTGATTCAACCATCATTTTGCATCCTGAAAATAAGTTCTCATACTATCCATGTTAGTGTCATTTAAGAACTGCTGGAACCTAAGTCAGCTTCTTTTTATATTTTTCCTTGAGTGATCTTTTGCATATGTTTGCGATTAGTTTTCCATTAAATATTTTGAAATGGTATTCAATAACCAGTTGACCTGACACACAGAAAAGACAGTTCAGAAACAAAGACGAGGCTTTTATAGATATGCATCAGAAGGATGATAATTTACATTCCCCCATTGACCAAAGCCATGATCAGTATGAACTATGAAACATAATTTAGATGTAGAAATCTTAGTGACTGTTTGCTGAAGAGACCTAGGTCTCCCTGAGATGGTAACCTATAGGGCAGTGTTAGCGAACCTATGGCATGGGTGCCAAAGGTAGCACTCGGAGCCCTTTATGTGGGCACCTGACATCGCCCCTTCACAGCTACCCGTATTCAGGTTAAATTGCTATATTGGCACTTTGTGAATAAGTAGTGGGTTTTGAATCGCAGTTTGGGCACTCAGTCGCTAAAAGGTTCGCCATCACTGCTATAGGGTGTAGTGGTATGGGCCAGATATAGAGAAGTAAGTGCTGATATATGCAAATATAGGATATGTATCAGAGAAGGTGCAACTGTGACGGGCCATAGGAGTAAACAGATTGCCTCTAGAACCAGCAATGGGGCACATCACACCTAGAATGCACCAAAAATACAGAAATGTGAAACTCAGAAGGGCCTGATGGCCATTTTCTAGAACTTAGCCTGTGGAACCTGCTGTACATTCATTCCTTCTGTCTGTCTGTCTGTCTGTCTGTCTGTCTGTCTGTCTGTCTGTCTGTCTGTCTCTGTCTGTCTGTCTGTCTCTGCCTGCCTGCCTGCCTACATCCTGACAGCTCCTCTGTCTGATCTTTGCAGGTTGCATAAAGCACTTTAGCGCCTTTCAGAGTGGAACTGTGTGCTCGCACTTCAGCACCTGCAAATCAGGCTCAAGAAGTAATCAAAAGTGTGATAAACATTAATTAGGGTAATAACCAATAGCTTAGTGCGGGGGCAGAAGAAACCTTGATTATGTTTTCTCACGAGATTTCTACCCATCAGGTTTTTGATTGCACTTAGTCAGACATGAAAGTTTCGAGGGGAAGCTGGCATTTAAAATGGACTTTTAAATGCCTCCCTGAGCAGTCATAGATTGCATGTGTCAGCGGCTTTGTTCTGTAATTTCATGAGTAAATAATAGGCTCTGCAAGAGGAACTGCAGGAGGGAGATTTGCTGGATGTATCCCCAGCTTTCAGGATGGGCTACAGCAATAGCCTCTCCGATCCTGTCTTCCATCTGGAAAGTCAGTGCCAGACTTCCTCTCTTCTTCCACAGCCTGAGCAGCTGAAGTAAGGGGTAGGAGAACCTTCTGCTGACTTTGGGCCAGAGTCACTATTCTCTCAGACGGGGACCTAAAGATATCACAGCTTCCCAGATTAACTTGGATTTTTGGGTGTTAGGGGATACTCTCACGGTCTCTATTCATTCATTCATTCATTCATTCATTCATTCATTTTCATTTCTATACCACCTGTCTTCCCGAAGGAACTCCGGGCAGTGAACGAAGAGAGCAAGACAGACCCAAAACAATACATCAATTGGAGAGAAAATAAAACAAAAAATAAAGGATAAAATATGGTATAAAATAAAGCAACTCAACAAAGTCAATAAATCAACAGCAAGAATGTGCGCAAAAAGAAAAAAAAAATTAAACCAGGTCGCCAAATGCCTCCCTAAAAAGCAAGGTTTTTAATGCTTTTTTGAGGACAGGGACTGTGCAAGGCGCAACTCACTCGGAAGATGTTTCCAAAGCGAGGGGCCAGCCACCAAGAAGGCGCGGTTACGGGTGACAGATTTCCACGCCTCCCTAGGTGTAGCCACTCGGAGTGAGTGTGCCTGCGACATTCCAATAGGCCTGGCCTCAGTTGATCTTTGGAAGATACACTCCGGGTTATTTGCCCTATCTCCACATCTCCACAGAGGAGCACACGTTAGCCCCAGAAACTAAGCCAGAGGGAGATGCAGGCAGGGAGAAAAGTAGATTTGGGTGGGAGCAGAGAAGAAGAACACATGATGAAACAATGGGGAGGTGACAGGTGAGATGGACTGGCAAGGGGGTGAGCCTGCCTGGGGGTAAGAATCTAGGGATGGCATACCCATCGTCCACTTTACTGAAAACACCAGAACATCAACTGCAATGACTTAAGGTCATTTCTCCACCTTGTCCCATGCCCACCCAGCGGTGGTGACAATGCTAGCATCACCAGGGATCGTTCCTCTTGCAGCTCACACGAGCACTTGAAGTGGGCTCCCTCTCTGGAAACATTGTTCTGTAGAATTTCCTTTTCCTAAGATGATGATGTTGAGAAACTCTCCTGCTTCAGGCCAATACAGTCCTGCACTTGCAGGATGCTGGCTGACTGTCAGTGAATTCAGCCTTGCTAACCTGTTTAATTTGCCAGTGTTAAGAAACGTTGCCTTCGTTGGTCTTATTTGTAAACAAAACCCACCTACAGCCTTTCCCTGTTGCCACCCAGGCATGATCAGAGGCGGGGCTGGCGTTTGTGCACAATCCAAATCTCCTTCAACCTGGCCCTCATTTGACTGCCTTATTCCATAAATATGCCATAGGTTTTAGGGAAAAGTCATTTAATACTTGAGCTGTTTTATCCTCTTGTGTTGTTCATTTCTCATTCCGTTCTGTAATGTTCTTTCTCCTTGAGTGATCATTTCACTTTTGTACTTGAGACCTGAGTTGTTTGGTATTCTAGGGAAGTCCACTTCCCAGTTTCTCTTGACATTTCTGATGTTCAGCTGTAATTGCCTAACCTCCTCCCATTTTTATCTGCCCTCTCTCTTTACTGGAGTGAATTATTGCCAGTTAATTGTTCATGCCTCAGGCCCAACTCCTTGATTGCATGTGACCCTTTGCTGACTTACCCCTTTGGGTGGGCAGTATCGACTGGCCTGCTCATAAAACTTTGCCAATCAAGTAATTTGACATATTTGTATCGAGGGCACCTTTATCCTCCATCCCTAATCATCTGCTGCCCTGTTAAATGCAGACCTCATGAACTGCACTGATTGTCAGAATTTTGACTCCTGAGAGTGGAATGTTACCTTGTTCAGATACTCCTCATTGTCATTCCCATGCATATCAGTGTTTTGTTCTTACGTGTGGACTGCTGCAGCATTGCTCTGGATGGACATTAGATATCCGGTTTCCTCCACAGAAAGGAGTACCTCTTCCTAGCCTCTCCATCATCACTTTCTTTGCATGGTCACCAGAGAGTCTGGAAGGGAAAAGTTCTTGCTTTTCTGTAGATTCCAGAAAACATGAAGTTGTGCTTCACGGCACTTATTTCCATGAGCTGATTGTTCATCTGTGATGAAATACCCCTGCCAATCAGTTTTATTGGGTATCTACATGAGAGGACATTCAGAGAGGGTGGACACATGTGAGTTGGCTCAATAAGTAGATGTCAAAACAACAGATCAGAAATGTAGCAACGGAATGGTGGCGACAGTAAGTCATAAGACATGGTATGATATGTTTGAAATTATTAGTGGCCTGTGAGGAGGAGGACACCAGTAATGGTGCCCCAATGGACACCATCTCCCCTTCTCTCTGTGACTGTGGAAATAGTCACCCCCCCCTTCTCTGGTAGCCTGAGGTGACTCACTTTGGGTAGAATGTGTGCCCAAATAACCCAAGGCCTGGGAGTCAGGAACCCAGACAGAGGTCCCAAGAGAAGAGGCATCACCAGAGAACCTGGGCGAGGTAGAACATTTCCTAAAGGAACAGGGTGCAGAGGCTGTCTGGGAACTGGAGATAAAAGAGATGCTTTGTAGGCAGGGGAAGGAAGATCAGCACAAAAGCAGGAGAGAAAAAACAGAAGAAGCCGTCTGGATGGGTGACTGTGAGGGAAACTTCTCAGAAGGGAAGAGAGGGACCCCTGCACGCCCAGATGAGTGGCTGGAGAAGCCAGGGCAGAAAGGGGAGCCTGAGAAACAACCAACATTGTCACCTGTGGAGAGGTTTATGTTATGGAAGGGATACGATGACGCCCTCAAAATAATTGAGCAACAGAAGGAAAGGGAGAAGGAAGAGGACCCGGGTTCAACAGGAAGTGAAAAGAAGGACATGGTGGGAAAAGCTGACCAATCCGTGGGGTTCGGGACTTGTAAGAAGGGGGAGAAACGGATACTTCCAGAAGGATGAGAGTGGGTGTGGATGGAGGATCCCTGGACAGGGAATTGGGAACAAATGATGATGCCCCAGAAAGAGGCTGAGAGCTATAGACGCCAGCTACACAAACAAAAGTGCTCCTATTGGGGAGAGAAGGAGTATTGAGAATTCAACAGAAAACGTAAGGAGATCCATAAAGAGATAAAGCTGGAAGAATGGCTGGCAAAGATCTGGATGGAAGTCGAGACCAGGAAACTGGACCCCCGAGAGGACTTGACCCAGAGACCCGACTATCCTTTACGTACACCCCAGCAGAGATGCCCTGGTCCCAGGTCCACTTCGAAAGTTGGGGTACAAGTGGGAAAACCCAACCCATCCGTGAAGGAGATTGGGATACAAGTGGAGGGGCTGAGGCTTTCAGGGAGGGAGGAGGAGAACAGTGGTGGAGCTGGCTGCCCTCAGGTGATGGTGGGGGACTTGATCACATTCTAGAAACCCCAACATATGGAGGGAAGAATAACCCGTTCATGTCTGATGTTAAAGATGTTGAAACTGTAGTTAGAAGAAAAACTTTGTTTATTGTTGATGAACCAAATAAAAGCTCTGTTTGTTCGTTTCGAGAAATGCGTTCTTTGAAGTTTGAAGGGTGGGAAGCCTGGGCAAAGACGGAACCCTCACAGTGACCTCTTGTTGCATGCCATAGTGGAGAAGGTGGAAGAAAAAAAGAGTCCAGGAAGACATTTTAGAAGAACCTCAGGAAGAATACCCCATATAAATAGATCCCCTTGAAGAACCAGAACTTTTAGGAGACCTCGGCTGAGGCAGGTGTGTGTGTGTGTGTGTGTGTGTGTGTGTGTGTGTGTGTGTGTGTGTGTGTGTGTGTGTGTGTGTGTGTGTGTGTGTGTGTGTGATCTGCAGAGCTGGAGGAGGCAAAGGCAGCAGGAGTGCCAATCCCTGACTAGGACAGTCCACCAGCCCAGACCTGGAAGTATCCCCATTGCCCTTGGTTCAAGCATGTATAAACCATCCGTGTTGCAGCCCATGAGGGGATGGAAACCATGTGTGTCCCATTAAGGGTAACCATGACTGAGGCTGTACCAGTGAAGTAACCTTCCTCCTTATGGAGGAAGTGAAGGGAACTGTCCCAAAGAAGGATTAGCTTTGTACTGGTCTGTTTGTTTCCCTCATCCCAGTTGAAATAAATTATTTTGGTGTTGAACTACTTTTATTGTCATAAGTGGAGATGGTGGTCAGAGGTCATGCTGAAGCAACCAGGGTGGACGGTGCCCACATGGCCTTAATCTAAAATGGCTTTCTTGTGATTTATTATTTTTACATCAGGTGACACTATCTTCCCTCAAATCTGTCATTTGGTTGGGATGTAATCCTCCCCACACACCCCTTGGGTCTATTCCTGTGGACTTAAACACCTTCTTGACCAGCAAACAGCTGAAGACATCATGACTATTTGGGATATAATTTCTCTCAAGATATTTCACTGGCAATTTCTTCAGGCTTTGAAGTGTGCGTGTGTGTTGTATGCATTAATCCTGCCCAAAATATCTGAAAGGGCTTAAACTGGGGACGGCTATTTTTACACCACACTGGCAGTTGTGTTATCAAAAATTGTTTTCCATGTACAGCACATTTATGCCTAAACTGGCAGCAATTTGTGTGTGTTCAAGCTCTAAGAAATGTTAAAGGTGGAAGTTAAGGATGCTGAATTGAGACAGCCTGCATATTAAGTCCACTGCTTGCTGTTTATGCATTCTGCATCACACAGCTGACCTCTCAAAGGTCATTAGCAGGGGTCCCTATCACTGCCGTATAAATTTCTTTCAATCTCAGATGTATTTATCTTCTAGTGCCTTTGAAAATTGAAGTAGAATGAATGCGAGCTTATTTGACAAATGTATCAGTTCCACTGCTGTCTGCCTCCAAATTAATAACCATTGCTGTTTGCTATATCCAAAGGTATTCTGAAAGAAAATCAGTTTTTTTCCATGTAAGTGGGCAGTGTTTTAGACTGTCTTGTTAAAGAGGAGAGATGGTGTTATGATTTCTAGTTGCTAATGCAAAGATACCCTGATGTTCTATGCTTGTCCATGCACGTACTGTAAAAGATGACTCTGGAATTCTTTACAAGTACCCTGTTGATTATTAGCCTCAATCCAGCTCAGATCAGGAAAAAAAGAGATGACAATGTGCCAAACATTAATACAATGTACAGTTGGTGCGTCAACTTGTCTGAGATTAGAACAATATTTTTTTTAATTTTTGGTTTATCAATTCTGAAATTCCCTAGTCAACAGTTAGAATGTTTTGAGGGCAGGAGCCCAAAAAGTAGATTAAAAAGTTGTCTCTGTTGGCCTGCTTCTTGGGGGCTAATATTTTACAGTACTTCGACAATTTTAAAGCTGAAGACAATACTGGTTGTTGTTTTATCAGGTGCTATGGCTTTTAACATGGTACCTTACCAGCTTTTACATAGCATTATTTCACCCTTAGTCACAGCTAACCCTATTGCTACAATGGGACATCTGTAAGTGTTTTAAACCTCTCTTGGATTAAGGGTACTGACAACGCTGTCAAGGAAGAAGGAGAACTAGAAAGGGATTTAAACACAGAAGACTGAAGGTGAGAGCCCCTCAGCTCCACGCACATGTCTTGCATGCAAATATTCTGGCAGTTTGAATTAATGCACCTGAAATCATAGCCTAGAAACCATGGAGATTCCTTTCCAATGAGCAGATGATACTTGTTCTGCTGGGCTGTTCATTCAGAAAGTCATTTCCATGTGTACATGAAAAAGTCAGGAAGTGAGGAGATGCCAATAGACCTCAAGTATGCCATTCCTCTCTCTTCTGTAACAGTAGTCAGGATCATTATCATGCAGCACTTCAGAGATTCAGGTAGCTTTTTCATATACTTACCAACAGATGTAAGGAAAAAAACCTCTTAACATAACTCCTGGAGATCTCTTTCTTCATCCGAAGTGTAGGTGAAAAATGTCTCGGCAGGAGACGGCTCCCCACCACCACCACATATCCTGGGCATAGCTGTCAAGTGTTCCCTGGGACTGAGAGCTCCAGGGAGGTGGGGCGCTGGCCTTCGGCCAGGGGGGAAGCCTCATTTGCATACAGGGTTCCCAGAATCCCTTATGGTGGCTTCACAATTCTCACTGTGACCTAGGTGTCTCGGCTTTCTAGGAGATATATATACCAATCCAGACAGCTGGTGGCGTGTGGGTTAGGGAATGTACAGGGAGAAGTGCTCTCTGGCAGGCCACCTGGAGGCCAGCTGCACGGCTGCCCAGCAGCATCCAGAGTTCCGCTGCCCACCGCCGGAAATGCGGAACATTTCAGGGAAAAATAATTTTTCAGGAAAACAGCAGGAAAGAGTGTTTGATCCGTGAATGTCCCACCCAAAATGTGACACTTGACAGGTCTGATCCTGGGCATCAAGTTTCTTAATGAGTTGGTTTCCAAGGAGACATTCATGCATGGGAGGAAAGAAGTAGTACAGTAATTCCGTGGTTGATAAGCACCTTGGTGTACGAGCGTTTGGCAAAACGAGCAATATTTTTCATAACATTTTGCTCTGCTCTACGAGCTGTGTCTTGCAAAACAAGCACCAGAAGTGCTCCCAAACCATAAGGCAGCCACCACTGTGGTTGCGCAGGACCCTCTTGCCGCTGTCACCACTGTGACTGGGCAGGCCCTCCCCACAATCACGCACCTGTGGCTGGGCAGGGCCCCATTGCTACTGCTGCCATACACATGCCAGGTGAGAAAGGGTTGTCCATTGAGTCGTGTGGGGGGCTACTTTTGGGGGGGAAGCCAGCTGGCAGGCGAAGGGCCAGCCAGTGACCACGGTAGCCAAGAGCCACCAGCCTCTTATTTACACATTGGCAATAATGGGAACTTCACCCCAAAACTAATCATATAAATTTCCATTATTTCCTATGCGGAAATTGTTTTTGATGTAAAAGTACTTGGTTTCCAGAATGGATTATGCTCGTAAACCAAGGGACTACTGTAGATAGTAACATGGCAGGAACCTCCATGTTCTTAGGTCATTTCCAACATATGGCTCTAACAGGTTTATTATACCATTGCCAACCCCTCAGTGGGTCTCCATATCAAAACAGGGATTTGACTCCCAGCTCCCCAGGTCCAAAGCCAGCATTTGATTCACAGCATCATACTGGCTGCCTTGAGATTCAGGCTAAATTTTGCTACATTGGGGTGGGTTGGTGAAATAACCAATGGTCCGAGTTTCTTGAAGCTATATGATAGGAATGATACCAACGTCTCTTCTATTGATGGCATTCTCTTGATTTATTTATTTATTTATTTATTTATTTATTTATTTATTTATTTATTTTGAACCAAGCTTAATCCTTCTCCTTTTCTGTCAAAATAAAACACCTTCTACCATTTTCCATCAAAATAAAACACCTCCTGTCCCTTAAGGCTGTCTTGTTTTTTAGCTCTTCTAACACCTCTCTGTTCCAAATGGGAGATTGTTGAGAAATTGCCAGCCAGCAGCACTAATGCTTTTTGGTGCTGGGAGTCAAAAGGGCTGTTGACTGTAATTGCCTAAGATGCAAGAACTCGTAGCTATCTGACAATATTATGTGGAAGACACATCCAACAGATAAACACAGGGAGCAACATGAGCCAGTGTCCGATAAGGCAGTGCCACTGAGGAAATGGTTTGTTAGTGCAAAATGGTTTGTTAGTGCATTTCTGAAACCTGCTTTGGAGGCATTGGGGTTGTTTTTCAGGCACCACAAGGATCTGCAGGGCAGAGGTCTGTTTGGACTTTTCTGCCCCACAAAGCATTTGTAGCCAGTGTGATGTTCAATTTAGGTTATCAACTCCAGAAGAATTCCAGTCATTTGGAGAAACCACAGAGAATTTTTTCCATTGGAAAAATATAGATGGCTAAACAATTTCTCCTTAGGAGGTTGGATTTGTCTTCAATGAAAATGGCATGCCTGATGATTTAATAATTCCCTTTCTTATGTGACAGTCCTTGAAACTGCCGGTCTTAACTTCGGTGTCTGTTTCATGGCATTTTGGGGACATTGTTTTTAATCACTGACATCTTTTTGGAAGACTTATTTTGTCTTACTGAATCTGTATGTCTCCTGAAGGACCTTCTTCTTATAGGGCAAACAATTAACACTTGGAATTTTATGTTATAAACTGCCCAGAGCAGCCCTAGAATGGGCTAAATGGGTGGTATAAAAGTCGAATAAAATGAAATAAAATAACATTGCTGTAAATTAAAGAAGTGTGTATGCAATCATCTTTAGGATCTCACAACGAGTGGAAGCCAGCCGGACCCAGCTGAGGGCAATCGATGAGAGAGTCACTCTTGCTCAAGCCAAAATTGAGAAGATCAAGGGCAGCAAGAAGGCTATCAAGGTATTGGGTGCTTGTTGAGGATTGGGCAGGCTAGAAATACAGTATTTTAATAAATAAAGTAAATACATTTGCACTGGAGGAAAAGCTTCTAGGAACATGTGAACTCAAAGAACTATGGCTGTTTGTTTGCATGAAAATGTAATAGATGGATGAATACATCTCTGTGTTTCTCCCCAAAGGTGTTCTCCAGTTCCAAATATCCTGCACCAGAGAGGCTGCAAGAGTACACCTCCATTTTTGCTGGCTCTAAAGATGCAGATGCCCTGAAACGACCAAGACGAAAGATTCAGAGCAAACACCAGGCATTTGATGAGAAATCTCTGCAGGTAGGGAGGCAAAGAGAAAGCAGAGCACACTTTTTAGTGATGTGGTAGTGGTGTGAGGACCTTGTTTCATAGAATCATAGAATCACAGAGTTGGAAGAGACCTCTAGGGTCATCCAGTCCAACCCCCTGCCGTGCAGGAACCCCATCACAATAATTTCAACAGATAGCCGTCCAGTGTCTGCTTAAAAACCTCCAAAGAAGGAGACTCCACCACCATTTGTGGTAGCATATTCCACAGCTGAACAGTGGGACAGCTCAAATGAAGTCCAGAGAAGCACAATGTTGCCAAGAGCAGAATTATTTATTGTCATTTATTTCATTTACAGTATATCCTGCCTTTCCTCCAGTGAGCCCACGGATGCTCCTCCCCACACTATTCCCTTAGCAGCCCTGGGAGGAGGTCTAGTTGAGAGTGGGTGGGTAGCCCAAGGTCATCCATTGAGCCTCATGGTCAAGTGGGGATTTGAACCCAGGTCTTCTGAGTTCTAGCCCAACTGTCTAAATTGGCCTCTGAGAGGCCCAGACCATTTCACGTCATTAGGCCTCCTTATTTTGTGGGAAGAAGGATAAAAATTATTTTAATATAAAAATGGCATTAGAAAAAATAAAAAGTGGAGGACCATGCATTCTTCACTGGGGTGAGGTCCCTACATGAGATGAGGTCTCAGCCTAATGACCCTGCAGTCCCTGCTTCTTATAGAGCTGGCTTCACCACTATATCATACTAACTTTCATTTTAAAAGAATTCTGTCCTACTTAATCTGCATCCTCAAATGCTCATAAACCAGTTGGTTTGTGCATTTTTGTGTGCATACAGGTAGGTTTCTGTTGGCCTGTCGGTGTTTTCATTAACAGACTGTGATGTCAGTCTCCATTTTGGAACTCATCTTCCAAACAGAGATGGGCACGAAACGGAAAAATAATGTTTCATTTCGTTTTGTGCCCACCCTCATTTCATTTCATTTTGTTTCGTATGAAAGTTTTAAATAAGTCATACAAAATGAAATGAATTAAAACAGCTCCCCTGGGTCCTAGAGGCACCACATTTGGTGCCTGGGAGCCATTTTTAAAGTGATCAAGTCAAGCTGTTATCGGCTGGACCCCTTTAAATATGGCCCAGTAGCCACCAGGGCCATTTTTAAAGGGGTCTAGCCAATGATAGCTCTGCTGGACCCCTCTGAAAAATAGCTCCCTGGCACCAAATGTGGTGCCTCTAGGACCCAGGGGAGTCACCCCTCTCCCTCCTCCCAGCTGAGAGGAGGCCAGAAGCAGGGACTGAGAGGAAGAGGTGGGGTGCCAGAATACCTGTGGGGACCCACCTCCTCCTCTTCCTCCTCCTGGACTCCGGCAGCAGTGGCTCCCAACAGGTAAGGGACCCCTTTTACAGATGGAATGAAACGGTTTGTTTCAATGGGAAAAAGACCATTTGGTCTGTAACGAAATGCTGCTTCCTCGATTTGTTTTGTTACCTAACGAAATGACGAAACAGCATTTCATTTTTCATTTTGTGTCCATCTCTACTTCCAAACCAAATCAGGCCCCATGTGGAATGGGAATATAAAGAAGAGGAGGGTGGACCCCGCTTTCTCTGGCAACATTCTGCTCCTCCCCAGTTTTCATACATGAGCCAGTACGCTGTTGAGTAGCTCTCATTTGTGTGTTGGGTGTACTGCCATCCACCACATCAAATCACTGCAAATCCTCCCCACCACCACCCAGAGGTGTGGAACTCTCCTGCAGTGTTAACAAACCGAAACACAACCAGAACTGAAAAGGAACTGCTTAATTAGTGGAAATCTGCCAGGGCCATTGTGCAGGCAGGAGAACACAACAGGATACTGGCCTGCATTTCTAGGGAACAAAGAAGCACCTTGAAAGTTTGTTAGAGGTTTCTCCTTCAAGAGATCTGTGCCTCTTATTTGTGGGGTTCTCGATTTAAGTGTCTGAGCCCCATAAACCACTGGCAGTAAACTACAAATCCATTCCTTTTAGCGCATGAATTTGAACGGAACTGGTCGTTCTTCCTGCCCTTACAATTCCCTGGTGGCTGCTGAGGAGCTGCTGACAAATACATTAGAGGGACAGACAATATAGCTCAGCAGTAATTTCAGAGTTGCCTTTTTTCCCTGGGGGTGGGGCTGCCATAGCCAGGGGACTATGCCATTCCCTAGGAATTCAAGATGGTGTTTTTTTCTGGCATGTAGCTAGAATTCTTCTGGGACTTGGAACATAACCGAGCCATCTCTTCCCAGACAAAGATTCGACTAAACTGCTTCTTGAGAACCCTCTTTCTCTCCTTTCTAAAGAAACCCAAAGATAAAGTTCCCCTTGAATAATTCAGTGTGCTAAACTTTCCTGCAGTTTAATGGAAGCCGAGTCTGTCACTGTGAAAGTGACATGAAGATTTCAGGCTGGCCTTGGAATTCATGGAGAGATGAGCCATGGGGTGTTTGGAAAGCTTATTTGCCCTCCATAAATAGGCTTCTCTAAGCCTCTCATTGGGGCTGTAGTTAATTCAGCAGTGAAGTTTTTCACAGAAAGGCTGCACAACCAAGAACAGTTTGTTGCCTTCAAAGCACACGAGGCACCCATATCTCAAGGATCATTCTGGCCCTCTTGAAAAGGGTTATTTTTATATGACCATCTGAGCATGTATTCCTACTAGGTCTTTGATCCTTCCAGTCCCATCTTATTTACTGACATCCATTCACCAAGATTTCAAACAGAAAGCTTTCCATCCAGGTCTTCCTGAAATCTTTGGACAATAGATACAGGCAATTGGACCTGGGACATTCTTGCCCCAGAGTGTCCAGATCAGGCTAGGCAGACAGCTTGTAGGATCAGCAAAGTCAGGGTCACCCAACAGTTGCAGATGTTCAGAAAGGGGGTTGTTTTGGTAAAAGCCAATGAGGGACAGGCTTATAGTCTAAGGTCAAATGTGCTTCTCATTCAGGCTTCCATCCACTCCATTGGTCTGTGTTGGTAATTCCATGTGATGCACTTTGACCTTGCCTACTAAGGACAGTCCTCATTATTTGCCATTTTGTGATGTCTTTAAGAAATAAGTTAGCATTTTACAGTTTTTAGCTCTCTGTTCCCAGAGATCTCTAGGTGTTCACTTCCCAGAGAATGGAGTTGGCTCCACCATTAGAGGATGTTTGGTAGCCTTAGGCAAGAGGTTTCTAATGGGCTCTCACTGTGGTCATCCTAGCCTGGTAGCTCACTCTTTCCTTTGCACCCAGTTGGACTCTTGTCTTACTAGAAGAGGGGACATGAACATAAGAACATAAGAAGAGCCATGCTGGATCAGGCCAAAGGCCCATCTAGTCCAGCTTCCTGTATCTCACAGTGGCCCCACCAGATGTGTTTGGGACCGCATGAGACTAGATATCTGTCTCCTGATACCACTCCCCAACATCTGGCCCTTCAAGTACCCTGGTTTTAAGCCTGGAGATTACACATCTCCATCATGGTTTGTAACCTGTGATGGACTTTTCATCCAGGAATCTGTCCAATCCCCTTTTGATGGCATCCAGGCCAGATGCCATCACCACATCCTGTGGCAGGGAGTTCCACAGGCTAACAACACACTGGGTAAAAAAATAATTTCTTTTGTCTGTTCTCATTCTCCCAACCCTCAGTTTGAGTGGATCTCCCCTAGTTCTGGTATTTTGTGAGAGGGAGAAGAGCGTCCCTCTATCCACTTTACTCATGTCCTGCATTATTTTGTACAGCTCAATCGTATCCCCCCTCAGGCGTGTATTTTCCCAGACTAAAGAGCCCCAAATGCTGTAGCCTTTCCTCATAAGGGAGGTGTCCCAGCCCAGTAATCATTTTAGTCACTCTCTTCTGCACCTTTTCCAGTTCCACTATGTCTTTTTTGAGATGCGGTGACCAGAATTGTACACAATACTCCAGGTGCGGCCTCCAACTGCATTGGGAGAGCCATAAAGTGCCATGGATGGGCCAGTACCAAGCCATGGGTCTTCAACACAGCTCATCCTCCTTCACCACTGCCACCACGGCATCCTGAAACACCTATACATACGGTGTAGCTTCCCAGCATTTTGGAAATAACATTTCATGGACTGAAACTTGTGATATATGGTAGGAGAACAGGAGTATTGAAGGAAATAGAAAATGTACTTATATTTATTTATTTATTTTCAGTAATTAGTTTTTCACCTGATTCAATGCAATGTAAATAATATAAAATAACCCTCATACCAACTACCAACCCTGCCACTCCAGTTGATTCCCAAGCAACGCAACCTCAACAAAATTCCAGGTCAAAATGAAAATGACATGCCATCAAGTTGATTACAACTGATATTTTCTGGACACTGAAAACTGCTATAGACTATGTTGCCTGGCCAAGACCACACAGGCTGGTTCTTACTCTACATGGCACAACAGGAAGTCAGACTCTCAACCCCTGGCTCCGCTCACAGCTCTTAGCTTGCCTTATGTTTCATCTTTGTGGCTGAAATCCGTGGTTCAAAAGTGCAACAGGAAATGAAGGGTTGCATTTATTTATTTATTTATTTATTTATTTATTTATTTATTTATTTATTTATTTATGTTTGAGTATTTTTACCCTGCCTTTCTCCTTGGAAAAGGACCCAAGGCAGCTTACAGTAAGGAGGGACAATATACTGTACAATCCAGTACAATTAAGACATATTCAGTTTGGGAACAGGGAATTGCATTTGCAGTGGCATGATGAAGCCTGCCCTCAGCCCTATGAGGCTGAACAGGCCAGCCCCTTTCCTGTTTCCCTGGGTGGGAGAACTGTCTCTCCAGAAGGTACTGTAACTGGGATGGCTCTGCGACATAACCGACACAAGAGCAGGTTGGGGAGGGAGGCCTTATTGCCTTCCATTGCCTGGGGCTTCTGAGAATTGAAATCCAAGACATTGAGAAGACCAAAGACCAAAAAGTGCTCCTGATGCATGTTGGGCTTGTCCTGTTCCACTTGATTTTGCAAGAGGATGGCTTTAGAGAGCTCCCACGTCCCTCACAAATGGCCAAGGACCCAGTTGTTGTCCTGAAGGCAGGTCCTGCGTGGAGTGTTGACCGCTGCTGTGTTGTTTGTGTTTTGTAGGAGAAGCCAGAGTATTTCCCGTTGTGCGTCAGCACAAAAATCCATCACGAAGATGATGCTGAAGAAGGCCTTGGCAGTCTCCCCAGGAATATTAGCTCTCTCAGTTCTCTGCTGCTCTTTAACACCACCGAGAACCTGTAAGTCTTGCCTGGCTGTTCTGTGCCAGTTCTAAATGCATTGAGATGGCTTCTTTCTACAGCAGTCCAATCAACTCAGAAGTACTGGAGGATCCCTCTTTTCATCAGTGGGAAATGAGTTATATCCATTCTTTTGGAGCCCAGATTTGCCCTCCCAGCCTTGCAGAAACTTTTAAAGCCTGCCATGAGGATTCCTCTCTCTCTCTCTCTCTCTCTCTCTCTCTCTCTCTCTCTCTCTCTCTCTCTCTTCTTTTCCTCCACACTCATTCCTACTTTTATGTCTTCAGTATTCTCTGACTCTTGAACTTAGTAGCATATTAAACACATGCTGTGTGTTAGAACGGAATGTGTGCGGGGTTTGTACTTCATAACTGTAGGAAAAGTCAGGAAAAACAAGGGGAAGAGCAGGTGGCACTTGATCAGGAGAAAGGGAACTTTACTTGACTGACACCTTGTCACATTGTCCTCTACTATGGAATGTCTTTAGAATCAGAGTTTAGAAAGGTTAACAATTTTGGACCACAATTCCCCAAGTCCACCAGCCAGCAAGGACCAGTCCTCCCAGGATCCCTGGCAATTGCGTTCCATAAAAGTAATTTTGCTTCCAATCACTTTGACCTTCCCAGGCTCTGTCGCTGGTGCCATTTTATGAAACTTTGAGGCCCATTGGATTGAATGTGAACTGAGTTTGGGGCATCTACCTCTGGCTTGACTTCTTTGGACAAGTAGTAATCTAACAGCCTCATATTTTCACTACATTGACATGAAAGTAATGATCCAGTTAGTAAATCATAAATAAAATAAATGTTAAGGGCGAAAATATGAGATAAATATTCAGATATTCATCTTTTGACATTGAGTACAGTAGTTGCTGAGTTGGTACCTTCAGGTTTGTTTTTTAAAAAGCTTTATTTATTTATTTTCTGCCCTTTGAGATGAACCTTTGTCAAGGTAGTTTATGAGATAAAAATTTACAGCAATAAAATATGCAGTATTATGAACTGAAAGAACATAAAGCAAAGCATCTTCCCTTCAAACCTGCTTTGGTTTACAGGTTCTCTCAGTAGACTTAGGATAAGCTGTAAATCAGCCATTAATCTGCCTAATTAGCATGGTAAAGGTGGGGGGCTGGGGAGAGGTCTATGGAATATATTTGTGTGTGTGTGTTTTGGCAAATTATTTAACCTGCAAAGAAGGATGGTGAGATTCCAGTAACAGGAGGAGACACCCCCTCCCATTAGTTAATTATAGCAGGGTTGGGCCGCTTCATTATGGTTCAGGGGCCAAATATCTGCCTAGCTACAGAGGCGAAGCCAGGATTTGGAGCGCTTGGGGACAAAGTTCATCTTTGCGCCCTTCCTGCCACCACTGCCACATTGCACCCACCCAGCAACAGGGGGCAGAACCCTGCGGGCGGGCGGGTGCGTGTGCATGTGTGTGCGCGCACTTACATATCTCCCACCAAAGCAAGGAAGAGGAGGAGGAGGGCACCGTGGCCACCGCGCTCCTGCCTGCCTGCCTGCTTTGCTGCTCGCCTGGCGCGTGGCAGCGGAGGTGGTGGACGGGGCGCGTCACCAAGCCTTAGGGGAAAGGAGGACTGCTGGGCGGTGGGAAGGTGCACGACTTCCTCCTCCGCCTCCGCCTCCAGGCACCCCCAGATTGCTGCACCCGGGGCAGATGTACCCTTCTGCCCCCTCCCTGGATACACCCCTGCCTAGCTATTAGCTCATTCTCAGTCTTAAGCACCTCAAAGTTTTTAGTGTTAAATGGTGCACCTTAAGAACCTGAAAAGCTGTTTCTGGACGTGGCAGGTTACTATCCATCCATCCATCCATCCATCCATCCATCCATGCCTAAGAGAGGACTAAAGGGAAACCAAGAGCTGCAGAAATGGCCTTCAGGGACACACTTTGTCTGCCTCCAAAGGCTAAATTACCTTCACACCCTCCTGCCTCTGTGTGATGCTCCACTGGTAGGAGGCTGATGAGATTGTCCCTTCTCCCCCCTCTTCCCTGCCCCAGCTATAAGAAGTATGTTTTCCTCGATCCTCTGGCTGGAGCAGTGACCAAGACCCATGTGGCTCTGGAAACAGAAACGGAGGAGAAGCTCTTTGATGCCCCACTCTCTATCACCAAGAGGGGACAGCTGGACCAGCAGGTAAGCCCTTTTCCATTCAGGGCAGAGGAAGAGGAGAGATGCCCGTGTCACTGACCTAGACCCCAAGCATCACGGAGAAGGAGTCCCTCCTTGGTCTGTGACTCAGCGCACATTGGGCTGTGTGTCTGTCAAGACAGCTGAGCAGTGAAGTCACATCCACTCCACTTGTCACAGAAGCCAAACTTTCAGCTTTACTGAGATTGGAATTTGATCATCAGCTAATGAGCTTAGGATATAATAAAACAATGACTAGAGAAAGAGGATGGACAGAAGACAGAAGCGGCTTCCACAAATGGAATCATTGGAATCGTAGAGAGGCGATTAAATGACAGTGTGAGGCCAGGTTGCAGCTTCCAGGCTGCAAACTCAGTGTGCATGTGACCAGCACGTGCCCTGGCAACTTTTATCAGTTAGCCGCAGAGAGTTGTGCAAGGCTTCCACAAACAGCAGCACCATGCCACGCCTGCCAGTAGGTTGCAATTGCAAAGTTGTGTGCCCATATTACCAGTAACGCAATGCCCAGTTGAAGACGCCGATTCCTGCCTCACTTTTTTTCAGTGAGGTCTAGTGTCTCCTTTAGCAGCTGCGCTTTTTGTTTCAAGCAAGAACCAAGTGGTATATGATGTGCATTCTTAAATAGCATTCTTATAGTGAATAGCATTTCATGTGCTAACGGTATAACAAGGGCGGTGAGCAGATGTGTTGAAAATATAGTTTGTTGTATATTTTTCCAGGTTTGGAGAACAGAGGCACTTGGGGTCATTGTCCGATTGTTGTTGATGTGTGCTTTAACTTGCTTCCAACTTAAGGCAACCCTAGGAGACGTCTCTAAAATGACCTCAACTGTCCTGCTCAGCTCTTGCAAACTTGAGTCTTTGGCTTCCTTTGGAGCAGAAGTTCTCAACCTGTGGGTCCCCAGATGTTCCTGGACTGCAACTCCCAGAAATCCCTTCCAGCACAGCGAGTGGTAGACGCTTCTGGGAGTAGCAGTCCAGGAACATCTGGGGACCCACAGGTTGAGAACCACTGCTTTAGGGAGTCAGCTCATCTCATAGGTGGACTTCCTCTTTTCCTGCTGCATTTACCAGCATTATTGTCTTTTCCAAGGAATCCCGCCTTCTCATGATTTGCCCAAAGTAGAGCTCCCTCCATTTCAACATTTTTGCCTCCAGACATAGTTGAGGTTTAATTTGGTGTAGGACCCTCTTGATTGTCATTCCAGTGGTGGCGAACCTTCGGCACTCCAGATGTTTTGGACCACAGCTCCCACAATCCTTTGCCATTGGCAGTTTAGGTTTGGAATTCTGGGAGTTGCCGTCTAAAACATCTGGAGTGCCGAAGGTTTGCCACCACTCTACCCGGTCTGTCTCCAAAGTTCTCCTCCAGCACGGCCTTTTTACAAACCACCCTATTTTCATGTTCCACCCAGCTGAAAAAAAAGCACCCACACAAATGTCTATCTGCGACAGTGACCTGTGCTCTCTTTCTTTGTTATTGCTGCTGCTCCCCCCCCCCAAAAAAAAGGTGGCTGAGAACTATTTCTACGTGCCAGATCTTGGGCAGGTGCCTGAGATTGACGTGCCATCCTATCTTCCTGACCTACCGGGCATTGCAGCCGATCTCATGTACAGCGCTGATCTTGGGCCAGGCATCGCACCTTCCGCTCCTGGAGCTGCTCTACCGGAGCTGCCCAGCTTCAGCACAGAGTCTGCTATGCATTTGCAGCAAGGTATGTCTTCCGTCAGCTCCCTTGAACTGTGGATGAAGGTGCAACCACATATGAACAGGAGGGTGTGAAGGGAGGCAAGCAGGTTGGACTCCCCGGCCTCCACTGCTGGGGAGGCTGTGATGGGCAATTTGTTCTCTTCTCCCGGTTCAGATAAGAGTGAAGCACAGAGATAGCAGGTGAACCCGGGTAAAAGAAGAAGGGGAGAGAACATCACTAATATGAGCACATTATAAGCTCAGTTTGGTATCCACAGAGGGCATGGAGAAAGAGGTAGTTTTCCTTAAACATAAGTCAGCTAGTGTCATTTTGCCTCGTTATAAATCTATGGTGAGGCCCCATCTGGAGTATTGTGTACAGTTCTGGTCACCATATCTCCAGAAGGATATTATGGAAATGGAAAAAGTGCAGAGGAGGGCAACCAGAATGATTAAGGGACTGGAACACCTTCCTTACCATCTGAGGCAGCAGCGGCTGGGCCTCTTCACTCTTGAACAGTGGCGCCTAAAGAGGTGACCTGATTGGAGTTTATAAAATCATACACAATGTGGACAAAGTAGATAAGGAAAAATTGTTTTCCCTATCACACAACACTAGAACTAGGGGGCATTCCATGAAACTTTTGGGTGCTAGATCTCGAACAAATAAGAGAAACCACTTTTTCACCCAGAGGCTCACTGGCCAACGGAACTCCCTGCCAGAAGAAGTGGTGACAGCTGTCAGCCTTGACAGCTTTAAGAAAGGATTGGACAAGTTCATGGAGAACAAGGGTATCAATGGCTGTCATTATGGATGCCTCAGGACAACCTCTGGGTTGGAGAGAGAGGCAGGATATCTCACAATGCCATTTGCAGGGAATCATATGAAGACATCTGCTTGGGAATACCCTGAAGCCAATGGTGAGCCACTGTGTGAGACAGAATGCTGGACTGGGTGGGCTGTGGCCTGTTCCAGCAAGGCTGTTCTTATGTTCTTATTCTTATTTCCTTGTTGTCCAGAGACAGATAAAGAAATGGTGTCGCCCATTCTAGGGGCTGTTAATCCATTTTAAGCAGGAAGCAATGACTCTAATTTGCACCACTCTTTCATAGATTTAGATCTCAGGCATCTCTCCTTCTCTTTCGTGGTTCCTGTGAACACCTGGAAAGAAGGGTTGGAGAGACCGGGAGCTCATCTCGTTCCCCCAGAGGTTTAGGCTCCCAGTGGTGCCTCTCTGGCTGACAGCTAATAAACCAGCCATAACTTCATTTGATTACTGGAAGGCCAGACCGTTTCCTTCCACAATTTGAGTGTGGTTGTGTTATTTTCCATAAATGATAGGTTATGATGGTTGTCTGGAAATACAGGGGGGGGGGGAGGGGGACCCTGCTCTGTTGCTGTCCTGGGACATGTGGAACTGAAAGCCCGACAGCACCTGGGTGGGATACCGTAAGGCTCAGCCAATAAGTCTTGTCGTTGACTCATTTTTTTGTTTTCTGCATATCGAGAGTCCTTTCTTCCCATTTTTCAGGTTTTCAGGAGGGCGCGCCTCCTCCTCCTCCCCCTCCTCCTCCCCCTCCCCCTCCTCCTCCCCCACCACCTGAAACACCTGTGGGTGCCCCACCAACCCCACCACCCCCTCCAGCCTTACCAGTGACTGAGTCTCACGGGGGTGAAGAAAAGAACAACACAGCGCCGTCAGGTAAGGCTTGGAAGCATTGCAGCTGGCGAACTAGAGAAACCAATGAGGTGCTTATTCCATCATCTTTTGGAGGATTTAAGAATAATAATGTATGTAGCACTGTGGAGCATTCGGAGTGGCTTTCATGTCTGATTATTTTTCTGATCCTTGCTAGAACTCTGTAAGGTAAGTTCTAGCATACAGTTGGTACCTCGACTTACGAATTTAATCCGTTCCAAATGCATGCTCTTAAGTCGAACTACTCTTAAGTTGGGGTACCTCTTTTTTGTACCTCTTTTAAGTTTCCCCTCTTTTTGCTCATACTGTTGTTCTTTTATTGATGTTTCTCCTTTTTGCTGGTTTACCTGTTGTTTTAAATCTGTAAACCACCCAGAGTTCCTTATGGAAGATGGTGCGGTATAGAAGTGTAACAAGCAAACAAACAAACAAACAAATAAATAAATAAAAAAGTTAAAAAATAAAAAAATGTGCAAGTCGAGCAAACCATATCTAAAATTTGTAAGGCAGCAGTTAAAATGCCAGCAGTTTTCTGCTCTTAAGTCAAATTGCTCTTAAGTCTAGTGGCTGTTAAGTCGGGGTACCATTGTATTGGAAAGGAAGGTGACCAAAGTTTAGGAAGAGTATGTCTTGCCTAACACCATCTGCTAAATTCCTAGCAGAAGCCAGGTATTCACAGCACAGTTACTGTTAGCCAGTACACACCTGCAAGATGGCTTGGGTTCTCGTGACCAGCTCCTTGGCATTAAAAGAGCTGCCTTTCTTGAAATGAGCATGGAAACCTCATGCCCTCACTGGAACATGTCAGAGTCCAGCTAGACCGGCTTCTATTTCCACATGGTCAGATGGATTCCCCCTCCCCCAGAAACTTGCAAGCAAGGGCATGTTCACACCCCTGCATTTGGTCATCAGGGTTCATGAAGCTTCTAAACATGCAGGGGTGTGAACATCTATCTTGCTCGACTAAGGCCATTGATAAAGCCATCATTTGTAGCCATCGTTCATGTTAGTGTAAGAAAAAACTGTGCACGTGCCAATAAGTGGCTGCTATCCTCTTCTTCATGGAAACTCGGGAATGGCTTGAAATATGCGGCATAGGAATGATCTGTGTATGCCTGGCCCTGTAAGAGCTGCAAGAGGATGACGTCGATACACTTGTAGGCCCTTATTGGTGTACACCAATAAGGGTTTTTCAATGAATCAATTTGCTTGATGAATTAAAATTAGTGGGGAGGTTAGAATAAAAAATGCCAGTCATTAGGTGGCAGACCTTGCTAACCATCAGGAAAGAAGTTGCAGTCTGGGTTTTAGATGGGAATCCTCACATGGGGTTATGGGCAAAAGAACAAAAAATATTTGTTAGACCTAAATCTCTCCCTCCCTCTCCCTCCCTCCCTCTCTCCAGCTGCTCTTCAGGGGGCACCAAAAGAAGTAGTGAACCCGTCAAACGGCCGGGCCACTCTGCTCGAGTCGATCCGGCAAGCCGGTGGCATCGGGAAGGCCAAGCTCCGTAGCGTCAAAGAGAGGAAGATGGAAAAGAAAAAGCAGAAGGAGCAAGAACACGGTGCTGTTTGCCTCTGTGGCTATGTCTGTATAATTGTGCTGTTGGGTTATGTTGGATGGGATGATGAAACACAACCATCTTTAAAGCCTCTCCACCGGTGCCTTACTGTATATGCTGCTGATCATAGAGTTGTGCAGTTGGGTCAAATCCAACCCCCTGCTCGATGCAAGGATGCCAATCAAAGGATATCTGCCAGGTGGTGGTTGGCCAAATTTCTCTTGAATGCCTCCAGTGATGGAGCCCTCACCATGTAACTGGTCCCTTTGCCGTATGGCTCTCACACTTAAGAAGTTGACTTGTGATGAGAGGCTGTGCCCTTAACTGGACCCTGGACTTTTTGAGATGAGATCATGTGTCGCCTGTTTATGTAAGAATGTATGAGCACAAGGGATGGGAAAGCTGTAGCCTGCCAGCTGCTCTTGGATTTGAACTCCCCCATTAGCCCCTGTGATCAAGAGCTGTAGGGTCACAGGTGCCTTACTTCAGACCTTAATGCATTTCCTTAGGAATAACTCTGCTGCTAGTGAGTGTGGGGAGGACTCAGAGCCAGAAGCATGAAGGTAGTTTATAATTAACTTTCTTCCTGGGACATCTGTCCATGGTGGTGGTGGAGAAGCATGCCTGCTCTGGACCACTGGCAGAGAGCTGCACATCTCTGTGTAAATCTCCCCTCCATTCCATGGATGTCCAAAAGTCCTGACACATGAAGATTCCTTCAGATTGGGCCTCAATGCTCACAAATTGTTTTGCCTGGATTTTTTTAAAAGTATTTTATTTGAATTCTATTCACATAAACACAAGGCAAAACTCCTGGTGTGTACCCTTTTCCTTTTTGAAATGAATATCCCCCTAATTTTTTTACATATTAAATTAATTCCTTCTTTCAATTCTTTTGTAATTTTAATTTCACAAGTTGGTTCATCATTCATAGCCATGTTCCATCACACTCTATACTATTCCTCCAGTGATTTCTGGTTGGTGGATTTTCAGTTTTTAGCAAAAACTATCCTTGCCACAATCACCATCACCATCACAGTACCATGATGATGATGATGATGATGATGATGATGATGATGATGATGATGATGATGATGATGATGATGATGATGATGATGATGCCTGAATTTTAAACATGCTCCATCCTTGGTTCTGCCAAGATTATGGTTGGGAGAGTGAGGCCCTCATATATTACTCAGGGACACTACCTTGACTTTCCTGGTGCAGGTAAATTCCAGGAGGGTCAATGGGGCTATGGCAAGTGCCTGCTACTTCCTCCCAACATCCTAAATCATCCAAACTTCTCAGTGCTCCAAGGAGTTACCAAAGTTGACACAGTTGCATGCTTTAACTTGCACACCAATCCTCCCCGATAGGAATACCGAACACCCACAAAATACACAAGGTCCAGCTAGGGCAAGAGGTAAGGCCCTTTTTTAGTACCAGCAAATCTTTTTCTTCTCAAACTGCTTTAAGATTTTTATTATTTTATTGAAGATGTTACAAAAAACATTTTTTTTGAAAAATTACAAGCAGTTTCAAAAACTAGTTCCAAAAAAGTTGAAAAGCAATCACAAAGTTTAGGAAGCAACAAGGTTTGAGGCTAAGGCAGTTCCAGATTGGTTTCCACAAAAAAAAAAAAAATCAAGTTAAAAATCCTAGACTACTTACATGCATGTAAAAAAGGTAAAGGTAAAGGTTCCCCCTGCACATGCATACTAGTCGTGTCCGACTCTAGGGGCAGTGCTCATCTCTGTATTGAAGCCGAGGAGCCAGTGTTGTGCAAGCCCATGGCCATGTGGCCGGCATGGCTGCAAGGAAACACTGTTTTACCTTCCTGCTTTTTATGGCGGTTCCTATTTATCTACTTGCATTGACATGCTTTCGAACTGCTAGGTTGGCAGGAGCTGGGGTTATCAGCGGGAGCTGGCTCTGCTGCGTGGCACCCGGGATTCGAACCGCCGAGCTGCCGACTTTGCAGCCAACCGTTTTCAGAAGCCTTAGTCCACTGAGCCATCACACCCCTTGCAGAGCATGTACCAAGTAGCAAAACAGCAGATAAGAACCATGCTCAGCTAGGCTTATTCCTTGTGCTTATACCCATCATCAGCCTTTTCGCTTTTCCAGTGCCTTCTACCCATCAGGTTCCATGCCACTCTGGAGCTTCCAGAAGGGAGTAACTTTTGCTGAAGTAACTTAACTCCTCTCTTCTCCCTTTTTTCCCCAGCTGAAACCAGTTCTTCACTAATGAGCCTGTTATCAGGAGAGATTGTTTTATGACCTTGGAAATTCCTTCTCTCATCCTGATAAGACACAGCTTGGCTAAACCACCCAATTATCAGGCAATTTCTCCCCTTTTCTTCTGGCCAATTCTTATCCAGCACAAGCTAACAGGCCCAAGTTTCAAAGTCCCTGAAACAATTGTCCCCTCCTTTTTCCAGTCTCTTGACAGGTCCCACTTTTAAGTTTTCACCTTAAAATACCATTTAAAGATATTCAGCTGACAGCAGACCCAACAAAAGGTTCTTCTTCTAAATAACTACAATTCAGAACCTAACTGCAAACCAGCCTGAAATACCAGGATGCATTTGTTTCGGTCATTGACCTCTCAGAGGAACAGTTGCGACAGTTAGAAATTTGGAAGCTAAACCAAATGGTGTTTCCCAACAGTATGGAAAGCGTCACTGTATATTTATTTCTAATCCCCCTTTTCTAGAATATTCCCATGAAAGCAACGGACAATGTATCAAATACACAGCAATAAATATAACAGTTTAGAAGAATGTTGAGAGCAATTGAAATTTTTATTTTATTTTATTTCATTTTATTTTCTGTCTTGTGGTGCCCCTATGAATTAATAATCTTCAGAATTATTATGAATGGCAGTTTCAGAGAGGGTAGCTGTGTTAGTCCTTTCAGGAATTGCAGGCAAAAATCAAAGAAAAACAAAACAAAGCAAAAGACACACAAAAAAGTGGCACCTTAAAAGACTAACTTTCATATTTTAATGAAATGTTTTGTGGACACGTCCACTGTAGCATTATGGACTACATGACACAGGATTGGGGTACAATCATCTCTGGGTCCCAGGCGTGCATCTCTGTGTGTGTGTGTGTCTGTGTGAGTGAGTCTGTGTATGTGTGTGAGAATGTGAATGTGTGTGTGTGAGACTCTCGCCTGGGACCCAAGGCTTTTTATTGGTTACAGTAAACAAGTACACGCATACATCACAATAGGGGTGGTAACCTGAATTCCATTGGTGGGGGGAATGAGGGTCTTTGACAGACCTGGAGCTCCACACCTATGCAACCTTATCTAGGAGGAAATCCTTGCCTGTGGGGAATCATTGATAGGGGAGAGGAATGTGTGTGGGCTGGTCACAGGCCAGATGTCGCCTAATCATCCTGATATCTGGGTAGCCAGAGTAGCCATGTAGCTAGATGGAGTGGTATATAAATTTAATAAAATAAATAAATAAATAAATCTGTTTCCCCTGGCCTCCTGAGCCATGCCTGTTGGGGATGACCTCTGCCCAGCTTCAGCATTATCCAGAGCTTACTTTGGCCTGGTCTTTCCATGCCTGGCCATGCCCTTTTGTGGGTGACTGATGATCCTCAGCCCCTGGGCTAATGGCTTGCTTCAGGGCTCTGCCAGAGCCTATTGGGGTTCAGAGCCTCTATATAGGCTCCCTACAGTCCACTTCTTCAGACATATAGCAGCATAATAGCCTCACTCAGGTCTTGCAAACTAGATCCTTTATGGCCTCAATTCATCACAGCTTCAGTCTACCTTTTTTCCTATTGTCTTCAACTTTTCCAGACATTATCTTTTATGTTGAACCCTGTCTTCTTGTGGTAGGTCCAGAGTAAGAAAACTCCTATTTAGTCATTTTAGCTTGTAATGAGAGTTTTGGCTAGATGTGATACAGGCCCAATCTATCCATCTTTGTCATGTTTGTAAAGTTCTCTTCCACCACACTAAAACAGAACATTTTTCTTGCTCAGATTTCTTCATGGTCCAACACCATTGCCTAATCCATTTTTCTGTACAATATGTTCTACACTTAGATTGAACAGATGCAGAGATAAAATGCACACTTGTCTGACATCTTTGTCTATGGGAAACCATTCTATTTCTTCATATTCTACCCAAGTCATAGACTCTTGCTTGGAGTCTTGGCTGTGGATCAAGACAGATGTTGTGTCACATTCATTTTTTTGAGAATTCTTCATAGCTTCTCATCATTCATATAGTTAAAAGCTTTGTTGTAATCTATTAAAACATAGAATGATTCTGCAGGATGTTCCAATAGCTAATGTACTGTATAGTTGTGATATGATTTCTAGTGCCTTTTCCTGGTTTAAATTGGGCTTAAACACCTGACTTTTCTTACTCAGTATATTGTTAAAATCGTTGTTGTAAAATTTTGAGCTTCTCTTTGGTTGTATAGGAAATCAAGTCCCTCCCTCTTCCCCACTGCCACTTCCCACATAAACACAGTTGCTGCACATTTCACATTTCTTTGTCTAGGATTGGAACACATCTGAGCAATCCTAATCTGTTTTGTTTTTCATATCTTCGTTTTCTTCCCCAATAAGATCGTTGATTTCAATCCACAATTCTTCTGATTCACAGTTGTACTTAATTGTGCAATGCTGTTCTTCACATTATTTAAAAAATTCTTCTAGAATGTTATTTAAATCATCCTTATTTATTCACTTCTTGATACTCAGTGAATTGTCAGTATCATCTCACTTCTAGACTTTTGCTTTTGCTGAGAGAACATAACTTCGTCATCTTCTGATCCCAATTACATAGTCTATTTCATTTTTATATTGGCCATCTGGTGACATCCACATGTATAGTCATCTGTGTGGCCGCCTGGAGCGTATATTTGCAATTCACAAAATGTTGGCTTCAGACAATTCTGTGAGTTGTTCTCCCGCTTCATTTCTAACTCCTGGGCCAAATTGTCTAACAGTGTTTGGTTTTGTTTTATGTTCTGTTTTCGTGCTCCAGTCAGCTCCAACTACCCTGTGATCACGTGCCTCCAGGATGTTTGCATAAAAGCTTTCTGTTTCTTCTTCACCATCTGTAGCTGAAGCCTAGACATGAATCATGCGTCTGTTAATAGTTTTTTCATGCAATGTCCTTGATATTATTGGCCTGACTCTATGTTACAATGCTCAACTGCACGGGATACGTTTTACATCTTCAACTGTGGCTTAAAGCATTGGGAGCCAACTTGGCACTGAACAGAGCATACTAGCCCTATCCAGTCTATCAACTTTAAAATCATAGAAATGCAACAGTCTGAAATCAAGGAGGTTGCTCTACATTCCCTCTCCTGGGCCAGAACCACAATTGAAGGGGTTAGTATTCAGCTATATACACTAGGACCCCTGTATCTGTGGATTCATTATCCGCTGATTCAGTTAGCTACAGTTGGTGATGGGCAATAGTGAACAATAAAGGAGTCAAATATAGTGCAGTGTGAAATGGAGAATACAGTAGAACCCCCGTATCCACTGATTCAGTTATCCACGGTTGGCAGAGGAAAAAAATTAAATAATTCAGCAGCCACAAAGCAAGCTGTTGCCACAAATAGCTTGTTAGCTTTGAGCGGCCGTTGAGCAAAAAAAATTCTCCCCAGCATACAGCTGGGAGAGAATCTTAGCTGGTCCAGCACACTTCCCTTGCGTGTCTCTGCTTATCTTAAGCCCAGCAAAAACTGCTTGCAGTCAGGTTTTCTGCGTTACTTGGCTTCCAGGCTTCCATTCTCTGCCTTAGCCCTCTTTTCACCACGCACATATAACTCCTGTACTGCTTTCTTGACACTGGCAAATTATCTATACTGTCCTTATCTCTGGGCCATAACCCTTGTTAGCTTTGAGCGGCCGTTGAGCAAAAAAATTCTCCCCAGCATACAGCTGGGAGAGAATCTTAGCTGGTCCAGCACACTTCCCTTGCGTGTCTCTGCTTATCTTACAATCTTCAGACACAGGGGTCAGCAGAGTAGCTCTCTCTCTTCTGGAGATTTAGCACAGCGTCTTCTGCGTCTTCTGCCAGTGTACAAGAATAAATTAGTCTGACAGTCTGAGATAAGTTACTGCCTAGTTTATTTACACTTAACTCATATATTTACACCCGGACTACAAGCCGGCATTTCAGCGTCTTACAACACACACGCTAGCACAGCTGAAATCACTAACTAACACTCTCTTTGGAACTCCCTCTAACTAACTGAAAGAACCTGGAGTTTTTATCTCCTCTCCAACATTTCACTGCGCATGACAACAGATTTGACTTTAACCCTGTAAGCACCAAATCTGATACTCCAACATAGCATCTGTAAAGCAAGCTAGTACTGTCACAAACAGCAGCCATAAAGCAAGCTACTGTCTCAAAACAGCAGTTATAAAGTAAGCTACTGTCAGGAAGCAGCAGTTTGGCGGTGGGTGGGCAGGCGTTCTCTCTTATCCACGGTTTTCATTATCCACGGGAAAGCCTGGAACCAGTCCCCAGTGGATACCGGGGTCCTACTGTAGTATGAAAATCCTTACATTACTGTGCTTAAAGTGAGCACACTGTAGTAGGACACTGAAATTGGTGCCGCAAATACTAAAACCATGCTGTACACTCAAGCCAGCCCTTTCTTGTTTGTGTGATACCGGGATAATGGGAAAGGAAAGCTTCCTGTGCTGAACCTGTATGGCGTCAATTGCAACAGAGTAGGCCTATGGAACCCATGGGTGAGTCACCTCCGTAAGTTCAATTGATTCAAATGAGCCTCCTCCAAACTGCAATTTACTGTGCTAAAAGAGGGGAGGACTAGAGTCGGTCCATTTGAATCAATGAGACTTACGGAGGAAGTGACTCACCAAATCCTTCTTGAGGCAATAGGCGTAATCTAGTGCGATTTGCTGCACTAAGTAATGGGATTTTGCCTGTGCCCTTTTACAAAACATCGTAAGACAAGCCTGCCATGTGTTCTTGTCTCTCTCCCTCTTCCTCTCTCTTTTTAATGAAGCTGGGGCGGTATGATTTATTTACCAGCCAGCTCCTGATGCTCTGTGCATTTATCTTTCTGTTCTGATTGCATGTGTGTGGTTTGTTCTTTTTTTCCTGTAGTGGGAGCTGCAGCACAGGGTGGAGACCTGATGTCAGACCTCTTCAACAAACTGGTCCTCCGGCGCAAAGGTACGGGATAGGGTGGCAAGCTGTTTTTCGCCAAGAGTCCAGCCAGGCCAAAAAGTTCCTGGGTGGGGTGGGGTGAGGGGTGCTCCTGTTAAGCAAAAGTGCTTTGTCCTTGCAAATGAGGTGTTGCACACGTGCAGATTTGTGACTGCTGTTCCCAAAGCCCTTGTCCTGTCTCGAAGAAACCTTTTTGTAGTGCGAAGTCGATGGAGTGGAAGGAAAAAGAATTCAGGACCAGGATAGCAGCAGCAGTTCAGCCATTCCCCCCGCCCCCAGCATGAGTTCTCTTCTTCAAGCGGCTCTTAATCCAGAGGTCAGAAAGAGAAGTATGACAGGGGTGCCAGGCCATTCTGGGGAATATAATGTCTGTATATACTGTTCTCAGTCAGCTTGTGCCTTCTGTGCTAATTAGTACAATTACCGCTCCCATGGAGCTTATTGCAGGGTCTCCAGGCTGCATAATGGTGCGTGAAAAGAAATAGGGGGAAGCACACCAAACTTATCTAAATATTAACATTCCTAAGCAAAATGCAGGCCGAAGCCTGCCACGGGTGTCAGTTTGCTGATACTCCTTTCTTTTCTGGCAATCTGACAGGGCTTTCTTAGCGAGAGCGGCCACAAAATTAGGACTTGGCAACTCCTTGGAAACATTCAAGCCATTTGGCTGCTGCTTCCCCTTCCTTCCCATACTGTCCCCATGAGAAGAAAGGTGGGGCCAATGGCCTGCTAGTCATGGTAAGTGGAGACAGTGTGCAGGCTCCAGTTCAAGGCAGGGCTTTCCCTGAAGAGTATCTTGGCCTTGACTGGAACAGGGGCTGCCCTCTTCACAGAGGAGGCCAGCACTTCATCTGTGTGGTCAGGCTCTTCACTAAAATGGGCATATCCAAAGTTGCTTGTAGAGCACAGACACTATTTTTTATTTATTTCTTTATTTTTAGTATTATAATCAGCACCGATTTTCCCAAGGGAACTCTGGGCAGTGTACAAACAAAGCAAACAGACAATTAAAAACACCCCAATGCAAATCAAGACGAAACATACAAAGAGAGGAAGGGGGAATAAAAGGGAAAATAATCCGGCAAGAGGCACAGGCAAATACTAACAGAGAACAAATGGACCACAAGGGGCACAAGCAGACCTTAGCGATCGCCATAAGCTTCTTTAAACAGCCACGTTTTCAGTAATTTCTTAAAGGCTGTGAGAGAACCCCACTAACAGGACTCCTCTTCATTTGACCCACCCCAAGGACCAAGGACTGGAATGCTGAAGAGACTGCTGTGACTAGATTGCAGCTCAGTGGCATGCCAAAATTAAGCGGCACAGGGAGCTGTGGCAAAGCTGTATCCATCTTTTGAAGTAAAGGCAGCGCACAAGCTGCTGAGGAGTTGGCCAGGGGAGAAAGCAAGAGAAGAGCCGCCCCCACTCCTCGCTCAAAGCCTCAAAGGTGTCCGGCAGCCAACAAGCAAGGGAGGCCGGCTCCAGCTGAGTTGTGCTCCTTTCCGTGGCGCCGGCTGCAAGTGATGGAAGAACCGGGGTAGCAGAGCAAGGGCGAGGGGTCAGCCCTGCCTCCTGCCTGCTGAGCTTGTGGTGCTGGGTCTAGAAATCTTGAGCTGGTTCTCAGACGTGTTGAAACTCAAGCAGTTTCATACACGCTGGGCTTGATTTTGGGCCAAACCTGACGACCATACCTTCCAACAACCCTAGGAACTGTTTTGTTTCCTTAAATCTTCCTTGGTACAGAACTAGATCCCAGATAATCTTTCCTTTGGGCTGACTGGCTGTTTTGCAAGGGCTTGGCCATCTCTTGGACTCCCAGTGTTTTTGAACTCAAGTTCTTTCATTTTCTCCCATGGATCATCTCAGACCTATGATATTCCCAATTTTCTTTCGGAATTTGCTACCCCATTTGGATGAGTGGATGGGCTAACTTTGGCCTCTATTTGGACCTTCTGTTGCCGTAAAAAATGCCGAGTGCAGTGCTGAACTAATGCCTGCCCCTACCTCCCAGTCTTGGTCCTAGCAGAGTGGAACTCCGTATCCATCGCCTCTGCCCCACCACCACTCCATCAGCCAGATTTCAGCCGTGCCAGTCTGGCAAAGTGGGGAAGGTCATCGGTTTCACACTAACAGGCATGCTTTTTCCATCCCATAGGCATCTCTGGCAAAGGGCCTGCCGCTGGAGGAGACAGCAACTCTCCCAATGTGCCGGGCGGTGCCTTTGGCCGCATATCGGATACCATTCCACCCCTGCCACCCCCACAGCAGCCTGCGGGCGAAGAGGATGAAGATGAGTGGGAATCTTAGGTGGCTGCCTTGCCTTTGCCGTGAGCTTGCTTCAATTTCGCCGGGCGGTGGTGATCCCTGGGCTGACAGATGGCATCTTAAAGGGCACCCACCTAGTCGGACAGGCTAGTGGCCCGTTTCTGTCTCTCGCTCCCGCGTTTTGACCTGGTTTCAATTCTTCCTACGTACCCTTGCCATCAGATGCCACAACTAAAATTTGCCTTTCCGACCTCCATAAGCATGAATTATCTCTTCCACCTGGTCTACTCAGCAGAATCTGCTGCTGGGAAATTATGCCTGGAGGACCAAAACCAGTTCTGCCCTTGAGCAAAGAGTCTCCTGTAAAAGATAATGCCATGTGTGTAAGAGCATCCAGGCAGCTCTGTTTAGCAAGTAGCAGCCTTTTGCCTCCTGTGGTAGGACTTCTTCTCATCCGCCTCCTTTTCCCTAGTGAAGGACTGGTGCCTTTAAGAATATACGAACATTGCTGGGTGAGAGCTTTATTTTCTGTCTCAACCCACTGCTCCCTTTCTGTGAGCATGGCTGCTCCCCAGTCAAGTGCAGGTGGATGACTGATTAAAAATACCCATCACATTGCATGTGGCCTCTGAGATGTTTATTGTTGTGCATCTGAAATGCCCTTCAGGATGAGAAATTGCAACTCTGGCTTTGCTGTTTTCTTACCCCTCCCCGGCAGGAGCTCCTGGCTAGAGCCAGCTGTGACTCAATCAAGGTAGCGCAAGAGCCCACTTGAAGGTGATGTGAACAAAGTCAAGGAAAGTGTTACATTAGCAGCACCCACAACACATCATTATCCTCTTGCCAGTTCTGTACAAAAATTGCACTTGGATTTTTCTTCTTCTTCTCATCTCTGTCTTATCTCCCCAGTGAGACAGGATCATTATACAGGAGAAGACTCTACTGCTTTTATTTGTAGCTCTTCAGTTGGGGAAGGGAAATGGCATTTGCAGGACATCGTTGCTGCATGGGCACACAGCAGTAGATGTTCTGCCACAGAAAAAATCGGCATCTCATAAGAGAAATCCAAAAATACCAAGAAAATATACAGTGGTATCCCAACTTTAGAGCAGCTCGACTTAAGAGCAGAAAACTGTTGGCATTTTAACTGCCGCCTTACAAATTTTAGATAGGGTCTGCTCGACTTACAAATATTTTTTTCATTTTTTTAACATATTTTTCAATTTTTAGATAGGTACCCCAACTTCAGAGTAGTTTGACTTAAGAGTATGCATTTGGAAGGGATTAAATTCATATGTTGAGGTACCACTGTATATATATATATAACTTTGAAACTGGACCTTGGATCAGCATCACGTTTGGCATAGATGTAGCAGCCTGGCTCATCTTGCTCTGTACAAATTTGGAAACATTTGGGCAGTTTTAAACTTGTATTTTTTTTAGAATGTGTTTTGCTCCTCCGTGCAGACACCAGTGATCTTTTCACTACCATTCACCAAGTGACACCAAGCAAGGGAAAATCCCAGAAATGGGACTTTTTTCACCCGTTAACCACTTCTTCCCCAAACACAAAGCAGCGGTCAACAAGTGTGAATGGGAGTGAGCACCGGGGGGGGGGGCATCCTGCGTAGGCCACCTTGACTGTGGTGTCCTCATTCAGGCTGCCCTTTGCTATGTAAACCTTGGCATCTGTCTTCCTGCTGGTCCCACAGCCCCAATATTTCGCAGCAATATTGGGCCATTTTGAACCAGCTTTTTTGAACTGTATGTCTAGAGAAGCACAATGCCCCACATTCATCAACTGGAGGCTTTTTGAAGAATTGAATTATGTTTAAGGCAGGGAGGAGTAAAATATGATCCATGAATTTCACATACCCCTGAAGGCCAACCCAGTGTTTCCGGGCAGAAGCACAAGTTTAAACCGAGTGGTCAAAAATGGTTTTCTACTCCTGGAGGCTACCATGAGCTGTAGCTTTTGCACTGGGGTTGGCCACCTCCCTTCACATCAAACCCTTTGGGGACGGACCATTGCATCACAAGTTTCTATCCTGTGATGCATGGCTACTTTAAAGAAAGTGGGCAGCACAGCCACCCATGTATTGCATTGTAAGATGCTGTGATGGTGCTTGAATGTAAACACGCACTTATTATTTATTTATTTATTATTTATTTATTATTTACACTTGTATACCGCCCCATTCCCACGATGGGGACTCTGGGCGGGTTCACAGCATCACAATTAAAACAACACAAGGGAATCAAGCAGTACCAGAGCTACAATGAACAATAATAGTTAGGCGGGGTTATAAAATCCAAAAATATATATGAACGAAGAAGAAAAGAGAAAAAAAAAAAACCAGAGTGGGACCTTAGATATCGCCGTAGGCTTCTCGAAAGAGGAAGGTCTTAAGGTTCCTCTTAAATGCCTGCAGCGATGGAGCCAGCCGTAAATCACTGGGAAGTTTGTTCCAGATGGATGGGGCCACTACCGAGAAAGCCCGCCCACGAGTACTAGCCTTACGGGCATCCCTCGGAGTGACCGTCCGCAGTGATAAGGCCACCGAGGCTCGGGAGGGTCGGGCCGGATTTAATTGTCGGGAGAGACGCTCCGCCAAATAAGCCGGGGCCAAGCCATGGAGGGTTTTGTAAGCCAAAACCAACACCTTGAACCTTATTCGGGAGGCAACGGGTAACCAGTGTAGGCGAGCCAGGATGGGGGTGGCGCGGTCATAACGACGCGCACCAACCACCAGCCTGGCCGCTGTATTCTGGACCCGCTGCAGTCGCCGAACAAGGTTCAAGGGAAGCCCCATGTAGAGAGCGTTGCAGTAATCCAGCCTCGACATGACCAGTGCCTGTACCACAGTCCTCAAGGAGCCCTCATCGAGGTACGGGCGAATCTGGGCGATAAGCCTAAGATGGTAAAGGCCGACCTGACCACGGCTGACACCTGAGGTTCCAGGGTCAGATCCGGGTCAAGGACGACGCCCAGATTCCTCACTCTTTGCGCCAGCTGGAGGGCGGACCCATCCAGACTGGGAAGAGGGCCACAGTACCCCTCCGACGAGCCCCCGAAGAACATAACCTCGGTCTTGCCTGGGTTGAGTCTGAGCCTGTGGGACCTGGTCCAGTCCAGTACCGCAGCCAAGCAGCGATCAAGGGTTCCGACGGCCTCCACTGCACAGGTGGAAAAGGAGAGATAGAGCTGCGTGTCATCAGCGTACTGATGGCAGCAGACTCCATAACTCCGGATGATCTCAGCCAGCGGCTTCATATAGATGTTAAAGAGCATTGGGGAGAGCGACGACCCCTGAGGCACCCCACAAGAGAGTGTCCAGGGAGCCGACAACTCACCACCCAATCTCACTCGCTGGGTGCGACCCCCGAGGAAGGACCGGAGCCAGGCAAAAGCCTGGCCTCCAATCCCAACCTCTGAGAGCCGCTCCAGCAGGATACCGTGGTCGACGGTATCAAAAGCCGCTGACAGGTCGAGAAGGACCAGCAGGGTAGAGCAACCCCTGTCAGCCCTCCTCAACAGATCATCATGCAGCGCGACCAGGGCCGTTTCGGTCCCATGACGCGGCCTGAACCCAGACTGGAAAGGATCCAGGACATGGTTCTCCTCCAGGAACGACTGGAGACGCAGGGCGGCGACTCGCTCGATCACCTTGCCCAAAAGGGAACATTGGCTATGGGGCGATAGTTGGACAAATCGTCCACTGCCAAGCCGGGTCTTTTAATAATGGGCTTCACCACCGTCTCCTTCAAAAGACTGGGAAAAATCCCGTCCTTGAAGGAGGTTGAGGCAATCAGTGAAGCCCATTTCGGCATGCTCCCCCCTGCGCTCTTAATCAACCAGGAAGGGCAAGGGTCGAACGGAGAAGCCGCAGGCCTGCAATGTCCCAGTGCCCTGGAGGCATCCACTGGTGTAACAGGCCCAAACTCAACAAACCGAGGCGACCGGGCGGCCCGACACTGGCCATGACAGGGGCCGGATCAGGGCAACCGGCATCCAACTCGAACGGATGGCCTCTATCTTAGATTTAAAATAGGCTGCGAATGACTCACTAGTGAAATCACTAGGAGGAGGCCCAGGCGGAGCGGGATTGGTGAGGTCTCGGACCACACGGAAAAGTTCCGCTTGACGATTCGAGGCCTCACCAATTCTCAGGGCGGCAAAAGATCTCCTAGCCGCCCTTATCGCACGAGAATAGCGACCGTTCAACGCCTTAACCGCAGCCCAATTCTGAGCCGTCCGAGCGTTCCGCCATCTGCTCTCTAGCCTTCTCCGCTCTTGCTTCATCGCCCGTAGCTCCTCGGTAAACCAAGGGGACGAGCGGGCTCGGCATCGGATCAGGCGCTTGGGGGCGATCCGGTCGACAGCCCCAGCCACCTCCTCAAACCAACGTTGGGCTAGGGAGTCGGCCGGATCGTCATCCAAACCGTCTGGTACATCCCCGAGGGCCTCCGAAAACCGCGCAGGGTCCAGGAGCCCCCGGGGGCGGGCCCAGATGGACGGGCCCAGCTCCCTACCGCAAGAGAGAAAGTCAGTAGATAATGATCCGACCATGACACGGGCCGGGCCAGCAATCTCCCGACCCCAGATCAAAACCCCGCGATGAGGAGGCAAAAACCAGGTCCAGGGTGTGTCCACCAGTATGAGTGGGTCCGATGACTAATTGGGACAGGTTCATGGAGGCCATGGACTCCATGAATTCCAGAGCTACTCCAGACAGCCCAACCTCGGCGTGCACGTTGAAATCCCCCACCACCAATAGGCGGGGGACCTCAAAGTGCCGCCGAGATGAACTCGGAGAGCTCCGGAAGGGAGAGTGCAGGGTCGCGGGTACCCCAAACCTGTCCCTGTGACCCACCATAAGGTGGAGACATTCCAAACCCGGACTCACCAACGTCACGGATCTACTGATATGAAAAGAGTCCCTAAAGACCATAGCCCCCCCGCCCCTTCGACCTGCCCAGCTGCTGCAAACGGTAGCCCTGGGGGCAAAGGAGGGCGAGGGAAGCCTTAGCACACCCACCCACCCATTTTTCTTCAATCTATTTCCATCCATTTAAGGTTTGGGGTTTTTGCTGTTGTTTTAGACTTGACTCAAGAAGTACAGTTTCAATGAAAAAGGGTTTGGCAGGCTCTCTCCTCTCTCGCTACCCGCGCACCATCAGCAAGGAGCGGAAAGGTAACCTTGATGACCACAGCAGCAGCCCTGTGTGGCTTCTCTGCCACTTGGAAGCCCGAATAAAACAGGCTGAAGCAAAGTGCTGCTTCAGAGAAGGAACTCACCAAGTGTAAACTTCTCAGGTGCCAGGCTTAGTGCTCCAAAAGCAGATGGGACCTTCAGTCACTGTCCTCCTGACACCTCAAGACATGTGTGCCTTTTCCGCCCCCCCTTTCCCTCTACAGCTGGGGGCCACCTTTGAAAGGGGGTGGAGGGGGAATTGCCTGTCTCTTTTGAAAAGATATTTGAAGGAGGGCAGGAAGAGAAGGCTTTGCCCTCTATATTTTGATGGTCATAACCTACTAGGGTTGTCTTGGAGAACCAGCTTTAGTTGTGCAGTTAAACATTCACCCTGGACTTCAAGTACAAAAGTGGAACAGGTGGATACCTTTAGGCTACTAGAAAAATAATAAAAATGTTGCTAATATTTCGAGGGCGAAACCCTGTTCCTCAGGGCAGTACCAATAGGTTATAACATGGCAAAAGATGGATTTGCCAGGAGTTATTTCTTAGATGTAAGGTCTGTGGCAAGATGGGGTGGGGGGGAGCCAGGAAGTTTCTTAGTTGAGGCTCGGAGCTTGGATGTTGTGGGCTGCATCGGAATTGAAGGGAGGGGGGTGTTTTTATTGCCCCAGTCCTTCCAAAGATGTGTCACGGCTCACGTACACACATTCACACCTCTCCTCAATGTGGCTTATCGAGGCCTATGGCCCCTGCCTTGCCAGCGAAGGGGCAGGAGGGTTGGTGCAGAAGGCCCATGCATTTCATTTGAGGATTGGGATAAAATTTGGAGAAGTCCACTGGGTGTAGCCAATTGGATCAAATAAAAAGGAAAGAGGTTACCCAGTGTTGCAGTCTTGTCATGTCTCAATTGATGGTCCATTTGCCTCTTCCTTGGCATGTGGGGGGTGGGACGGCTTATTCCTGGTATCAGTATTTCCAATTGAAGCGAAACAAGTTGAGCTGTGTAGCCATCCAATTGCTTCAGTTGGAAATACTGAGATACCTGGACTTCAAGGAAGACAAGATCTCTGGATGACTCATTTGAAGGTGATGTGGACACTTGATTCAGGTATCTGGCTCTGGATCTAGAGTTTGGGAGTTCGATTCACCGCTAAGCCTTTTCTGAGTAGAGCCAGCCTGTGTGGTCTTGGGCAAACTGCACAGCCCCATAGTGCTCCCAGATGAAAGGAAACGGCGGACCACTTCTGAATACCTTCTGCCTGGAAGAGTTTGGAAGGGGTCACCATAAATCAGAACTTACTTGATGATGTACAATTATTATTGTATATTAAGAGGCAAAACTGCTGAAGTTGAGGCGGTCCTACTTTGGACACATCATGAGAAAGCAGGATTCTTTGGAAAAGAGAATAATGCTAGGAAAGGTGGGGAGGCAGCAGGGAAAGAGGCCAAATAGGAGAGAGGCTGACTCCCTAAAGGAAGCCACTGGCTTTACTATGCAGGAGCTGAGCAGGGCTGCTGTGGACAAGGCATTTTGGAGATTGCTCATTCTTGGGGTCGCCATACACTGGAAGCAACTCGACACCATCTAACAACAAATAATGTGGGCAAGACATATTCCAGACTTATAGTAAGATAGAGAACTATCACTGGGGCAAAAAGCAACGAGAAAAATAACAACAGTGCATGTGTTTGCTATAGTCCTGGGGTGGATGACTTATCCTCCTCCTGATGATGTCACCAGGCCTCAGGCCTCAGTTCCCACCCTTGTTCCTAATGAGAGTGACTGGAATTGTCACCCAGCAACATCTAGAGGGCCACACAGCTTGTGCTGTGACAATTCAGACTTCCCCCTGGGTGATCGTTAGTAGATGAAAACTCCCCAAGCAAAAGATTAGACATTCACCTTTAATTACACGGAAACTGTGCATGTGGGTGTCTGAAACATCATATGTGTATGAAATATTAACCTGTAATACATTAATACACAGTGAAGGCACATCATACGAAGGCATGGGTGCATGCGTTCCCATCACGAAGATGTGGCCTCGCAAGTTGACCTCTTGTCCCAGTAGAACTACAAAACAGAAAGCAAACAGACAATGGCCTCAGGTATGCAAGTCAAGGAAATCAAGAGTGAAAAGTAGGAAACATTTCACATAACCCTAGATGGATAATGTCTGTGAAGATTCTCAGTCATCCAGGTAAGGTTATCTGGAAGTTGAGTCTTGGCAGCTGGACTTCTTTTTCTTGTGAGATCGAAACGTTTTGCGACTCATCCAGGTAGCTTCGCCCATCCTACTTTACTGACAAGGCTATTTGGATGAGTCGCAAAACGTTTCGATCTCACAAGAAAAAGAAGTCCAGTTGTCATGACTCAACTTCTGGACCCAGATATGGTAGTTGATCCACTTCCAGGTTCTCTGCAATTGTACAGGACAGCTTTCAGCTCCACCAATGACTGCTGCTTGGCTATGCCAAGTTCGGGGTCAGACCTCACCTTTCTTAGAGCTGCGAAGGCTGGTCCAAAATTATTCTTCACCTGGGTTCTGCTTTTAATCCACTGAGGTAGCTTGTTGAAAACAGCCGGACGTGAATACCTGTGGTCTAGGAGCACAATGCTGGCAAAGTCCTTTTGATGTCGAATTGCTCTCCCTATGAAGGAGCAAGACAACAACCCACAAAGAGGTCACACAGCACACCTGCCAACCCACTCCCGCCTACCATTTAATTCAGTTAAATTAGGGAGTATTCATGCAGATGACTAGCTTCATGAAAGAAAGAAAAGCTCATGCAGCAGGGTTAGAACCACCCAACTTTCTAAAGTCTACTATTAATGACAGCTCTGATTTCCACTCCCAAAGCTGGTGAGCATTCAATCAAAAGTGCATTTGATCTAAATCAATCTGATGTAAATAATGGTTCAGAAAGACTTTATGTATTTATGCAATTATGTTGCTCTATACCTATAGATAGATAGATATAGATATACATACATACATACATACATACATACATACATACATACATACAATATGTGTGTGTGTCTCTGTGTGTGAATATACAGTGGTACCCAACCTGACCTGCGATAAGTGAAAATCCGCAATATGCAGATGCAGGTCGTGTCGGGCCTGGGGGGCCTAGCTAGGGGCTTTTGTACTTACCTCAGGTCTGGCGCTGTGAGCTGGAAGTGACTTCTGGATCACCGAAAATCATTTCTGAGGCCTCCGACAAGCCCACTCGGGGCAGCGCCAGACCTGAGGTAAGTATGGGAGGCCTGAAATAGGCCTTGTCCTCCTTACCCCAGGGACCTTTTTTCATATACTGTGGTCCTGCAATACAGCGGGACCACAGTACAGTATATGAACCGCGAAAGGGTGGGGGACCACTGTGTGTGTGTGTGTGTGTGCGTGTGTGTATATATATATATATATATAGATGTTTTCGTAGATTTTCACGGGTATAGGTATGCATGTTAGGGTGGATTCGGGTTTCTTCCCGTGTAGAAATCTGGTTGTTTTGGCGACGTTTCGACGAGGTCTCCACACTTTGCTTCAAGAAGAAAGAAGCCAGAACACCAGCCTGAAGATGACGAGTGAGACCTCGTCGAAACGTCGCCAAAACAACCAGATTTCTACACGGGAAGAAACCCGAATCCACCCTAACATGCATATATATAGATATAGATATAGATATAGGTATAGGTATAGATATAGATATAGATATAGATAGATATAGATATAGATATAGATAGATAGATAGATATAGATATATAGATATATATACAAACACACACACACATGAGACAGGCTTTATTTTAAATGCCCCATACTGTACCCTTTTAAAAAACAGTGATTTTTCCAGACCCGTGCTTTTTTTGAAGCCTAATAATAAATTTTTTAAAATCTAATTTAACAAGTGCAAATAAGGAAATCCTTTTTTAACCAACTGCTTTTAAGCCTGAGGTCCTTTTCCAAGGAAAAGGTTGGGGTAAAAATACTCTTAAATAAATAAATAAATAAATAAATCACTGATTTTTGTCCACTCCAAACTGAAGACTGTGTGCATCCAAAGTGCACTTTTAACCAGAGCTTCTCCTCACCTAATTAACCTTGCCTTATTTAAATGGTCTTAAAAAGGCAACCTTGTGCATTAAGTCTTGGGCTTTTACTGGCCCACAGACAGCGCTCATGTACTGTAGAACAGCAGGAGTGTGCATAAACGACCAGTTCATCTTCACAAGCCCCCCCCCCCAGTTGCCTGGAGAAGGAAGAAGCAGCTGGTTTACAAGCCTGTGAAGTGCAGAAATCTTTGCGAACCTTACAGCTCACTGCCCCTTTGAATTCCATGCCACAGGTATCACAGAGGACTGCTGCAAATGGTGTTTAGGGGCTTAACGCTACTGATTCCCCCCAGAGCAAGCTAGGCAGCGCAAATGATCCGTTTATGAGAACATCAAATCTCTCCCGGACATCATTTTTCTTACTGCAGCCTTACCTATTGACTGGTTGACTGCTTTCATACACAAGTTCTCTATGAGTGTTCTGCCTGGGGCCTGGCCTGCCGTTTTGAGCTGAAGAAGGAACACAGCAGAAGCGTGAGTTTTTTTGAAGGAGTCTGCGCAAGTGTATCAAATTGTAGAACAAAAACAAAAGCAGACACAGAAGTGTAGTGGCAAGACTCCCTGCTATATTTTAATGTGAGCTTTAGTGATGTTTGAGGATGAGCTTTAGTGATGTTTGAGGAAGCAGACTGGATCCATAAAAGTTCACATTGAAATATACCAGTTAGCCAATCAAGTGCCAAAGTGCTGTTGTCTCTTTTGGTTTGGTTTATTCTCCAAGCTAGCATGACCAAGGGACTGCTGGAATATCTCAGTGGTAAGGGGTTCGATTCCCCACTGTGTTTCCTTGACAGAGGCTGGGGCATTGATTCAGACCAGTGGTTCTCAACCTGTGGGTCTCCAGGTGTTCCTGGACTGCAAAGCCCAGAAGCCTCCATCACTCACTGTGCTGGAAGAGGTTTCTGGGAGTTGCAGTCCAGGAACATCTGGGGACCCACAGGTTGAGAACCACTGATCCAGACCATTTCTTCCACCTCTGCAGTTCTAGGCTTATTATGATCATTATTAACTCAGCCTTCCTCCACAACTTCAAGGAAGATCAACTTCTCTCACCAGAATGGAGTCATTTATATCTGTTCTCACATGAGCATGATAATCCCTACCCACTTGCAAAGGGGTGGGAAGGCAGCATTTGATTCACGTGGCTGGGCCCAGGTTCTGCCTTCCATGGACAGGGACAAGGAAGGTATTTCTGCTTATTTGTAGGTCCCTCTTTCTGTTCCCTGTAGATCATGTTTCACCCCCAAGACCCTCTACTACAATGGTTCTCAACCTTCCTAATGTCGCAACCCTTTAATCCAGTTCCTCATGTTGTGGGGACCCCTTGCCCTGCTTGGAAGAGGCCACAAGCCCCCTTTGGCAGGCCACAGCCGTAGGTGCCATAGACTAGAGAACTTCCTTCTACAGGTACCCTCAGCCAATTGCACCCTCCGGTGCCATTGACTGACATCCCCTCCAACCTATCAAGCTGTAACTCACTCTTCCCCCCACCCCACCCTCCAGACCCAAGCTGTTTGTGCCTTTTTCTTCACTGACTCAGGGTGACCTCTGTGAAATGGTCGTTCGACCCCCAAAGGGGTCCCGACATAGCATTTTCACCAAGCTGGAGATGCCGTTTTGGAAAGCAAGGCATGGAGATGTTCACAGGATGGATAGAAGGAGGTTCTCCAATCCAGTTGCCCAGTGGACACACACGTTTTATAATTTTGAATTGTAAGAAAAAGGCAGAATCCAACAGAAGGACGTGGCTGCTGAAAGAAAGGTCCTGATGAAGCAGCTACGCCCTTGCCCATTTTGTCACAATAAAATCTTAAGGAAAACAGACTTGGCCAATTGAGAAGATACAAACTCCTACCATGGTCTTATCAAGATACGCCATTTTCTCCTGAAGTTCCGGGGATTTGATATTGGGGTAAGGCATGCCCACCATAACCACACACCTGAGGGCAGAGATGAAAGACAGAGAGACAGAAAGGCACACATTACCCACAGGAATTTATTTGACTTTTCTAACAGCCTTGCAATGCCACTTAGCATGCAAATGTTTAATAGCTGCTTTTCACCGTGACTATAACAATAAATATTGTATATCAATAAGGCTAGTTTTCTTGTTGGTAGAATCAGGAGCTGAAGCACTTGAGAGTTTCAAATGAAGTTGAAAGGAAATTAATGGAGGTAAATCTGTGCTTGGGGTGGGAAGGGAAGGTAACGCTCCCCCCCCCACCGCACATGCGTGCTAGTCATGTCTGACTCTAGGGGCGGTGCTCATCTCTGTATTCAAGCCAAAGAACCAGGGTTGTGCAAGTCCATGGCCATGCGGCAAGGAAACACTGTTTTACCTTTCCACTTTTTATGGCGGTACCTATTTATCTACTTGCATTTACATGCTTTCAAACTGCTAGGTTGGCAGGAGCTGAGGTTATCAGCGGGAGCTCACTCCGCTGAGCCACCATGCTGATGTGTGGGAAAGGGCAAACAGTTCCCACACATGGACGGATCTGATGGACTGCAGACTGCTGGTTTGTTTTCAGATGGACTTATCCTAATCTGGAGATGGAACATGAGACCATGTCATGCTACTAGACTACAGGCCCTTCCCAGGGCATCACCCCATTATTCCCTGGTCAGGTTAAGCCTGACTTCCTATAGTTTTGAAAATCAGGTATGGCTGGTATATGGGTAGAGTGGCAAAGATGGTATTGCCACTCTTGAAGCAGTGGATTACATTTTGGAGCCACACTTCTTCCAGATTCCAGGTTGCATCAGTCCTAGGCAGCATTGCCAGTAACAATAAATGGTGGGCGTTTCCCACCCTGTTCTATCTAGACAAGGGCTCAAGAATTTCCTTTGAGCACTAAAACCTCACCTTTCACTCACAGTGGATTCCATGCATTTATTCAAGTTTCAAAGCAGCACCAAACGGCAGAAATTAACACGTGGCATTAGAGATGGGCACAAAGTGTGATGAAGCGATTTGCAGTGAGTCAAACTCATGGTGCCACAGATACTGCACATACAGTAAACCACCTTCCCCTCACCCCATGGTCAGCTGGCCCACTTTCTATTATTTGCCTGCCATCAGGATCTTCCTCCTCTGACAGCACCCTAATCCAGGCAGGAGGAGCCCAGTCTGCCCTTCACTGCCTTCTCAGGCTGCTGACCACTCTTAAGGAAAAGGTTGGACGTGGATTCTCTCTACACAGCTAAAGAGTGGTTGGCTGCCTAAGGAGGTGGGGAAGGACAGCCTGAACTTCTGTCCAGACTGTCATGCTACTGGGGAAAGAAAATCCTAGCAGTGCACAAAGACAGATGAGTGGGCAGCCGGACCCAGGGAAGGTGGCAGGTTACACACAGAACACGTGCCAGCATACTTCAATCTAGCACAAAATGCTTCATTGTACCTCGTGCTCATCTCTAGCGGCATTCCATACTCCCCTCCAATTAGAAGCGGACTGTTTACCTTCCTAAGTCATCAGAGAAATTGATGCCTTCACTCATTTTGCCACCAACAACAGAGAACAGGAGAGCTCCTGTCATGGGCCCCTCTGCTTGCTTGCAACGCTGGATGAAAAAAAGACGAGAGACAGCAGGGACGGTTCAAAGACCAGGGGGAAGTAGCACAGTCGGAGCAGCATCCAGCTACAAGGGCAGCCCCCCCCTTCCCCAATACTTGGGCATCTGCCAGTCTGCCCTCTCTCACCTTAATGCACTTGGCATACTCCGCTAACACCTGCTCCACCTGATTAGCTCTCTTTGGTTCCTGAAATATCTGTTAAAAGTCATAATGAATTAGTTGCTATACAAGGAGGGGGGGAATGAGGAACACATACGTAGACGATATAAGGTGGTTTCTGCACCATCCCAGAATAAACAACAAATTGATATTGGGTACAACAATGTTGAAGAACCAAGGTTAAAACTCTATGGCTGCATACATAACCAAAAAATACGATAAAACCTCTGTGGAATCTTTAAGACTAATAGATCAATTTTTGTATGAGATTTAAGTTGCAATCTACTTTTTCTAAGATGTGTATTTATTTAATCTCTCCTACATTTGTATCTTATATACAGTTCTGGAGCTGGGCTGGAATGCATTCATATATCTAATCAGTGAATACACAAAGAGTATGGGATTACTTATTAGGTTGAATATCTCCTCCATCCCTCTCCATCCATGCACAGGGATGCAGCTCTCCGGGCTATTGCTCTCAAGATGGGGCCACCATGCTTCCTGCTTCCCCTCCTCCTGTGTTGCCTTTCAGTAGTCCAGATCAGGCTCATGATACTCACTGGGAGCCCTATGGACAAAATCAGCCTGTCTGCTACACCCATGTCAATGAGTTGCTATGAGAGTAAATGACTGCAGTGACAAAGGGTATACATTTGTCTCCCCTGCCCTCTCTTTTCTCTCTCTCGCACACACACATCTCCCGGAATTTGTCGTAATTGGAATGTGTGAGAAAAACAGGATTCAGCTCTCAAGGTTTCAAAAGGCTTACATTTGGCTTCCCTGAAGAACACTCCAAACAAATGTAGGTCTCCAATAGCACAGGAGCTCGTACAAATCTCTTTCTCGGTCATATACAAACATGCTGCATTTTCTGTGCTTCTAAGAAACCGAGACACCATAACCGTGTCCATTTTAGATCCAGGAGAGGGATCTGCTATTATATAAAGAGTCTCCACTTCACCGCACAGGAAATGGGAGCAAGGCAAGGAAAGAGCAGGAAACCAGAGCAAAAGGACCCCGCCGGCCAATAAACATTTTGGGTTTTAGAACCATTTGATGCCAACGCACCGGCAGCAGTCGAGGATTGGATGGATAATTACCTTCTTCTTAGCAGCCAGCTGGGTGAGCAGCCCTGCTTTCTCCCAGTGCATGTACACCTGTTTCTCATACTCATAAGAGGGGAAGAAGCACACCATGCCTCCCGGGACAATGTTGGACAGGTTGCAAAGAATCCGCCCCGTCTCCTCCATCTGAAAAAAGAAAAAGATGGGCATCCCTGTCCTCAGATGGACAATTGTAATGCTGTCCCTCACTGTCCCAAGGTGCCCCATTTCAAGTCTTATCCCTCTTATGCTGGATTGCTTCCTGTAAGAGATGCCTGGGAGTGATGAGACTAGATATCTTCTCTGATACCACTCCCCTGCATCTGGTCCTTGAAGTCTGTTTTAAGCCTGGAATGACCTCCATCATGGTTTGTAACCTGGCATTTTCCTCCAGAAACCTGTCCAATCCCCTTTTGAAGGCATCCAGGCCAGATGCCATCACCACATCCTGTGGCAGGGAGTTCCAAAACTAACAACACACTGGGTAAAAAAATTCTTTTGTCTGTTCTCACTCTCCCACCCTTCAATTTGAATGGATGTCCCTTAGTTCTGGTATCCTGTGAAAGGGAGAAGAGCGTCCCTCTTCCCACTTTCCGCCAAGCTGACCAACAGCCTCCACTCAGGCAAAGCTACAACAGAGCAACTCTGCCTTTTTTAGAGGGCACGATCCAGAGCGATTGAGTGAAAGCTCAAACACCAGCCCAAGGGAGTGCTCTTCCTTCAAGTACCTCACCACAATATACTGCAAATGTCTGCCAAGCTACCACCAGGGCTTGGGAGGGAAACTGCCTTTTGAGCTGTACAGCCGCTTCTCACTTAACAAACCAGCAACAGTGGACAAAACCTGCCCCAGAAAGAACCTGCAGTTCCAGTCCACAGGGCCTGGGCCAAAGCCAAAGCCCCCTGTCTGTTTCTGCTTGCCTGCACCTACCTTGTCAGCAGCTGAGAGGGGTGGAAGAAGGAATACAGCACGACCCTCTAAGTGGATAGAGGGAAGCTCTTCTCCCTCTCACAAAATACCAGAACTAGGGGACATTCACTCAAATTGAGGGTTGGGAGAATGAGAACAGACAAAAGAAATTATTTTTTTTACCCAGTGTGTTGTTAGCCTGTGGAACTCCCTGCCACAGGATGTGGTGATGGCATCTGGCCTGGATGCCATCAAAAGGGGATTGGACAGATTCCTGGAGGAAAAGTCCATCACAGGTTACAAACCATGATGGAGATGTGTAATCTCCAGGCTTAAAACCAGGGTACTTCGAGGGCCAGATGCAGGGGAGTGGTATCAGGAGACAGATATCTAGTCTCATGCGCTCCCAAACGCGTCTGGTGGGGCCACTGTGAGATACAGGAAGCTGGACTAGATGGGCCTTTGGCCTGATCCAGCATGGCTCTTCTTATGTTCTTATGTTCTTATGACCCAACACCTGCCTCCTTCGCTGCTTCAAAGGGGCTGGTGTTGTTGCGAGTATCACAATGCCTCTGCTGAGGAGAATGACCCAAGCAAGTTGGAGCATTGGCCACCTCCATCTCTGTTTTTTTCCTGGCCTGCCTGCCAGGAGGGCTGCCTCAACATACCGCAAGACATCTGCCTTAACAACTGTGAAATAGCCAAGTTTAGGGAAGATGAAAATAAGGAGGGTGCACCTGTCCACTGATGTTGGGAGAGGAAAGGGAGAGGAAAGGAGAGGAATGTAAATCAAAAGAGGAAAAGGAAGCATGTAAAGAAGAAGAATGTAAAGGTTTAAGTCCAGATGGGATGGTAGAAGGGATGTGGGTTTGTGACAAGGAAATGGACGGATGGGATGAGGTGATTTGGCAGGAAGGGTAGTAAGAGAAATGCGAGAGATGGGTAGTCAGACTGACAGTTGGGAGATGGTTGAGGGACAAGGATGGAGGGAGAAACCCTCATGTGGAGACAATGGCACTTGGAAAGTCCCTTGAGGAAAGAAACTCCCCAATCAGCCATGACAAGAAGTGCCCCATTAAGCATGACATCCGTGTTGTGGTACCATTTGCCCGGGAGCAGATAAGACACCCAGTTGGGAGAAAGACAAATTCCCCAGTTTTGGGAGGTACTGTTACTAAAGTTAGGCGAACAAGCTGTTCAAACTGTTGTTAATGTTTTGTAACATTCAAGAAAATGTCCAGGAGGATGGAAGAAGGAGTTCCATTGTTAATTCATTAGATAATAAAAGCACGTTGAATATAAGACCTGATCTAATCATCAATCTATTAGCTAACATCAATTTGAATGAAGAACAAAGTGAACCCAATCACAACCCATTCACTTAATGGCCTAGTCGTGGGAATGGAACTCTGTCACTAAGTGAGGAGTCCATAATTCCCTGCATCCCTTAGCCAGTACATCAACTAAGGGCGTCAGAGAACTGTCCTCTAAAAATTGCCAAAAAGCTCTGAATTCCGCCTAGCATTTCTAGTGTTGTCCTCCCTTCTTGGTTCCTTTCCTGCCTCTTCTTTCCTATTACGGTGGGATTTGATTTAAATCAAATTGATTGGAAAATGGTTTAAATCAAAATCAATTTTTCCATTTAAATTGCGATTCAAATCAATGTAATGTTTAGGTTCATTGATTTTATCCACCCAGTTTCCTTTTGGCTTGGACACGTCCACCCTCACATTTTCTTTTAACCTTTAGGAGCTCTACTGAGGCCACAAAAATCACAGGGAAAGGAGGAGACAGGTAGTCAGCAGTCCTAAACGTGGATCACAGTTCTCTCCAGAGACAACGGCTGTCGTTCCATGCCAAAATGTGCTCTTCCGATTCAGCCGTTTTGCCCCTCCCCTGCAAGTGATCTCAGAAACTGAAGCTGCGCGTGGCTAGAAAGAGGGCAAGGACCAGATACTGACCATCTGAGGCAGCCCTCTCTTTTCATACGTGAACTCCAGCTGCTGATTGGACGGGCCACAGCAGAGTATGACGGACAAAATGTTCTCCGGGGGAATCACGTGACCTGATAGAAGAAAAAAAGGCAGGAGTGAGGAAAAGCGAAGAGGTTGAACAACCGTGTCTGCTCAGCTTGTAAAGCCTTCCAGATGTTTGGAAGTTGGGCACACTGGTTGGAGCTTCTATGACTCGAGGCCCCAAATATCTAATGGTCCGCAGCTTTCACCACCTGAATCCACAACTTTGAATGTTTTTAAGAAACAAGCCAAGTGACAAATGCTTCCTTCTAAAAACATTTTACCCACACGTAATTGTGCCTGCAAATCAGTGGAAGCAAATAAAGGAGACGAAACAGCTGTTGAATCCAGAAAGGGACGGAAGGCACATGGGACCGGCTGCTGCCATCATTTTTGGAATCCTACCCATTTAAAAAGTTCAATAGAATATACAGCATAAGTTTAACTAAACAAAACTAACTCATGGAATCATAGAGTTGGAAGAGACCTCAAGGCCCATGTAGTCCAACCCCCTGCCATGCAGGAACCCCATCACAGTATTTCTGACAGATGGCCATCCAGCGCCTATTTAAAAATCTCCAAAGCAGGAGACTCCACCACCCTCCATGGCAGCATATTTCACTGCCAAATGGCTCTAACTGTCATGAAGTTCTTGCTAATGTTTAAATTGAATCTCTTTTCCTGTAGTTTGAAACCATTGCGCCGTGTCCTAGTCTCTGAAGCCATGGAAAACAAACCAGTCTCTTCTCTGCAAGGCTTTATCCTAATCCAGGCATGTCCAAACATTGGCCCTCCAGATGTTTTGGACCACAACTCCAACAGTCCTTTGCCATTGGAAATACAAGCTTGGAATTCTGGGAGTTGTGGGCCAAAACCCCTGGAGGGCCGAAGTTTGGACACCCTGTCCTAATCACTGCTTTCTTAGCTTCAGTATTGCTCAGAATTTCAGTACCAATTGGCTGTTTTTTATTCATCTTGAATAATAACAGCCATGTGCCAACAAGTTCATTCTGATTAATGGCAACCCCTTTCAGGGTTTTCTAACTAGAGGAGACTACTCAGAAGTGGCATTTTGAATCAAACTCCCAACCCCATGCTCCACAGCCAGATGCCTAAACCACTGAGCTATCCAGCCAGCTTTGCTCATCTTTAGCTTTAAGAGAAATAAAATGCTCCTGCCTCCTAGTCTCCAGAGAAACACAGCTGCAGCCAGACTTGCCAGCTGCAGGCGGCAGGATTCTCCTCAGGGAAGTGCAGCCAGAGGCGAAAGCTTGTTTCATTTTGAGGCTCTGGCATTTTTGGCAGGAAGGAGCAGAACCAGCATAGTTCAGCCACCCCCAGTGCTGCAGCCTCTGCGAGGCAGGACCCGCCTGCTGGCTGCAATTTACAGTGCATAAAAAAGCATGCCGTGTCCTCTGAGACTCACCACAGGAGAACTCTTCAACTCGGTCCATGCTGATACCTGCACAGAGGAGCAGCTGCTCCCGGAAATCAGCCACCTACAAGCCATGTAATAAAAGAGAGAGAGAGAGAGAGAGAGAGAGAGGGAGGAAGAGGAAGGAAGGAAGGAAGGAAGGAAGGAAGGAAGGAAAAAAGAAAGAAAGAAAGAAAAAGACAGAGAGACAGGAAGAAAGGAAGAAAAACAAAGGAAGGAAGAAAAGAAAGAAAGAAAGAAAGAAAGAAAGAAAGAAAGAAACTTAGTAAGCGCTGAAGTGCTGGGTGTAGCCCATCCTTTTAAATGAAAATGTAGGCTGTGTTCAGCAATGTATCCCAACTGTGCCACCTCGGTGTGAGGGACTACAGAGACCATGGTCCCCCCCGCCATGCTTTTATTGCCCAAGCACACAGCCACCTTCATGCAATTTTATGGAAAAGCCCAGACAATCCCATCTTCAATTTGCCAACCTTTGCTGGGTTCCCACTTTGGAAAAATAATCAATTCAGGGAGACAGAAGACAGAAAAATCGCAAGGAATCTTTCAACTGTACATGTTAAGAGCCCTCTATCCAAGGTAGATTTGACTTAAATTTTAAAAAAATCATTGATGTTCCTCCACCTTGCAGTGCTTTAAATCATGATTTAATTCAAACCTACCCTCTGCAAACTGTCCCCCAGGGAAGCAAAAGCAGTCCTCAGCTACTGGGCTGTGTCCCACCCTGATATTAATGCTCTACGTTATGCTAATGGAGAACATTTCCATGACCTCTTATTTCCATGATTTATGCATATGAAAAAGAGGATGAAGTCATACAAGACACAGAATTGGTGTCCTTGCGACACTTGATTTCACAGCTTTTGAGTTTCTCAGACACCCACAGACTTTCAAGTTAAATCTTAGCAACCATAAGAGCCAGACTTCCTATTTATTTGATTTTGAAGTGAAAGCTGAGATTCAAGGGAGCTGGCTTTTACAGCCTGTGGAAACAAGTTAAAAGCCAAAATGTTGGTTCCGATGCCTCCTCTCTTAACATACGTTGGGCACCATCGTGTCTATTGTGAACTTGAAGGAAACAGCTCTAACAGCAATGATGCTGTCCTGCATCCAAACTTTTTTCCAATGTTTAGACAGCAAGTTCTTCTCCTTCCTGTATATCTTTTAGATGGCTATAACAATCTGTTCTTTTCATTTCTCATGGCCAGACCAAAATATTCTAAGCTTTCTTCATTTCACATGTTTTATTATTTCTTGGTCATTTGCCTTAGTCCTTCTTCACCAGGCACTCTCTCTAAGAAATTCATAGCATCCTGCAATAAACCAGAAGTTCAAATAGTTTTATCCGTTCTTACAGTAGGTTATGTTAGTCGTAGAATGCATGCCGTGGCAGTAAAACTGCAACTACACAGCATCATACAATGCATACTTCTCAAAGCAAAATTGAACCCCCCTCTTCTTTGGATGATATAGTAGATCTGGTAGGTATCTGCATAAGAGTGATTATGTCAACACTAGGGGAAGATTTTAAGGAACTAAAGACTTCCTCCTCCTGTCTGCAGCTTGTCTGACTTGCTAGTAATGTGTTTCATTGTGTGGAAGCCATGGGAACCACAAGATGCATGGAGGAAGTCCTTAATTACCAGTACTGAAACTAGACTTGTTGAGGTTGTCATTGTGCAAGTATTGTACGTAGCTATAATGTTCGGACTAGATTGGGTATTTTAGTTGAAAAATTGACTGTTGTCATGTTACTTACTTACGATTTTGTGAAGCACAGATAAAACCAATACAATTACCAAAAATCTCTGTTGATATATAACATTCCAAACAGGGAAATATTCTTTTTTTTCCCTTTTTTTTTTTAGGTATTTAAACACCTCCTCCTGCCATCCGATGGTTTACATGCATCAAAACACAATGCTCACAAACTGTACAAACCACGGTACAAAACAAGGAAGTCTTTAATTACTGAAATAATCCTCTTGATAATTATGCCATTACTCTTCCTCAGGTGTAACTTATACAACAGTTTTTTTAGCCAATGGGCACACAGTCATTTCGGCTAATGTAGACTGCACACATCTGCAAAAGCTGCTGAGTGCTCTTAAGACTAGCTGTACATGATGATGCAATCAGCATCTCAGTGGATCTCTTGCACAGACCATCTGCATAAAAACCAAGATAGACCAAGTTATGAAAACTTTGTCATTTATTTATTTATTTATTTATTTATTTATTTATTTATTTATTTATTTATTTATTCAGAGTATTTTTACCCCAACATTCTCCTTGAAAAGGGACCCAAGGTGGCCTACAGTGATGAGGGACAATATACATTCCAGTTCCATTCAATGGCTAAGCTTAACATAACTGGCCACAGGCTCATTACAAGCAGTAGATTTCCAAACATCAGCACTGCACTGCATGCCGTTAACTGTTCCTCCCGTCTTCGTTTCTATCTGATTTGCAGTTCCATATTGTGCAACATCACCTTAATCCCATTTGCTAGGAGGCTGCTGAATGAAAAGCAGCACTGCCACCGTGTGGCTTCACCACAAAGTGGCCGTGTCCATGAAATGTTACATTAAAATATGAAGGTTAGTCTTTAAGGGGCCACGTGTTTTGTGTCTTTTGTTTTGTTTTTCTTTGACTTTTGCCTGCAATTCTTGAAAGGACTAACACGGCTACCTTCTCTGACACATCATCTTCTGAATCCTTGTTAGAAACCAATCAAGAGAAAAACCTACTGATCTAAATTAAGAGGCGTGATGAACAAAACAGATGACTAAAATCAAAGGCCTGGTCAAAGAGTTTGCAAAGGTCATGCAATAATATGAACTTGCAGTATAACCTGCAGTTGTAAATCAATCTATAAGAATAATGGGATAATAAATGTGATCCCTGATGCCTGAAATTAATATATAGAAGACCCCAAACATCAGCAAAGTAGTCCTGTATCTATGCATCAAATGATTAGTCCACTTATCAGCAAACTGACCAACCATTCAAGAAGCCTACAACTGGCAATAGGATTTACAGAAATCCTATAGCTAGAGATGTAACATTTCCAGAAATTTTGAAGCTCGGAAAAAAGCCAGTTTTTTCCCCTGTTTCCTCCTCCCAGAAAAAACAGATTTGGGGGGGGGTGGAAAAACAATGCTACATTAGCACCCTCCCCCCTTTTACAGCTTGAAAGTCATTCTGTTACTTTAGGAACATAAAATATGACTATAGACAATTTGACTTGGCATAAAATTACCACAACTATCATATTAAAATGCAGTGCATCCAAACAATTATTACCAACATAATTTACTTTTTAAACAATATTTATTTGTAATTGTAAGTAACAGTTTCCTGAACTGTTTACAAGTTCATGTGGAACAAAAAAAAACCCCTCTACAAAACCATGTTTAAAAATCCAAAATTAACAATTATTCAAATTCCCTCTCCACAGTATTAAATCAAAGAGATAAAACTGTGGTTCCTGTGTCCCCATGTGTGCAGTTTAAAGAACTGCATCTTTTGTGTCCCCAAAAGCGGGAACCGCAACACAGCAGAACGAAAAGGTTTTGATGTGGATTTTCTGAGTCCCCATGGACTCAAGTACCGGTTTAAAATCCACATCAACACTGAGACAAGCTTTGTACCACCTCAAGACAAGGTACTTGTAAAACTAACTGGATCGTGCTTAAGTGGGCGTGGTCACATTTTCCCCCCTTTAAAGTCTGCTGGTTGTGGGAATACAATTTTATTAACCACACCTTCAAGTAATTTGAAGCAGTTTTTAGTTGTCATGGGATAGCGGCCTGAGGCAGATTCTTCATTTGGTTACATGCAACTGAACACATCCTGTTTTGGACATTTTACTGCTTTCCCCATCACACCTGTGAACCCCTTGCCTCCTCTAGTCTGGAACCAGTTTAGAATCAGCTGCCACAACCACTGCTTGGAGAATTCAAAACCACGTCTCACCGGCTGCATGGTACCCCCAGCAATGATTACTGCCCGACACTCTTTCAGCACTTTAGCAAAATGCACTGCTGGATTCAAGAGGAGAAACTTGAGGCTGCTCGGACCTAAAGTGCCTGGAAAAGAGTGACATCAACACAGGAGAAGAGATGGCAAATTAACATTTTAATAGTACCAAGGGACAGACATCATCTCGCCTTCCCACTGAGTCTTCAGGCCAACCATTTCTATGAGTTCTTTGCATAGCTCCGAGTAAAAGGTCAGGAAAACACACACACACACACACACACACACACACACACACACACACACACACACACACACACACACAAACAAACACACACACACACACACACACACACACACACCAGAGCACATTTGGATCAACAGCTCATTTGCTGAAAGCTCTACTGACCAGCACCTGTTCCATAACTTTGTTTTCTTACAAGTTTAAGTGGCCAGCTTTGATAAGTCATCAACCCAACGTCCCCACTCAAGGGAGATCAAAAATAAATATTCAGATACCTTGCCTAGTGAGGATTACCCTTCCATCTTGGTTGGCATTTGTGAGTGCAGCTAGGAACCCCTCAATGTGCATCAGAGGAGACGCCATTTTGGGCTGACCGTCGTCAGCGTCGGTGGAGCTCGGTGGAGTGCCTGCAAATCAGAGGTTGAGGAACTCAAAAGTCTCCACACTTCTTTATTGTTCCACAAACAATGTGAGCAGGTTCAAAGGGGCATTTTTTTCCATTCGTGCTGCCTGATCAACGTTCACATGAATGTAGAAAAGCAAGGGAATTTGTGTTCTCACTAGTCATGTACATTTTTGCAAGGGATGTGCTCTTCGTTTTTCTCAGCTTCAACTCCCAGAATTCTCTCTAAGAATTCCTAAGAAATCAGCCATTTCACCAAGGTCTACCTCAGGCCTTGCTTCCTGTTCAAGAAAGGGGGGCATTGCTGTGATACTTCCTGGGAAGAACAGGCCCACCGCCTTTTAGGCTTTACAGCAGACTCCTCCCAAAGAACTACCATTTCTAGGATGCAGCAAAGCAGGAGGTCGAGGAGAGCAAAATGTTCTTGGAGAATTCTGGGAGTTAAAGTGCAAAAAAAAAAAGGAAAGGAAAGGAAAGAGGAAAAAATCATGCTTGTCTCATCCTCACATGTAAGAGCGTGAACTGCAAAATTATTCTCCTCATACCATGAGAAGGCAAGGTATTTTGTGGAGTTTTCAACAACAGAATAAACCTATTTTTGAACTAATAATGCAAAACAAGCAATTAGATCGAAGAAAGTTGCTTCCTTCTTTATATATAAGCAAGCAGTTGTCCTGTGCTTGTGGAATTGTGTATATGCTTTGCTCCGCAAAGGGGAGCATTGGGGGAAAAAGCAAAACAAAATTAAATTCAAAAATAAAGAAGACAAAAATGTTTGCAGCACCTTCAAGATGAACTACAGTGGCACGTCACAAAACAAATGCCCCATAATGTGAATTTTTTCACAAAATGAATGAAATTTCCAGGTTTAGGCATGTTTTGCAAGATGACATTTTGCCTATGGGATGCCTTGTGAAAAACTCGTAAGACAAATGCTGCTCCTGGCAGCCCAAACACCCAGCTGGTTTTGACAGCCTGGGCTGCCAGGACCAGCATTCGGCTTCGATCCTGGCTTTCCCCACGGTGTAGCACCCATGGATCAGATGACACACAGGGTCGGGAAAGCAAGGATGGAAGACCAGGCTTTTGAATTTCACGCGTCTATAACCCTCTGGGTTGTGGGCATGCGAAATTCAAAAGCCTGTCTGGCTTTCCTGACCATGTACCCTGTTTCCCTGAAAATAAGACCTACCCCAAAAATAAGCCCTAGCAGGATTTTTATGCATTTGTTAAATATAAGCCCTACCCCGATAATAAGACCTAGTGATGGGCGTGGCTGTACCTGCACACACACACACACACACAGAGCACACATTGCCCCTCCCTTTCCATCCATGGTCCTTTCCCCCCTTCGCTTGGGCCACCAAAAGTTACCATACTTTGAGTTTGTAGCATGTTTGCTTGAAGTTCCTGTTTCCCCAAAAATAAAAATAAGCCCTAGTTTATCTTCTTGGGGAAAAATAAATATAAGACAGTGTCTTATTTTCAGGAAAACACGGTAGCACCTGATCTGCGGGTGCTATAGGGTTGGGAAAGCCAGGATCTAGGCCGCCAGCACCTAGAAGCTGCTGCTGCCGCCACCCCTTTGCCCGGGTCTCTGTGCTGAAAGGGCTCAGCGCAGAGACCTGGGCGAAGGGGGAGCAGGGAGTAGCAGTATCTTGTGGGCTCGTTCGTAGCCCCAGTTTACTCTCCAGCCACACCACTTTAGGGATGCCCAGAGCAGCATGGCTGGAGAGTAAACTGGAGCTACGAACGAGCCCACAAACTGCTGCTTCCCCTTCGTCCGGCTCTCTGCATGGAGCCGTTTCAGCGCAGAGACCAGGCAAAGGAGGGGGGCTGCCCCAATGCAGGAAGGGCAAGAGCAGTAGAGTCACCCCCTTGCCCCCCTCCCACTCGGTTGGGGTAGCCAGCAAAAGGGGGGACGCTTTTCCCCTGCCCCAACCCAGAGAAGGGGAAAATATTCCCCCCTTTGCTGAGTTTATTTATTTATTTATTTTATTTATTATTGAATTTATATCCCGCCCATCTTCCCAACGGGAACTCTGCCCCAATACACATAGTTAATACAATAGATACAAAGGCATAATCAGCAAACAAACATAAAACAATAAAAGCAATAGAAAAACCGCAGCAGGGGCGCACCCTTTAAATCTAGCCTCACTGCTGCAATGGCAGAATGTCCTGATTATCGATGGCGGTTAAAAAAAAAAAAGCCCCCTCAATCAACCTGCAGAAGGCTTCTCCATGCAGCGCATGACAGAGAGCTGATTTTGACAGCTAGGAGCTGTCAAAGTCAGCTGTCTGTAGGGCTACAATGAGGCTGCAGATTGATTGAGTGGGGGTTGGGACAGCTTTCTCATAGGAATGCATTGAAAACCAATGTAATCTGTTCCTCAATGCATTCCTAGGGGAAAACGTGTGTCTTAAGACAAAATTTTCAGAAAACGAATGGACCCTTGGAACAAATTAATTTCATCTTAAGAGGTACCACTTTATTATATTTTGATCTGAGCTTTTGTGGTCAAGTCCACTTCCTCAGACATGAGAGTGGACTTGTCGATGAAAGCTCACATTGAAGGGAAGTCTATCAAGGTGTCAAAACAGGTGGGGTTTCTTTTGTCTTCTTTAACAAGTCCTTATCTTGTTCTTGCTTGCAGGCAATCAATCTCTTATCAAGTCAAGAGACACTCCATCAATAAGCACAAAGTATCTTTCATAGAGCAAGTTCTTATGGATCACTTGCTGCCACCTACAGATCTATTTGAAAGGGAAATTCTCATTTAAGTCTTGTGTGTAAAAAAGCCCAATAATTCATCAAAGCCATATTAAATTCAAAGAAAATAATCAAGCTGTATTTCCCACTAAATTGATCCTGCCCCCACTGGTTTCAAGAGACAGCTATAGTAAACAACAATTTCCTTGGGAGGAAAACAATATACCCTCTCACACAAAGACAGATTCGGTATTCCAGATGAACTCCAGGCCAAGCATGGAGCCCTTGCAAAGCAATATATGTTGGCGCTTCCACTGAAATGAAAAGGCAGCAAACACACACACACACACACACACACACACACAGAGGAGTTTCACGTACAGAGCAGAGTTCTTAAACACTTCAGAAGCCACTGTCTTGGCAACCATGGTCTCTTTCATTTCTTAGATCCTTCCCACCAGTTATGGTACTCAAGACCAATTTACAGTCAAGCTCACCTTCCTTCCCTTGCCTCTTATTCAAGGTGTCCAGGAAATTCTGCAGGCCAGCCATCTTTAGATCTTCCTTGCTTGTTTTCAAAGCTCCAGATGCCCCATACCTCTCCACAAATCCGAGCAGCTGATTTTAGACAGGGAGGGAGGGAGGGAGGGAGAGAGAGAGAAAGAGAGAGAGAGAGAGAGAGAGAGAGAGAGAGAGAGAGAGAGAGAGAGAGAGAGAGAGAGAGATTACAGCAAGCCTCCAGCACTACCTAGGTTTTTCTGCTCATGGATTTTTCTCCAACCCAAATTCTGTCTTGAAAGTCAGCATGTCTGCATTTAGACAATCTGACCAGTGTTCCTTTACAGAAACATCATGGGTCAGAGAAGTTCAGAGAAGAAAACCAGAAATTTAGACTAAACACTTCCACCGTTAATGGACAGGTTCTCAATGATGATTATGCCAAAACAGCAGAGCCACCATATTTTTCCATCTATAGGACGCTCCCATGAATAAGACAACTGTTTGCAGAGACAAGTTATGGGCAGTTTCAAAACTTCACGCTTCTCCCCTCAGCTTACTTCCATGTATAAGACAAGCCTCAATTTTTAGTCTAATGGGGGGTATAGTCTTATGCATGGAAAAATAAAGTATTTTCCAACTTTCAAGTCAGCATCAAAAGGCTGTCAAGAGACTAGATTATATTAGAGAAACAGACAGAATCCTGAATAATGGACTTAGGATGGGCCTACAAGGCCGCCAAGTCCAACCCCCTGCTTGTAGGAATCCCTCTCCATGTAGACCTGTGAGATAGTTGTCCATTTTTTTTTCTTGAATGCTTCCAGCATTGGAGCACTCACTACCTCCTGAAGAAATTAGTTCCATTGTTATACTGCTCTAACAGCTAGGGGGGGTTTCCTCATATTCAACCAAACCTGGCTTCCTGTAACTTGAGTCCATTATTACATGTGCTGCATCCAGAGATGACTGAAAACACATCTTGCCCCTCCTCTGTATGACAGCCTTTCAAGTATTTGGAAAGTGCTATCCTAGCTCCCCTCAGTCTTCTTTTTTTAAAAGCTAAACCTGCCCAGTTCTGTCAGTATGTCCTTGTTGGACTTGGTTTCCAACCCTGTCATCATCCTTACTGCCCTCCTCTGAACTTGTTCCAGTTTGTTTAAATCCTCCTTAAAGTGCAGTGTTCAGAACTGGACACAAGTCCTCGAGATGAAGCCTAACCAGCGACAAGTAGAGTGGAAATCATACATCATGAGATTTTGAGGCTGTAAATGCATCCTAAAATAGCAATGGCTATTTCCTAAGAAAAATATACAGTTGGGAATCAGTTCAAAGTACATCCCCACTGCCCCAGAAGCTGAAAAACACCCAAGTATTGAAATATAGTAGGACCCCGGTATCTGCTGTTCACTTATATTGCCTTTATTTTCTTAATTTTTATCTGGAAGAGGCAGATGTGTACACACACCCCATAAGTATGTATTATTAATATAGTCAGTGAGAATTATATTCTGAAATCTCTATTTTAATGTGTTACTCTATTAAAACGCCCTTTTCTAACAGTGCAGGGAAGGGGGTCACAGGTCACTCGACTGTTATAAAAGCGGGTCACCTCTCAAAAAAAGGGGAGTCGGGGAGCACCATGCTACATGAAAAGCTGACCCAACAAACAGTACCTTCCTGCTGATGAGGCTTCTCTCGCAGTAGCGCTGAACCTGGAAGAAAAAGAGAGAAGACACGAGGAAAGGTTCTTAGGGCAGCTGTTTGTTTTTAAACCGATCTTCCAGACATCTCTGGGTGGCTGCAAAACCTACACTGCTTGAATGACTCTCCCAGAGGATTGGATGTCGCCCAGTTCCAAGGAGGGTGCATCTTTTAAAGAGTTATTCTTCTGGAATCACCATGCATGGGGCTGGTGGCGAAACAAGGGGAAGGAGCCATAGGCAAGGAGTGCTGATTTGGGTGACAGCCGGATGAACAGTGGTCAGAGAGGAAAGACTGGATTGCTATGAGGCAGAGTCCAGCCTATGGCTGATTTTATATCGGGTGACTCACGTTTCGGCAGGGAATGGATGAAACCAGCTTGTGCAAATTCCACCTTTGCTGCACCCTTGGAATAGGAGACCCTTGGCCATTGCTAAGTAATAATGCACACCCACAACCTACAGAAAAATACTGATCTGTCGTGTTAACCTCTTAATTAGTTCAAGAGGGTGGGAATGAGAAAGATGACTCAAGTTATCTTTCTGCCATTTGAGCTTAAGGCTTGGTTTAAGATAATGCAGAATGCAAAATGAGACAGAGGGCATCTGGGGTGGTAGGATGTAATGTACCACTTCATTCTACACATGGGGGAGGATAATTAGGTAGGCTTCCCTACACTGAAAGCACCTGACTAGCATACACCTGCAAAACATGAGCAGGGAGGTTCATGACAAGACTTTTTGGCGACCATTAATTCCTAGGGTTGCCACCACTTTGAAGGGAGGTGTTTTTAACAACTATCAGAACACCAGCAGAACGGGAAGCCTTATCTGCTTGGTTTTCTTGAAAAGGATATTTTATTTATAACTCATTTAGAGAAGCATAATAAATTGTAGTCCTTTACATATAGGATGTGGTGGTACAGTGTGCTCTACCTCATTCTAACAGAACATTAGCAGACCAGCAAGCCTCGTGGTGCAGTGGTTAAATGCCTGTACTGCAGGTAAAACTGTGCTCACGACCTGGGTTCAATCCCAGGTAGCAGGCTCAAGGTTCACTCAGCCTTCCATCCTTCCGAGGTCGGTAAAATGAGTACCCAGCTTGCTGGGGGGGGGGGGCAATGTGTAGCCTGCACACTGTAATTAAAATTGTAAACCGCCCAGAGACTACTTGTAGTGGTATGGGGCGGTATATAAGCAGAACACTTTTGCTTTATTTATTTGGTTTTCTTGAAAAGGTTCTTTTATTTGTAACTCATTTAGAGAAACAGCATAAGTTGTAGACCTTTACATATAGGATAGTGTGGTGCAGTGTGTGCTCTACCGCATTCTAATGCACCATGTTGATCAGGTAGTGCAGCAGAAAAGGTGGATGCAGACAATGGACAGACATGAAGCAAAAAAAAAAATAAAAATTAAGATGAAAGAAAAGGGAAAGTAAAAGTTTAAAACCAGGTGCCATCCTGCTGGGTTGGTGGGCTTAAAGTCTAAAAAACATGAAGGCCAGCAGTGTTTGCAGTGTTTATTATCACTGCAACTGAAAGACTCAGAACGTCTCATTCAGAAAAGGAAGCAAGGTTGACTTAAGGGTGAGAGTAGATAATCTTATAGCTTCCAGGTACTTTGCACTACATCAACATTGGCCCTGGTACTTTGGGGGTGGGTACGCTTGTCCCACAATGAAAGACACTGGGATATCATTGCTAGGGTCTAAATTGTTCAACAGAATACAGTGGTGCCTCTTCAAATTAATTCGTTCTATAGGTCAATTCGTCCTACAAAGCATGGTTTAATGCAGATTTCCATAGGAATGCATTGAATTTGTCTTGCGAAGCATCCCATAAGAAAATTCATCTTACAAGGTTTTCCTATTCCTGGACATTTCATTCGTCTTACGAATTTTTGTCTCAAGGGACATTCGTCTTACGAGGTATTGCTGTAATAAGGGGAGAAAAATAAATCAGAATGAACTACCACCTGGGAGGGAGAAAAAGGAGCACTGCTGGAATCTGAATTCCACAAGCAGGCTTTCTTAGCACAGTGCTAAACGTTGGTGAGGGAGCTGGCTGTATAGCTCAGTGGTTGGAGGCATCTGGTTGTGGAGCCAGAGGCTGGGAGTTGGATTCTACATTGTGCCTCCTGTGAGCAAACCCTTGGGCAGAGGCGCACACTCCCAGGGCGCTCCCAGAAAAACGGAACGACAAACCACTTTTGAGTAGTCTCAGAAAGGGGTTCCCCATAAATCAGAATGAATGATGGCACATGCTGGTGATGATTAAACTTTGGAGCAAGCCAAATAATTCCTTACTTTAAAGAGGTTGATATTGTCAATCTGACACTGGAAGAGAAAATCATTGATAGATTTCAGCTGCACACCTAAAGATAAAGAAACGAATGAATAAAAATCACACAACAAAGACAGAGACCCATATTTCTGTCTTTCATGTAAAGCCTCCCACCCACTCTCCAGGCTGAACATCCTGTTCATTTCATACACAGGTCACGATCAGATACAACCTACCGGCTTCTGGGAGGTGCTGAGTATTTGGATTCTGGCTCACGTTTCCTGTAGAAATGCAAAGAAAAAGAGCAGAACAAGAAGAGGTACCGCAATTTGTAAGCCAGCTCGGCTGAACCAAAGCTCCTTTTTCGGAACAAATTCTAACGAAACAGCCAACAGTTTACCAAAACTGAAGACCCCAATGGGCCACTCATGGACACCTCCCTCCACACCCATCAGGCTCTTGTTCTTCTCAGGATTTTTTAAAAACAACTTTCAGAAATGAGCTGGTGGTATGCAATGGGGAGCATTAGCCTCTCATATTCCCTGTACAGCGGTACGTCTACTTACGAGTTTAATCCATTCCGAATGCATGCTGATAAGTAGAACAATTTGTAAGCAGAGCAGCAGTTTCCCAAAGGAAAGCATTGGAAATGTATTATTCGTTCCAGAGGCTTGGAAAAAGACACAGACACCAGTTTTTTTGTGCAAAACTCTTTATAAAATGCACTTTGAGCACATGCACACTGCACAGCATAGCTGCCTAGATGCCCTAAGTACATCCGATCTCGCCTATTTCGGAAGCTAAGCAGGGTCGGCCCTGGTAAGTACTTGGATGGGAGACTACCAGGGAATACCAGGTGCTGTAGGCAAACTACTCCAGTATTCCTGCGAAGAAAACTCCATGGACATGGGGTCACAAAGAGTCGGTCACGACTGTAACGACACAACACACACACACACACACACACACACACACACACACACACACACAGAGCACAGCAGTATTACTTTTCAAGAATAACCATTTCCAACAAAACGACAATGTTTTCTGCTCTTAAATCGAATTGCTCATTAGTAGAGCCGCTCGTAAGTAGAGGTATCACTGTATTTCCAGCTGCATAATCATTCTGAGAGCTGCCTAGATGCCCTGAGTGCATCCAAACTTGCCTGATCTCAGAAGCTAAGCAGGATTGGCCCTGGCTAATACTTGGATGGGAGACCACCAGGGAATACCAGGTGCTGTAGACGCCTGGAAGGGGAACTGGCAAGCCACTCCAGTATTCCTGCCAAGAAAACTCCATGGACATGGGGTTAAAAAGAGTTGGTCATGGCTGTATAACAAAAACAACAATCATTCTTAGAAAATAAGCAATCGTGGCTCTTATCCAACTCTTGATTTTGGAGTCTGCCCAGCTAATTACAGAAATGGAAGGGATTAACATCTGAGAAGGAGGTGACAGTAAGTGAGGACTGGGACTGGCCTCTAGGGGTCTGTATACTGTTCGCTGCCTGGGCCACTGTTTTTGGAGTGGTGTGGGGTTTTTTTTTTTGCCTCTGTGTGTATACACTTTACTCCAATTTCGGGCGGAGGTGAAATTGTCTTCATTTAAACTAGCATTGGTTTGATGTGCTTTGCAGGGTCAACTATGTGATCTGCCATTTGAGACTCTGATCCCACTTCTGCTTCGTGCTCATGCTCCTTGGCTACATCATCTTTGAGCCTCCTCATTTTGACTTAAGGGAAGGCTGGGTACCAGGCTGGGCTGCTCCACAGTGTGGCTTAATGTTTTAGAGATCTCCTTTGCCTCCTCTGTAGTTCTTGGGCATTAGGGTTTTCCTTCAGCCTCATCTTAAGTCATGGGCATAAAATGGCTGCCTGTCATGACTGACATTTTATGAAGCGGCAAGCCTGAACATCAAAGCAACTGTTCTCAAAGTCCACCTACAACATTCAACTTCCAAACATTTCCAGTAACCCCACAGGTCTGAGGCTCCCTGTACTATAGAGAGTGCACCAATGTAAAAGCAGTTATTTCTGAGTTGTGCTATAAACATACAGCCAGCCAGCCAGTCAGCAGCTGCTCGGTTGGGGCTACCCCACAATTATTGGCCTCTTGGTTTCTCCCTCAGGCTTTCCTTTAGAGGGAAATGTTCTTTTTCTTGGCTAAAGTTTCCGCTTCACTAAATGCATATCCCAGTTTGCTTCCTAATTTAACCGTTTATTGCATTTGTAATGCAACAGTTAAAACAAATTCAACAAACCCATTTGGAATTGGATTACGTTAAGATGGTACCAAGTTCAGTAAATACTGGAAACAAATGTAATTACACAGATGTCGTAATTTCATTATATGGCAAATATTTAACACACCTAAGGCTAGTCATAAGCCACAGCCTCTGTTTGCTATATGCCTTTCCCCCTACGTCTGTCCTGTTGAGATGAGACAAAAAGGAGACTGAGAATGATGGACAAGCTGAAGGTGGCAGCAGTTGAAAAAAAGAAGGGGCTTTGCAAAGGGGAAGATCAAAGGTAGAATACAGGAAATAAGAACCCCACCTCTGTTCAAGCCCTGTCCCTTACCCTCAACCATGTCAGCATTCTGAAACCCATTGGTCTATATTGCACCCAAGGCAATGCTAAAACTTCCAGAATGACAGATGCCCCATACGGTCCATACATAGCTTCAGGAGAAACTACCTCACCACCCAACATGGTGTGGCTAAAATTATGGGATCCTGCTGGGGCAAAGAGGCAGCGTCAAAAATGGTTACAACACGTTCCCTTCTTCAAGTGCCATGTACTCGTAGAATGTTGCCGATCACTAGCCTGAACTGGTTTCTATCTAAAGCTATTCTAAACAGAGCAGCTGTGCTCACTGCGGACCATTGGCTTATGTTCTTAAGCCAGAATGTTCTTCTACGCCCCGGGCCACATTTCCCATCTATTTTTCCTTGAAGGATAACCTGCAGCAGATGGCATCTCTTATTACACGTTATGTGTCCGAAATATTGTATTTCACTTTTCTTTGTGGTATTGAGGATTTCTAGCTTTTTATTCATGTGCTGTAATACAGCCACATTAGTGACTCTGGGTGTCCAAGGTATCTACAGAATTTGTCTGTATGTCCACATTTCGAATGCTTCCAGCTTCCTGCATAATGTGTCTGTAAGGGTCCAAGTTTCAACCCCATAGAGAAGTATTTGAGTACAAATTCTGATAGATAAGTCCCGGTTTATCAAGACTTTTCCTCCTTTTCTGGAAGGAATTTCTAGCTTGTTCAGTTCTACAATGAATTTCACATGAAGGATCCCAGTTATTTTTGACAAAGCATCCCAATTATTTATAACATGATACTCTCACAGTGGAATGGAATTCAATCGACTTGATCTCTCTTCTTACCTCCAAGAACGGCCACAAACTTCTCCAGCAAAAACAGAATCTGTTTCACGTACATCAGGTTCTTGGCTTTCAAGCGTTTCCTAGCACACAGATCAAGTGCTGTATTAATAAGTAAAGTTCTGGATAGAATTAACATGGCACCCAAAGACTGCATGTCACAGCTTATAAACAACCCCCCAAAAAACTTGTGAATAACCTTACCTATACCGTTCCATGTACTGTGACAGCTGGGAATGGGCACAGCATAGCTATAATGGGAATAAAACATAAGAACATCAGGACGGCGCTGCTGGATCAGAGCTATACCAGATGTCCCAATCGGAGGTTCACAGCCAGGACATGAATGCAACAGCACCCTCTCCTTATGCTCAGACAGAAAGGTACTGTAGACCAGTGTTTTTCAACCTTTTTTGGGCAAAGGCACACTAGTTTCATGAAAAAAATCACGAGGCACACCACCATTAGAAAATGTTAAAAAAATTTAACTCTGTGCCTATATTGACTATATATAAAGTAATTTTTCAATTTTTCCCACGGCACACCAGGCAACATCTTGGCAAGATTTGAAAAACACTGCTGTAGACGATACTGGCAAGATTATGTGGCCCTAATATGGAGTTACAAATACTGTAGCTTCCTTATCCTCTATATGATAATCCCAACACAGAATAGTCCTGGAAATCTGATATCTCCCTAGAAGATCATTGACAACAGGAACCGGTCAACAGATGTCCATGCTTGACTCACCTGAGACCCGCTGACCTGAGCACTGTAGAGGCCGGTGATGGTATCAATCAGGTTATGGGCTTCATCAATGATCACAACTTGATCCTTCAGCTTGATCCCAGATGCATTTCTGGTAGCTTCATGCAGAAGCATTTGATACGGCAAGACCACCAGCTGCAAGATGGACATGGGCTTTCAGCTACAGAGACCGTCTGTTCCTCTCGAGTTATTAGCCACAGAGCAAATTTGGGGGGGAGGGGGGCAAGCAAAATGTGGTTGGGTTTTTGTGGCGCACTCAGGGAAATGGGGAGAAATAGGGTATACAGAGATGAACACCATACTCATGCCTATATTTATCAAAAGTCAGAAGTGGTTTCACCTCCTACTGTATTAAGAGTGAGCAGTAAATCCTTAAAATGTGGGGAAAGGCCCCCAACCAAGGCTTAGAGGAAAATGACCTGTAGGTAATTGGTTTTACCTTTCTCTTTAGGAGGCAAAAGACAATTCTGAACCATAGAAACTACCAGGACCAGAGTAAGGCTTGTCAAGTAATTCAGAAAGTTTCAATTGGCCAGTCATTTCTCCCTAAAAGGCCATTTTTGAATTCCGAAAAAGTATCCAAAACCCAACTATGAAAAGACTATATTTTATCACCCCCCCAGATGTGCACTGATTTGTTTTCATGGACTACAACATATAGAATGCCCCTATTTCAAAGACTTTTAGTCCAAAGAAATGCAAATATGGACACCTCTAGTTTCCTCTATTACAGTAAATACACCCACCCAAAGCAGCCTGAAATAAATAATCCGCTGCAATCTAGAATCACATTGTCCGTAACGGAAACTTCCGCTTCCCACTTACTGCAACCTTTTCCCTTTTTAATTCAGTAATTCTAGTTGAGGAGAGGTTCTGGATTCTGCTTGTGCAGCTTCGCAACTACCACGGCTTTTAAAAGCAAACTGCCTGAAGGACATAAATTGCAGTAGACCATCTCAGTTGTATGCTGAGTCACACAACTCTGTATGCGACAGATGATGTCCCGAGGAAATTCACTTCCAAAAGCGATGCTGTTCGCACTGCACCAGTGTAAGCAGGCAAGAGGACCTGGGCCCCAGGGTATGGTAAAGAAGACGGAAGCATTTGAAAAGTGGCATTGAACTACCGGAGGTTAACATTCTTTTTGGGAGAGGGCGATTTACGACAAAGTACCAAAGTAAATAAATAATGGCCAAGAAATCATCACGTTCATAAAATGCAAAAAGCCGTAATGTTTTACGTAATCTTTTATGTAATCTGTGGCCACATAACGAGAAAAGAGAAGGACAACGTATTCAAAGTTAAATGGGGCAAAGCAGCACGGGAAGGAGAATGCAGTGACTGAAAAACCTGGAAGGCTAATTTGGATGCAGAACAACATATTTAGAGCTGCTGCATCTAAGGTCAGTACAGCCACAAAGACATTTCAGCCTCCAATAGGGGAGAACAAGGAGAAGAAGAGGAAGAGGTGAATGCCTGTGCACCACATCTGGGCGCCTGACTTAAAACCTGTGTTCCCTTCGATACCACCTCAAGACAATGCATAGGTCCTTGTTTTGACCTCTAACTTGTCCCATGGGATGCTTATTCTGTATGTTCACAGAGCAATCACATTCATCTATCTTGTTTAAGAAAGAAATTGAAAAAAAGAAGCAGCTACGGATTTCTTTCCAAGCCTTTGAGACCTACACCCTCCAAGATAAGGCACTGCCAACATGAGGAATTTAGAATAAACAAATGTGCTAGAAAATGCAACCCTAAAAATGTGCATTGTGCTTTGAAAATGAGGTTTGAACCACAGCTGGCTAAAAGTCACTGCAAAATAATGAACCATCTCTCCAGCCAGGTTGAGAAGCAAGGTCAATGTTCAACAACATTGTTTCCAAAAGAATCTCTTTAATGCCAGACAGTTAAATGTTTTTAAGAATAAACAAAGGAGAGAACTGAAATGGCATTAAAATAGTTGGTTTATATTACATAGAACATTGCAATCTGTTCATGACTAACAGGTGATGGTTGCAGATCCTATGACTTGCTCTATCTGTAGTTTACAAATTCTAGTTATTAATATCCAGGGCAACTCACTAGCCTAGCAAATATTAGTCAAAATAATAACATATCATTATAACAACAGTTTGCAAGATTCTGATTTATAGGAGGTGTATTTTATAGGAGTTGTAAAAGCAATAGAAATTTCCATTATGAATTTTTTTACTGTTTATCTACCTACCCCCTGTGCGTTACTATACAAGCAAAAGTCAATAGTTTACAACTGAAGAGAAACATATACATAGGGATACAGAAGACAAACGCAAAATACAACACAATACGTGACACACATACTAGATACCAACAACACAGATACCAAGGAGCATCAGGAATCATATAGCAACGACAAGTCAGACAAGGACAACACGGATTTTCCTCCATAGATTCAAAATGGCCTGACTAGGTGAGCACTTAGACTAATTTTCTGTGTGTGTTGCTACAATATGCTTAAAAGCTAAAGAGAACTTAAAATTATTATGCTTTTTACTTTTAAACAATATGTTTTAGAGATGTATTCTCTGCTTTTTTTTTGTGCTTCCTCGGGCCATAAAAACATATATTTTTAGAATGTAAATAAAACATTCTTTTAGGCATTTTATTATGTTTTTTTAGGCTCCTGTAGTTTGGACTGAATTCTGATTTAAGTTTTCACTTGCAACAAGTTTAGTTTTCATATGTATATATATTTTAAGCATTTGTGTCTACAAATTTTCCATGACTTTTGGATGTTTTCAACAACTCTGAAGTATTCTTGTGAAAACGGAACAAAGCCTGTAAATAAATAAAGCTGGTAGAATTAGAGAAGCTGATGTTGCCTGGATATATTGCAACAAGGAAAAGATGTACACACAGATGAATTTTGATATGACTGGTAAGGACTGATTTCATTCTGGAATTAACCCTTTTCCCCCCCTGGGATAAATTCCAGCTATGAAGAACACAGACTTCTGATTTGTTCCTACAGGTTTATAAAGTTGGGAGGATGTTCAAGCCTCCAGTTCCTTGACCTGGCAGTGTGCCCGTCAGAGTACTCACCTGAGCAGCTGGTACAGCATATCGGCTTCCATAATACGGGCAGGCCTTCATTTCCGTGCCCAGAGTCACCAGCTGCTCTATATCTTTACCTCGGCCAAAACCTCATCCCGAAGAAACTGCATATTCTCATAGGAGTAAAATGGACACACCATGCGTCTCCCACGTCTCTTCTTCTTCCCTTCTGCCTCCTCTCCTGAACTCTTCTTCTCTGGATATAAGAAGGAGGAAAGAAATAAGAGTGGGAATCTAAGGGAACAAAGGGCTAATATTAACCTAGTTGTGAGGTCAAGGGGTGGGGAAGTGCGGTGTAGTGGATAGAGTGACAAAAAAAAGGACTCCGGAGACCAGGGTTCAAGTCTCTACTCTTACATAGGCATGGGAACTGGCTAGGGGAGCAGAACTCGTAAAACACTCCTTAAATGTCTCAGTCGTGTTGGAAGTCCTATTAGGTTTGCTGTAGGATGGTTATGCTTTGATAACAAGTAACTAATTCACAGTACACATGGACAGTACACGTGGCACTTCCTAGATGGCAGCATGGTCCTTCTCAATTCCTTCCACATTGTGTGGACTAGAAACCCCATCATAACACCAAAAGTTTGGTACTATGATGAGTCTTGTGGCGCCCCATCATAACAGAAGTTTTAAGTTAAAACATTTCCAGGGACGCAAAGCTAGGAAAGGCTGCCCTCGAGTAATGTGTAGAAGATGAAAGGTCTGTCCTCCAATCTAATTTCAGATAGTTGCAGCAAAATGAGAATATTAATTTATTTTTGCAATTCCAAAAAATATTCAAGGCAGCTGATGATGGAAGTTCCAATTTAAAGCCTAAATAAAGAAATCAAAAGATGGGCCTTTTTAAAATCCAGTAAAACCAGCAAGAATGTGGGGAAATATTAGCAAGAAGGAATGTTTCTCTTTGGACAATTTGTCCGATAATGTCCCCTGCCATTGATAGAGACACTTCTGTTCCTCCCATTCATCTTGCGCCAGAGGAACATAAAGGGGGTGGGGGTCTTCAGCAAATTATTTTAAGAGTCCTGGCAGATTTGTATGACTACTAGCCATTCTCAAAATAGTTTTAGAATTCTCAAAATAATTTATTAGGTCTGAGATGTGACGTTTCTACTTCCCCTGACAAGCCTGCAGAGAGCCTCTGACAATCTAAGTGGGGTTTTTCCCCAGTTCTAGGGCTGATTTCTTTAAAATGTATGAAATTTAATCTGTTGCCAAGCCTGAACGATGCTGGGCTTTAATCAGGAAGATTAGGTTCAAATCTCTTCTCGCAGTGAAATTCGGGGGGGGGGGAGAGAGAGACCAGCCCTCCATGCAAGGTCATTCGCCGGAAAAATGGGACAGGTGAGCCGTGGATACCAAAGCAAACTCCTTGGAGAAAACACACCACATCCCTTCCTTGTCACGTTCAGACTCTAACAGCAAACTGAATCTCCAGCCATGTGTCTTTACAGAGCCAAAATAGGAACAACCATCTGTTAGGATGGCATCGGGCGGGGATTATGCAAATCCCAATATTTATGTAAATCCAGGCATTTACGAAAACCTCCAGGACAATGCCCACCAGACTCTTAAAACAGCACAACAGTGAACGAGCACAATGAATGGACAAGGACGGGCCGTGGCTGGACAGAGAAGCCATATGGACATAAGAAGAGCCATGCTGGATCAGGCCAAACGCCCATCTAGTCCAGCTTCCTGTATCTCACAGTGGCCCCACCAGATGCGTCTGGGAGTGCACAAGACTAGATATCTGTCTCCTGATACCACTCCCCTGCATCTGGTCCTTAAAGTACCCCGTTTTTAAACCTGGAGATTACACATCTCCCTCATGGTTTGTAACCTGTGATGGACTTTTCCTCCAGGAATCTGTCCAATCCCCTTTTGAAGTCATCCAAGCCAGATGCCATCACCACATCCTTTGGCAGGGAGTTTCACAGACTAACAACACACTGGGTGAAAAAAAATTATTTTGTCTGTTCTCAGTCAAACAAGGAAAGTGATGCAGAACGGAGTCTACTAAAAGAGGGTGCTGGCTGCCCCCAGAATGCGAGGCCCCATGGTGCAACCTGATTTTACAGGTCCCGCACTCCCTGGTCATAGTTTACAAAAAGAATAAAGCAACGGTTGCAGGAACGTGCAAAGCATTTACCGCCATGCGTCTGCACCCTTCAAACAGCTGCCCCTGCCAAGTTGCTGTGACATTTAAGTCCCATACCATGCTTATTCTTCTGCATCTCCATACAGCGATCATTGATGATCTGGACAGCTCCGAGGTGCCGCACCTCTTCATTCACACAAAGGTTCTGGGGACAAGAGTAAGGAAAAGCAGAGGGCAGGGATTAGTATCATTGCTACCGTTTTATTACGGCTGTTAACATATTGCGCTTCTGATTTCTCAGCATTAGGAGCCAAGCTCTAAAACCGTGTGGGTAATATTATTACTACTGTCATTTGTTAGCACTTTCATTGCCATCGTGGTCACTTTCATTACAAGTTCAATGTATGCTCCATTCAACTTCCATTTTTATTACCTTTTTGATTGCAAGGCACCTTGAACAACACCAGTAAAGTCGTGTTCAAGGTGGCTCGCAATCATAACGGTAATAAAAAATGGAAGGGAAAACATGTTCAACCCAGCCACAATATCATTAGAATCGGATTTTTAAAAAAAATACCAGACCACAGCAAGAGTAAAAATGAATAAATCTGGGAACAGTTAAATTCATCCATAGATGTGAAGCAACTGTCATAGGTGTGAAGCCCATTTACACCTGATCTAAAAGCAGCAAGAGAGGAAATTATTGAGCATATTATCTCAAGCATCCTTACTTTGTCTTTTGTTCCTATTGTTTGTTTGTTTGTTCATAACCCCGCCCATCTGTCTGTATGACCACTCTGGGAGGTTTACAACAAGAAAACAAATACCAAAAAGAATACAACATAAACCCATAACATTCTACCCATTACATATCAAACCATGGCCAGCTATCTGGGAATCGGAAACCTATTATCAACGCAAGAATCACTGCAAACAGCAATATAGTAAAAAAAAAAGGAAATAAAATTAAGACCAGCAGGAAAGAACCTAATTAAATTTATCTACTACACTGTAGAACTGCTTTCTTTCTTCCCTCACAGAATGCAGTATGCATTTTCTCTACAGAGAAAAGTTATCTCCTAAGGGAGGTATGTTTGGGAGGCATTTTGCCAACACATTTATTTATTTATTTATTTATTATTAGACTTTTATACCACCCGTCTTCCCAAAGGAACTCCGGGCGGTTTACAACATAACAAAAACTGGAGTTAAATAACACAGTTAACACAGTTAAATAGTTTAAGCCCGATAGCCAGCTAAGTAATAAAAACAACAAGTTACAATTACAATTACAAATTATAATTACAACTACAATTACAATTACAGATGGCGGGGGGGGGACTTTAGTCACCAAACGCCTCCCGAAAGAGAAGTTTTTAATGCCTTAAAAACATACACTTTCTTAGGCATCCCCCCACACTACAATGTGTTTGTGGTCATCTTTCAACTGAATATGTTCCAGCTACTCTATCTGTTACATTCTGCGCTTATTTCTCTGCACTGGCTTTATTTTAATTTTTAAAAACTCCCTTGACCTTACGTATGAGCCAATTCATTCTTGCCTTTTTTTTTCCCCTTAAGTCTTGGGAGATGCAAAACCAGCACTATCATCCATCATCTCCCCAAAACAAGCAAGCTCTCCCCCCTCTCCATCCATGCCCCTATAGCTCCCATGCATCCTTCTGCCCAAGGGCAACGTTCTGCTCCAAGCCAGGTCCATTGAGGAATGTGAGTGTGTGTGTGTGTGTGTGTGTGTGTGTGTGTGTGTGTGTGTGTGTGTGTGTGTGTGTGTGTGTGTGTGTGCTTACTTGTCTAGACCCCAAGGACACCAGCCGTGTCTCCTTGCCAAAAGGGCTCTTCTGAACCTCATGCACAAACTGGGCCAGCTGGGAGTGTGTTCTACTGCAGTAATAAATCTGAGAACGAGAAACAGACAAAAGGAGAACATCAGGAACAAAGAGCCTTCCATAAGAGGGGCCTGTCCCTGCCTGGATGTCACATCAGTGGAGGTTTTACAGTGCCTTTTCCTCGCTTTCATCCATATTCATCACCTTCATCATCATCACCATTATTACTATTTTTGCCATCCTCCTCCTTCAGCTCAAAATGACCAAATACACAAAAATATACGTTTAAAAGCACACATGGCACGTATCTAAAATTATAAATCATAAACGTCACCTAAAACATAATGGTTGAAACCCAGTATTAAGTGACAGTAGTAAGTAATTATTTATTTATTTTAATTTAGAGTATTTTTACACTGCCTTTCTCCTTGGAAAAGGACCCAAGGCGGCTTACAGTAATGAGGGATAATATACAGTCCCGCACAATTAAGACATGTTCAAGTATTGAGAACAGGGAACTGAGGGATATCTTATAGCATTAAAAGACAACATTACATTAAACCTAAAAGAGAATGCGAGCAGTTGAAAAGAGAGTAAAATTCCATGTAAAAGGTATGAGTGATGAAAATTAACATTAAAAATATAGTGTCAATGCAATCACACAAGGTTATAAGTGGTTATAAACACAAAGTCTACTATGTGATCATACAGATGCATATAAAAACACATAATAGGTAGTCCATCATTCAGGGAAAGCTTGCCTGAAGAGAAAGGTCTTTGCCTGTTTCTGGAAAGACATCAGTATTTCGGGAAGTTATCAGTATTGGGACCACTGAATCAACAAGAATTTGATGAGTCAGCACCTCCATAAAATAGATTCCACGGGCCTACCCGAGCTGTGACTTACTACTGCTTTGTCAGCCAATAATCAGGTATTTCATGGCCTGTTCAACAAATACAAAACTTCACAAGGCCTTCCCTTGGGGGACTTTAATTATCACCACATTGACTAGGCCAATGCGAGCTCTGGGCATGAAAGAGAAACTGGGTTTCTCGACTTGCTGAATGACTGTGCCTTAGAGCAAGTTGTCATGGTGCCCACCCGAGAACAGGCAACTCTAGATCTAATATTGTGTGATACTCAGGACCTCGTCAGGGATGTGACTGTCACTGAGCCTCTGGGGAACAGTGACCATGCTGCAATTACCTTTGCCATGCATGTCGGAGGAAGAGTGTCAACCAAATCAGACATAAAAACCCTTGATTTTCGAAGGGCAAACTTCCCTCAGATGAGAAAACTAGTTAGAGAGAAACTGAAGGGGAGGGTTAGAAGAATCCAATCTCTTCAGAGTGCATGGAGCCTGTTTAAAACAACAATAATAGAGGCCCAGCACAAGTGCATACCACAAAGAAAGAAGAGCTCATTTAAGTCCAAGAGGACACATCCTCTAAAGCACAAGGAGAGGTCCTTCTGTAAATGCCTCCCCAAATGAGGAAAATAAAAAGGAACACAAACTCTGGCAAAAGAAATGTAAAAGATGATAAGGGAGGCAAAGAAAGACTTTGAGGAACGCATGGCTAGCAATATAAAGGGTAATAATAAAAGCTTCTTTAAATATGTTAGAAGTAGAAAACCTGCCAGAGAACCAATTGGGCCTCTGGATGGTGAGGGAGGAAAAGGGGAGGTTAAGGAGGACTTGGACATTGCAGAGAAATTGAATGAGTTCTTTGCGTCTGTCTTCACGACAGAGGACCTTGAGCGGATTCCGCTGCCTGAGCCGCCCCTCTTGACTAAAGAATTAAATCAAATACAGGTTAAAAGAGAGGAGGTTTTAGGACTAATTGATAAATTGAGGATTAACAAGTCACCAGGCCCAGATGGCATCCACCCAAGGGTTATTAGGGAACTGAGAAATGAAATTGCAGATCTCTTAATGGTTATATGCAACTTGTCTCTTAAAACGGCCACAGTGCCGGAGGACTGGAGGATAGCAGATGTCACACCAATTTTTAAAAAAGGAAGGAGGGGGGACCCAGGAAACTACAGGCCGGTTAGCCTTACATCTGTCCCAGGGAAGATGGTGGAAGGCCTCATCCAAGAGAAAATCTTAAAACACATAAAAGAACAAACCTTGCTGAGAGAAAATCAGCATGGCTTCAAGTAAATCTTGTCTTACAAACCTTTTAGAATTTTTTGAAAAGGTCAGGGCATAACCGGTGGATATAGTCTATCTGGATTTTCAAAAGGCTTTTGACACAGTCCCTCACCAAAGGCTGCTGAGAAAATTGCATAGTCAGGGGATAAGAGGGCAGGTCCTCTTATGGATTGAGAACTGGTTGAGATCCAGGAAACAAAGAGTAGGTGTCAATGGGAAATTTTTACAATGGAGAGAAGTGAAAAGCGGTGTGCCCCAGGGCTCTGTCCTGGGACCGGTGCTTTCAAATCTGTTCAAAATGACCTGGAGACAGGGATAAACAGTGAGGTGGCCAAGTTTGCAGATGACACAAAACTTTTCCGTGTGGTGAAAACCAGAGAAGATTGTGAAGAGCTCCAGAAGGACTTTTCCAAACTGGGGGAGTGGGCTGAGAAATGGCAAATGCGTTTTAATGTAACCAAATGTAAAGTAATGCATATTGGGGCAAAAAATCCAAACTTCATCTATCAACTCATAGGCTCTGAGTTATCCGTTCAGGAAAGAGATCTTGGTGTGTTGGTGGAAGCTCCAAAGTGTCTCCCCATGTGGCAGCGGTGAAGAAGGCCAATTCCATGCTAGGGATTATCAAAAAGGATTGAAAATAAAACAGTCAACATTATAATGCCGTTATACAAAAAAATAGTAAGGCCCCACCTGGAGTATTGTGTACAATTCTGGTCACCACATCTCAAGAAAGACATAGTGGAACTGGAAAAGGTGCAGAAGAGAGTGACTAAAATGATTACTGGGCTGGGGCACCTCCCTTAAGGCCTCTTTAGTCTGGAAAAAGTTTCTGAGGGGTGATATGATTGAGACATCAAAATAATGCAGGGTATGAGTAAAGTGGATAGAGGGAGTCCCTCTCAAAATACCAGAACACATGAATCAAAAAGAAAATATTTTTTTCACCCAGTCAGCACTATGGAACTCCCTGCCACAGGATGTGGTGATGGCATCTGGCCTGGATGCCTTCAAAAGGGCAGATTCCTGACTTACAAACCATGATGGAGATGTGTAATCTCTTTTTAAACCAGGGTACTTCCCAGATGCATAAGGAGACAGATATCTTCTTGTGCCTCCCAGACACTTCTGGTGGGGCAAAGATACAAAGCTGGACTAGATGGGCCTTTGGCCTGATCCAGCATGGCTCTTCTTATGTTCTTATGTTCTTATGTTCCCTAACACAGCTTTCTCTATGCACTATTATCCCTGGCCATCAGGATGGCGAAGGCCACCCTCATGGTCCCTAAGGCACTATCTAAGCACTTTTTGGAAAAGAGAGAGGTGTTTTTCCATCAAGCTGGGCTGTACTTCAGCAAATGAGGAGGAGCTTCTAAGATGTCTGCCGTTCACCAGAGGTTCTCAAATCATTTTGCCAGGCGGCTCTAGGAACACATGCAGGCACCAGAAGCAGGATCCCTGTGAAGGCTTACCTTTGTTACATGCTCCTCCTCTATATCGTCGTCTTCTCCTTCACTTAACCTAAAGGGTGAAAGTAGAAAGGTGGTTCTCTTCTTAATAGCCCCAAGCCCCACTCCCAGGAAAGCTAATGCTAAGCCCCATGGAAAGAGATGCCCCTCATGCACTCCCCGGTTTGACTTCTAAATCTGGGTTTCTCGAAAGGAAAGGCATTGCTGCTGACCCCAACTGAGCTCAAATTATGAGCTTAAGGCAGGATATTGTAGACAGTAGGATCTCCTTATCCACAGGATCACTATCTGCTGATTCACTTCTGAATCAGTCTGAAAAAAAATTAAAAACATGTAAAGTGTGTGTGTGTGTGTGCGCGCGCGCGCGCGTGCGCACGCATATACCATCACACAAACACATATAGAGACACACACATAGACATATATTCTATCAATCAATTGATAATGCTCCTCAATTTAAAAAGGATGTTGACAACCTCGAGCGGGTTCAGAGGAGGGTGACCAGGATGGTTAAGGTCTGGAAGAAATGTCTTACGAGGAAGAGCTTAGGGAGCTGGGAATGTTACCTTTCAAAAATAAGGCTGAGAGGGAATGTGATAGCTACGTTTAAGTATTTGAAAGGATGTCATGTTAAAGAGGGGGCTGGCTTGTTTTCCATGGCTTCAGACACTAGGACTCGAAGCAATTGTTTCAAACTACAGGAAAAAAGATTCCATTTGAACATTAGAAGAACTTCATGATTTTTACCGCTATTCGGCAGTGGAATATGCTGCCAAGGAGGGTGGTGGAGTCTCCTTCTTTGGATTTTTTAAGCAGAGGCTGGATGGCCATCTGTTGGGAGTACATTGATGGGGGTTCCTGCATGGTAGGGGGTTGGACTGGATGGCCCTTGAGGTCCTTTCCAACTCTACGATTCTTTGGTTCTAAATTATCAGAACCGTCCACTAGAGGGAGACAGATTATGCTATATCAGGTATAGCATTCAGAAATAGATTTCCATGATGTCATTACCAGAAATAGCGACTAGATGGAGCCAGAGACCATGCTATGTAATTTGTATAGCATTTGCTATTAAAATAGCACTCTGTGCTTTTCAGTATGGGGGGGGTGCCCTTGGAACCGATCTCCCACAGATATGGAGGTCCTACTATAGCAGCACCTTCCAGTAAGATCATTTCTCTGGAAAACCTCCAAGGGATAAGATTCCAGTTCTCCCCAGAAGCCTAATCCCTGACTCGAATATTGTGTGGTATTTGTGATAGTCTTACCTAGTTCCCACTTTCTTCTCCTCGTCGCTTTCGTACTCTGCAAGAATCAGATCTTCTTCGCCCTGATCTGGTGGCTCTGAAGCCCCCGACTCACCCGAATGCGACAAAATCTCTTTACTGAGTTGGAGCAGATGTGCCATCTCCTCTTCCTCAACCCTCTGAAATAAATGCAACACTATGGCCATCATTAGAAGATAACTGACTAGTTCCTCAGCTGCCTAGATGACCTAACCACATCCAATCTCGCCTGATTTCGGAAGCTAAGCAGGGTTGTCCCTGGTTAGTACTTGGATGGGAGACCATCAGGGAATACCAGGTGTTGTAGGCGCCTGGAGTAGGAACTAGCAAACCACTCCAATATTCCTGCCAAGAAAACTCCATGGACATGGAGTCACGAAGAGTCAGTCATGACTGTAACGACACAATACACATTCCATATAAGACAGTGCTTCCCTCATGGCCTAGAGACTTGTGGCACAGTGTTTAAAAAATTTAACTCTGGCCTATATTGACTATATGCAGCTTTTCCCACTGTGCTCATGACCTGGGGTTCAGTTCCAGGAAAAACACTGGCCTGGTTGACTCAGTGTTTAATCCTTCAATGCAGCTGTTGGTAACCTGGGGTTCATGAATGCCCATCTTCTATCCTTCTGAAGGGTCACGCTGTTTTGTGTGTGTGTGTGTGTGTGTGTGTGTGTGTGTGTGTGTGTGTGTGTGTGTGTGTGTGTGTGTGTGTGTGTGTGTGTGCGTGCGTGCAATGTGGAGCCTGCACAATTACTTGTCAACCACCAGAGGGTGCTTTAAGCACTATGGAGTAATATACTGTATAAGCAGCACACTTTGCTTTAAAAATGGACGTAGAGCCGCTTACATCATCCAAAAACAGCCTTTAAAGCTAAAAACGATAGGTATACAGATTTTAAAAGGATCCAAGAAATACCCACTGTGAGAAATAGTAAATGAAGGCACACCAAAAGCACCATCAAAGAAATAAGGCAGAACGATCTGTGTGTTTTGTTTTTTAAAAAAATCCACTCTCGACTGAGAGAAAGCTGGCCTGAAGATAAAGGTCTATGCCACCTCGCCGAAGGATGTCGAGGGTGTTGTGTTTGTGAGGAGGAGAGATTCCAGTTCTGGTCACCAACGAACGCCCTGGTCCTCCTGTCACCTGAAGGACGCTGCATCTTGCCCACATCTCCATCACATTGACTCAGCTCGAGAGTAGAAATCCCCCATCTAGCAGGGGCCGCCTCTCGTGTTCCTCTACACGTACACACTGCCAGAGAAGGAAGAAGGCAGCCATTGTACGGCAGCCAGCTCTTATCAGTGGCCACTTCGTATCTGGCCTTTTGCACAGGTCCTTGGAGCCCACTTGGACCCCAGGCAGAATGGATGTTTATAGGTAAAGAAAGCACCTGAAATTATGGGGGCAGCACTATCTCTGGACATCCTCCCGCCTCTCATTTTCCTTGACTTCCACGTGGGTCCCTAGGAATCAGTCCAAAAGAAAGGAAAAGTAGCAAATCCTGACAAGAGCCAGCTGCCCTGCCGCGGCCTGCTTCTTCCTTCTCTGACAGCATGTCCATGGAGAAGCACCTAAAGACACCATCGCCTCCGCTGCACAGAGGCCCCCAGCATGCGCCAACTAAAACAATCAATTTGGTACGTCTAATGGCTGACCTCCTGCGTGCCCCCAACTGCTCACCCTTTCCCCTTTTGTGACTAAAGAACAGATGTCTGGTAAAGGAGAGCACAAACCTTTCTTTTAGACGCGTGCTTCAGCTGCACATTGTGGCGAATTTGTTCCAGGCGGTCTTCTCGGTTCTTCCTCCTGATCTGCTCTTCCTAAAAAACATCTAGCATTAAATGAAGCCCAGGCCCAGCATGCAAGCAGCAACATTTCATTTCATTTCATTTCTAATCAGCCCATCTAGCAACCAAGGCCAGGCTGGGCAGTTAACAATGACAAACGCAGCCTCTGTGCCCATTTTAGTTTTCCAAAAGTCATTATTAAACCCTCATTACAGAACATACTGATATTCAGGATCAAGATCTGCAATTTCCCTTTTCCACGGTCTGAAAATATTTATTTGTTTATTTATTTTATGTTGAATAGTTTTATCCCACCTTTCTCCTTGGAAAAGAACCCAAGGTGGCTTACAATAATGAGAAACAATACACAGTCCAGATCACTTAAGTCTTTGCCATTGGAAATACAGGCTTGGAATTCTGGGAGTTGTGGTCCAAAACATCAGGAGGGCCAAAGTTTGGGTATGCCTGACTTAAGACATACTTAAGTTAATATTGAAAAATACTAAAAGAAAAGTTCCAGATACAGACAGACAGACACAGAAACAGAAACAAACACAGAGACACACACACACACACAAATTCTTGAAGGAAAATAGTTCTGCTAGTGCATGAGAGAGAGAGAGAGAGAGAGAGAGAGAGAGAGAGAGAGAGAGAGAGAGAGAGAGAGAGAGAGAGAGAGAGAGAGAGAGAGAGTTCACAGATCTGGTTCTACTATATTTGCAAGACTTCACTGGTTCTACTATATTTGCAAGACTTCACAAAATAGCCATGCAAGTGATGAAGCACCCAGTGTGTACATACATGGCAAGGAACCTTTGAAAAACTCTACAAGATAAATCTGTACCTTAGCATCTTGTTGACACTGTGTTTGCCAACATACCTAACAGACAGGAACAAAGCCACACACAGTTTAAGGCAGGAGGCCAGCGGCTGTTCCTCCCAATATTGTTAGACTGCAGCGCCCATCATCCGTCACCATTGGCTATCTGTGCTATTACAGTCGTCCTAGATCTGAAAGCCCACAAGTTGCCCAGGCCAGGTTTCTATACAGTCTAGGCGGCTGATTCTTCCTGTACAGCTATGAATTATTCAGTACAGAAACATAGTGCCTGTCGCATTTCATTCAGTTGGCACTGACCTGGAACAAAGTTGTAATCTCTCTTCTTCTAACTAAATTACTATTTTTGAGAGATCTTTGATCACCTGCTGCTCCATGAATACTTTTATTAAAAATAATGAACTACATAGATTCTGATGAAAAGCACATATGGCACTAAGTTTTATAGTATATTAAAATTTGATAGCATCTGCTAGACTGCCACCGTCTTGCCTTGTTTTTAGTAATCAAAGATTAATGGAGTTGAAAGGGGGCCTATAAGGATATCAGCTCCAATCCTCTGCTCAAATCAAGGCCACAGTCAGACTCCAACATTTGCCTATAGCTAAAGAGTATGAAAACTGGTATTCCTAATTTTGTAGGAACAACTGCTTTTCATTAGACACAAGAATTGTGCCAGAGGTTTTCTGGTTTTTGAAGTATCAATAAGTGATGGAGCTGTTTTGTTTTTCATTTTGTGTTAGTTTTGCTTGGGAAGTACTTTCTCTCTGGTTTAGAATTGCAAATATAATCACGGTGGGCACAATCCTGTTGCAAATTTTATTTATGTGTTGCACTTGCTCTCTCCCCATTTAGTGGCAAACTACTACTGTGGAAGTTTACAAAAAAAAGCAACAGATATCTTCCACCTGAATTAATATAAAACATACCAACAAAACCACAGTAAAATGTAACAGGCCTCCCCAGGTCTCAAGACAGTGAAGCAAAAATAACACCCAATAAGTAAATACAAAAGTGGAACAGGTGATACTTTTAGGCTACAAGAAAAATAACAAAAACATTGCTAATATTTCAAGGGCAAAACCCTCTTCCTCAGAGCAGTACCAATAGGTTATAACATGGCAAAAAAATGGATTTGCCAGAAGTTATTTCTTAAATGGAAGGCCCTTGGCAAAATGGAAAAAAAGCCAGGCAGGTTATAAGCAGCAAATCTTTCTGCCTACATAGGGTTCTTCACACTCTCTGACACGAGCAAAGGAGCGCTTCATTCAAAGCAACAAGGCTTCCACCTGGAAAAAAAAAAAAGTGAATAACTCATTGGGGAAAGACAAGGAAAAGAGGAATCGCATGGAGGGCAGACCATCATGGGTGTGTGTGATAAAAAGAAATCAAGATTTTGGTTTGCATTATTTTACATTCACATCACTTTGCTTTTTTCTTTATAGTGAGTTGTATAATTTAGCGGGTACAAGACATTCTGCACACGAATGAACCAGGAACTGAAACAATTGCTGTCAATGAAAGCTTGCTACTAATGTTCCCAACAACGCTTCCTGCTTCTATCAAAATTCCAAAGATCCTGCTAGCTAGGATGAGGGGCCTGCAGCAAATCCCAGTTTCCCAAGGAGAGCATGTGGAACAACGAAAGGTAGGGTAAACGGATCCAGTCAAAAAAGACTAAAGTTACATACATAGAGGTAACAGACTCTTGTTTTTATACACAGCTCAGAATTCGCCAACCCGATCAATCTCTCTCGGCTCAGCAAGCCATAATTTCTACCTTCAGCCTCTGTGCCATTTCTCGCTCTTCTTTCTTCTGCACAAATTGAGTTATCCAGTCTGGATCTCCAGTCGATGCCTGGCTGGCTACAGATGTGATGCTGTCTTGCTTAAGCTGCCCGCTCAGATCCTTCCCATTCATTTCAGCGGCCAGCAGCCGAGCTTCTTCCTGTTGCTTCTTCTCTTCGAAATCTCGGAGCCATGAAAGGGCTCCACAAATAAGACTCAAAGACTTCCCCTGAGAATTAAACAACAAAGAAGCAGAGTGCTTTTTAAAAGAGACACACATTTATTCGGGAAACAAAGGTTGGCTACCAAAATACAGTGGTACCTTGTATAAAGAAATTAATTTGTTCCAAATGAAATTATGTTAAATGGAATGCATTGAAAATGGTGTGATCCCATTTTATATTGTATGGATTTTCCCCACAACTTTCTCTCCGCCATTTTATTTTATATAAGCTGTTTGTTATCTTCCACTGTAAAAAATGGATCTTCCGAAAAAATTGGAAAAATTGAAAAAATAAAAAATGATTATGAAATGTTTTATTTTAACATGGTGAAAAAAATATTTTAAGACAGGGTGTTGTAATGTTTTCCAAATCATTTCTAAAAATATGCATAGTATCAGATTATTCTAATTTCTGTCCATTGAGGATAAGCAAGTCCTAGGTTACAAATTGAACTCTTCAATGCAAGAACAAGATGCTTTTCTTCCTTTAAGAGGCGCTGCTATTGTCAGAAGAAAAAAGTTTCAGTTTTGTTTTTGCACGGATTGAAACAAGCTTCTCTACCTTTTCATATGTAAGTTTATTTCTCGATTTAGAGTGAGTGTTTCCAAACATAGACCAGATTCTTTCACATGCTGCAGAAGATGTAGGAGAGGTGTGAATGTGTATATGTGAGCCATGAGATGTTTTTGAAATGACTGGGACAATAAAAACACCTCCCTCCCTTCATTTTGGATGCAGCCTAAGAATATCCAAGCACCAAGCCTCAGCTAAGAAAACTGCCTGGCTTTTTTTCCATCTTGCCAAGGACCTTAAAGGTATCACCTGTTCCACTTTTGTATTTGGTTTTTGTGATGGCTACATGGCTCCTCAACTTGTTTTAGCTCAGAAAATGATTCTGATTAAATCTCATGTCCATTCATTATACATTTCCCCCCTCTTCAATACTTTTTATGAGAATGAGGTTTTTATTTTATTTTTATTTGTATTGTTTTTATTTGTATTGTATGGAGAGGAAATAGGAATAATTGTTAATTCTAGATTTTTAAACATTGTTTGTAGAGGGTTTTTTGTTCCACAAAACAGTACAGGAGATTGTTACTCCATCTGTTACAATTAGAAATAAATATTTAAAAATAAATTCTGTTTGTAATAATTATTTGGATATATGATACTTGTGATAATTTTATGCTAAGTCAAATGGTCCATAGTCATATTTTATGTTCCTAATGTAACAGACTTTCAAGCTGTAAAAGAGGGTGAGGAGTGCTAATGTAGCATTTTTTCTATTTTTCTGAAAATTTCCATTTTTTCCAGGGGGGAAAAAACAGAAAAAAATGTGTGTTTTTCCAAGTAAATTTCCAGAAATTTTACATCACTAGCTCCAACTGGTAGTTCTTGGAATACTGCCCACCATGGCTAACCTCGCCACTTTCAAAGGCAAATAGCGGAAAGGCAGGGCATATGTTTTAAATAAAATATATCTGCTAGAGTTGTGTTAGCTAAACTATATGCATTATTGCTGCTGGCATAAATCTCACTGGTGAAATACTGCAAGTTAATTTGTTGCAATTTGCTAACAAGATTTATGCTGCTGGCATAAACTCATTAAGACTTTGGCCACTGTAACTTACTGTGCCAGTTGGGCTCTCAAATATTCCAATTTTTCCCGTCTCCAGAACCTCATAAAGTTTAGCCATAAATTCTTCTTGAATGGGATAGGGTGTGTATGGAAATGGAAACTTCATTTGGGGTTTTCCTTGGCTCTCTCCAGCCATATTCTGCAATAAGAAATTCAGAAAGGCATAAAAACATTATTATGAATAGTTTTATTATTGACCTGGTAAGAAACCTTTTACAGAGACATGTGAAAAGGATGCTGTCGTCTTCATTATCATATCTCTGAAAGAAAACACTACACAAGCAGAAAGGAACAAGAAAGGGATTGCTTACCTAGCCCTTTCCAATGATCTTAAATTATCTTTAAAAAACAATAACAGTGACACCAAACAGGAGAAAGGCTTCATTCATTTCTGAGCAGTGTCAAAACTGTTTTAAAAAAGGACCCGATTTAAACATGACAACAGAAGGGTTAAAACTACTTATTTGGGCAACAATTCTCACCAGCAAATGCACATCTGAGCTACACCTATTACAAGGTTACAAGGTCAGAAAGCTGGCATGTATGGTTTTGCCCAGCTACTAGTGATGAAAGCTTACCACACCTACATCACCACATCCTTGCACGTAGAAAAGTAGCACATGCAGGCAAAAGAGGATCTTTATCTTCCTATTTTTACAAATATGACAAATACACTGGCAAACTGCTTGCAGCAGTGAATGTAACATAAGATTTATACTCCAGAAGAGCTCATGGGCCTGCCTCTGTGCTTTCATAGACCAGTCTGCATCTCGGCTTTGTAATTAAAGACAAAAGGGGAAACAAGGCTGGAAAAAATCTGACTGTCTACAACACTGTATAACAGTCTCTTTTTCCTTCTCTCGTTTATATTTTCAACTTAACCTGGGAGGCACTTCTTTCTGGTCTTTCTGTCTACTACAGAGCAAGCCTATCCAAATCCAAGGGGATGTCCTGCTTAACCCCACAACCTGAGATGAAACTGCCCCAAGAGGTCAACATCTCTAGGTGGAAGACAAAGCAAAAAGCAAAGTGTTCTGCTTATATACCGCTCCATACCACTTTTAAGTAGTCTCTGGGCGGTTTACAATTTTAATTACAGTGTGCAGGCTACACATTGCCCCCAAGCAAGCTGGGTACTCATTTTACCGACCTCGGAAGGATGGAAGACTGAGTGAACCTTGAGCCTGTTACCTGGGATTGAACCCCAGGTAGTGAGCAGTTTTACCTGCAGTACAGGCATTTAACCACTGCACCACGAGACCAAAGGGAACCTTAAGTTTCACCCCTTAGGTGTAGAAATTTGACCAGAAGTGTCTCACAGCCATGGATGAAATCTAAATGGGATCGACTGCAGAGCTACCTTAGGCAGGGCTGCAGGAGCCCAGGAGAAGAAAAGCATCGCTTTGCCTGCAACAGATGGCAAGCTCAAGCTGCTCAATGTCCAGCTCCTGCTACAAAAGGCTCCTGACTATAAATTTGAATTATTTTAACCAAGCAGCACAAGCGAGGATGAACAACACCGTGGTGGTGGCTTAGTACAAGCAGTAACTTTCAGCTCAGCCTCACTTGTTGCTAGGAGAGGCTGAGCCAAGTTTGCCAAACCGGGTCCCCCAGTTACCAAAATAAATAAATAAATAAATTTAAATTTATTTATTTATTTATTTATTTACCGCCCGTATTCGCAAAGAAACTCCGGGCGGTTAACAGCAACAGTAAATAAAAGCAGACCTCAAACACACAATACTACAAATAACGGAGAAAAGAAAAACAAAAATGCCCGGCAAAACTGCAAAAGGGGGGAAATGATCCCATTCAAGCGCTCCCAATTTCTATTGGGATGCCCGCACAGAACGCCACCCACCGCACCTTCTTGTCCCTCGCCAGCCACCATCCCGCGACTCCCCCGGCCTCGCGGACCCCAACACACCGAAAGGGGTCCCTTCGAACCAGGCGCCAAAAGCCAGACGTAGGCAGCTTCGGCCCCGCCTCCCTTCGCGCTGACGTCACCGCCGTTGCCTTCCCGCGGGCGGCAAGAAGGGACTCGGCAAAGAGGCTCCTCCACTCACGCACCCCCGCCCTTCCGCTCGTGGGTGTGTTTTAGAACGTTGAGCGGAGGAAGCGCGGCCGAACGCGATTGGTTGGAGGGGGGGAAGCGGAGGGGTTTCGCCTCGAGTCCCGCGCGAGCCAATCGGGAGGCAGGAAGGAAGAGGGACGCGCGCGCGCCAAATTCTCAATGAGAAAGGTCCCGGGGAGGCCGCGAAGGTGTCTTTTTGCAGTCCTGCACGTTTGCATCTCTGAGCCTGTCCTAAAGATCCTGCCTGGCCGGGATCGGAGCCCTCTGCGGCCCGTGCTCCACCACTCTGGCTGCGATCTGTGGCTCACCGTCCATTTGGGCTCCTTGCCTGTGCCCACCCAAAACCTCCCCCCCCCGACTCTGGACCTTCTCCCCCTTGTTCTCCATCTTCTCGAGCCACTGTCGTTGGTGCATGTTTCCGTGGCTTTCCGCCCTTACTGCCCTTGCCCTCCAAGTTCTGGTGAGCAGCGGTAAATTTCCTGGACTGCCCTCTTCAGCTGCGTCTCGGATACAGCAGCAGATCTCTGTAGTAAAAACGATGCCATCGCATAGAAAAGCATCAGTGATGGAGATTGGAGAACCTTCGGCACTCCAGATTTTGGGTCACAACTCCCTGAATTCCAAGCCTGAATTGCCAATGGCAAAGGACTGTTGGAGTTGTCTGTGAAGATTCTCAGTCATTCAGGGGAGTTTATCTGGAAGTTGAGTCATGGCAACTGGACTTCAATCTCAAAAAAAAGAAGTCCAGTTGCCATGACTCGACTTCCACACTGTGGGAGTTGTGGTCCAAAACAGCTGGAGTGCCAAAGGATCGCCACCACTAAGAGGTGATTTTAGATCCAAGGACACACAGATAAGGGTGACATTTTGTTGTTCAGTCGTTCAGTCATGTCCGACTCTTCGTGACCCCATGGACCAGAGCTCGCCAGGCCTTCCTATCCTCCACTGCCTCCCGGAGTTTTGTCAAATTCATTTTGGTTGCATCGATGACACCATCCAACCATCTCATTCTCTGTCGTCCTCTTTTCCTTTTGCCTTTGATTTTTCCCAGCATCAGGGACTTTTCCAAGGAGTCCTCTCTTCTCATGAGGTGGCCAAAGTACTGGAGCCTCAGCTTCAAAATCTGTCCTTCCAGTGAACATTTGGGGTTGATTTCTTTCAGAATGGATAGGTTTGATCTCTTTGCAGTCCAGGGGACTCTCAAGACTCTCCTCCAGCACCACAGCTCAAAAGCATCAATTCTGCGGCGATCAGCCTTCTTTATAGTCCAGCTCTCACTTCCATACATCACTACTGGAAAAACCATAGCTTTGACTATCCTGACCTTAGTTGGCAAAGTGATGTCTCTGCTCTTTAGGATGCTGTCTAGGTTTGCCATTGCTTTCCTCCCAAGAAGCAGACGTCTTTTTATTTCGTTGCTGCAGTTGCCATCTGCAGTGATCAAGGAGCCCAAGAAAATAAACTCTGTCATTGCCTCCATTTCTTCCCCTTCTATTTTCCAGGAGGTGATGGGACCAGTGGTCATGATCTTAGTTTTTTTGATGTTGAGCTTCAGCCCATTTTTTTCACTCTCCTCTTTTGCCCTCATTAAGAGGTTCTTTAATTCTTCCCCACTCTCTGCTATTAGAGTAGTATCATCTGCGTATCTGAGGTTGTTGATATTTCTTCCGGCAATCTTAATTCCGGCTTGTGATTCATCCAGACCTGCCTTTCTCATAATGTACTCTGCATATAGGTTAAATAGGCAAGGTGACAGTATACAGCCTTGTCGTACTCCTTTCCCAATTCTAAACCAGTCAGTTGTTCCATATCCAGTTCTGACGGTTGCTGCTTGTCCCACATATAGATTTCTTAGGAGACAGATAAGGTGGTCAGGCACTCCCATTCCTTTAAGGACTTGCCATAGTTTGTTGTGGTCTACACCAGTGCTCCCCAACCTTTTTATCGCCGCGGACCGGTAAATGTTTGATAATTTTTCCCTGCCCCGCTTGTTTTGATTTAATAAGATAAAAAAGGTAAATCCCCCCCGCCCGCCGCTGACGCACATGCATGCTAGTAAGCCGCCTTGGGGGTCTTTTCCAAGGAGAAAGGCGGGGTAAAAAAACCACTCTGAAATAAATAAATAATAAATAAATAAATAAAGGAAAAGGGGAGGCAAGCTGTCACCCCGGGCGCTTCGGCGGACACAGTGAGGCTCCTTCCCGTGACCCCCCCCCAGCCCTCCCTCTCCGCCCTCCACACACACACACACCCCAAGAGGGAGGAGAGCGAGAGCGAGAGAGGGGAGAGGCTGGCTTACCGGCATCCTGCCTTCATCCGTGCCGCGATTGAGAACCCCCCTCAGCGGCCTCCTCCTCCTCCCTCCGCCGCCGCCGCCGCCGGAGCCGCCGCCACCCCCATGTCTGGCGGGCTGGTCGGTGGGTGGGTGGGCTGCTGCCGTCGCCGCCACCGCAGTTGCTAAGGATCGCTCCCGCCTGGCGGGCAGGTGCACGCCGCTTCCGCCTTCTGCGAGCCCTACTCTTTGTTGTTCCTCCTCCTCCTGCTGCTGCTGGTGCTGCCACCGCCGCCTCCGGCCCCTGTCAGGAGGAGGAGGAGGAGCGACAGCACCACCAAGCGACAGCGGCGGCAGCCCCCGCAACGCAACAAGCCGCCCGCCCATTGGGCAGCGGGCCGCCCCCCAACAAGCGCAGCGCTCATTGGCTCCCCTGCCTCCTCCTCCTCCCTCCTCCTCCTCCCGGGGCGCGTGCTGAAGAGATCGGGGACGGAAGGGAGGAGGAGTTTCCCTGGTTTCCTCGGGCGGCCCGGTGCCGACTGATCCACGGACCGGCACCGGTCCGCGGACCCAGGGTTGGGGAACACCGGTCTACACAGTCAAAGGCTTTGGCATAGTCAATGAAGCAGAAGTAGATGTTTTTTCTGGAACTCTGGCTTTCTCCATAATCCAGCGCATGTTGGCGATTTGATCTCTAGTTCCTCTGCCCCTTCGAAATCCAGCTTGTACTTCTGGAAGTTCTCTTTCCACATACTGCTGAAGCCTGCCTTGTAGAATTTTGAGCATAACCTTGCTAGCGTGTGAAATGAGTGCAATTGTGTGATAGTTGGAGCATTCTTTGGCGTTTCCTTTCTTTGGGATTGGGATGTAGACCGATCTTTTCCAGGCCACTGCTGGGTTTTCAAAATTTGCTGGCATATCGTATGCAACGCCTTTACAACATCCTCTTTTAAGATTTTAAAGAGTTCAATTGGAATGCCGTCACCTCCACTGGCCTTGTTGTTTGCAATGCTTTCTAAGGCCCACTTGACTTCACTTTCCAGGATGTCTGGCTCCAGGTCAGCAACTACACTATCTTGGTTATCAGGGACATCCAGATCTTTCTGATATAATTCTTCTGTATATTCTTGCCATCTCTTCTTGATCTCTTCTGCTTCAGTTAGGTCCCTATCATTTTTGTCCTTTATCATATCCATCTTTGCACGAAATGCCCCTTTAATATCTCCAATTTTCTTGAACAGATCTCTGGTTTTTCCTTCTCTGTTGTTTTCCTCTATTTCTTTGCACTGTTCATTCAAGAAGGCCGCCCTGTCTCTCCTTGCTATTCTTTGGAAGTCTGCATTCAATTTTCTGTATCTTTCCCTTTCTCCCTTGCATTTTGCGTCCCTTCTCTCCTCCGCTATTTGTAGGGCCTCATTGGACAACCACTTTGCTTTCTTGCATTTTATTTTCTTTGGAATATTTTTCATTGCAGCCTCCTGTACAATGTTACAAGCCTCCATCCATAGTTCTTCAGGTGTTCTGTCCACCAAATCTAGTTCCTTGAATCTATTCTTCACTTCCACTGTGTATTCATATGGGATTTGACTTAGGTTATACCTGACTGGCCCAGTGATCTTCCCTACTTTCTTCAGTTTAAGTTTGAATTTTGAAATAAGAAGCTGATGATCTGAGCCACAGTCAGCACCAGGTCTTGTTTTTGCTGACTGTATAGAGCTCCTCCATCTTTGGCTGCAGAAAACATAGTCAATCTGATTCCGGTATTGTCCATCTGGTGATGTCCATGTGTAGAGTCGCCTTTTGTGTTGTTGGAAAAGAGTGTTTGCAATGACCAGCTTGTTCTCTTGACAAAACTCAATTAGCCTTTGCCCTGCTTCATTTGGAACTCCAAGGCCAAACTTGCCAGTTATTCCTTTTATCACTTGACTCCTTACTTTAGCATTCCAATCCCCTATGATGAGAAGAACATCTTTCTTTGGTGTCAGTTCTAGAAATTCTTGTAAGTATTCATAAAATTGGTCAATCTCAGACTCTTCAGGACCAGTAGTTGGGGCATAAACTTGGATTACTGTGATGTTGAAAGGACTGCCTTGGAATCGTACCAAAATCATTCTATCATTTTTAGGTTGTATCCCAGCACTGCTTTTCTCACTCTATTGTTGACTATGAGGGCTACTCCATTTCTTCTATGGGATTCTTGCCCACAGTAGTAGATGTGATAGTCATTTGAACTGAATTCACCCATTCCTGTCCATTTAAGTTCACTGATGCCCAGGATGACAATGTTTATTCTTTCCATCTCACATTTGACCACATCCAGCTTACCCTGATTCATAGATCTCACATTCCAGGTTCCTATGCAGTATATTTCTTTGCAACATTGGACTTTCCTTTCTCTTTCAGGCACGTCTGCAGCTGAGCGTCCTTTCGGCTTTGGCCCAGCCACTTCATTAGCTCTGGAGCTACTTGTACTTGTCCTCCACTCTTCCTCAGTAGCATGTTGGACACCTTCCGACCTGAGGGGCTCATCTTCCAGCGTCATATCTTTTAGCCTTTTGTTTCTGTCCATGGGACGTTCTTGACAGGGATACTGGGGTGGCTTGCCAGTTCCTACCCCAGGATCCTCACCTCCAAATCTCTTCCCAGAGGCTGGCTTTTGTTATCCTACTTTCACCATGACTGCGATGGCCTCCCATTGATAAATTTGTAGTTGAACTCCCACATGGCTGTTTGAGATTTTAAAAATATACTTGGTGTGGATGCTGTTTTTCTGTACATGTTCTCTCTGTAGTGAGATGAAGCCCGATCATAGATCTGTGTCAATATGGGGTTTCTAGCTAGGCTGGTGGCACCTCCTGTCTCTCAGGTCAAGCAGCATAAGTGTGTTGTATGGTGGCAAAGCTGATGTACCACTGACCCAGCTTCTTGGCAGGGTTTGACACCTGAATAGGATACATGGAGGAGTTGGAGGGATGCTTGCTCAATTCCCATTTTCGCTCTGTAATTTGCACTCCCAATTCTGTGTTAAATGTTTATTTAATTTATTTAATTTATATTTTTATATATTAAATTCATTTATTCAATGTAAGATGGGCTACTAGCTTCTGTTGACAAAAGAGACATCACAATAGGAGCCCTTATTTGTGGAATCATCCATTATTCACTCTGAAAATATTAAAAGAAAAATCTCCAAAATGTTTGTCTTTAATGATGAAATTACTAGAACTGTACTTCTGCCATTAGAGGGAGCACAATACCACATTTTTCAGCATCCAGCATGAATATGGGGGTCCTAAGGTAGTTTTCTTTACTGTAGTAAAAGTGGTGCTTATTTCTACTTCAGTAACAATACAGTATTTTTCATCAGAAGCAGGCTGTGTTTTTGTTACTGAAGCTTGTTTAAGTTTAAGTTTGTTTAAAATGTGAAACACTACCTTCTCATAATGTGCCACAAGTCTCAAATGATTTATAGAGAGACCCTGATAGGGTTTTCAAGGTAAGCGAGATAGTGAAAGAATGGTTTTAGACACCGACCCACAAGTTTCAATGGCTGAACAGAAATTTAACTCAGGTCTCCTGCGTCTTAGTCCATGATTCTATCTACTATACGGCAATGGGTACTTTGTAGATTTTTATTTTTATTTTTATTTTTTGTTTTGAGAGAAGGAAATGTGATTGTCACTGTAACATACAAAGAATGTCGAAGCTAAGGTTAAATATTGGTTAGTCACAAGGTTTCACGAGAACCTTGCTACCCAATGATGTCACAAGGACCTCTTATGACATAGGCAGCTGTAGCTGCTTTTCTTTGGTCTTCCAGTGTCTTTTCCCTTGATTCCCCCAGAACCTTGAATAGAGTAAAAGCTACAGTAGATTAACAGAATAAAGCCAGGATTCAGAGAACCCAGGAACTTTCTTTATTGGTGGCACTCACTAATGTTTTTTTCTCTGGAACCGTTGGGTGCCCAAATCCTTGACCGTGAAGATGAGGTGGCCACACAAAGCCACACAGGGGTTCCTGTTTAATCTTGGTGAGTAGGAAAGTTCTCTCTGGAGATATAGTCACAGGTCAGGGGGGATATCCTCTAACCCAGTGTTTTTCAACCTTTTTTGGGCAAAGGCACACTTGTTTCATGAAAAAAATCACGAGGCACACCACCATTAGAAAATGTTAAAAAATTTAACTCTGTGCCTATATTGACTATATATAAAGTAATTCTCTTGAATAGGAATCAAATAAACACAAATAAAGTATTTTATAATTACTTTATTATGAAATAGTAAGTAAACAGAAATATGAAAAATTATAAAATACTTTATTCAGTGCGCAACCTGGGCCTGTTTGGCTGAACACAAAGCTGATATTCTTCAGCTTTTCCAACGGCACACCAGGCAACATCTCGCGGCACACTAGTGTGCCGCGGAACAGTGGTTGAAAAACACTGCTCTAACCAACCAGAACATGTCCTGAGGGCTGTGAGTATGCTGGCATTTAAAAATTGGCCAAAACATTTTGCTCCCCAGAGCAAACAGCACCATTTTGGAGGAATTAGCCAGAAACTCAAGGTGTCTGGTCCCAAAAGCATATCAAGTGGTCTGGGAACTGTGCACGGTAAATCAAAATGGGGTTGCACTGGCCGGGTTCAAAAGTAAAGAGAATTCCTTTTCTCTGAGGCAGAAGACTCCAAAACATCTCCACCTTCTGATTTACTCTGGGTTCTTTTCAAAATAAGAGGCCAAGTTACTTTTCAAAAATAGTATTTTATTTTCTGTTCTTAATTCTATAAAAATAAGAATTCAAAAACTATCAAAAATATCAAAACCTTAACAAATCTCAAATCATAGTTTTATTTCCCTAAAAATAATAAAATCTAAGTCATCCTGACTAACTGATTACATTCAAAATTTCTTCTAACTAACTTTTCCTATTCTACCTAACTGCAGTGAGCTCCATTGCTCAAAGTGATCCTAAGCTCATCAGCAGCATAATAATCAGTATAATAATGGCTTCTCTCTGTCTTCTCATCATCTTCTCACAGCTTCCAGATGTCACATGACATAATTGACCAATAGTAGCTAACAATTTTCCGTGCTGCTAGTTTGTTATGCCTGTTCCTCTACATTCCTCAGATAAGGTCTAATACAACTGAAATGTACACTTAATGTTCAGCTTAACAATTCACATTATGTCCCATCATACTTATGGAAGAACCAACAAGTGTGCCCAAGAAGTAATAATAAGTACACAATGCTCAACAACAAAGAGGAGAACAGACACTGATTCCTCAGGCCTTTTTATTGAGATTGTTTTGAATAGAAACAGTTGAGGTCAAGGAAGGGCAAAACAAAGCTGGTCTTTCAGGAGTGCTGGCCTTTCATCTGGACCACTTTCTGTCTCTTCTGTCGCGGCTGTAGTCAGATGGAATGGCAGTTGCTGGGTGACAGTTGAGGGAAAGGCGAGCCCAACAGAACTGGGCTCTCAGCAAAGCCAGTGGAGTGGGCCCTGCTTCCCATCTCTGGGAGGTAGTTTTCTATTACAGGGGGTTATCCTTTACGCATTAGTCTTCGTAGACCAAGCATGTCCAAAGTCAGGCCCAGGGGCCAAATGCAGCCCGTTTTCAAATTCTGAGTGGCCCGCGGCTTCTACTCCCCATCAGCTCAGACTGGCATGCATCCCCGCCAGCTGGCCCCTTCCCATACCAGATGGAGGCGTTAGCTTGCAGTTTTATGGTCTGCCTGCCCTCCCTGCCTCTGTCCATCCCCCCAGTCACCTTCCCAGCCTACCCACCCCCAGTTCCGTTACTGCAGCATCCTCCCCGCATCGTTGCATGTTATAGAGACCTGTCCAAAGTCTGGCCCGGGGGCCAAATGTGGCTAAATGGTCAGCCCCCACACATTTTCACTTCATCAAATCTGGCCCTCCTTGCAAAAAGTTTGCACACCCCTGTCGTAGAGTCAACAAGAACGGCTGTCCAAAGTTCAGGTGGGTTTCAATTCAACGGAATTCACCAAAAGTGGAACTTACAAAGGCACTAACTCACCCTGCAGCAAACCATGAGAGAACACTACATCCATTTCATTGAATTCAGCGAGAGTACTCTGGTTAGGAGTACTGTCTCACTTTAGGCAGTAGTGGTACAAAGAGAACAAAGTTCCCAAAGCTGAACTTTGTTGTGCTGGGCAACCTTTAATACACTTTCTTGAGGTTTCAGTCCAGCTTCACCATTCCCTGGCTGCTTTTGTTCATTCAACCCAGCGCTCCTGAAATGGCTGTTCCTCGTGGGCACGGAGATGCTAGAGCAAGTTGGAACGCCGCTCTCAGATGCTGAATATAAGGAATTCTTCGAAACCTTCAATGATCCTCATCGTGTGGGGGCCGTTTGCTTCTTAAGAGCGGTGTATGGCTGCAAACAGCCCTTGATCCAAATGTTGGACCGGTATGAGAACCATGGCATCCTTCCTAAAGGTAAAGTCAATTGCCACGCTCACTCTCTCAAGGTTGTATTAGATCCCTGTGATCTAATTAAAACTAGACATGGAAACCCCAAGTGACTACTTCACAATCCGAACTTGTGGCAAGATTTCATTTCTTTTGGGAGAGATTTAATTTTTCCTAATCCTACCAAGCGGGTCTTCTTGTTAACAGTCTTCTTTAGATATATATTTTACTATACGGCCCCTGGGCAGATGAAAACAGATTATAAAGAATGCTGGAAATAGTGTGATCTCTGGTTCCCTCGTGTGGTCAATTTTGCTAACATCATCGTTCAAAAGGCCTGTTTCTAGAATTTTTCTTTTAATATTTTCATATCGTGGATAAGTGAATCAGCAGATGTTGATCTCGCAGATAAGGAGGTCCTGCTGTATTTCGTATTACACACATGATTAATGCAGATTTAAACTTCAAGGGAAGCAACATAAAGCATGTTTTTGTGTTTGCTTCCAGAGCCCTTTTGTAGACTGGGAAAAAAATGATAAGCATCTATTTTTGTTCTCTATGCACATCTATGCCTCTTAAGGTTATCCTCTGGAAAATTTGGATGTGCATAAGAATACAGTGCAGATCTCCAGGCTGCAATGTAGCAATCCTTCTGGGAATTGCTCAGAGCTTGGGAAGAAAGCATTACATTTTACATGCTACTGTATATTCATTAGTTTTCCCCATCAAAAGGGAGGAAAAATACAAGTTTACCTATGACTTTAAAAAGAAATCTTAAAGTAATGTTGATGCATGACTGGTGGCTGTTAAAATAATAGCCTACTCTATGCCTTTGTGCCCAAACCTCCCCCACCCCTGGCTATGTGGGCCCAGCCAACAGATAGGCGGGTAGCCTCGGTCATGGAGGAACAGTGGAGAATCAAACTCCCAACCATATCCCGAAAGCACTGAGTTATCCAGATGTTCTGCCCCAGAGTTAAATCCCAGTGAGTGGATGTGGATATCCTCTATGTCAGGCCTGCACAAAATGTCAACCACGGGCTACCCGTTGGGAAGATGGGCGGGATATAAATTCAATAATAAATAAATAAATAAATAATAAATAAATACCGGTGCACCATGGGGCTGTTTGAAGTAGCCTGCAAGGTCTCAGGCCTCCTGATCTGCATGGTCTTTTTAAAAAATTGACCTGCCCAACCTTGGGGAGACTTCTTCATAATCTGCTACCCACATGGGATTCCCTGTTCCATTCAAGGTTAGTTGAAAAATTCACAGTGACTAAGGGGAAGGTGGGTCTTTTGCCAGCAATAAATATATCAGTGTCAGCTATCCCTTTTGTTAAGTGTGCACACATGCCTGCGCATACTTAGATCTTATCCATGGCACATCTGTAGATATGGGTCAATGCAACTTGGGGTGTAGGTCTATCATGGTAAGTACAGTAGGACTCCCATATCCACTGATTCAGTTATCCACGGTTTGCAGGAAAAAAATTAAATAATTCAGCAACTGCAAAGCAAGCTACTGTCACAGACAGCAGCTGTAAAGCAAGCTACTGTCTCAAAACCACAGCCAGAAAGCAAGCTACTGTCATGAACAGCAGTTTTGGGGTTTTTTTTTCATGTTCTCTCTTATCCACGGATTTCATTATCCACGGGTAGGCCTGGAACCAATCTCCAGTGGATACCGGGGTTCTACTGTACCTGCATTTCAAAGCATGCCGCTGCCCCACTGATGAGGCTTACAGCTGTGGTGCTCGTCGGAACGTGGCTCATTCCGTTCTGATGTGCGCGAACAGCATGCATGGCCGTCTCTCCTCTGACTCTCAGCATCTCTTTTCCTAGGGCGAGTGTGTTCGAGCTCGAGAAAAAGGCCCAACTTTCCTGATTTTTGTACTTTCACTTTATATCGCTGTGCCATGAGGAAGTATTTTATGAAGGTGAGCTAAAAGGGTGAGCGCCGTCACTGCAATGGGCCAAATAGGTCGCCCAAGGAAGCAAATAACAAAGGCAACCGAAAAGAGATTGAGAAGCGTGTCAGAGAAGGAAGGCTCAAAAGAGCCTTAAAAGTAAAAATTATGGAAGTGACCTTTTTGGTCATCTCTGCTTTCGATAAAGAGCTTAGTGTGGCTCACCCAGATCTGAGTGACGGGGTAAAAGGGCCTCGGGCCTTCCAAAGTCAAAAAGTATTGCGAACATAATAACATTAGTGGTGGCAGATTTAATTCAGTGTTGCTGGCTCAGCTTGGACCACCTAGAAGTATTAACAAACAGTGCAGTGCTGTCAGAGGTAGGTCTCACTCATGTTACCAAGCCTTATGGGCATGTGAGTGAGTTTAACTTTGCAACCCCAAAAACAGGTTTTTTTAGATGACAGGCTGGAAACCATAGCCATACTTCCATAATTCAGATTCTTCTATTATATATCTATCAATAGCAACAACAACAACAACAACATATATGTTGTTGATTCCAACTTATGACAACCCTCCTGGCATTGTCTAAATATAAATTATTCAGAAGCTGGGCACCAGATTCCACTTGTGGTGCCACTCTGGAATGATGGCACAAAGGTGGAAGAGCATGTAACCTCATCAAAACACAAGCTACAGGTGATCTTGGCTGGTCATCTCCCTGGAGGTAGAGTGGCTATAGGATCCCCTGGTCCCAGGGGATCCAACCCACTAAGCTATACCAGCTCATAAGAACAGAAGAAAAGCTCTGCTGGATCAGGCCAAGGGCCCATTTCATCCAGCTGCCTAGATCTCACAGTGGCCACACCAAATGCCTCTGGGAGTACCTGAGACAACTAGATACCTGTCGCCTGATACCACTCCCCTGTGTCGGGCATTTTGAGGTACCCTTGTAAGAACGCATGGCCCCATCATGGCTTGAACTTGTGGTGGACTTTTCCTCTAGAAATCTTTCCAATCTCCTTTTAAAGGCATCTAGGCCTGATGCTATCACCACATCCTGTGGCAAGGAGTTCCATAGACTAACAATATGCTGGGCAAAGAAATATTTTCTTTTGTCTGTTCTTGCTCTGCTCGCATATAAAGATTATGGTGATCAGCACATCACAGGAGCACCTCTGTGTAATCTCCCATGCAGGTCTCAGGGACAAGAATTTAGTCCTCATACATAAGATGTTCTAAAATCCTACACTACCCCCTTCTGCTGAAGGATGGTGCTTTCCCAATAGGAACAAAGGAAAATGCCTTATGCTGATCCAGGAGTCCAACCTATGGGTCCCCAGATGTTCCTGGACTACAACTCTGAGAAGCCTCCACCACTTGCTGTATTGGAAGGGATTTCTGGGAGTTGCAGTTCAGGAGCATCTGGAGACCCACAGATTGAGAACCACTGGTCCAGAATCATACAGATTGGCAGTGGCTCCCTGGACTTCCTACTGGATTCAACCTGGGAACATCTAAAAACAATGCAGCTGCTCAACCCAGTGAGCTATTATAACTCTTCCCCAAGCCCTCAAATGACACTTTGACCATTAGCAGAAGATGTGTGTTGTGTCGTTACAGTCGTGACCGACTCTTCGTGACCCCATGTCCATGGAGCTTTCTTGGCAGGAATACTGGAGTGCCTTGCCAGTTCCTACTCCAGGCGCCTACAGCACCTGCTATTCCCTGGTGGTCGCCCATCCAAGTACTAAGCAGGGCTGACCCTGCTTAGCTTCCAAAATCAGGCGAGATCGGATGTGCTTAGGGCAGAAGATGCTTGTCCCCATATTATTGTCAGCAACACAATTCTTTCTGCGTTGCCCATAACACCCCTTCCTATACAAGGGGAGGGAGTCCAGGCACCTACTGGCTGGCTTTAAAAGGTGGTGTAAGATGGGCCGGTTCTGGGAACAACGTGGAGGGCACGGTTAGCAGCCACATTGGACGTGTCAGCTCTGAACGGGACTGTGACGGGGTAAAATGGTTCAACTGGGACTCCCAACAACACCAAGAGGTGAATGGCAGGCTGCATCTCCATTCACCACAATCACCACCACATTCAGGGGAAATCCATGCTGTTATTTCTGATTAGGGACAACTGGGTGGAGAGCTTTGTGGAAAAAGTAGTGGGTACTGGCTTTGACCATTGTTGACCAGAAGTTCTCATTTCCTTGGTTTAAGCCTTCTATCTGGCAGTGGAATTCTCCCAGCAATGATTTTTTTAAAAATTTAAAAGTATCTGCTGCAGCTAATGAATTGTTTAATGTTACATCTAGTTTGGCTCTAAAAGGCAGAAAACGATTAATTATAGTTATTGTGAAGATGGTGGCGGTGATTTTCAAAATTTCCAAAATCACTGTATTTTGGACCGTCTCTCTAGAGAAAAATGATAGGGCTGTCGCATATTTCCTTGACAAAAGTCCTGTGCCTTTAGCAGCTGCACGGTGTACAGGAACTTTACCTCTTCAGAAAGTGAGTTGAATTTGTTATAGTCTGAATCATGTATCGGTGGAAATATGTGACAATGAAAAATAGAAGTGAATGTGGGGGGGGGGGGAAAGATTATGTTTCTCTCTTCTCTAAGAGTTTTGAGCTCAACTGGGAGAAATCAGGAGTAGCTTAAAGAAATAAAGCTCACTACTTTATTTCTTTAAAAATTACCATTGACAAGATTTATCGCACAATGAAACATTTCTATTTTTATTTTACTATCTTTTTCTATATTCCTGCTTTAGAGGGTTTTGTGCCCAGGTGAGACCGTCGGAACGTCTAATGATACACTAGCCATCGACCAGAAAATCGAACCTCTTCATAATCTATCCTTTATACTACAATCTTTGCCTATGCTACTGCACAGCAGCCCACCTACCCTCACAAATACCAACAGCGGAAGTGAGTCGCCGATAGGGGTGGTCAATGCCCTGTCTATCTCTGCAGCAGTTGTCATGGAGGTCTCTCCTGATAGCACGACCTCTGTTGCTGAGACCAGCTCTGCTGGTCTGTCCTCTCCTGCAGAATCAGTTCTACACCTTCTTTTTCACACAACCACTAAAAAAGAATCCATTGAGGTTCTCACCGAGTCTCCTCTCCAGTCTCTTACCCACGCTGATGCCACCACCGACACTGACACCGACACCGACGTCTCCGAGCCCCTTCCTGAGGTTCATTCTGCCACCCCCACCTCTGAAATAGCTGAACCAGAGTTCTCGCCCGAGCAGCATACCACCTCTGTTCCTGCGGCCGCGATCACCCTGTCTGCTTCTGAGACTGAGACTGAGACTCAGACTGAGACTGAGACTCATACTCAGACTGAGACAGACTGAGACTGAGACTGAGACTGAGACTGAGACTGAGACCACCACTACGCCTCCCGCCACGAGCACTACAGAGCCTGTGCTTGACCTTCTCTTGGAGTCTTCTCTTGAGCTTCTTTCTCCCACCGCTGCCAAAACGGACATAGAAAGTTTGCTGGAAAATCTCACTGCCTCCCAGGCGGTGACAAGCACCGAGACTTCTACCACCATAGCACATTCAGAGTCAGTTGCTGAGTTTTCCACCTCCGTCTCCAATGCTGACGCTATGTCTGAGGTGAGCACCATCCTTGACACCCCAACCACAGATTCCTCTCCAGAGCTCGTTACCTCAGTCGTGACTGCTGCAATCACCACAGGCAGTCCCATTTCCACACACACTGTGATCACAGCCAGTAAAAAAAAAAACTCCGAAGAGCCTTCTCCCTCCTCTAGTTCTGCCACGGCTTCCACGTCACCTTCTGAGCTTTCCGCCGAACATACCATCGCTGCCGCACCTGTTGAAACCAAAACAACCTGTATTAACCATCTCCACCAGAGTCCGGTCACCGTTTGTCCCCACAACACTTCTGCTCCTTCAGCCACAACTCCTCTGGATCTTGCAAAACCTTCTCCCCACTCCAACTCCAGCATGGGCATTGTCATCGTCTCTAAGTTCATCCACCATAAGCCTGAAGGGGCGCTGGGACTCATTCCTCTGCTACGGATTGGCGTGAGGTCCTCCGATGCCCAGGAAGAGGAAGGCATTCCTGGACCCCAGCAACTCCCTTCTAGTGATCTGAAGAGGCTCTTCCTCCAAATGCAGGACAATCGAGTGCAACACTTAATACGTGCCATGCGGGACCTAATGACCAAGGGGGAAATAATACCGAGACGGAAGCTGAGAGCCACATCTCTACAACTGCTGAGGGCGCTGAACCTTCCGGAACAACCAAGGAAGTCTAAGCGCTCCATGAAGCTCAAGAGATGACCCAACTACAAAGGCATGGGGGTGTCTTTTGGAGAGAACAGAGAGACCCTAACCCTAATCCCTGGCATTCTGCAGCCAGAACAACTGTCCGGCTGCCAGGGTCAAGAGGTTATCTCAGTTCACCTGCCCAAATTCAGAAGTCTTTCTGACCCATTTTTCCCCATGCCTCGGTGCTGGGCGAAGGACAGACGACTGGCCTTGAAAAGACTGTTGGGGTTCAATTATAAATCTGCATGAAATGAGGATACAAATGGAAGGGCTCTGGTCTTCTGGAGGGAGGAGAAGAAAGAAATTATTCCCTCGCCTCATTTGGGGTTTCAGGGAGGACAATAAATAAATGAATAAGGTGCTTTGCAGAAACTCTTGGAACTCAAATAAAAGGGTGAGGAAGCTCAACTGGCATTCTGTCCTAACATTTTTGTCCTTGCCAAAATCGGAGGGAAAGAGGTAGAGTAGCATCTCACTTCATTCTCCACAGCAAAGCATGCCGGTAGCTGGCAGAGTCAACTGAGATGCTGAGGTGAAAGTTGCCTTTCTTTCAATTAAAATATTTTCCTTCTCACAGTAGCATCACCTCCAAGACAACAGTCGTCTTCCATAATTAGGCTAGCAAATAAAGCACACATTTGCCTTCTAGGGGCCAGTTTACAAAACAAATGTAAGATATACAGTTAAGCACAGGTCTTTTCTGTGACAGACATTGTAGTTTAGCAGCTCTTCTCAACATGTATGAAGGGAAACAGAATATCTCCCTTTTCCTTTCTGATTGGCCACCTGTAGTATTTCTCTCACACAACTGCTTTCCCGGTGCACGTCCCTATTCAGCCACTCCTTTATGGACTGCAGGCATTCTCAACAGGAGCCATTTTGGTTGAGAATGGCTGGACCAGAGACATATATGCCACTTCATCAGCCTTTGAGTACTGTTTCTCAAATGTCTTTTTTTTTGGGGGGGGGGGGGAATCAAGCACTGAATAAGGAAAGAATGGAACACAACAGCATCCATGAAATGATTTTTAATTTTCTATTACTGAAAAACAAATCTCTTCAGAAGATGCTGGTAGGAAATATAACTGGACATAGGGCATTTTTTACCAACTGTGTTTCTTTCACTCAGTAGTACAACAACAACAATAATAATTGACTTCCATCTGATTTTATCCTAAATTTATAATCATCTAAGTCCAAACTATAGGCACAAAGCTGAGAAAAAAACCATAGTACAGTGGTACCTTGTATAAAGGAATTAATTTGTTCCAAATGAAATTATGTTCAGCAAATTTTCCTTTATACAAATTTCCCATAGGAATGCATTGAAAACAGAGTGATCCCATTTTTATGTTGTACAGATTCGCCCCATAGGTGATTATGTTAAGCAAATTTCCCCTATTGCCGGAATTTTTTATGTTGTACAAATTTTATGTTATACGAACCATTTGTTATACAAGGGTCCACTGTATTTAAAACAGTGGTGTCGTATTGGCTTACCACAGCCAATTTTGAAAAAATTCCTAATATCAACTTGAAGAGCCTTGTGGCGCAGTGGTTAAATGCCTGTACTGCAGGTAAAACTGTGCTCACGACCTGGGTTCAATCCCAGGTAGCAGGCTCAAGGTTCACTCAGCCTTCCATCCTTCCGAGGTCGGTAAAATGAGTACCCAGCTTGCTGGTGGGAGGGAAATGTGTAGCCTGCACACTGTAATTAAAAAAAATTATAAACCGCCCAGAGACGACTTGTAGTGGTATGGGGTGGTATATGAGCAGAACACTTTGCTTTGCTTTTGGTGCAAATCATTAGTCTAGTCCAAATCATGTCTCCAGAATTGACAGTGAATTGTGACTTGCAAGTCCCCCCACACACACACACCAGTAGGAAGTGAGACATTCATGCTGACTGGAAGAGTGAGTAGGAAAAACAGAGGTGGGAGCAGATAATCAAGTAAGCAAGGGAAACACCCATTGCTTTGTCATGACCAGCAGGGACATGGCCACCACATTCCCCAATGAGAGGAGATGTCAGTTCATGGCACAATAAAGGATCCGTACATTACGCAGATTGTTGAGTTCTATTCCATTCTTGCTTCTCTGGGCTGCTCCGTGATCCATCTCTTCAGAGAAGATCCTGAAGGCCTTGGCCCCAACTGAGCCGTCTGTCTGGAAATGCACTGCCAAGTAGCTGCCACTTGAAAGATCATTTTCTCAGCCACCCCACCGGCGTCCAGGTGACCACCGATAAATATAGACCCAGACAAAAGGTAACAGTGAAGCATTTTGACTTGCAGTAATGGGGAGAAGTCAAAGAAGCCTCAGGATAGGAAACAGATTATGGATCATTTTCTGTGCCCTTTACAGAGAGAGGAGAAACTATTTATTTGAACTACAGCTCCCAGAATCACTCTGTGAAAGGAGATAGCTGGCTGAAGGATTCTATCATTATTAGTCCCAAAATGTCAAGCCATGTTCCTTTATGACTGTGGCAGGAGACCATGAACCATAAATCCAAATCAAATGTGTTAGGCTTTTTTATTTCCCTGTGTTTAAAGCACATAAAATACATAGAATAGTGGTGTAAGAATGCCCTGGGCTGAATTTCAAGGCTTTCTAATTAGCATGGCTAATGCCACCTCCTACCCGTTCCCTTCTAATTTTATAAGAAGTCATTAAAGGGGGTGGGAGACATTCCCACAACTATATAATTATGCACCCTCCTCGTCATAAAACAAAGTACATGCAGATGGCCTGGTCTTGCATGGGCAGTTAAAACCAATTAGCCTGAAAAAAGACCTGCTCCTTTGGGAAACAAACTACTGTACAGAACTAGTTCACTGACATAGATTAACAAAGTGACTTGCCTTTTTGCATTTCTTGGCAGTGTGCTTGTGAGGCCTGAGCATTTTAATGAATGCCTGCAGTTCAAGGTTTATTGTTCAGCAACAGCTTGGCATCTCTAAGGACTCAGAGCTTGCTTAGAGATTTCCCCCTAGCTCAAAATTATCCCAGCGAAGGCAGATTGCTGGAGCACAATTTACTTCCTGCATAATAGGCTTAAAAAGCTGCCTAGATGACCTGAACACATACGATCTCGCCTAATCTCGGAAGCTAAGCAGGGTCGGCCCTGGCTAGTACTTGGATGGGAGACCACCAGGGAATACCAGGTGCTGTAGGCACCTGGAGTAGGAACTGGCAAACCGTTCAAGTATTCCTGCCAAGAAAACTCCATGGACATGGGGTCACAAAGAGTTGGTCATGACTGCAACAACAACAACAACAACAACAACAACAACAACAACAACAACAACAACAACAACAACATAGGCTAAGGGATAGGGCATCCAACCAATTCTGACTGTTCATCTGGTCCCTTGTAAAAACTCAGGGAGTCCCAGCTGCAATCTCTGGTGTCCTCTACCACCAGATCTTTGATCACACTCTTCACCTTGTTTCTTGAGGCAGAATAGATGGGCAAGTGTATGGCAATAAATCTAGGTAAGTGGGTAGTTCAGAGAAACAATCCCAGCCACTCCTACTAGTGGTATCAAATTTTAAAAAATCAGACATCCTGAAAGAAAAAGGGGAAAAGACAGTATTTTTAGATAACTGGGATTGTCTTTGAATCCTCTTACATTGCTTTAAAATCCCAAGTAAAAACAACATATTCGAAAACTTTCGAATGCAAGTGGAGGCACAGCGAGAGGGAGCAGCAGGAGAATCTTCACCTATATCCGTCCAACCAGTTCTCTGAAAACTGTCCTCAAACATGGTGCTTTTTTTTTTTTACATACTCAGGAAGAAAATATAATATATTTTTCTCCATGGTATCCAAGGAAATAACAGCACTGGAAACAAGTCTGTGAGCCACCCTGTGTGGCAAACCATCCCCTGCAATATAAAACAATAACTAGGCAACCAACCAATCCTGAACCTAATTCAGGGTGACCTAGACAGGAAAGGTGATCAAATGGATGGGCTGTGAGTGATTTTGCCTGGGCTACACCACAACAGCACAGAAATCAGACTTACGATTGAGTCAGTTGAGAAAACATGCAAAATACAGTAGAATTTCTATAAAATGATTGTCAAGTTGATAATCTCTTGATGTAATTGTTCCCTCACCACTCGGGTGGCTCAGTGAGTTAAGTTTCTGGCGGTGAAGACAGAGATTGAGAGTTCAGAAGTCAGAATTGACTTGACAGCATACCATCATCATAATTATCCTCCTCTTCCTCTCCCTGCCCATGTTTACTCAGAAACCACACCCACTGAATTTAATGGGCATTACTAAGTAAAGATATATAGAATTAAATGTTCTTTGCCCCAACTTCCACTTATGGCAAAGCAGGTGCAAAGAAACTCATACCTTTATCAGCATATTTTATTCTACCTCCTGTAAAAGGTTATAGAGAAGGGGGAAATGCCAGGAGAGTCAGATATATGGTTGAGAGAAATAAGTTTTCATAGGTCCATCCATGTCACCCACACCAATATGTTGCATGGGAGTAATTTCAATCAAAATCATATTTGCTCCTGTGTAACATTTCCAGGGTTACTCTGTTAATGGGGCTAGGGTGTCATGAGGCAGCAATAGGGAGTATTTGGGTATCAATAAGGGGGCAAATTGTGAATTACTCAGGTATTATTGCTGCATTTTTACTATCATACAGCATTTCCATGGAATACTGATCTACAACTAACCTTTCAATCTTTATAATGGATAATTTCCAGATATGGTTGGATTCCAATTCCTTTCTGTGCCAGCTAGGATGTCCACTGATTGGGGACAATTGTAAAATATTATTTATTTTTTCTGAACTTCTAACCTGAATAGCAACTAGCTGTGATGGTCAGGAGATTCCATGAAGTGCAATCTAGAAAAGAGACATTTCCATGCTCTGTTCTTATCTCAGATGGTGACTGAGAACAGCACTTAACAGAATTTCATCACCAGCTTTATCACCTCAACAGAGGAGGCTGAGACACAAATGGAAGGCAACAACAATCCCTCAGGTAACTGCAAGGAATGTGCAACAGTAATCTGCTTTACTGTTAATCTAGTTACCACTGATAACTGCCTCCATGCACCCATTTGTGAATTTTGTCCCATCCCTACCTGTTGCACACTTTAGGTAGATGGCGAATGAGACCATTATTTTAGCATTACTCCGGCTAGCACAGCGGGGATTCAATCTCTCAGTCTCTGACTCCACAGGCAAATAAATACCTAACACACTGAGCTATCTGCATTGGCTAAATTCTGAAGGAGTTTAAGGATTGGTTTTGTGTGTTCCCACATTCCAGTTTTATGAATTTATGTAGGTTCCATGAGCCAGCCCATGGTTGACTCACCCTTCTATCCTTCTGAGGTTACCCAGCTTGCTGGGGGGCGGGGCAATGTGTAGCCTGCATAATTAAACTGTAAACTGCCAAGAGAGTGTTTGAAGCGCTATGGGGTGGTATATAAGCAGAACACTTTTGCTTCTTGGGCATGCTGGTCATGGCTTGTGGGTGTAATAATCCAAGACATCTACACCAGTGTTTTCCAACTTTGGGTCCCCAGATGTTCTTGGACTAATACTCCCAGAAGTCCCCACCACCAGCTGTGCTGGCCAAGAAGTGTAGACCAAGAACAACCTGGAACTACTGATAGATGATGCCACATGATGGAAAGCTGTTCCAAAGCTTATCAAGTGGACTCCATTATACAGTATTGGAAGCAGCACAGAAACGAGACATGGAAAAGGAGTCCATGCCCAATGTTGCAAAATATGAGGAAGTGATTGTAGTCTCGAGACAAAACAAAATCAAGGTGACAGGAAGGGGAAGGCAGCTGAGGAAAGAGGGAAATGTAAATCCCATTAACATTGTGCACAAGGCTGAAATGCGCACAGATCAATGGTGGTGCCAGAAATTTTATACTATTATATATGGGCAGAAAGAGAATGCAAGATAATCAGAGAGGTGAAGTGCTGACCCACACAATAAGCAATCCCATAAAAATCCATCATTATATTTCAAATTGACTCAAAGCACCATCCCAAGCCCTCCATTTTGGTGCCAGTCTGTTTAGCCTGCGAGCTTGAGGGTCAAAAATGCTCTTCTATCTATTGATCTTTAAGCTGTTCTAGGATCCTTACCATTCAAAGGGAGAAGGGAGAAGCATTTTAAATCAATAGACAGAACAACGTAACACTGATTTATATCCAAGAAATATTGTTTGGATTGACTGTTGAAATTACAGTTCAAGACACTTGTTTAAAATGTCATTTATGTCCTACTGTGAGATAAGGACATTCCAATTTAAATACTGAGCAGGCACCTGCAAGAAATTGTTCTTATGCATAATTCTTTCTTTCTTTCTTTCTTTCTTTCTTTCTTTCTTTCTTTCTTTCTTTCTTTCTTTCTTTCTTTCTTTCTTTCTTTCTTTCTTTCTTTCTTTCTTTCTTTTCTTTTCTTTCTTTTCTTTCTTTCTTTCTTTCTTTCACTTACTTAAAATGTTGCCCTCTAATAACGGCTTAGACCTTAGGACCTAGATATAACCATCTCCTTTCATATGAACCAACCAGGCAATTAACATTGAACCCGGGGACCCTTTTGAAAGAGCCATCCCCCAAGGAGGTGAGACACAGGGCCTTCTCGGCAGCTTCATCAGTCTGAGGAAGGCTAATTGTGAGTCCTCCATTTTATAGTTCACTTTGACATCATGTCATCCTGGTCTGGAATAGGCTCATAAGATGAACAATGGCCTGAGTAGGCTTTTTAGGTGGACAACAACCTCAATAGGCCATCCCCATTCAATACATCTATAGTGGTGGCAATTGATGCTAAATTGTAAGTAATGAAACTTTTCTCCCTTCTACTCACCTCTCTAGAGACTTTCAGTGTCAGTTAATGAGAAAAGGGAGTGGACTAATCTGGGAAACTTGAAGCTATTCTGTTCTGTGAATCGCTACACTTGTGCAGTGCAGCTAGAGAAACTTAACCAGAAATTCAAACCTCTCCAACATATTTGATATACCCAGTTCTTTACCTAGCTTGGTGGATGACAAAGAAGGAGCACAGAGTTCATCATCTATAGACAGCATGGCCATCAATGTTCCTTTCAAGAACCTGGTAATACTCAGAATGGGTATGCCTAAGGTGGGCTCTTTGGGGGCCAGCACACAGAGGGGTGAAAGGCTGATGAACAGATCACATCAAGCATCAGCTTGCCAAAGGGGCTGTGATGGGCTTTGTCATCCATTATGGCAAGGCAACACCCAGCTTGTCACAACTTTCAGTGGTGATCCTGTAGGGTTTGTGGGTTAGGCATGCCTCCCCACCTCCCAGCAGTGCCTCAAAAGCTCTTACACAGAACAGATGACTCTTTGTTTCCAGAACTCAAATACATCTTTCTCTGAAAATGCGTACCAGTCATGAAAAATCCGTAAAATGTTACCGTGTTTGCAAACCTTCAGTTGCATCTGAGACTTCCTGGCTCCACCTGCTAATGCACCGAGTTCTTGTCAGCACAGCTAAGGAGCAGCCTGGTGCAGGCGAAACAGTACCGATTCAGATCAGTGTGGTGTAGCGGATAGAGCAGTGACGGTGAACCATTTAGAGACCGAGTGCTCAAACTGCGATTCAAAACCCACTAATTTTTCGCAAAGTGCCAATACAGCACTTTAACCTGAATACAAGTGGCTCTGAAGGGGTAATGTCGCGTGTCCATGGAAAGAGCTCCAAGTGCCATCTTTGGCACCTATTATTTATTTATTTATTTATTGGATTTTTATACCGCCCATCTGGCAGCGAGGTCACTTTGGGTGGTTTACAATGTGCCATAGATTTGCCAACACTGGAATAGAGTGACAGACAAGGACTCTGGACTAGGGCTCTGAGATGTCATCTCCATAAGTCTAGGACTAGGACAGAAAACCCTGCTAAGACAATGCACCAACTCACAGGTGGGCGGAAAAGAGGAAGATAAGGGACTGACGCCACTACCCTCAGTGTGGGCCTATTGACTGTCCTGACTTCAGGTTGGTGTGGGTTACCGAAATAGGAAAGAGTGGGTAGCAACCCCACTGTGATGATGTTGACGGGTGGGTTACAGGACTTGGACCTGGACTAACCCTGAGGAGACCAGCCATTGTTTATTTATCACGCCTATCCCAGTTACAATAAAACCCATCTGCCTAAAATCGCCTGTGCTCCCACCTCTGAATTTGGGATGGCAGAAAGGGGTCCCACTGACCCAGCGAGGGCCAGTGGGGCTCACCATTTCCAAGAGTTTTCCAGGAACCACCTCCCACGTGCTATCTACTGGCATAAGCAGCTATCTTTCTTTGTTCCACTTCTAAGAACATCTGTATTTTCTGTTCTGACTCATTTCAGCAATGGTTGGCTCATTTATTTTTAAGTCTGCAGGGAAGCACATCAATCCCTTTCTGATACATTTTTCATGAGCATGAACATTCATGTGCAGTGTTGCCCAAGAGCGAGACATACAGTTTGCAAATGTTTCCTTTTTTATGCAGCCTGTTTTAAGCCATTTCCCTGATTTGAGCATTCTGAGCGTGCTTTTTACCACCCCCTAAACCTAGAGTTGTATAGTATTGCAAAATTGGGAGAAGTGCAAAGCATAATTATATACAGTGGACCCTTGTATAACAAACGGTTTGTATAACATAAAATTTGTACAACATAAAAAATTCCGGAGATAGGGGAAATTTGCTTAACATAATCGCCTATGGGGAGAATCCGTACAACATAAAAATGGGATCACTCCATTTTCAATGCATTCCTATGGGAATTTGTATAAAGGAAAGTTTGCTTAACATAATTTCATTTGGAACGAATTAATTCCTTTATACAAGGTACCACTGTATTTGATTTGCAGATTCATTGTGGGAAAAATGCACATTTAATGTAAAAATGAAAATGAATCTAGTTCCCTCCTGCTCTATCCCTAGCCACTCGATTCTGAAATTTGGTATTCTGTCTGGCCTGTGATTTCTGCCAGCAAAACTGAAGGCTGATGCTCCATTCAGGAGGTGGGACTGTACCACCTTAAAGACAAATCTATAGCTCTAGACCAGTGGTGGCAAACCTTTGGCACTCCAGATGTTTTGGACCACAGCTCCCAGAATTCCAAGCCTGTATTGCCAATGACAAAAGACTGTGAGAATTGTGGTCCAAAACACCTGGAATGCTGACAGTTCACCACCACTGCTCTAGACCAACACCTGTGTACTATATGGCAAAAACCTTCTTGTCATCCCTCTCCTTCTGGAGGAGTTGGTTGGATATTATCATGACTTTCTCAACTTGTAAACATCAGCTCTAAATAACAATGCTCTGTTGCATCCAAATGAATCTCTTGGGATCTTCACCCTACTTCTCCTTCTTGCACCTTTTCTATTTATTGTGCTTTGATTGGTCAGCTGTAACAACCTCCAATCTTTGTTTCTCTTTTCATGATCAAAGTTTCTAGCTTTCTAAATGTTGATTGGCCATGCTCTTGACCAAGAAATTCTTCTTAGCCTCTAGCAATGGATCTACATTTTTGTTCCTTCCATCTTTTAGATAATAGCCTGTGTCAACACCCATGGCTTAGTCCAATGCAATAGAAATGAGAGTACATAACACAGTACAGTGTGTCTTCTTATTTGAACTACAGTCGAGAACCACTGGAGTACCGAGAAAGATCGAGAAAATATTTCTTCTGGCAGTAGGCCAGCTTTATTATTTATTCAGAACACAGTCCTCCAGAATCAGCCAAGTCTCCCTTGAAGAGTTAAGGTCATCAGGAGAGGCCTTTCTCTCCATCCCGCCACCCTCACAGGTATGTCTCGTGGGAACATAGGAAAGGGCTTTCTCAGCTGCTGCAGCCAGACTCTGGAACTCCCTCCCACTAGAGGCCAGGACTGCCCCATCTCTTATGTATTTCCGGAAACAGGCAAACATCTTTCTCTTCAGGCAAGCTTTCCCTGAATGATGGACTACCTGATATGTGTCTTTTATATGAATCTACCATACATGATCAAATTGACTTTGTGTTTATAACCACTTATAACCATGTGTGATTGCACTGACAGCATGTTTTCAATGTTAGTTTCCATCACTCATAACTTTATATATATATATATATAGACACACACACACACACACACTGGTACCTTGTATAAAGTAATTAATTCGTTCCAAATGAAATTATGTTAAGCAAATTTGGACTCAGCTCCTGGAGGGAGAAAGTTAAGGTCCAATTAAATGGCTCAAATCTTGTTGCTTAACGTAGTATGTGATGACAGTGGTAACCTTATTGAATCAATGGTCTGTACGAAGGAGCTGACTCACCAAATCCCCACTGATTCAGTGGGCCTACTCTAGTTGTCACCTCCAACAGGATTTCAGCCACTGAACTGCATGGCCAAAGTTACTTTTTTCTTACAACTTCCAGCATCTCCCACAATCCATGGCAGACTATTCCACTGCCGAACAGCTCTAACTGTCAGGAAGATCTTAATGTTCAAATGGAATCTCTTTTCCTGTAGTTTGAAACCATTGCCCCGAGTCCTAGTCTCTGAAGCCATGGAAAATAAACCTGTTCCCTCTTCAATATAACATCCTTTCAAATATTTAAACATGCTATCCTATGCCCTCTCAGCTGTCTTTTTGTAAGGCTAAACATTCCCAGCTCCCTAAGCCGTTCCTCGTAAGACATTTCTTCCAGACCTTCAACCATCCTGGTCACCCTCCTCTGGACCCGCTCGAGGTTGTCAACATGCTTTTTAAATCGAGGCGCACAGAACTGGACACAGTTCTCCAGATGGGGTCTGACCAGAACAGCATAGAGTGGTAATCCTAATTATAACAAAGCACCAGGCTGGGAATGCTTGTCCCGAGAGCATGAGCTGTGTTTCTTTCATGGCGGCACCCAGAAGATCTAGAAAAGTTACTCAGTAGGGCTGATCAGTGAACAGCATCCAAGATCTCCTGTGTAAAGACCTGGCCGTTGGTGGCACAGAGAGGCTTTCTGCATTGCTGCTAGTCAATTTACTGAAGAGAGAGAACTAAGGTGTAATATGGAGGAGGAAAAATGTACTTTTCTCTCATATGAAAAATAAGCCTTGTTTTGCTTGCTGGATAGCTCAGTAAATTGGTACCTGGTTGCAGAGCCAGAATTTGGAAGTTCTCTTTCCCACTGTGTATCTCAGAAGAGCTAGCCTGTGTGGCCTTGGGAAAGCTACAAAGTGCCCCCCCCACCATGGAGAAGGGAATGGGTAACTACTTTTGACTACAGTAGGACCCTGGTATCCACTGGGGATTGGTTCCAGGCCTTCCCATGGATAATGAAAACCATGGAAAAGAGAGAACACCTGCCCACCCACCTCCAAACTGCTGTTTCCTGACAGTAGCTTGCTTTATGACTGCTGTTTTGAGACAGTAGCTTTATGGCTGCTGTTTGTGACAGTGTAGGGGACATAATTAATTTACACATTCAATATATATCCTTCAGCCATCATTATAGATAAAATGATAGGCTCTCTATGCGAAGTATATTTTTCTATAAGGCCCTTTCTGTCCTATAATTCACCCCAAGCCCCCTCACAAAGCTGTGTCAGCAAAGCACCACACGATTCCCGCTTCTCACTTCCCGTTCTCAGTCTGCCCTGTGAGATAAACAGGACATGGGCAACGGATGGTCACGATTCAGGGAAGGGGACGAACAATGAGCCCCCTACCCCTAAGATAGCCAGCTGTCCCGCTTATCGGAACAGCAGAAGTGAACTGTCAAAACGGCCCCATTCAACTGTCAAAGTCCATTCCCAGCGCTTCCCGGAAAGCACACGTCAAAATGCCTGCAGTACCTAGAACAGGGGGCGCTGAAGAACAAGATTAATTGCGTCCGCTGAATGTTGCAAGTCTTAAGTATGTGCTAAGTGTTTTCAAGAGGGTGATAATGATCTGCACACGCCAGCTGTCTTTGAAGATTCTTTTGTCTATTGTGGGCGTTCTACAGCACTCAGATGTCTCCGGTTTTTTCCGATAAGGAAAGGGGGAGGTGGGGAACCTTTTGCTATAAATTCTATGTATGTATTCGAACTCCTCGCCCCAGATTCCCGAAAACATTCGGCTGGGAGCCTTTTGCTATAGCAAAATAAAACCTTTTTTCTCCGATCCTCGATCCTTGACGCGTTCTTACGACCCTCGAACCCCAAACGGCGGCACGGGAATTCCCGGGGGGAGTAGCTTTCATCTGGGGGCTCGTCCGGGATCCCCCCTTTTTTGGGGCGAGGGGTCAAGCCAGGCGAAATCCGAACAGCCAGCGGTGGACGACGAACCAGTGCACACCTTTTCATATTAAAAAGGGGTTTTTTTCGTTCAACGTGGTGGCGGAGACGGCTTTCGCTCGGGGAGAAAAAACTCTGGCCAGGAGGAAAGACGTCTCGTGGGAGATTTGGTAAGATACTGGGACCGGTCCAAAGGGGGAGCTTCGGGGGTGAGCCTCTGAAGTGTGTAAAGGGTAACAGAACGACGGTTCTGTGTCTTGGGGAGGAGCAGGGCAGTATATATGTCTTAACATCCCTTGTGTGCAACGAATTAATGTTGTTTGGTGTGGGCAGCGGGAAGAAATTCTTAACTGTCAAAGTTTTAGAATAGCAGAAATAAGGTTCTGGGTAGGCAGTGGGCTCCAGACTAGGTGGGGTGGTGGTTTGAAATGTGGGTGATTTGAGTGGCCACTGACCCAGTGAGTGTGTGAGTGATTGGAAGGTCGGAACTTAGCGTTTTCCCTGACCGAGCGAACGTGGACAAGCGCAGTTCTCGTTTGGGGCGACCCACCGAGTCGCTGTCAGTATCGAATGGTGTATGCGTGAAAATTGTGTAAAATTCAGGAGCGGGTCCAGTGGCAGTGTGTGGGAGAGATATAGGAATATAGCTTAAATAAAACACCCAAAATCATGGGCCACAACACAAGCAAGCCTTCAACTCCTCTTGAGAACTTCCTTTTAAATTGGCATGCAGCTGTCAAAAACTATGATTTTGGGATCAAGATGAAAAGAGAAAGAATGGAGACTTTATGTCAAATTGAATGGCCCATCATGCAGGTAGATTGGCCACCCCAAGGGACTTTTAATGAAAGTATCATCAGGCAACTGTGGCTGAAAATTCTTAAAAACTGCCCCGAACACGTCCCCTACATTGAGGTTTGGAAAGGAAACGTGAAGAAAAATCCTTCATGGATTCAAGTATGTAGGGAATTGCCACCTCAGGCCAAATTACTGGCTTTGAAGAAAAAGGAAGCGGTCTTAGAGGCCCGTCCCGAAGACTATGATGTCTTCTATCCACCACCTCCTTATCCAGTGGTTGTTCCTCCAGGGAACCCAGCGGTTCCTCCTCCAGCACAGCCTCCGCCAGCTCCAGCACCCGCTCCCCTTCCAAAGGACAGTGGACACCCAGTACCAAAAGACATTCCCCAACCAGGACCAACGAGCAAACCTCCAAAAGATGAGCAGGAAGCGGGAAAGGGGCCCCCAAGGGAGATGAGGATGAGGAGGAAGAGGAGAGTGAAGAGGAATTCCGTCATAGGATAAAAGGAAATATAGAATGGGGAGAAGCAGATCATCAAAGAGTGGCTGAATTAATTAAAAAATACAGGGACTCAGTGATTGAAGTGGGAAATTTTGCATTGGAGGCGGCGGGAGAACGAAATTGGACAAAAAGACAGAGATATCTCCTAAGGGCATATGATGCAGCAAGGAGACATGAGGAATTTCTTGAGAATAGGAGAATTGAAGAACAGGCAAAAGTCATGCCCCTCAGAAGAGTCTATGATCCCTTGCCCCCAAATCAACCGGGTCCACGCACATATACAATGCAACACGTCCCTTTTACCTCAAGCGATATCATAAATTGGAAAAATTCTCTCCCGAGCTTGGAAGAAGACCCAGATAAGAATTATGAAACCATGTCTAGCATCTTCAATGTATATATGCCCACTTTTGAAGATGTCCAACATTTAGTGAAGGGGTTGTTTAATGCAGAGGAAACGCGGAAGATTTTCGAGGAGGCTAGGAAATCCCGTTTAGCAGCAGGAGACACTCCCGCTCAGGCTGAGGCAGCCGTCCCAACAACCACTCCACCTGATTGGGACTACAATGCAGATGCAGGGCGCACTGCTCTAAGAAATTACCATGCAGCAATCTTACAAGGCATTAGGGCTGCTGGTAGGAAGAAAATAAATATGTCAAAAGTTAATGACGTGGTCCAAAAACAGGATGAATCCCCTGGAGCCTTTTTAGATAGATTATATCAAGCATTTAGAAGGTTTACCCCGATCAACCCTGAGGACCCTGGCATGGAAAATATTGTGAAAACAGCCTTTGTTGCTCAATCTGCTCCCGACATACGAAAGAGAATTCAAAAGGAGGCAAATTTTATGGGGCAAACCTTACAATGGATGCTCCAGCTGGCACAAACAAAATTTAATAACCGGGATGAGGATCAAAACCCTAAAGGCAAAGGACAAGCCAGGAAAGTGATGGCTCTCAACCAAGTCCCTGAGCCACGTAATTTTAATGCCCCCGGGAAGACGAGGACCATTAACAAGAAATCAATGTGCGCTCTGTGGCCAGACTGGGCATTGGCGCAGGGAATGTTTCAGAAACCCTGAAAATCAAAGGCGTGGAGGCTTTAATCAAGGACCACGACGCCCTTGGCAGCCACCGGCATTTGAAAGATATTCGGCTCCTGCTCCCTTTAATTTTCAGCAGCAGAGAAACCCTCAGGTCAATCAAGGGCAAGGCGGCCAATTTCAGTCTATAAGTCAGAGCCAAGCACAGTCAGCACAAGTTCAGCAGGCACCCCAAAGAGGGCAAGGTCCGGCTTGGACCCCACCATACCAAAACATGATGGCTCTGGAAGAAGATGCCCCGTATTGAAAGGGACAGGGCTTTGGTTCTCGGGCCCCTTAGTCAGTGTCCAAACCGGGAACGAATCTGTCAGATTTCTTGTGGATACGGGAGCCAGCCATTCAGTGATTCCGCAACTTGTAAAGCCAATAGACAAGACTTTTTCAATCAGTGTGATGGGTGCTACGGGGAAAGCACAGCGTGCCTACTTCATGCAACCAGTGTTGTGCAAGTTGGGGGGACAGGTTGTCCTACACAAATTTCTACATATGCCAGACTGCCCGATTCCTTTACTAGGGCGTGATTTACTGTTTAAATTGGGGGCCCAGATCACTTTTACCCCAAAGGGAGAGGTTCATTTGACAACTGACAGCCAAGGTCCAGAAGGAGAAGTGTGCTTAGAATATCCCTTGAGAGAGAGGTGGCGCTTGATGGTGGTAGAGGAGGAGCCAGCACAGCTGCCCCAAGATTTTCTGGACAAGGTTAATCCCGAGGTGTGGGCTGAAGATAATCCCCCAGGCATGGCACGGAACATCCCTCCTATAGTGGTTCAACTCAAGCCATTTGCAGGACCAGTTTCAGTCCCACAATATCCCATTGGCAGAGCTGCAGCAGAAGGAATTTGGGTCCACCTTAAGAGGTTGATAGATCATGGTATTCTTATCCCCTGTCAATCGCAATGGAATACCCCCCTTCTCCCGGTTCGCAAGCCGGATGGGACTTTTCGCCCAGTTCAGGATCTCCGCTTAGTAAATGAGGCCATTGAACCCCTTCATCAAAATGTGCCGAACCCTTATACGATTCTGGGCTTGATACCTCCGGAAGTGGCTTATTTCACAGTTTTAGATCTAAAGGACGCATATTTTTGCTGCCGGCTCGCGCCCCAGAGTCAGCACATCTTTGCTTTTCAATGGGAGGACCCCAAAACTGGTACAAAAACACAACTCAAATGGTCTCGTTTGCCACAAGGATTTCGAAATTCTAGTACATTATTTGGGGGTGCCCTGGCATCAGATCTTGCCAATTTCCCTCGAAAACCTGGCCAAATAGTCCTGCAGTATGTGGATGACATTTTGGCGGGAGCAGAAACCAAGGAAGGCTGTGAACAACTCACAATAGATCTTCTAAATCATTTGGCAGCAGCAGGATATAGGGTAACCAGAAAGAAAGCCCAAATTTGTCAGAAAACAGTGAAATATTTGGGATTTGACATTTCTCAACAAAAGCGCCAACTTCGTGCTGAAAGGAAGCATTCAATTATCCAGATTCCCGAGCCCAGAAATAGGAGAGAGCTCAGAGGTTTTTTAGGAGCAGCAGGCTTCTGTCGAATTTGGATTCCGAATTACAGTTTTCTAGCGAAGCCTTTGCATTTGGCAACTAGAGGCAAAGAGAGTGATGAGTTCCTGTGGGGTCCGGAACAAAGGGAGAGCTTCAAGGCAATTAAGCAGGCTTTGATAGAAGCGCCAGCCCTAGGACTTCCCAATCCGAACAAATCCTTTAACTTGTATGTGGATGAGGAAAATGGAGTGGCAAAGGGAGTTTTGTGCCAGAAGTTAGGAAGCTGGCAGCAACCAGTGGCTTATTTGTCAGAGACATTAACTCCAACAGAGCAAGGGCTTCCGTCCTGCATGCGAGGAGTGGTAGCATTGGCAGCTCTCCTAAAGAAGGCAGATAAGTTCACTTTCGGCCAGGACACAAAATGTATAACTAGACATGCAGTTTTGCCCCTCTTGGATGCTAAAGGAGGATATCACTTGTCCCAAACTGCCATGATGAAGTGTCAAAAGTTATTCTCAAGAGCTGGTCTTACTTTTCAAACAACAGAGGGTTTGAACCCGGCCACCCTACTCCCAATTAGTGATCAACCGGCCAGCCATGACTGTGTACAAACATTAGATGAGGTGTATTCATCACGGCCAGATCTTTTGGACACCCCTCAGCCACAGTGGAGAACATGGTTTGTGGATGGTAGCAGTTCGATGATTGAGGGAAAAAGGCAGGCAGGATATGCCATTGTGGAATTGGAGGACATTGTAGTGGAAGCCAAGCAATTGCCACCTGGAACATCAGCTCAAGTGGCTGAGTTGATAGCGCTCACTAGAGCACTGGAGCTGTCAGAAGGAGAAAGCATTAATATATACACGGACTCTAAGTATGCATTCCTTACACTTCATGCGCATGGGGCACTCTGGAAAGAGCGAGGTCTGCTTACTTCTGAAGGCACATCGGTAGCACATCCAGAAGTTTTGCTGCAGCTTTTGGATGCTGTTTGGAAGCCGAAAAAGGTAGCAGTTGTTCACTGCTATGGTCACAAGGTTGGTCCAGGACTTGTGGCAAGAGGGAATAGGTTAGCAGATCGTATTGCCAAACAGGCAGCCCAGGGTGCAGCTCAAATGCAGCTTAGTCTCATTCCAATAGATATTCTACCTCCAGAACCACCCAGATATTCGCTGGCAGAAGAGGAGTTTGCAGAGGAGCAGGGGTTTGACAGGACACCAGAGGGTTGGTACCAACTCCCAAGTGGACAACTATGGGTTCCAGAGAGCTTAGCTCGCCAAGTGGTTCAGAATCATCATGATAGCACACATCAGGGTCCTGAAGTGGCATATAAACATTTGAGTCCTCATTTATACATAGCTAAGCTTCGGCAGCTGGCTTCAAATATTTCCCACAGATGTGTCATTTGCCAAAGGAATAATCCTAGAACAGGTCCCCTGCCACCTCCAGGAATTCAATACAGTGGAAAGGAGCCCTTTGAGGACATGCAAGTGGACTTTACTGAGCTGCCCAGGTGTGGACTCTATCGCTATATGCTTGTGCTAGTATGCACCTTCACCGGTTGGCCAGAGGCTTTCCCAACAAAGACTGAGAGGGCTAGTGAGGTGATTCGTTGTCTCTTGAGGGACCACCTGCCGAGACATGGGATGCCCCGCACACTTTCTTCGGATAATGGACCCAGTTTCATTCATCACGTGCTCCAAGGACTGGCTAGGGCATTACAGATTAAATGGAATTTGCATACAGCCTATCGACCTCAAAGTTCAGGACGGGTCGAGAGAATGAACAGGACTTTAAAGGGACATTTATCTAAATTGACTCAAGAAACGGGAAGGAGTTGGGTGGAAATGCTCCCCATTGCTTTGTTTAGGAGCAGGACTACCCCCTCAAGTCAAACTGGCATTTCCCCCTTTGAATTAGTTTATGGCAGGCCAGTCCCGATTTCGTGTGGCATAAGACCAGAGAGTGTAGCTCCTTTGACACATGCAAAGTATCTTCAGATGCTTGGCCGGTCTCTTTCTTCTCTTCACAGATGGACTCTTGGAAGGTTGCCAGTATCGTTGCAGGAGCCTCTCCATCGCTTTGAACCAGGAGATTCTGTTTGGATCAAGGATTGGAATCAATCACCCCTTCGCCCGAGGTGGAAAGGTCCTTATGTGGTGCTACTATCAACACCAACAGCTGTCAAGCTTGCTGAAGTGAGTGCCTGGATTCATCATACCCGCGTAAAGAGAGCTGCCCCGTCGGATGAGGGAGAATGGACAGTGTGCGCCAACCCAGATGACAGCTTAAAATTGGTCTTCAAGAAGGTTACTTCGGACATAGAAAAGCCAAAGTAAAATCTTGGCATTCTATGGTGAAAGAAGTTATCAACAGAAAAAACCTTGCTTTTCTTCTTAGTTTTGGATTTCCCGCCCTTTGAATTGGTCTTTCCCACAAGAAGAGGAGGGAGAAGCGACAAGTGATTCAGTGTAGCTGAACAGCCAAGGGCAATTTTCAGTGCGAGACTGTGTTTTAAAAGTGCCCTTTTTCCTGCTTCTGAAGCCGTGCGGTGCTTCCCTGCTGGTTGCCTGAAGGAATTGCAGCAAGCGATCAGTTTCCCGGTAGCGCGGCAGCTGTCAACGAGCGTTCCAAGAGCTGTCAAAGCGCTTCACGGCTGTCAAAACTCTTAAGGGAGCCTCGAGCGCTTCAGTGAGTCAACCCTTTGAGTGCATTGGTTCTTTAATTTGTTTATGTGAGCTTTAGTGGCCTATTTGGGGCTAGTATAATGGGAAGTGAAAGTGTTTTTGAGATGTTTTGGTTAATCCCCTTGCTTTTACTGCCAATTTCCTTGAATGCCAAGCCTGAAGGCATAGAAGGGTGTACTCCTTGCATTATAGCAGCGAGCCAAGGTAATAGGATAGTAAACACTTTAGTATACTACACGCAGAAGCCCGTAGAGTGTAAACAAGCTGGTACCACTTGTCTAAATCAGGACAAATTATATCACATATGTGAAAGTGAATCAGAGGGTTATCTTTGTTATAAGCCTGAGATTCCAGTGAGATTTAATGTCACTCTGTGGGCAGGAATGGCCAGAACCAAAGAACCCAGGAGAGACAATCCTGAAGGTGGTGGAATCCTGTTTTACATAAACTCCACTATAGTGTTAAGACATAGCGTCAGGCGAGCAGTGATTTGGTTCAATGCTTGTGATGCTTTGAGCAAGGGCCTAGGAACACGTTGTGGGACGAAAGCTTGGGCAGCCACCTACAGAGATAGTCACAAGTATCTGTGTTACCCCCATGAAGGTGCAAGGGCAGGAAACCCTGAAGTATGGGCACCATGTGGGTCAACTAAGCTGTGTTCAGGATGGGGTTGTATATGTGCCTACACGGAAGGAGGCTACCCAGGGTGTCCCCATCTCTCACAGTTTAGGAGAGTAGGAGGGAACAGGGTTAGTCTGGTGATTGGCCATTCACATCCCGACATCCAAGTATACGGCTTTGGAATTAATGGGCCTGGACAGGACCCAGTGACTTATTTGACAATCACACGGACAGAAGTAAGGGATGGAGAAAAGAAGAGCCATTCCTGGTCTGTGGAAAATGTTGTGGAAGACTTAAAGAATAACAATCCTTATGAAATTTCCCAACAGGCCAAGAACTTGTTTCTGGAAATGGCCCAATCAATAGCTACTGAATTAGGGGTCTCAAACTGTTATGTTTGTGGGGGGACTAATTACGGTGAAGACTGGCCGTGGGAAGCTATGGAGATCTCTCCACAGTTGTATAACAACATGTCCAAAATTGGCAATGTTACCAGAAGAGCCCAATCTCTGAATATGACATGGACTATCACATCTCACTTAGTGGGTCGTGTCTGTTTTTCCCAAAATGGTTCCATTCCAGTAGGCTATCTGACCTGCATAGGAACCTGGGAAAATGGCATCTGGTATTCCCCATCTTTTGCTCCACAGCCAGAGAAATTTAATGTCACTTTTTTGCCATTTTTGTATTCAGCATCACCAGACACATGGATGGCCCCTCAGAATATGTATTGGGTCTGTGGAAACATGGCCTATGTGCATTTGCCCCATTCATGGTCAGGTTCCTGTGTGTTGGCATTCATAAAACCATCATTCTTTCTAGTTCCTATTCAGACACAACAATATCTGGCAGCCCCAGTCTACGGCCCTCTAAATAGAAGAAAAAGGGATGACACCCCTTTTGCAGGGTTTTCATGTAAAAACCCAGAGGAATATGAGGGGGATATATGGGATTCACAGAGAATTGTTTGTGTTTATGGTCCAGCCACATGGGCTCAAGACGGCTCCTGGGGGTACAGAACCCCTATATATATGCTGAACAGAATTATTCGTTTACAGGCTGTTCTAGATCTGGCAGGTCAACGCATCACTACAGCGCTTACTGCTATAGCAGAGGTGACAGATCAATTAAGAACAGCTGTTTATCAAAACAGGCTCGCTCTCGATTATCTTCTCGCGTCAGAGAATGGAGTATGTGGTAAATTTAATTTAACAAACTGCTGTTTAAAGATTGACCCCGTGGGCAAGGTTGTGAACCAGCTTGCCACGGAAATCAAACAATTGACTTTTAATCCCACCCAGGAGTGGAAAGGCATGCAATGGCAGTGGGTGAATGATTTCATGCCACAGACTTGGATGAAAACATTAGCAGGTTTATTGATTGCTCCTTTATGTCTTTTGCTGTTTGCTTTAATATGTATCCCTTGTTTATTGCGGTTTGTGCAGTCCACTGTTTCTAAGATGGTAGAGAAAGTAGCTGGCCCCAAGTTGATTGCAGTCCTCCAAGATTATGAGGCTCTTCAACAGGACGACTCAGTCTGAGTGTCCTAAAGAAGAGGAGGGGATTGTAGGGGACATAATTAATTTACACATTCAATATATATCCTTCAGCCATCATTATAGATAAAATGATAGGCTCTCTATGCGAAGTATATTTTTCTATAAGGCCCTTTCTGTCCTATAATTCACCCCAAGCCCCCTCACAAAGCTGTGTCAGCAAAGCACCACACGATTCCCGCTTCTCACTTCCCGTTCTCAGTCTGCCCTGTGAGATAAACAGGACATGGGCAACGGATGGTCACGATTCAGGGAAGGGGACGAACAATGAGCCCCCTACCCCTAAGATAGCCAGCTGTCCCGCTTATCGGAACAGCAGAAGTGAACTGTCAAAACGGCCCCATTCAACTGTCAAAGTCCATTCCCAGCGCTTCCCGGAAAGCACACGTCAAAATGCCTGCAGTACCTAGAACAGGGGGCGCTGAAGAACAAGATTAATTGCGTCCGCTGAATGTTGCAAGTCTTAAGTATGTGCTAAGTGTTTTCAAGAGGGTGATAATGATCTGCACACGCCAGCTGTCTTTGAAGATTCTTTTGTCTATTGTGGGCGTTCTACAGCACTCAGATGTCTCCGGTTTTTTCCGATAAGGAAAGGGGGAGGTGGGGAACCTTTTGCTATAAATTCTATGTATGTATTCGAACTCCTCGCCCCAGATTCCCGAAAACATTCGGCTGGGAGCCTTTTGCTATAGCAAAATAAAACCTTTTTTTCTCCGATCCTCGATCCTTGACGCGTTCTTACGACCCTCGAACCCCAAACGGCGGCACGGGAATTCCCGGGGGGAGTAGCTTTCAACAGTAGCTTGCTTTATAGATGCTATTTGTGCCAATAGGTTGCTTTACAGCTGCTGTTTGTGACAATAGCTTGCTTTGTGGCTGCTGGATTATTTAATTTTTTTCCTCTGCCAACCGTGGAAAGCTGAATCAGTGGATAATGAATCAGTAAATACAGGGGTCCTACTGTACTGAGAAGAAAACCCTGCAAAGCATTGCATTAGTCAGTGCTGATGTGATGGAACATGATTATTAACCTAAGACAGGGAAGTAAAAAAAAACTGCACAGATTTGAAGTCCATCTAGAGGGAAATACACCAAAACACACCCTTCAGAACCATGGTGCCATGGTTAAACTGTAGTACTGCAGTCAAGTATCTTCTCACAACCTGAGTTTGACCCCAAAAGGTAGTCAGCAGAAAGCTGATCCAGCATTAAATCCAAAGTTGGTAGAATGAATATCCAACTTGATGTGGGTGGGGAGGGCATAATTATGTTGTAAACTGCCCAGAGTGTGCTCTAGCAGGATGGGGTGCGATATAAGTGAAACAACAGCAGCAGCAACAACAACAACAACTAAGACCCTTGTTGAACAAGGCTGCAGAAGATTGCTAAGTCTTTGATTGGATTGCTCCGTATTGATTAGATACTTTTCTTTTCCACCATTCTTCCAATGAGCTCAAAATGGTACACGTGACTCCTTTCTAGCCTCATAAGAACATAAGAACATAAGAAGAGCCATGCTGGATCAGGCCAAAGGCCCATCTAGTCCAGCTTCCCGTATCTCACAGTGGCCCCACCAGATGCGTTTGGGAGCGCATGAGAGTAGATCTCTGTCTCCTGATACCACTCCCCTGCATCTGGCCCTTGAAGTACCCTGGTTTTAAGCCTGGAGATTACACATCTCCATCATGGTTTGTAACCTGTGATGGACTTTTCCTCCAGGAATCTGTCCAATCCCCTTTTGAAGGCATCCAGGCCAGATGCCCTCACCACATCCTGTGGCAGGGAGTTCCATAGACTAACAACGCGCTGGGTGAAAAAATATTTTCTTTTGTCTGTTCTTACTCTCCCAGCCCTCAATTTGAGTGCATGTCCCCTAGTTCTGGTATTTTGGGAGAGGGAGAAGAGCTTCCCTCTATCCACTTTACTCATGCCCCGCATAATTTTGTACGTCTCAATCATATCCCCCCTCAGGCGCCTTTTTTCCAGACTAAAGAGGCCCAAATGTTTTAGCCTTTCCTCATAAGGGAGGTGCCCCAGCCCAGGAATCATTTATTGTAATCGTTTATCCTCAGGACTGCAACCGCGTGAGTTGGGTCCAGCTAAGAGGTCCTGAGTGGCCCAAAGCCATTTGATGAGTCTCATAGCTCAAGTCCTTGTTTGAACCCTTATGTTGCCTTGGGTCTTTAAAAACAGCTGAAGGTGCAGAAATGTGGGAGGGGGGGGGGATAGCTATGGATATAAGAGGATGAAAAGCCCTGAGTGCCTCAATGTCTGCTGATCAGGCGTTAATTAAAGGCAGAGAAACGGCTCCAGGAGGACAAAACAACATCTTGTGTTGAATCTGAACATGGCTGCATAATTGCAAGCTCCCATGAGCAAGCAAACCTATGAAGAGTTACCGAATAAAAGGCCCGCTCTGTTCTGTGTGTCGTATTCCCAGGTAAATCGACTTCCGATTGCAGCCTTACTGACATCTTTGCACAACAAGCTGTGAAAGGTTTTTCTAAACACATCAATTTCTCTCTCTCTTTAATAGCTCACATTTCCATATAATGGTTTTCAGAAAGCCCAACCTGGTGCTTCAGCAGTAGTAATTTCAGAGAACAGTAATGCCGGAGGTGTCTCACCAGCTCAGTGACAGCCTGGAATAAACATCTCCCTCCTAAAGCACCTTTGTATCTTCAAACACACTTTACCATACTGACTGATGAAAGTCAGACTTAAAAGCAGGCACCCTGACATTCTCATAGCTCAAAGCAACGTGGAATGCAAAACCACCCTGTCATGCAGCAAGATAGAAACAGCAGGGAAGCATGCAAGCCCATTAGATGTTAAAATGGCTCCACTTCGCCATTTGGCAAGAAAAGGAGAGATTGCTGATGGACGCTTTCCCCCCCATTATCAAAGCCGGCAGAACTGAACTGGAGGCTATTTATGTTGCTTTAAATAGTTGCAGATGAATAGGGAATTCTGGGAAGAAGGCGGGGCTATAATTCTGCAATAGTATTTCTAAGGACTCTATCTTGTTGAAAAGCATTTCTGCTTATTAATTTTCGGGGGACAGGCAGGAAACCTAATTAGGGGTTTTAAAGGCCCTAATTTTACTTTCTGGGGCATAAATGAATGGCTGCCCTAGATTCTATGCAAAAAAGGGTAAAATAATATGCAGAGGGGAATGGAGAAGGTCTGAAAAAAAAAGACTATAGCAGTTTCAGTAATCTTGGCCATGCTAACAGGGAGACTGTGAGAATTTCTCTTCAATAAAGGTTTTCCTCAATGATTGCTGATCTAAGAGGGGTTTTTAAATGGATCATTGTGCTCTGCTGTTTTGAACATGTTTTGGTATTGATTTTATTTAGCATTTTTAATATAACAAAGTGTTCTGCTTATATACCGCCCCATACCACTTCAAGTAGTTTCTGGGCGGTTTACCGTTTAATTACAGTATGCAGGCTACACATTGCCCCCCCCCCAGCAAGCTGAAATCATTTTTAGTTATGTATGTACTGTTTTCCACTTTTAAATAATTTCTTTTTAATGATGTAAGCCCACCTTGGGTCCTTTTAAAGGAGAAAGACAGGATAAAAATATTTTAAATACATGATCAAATAAATTGCAATACAGAAAAGGATCCTTTCAAGATTCGCCAATGACTAGGTGTTTCATAATTCATAAGAACATAAGAACATAAGAAGAGCCATGCTGGATCAGGCCAAAGGCCCATCTAGTCCAGCTTCCTGTATCTCACAGCGGCCCCACCAGATGCGTTTGGGAGCGCATGAGACTAGATATCTGTCTCCTGATACCACTCCCCTGCATCTGGCCCTTGAAGTACCCTGGTTTAAAGCCTAGAGATTACACATCTCCATCATGGTTTGTAACCCGTGATGGACTTTTCCTCTAGGAATCTGTCCAATCCCCTTTTGAAGGCATCCAGGCCAGATGCCATCACCACATCCTGTGGCAGGGAGTTCCATAGACTTACAACGCGCTGGGTGAAAAAATATTTTCTTTTGTCAGTTCTTACTCTCCCAGCACTCAATTTGAGTGTATGTCCCCTAGTTCTGGTATTTTGAGAGAGGAGAAGAGCTTCCCTCTATCCACTTTACTCATACCCTGCATTATTTTGTACGTCTCAATCATATCCCCCTCAAGCGCCTTTTTCCAGACTAAAGAGGCCCAATTGTTTTAGCCTTTCTTCATAAGGGAGGTGCCCCAGCCCAGTAATCATTTTAGTCACTCTCTTCTGCACCTTTTCCAGTTCCACTATGTCTTTCTTGAGATGCGGTGACCAGAATTGTACACAATACTCCAGGTGGGGCCTTACTATTGTTTTGTATAACGGCATTATAATGTTGGCTGTTTTATTTTCAATCCCCTTTTGATAATCCCTAGCATGGAATTGGCCTTCTTCACTGCTGCCACACATTGGGAGACACCTTCATGGAGCTGTCCACCAACACACCAAGATCTCTTTCCTGATCCGTCACGGATAACTCAGAGCCCATGAGTTGATAGATGAAGTTTGGATTTTTTTGCCCCAATATGCATTACTTTACATTTGGTTACATTAAAACGCATTTGCCATTTCTCAGCCCACTCCCCAGTTTGGAGAGATCCTTCTGGAGCTCTTCACAATCTTCTCTGGTTTTTACCACATGGAAAAGTTTTGTGTCATCTGCAAACTTGGCCACCTCACTGTTTATCCCTGTCTCCAGGTCATTTATGAACAGATTGAAAAGCACCGGTCCCAGGACCGAGCCCTGGGGCACACCGCTTTTTACTTCTCTCCATTGTGAAAATTTCCCATTGACACCTACTTTTGTTTCCGGGATCTCAACCAGTTCTCAATCCATAAGAGGACCTGCCCTCTTATCCCCTGACTATGCAATTTTCTCAGCAGCCTTTGGTGAGGGACTGTGTCAAAAGCCTTTTGAAAATCCAGATAGACTATATCCACCGGTTCACCCAAATCCACGTGCCTGTTGACCTTTTCAAAAAAATTCTAAAAGGTTTGTAAGACAAGATTTACCCTTACAGAAGCCATGCTGATTTTCTCTCAGCAAGGTTTGTTCTTTTATGTGTTTTAAGATTTTCTCTTGGATGAGGCCTTCCACCATCTTCCCTGGGACAGATGTAAGGCTAACTGGCCTGTAGTTTCCTGGGTCCCCCTCCTTCCTTTTTAAAAATTGGTGTGACATCCGCTATCCTCCAGTCCTCCAGCACTGTGGCCGTTTGAAGAGACAAGTTGCATATTACCGTTAAGAGATCTGCAATTTCATTTCTCAGTTCCCTAATAACCCTTGGGTGGATGCCATCTGGGCCCGGTGACTTGTTAATCCTCAATTTATCAATTAGTCCTAAAACCTCCTCTCTTTTAACCTGTATTTGATTTAATTCTTTAGTCAAGAGGGGCGGCTCAGGCAGTGGAATCCGCTCAAGGTCCTCTGTCGTGAAGACAGACGCAAAGAACTCGTTCAATTTCTCTGCAATGTCCAAGTCCTCCTTAACCTCCCCTTTTCCTCCCTCACCATCCAGAGGCCCAATTGGTTCTCTGGCAGGTTTTCTACTTCTAACATATTTAAAGAAGCTTTTATTATTACCCTTTATATTGCTAGCCATGTTCCTCAAAGTCTTTCTTTGCCTCCCTTATCATCTTTTTACATTTCTTTTGCCAGAGTTTGTGTTCCTTTTATTTTCCTCATTTGGGAGGATTTCCATTTACAGAAGGACCTCTCCTTGTGCTTTAGAGCCTCTCTAACTCCACTCGTTAACCATGCCGGTGTCCTCTTGGACTTAAATGAGCTCTTCTTTCTTTGTGGTATGCACTTGTGCTGGGCCTCTATTATTGTTGTTTTAAACAGGCTCCATGCACTCTGAAGAGACTGGATTCTTCTAACCCTCCCCTTCAGTTTCTCTCTAACTAGTTTCCTCATCTGAGGGAAGTTTGCCCTTCGAAAATCAAGGGTTTTTATGTCTGATTTGGTTGACACTCTTCCTCCGACATGCATGGCAAAGGTAATTGCAGCATGGTCACTGTTCCCCAGAGGCTCAGTGACATTCACATCCCTGACGAGGTCCTGAGTATCACACAATATTAGATCTAGAGTTGCCTGTTCTCGGGTGGGCTCCATGACAAGTTGCTCTAAGGCACAGTCATTCAGCAAGTCGAGAAACCCAGTTTCTCTTTCTTGCCCGGAGCTCGCATTGGCCCAGTCAATGTGGGGATAATTAAAGTCCCCATGATTACTATCCTATCCCTCTTAGCCACCTCCATGATTTGTCTCCTCATTTCAAGGTCCCCCTCAAGTTTTTGATCTGGTGGACGATAGAATACTCCAACTATCACATCACTCTTTGGACCTGGTAGTTTAACCCACAGTGATTCTATGGCGGAGTCAGACCCTCTGTCAATCTCCATTCTGCTGGATTTTATGCCTTCTTTGACATAGATGGCCACTCCTCCTCCAACCCGCCCCTCTCTATCCCTTCTATAGAGTTTATAGCCTGGGATTGCTGTGTTCCACTGGTTCTCCACATTCCACCAGGTTTCTGTTATGGCTATTATATCAATGTTATCCCTAGCTGCCAGATGTTCAAGTTCTCCCATCTTTGCTCGGAGGCTTTGAGCATTGGCGTAGAAGCACTTGTACAGTGGGTCCCGCAACAGCTGCTGCCTTGTTCTTCTCCCCCCACAGCTTTTATTTTCAGTAGACGAACTGTCACATTCCGCTATTCTGCCAGTGTTAATACTTGCTATGTCTTCTTTATGTGATTCTCTACCCTCTCCAACCTCATTCCCGAGGATGAGGTGTTCCGAACCGGATGCCACACAGCTCCTGTCGGCTTTCCCCCAGTTATCAGTTTAAAAGCTGCTCTGCAGCCTTTTTGAGGTTGAGTGCCAGCAATCTGGTCCCATCATGATTCAAGTGCAACCCATCCCTCCTGAAGAGGTTTGGCTTGTCCCAAAATGTTCTCCAGTTCCTGACAAATCTAAAGCCCTCCTCTCGACACCATCGCCTCATCCACGCATTGAGGCTTCTGAGTTCTGCCTGCCTGGCGGGACCTGCACGAGGAACAGGTAGCACTTCTGAAAATGCTACCTTGGAAGCCCGGGACTTCAATCTTCTACCTAGCAACCTGAATTTGGCTTCCAAGACTGACCGCTTGGCCTTCCCGACATCATTGGTACCGACGTGTACCATGACCACTGGCTCCTTCCCAGTTCTCTCTAACAAGCTATCTATATTTCTGGTGATGTCTGCAACCTTTGCACCCAGCAGGCAAGTGACCATCCGGTTATCATGCTCCTCACAAATCCATCCCTCCGTATTTCTAATGATAGAATCCCCTAGCACAATGAGCTTCTCTCCTGCAGTCTGCTCATCAACATGTACCTGATCTTGTATCTCATCAATAGTGATGAGGGAGAGATCCTCCGGCGGAACCACTTCTTCCTCTATGTGTGCCTCATGAGGTGTGCTGAGGGAAAGAGCTTCAAATTGATTGTGCAAGATGAGACTCTCTGAGTGATGCATTGGCCTTCTACTCCTTTGAGTCACATTCCTCCACCCATCCACCTCCTGAGTTGGGGGAGTGACTTCCTCCTCTGAAGTGTGCCCTGTCTCTTCTTGGACCTGGATAGTCTGTTCCGCTCTGTCCAGGAACCGCTCAAGCTCCTTAATATGTTGCTGGTCCGCTATGCGAGTCTCTAGCTGCTGGACCTTCTCCTCCAATAGCGCCACCAGCTTGCACTTGCAGCAGATGTAGTTCTGCACACGCTCTGTCAAGATAACAAACATGGCACAAGTACTGCAGGTAACTACAGCTGCTCCCTGCAACTCCATTTTAACTATTACAATAAAATGTATTCAAGGTCTCAAAAATGTAAACTTGCACTTTTTTTTTAATCTAGTAAGACTCTTTACTTCTTTTATTGTTTAGTCAAAATCTAACAGTGTAGGGGCCGCTAAAGCACCTCTACTCCAACTGCAAGCACGTCAGGAAGTGTAGGACCTCCTGAGGAGTTGCTTGGCTTGGGAACTCAATTAAACCCAGAATTTTTTTTTTTTTAGTTTGTTAGCTCTGCCCTTTGTTCGTGTGCTCCTCTGACCAGCTCCTTCCTCTCTGCTGCTCTGCCAGAAGAGGACTGAGAGACTGCTGGTAGCAGCTATTTAAAGCTAAAACTCCGCCCCTTGCTCCTGCAAAAAGAAGAAGTTAGCTCTGCCCTTTGTTCGTGTGCTCCTCTGACCAGCTCCTTCGTCTCTGCTGCTCTGCCAGAAGAGGACTGAGAGACTGCTGGTAGCAGCTATTTAAAGCTAAAACTCCGCCCCTTGCTCCTGCAAAAAGAAGAAGTTAGCTCTGCCCTTTGGCCGTGTGCTCCTCTGACCAGCTCCTTCCTCTCTGCTGCTCTGCCAGAAAAGGACTGAGAGACTGCTGGTAGCAGCTATTTAAAGCTAAAACTCCGCCCCTTGCTCCTGCAAAAGAAGATTTAGTTAGCTCTGCCCTTTGTTCGTGTGCTCCTCTGACCAGCTCCTTCCTCTCTGCTGCTCTGCCAGAAGAGGACTGAGAGACTGCTGGTAGCAGCTATTTAAAGCTAAAACTCCGCCCCTTGCTCCTGCAAAAAGAAGAAGTTAGCTCTGCCCTTTGTTCGTGTGCTCCTCTGACCAGCTCCTTCCTCTCTGCTGCTCTGCCGGAAGAGGACTGAGAGACTGCTGGTAGCAGCTATTTAAAGCTAAAACTCCGCCCCTTGCTCCTGCAAAAGAAGAAGTTAGCTCTGCCCTTTGGCCGTGTGCTCCTCTGACCAGCTCCTTCCTCTCTGCTGCTCTGCCAGAAGAGGACTGAGAGACTGCTGGTAGCAGCTATTTAAAGCTAAAACTCCGCCCCTTGCTCCTGCAAAAAGAAGAAGTTAGCTCTGCCCTTTGTTCGTGTGCTCCTCTGACCAGCTCCTTCCTCTCTGCTGCTCTGCCAGAAGAGGACTGAGAGACTGCTGGTAGCAGCTATTTAAAGCTAAAACTCCGCCCCTTGCTCCTGCAAAAGAAGAAGTTAGCTCTGCCCTTTGGCCGTGTGCTCCTCTGACCAGCTCCTTCCTCTCTGCTGCTCTGCCAGAAGAGGACTGAGAGACTGCTGGTAGCAGCTATTTAAAGCTAAAACTCTGCCCCTTGCTCCTGCAAAAAGAAGAAGTTAGCTCTGCCCTTTGGCCGTGTGCTCCTCTGACCAGCTCCTTCCTCTCTGCTGCTCTGCCAGAAGAGGACTGAGAGACTGCTGGTAGCAGCTATTTAAAGCTAAAACTCCGCCCCTTGCTCCTGCAAAAGAAGAAGTTAGCTCTGCCCTTTGGCCGTGTGCTCCTCTGACCAGCTCCTTCCTCTCTGCTGCTCTGCCAGAAAAGGACTGAGAGACTGCTGGTAGCAGCTATTTAAAGCTAAAACTCCGCCCCTTGCTCCTGCAAAAAGAAGAAGTTAGCTCTGCCCTTTGTTCGTGTGCTCCTCTGACCAGCTCCTTCCTCTCTGCTGCTCTGCCAGAAGAGGACTGAGAGACTGCTGGTAGCAGCTATTTAAAGCTAAAACTCCGCCCCCTGCTCCTGCAAAAGAAGTTAGCTCTGCCCTTTGGCCGTGTGCTCCTCTGACCAGCTCCTTCCTCTCTGCTGCTCTGCCAGAAGAGGACTGAGAGACTGCTGGTAGCAGCTATTTAAAGCTAAAACTCCGCCCCTTGCTCCTGCAAAAAGAAGAAGTTAGCTCTGCCCTTTGTTCGTGTGCTCCTCTGACCAGCTCCTTCCTCTCTGCTGCTCTGCCAGAAGAGGACTGAGAGACTGCTGGTAGCAGCTATTTAAAGCTAAAACTCCGCCCCTTGCTCCTGCAAAAAGAAGTTAGCTCTGCCCTTTGGCCGTGTGCTCCTCTGACCAGCTCCTTCCTCTCTGCTGCTCTGCCAGAAGAGGACTGAGAGACTGCTGGTAGCAGCTATTTAAAGCTAAAACTCCGCCCCTTGCTCCTGCAAAAAGAAGAAGTTAGCTCTGCCCTTTGGCCGTGTGCTCCTCTGACCAGCTCCTTCCTCTCTGCTGCTCTGCCAGAAGAGGACTTGGTCCATTAGTGCAGTGCTCCCCAACCTTTTTGTCCCCGCGGACCGGGAAATTTTTTAAAAATTTTCTGTGGCCCGGGGTGGGGGTGGGGAGGGGGAGAATGCGAAAGGGGGTCCGGCGGGAGGCAAAAGGGGGTGAAAGCAAATGATGGGAGGGAAGGAGGAGGGGGAGGCACGAGACCGGCGGCGGCACTCACCGGCTTGGGGCGTCGGGGTGCCACTCCCCCACACACGGGCGGGGTGGGGGAACCCGGGCTCCTGGGCAGGCGGGCCCCCGCCTCCTCCTCCGGCGCCGGGAGTCGCGCGTGGGTCTCGCTGCTGGCGCCCGCTTGCTCCTGCTGCCGCCGCCGCCGCCGTGAGCCTCCTCCTCCGCCCGGGAAAGCGGCGGGCGCCAGCAGCGAGACCTGCGCGCGGCTCCTGGCCCCGGCACCCCGCGCGCAGCACCCGCCCGGCCGCACCGGGAAGCGCCCTCGCGGCACCAACGAGCCGCTGCCGCCTCCTCCTGCTCCTGTTCCTCCTCCTCCTCCTCCTCCTCCCGCCACCGCCGCCGGAGGAGCAGCAGCAGCCACCCCACGCGCAATCGCCCTCCCGCCGCCACACCGCCCCGTCCCGCCGCCGCCGCCGCCACCCCTCTGCAATTGCCCTCGCTGCTGCTCCTTCGGCGGCGGCGGGAGGAGGAGGAGGAGGAGGAGGAACCGGAGCAGGAGCAGGAGGAGGCGGCGGCGGCTCGTCGGTGCCGCGAGGGCGCTTCCCGGCGCGGCCGGGCGGGTGCCGCTGGATCTCGCTGCTGGCGCCCCGCTTGCTCCTGCTGCCGCCGCCGCCGCCGTGGTCCTCCTCCTCCGCCGGGAAAGCGAGCGGGACGCCAGCAGCACTTTTCCCGGCGGAGGAGGAGGCCCACGGCAGCGGCGGCAGCAGGAGCAGGAGCAAGCGCGGCGCCAGGAGCGAGACCCGCGCGCGGCTCATGGCTCAGGCGCCCCGCGGCACCCACCCGGCCGCGCCAGGAAGCGCCCTCGCGGGTAACGATAGCCGCCGCCGCCACCTCCTGCTCCGGTTCCTCCTCCTCCTCCTCCTCCCGCCACCGCCGCCGGAAAGGAGCAGCAGCAGCAGCAGCGAGGGCAATTGCGGGGGGTGGCGGCGGCGGGATGGGGGCGAATTGCGGCGGCGGCGGGGCGATTGGGGGTGGCTGCTGCTGCAATCGCCCCCGTCCCGCCGCCGCCGCCGCCACCCCTCCGCAATTGCCCTCGCTGCGGCTGCTGCTCCTTTGGCGGCGGCGGCGGGAGGAGGAGGAGGAGGACGCGCTGCCGCTGCTGTGGCTGCTGCTGCTGCTGCTGCTGGTGGAGGGCGAGGAGGAGGAGGGCAGAGGAGGGAGGCGGCAGCTCCTCCTGCGCTCCTCCAGCCTTCCTCCAGCCTTCCTCCTCCACCGGCCGCCCGCGGGAGAAAAGAGGAGGAGGAGGAGGGCGGCGGAGGAAAAGGGGAGGAGCCTCCCCGGCCTCCCCAGGCGGCCCGGTGCCGACCGGTCCACGGACCGGCACCGGTCCGCGGACCGGGGGTTGGGGACCACCGCATTAGTGAAACTATGACTAAGTTGCATTACAATTGCAACCTAATTACTCCTTTTGCAATTGTAATTTTAGGGGGAACTCCATGAAACTTTTGGGTGCTAGATCTCAAATAAGAGAAAGTACTTTTTCACCCAGAGGAATACCAGTCTCTGGAACTCCCTTCCAGAAGAAGTGCTGACAGCTGTCAGCCTTGACAGCTTTAATAAAGGATTGGACAAGTCCATGGAGAACAAGGGTACCAATGGCTATCATTATGGATGCCTAAGGACAACCTCCGGGTTGGAAAGATAGGCAGGGTATCTCTCGATGCCATTTGCAGGGAATTGTAAGCAGGTGGAGACATCTACTTGGGAATACCCTGAAGCCAATGGTGAGTCACTGTGAGACAGACTGCTGGACTGGGTGGGCTGTGGCCTGTTCCAGCAACACTGTTCTTAATGTTCTTATGTTATGTTACTTTTATGTGTCTTGTTGAAAGAAAAAGGAAACCTGTCTTTGGCTGTTTCTTCATGCTTTCTTGTGAGTGTTGATGCCAAGGCCACATGGATGGGAAGTCAGTGTATTTAACGCTATTAGCATACACAAATCTACTTTTGTTGAATGAAAATAAGGGGGGGAATGAAAGCTACAGTCAGTACATCCAACACAGAAATAAATCAACCTTGCTTTCCTTTTGCACCCAGCTGCCTTGCTCTTGTGGGGCATGGTGGCTCAGCAGGGTAGAGCGCTGAAATTGTGGCTGCAAAGCCGGCAGCTTTGTGGTTCAAATCCCAGGTGCCACGCAGCAGAGCGAGCTCCTGCTGTTAAACCCAGCTCCTGCCAACCTAGCAGTTTGAAAGCATGTCAATGCAAGTAGCTAAATAGGTACCCATGGTAAACAGCAGGAAGGTAAACAGTGTTCTGTGCACAGAAATGTGTTCAGCCATGCCGACCACATGGCCACGGACTTGCACAACACTTGCTCTTTGGCTTGGAAATGGAGACAATCACCACCCCAAGAGTCAGACACAACTAGCACACACATATGTGGGGAACCTTTACCTTTACCTTACCTTGCTCTCAGAGCATAGAAGCATAAGATGCATACAGGAAATGGCCAATTCCTGGCAATGTAGATCTCAGATTGTAAAAGAAATCCTCTTAGAACAGCTTCCAATATTATCGATCTGGGGGTAGGAGGATGAGGCATCTCTAGCAACTATGCAGGCTGGGTGGCTGGGATAATTAGTTACCTTTTTCTTCCCCACAGGTATGGCAACTCTGCTAGCAAAATGCCCTGCCACCCCAACCTCTGCCCCGGTAATTAAGCAGGCTTCCTTTCACTAATGCCTTTGCTGGACACCTTTGAGGCAGAGGAACACCTACAAGCAAGTGCATCACCTGTGTCTGAGGGCTGGGTTGGCTGCATGCAGCCTGTGCTTGAGGTGGGACAGTGTCCCTTCTATCTGAATGGGGACAGCTTGCTTTGAGATTTATAGTCCAGATAAAATTTGCCCAGACCTGTTCTACGGAGTTGAAAGTGCACTCTGGGTGTGCAGAAAAATAATAATAAAAATGGGCGGCTGAAACTGCTCTCCAGTTGAGCAGCCGGGAAAGGCAGGTTCTGTCTCTCCCACTTCGGAACGGGTTGTGCCACCATACTGTACCTACAGATGTGCTGGTCCGGGTGCCTTTGGAAAGTCAGAAGCACAATGTAAAGTGCATTTATTTAATGTACAGGTATTTATTTATTATGTGTCCTGCCCATCTGACCTAAAAGGCCACATGGTTCACAGAGGAAGCTCCCTGAGTGCAGAACATTATCTGATCTTTACAACATGAACGTTCTGCACATCCCGTCATTGCAAATTTGTCCGCATGCTCTCCGCTATCCAGTTAATCATGTGTGAAGGATTCCAAGTTACAACACACACCGTGAGCGGGGGGGGGGGGGAATTGCCTGTATGAAGAATAGGCCTTTCAACGATGGGCCTGTGCTTATGAAATACTCCCTCAGGGAAGATATCTCAGATCCAATTCATTAGTTCTTTCAGAACGACGAAGAAAACATTTGTGCTAGCTTGAAAGATATCGACCTCACACTTCTTGTTGTGTGCTGCCAAACAACTTCCTACTACAATATCTCTAAAAAGTGTGACAGGTCTGTTGAGGTCTTGGAAGTGAAAGGCCATGGTTTCTTTTACTGCGGCTATCTATCTCATGTTAGATTTGTTGCTTTTCCTACTGCTTTCAACTTGGCCCAGTATTAATCCCATTGCAGTGAGTTTTATTCAGCGTCCCAGTGATGACTGTCCTACGTTCATCCATTATCACAAGGAATGATACTCGTGTATTGAGATTTCTCCCGACAACCAGGAACAAAGGATGGCAGTCTGTCAGGAGAGGAATCTCTATTACTAGTTGTCTGTATTACTGTTGTGGACAGACACCAATGAGTGTTTCACATTATTTGTAGATACTTCCTGGCATGCTTTATTGGAATGCCAATGTCTGTCATTCCATTGATAAGTGTGTGTGACTTTGGGCGTTTATACACAACCCCTAAGCTCCGCTGCAAATGGCTGCAAGGTCCGGACCTTAAAAATGTTTACCCACCAGCTCCGGACTTTGCAGACAATTAAGTGCGACCCCGCCCACTTTAGCGCGACCAAAGAGCAGTTTTCTTGTACCTGCTTTTTGGATGTGACAAATATTTGATCCGTTGTAAGGATAGTGAGTGCGGGGCTCTCCTGGCTTCTGTTTGTTCTTTTTTTGCGCCCCGCCCCTTTAAGAGATCTGAATGCTGCCGGGAACAAAACGGAGGTAAACCGGCATTCTTTTCTTTCTTTTTTCTCCCTCCCTCACGCAGCCAGCAACCAGGAAGTGCGGAGGGGGGTGGGGACAGAGGAAGAGCGACGAACCCCTAAGATCTCTGGTCCGAATTTAAGTGGCCAGCGGATCTTAGGGGTCGTGTAAAAAGGACCTTTGTTTGAAGAAATTCAGGAGTTCCTTCCTCAGGTTCTCTCTCTTACACATACCTGCTATAAAAGGTCCCATTAAATCACTCTTCAAGCTCACTATAAAGACAGACAAGCACAAGAAACACCCGTTTATCATTTTTATATAAAATAGACATTTATATACATCTGCTTTGTTCAAAGTCTTCTTTGATCGTTACTTTAACTTTTTGTACATAAAAGGCTTCGGTAATTTGACAATGAAAATAAAGGACCTTTCAAAATCCTGTTAACAGTGACATACATCCTGCTGCTAAATTGTGCCTTTATTGAACAAAACCCACTGGGCCTTTAAATTTCGAAAAGCAAGAGGGATGAAGACAAACACCACAACAATGTAATAAGCTTCTGCTTGGCGAAGTAGATTAATGGCATCCCATTTCAGTGAAGAGATACCTTGGTACTCAGAGAAACCATAGATGAGAGCAAGACAGAGGGAGGGAAGGTTACAAAAGAAGAGTTTCTGATAAATCCATGTGAACACCAGAACGACATTCAGCACATATTTTCAAAGATTACCATTATCAGTGCTAATACTTCTGAAAGAAATACACCACTGACAGCCAAAGCCAAGTTACCTTGTTGCTTGTTTCTAACTGTTTGTGGAAGCAAGACAGCTGACTATTGCACATTCTCCCTAAGGCAAAAAAAAAAAAAAAAGGTACCACTCAGTATTTGCAGATGAAAAGCAAATGAGCATTAACTCAATTGCACAATGCAATGGCAAACGAGGGTCAAGGTTTACAGGGATCCTTGCTAAAGTTTTATGTGACTGCTCAGAGTTTGGGAAAGTTCCATTTTGGAGATGGTAACTGTCCAAATCTGGCCATGTGCTGCCATTCTCTCTCTCTCTGTCTCTGTCTCTCTCTCTCTGATTTGTTTTGGACCTCACCATGACCCCTGGGTGAATCTGCTTTGCAGTTTCCATGCCCCTACATGCTATGTCATTGCCATCCTTGGTCCCTACAAGAAGAACTGCTGCTGCTGTTGCTGCTGCATGCTGGTATAGATCATGCCAGGGGCCCTCCTGATGTCATTGCCATCAAGGAGGTGAAAGGGATGGCTTGGTCCCTCCCAAGTGAGATCCGCCTGGCGCCAACAAGAAAAACCTGCCTGTTCTTTTTAATTGATACAATTTAGATTGCTTCTGATGGCAATTTTAGTGTGATGTTTTAGTATAAGATTGTTGTTTTAATTATTTATTGTTGTTTGATGTTTTTAACTGTTTTAATTCCTTGATTGTAAGCCGCCCAGAGACCTTTGGGTAGTGGGCGGCATATAAGTTGTAAAAATAAATAAATAAAAATAAATAAATGCAACTGACATCTACAGAGGAGAAACCACCTTGCACATATTTCCTGTGCAAAAGGGCCTGGCTCAAGTATGGGCAGTTGTTCGAAGAGGAACTCGCAGATGGTGATCGTGATGCTAATCAGCCACTGCCAGTCCAAGTCCAGTATACAACACGTGGCTTATTTTTCTAATCATTCTTTCTAGATTCTAGGTTGATTATAAAAGTGCTTGTAAAACACAACCCTTCTGCTCCTATTCATGCCTGGTGGAATACTGAAGCTAAATGGAAAATCACTCTTAATAACAGTATTCTTATGACAAAAGATAAGTGCTTCACTACACAATTATAAGGCCACATGTGGAGCTCTTTAAAAGGAAAGGGGGGAAACAGTACAAGGGGACTCACGTTCTGACAGTATCACCTTTCTCCTGCCAATTTCAAGCGCATGCAAGAAAGGATTGGTTTCGTTTCTCCTTCAACAATGTATTTCCTCTATTCAGCATTAGTCTACGCTAGAACAGGGACTCATTCAGTTCTGGTTTGCAAATTCCTAAGCATGAGAATAACTACTCAGAAGTAAGTCCCACTGAGCTCAGTGGAGCTGATTCCCAAGGCAGGTGTGTATAGGGTTAGAGCCTAACATTGCAATTTTGTGCTTTATCTGTTCATTGGAAAGTTAAAATGCATTCAGTGGGGCTTGCTCCTTCCATACAAGACTACAGCCTTATGCTGTTCCATTGACGTGTGTGCTAGGAAATGGAATGCTAGACAAAAGAAAGCCGGAGGGCACTACGAATTAGAAAAACCTCCAGCATCTCTCCAATATTAAACTTATATACCGGTAATCATTAAGCCATCCATGTGGATCAAGACTAACACCATTATCTCGTTTGGACTTTTATCAGGTAATGACTCTTTTGTCTAAACACCCTGCTCGTGTTGTACAACAGTCCTTTCCAGATGTTTATCCTAGGAAACATTTTCCTGCGCAGCTGAACTCATAAAGTAGTAATTCTGAAATAATTTCCAACAGCTCAGCTTCTAATGCAGTCTCTCTCTCTCTCTCTCTGCATGTACTTACATGTGTGGGAGAAAAAAGCTTTTTAAGTGTTATGCCTTGTGCCATTTTTTCTGTTTAAAATTGCTACTCCCACCAAATCTTTTGTGCATTGTCAAGTCACTTTTGATCTATGACAAGCCGAAGAGTGTTTGTGAGATAATTCAGAGAGTGATTTGCTCTTGCTACCCATGGCTGCCCAGAGATTTTTCCAGATGTTTCCATGACTTCACAGAGATTTGAATCAAGGTCTCCCGAGTCCGAGTCCAACATTGGATCTATTTGACTCGACCGGAATGAACAGGAAATATATTCTGATGAAATCTGGAAGTTGAGTCATGGCTACTGGACTTCTTTTTTTGAGATATAGAAACGGTTTGCTGCTCATCCAAACAGCTTCACCAGTCTTGTTTGAAGCTGTTTGGATGAGCAGCGAAACGTTTCTATCTCTCAAAAAAGAAGTCCAGCAGCCATGACTCAACTTCCAGATAAACTCACCTGGATGACTGAGAATCTTCACAGACATATTCGAATGAAAGGAACTGCACAAAAACTGCACCTTTCTAGCAGGAAAAAGGTCTCAAGGGTGAGAGTTCAAAAGCATCATTCCTTGGGTGTGTAGCCTGCATACGGTAATTAAAAACTGTAAACCGCCCAGAGACCACTCGGAAGTGGTATGGGGCAGTATATAAGCAGAGCACTTTGCTTTGCTTTGCTTTGGATGCCACCCTAACCCTCTCCTTCTTTGCCATTTATATTTCCCTTCAAACCTCAACCCCAGGGGTTACATCATCTAAAACAAAGAATCACAGAGAGATACTAAAAAACTGAGACAAAAAAAAGTTAGGCACTCTGAAACCACATTCATTCTTCTAGCCAAGGCTGCCCATTCTAGCTGGAAACAGTTCTCCAGGTCCCCCAACAGACCTCTTGCTCATCACCAGGGACTCAGATCTGGAACAGACTGAATCCAGGAACTTCTGCTAGTAGAACACAGACTCCTCTGGACAAAATCATGTTGTATGACTTTGCATGGCTTCACCTGAATAAGGACATCAGAAGAACTAATGAAAACCTTCCTCCACCATCCTTTTAGGTTCCAAAGATCCCTTTTGCCCTGGGGAAGCCTTTCATAATAAAAAAAATTGTCCTTGAAGCGAGACCAGAGAGCCCGATTCTGCCAGTAGGATCCAGCAGCGAATTTTTATGACTTAAGGCTCTGCTCCTTCAGCCCAAGGCTCTCAAATGCTTCCCCATGGCTAAAGAGAGCCCTAGAGAACTTACATGCGGTCAAGGAGCAAGCTTTTAATTACTTTAAATTAAATGTGTCTTTAAATTAAATGCTTTTAATTACTTTAAATTAAATGTTTGGGTCAAGTTGTATGAAGTTAAACCAACAGTATTTTACCCACTGCAGCTGCCACTTAGAAGATGGTCTTACTACTCCACGGACTCTTCCATAAAGACAACACTACATGGATAGGGCTGGGCAACTGTTAATTTCTCATTGGTATCAAAAACTGGATTTAGGGCATACATGTTTTGGAGACACTTAAAAAGAATGAGGAACCAAAACAAATTAACACACAAAACAAACAGCTAAATTATGCATGGCAGTGTGCAAAAATAGAGCACGTGGCAGCTCCTCATGTCAAATAAGATGTAGTCCCCACCCAAATAGCTCCTGCACAGTCTTCTCCATTTAGTTCTATGGACTGATAAACTGGGAAACAGAAGCTTCAATGAAGCTTCCCATTTCATTGGAATGATGGGGAATCCACTGCAGCCTGAAGTGCTTTGAAGAAATGTGCTGTAATTTTGAAAGATGCTAGAGCAGTAGTTCTCAACCTGTGGGTCCCCAGATGTTCATGGACTGCAACTCCTAGAAGCCTCCACCACTTGCTGTGCTGGAAGGGGTTTCTGGGCATTGCAGTCCAGGAACATCAGCCAAAACTCTGCTAGTGAACTGTTGGTGATGCTGACACTCAGGTAGCCAGGTCAAGGTTGACTCAGCCTTCCATCCTTTTGAGGTTGGCAAAGTGAGTACCCAGCTTGTTGGGTTGAGACAGTGTGTAACCTCCCTATTTAAATTGTAAACCACCCAGAGAGTACTTTAAACACTATGGGACAGTATATAAACAATATGCTTTTTGATTAAAGCTATATGTCAGAATCCTGTTGGATTTCTGTCCTTTTCCAAGGAGAAAGGTGGGATAAAAATATTCAAATAAATAAATGTGCAAAATCTTGCCAGCTGTTCATCATGCAGTTGGCGTACTTGAGCCACACACCTGGTAACATGACAGACAGCGGGCACAGTACAAAGGCTTTTTGTGTAATTGTGCTCATGCTCGTGAATTTCTGCGACATTTTAGCTCTAGCATGTAGGCCACAATGGTTCACCCTTGCATTCAAATGAAAACGTAACCCAAGGACTTCATTGTGAATCGGGTATGCCAAACCCCGTTTCCCTCTCAATTTAGTTTCAGTTTGAGACTAGTATTTATCATCTCAACAACCTTAAATTTTTGTTCTCACTGCCAGACGTTTGTTTGAGATTCAGCTGGTGTCTGTACCGATGTGACTGCAAAATGCCACGTAAATTATAAAGAAAAGAGAACCACACAGCAACTCTTTTTGAAAGGCAAAAATTGGATTAAAAATATAGGCTGTTCAAACTAAGCATATTACCAGAAGCAGAAAAGAAGTCAAAGTATAGCTGCAGTTAATATACAAATTGGAAGGAAAAAGAGGGGGAAACACTTCCTTATATTTTCAGAAATAAGATCTGCTTTATTGCCAATTACCTGATCCCACCAGTACTGTAAAACTAGATACGAGAAATGTGTTGCTATGAAATTAGACCATGACTTAAAAGTGACTCTCCAAAATTGCCCTTCATCTAACAAAGCAGTGAACCCTTGCAATTCAAGTTTCATTCATGCTTCTTTTGTGTGTATGCTTCAGTAAAACTGCAGTTACTGCACCAGAATACCGATCACTGTTCCATGACACTTACCAGTAAATACATAAACTGCTACTGCAGAAGAAGTACAGGAAGGCAGGACATATAAGCCTCAAGTGTCTCTTTCAGAGGCCAACAAAAGAGGGGGAAGCTGTGTGGTTCTTGTACACATCTAAAGCTTCTCTATCTCTGTTCTGTGGAATACTGCAGGTAATTTGGCAAAGCCAAGTTCAATGGCCTGATACCAGCTGTTTGCATCTGAAAAGTACCAATGATCTACATGCCACAACTGAGTGGTTGATTTATTCCAGAATCTGGGAAGGTGGCAACCAGAGGTTCCTTGGGTTTCCATCTAACGCTGCCTTCAAAATATTGACATGGAGCTGACTACTTGAACCCCATGAAATTCAAAGCTGAGCAAGCTGAAATAAACATGATTTTCATTCTTCAAACCTGTGTGCCAAAATTTATAACAGCAAAGTCAGAAAAGGTCAGAAAGGATACCTTTCAGTGAAGACTCACACATGTGTCAGAGAGCCTTAATGTGATGTTGTATTCTAATAACAATGCCAGTCTCATATGCAGATGAACACCTTTATTGTTTTTTTACAAGCATAATGGACTTTAGTCAGTATTTCTGGTTGTTGGTATAGATACAAATCCTCCAAAAGCCAGAACCATTTCCTAGCTGCCCCACTTTATCTAACTCCTTTCTGGAGATTCCATTTTCTAATGGCTCCATCTCAATTCCTGGCAAAGGTAGATACGTTTATATGCAGGAGAACGAGTATGTGCTAACATAACAATCCTTGTTTGCTTTGGGAAAGGAAGCAAGATCATTTTGTTCAACCGTTATGGTTGTAACAGCCGGAAAACCTGCTTCCATCTGAGCTCAAAGGCAGATTACCCAGAAACTACTCCTTAAAAATATAATTTCTCTTCTTTAGTGTATAAAAATAAATAAATGTATGGTTCACATTCTAGATCTGCAGAATTATGAATAATTATATTTTCCTGGTGTTATAATCTCTTTATACAATATATTCAGTATTCTGTTTTCAGATATGTTGAAATTAGGCTTCAAGTCACTATCAAGAAATGTTGGTTTGCAAAGTAACAGTATGGGGTAGTGGGGGGTGTTAACTATTATTTAATGTTAATTAATTTCACTGCTCAATGACAGCAGTTTCCATTGGTGGCAGATAATGGCCCAAACTGAGTTGTGAAAAGGCTCCATTGAAAGCAGGATATACATTTATACACAGCTAAGGTGTCTGACCTACAGGAGTGATATTATTAGTACATTACAAACCATTTAAATTTCTGCTTGGGAAAGAATTTCCCCTCATCAATAGGCTGAAAGTAATAGACAACACAGTACCAGCATTTTAAAAACATAAAATAAAACCTCCTTTTAAAATAAAACCTCCTTTTAAAACTGAATGTCTTCTTGCACACACACACACACACACACACACCACACACACACACACACACACACACACACACACACACAGGAGAGAGGGGAATAAAGGAATTAATTCGCTCCAAATGAAATTATGTTAAGCAAATTGTCCTTTCAAATTCCCATAGAATGCATTGAAAATGGAGTGATCCCATTTTTATGTTGTCTCTCTCTCCCCATAGGCGATTATGTTAAGCAAATTTCACACATCTCACACACAAATTTTTATGTTATACACACTGTTACACACCACATATATAAAACAAGATTGAGACCTATTGTGCACAATCTAGCTGGAAATTCTTATTTCTGTGGGACTTATTTATTAAAATTATTGTGTTTACTACATTTTCTTTACTGGGAATATGTAACAGAGTGGTCTTATGCTTTGTCAACGCCCCCAACAAATATTTAAGATGATGTTAAAAAAATCTGTGATCATAGATAAACTTTTAATGACAAATTAATTTTCTTAGGGTCACAGTTTCAACTCTTGGGAAGCTAGGCTTTCATGAAGCTTTTCAAAGTAACCAATCTGGAAAGTTCAAGGTGATCTTGAGAATTTAAGTCACAGAAGTTACATTTTTCATCCCATCTTTGATCCTCTTCCAGTATCTTTTGGTATGCCATTTTATTCAACTTAAGTAGGTTATGCTTTTGCTGAATTTTCTCAATGTTACTGCATTGTCTCAATGGTCCTATGAAACAAACATTTGCTACTACTGCTTTACAGATGGGAAACCGAGTCTAGTACATAGCTTGCTCACGTCTGCAGCAGACTCAAATTTTGAGTCCTGCACTCCTAGCATTATATGCAACAAGCCACATTCGTCTACCAACTATTAAGGCCACACAGGGTAACATCCCTTTTCTTAACGAAAGGCGCTTCTAAGAGGGACCAATCCAAAGGCACTGTGCATCCATTATGTTTCTTTTTCCTCAACAGATTTTTTTAAATAGTAAGGAATAAAGGCTGAAGAAGTGCTTGGAAAACACAGACAAGTGGAAGATGCAATCATCCCATAAAATTCTATGAAGATTGATGTGATTCATAATAGTTTTCTCTACGAACGCAAATATCTGCATCTCTGCCACTCTAGACTGCCTTCAGGCTTTTTAATTATAATTCAACTATCCTAAAGCTCATCTTTAGCAACAGTGGATAAATACTGACAGACAACCAAAAGGGATAGCCTAGGTTGAGGATCATTAACACCCTGCAAAATGTTAAGGACAATTCACCATTTCCCAGATTTTTGGAAAACCATCCTTGTAACTTGGAAGGTATGAAGTAGGTATTTAGATAGTATGGCAAGTTTCCATTTGGTAACCAATCTTTGATATTCATTCATTGACTGAAATTTAAAACCATCTTCCTAACATCGTACCTTTCAGATGTTTTGGATACAACTATAATCTCTCCCGGCCTAGATGCCTGGCCTAAGCACATCCGATCTTGCCTGATTTGGAAGCTTAGCAGGTTTGGCCCAGGTTAGTACTTGGATGGGAGACCACCAGGGAATATCAGGTGCTGTAGGCGCCTGGAATAGGAACTGGCAAACCACTCCAGTATTCCTGCCCAGAAAACTCCACAGACGTGGAGTCACGAAGGGTCGGTCATGACTGTAACGACACAACACAATCATCTCTCCCACCCAAAAAAGCCACTGGGTTTGGGACTTTTGGTAGTTTTAATACATAACTGAAAGTATATCAGAAACTGCTCAGCATGGCCACTCAGTCAGTCAGTTTATTGTTACAGTCCTTAGACTGTACAGCATGGCCAATATTTAGGCTCAGTATCGGACAAATTCAACAGAGCTGCATAATTTCATAGAGCCATGCACAGACCTAAAGTGTCTCTTTCTCAGAGTATCAGCAATCCTTTTCACATGACCCAGTATGAAAAGCATCTGTTAACAGTGGATCTCTTCACTTAACAGCATAAACCCCATCAATACATGTTGCTTTGAAGGCTTTCAAGAGTATGAGAAACTGTTATCTGAAGAGGAAACTACTATATTCAGCTAGTGCAGCTTCTGATTCCTACAGCAGTTTCAAGAGAATTAATTAAAACTTGAAAAAGTTGTTTTTTTAAAAAAGATTCTCAAATTTTTCAGCCAACATGGACACTGGCCATGATGGCTGAGGGATTCTGTCATTCAAAAAGGTAACTTGTCTAACTTTCACTGCTCCGGTGTGGTACCTATCTTCTCTAGCTTCATAAAAATAGGAGCAACACCCACAGGTTTAGCTACACTTCCAGCCATTAAAATGTCATTAAACTCTCACCCATAAAGACAATTAAATATGCAAAGAAGAGAAAAGAAGCTGGTGCAATGGCTGCTGCGCTGCAGAAGCAGATGTCTGCTCAAAAGTGGAGTGAGATGGGTGTTTCGTTTCGGAAGGGGACCGGTTCCGAAATGAAACGCACCAGCACGGACCCAGACCCACCCTCCGGAACAAAACCAACCACTGTCTTACCTCACGCTGGGTGAAATTCCAACCATGAAGCAGCCCCTGATGCATCATCTTTCACTCTCCCTGGTGCTGGCCAGAATACAGTAGCCCTGCAGCTGCTGCAAGCTCTGTGTGTGTGTGTGTGTGTGTGCCAGTTGTGTAAGAGGCAGAACTGCTCTGATGTTTGGGAAGGCCTGCATGCTTCCATAATTGTGACACAAACCCACACTGACAGTGGGTGTCTGGCTTTTGTCTGCCCTTTGTAATTGGCCTATGAGATTCAATTGGTCTCTCTTTTGTGAACGAAACAAGAGGAAGCGATATATCTCTCTGCTGAAGGAAAAGGTGCTTTTAAAAATACTCTTGATTTCCAACCAAGATGCATGAACAAAAGTGGTACAGTTAGCTGAAAAAAGAAAAAGGAAACCTTTTTATTATCAAAGGTACAAAATGGCTGGCCAGATATTCTGGGCATCCAATGGAGCCTCTGAGGTGTTTCTCACAGCTGCTTCCATACAAACACCTCCCAAACAGCGCCTCAGGCTCAAGGCCCACTTCTGGGCCAGCAGCTGAGGCAGTACAAGGATCTATCATTGGACAAAGAAATCCAGCATGCACAGGAGAGGCCTTTGCATGTATGCAGGGACATAGCGCTTGGGATCCCAATTCTTATATACTAGTTTGAGAACCACTCAGATAAGCTGTTTGAAAGTTTTGAGAACTACCACCCAATGTTTCATTTTTTTCTTTTTCAGCACCCCCAAAAAAAAAAACAACCCTACTATTATTCTGTGGAGAAAACAGCACCCAACTGAACTCCGGCTGTTGCATGATGCCTTAAATGTAGGCTATCTCAAAAATGCTTTGTATGCGTCTTTTATACATTGTGTGCAGACTTCTCCTTGACTTACACTTGCACTCAAAACACTCTTTTGAACCAACTGCATTCGTTTTCTTCTTGGATGACGGACTATCACACCTCAGGAATTAATGTAAGAATCCCTGAGAGAACTAAAGAAGGCTGATTTCTCTTTCAGCCACTGCAGTTCCTTCCACTTTTCCTCATTGACTGTGGTGGCAGTGACCTTCTCAATCTGATGGGCCGAGTTTTGGTAAACTACTCCTTAAAGCAAGATTAAATGACAAGGTCTGTTTTCTTTGATCTTTGATTAATCAACCATTCTTCATTTTCCACAAGTTCCTGCACCTTTGTCGTTAAGAGTGGAACACTTGAACATACAACAAAAGCATGTCCTGCTGTCAGGCAAATTGCCCCAAACAGGATTCAGAAGGTCAGATTTGGCGCCGTTCCACAACACGTTCATGGACAAACAGCCGGCCTCTATAGCTTTGATGACTCAATTGTGATCCCCACATAACTCTCTCTTCTTGTGGGGTCACATCCGTAGTTCCTTTCAGCTGACTTCTGGCTGTAGGAGAAGTGTAACTCTTGCGGAATGCATTCATTTAGCTGATGCTGTTACCCTCTCTCTTGAACTCCTTGTAGCCTCTTCTCCAAGCGATCCAGTTTAGCTAAATTCTCTTTCAGTAGTTTGTTGTTTGGAACAAGCTGTAAAGCTTTCTCATAATAGTTTCGTGCCGTGACGTAATTCCCCTGAAAAAGGAAGATGGGGAGGGGAATGAACCAAAGCGTCAGTCACCTAATCTGGTTTCTTGAAATGCCATCACCCAACAGCCTTGTTCAGTCAGACCCTTGCAAGTATCAATATTCTGCGTGGCCTTCTTACACTCAGAGCATCTGCTTATTTTTCACATCTTTGTCTTCATTAGTTATTTATGAAAGCTTGAAAACGGGACATTAATTTTAATGCATAGATGCTTGAATTCATTACTTTCCCAACCCAACGACACAACATGCCGCCAATAAATTTTGCGTTATGAAAATAACATTGCAGAAGTAAAATTAATGCCAGTTAATGTGATGTTATTTATTGGTACACCCTCTCTGTTTACTCACCTCCATGCTGTAAAAAAGAAAATACCCACACAACTTCAATAAAGAGCTGCTTCAGAAGCAATCATTCTTCCACTTAGACACAAGGCGCTTTGGGAGGACAAATCCGCAGAAACCTTAGCTAACAGAGATATTGTTCAAGCTTTCCGGAAGCCACAGTCCAAGTTTGGAGGCCACTGCTTTGCAGAGAGCCAGTTAACTCTTAAACCACTTCCATATAAAAAGAGAGTATGCACCAGAGAAGCCATTATATATAGTAGAGTTAATTATATTATTCACTTTTTACCCTGTCCTTCTTAAAAAGAACCCAAGATGGCTTACATCACTAAAAGATAATATTTAAAAGCTAAAAACAGTAAGTATATAAAAATTAAAAAGGATCCTATAAATACCATACTAAAAATTAACATTTGCTAGCCTCAGCTCCTTCCATGTCCAGTTAGGCCACGCTATCCAATTTCCTAACATGTCCATCCCCTTTGCGGGACAGTCACTACAACTAAAAATTACGTCCTCCAGTCTCCCATGGAACGCTTGCTTTCAAAATAATATCTGAAGTCTGAAGAAATGCTTTTCGCATTTGAAGCAAAGTGGAGGGAAGAACTAGCCTCTGGCTGAAAGCAGAAAAGAGAGTGGGTTGATTTTCACGTATGCTTCCCTAAGCAAAGCTATTCACATTCAAAGCTATTATTTCAAGAAATTGCTGCTAGAGGAAGGGGGATGGTGGCACCCCTACATTTCAGCTCTTGGTTCTGCTCCAGTCTGCACCCCTTCCATCTTTGTGATATAATAAAACTCAGAGTAGCAGCACAGAAATGGCAGTATAGTCTCAGACTTAAGAGAGACTGAACTATAAATAAAGTCCCTGGTTCAAATCTTACTTCTGCCATGATTTCATTAGATGACTTTGGTCAAGATGACATGTTCTCTCAGCCTCAGACCCTGCATCTGAAATATGGAGGTGACTGTGAACAGTTAATATAATGGCATATGTTTTGAATGCTACATCAGTGCTCTGTGTCCTTTTTCATCTTTTTTGCTTTGCCTTGACTAGACTTTCCCCCTTATTTCACAACATCTCACATCATTCTCTCTTTAGGAGAGTCCTTTCCCATTGCAGCCAACTAACAACGAGAAAAGAATTCGTAAGCTTTAGTGTACACAAGCATTTGGAGCTGTCTAAATTTTTTTAAATGGTTTGAGCCCATTTTCAAAATGCACTTTGTACGCTTCAAAGCCTCTGAGGAATCTTTCCTAGGTGGCTGTTTATGACCAAAAGGATGAAATGGTAGATCTGTCTACATTGTAATACAGTATTTTGCATGGCTGTTTAAGCCAGCTATCTGAAATTTTTGTTTGTCTTTTTCTTCAGTTTTTTTTATTCCATTTCTTTCTTTCGTTTTGTCCATGGGAAAAGAATTGTCTCATCTGCTCAAGGACCAGCATAGTGACAATGTGCTGGTCTTACTTTTGTTATTCTCCCAGAAGCCATATTTTTTGTCATTTTTCAGTCTCTACTCAGCCATACCCATGATTGCTTTCTTCATCATAGTCTGATGGTTCTGGGAAACTTTCTGCTTTTCATTACTTCCGAATGAAGGTTCAAAGACTGCTGCAAAGCTTGTGAACTTTCTTGCCTTGACATGCTAAAACCCCAAGTGGCTCAGAGCTAGGAAAGTTGAAGGACTGGCAACTCAGATAGCTATTCTTACTACAGTGACTTGCACACCAACGTCCCATTTTTCTATTTGTTCTAAGGAAGTAAACAAGAGCATAATATACAAATGAATGGCTCTAGAACCAACCTCTGAAATTAAAAAAGTATGAGAAGGAAACAGGTCTATTACTTTCTAAATTTGAGCTGACCACTTGATCTACTTTGACCGCCAACCACTGTCATCATTCTCAGTGCATTCTACTGTCAGAAGAGGGTTTTTTGAATGGAATTCTCCTAAATACCCTTCATTTAAAGGAAATTAGACTAAGACTCTTCCTGCAATTTTATGAGGATTGTTTACCACATGAAGTATGTTTTGCATTAATGCTCTAATACAACCAATCTGGTCTTCGGGTTTGGTCGTTTTCTGTTCCTTTTTGGATTGCTTTGTTTTTTTTAATTTTAATTAAATGTAATTGATAGATCCTTGTGCTGCCTCAACCACTGGCTCAGAAGTATGCTTGACAATGAAATGAATGGTTTGTTTAATTCCCTCCTGAGGGAACATCTACTGGCTTCATCTTTTACAGGTTTTAGGTTGGTAACCAAATTATTTTTATTCTTACAAATTTCAAGGGTGTTTCAAACTTTACAGTTTACAGATTGTTGGAATCAGGTGACAGCCATCCATAATCCTCCAAGTGCTGGTGAACTCTAGTAGCCACTGGCCTCAGCCAGAATCACCCATGGTTTGGGGTGATGAGAGTGGTTCCACAGCAACCTCCGGAGAGTTAAATATTCCTCTGCCCTTCTTTTAAAATGCTTTAATTGTCCCCAGTTTTATTGCACTAAGCATATGTTTAAGATTGTGAAGCACCCTGAAAGCACATTCACACAGGTATCATACACACACACTTTCTTTAAATGTACAAAAAAAGTAAAGGTTGTGAATTGTCTTACCTTGATATGCTCAATCCCTCCCATGTTCATCCAGGCTTGTGCCTGCTCTGGATTAAACTCAACAGACACCTTATAGCTCTAATGAAAATGAAAATAATGAAACGTTGCAGTTGCAGTCACGGTGTGAAAAGCTTCATGGAACCATACAACAACCCAGTCCTCTGCTCTTCCCAGAAACCCTCACCACTGCCAATGCTGAGGATGATGGGAATTGCAGTTCAACAACATCTAGTGACTCCCCATAATGGAAAAGAATAGAGAAGAAAATCACTGGCAACTCTCTCAATGAAATCTGCTTTAATTTACTAGCGTTTTCAAAGGGAATGTTGTCAATGATATCATTCGACAAGGGTTCTGAAAGTCTCACATGAAAAGCAGGTTGGAGGCTGGAGCATAAAAAAGAATTAATGTGTACATTCAATGGAAGAAAACCAGGGACCCTTGGTTTGATAACTAAAAGCTGTACAACATAAAAAATTCCAGAGATAGGGGAAACTTGCTTAACATAATCGCCTATGGGGAGAATCCGTACAGCTCTGTTTTCAATGCATTTCTATGGGAATTTGTAAAAGGAAAATTTGTAACATAATTTCATTTGGAACCTCTTAATTCCTTTATACAAGATTACATTTCAAATTGAAGTTTTAAAACATGGAACAGAGGAGATTATAATGAATGAAAGAAGCCCTTTCTCCAAGGGCACTGAGGAATTTAGCATTATCATTTAAACAGATTCATCTTCATGAACACGTGTACACACACAGGCAAACAAGGTTCCAAAGGAATCTGGATGACTGACTATACCCTCTTTCTAAGTAAAGGCAACAAACTGGGGAAAGGAGGAGACAGAATTTACAAAGTGTCCTCTTCACTGCATTCTCAAAGGCGGTTACTTCACATCGTACCTTGTTCCGCAATTACGTTTGTACCATGACAGTGTTGTTTGCGGTCACGTGGTTTTGTCCCTGTTCAGTCCGTTTCTGTTTACTCACAGGTGTGATTACTTGTCTCGTGACAACTGTTACTTCAAGGTCTTGTTCCGTGACAAATTTATCTTGCTTTCTTAACCCCCTTTTTAAATATCATAAATAAAACTTTTTCGATATTTCGATTTACTGGTCTTCTGGGATTTACAGGTCAATGCTACAGAATTTGCACTGCATGGTGTTTCCCATAGGGGAACTAATGTTGAATGCCACTTCAGCTTCTGGCCACTAGGTGGACACTGGTTGTTGTGTGACAGCTGTTACCACATGGTCCCTTGTCTCGGAACAGAAACCGGGAACCAACCATGACAAGAGAATTCCCCAGCCCAGGGGCAGGTGTTCCCGGTTCCGGGGGCGTGGTCGAGACTTTTTGCTGTCATGCTATGGACATGAAGTAAGGTTTTATTTTTGTACCAGTCCCAAGCGGGACAGCAAGGAGGGACGAACGGGACGTGAAGTAACCGCCAAAGGCCTCACAGCTGGGATCTGATAGTTGTTGTGAGTTAGTCAGTCTGTTTGGCCGTGTTCTGGAAATTTTTCTTCCTGACGTTTCACCAGCTTCTTTGGACTGCATCTTCAGAGGGTAAAGAGCTCAGGGAACTAGGAGTTCTCTCTGTGCTCTGAGGTACAGAGTGAGTGAGACTGGGGTTTTTTTTAAGTTGTGGGAAAGAGGAAATTTGTCCTATGCAGAAGAATAGGTGTTACTCATTGTATTGTGATGAAGGGATTAAGAAGGGATTCCCAGGATTCATTACCTAGAAAACCCTGGGAAGGGGTGGCTGTGGAATCAGTTAATTTGACAGCCCAGCATTATTATTAAAGGACAAGGACTTTTAAATAATTAATTCATGTGGAGATTTTACCTCAAAGGCTTTGTCCAAGTGATTTTGTTCTCTCAGCTGGTTTCCTTTAGTGAAAAAGAGCTCTGATACAACTTTGTGGTCCTTTGGTTTCAGCTGTAGAGCTTTGTCTATGGCTTCAAGTGCCTGCACAAACACACAGAGACACACAATTACAAACATGGGTTGTCTGACCAAAGCCCCCACAATGTTACTCCAAGGGTGAACAACACACATCTCACTTGTAGGGTAATGTGTGCATAAGGCAAACAGATATTCTCCTCAGAGCTGCAGGTCACATATCAATTGTTGACTCCGCACCAGAGCTTGGAAAAGTTACTTTGAAAAAGTTACAATTGTCTTCCCAAGGTGCAAAAACTTTCCCATTGCTTGCCAGTAGCAGCATCGAGATAAAATAAGGCCCGTTGCTTCCCTGTTTAATTTGCTATATTTGTATTGGTCATAAAACTGAATTTTTAGCGATAACATTTTAGTGTCCTCAAGACTGCACAAGGAAGGGAGTTAAGTGATGAAGAGTGTTTCACCTCCTCTTTCTGTCTAAGAAGAGAAACAGAAAAAAAGCCCACGATTTACTGCTAAAACACTGTAGCGTGTTTGGGTGGCCATGATCCGGACAAATGTTGAAGCTTAAGAAATGAGATTGCATGGAATAAATCGTCATGACTGAGGATGAAACCAAGCAAGCTAATCTGCACATTACTTGAGGTAAGAAAAGCTCCTGCAATGGGTTCTGATCCTTTGAGCCGTTGAACAATTCCTTTTTCTAATAATGGGCGAACTGTGACATTTTTAATCGTCTTACCTGAAAGTCCCTTAGAAAGCCTATTCACTGGGAGACCTTTCTGAACAGGATGGGCAATGTCCTGTATCCAGAAGGGGCTGCCAGGAGGAACAGTGTCTTGGGAAATCTACCAGCATACCACACGTCAGATGAAGCTGGTTTCAGCACCATGCAATGTACACTGATCTCTTCACGATTATGCATCAGGAGAGGCGTTTGGGGGAATGCTGATGGGGCAGGGTGTGTGTGTGCAGATACTTATAAAGCTCAACACATTGTCTTCACATTAGCTCCAAAACAGTTTCCTGGAAAATGGCAGACCTATTACTGTAGTGGAAAGACAAAGGTGTGATTGTGTGTGTGTTTGTGTGTGTGTGTGTGTGTGTGTGTTGTCTCGTTATAGTCGTGACCGACCCTTCGTGACCCCATGTCCATTGAATTTTCTTGGCAGGAATACTGGAGTGGTTTGCCAGTTCCTACTCCAGGTGCCTACAGCACCTGGTATTTCCTGTTGGTCTCCCATCCAAGTACTGACCAGGGCCGACCCTGCTTAGCTTCCGAAATCAGGCGAGATCGGATGTGCTTAGGGCATCTAGGCAGCAATGTGATTGAGAGTAGCAGGTAGCAAAAGAGAAGGGTGCTGGTACTGTTTTCTGTGAAAGGCAAAAACAGTTGGCAAGGGCAATTAGCTGGATCATACATGCAACCATATGAAAACAGCTGGCTGGCTTCAGGTCTGCTGGCACGCCGCTCCCTGTATGACTGTCTCAAACTGTTGCTTGTGCGCAAGCTGATTCCCCAAACTAATGTTTAACTGGTGGAATTTCCTCACCACCACAGCACGCGTACCTTGTAGTAGTTCTCCTGCTTGCTGTAAATGGCAGACAAAAGGCGGTAACACTCCAGACACTCTGCCTCTTCAGTCACAATATGAGTGGTCATTTGTTCGGCTTCTTTTGTCTGTCCCATCATTGCCAAAACTTGAGCCTACAAAAAGACGAGGCTACATCATAGTTAAAGGACTCGATCTCCCCTTTCCAGCTATTAGAATACTGGAAGCATTTGTCATCCAGCTGAAAATTCACAGACTGCCATTAGACAAAGTCAGGAGTAGAGGAAATGCATGCTCACCAAGGCTAGCCGAGTTTCCTTGTTGGATGGTTGCAGTGCTGCAGCTTCCCTGTAAACCTTTAGTGCATCTTCATATCGCCCTGTGTTGTAGTACAGAGCCCCCAAAGGGGTTAGGATTTCAGCTTTCCGTGCTACTTTCAGTGCCCTAAAAGATGTCGAAAAAGGAGGGCGTTGGGTGAGAACTGACCACAAGAAAGCAAACAGCATGAACTGAAAGCTGTCTGCTGAAAGATCCAAAACAGACAGAAAGCCTTCTGCAGTCAAAAGGGGTGTTTTGTGCTTTCATCCTCTCACTGCTTTTCCTTTTCCTTCCAGTTTCCTGGCTGGATAGCTCTGTGCGTTTGGTGTCTCGTGGACCCAGCTGTTGGGAGTTCAACTCCCCAGTGCGGCTCCTGTGAAAAGAGCCAGCCTGTGTAGCCTTGGGCAAACTGTGCAGTCCCAAGATGCGCCCTAGAAGAAGGGGATGGTAAACCACTTCTGAGTATTAACTACATGGAAAACCCTGGAAATGGTCACTTGATTATCATCATTATTATTCCTTCAGTTGATCTGCCACTGTTCCCCATCTCCTACTAAAATATTCCAATTTTTTTATTTTTAAAAGCCTGAAAATACTTTAACTGCAATAAATGCAAAAATTAAAATGTACATTACACTAACCACTGCTCCACATGAGCCTCGTGGAGCAGTAGTTAAACTGCGGTACTGCAGCTATAACTATGCTAATGACCTGAGGTTCAATCCCAGGTAGCAGACTAAAGGTTCACTCACTTTCATCCTTCCAAGTTTGGTAAAATGAGTACCCAGCTTGCTGAGGGTGGGGTGCAATTTGTAGCCTGCATAATTAAAGTGTAAACCGCCCAGAAAATGCTTTAAGCATATGGGGTGGTATAGAAGCAAAACACTTTGCTTTGCTTTGCATGCTTGCCCAATTCATACAGGGAGCCAACATTTGTGTTCTCCCAATGAGAGTATGGGATTCTCCGGAAGCAGATGCTATGGAACTGAAGGCCACAGTGAGACAGCCTGCTTTATGGGCTTCCTTACCGTTTATACCACGTTTCTGCATCTTTATTCTGCCCCAAAGAACGGTATAGCCTGCCCAAGTTCACCATGGCCACGTGATGACGGGGGCTGAGCTGGATGGCCTTCTGGTAGTGGGAAACTGCAATCTCTGGTGATCCTAGGAAAGAGGGTTGGATTAGGACTGTTGGGTTAGCACCTGTATTACCAGCTCCTGCAAAGCCAGTATGGTTTCTATCCAGAGCTTTCACATTCTTTCCACTTAACAGCTTGGACCCATTGGATTGTCAAGCACTGTAAATCTTAAAATGATACTTCCACATCACCACAGGGTGGCACTGGCTTACTGCAATTTCCACGGACAAGCTGTGAAAGGGAATTCCATTATAATAAACTGTATGCCAACTGATTAAGCAGACTCAATCATCAGTGTCTTATGTTAAAGGGGGAGGGGGAACATACACACACAAAAAGCCCCAACCCCACCACTGTGTTGAAGCTAATTTTCATCCTAGAGAAAAATGACAAATTGCTAACCTTGAGAAGCAAACTGGGTATTTGAGATAAATTTGGTACTTGAATCCAGGGCCCGTCATATGGAAACATCTCCCCCAGCAGTATGCATACATAATATGCATGCAAAATGCAAATAAACATGCCAAGGTTAAAAATAACTGAAGTTTAAGAGATGTACAGGCGAGGGAGGGGAGAGAGTGATGCTGGCTGCTAGATGGGCTTTATTTGAACATTTCAATCATGCTTTCAAGCCTGAAATATATTAGCAAGAAGGAGGGTAAACAATGCAAGACTTATGGGCTAATGTTTTTATTTACTGTGTTCTCAAGGCCAGACTGCCTTAACGAGCACTCTTTGGAACTTCTCTTGAACACTCTTCAGAAGCTACAACTAGTGCAGAGCAGAGCTTGGAACAGCTGATACCACCCAGAATTACCTATCCTTTGCAAAATCTGGAAATAATAGACCAAAACAATAACTTCCATGCTATGATTAATGTAGTGCCCTGCCTCTTGGCAATGGTAGGATGCTGCAAACAAATTTTACCACTCAAACATTATTTTAATTTTTCTACGGCTTTCAGGGGTTTGGTTTTGAAATCAAAACCAGAACCATATTTCAAAAGTTCTAATTTTGGTTTATTAAGCCCAAGGAAACAAGTAACCTCCCAGATGTTGTTGGACTACCACTTTCCTCATCCCTGCTCACCAACCGTGCAGGCTGAGCTGATGGGAGTTGGGTTTCAGAAATTTCTGGAGGGTCCCAGGTTCTGTATCTACATCATGCAATTTAGACCTAGGATACTACATCTCCAATGTGACACCTCTCAAGGTGGATCTGAAAGGTTCGACAAAACAGGAAATTCATGGTTCTGTTTAATTTTATCTCCATCACATCCTACAGGGAACTCTCCCAAGGCTGTCCTATTACAACACAAGATAGCTTCAAGCGGATTGGGAAAGAGGATTAGGCTGAGACCATGTTCAGATTTTAAGAATGTAAGAAATGGCCAGTCCATCTTAATCCTCCGTTCAGACCAGAGATTGGAAATATTATATTTGGGTCTGTAACTATCAGAATTTCCTAATCAATATGGACGTGATTCCAAAGAGGCAACTTTTCCAAGCTCCATTATTACATCATGTGATTGCTACGGTGGTATCACTACCAACACATGATATAATACTAGAGCTTGGAGCTCCTGCAGGATTATTTTTAAATGTTACTGAAATACAAGCATCTGTATTATCCTCCACCACTGGGGGTGGGGGTGGGGCTGCAATTAGACTCTTCCAAACTCAAGCAGGTTTGGGGGGGTACTGCTATTTTTGAACAACTTTTTCTGTTCCATTCCTCCTTTACTCTGGTTTCCTCAACTGTGAGGAAACATGAATTGAGCAGACGATAAGTCATTCATGTTGAGATGTTCTGACCCAACAACTTGATTCCCTCTAGGAGCAGGGTGAATGCACCCATTTCCAAAACCTGCTACATTAAAATTACCAACATTTTCTATAAGCAGCTCCTGCTTCTCTCCCTTGAGACATTTCATAGAATCATTGTAGAGTTGAAAGGGACTCTGTTGGTCTTCTAGTCCAACCCCAAGGCAGGAGACCTCACACCATCCTGGATGGATGGCTGTCTAATCTTTTCTTGAAAACCTCCAGAAATGGGGCCCCCACAACATCGAGGGCTCTCACCGTCACACAATTTCTTCTTATTTCCATGTTGGCTCTCCCTCTGATGACCTTCCACCCATTGGTCCTTGTCATACCCCCAGGTGCAACTGAGAATAAATGAACAAGGGAGCCATTTAAAAGTGGATCCCTTATGTGTGCTAAGGAAGGAACCTAATGACACAAGATGATGATTCCTCTACTACGGTTGGTCCTTTCATTAGTTTGAGGGAACCCACTTTCTCACGGTGACAGAATTCAATGATAAGAGTGCCATGCACAGCTGAGTTGCTGCGTCTCCCGTCCCAGCCTGGAGGTTTCCCACTGCTCTAGAGAGGTACCAATGCTCTGTGCAACTATCCAGAGCCAGCTACATCCAAATGGTTGGCTCCAATGGGGCAGGCACTTGGGAAGTAGCCATCTCTGAAGAGAACTGTGCTGAGCCAACAGCTTTCTGCTTCTTGGGGGTATGTGGTGAGTGGTGAAGATGCAATGGGAGGGTTGTGGTAGAAGGTGATGGCAGATCTCTCTGCCTCAGGAACTTATGACTCTCTTTCTCCCTCCTCGCTTTCCAGGCAGTCAAGCCCATTTCAGTGTCTGTTTTTCCTCCAACTCAATACATCATCATTCAACACCACAGAGTTATTGTAGCCAGAAGCTCCCTGGGGCTGATTACAGGGACCCTATATCCCCCTTCTTACAGGTGCTTCCATGGCTGCCAATCCATTTCCAGGCAAAAATTGCTGGTTCTAACCCTTGAAGACCTAAACAAATTGGGTCTAAGCTGCGTCAAATACCACATCTCCTTTTATGAACCTGCCTGGGTTTGGAAGGCACAGATAGGTGATTCCTTTTTCTGTTTTGTTTAAATTACGTTAGCTTTTGTCTGACTGGTCAGCAAAATATTGTAGATGGTACAGTACATTTATATAAGAACATAAGAAGAGCCATGCTGGATCAGGCCAAAGGCCCATCTAGTCCAGCTTCCTGTATCTCACAGTGGCCCCACCAGATGCGTTTGGGAGCACATGAGACTAGATATCTGTCTCCTGATACCACTCCCCTGCATCTGGCCCTTGAAGTACCCTGGTTTTAAGCCTGGAGATTACACATCTCCATCATGGTTTGTAACCTGTGATGGACTTTTCCTCCAGGAATCTGTTCAATCCCCTTTTGAAGGCATCCAGGCCAGATGCCATCACCACATCCTGTGGCAGGGAGTTCCATAGACTAACAACGCGCTGGGTGAAAAATATTTTCTTTTGTCTGTTCTTACTCTCCCAGCCCTCAATTTGAGTGTATGTCCCCTAGTTCTGGTATTTTGGGAGAGGGAGAAGAGCTTCCCTCTATCCACTTTACTCATGCCCTGCATTATTTTGTACGTCTCAATCATATCCCCCCTCAGGCGCCTTTTTTCCAGACTAAAGAGCCCCAAATGTTTTAGCCTTTCCTCATAAGGGAGGTGCCCCAGCCCAGTAATCATTTTAGTCGCTCTCTTCTGCACCTTTTCCAGTTCCATTATGTCTTTCTTGAGATGCGGTGACCAGAATTGTACACAATACTCCAGGTGGGGCCTTACTATTGTTTTGTATGATGGCATTATAATGTTGGCTGTTTTATTTTCAATCCCCTTTTTGATAATCCCTAGCATGGAATTAGCCTTCTTCACTGCTGCCACACATTGGGGAGACACCTTCATGGAGCTGTCCACCAACACACCAAGATCTCTTTCCTGATCCGTCACGGATAACTCAGAGCCCATGAGTTGATAGATGAAGTTTGGATTTTTTGCCCCAATATGCATTACTTTACGTTTGGCTACATTGAAACGCATTTGCCATTTCGTAGCCCATTCTCCCAGTTTGGAGAGATCCTTCTGGAGCTCTTCACAATCTTCTCTGGTTTTTACCACACCGAAAAGTTTTGTGTCATCTGCAAACTTGGCCACCTCACTGCTTATCCCTGTCTCCAGGTCATTTATGAACAGATTGAAAAGCACCGGTCCCAGGACAGATCCCTGGGGCACACCGCTTTTCACCTCTCTCCATTGCGAAAATTTCCCGTTGACACCTACTCTTTGTTTCCTGGATCTCAACCAGTTCTCAATCCATAAGAGGACCTGCCCTCTTATCCCCTGACTGTGCAATTTTCTCAGCAGCCTCTGGTGAGGGACTGTGTCAAAAGCCTTTTGAAAATCCAGATAGACTATATCCACCAGTTCACCCAAATCTACATGCCTGTTGACCTTTTCAAAAAATTCTAAAAGATTTGTCAGACAAGACTTACCCTTGCAGAAGCCATGCTGATTTTCTCTCAGCAAGGTTTGTTCTTCTATGTGTTTTAAGATTTTCTCTTGGATGAGGCTTTCCACCATCTTTCCTGGGACAGACGTAAGGCTAACTGGCCTGTAGTTTCCCGGGTCCCCCCTCCTTCCTTTTTTAAAAATTGGTGTGACATCTGCTGTCCTCCAGTCCCACAGCACTGTGCCCGTTTTAAGAGACAAGTTGCATATTACCGTTAAGAGATCTGCAATTTCATTTCTCAGTTCCCTAATAACCCTTGGGTGGATGCCATCTGGTCCCGGTGACCTGTTAATCTTCAATTTATCAATTAGTCCTAAAACATCCTCTCTCTTAACCTGTATTTGATTTAATTCTTTAGTCAAGAGGGTCCGTTCAGGCAGCGGAATCTGCTCAAGGTCTTCTGTCGTGAAGACAGAAGCAAAGAACCCATTTAATTTCTCTTCAATTTCCAAGTCCTCCTTAATCTCCCCTCACCATCCAGAGGGCCAACTGGTTCTCTGGCAGGTTTTCTACTTCTAACATATTTAAAGAAGCTTTTATTATTACCCTTTATATTGCTAGCCATGCGTTCCTCAAAATCTTTCTTTGCCTCTCTTATCATCTTCTTACATTTCTTTTGCCAGAGTTTGTGTTCCTTTTTATTTTCCTCATTTGGGGAGGATTTCCATTTACAGAAAGACCTCTCCTTGCGCTTTAGAGCCTCTCTAATTCCACTCATGAACCATGTCGGTGCCCTCTTGGACTTAAATGAGCTCTTCTTTCTTTGTGGTATGCACCTGTGCTGGGCCTCTGTTACTGTTGTTTTAAACAGGTTCCATGCACTCTGAAGAGATTGGATTCTTCCAACCTTCCCCTTCAATTTCTTTCTAACTAGTTTCCTCATCTGAGGGAAGTTTGCCCTTCGAAAATCAAGGGTTTTTATGTCTGATTTGCTTGACACTCTTCCTCCGACATGCATGGCAAAGGAAATTGCAGCATGGTCACTGTTCCCCAGAGGCTCAGTGACATTCACATCCCTGACCAGGTCCTGAGTATCACACAGAATTAGATCCAGAGTTGCCTGTTCTCGGGTGGGCTCCATGACAAGTTGCTCTAAGGCACAGTCATTCAGCAAGTCGAGAAACCCAGTTTCTCTTTCTTGCCCGGAGCTCGCATTGGCCCAGTCAATGTGGGGATAATTAAAGTCCCCCATGATTATTATCCTATCCTTCTGAGACACCTCCATGATTTGTCTCCTCATTTCAAGGTCCCCCTCAAGTTTTTGATCTGGTGGGCGATAGCATACCCCAACTATCACATCATTCCTTGGAGCTGGTAGTTTAACCCACAGTGATTCTATGGTGGAGTCAGACCCTCTGTCAATCCCCATTATGCTGGATTTTACCCCTTCTTTAACGTAGATGGCCACTCCCCCTCCAACCCGCCCCTCTCTATCCCTTCTATAGAGTTTATAGCCTGGGACTGCTGTATCCCACTGGTTATCTACATTCCACCAGGTTTCTGTTATGGCTATTATATCAATGTTATCCCTAGCTGCCAAATGTTCAAGTTCTCCCATTTTTGGTCAGAGGCTTCGAGCATTGACGTAGAAGCACCTGTACAGTGGGTTCTGCACCAACAGCTGCTGCTTTGTTCTTCCCCCCCACAGGTATTATTTTCAGTATACAAACTATCACATTCCATTATTCTCCCAGTACTAATACCTGCTATGTGATCTCTATGTGATTCTCTACCCTTTCCAACCTCATTCCCTGTGGATGAGGTGTTCCGAACCGGATGCCACTCAGCTCCTGTCGGCTTTCCCCCAGTTATCAGTTTAAAAGCTGCTCTGCAGCCTTTTTGAGGTTGAGTGCCAGCAATCTGGTCCCATCATGATTCAAGTGCAACCCATCCCTCCTGAACAGGTTTGGCTTGTCCCAAAATGTTCTCCAGTTCCTGACAAATCTAAAGCCCTCCTCTCGACACCATCGCCTCATCCATGCATTGAGGCTTCTGAGCTCTGCCTGCCTGGCTGGTCCTGCACGAGGAACAGGTAGCACTTCTGAAAATGCTACCTTGGAAGTCCTGGACTTCAATCTTCTTCCTAACAACCTGAACTTGGCTTCCAAGACTGACCGCTTGGCCTTCCCGACATCATTGGTACCAACATGTACCATGATCACTGGCTCCTTCCTGGTTCTCTCTAACAAGCTATCTAGATTTCTCGTTATGTCTGCAACCTTTGCACCTGGCAGGCAAGTGACCATACGGTTATCATGCTAATCACAAATCCATCCCTCCGTATTTCTAATTATAGAATCCCCTAGCAGAAGGAGCTTCTCTCCTGCAGCCTGTTCTTCTACATGTACTTGATCCTGTATCTCATCAATTGTGATGAGGTAGAGATCATCAGGTGAAACCAGTTGTTCCTCGGTGTGTGCCTCATGAGGTGTGATGAGGGAAAGAGCCTCAAATTGATTGTGCAATATGAGACTCTCTGAGCGATCCCTTGGCCTTCTACTCCTTTGAGTCACATTCCTCCACACATCTACCTCCTGGGTTGGGGAAGTGATTACATCCTCAGAAGTGTGCCCTGTCTCTTCTTAGACCTGGATAGTCTGTTCTGCTCTGTCCAAGAACCGCTCAAGCTCCTTAATATGTTGCTGGTTCGATATGCGGGCCTCTAGCTCCCGGACCTTCTCTTCTAATAGTGCAACCAGCTTGCACTTGCAGCAAGTGTAGTTCTCTGTGCGTTTTGTCAATATGACAAACATGGCACAAGTGTTACAGGTAACTAAAGCAGCTCCCTCAGACTCCATTTTAATGAGTGCAGTATTCTGGGCCTTGAAGATTTTACAGTGTTACTAGCTACTACTCTAGAAATAATAATCTATTAGCAATAAATACAAAATAAATAAATACAAAAGTCCCCAAGTCATGGCAGATGTCCACCTCATGTCTGTTTCTTAAAAGTGAGTCCTAAAATGCAGGCTATAAACACAAGTCAGGAGTGTTGGTTTCATATTCCACTTCTGGTGGCTGTAGGTTGGATTCTCACTCTCAATTCATCAAACAGTCTTGCCAGGTGTTCAGCATTTTCCCCTTCACCACAGCCTTCTTTTGAAACTAAAAGTTCCTACTTAGTTGGATACTGAGGTCACACAGATATTTGTCAAATTCTTACCAGAGAATAATGAATAAAACTCTAAGTCTACCCACTAGTAGGTGAAGCCAACTGCTTCCAACAACTAGGCAATGCTGTTTATTTGATTAACTCCCCCCTTTCTTTAAAGCTGATCAGGGAGATTATCCAAGTATTCCTCCAATTCCTTAAAGGCAAAAATCAAAACTAGAAATCACTGTCTAGGTGCTATTAGTTTAGGCGTTTAACAGATTTGGGGCAATATTTTCCTATTTCTACAATTTGGATACAGGGGCAGAAAAAAAAACCTTACCATTAAGCCCTCCAAAGGTGTTCATGCGTCTCAGAGAAGAGTCTAGTTTTGACTTTGTTTGTTTTAATGGTTGCACGGCTCCAAACTCCTTTTTAATGCCTGATCTAGACAGTGATATGGTGGACAAAGGGGGAAGACTAGTATAATTAAGGCAAACACATTTACATCAGTAAATGCACTGTGGCATAGTGAAAGGGGGGGAAAGAGACTTGGAGTACTGTGGGGATTTGCTTTTCAAGGCCTTTACTGAAAGGCTTCAGAGAAGTTCAAGGTGACAGCAACAAGTCTTTTGGTCAACTCTGCTGGCAGGAAGGCTCAGCTAGTAAGAGAAAGATTTTTCATAATCCCCAGCATGTCATTGCTTTGCTTTCCACATGTGCTGTCAAAAATGTCTTTCAGCAGGGTGGGTTGAAAGTTCTATCTGACAGTATGAGGGTAGAATGAGTGGCAATCTCCTCAAACCATCCCCATGTTTCTTATGCCCCTGTTGCTGGAGATGAGAGCAATAATCCCACTGTTTGAACAGAACAAGGGACAACACCCCTAAATCTGTATTACCAACCTGGGCTGAGCATTCACAACAGCTATTTAGAAAGCTACCTTTAAATATAAAGGACTCCTAGACCTCTTGCAGGAAGGCCAAGGAACAGCTGTTTGTCCTCTTTAGCAGAATGCAAGTTGACACTGGGGAGTGGGGCGCTGTGGCCTTACAGATGCAGTTGGGGCCCATCTCCCACTAGTGCAAGCCACTATATGGAATGGTAAGGAATGATGTGTGTTGCAGTCCACCATCTGAGAGCCCACACATTTATCATCCGGCTATTTGTTGGAGCTACGTGCCATTTGGTGGCCTCCCACTTAAGGAGACCCTGGGCCTTTTCACACGACCCCTAAACTCTGTGGCAAATGGCTCCCAGCTCCGGAGCTTAAAATTATTTCCCCACCAGCTCCGGAGTTTACAGAAAATTAAGTGCGACCACGCCCACCTAAGTGCGTCCCAGCGCACTTTTCAGGTACCTGCTGTCCAGGGGTGAAAATCCCTGATGCGGATGTAAAGGAGTGAGTGCCGGGCTCTCCTCGGTTCTGTTTGTTGTTGTTTTTGCCCCCCGCCCCTTTAAGAGACAGGAATCAGGACAACGACGTGGCTCGGGGCGGCTTCGACCGGCAGACGGAGGTGAGCCTGCATTTTTTCCTCTCTTTTTTTCTCCCTCCCCTCATGCAGACAGGAGCAAGGAAGTGTGGAGGGGGTGGGAACACAGGAAGAGCAACGAACCCCCAAGATCTCTGGTCTGAATTTAGGTGGCCAGCGGATCTTAGGAGTCGTGTGAAAAGGCTCCCTATGGAGGAGTAATCTCCAAAATGTCCCATCCTCAACAGCCCCACTCAGCTCTTGCAAACTTAAGGCTACAATTTCCTGAGTGGGTCAAATCTATCTCATAATTTGATCTTTCTTTTCCCCTGCTGCCTTCCCCCTTTCCCAGTGTTATTATCTTTTCTGGAGGATCTTGCCTTCTCATGATGTGCCCAAAGGAGAACAACCAAAGTTTCAGCATTTCTGCCTCCAGATTATAGTTCAGGCTTCATTTATTCTAGGACTCACATATTTGTCTTTCTGGTGATCAAGGGTATTTACAAAGCTCCTCTCCATATCACATTTCAAACCATTCATTTCCCCCACTGTCAGCTTTCTTTCCTGCTCAGTTTTCACACCCATACATGGTGATTGGAAATAAAAAAGTGTGGGTGATCTTGATTTTGGTCTCCCGTGACACATCCTTAAGACTTGATGACCTTTTCTAATTCCTTCATTGCTGCCCTTCAGCGTCTCGGTCTTCTTCCGATTTCAAGGCTGCAATTTCCATTTGGATTGGCAACTGAGCCAAGGTATAGAAAATCTCTATTTCAGTTTTTTCGTTGTCAACGTTAAAATTGCATAGTTCTTCTGAAGTTGCGATTTATGATATCCTGTCACAAGCTATAAGTTACAACATCCTGCCATATGTTACACTTAATTACTGTTCAATTCATGTTGCAACACATGTTCATATTAAAATTTAACATGGCAGAGATGGGCTGGGTGAGTATACTGGTGGGTCCCACTACAAAACATGTCTTGATTTAGGCAGCAGGTAAACACTGATCTGTTCACCTATGCTTGTGGTGGCTGAAGACTGACTGACAGCCATTTACACTGTTCTGTTATCATTCTTGATTTGTATGTGTTTTGTATATTGTACAACTTTAAGAGATCTGGTACCCCCACCACAATTATGTTGAACTACAACTCCCATCAGCCCACCCATGCTGGTGTGGTTGACTTGAGTCACAGTCTAATACATTGATTCTCAACCTTCCTAATTCTGCAACCCTTAAAATAGTTCCTCATGTTGTGGTGACCCCTTGCCCTGTTTGAAAGAGGCCACAAGCCCCCTTTGGCAGGCCACTGCTGAAGGTGCCATAGAAAACTTCCCTCTACAGGCACCCTCAGCCAATCGCAGCCTCCAGTGTCATTGACTGACATCCCTTCCAACCTATCAAGCTGTAACTCACTCTTTCCCTACACCCCCCAATCCTCCAGACCCAAGCCATTTGTGCCTTTTTCTTCAATGGCTCATGGCGACCCCGTGAAATGGTCGTTCGACCCCCAAAGGGGTCCCAACCCCCAGGTTGGGAACCACTGGTCTAATACATCCATTATTCCTCAAGTTTAGAAAAAGTGTTATGTTTTTCAAATTTTCTTCTATTGCTTTAGCTGTTCTTACCTGATTCACATGTTATGATTTGCCTCATGTTCCAGAGTTGTTTAAAGGGATTTTATACGGGATTTAATATTATTTACAGAATGTAATGGTTTTCTATATTTTGTTCATGTTTTTGGCAGGAGAGAAAGAGAAAGTGAGGGAGGGAGAGAGAGAAATATGTCTGCACAATGCAGTAATTAAGAGGATTCAAGTATTACTTGAGAGTCATAAATTCAAGTCAAGTCAAGCCCTAGGGTCACCTAATTTACTTTACAGGGTTACCATAAAAATTAAAGAGATTGAGATTTAAAGAGAATGAGAATTAAAGAGATTGATATATAAATGAAACAAGCATTTTAAATGTATATGAAGGATTTGTCAAATTTCCCATGGCAGAAGATTTCAAAATGCATTTTGACAATATTTTAAGGACTTAAAACTTGGTTACTCAACCAACTGTATGGAGTAGGCACAGTATCTCCATTGGAGAGAGGCAACAACAACCGATCAATAATCCATACTTTGATAGTCAGCCTGAATTTATTTTTTCTGTTCTGATTTTTAAAACATTACCCTCTTTTACCTTTTTTTTCCTATTTGAACTTGGAGATGTGATGGACAGAGTAGCATAAGGCCCAGGAGCAGAGCTTGTTTTATGATTAACAGGACAGTGGCATGTCTCAGATCTGTTCTGGTCAGCAGCTAGGAAAAATTACCGTATTTTTCACCCTAGAAGACGCACTGGTCTATAAGACACACATAGTTTTTAGAGGAAAAAAACAAGAAAAAATGTTTAGCCTAAGGTTTTATGGTGGGGGAGGGGGAGCTTGCAAAGAGGTAACTGGAGCTGTGGAATCCAAGCTGCAGAAAGGGAGGCTTGCAAATAAGGTAATTGGGGCTGTGGAATCCAAGCTGCAAAAGGGAAGGTTTGCAAATGAGGTAATTGGGCTGTAGAATCCAAGCTTCAAAGGGGAGGGCAGAGGCTCCCTGGAAACCTATTTGCAAACAAGGTGATTTTTGACTGTGGAATCTTGGCTGCAGAAGGGGAGGGGTGGGGAGAGGCTCCCTGGAGGAAGCCTCTTTGCAAACCTGGTGATTGGAACTGCAGAATTCCGGCTGCAGCACAAGATGGGAGAGGCTCCCTGCAGGTATCTTCTCTCTAAATGAAAATCTGTGATATATGTGTAGCAGGAACTGCTGTATTCACCCTATGACATTTTCCCTTACTTTTGAGGGTGGGAAAAGTAGGGCAAAAATACAGTACCTCTTGGGCAACTTCATCCAAAATCTCCCAACTATTCTGGGAGGGTTTGGGGAAATGTAATCCCCCCCAAAAAAACTTTGTTCTAGAACCACCACATCCACCCCATCTTGAGCAAAAAATGGAGTAGCGTTCTTTCTTTCTTTTCAAACTCTGCCAGTGAATAATGTGCCACTCCTAAATATGGTTTCTATTTTGTGGGCACCATGCAGGGAACACAAACCATGCAAGATGAATCTGAACCAGCTGCCAAAGACTGAAACATTCTCTTATTCTTCCATGAACCTTCTCCAGAGGAAACACCACCCTTATCCTCAAGGCCACTGCATTTGTCTTTGACCAAAACATGCTGGATTGCCGAGACTCATTTTATTATATACTGCAGCTGGGGCTCAATCTCTCCAGGCCAAAGACAGCTGCTCTGCCACCACCTGAGCAGCTGCAGACAAGCAGAAGAAGGAGCCAGGGTATCTGTGGCTTTGCCCAGTCATCTTGCATTAGCATCAGGACATGGTACAGAACTCTTGGCTAGGCCCAGAAAGAAAGGAAGGCAATGCTCTGCTGGTTTGAAAAGACAAATGAACTCCAGGAGGGCCGCAGGCTGGAAAGCATTGCTAATTATGTAAATTTGCAAATGCACGGCGTGTGACTGGTCAACCACGTGGACCCAGCAGTTATTAATCAACAATGACATCTTTCATTTATCTATTGAAAGGAAAGTCCCACTGAGTTTTATGGAGCTTATTCCCAGAACTGTGTCCCCAGGAGTAACCATATGTATATATCTAAGCACAAGTGAGCTCCGTTGGATTTAATGAGATTTGCACTTATGTAAGGGTGCACTGAATAAACAACCTTAAGGCATTTGGGTCTGCATTAAGATATTAACAGGAATGCACTTTTTGAAATTAGCCATTTGATCAGTACAGAAACAATATCTGGAAAAATATTGTGGCACAATGATTAAAGGCCTGTACTGCAAGTAAAACTGTGCTCACAACCTGGGGTTCAATCTCAGGTAGCAGGCTCATGGTTGACTCAGCCTTCCATCCTTCCGAGGTGGGTAACCAGCTTGCTTGGGGGGAGGGGGCAATGTGTAGCCTGCATACTGTAATTAAAAACTGTAAACCACCCAGAGACTACTTGAAGTGGTATGGGGCGGTATATAAACAGAACACTTTGCTTTTAGTGTAACATTGTGATCCTACAAGAAATGAAGTCCAGTTGGCATGACTCAGCTCCCAGAAAACCTCACTTGGATGACTGAGAATCTCTATAGACATGTTCCCCATGGGGGCTGTGTACACATCTTAGGGGAAAACCAAAGTACAGTGGTACCTTGTATAAAAGAATTAATTTGTTCCAAATGAAATTATGTTAAGCAAATTTTCCTTTATACAAATTCCCATAGGAATGCATTGAAAACAGAGTAATCCCATTTTTATGTTGTACGGATTCTCCCCATAGGCAATTATGTTAAGCAAATTTCCCTTATCTCCGGAATTTTTTATGTTGTACAAATTTTATGTTATACAAGCTGTTTGTTCTACAAGGGTCCACTGTACAGAACTTGAGTCCATCACCCTTCCCCAGCTCTTATGAATCTCCTCAGATTTTGGCATCTTTAGACCAGGCTTATGAAGACAGTGGAACCACCATCTTTGTTTTGCTTTATTCTCTGAGAAGGAGGGTGCGCCCTCCTCTCCAAAGAAAACGCCCGGGCAAGAAAGCATGAAGGTTCAACCCAGACAAAAAGGGGAAGGGGAAGCCACAGAGATGGGAGATGCAGGGGACAAAGCCCAAGGACTTGGCGTTAGGAGAATGGGCAGGGGAAGAAAGGAAGGTGGAGAAGGAATTGGTGGAGGTTGTGGAAGGGGATCCCTGGATGGGGGAGTGGGTGGCTTTCAAACTCCCACGACAAGTGGCGGAACAGGAGTGGCGGGAGAAAAAAGCGCAGAAGGCTCCATTTTAGGGCCACACGGCAGATAGAGAGCGGAGGAGAGAGGCGTGCAAGTACTTTGTGTGCCAAGGCCCATTGTCAAGAGCAGCAAAGGGCCCTGGCAGATGTATGGCAGAGTACCCATGGAGCCGAGAGGGAGAAGAGCTCGGGCAAGAAGACGAGCTAGAGGAGTCTGTTGCCACGGCGATGGGAGTTACGGGCAGGAGTCCCTCCATGTTGAAAGGCTTTGCTGGACTTAATATGGACCTGGGCCATTCAATAATCCAGGATCCCCCTATTTGGCAGTGGACTGTCGAACCCGGTTTAACACCCGAGCATGTGGCTGAATTTTGGCCTGAGGCTGAACCTCTAATTTCTGAGAAGAAAGAGCATGCCCATGAAGTCCAAGATGTTAACAAAAGCTTTGTAAAAAAAGTTGGAAACCTGCAAAAGGACTTATGTCATCTCTACCTATGTCAGGGGGGCAACAAGAGGAAGGAGAAGAAGGGGGCGACCCTCACATATTCTCTTTGCCATGTATTTCAATATATCTTCTTGTAAACTCTGTAGCTGATTTTCCCCTACTCTCATCATTTCCCTGTTCTCATCATACTTAACCTTGTTTGCTATCACAGACACTTAAGCTGGTTGGCCAGAGACATATGAATTCACCCATGGACATCCACGGCGTCGTTAGGTCATATGTCAAATTATGATGTGATCATCAAACCTGCAGAGGTCATCACGAGAGGCCACGGAGGACGAATGAGACCAAGCTCAGAGAAGCCAACAACAGCTCACGCTGCAAAAAAGCTGCAGCCTGAGCCGACAGGAGACTGAAAGGTGCTGAAGAGCTTTGAAGCGACAAGATATATATTTGGAACAGATGTCAAAATTGCCCAAAGTGAAAACATATACTGTACAAAACTATGTAAGTAGTTTGGTCCAAGTCCCAACTTTTTTTAACACAGAAAAAAGTGAGAATATTCCCAAATATGTTCAGTTTTGATGAATTTCACAATGTCACCCAGAGTGACCAGCTGGTGGATGGGGTAGAAACACAATAATAAATATAAATATAAATATAAAAAACAAATAGATTGAGATTTTAACAACTCAACACAGTATATAAACTGGGTCTTCTTTTTACTTACCAGTATCAACTAAGAAAACTCCATAGTTATTATGCAGGTCAGAGCTCTCTGGACAGTTCTCTATTCCAGCCTGATATACTTCTTCAGCTTCTTTTAATTGTTCCTGTACACACAGAAAACAATTAACAAAGGTTGTAACCCAGAGGCAAATCAGCTGTGCTACTAATGGCAATTTGTATGTTTGTGAAAATTATCACTCATCCAGGTGAGTTTATCTGGAAGTTGAGTCATGGCAACTGGACTTCTTTTCTTGACAGATTGAAACATGTTGAAATACTTTCTGCATAGGTCTATAATAACTCTGAGGCATCACAGGATACTGTACTTAAAATAGTGGCTTTCAGAACCAGCCTGCGGGTGCAGTGAGTCCAGGACAGCCATAAGCGTCACTGGCTCCTGTCGGTAGGCTAGCCATTAGTCTCACCCTACAGAGGACAATCCTTTACTTCAGTGGTTTCCAATCTTGGGTCACCCACAAGTACCTGGACTGCACCTCCCAGAAGCCTTCACCACTACTTGTGCTGGCCAGGATTTCTGGGAGTTGTAGTCCAATAATACCTGTGCTACCCAAGGTTGGGAACAACCATTCTATTTTAAAGGCTGCTCGTTCTAGGTCCATCTTAAATCTAAGAATCCTAATAAGAGATAGCTAATACTTAAATACTTAAACACAAGGCTAGATTAAGATATGTTGAAGCCTTAACTGTTTCATGCATGAGACAGATTTCCCAGGCTTGAGATGTAGTAATTCATGTTTCTTTTTATACTCAGAGATTCCTCATAATCTGAGGTTCTTACCAACATTGGCCTATGGTCTTGCCACAGCATTGACCCTAAATTAAAGCTTGTGCGTGCATCAAACACTGCCTAGACTTCAAATGCACCAGGCACACAGATAGCAGCCTTCTCCAATATATTGAGGAATATGGTATAATTCTAACTACAGTTAGAGTGATAACTACATTGATTGTTCCTGCTCTGCAGATATTTTGCTTTTAATCTTTTCCATGTAAACCGCCCTGAATTCCCGTCCGGGAAGTAGGAGCGGTATATAAATTTGAAAATAAAATAAAATAAAATAATAAATGTAAAAGGCTATATTTTTTCTAAAACTGTTAGACTAAAAATTGAGGGTCATCTTAAACACTGGAGCAAGCCAGGGAGAGAACCGTGCAGTTACAAAACAGTAATTTTGGGTTGGAAAAGTGGGGTGGTCTTATACATGAGGGTCTTATAGATGGAAATCTATGGGTGATTACAGTACTTTAAGAAATACATCTATACATATGCACTAGCAATGGAAGTCCAAGTGAGTGAGAATATGGTGCATATCCAAAATCAGGCGAAGGTGATGTTTTAGGGAGAAAGGGAAAAAATGGACTCAATTCTTATTCTGGATTTTACTCATGCTGACCTTTTAAAACTAATAAGTGAACTGCAATTCAGCCATGATTTAAAATGCTCATGTTCTGAGTTGTGCAGGGGAGGGGCATTTCTCCCGTTAAAACAAATGTACGCATTAAGGGAAAATGCACTCAAAATAACACGCATCAATGAAATTAATATAAAACGAATTAGGACAATGGCCTATAAAAATGCATACTGGATATCATGGTAAAAAGAAAAAAGAAAAGCATGGGTTAGCAGAGATGTGCACAAAAATACATACACATCTTCATGAACTCTATTCAGCAGACCCAATGGTAGTAATCTTGGGACTTGCTGTAAAAATATGTTGAGAAGACACCACCACCCCTGCAGAGCTAGCGGTTGGGAAATTGACTCCCTGCTGTGCCTTCCAGAATAAGGGACAACCAAAGTCATCTCTAACATGAACACCTGCCAAGGTTACCTGCCCTGCCACTTGTACAGCCATGGCGAGCTGCGTGGTCTCCAAACATTGAAAGAAGGACACCCTTGTATAAAACACAGTACTTCTGAGTACTTCATGCCTGCTAAGTTAGAACTGATTTGATATACACACGAAAAAAACCTGTCATTGTGGTTGTGGTGGCTGTTAGCAGGTCTCATCTACATCCAAGGTCTCCTGAAGGAACATTTTGTTTTTAGATAGGAACCTGGGCTTCAAACAGCTCTCTCTTTTTAAGAAAGCTTCACTGCTTCAAAGCAAAATTCCCCACGTTCTGGGTTATGCGTAAAATGCCACTTGATACAAGGTCAATGGGCTAATTGGAATTGACAATCACTCCAAACACTGCCTTCTGAAGTTTCTGATGTCAGAAAAAACCACATGGAATATTTACTTGTTTATTTACTGAGGAGAAAGGAATAGAAACTAGAAGACTGTAATGGTACTTTGAAGTCCACGACAACGACAAGCTGGTTCCTCAAACAATTTCTATCAGAGGCACCAACACCTTCAAAGGAATGCAGATTACTTTTAATAAGTTTGAAATTCACTAAAACGTGTGTGTGTGTGTGTGTGTGTGTGTGTGTGTGTGTGTGTGTGTGTGTGTGTGTGTGTGTTTACACAAAATAGTGTACTCTCTCTTGTCAAGTCCTGTATGTGCTCCAGTTTGAAAATCACCTTTCAAGGGGAGAACAGTGCAATTACACTGACTTACAACCCAGCTCTCTCTGGAGCACAGGGCATTAATCTTCTGGGGCCCTTTTACAACTGAAAGAGCAAAGGGAACTCAAGACTCATTTTAGTTTCCGAGATGATTGTGGGGGGAAACGTGCCATGTTAGACTACTGAAAGCAATCTGAAACTTCCCTTTGCTATACCTTCTCAAACTGTAATAAAAACAAGCCCTGAGCCACAATTCATTAGGATGCTTACTTTGCAGGAGAGGGACATAGGTCTGACTTCTACCTCCTAGGCTGGATCCTCCTATAAGCCTGGTGGTGCCAGGTTGAACGCAGCACCGCTCCTTCCTCTGTCCTTTTTGAAAAGGCATGCCTTACAGAGAATATATGCTATGGTTTCTCTACACACTAGATTCTAACATTGGGTTGGCAAAGCTCCTCTTAAGAAGAAGATAACTCCAAGAACCCTCCAACCTCTGCTGGGTATGTTGGCTGTAGGAGCTGTCATCGAAAGAAAGTTTTTCAAGCTTTGGGACTAATAACGGTAAGGAGCAGATGGGCATGAAGGGCAACAAAGCGCTTTACGGGAAGATGTCCGTGTGGCACCACAGGTGCAGTGCTTTGTCTCCCTCCACCCACTGGGGCAGCTGACCCACTCACTGGTCTTTGCGCAACACCAGGGTCCTTCTACAGCAGCACTCCACTCTGGGCAGCAGTTGGGGTGTCCTGTCTCCACCTCCTTCAGCAACCAGCCACTCATTGGTTGTGCAGGGTGAATTCCTGTCCCGCCTCCTCTTTGAGTGGTCAACTCCCAGACGAGGCAGGGAAGATCAGGATGAACTCCTTCCCAGAACTGAACACTGCCAGAGAAGAAGCACCCAGGCATCATGCAAAGACTGGAAAGTAAGCCAGCCCGTGCGCTGGGGTGGGGAGGCAAAGCAGAGCACCTTTGTGCCACCGTGACAGCATCGTACAAAGTACTTCATCACACTCTGTGCTCACTTCTAATAAAGAGAGAGATGCGTCCAGGTTACAGTGACTGAAGAGAAAATATGTCTGCAGATGTTTCCACACAGAAGCTGAACAAGTTACGAATTCAAACTCTAAACTGAGATGTTGGATTTACATGAAGCTACAGTCGGCACAGCTGCCTAGATGCCCTAAGCACATCCGATCTCGCCCGATTTTGGAAGTTAAGCAGGGTTGGCCCTGGTTAGTACTTGGATGGGAGACCACCAGGGAATACCAGGTGCTGTAGGCGCCTGGAGTAGGAACTGGCAAACCACTCCAGTATTCCTGCCAAGAAAACTCCATGGTCATGGGGTCACGAAGAGTTGGTCATGACTGTAACGACACAACACACACACACACAGTTGGCACAATTTCTAGATATGAATGATGCCTAACACACTCTCCCACAACTGTTCTATCTATCTATCTATCTATCTATCTATTTTGATTGGAACCAAGATGGCGGCTAACATTGGATTGGTGTGTTTTCTTTGGAATAATGTGTGTGTGGCTGTGTGTGCACAATGTGGTGCAAGGAGCAGAAGAAGAGAGAGCTGTTAAACATCGGGCTCACAAGAAAATTGGAAGTAACAGCAGAGTTTCAGCAGGCTCATAGCATACCAAACTGCATAGCGAGGCTTCCAGGATCTCCATGGATTGTTGCTGGGAGAGGGAGTTGCCGGCAGAAGCGGAAGAGAAAGCAACGAAAACAAAAGCGGGGCTGTAGAGCTGGTCTGTTAACTCGTCTCCGTAAGCAGCCTCATAGACCAGCACTGCCAAGTGTCTTCTTGAGCAACGCCAGATCCCTCGTCTATAAAATCGATGAACTGGAGTTGCAGATGACAGCAAGCAAGATCCCACGTGAGAGTTGTGTGATCGTTATCACGGAGAGTTGGCTAAATTCAGCTGTTTCTAATGAGGCCCTGCAGCTGGGGAACCGAGTTCTTTTTCGTTTAGACAGAAACAGCAACTCCGGTAAGAGCAAGGAGGAGGACTCTGTATTTACATACTCAATGCCTGGTGTGTCAACAGCAGGGTAGCTTATACGTATTGTTCTCCAGATGTAGAATTGATGGCAGTCACATGTAGGCCATTCTACCTGCCTAGAGAAATCTCTGTGATAATCATAATAGCTGTATATGTTCCACCTGATGCCAATGTCAGTGAGGCACTCCCAAGCTATATGCCATCATTTCTAAGCAGCAGCAAATCCATCCACAGGGTGCTTTTGTCGTAGCTGGGGACTTCAATCACCTGTCTAAGAACTGTTTTCCCTAAGTTTGAACAGTACGTGAAATTCCCACAGAAATAACATATTGGATCGCGTGTACTCCAATGTGAAACAGGCATACAGGGTAATTCCTCTTCCACATCTGGGCACATCTGATCATTCTTCACTTCTTCTATGCCCAAAGTACATCCCTCTCCGGAAAAGAACCCAGCCAATTATTAAAACGGTTAAAATATGGCCAGAGGGTGCTCTTAGTCAGCTCCAGGACTGTTTTGAAGCAACTGATTGGAGTGTATTTGAAGACCAAGACCTACATGGATATACTGATGCTGTACTTTCTTACATCAACGTGTGTACTGACAACGTAACAGCGGATAAACGCATCAGAGTCTATGGGAATAGTAAACCCTGGATGACTGCTGAGGTAAGGTCACTTCTGAGAGCCCGGAACTCTGCCTTTAAGGCAGGGGACATGGATACATATAGAGAGGCTAGGGCTAATCTTAGAAGAGGTATAAAGGCAGCAAAACAAAAATATAAACAAAAGGTGGAGAACTACTTAGCTGATAACAACACAAAGGGAGTATGGCAAGGACTGCAGCATTTAACTAACTTTAGGGGCAAGATGAGGAACATGGCTGAGGCTGATGCCTCACTGGCAGAGGAGCTGAATATTTTCTTTGCTCGCTATGAGGTTAAAAGACCAGGCCCCATAGTACCTGCTTGCCAGTCTTCAAATTCTCAGCCACTCATTTTATATGAACATCAAGTGAGAGCTGCATTGAGGGCTGTGAATCCCAATAAAGCTGCAGGCCCAGACGGGGTCCTGGGGATAGTGGTAAAAATTGTGCTGATCAGTTAGCAGGGGTTCTGACAAGAATTTTTAACATCTCCCTGCAAACAGCTTGCGTTCCATCATGTTTGAAAGCAGCTACCATTGTCCCAGTCCCAAAGAAAACAGCAGTTAATTGCCTAAATGACTACAGACCTATTGCATTAACGTCTGTAGTGATGAAATGCTTTGAAAGATTGGTTCTCCAATACCTTAAAACATGTTTTCCACCAGACTTTGATAAACATCAGTTTGCCTATAGGAGAAACAGATCAACAGATGATGCCATAGCTACTGCCTTACACCTTGCAGTGAGTCATCTGGAGAAACCTGAAATTATGTTAGGATGCTTTTCATTGACTACAGTTCAGCTTTTAACACCATCCTACCAAGTATTCTTATTAAAAAGCTGGCTGATTTGGACCTTTCTTCTATCTGTGATTGGATCAAGGACTTTCTAAGGGACCGCTCACAAACAGTGAGGGTTGGGCCTTTCACATCTACTTCCCTGAAGCTTAGCACCGGCTCCCCACAGGGCTGTGTGCTTAGTCCCTTCCTGTATTCACTGTACACATATGATTGTGTATCATCTGATCCATCTACTGTGATTATTAAGTTCAGACATACCACCATAATGGGTCTTATTACAGGGGAGATGAATCACCGTACAGGAATGAGGTCCAAAAATTATCCACATGGTGCCTAGAAAACAACTTGCATCTAAATATTACCAAGACAAAGGAGATGGTGCTGGACTTCCGGAGGAAGAGAGAGGAACTAGCCCCATTGTACATCCAGGGTGTGTGTGTGGAGAGAGTTTCTTCCTTTAAATTTCTGGGAGTTTACCTCAGTGAGGATCTATCCTGGGAATTAATACAACCAAAGTAGTCAGGAAGGCCCAGCAGAGACTGCATTTCCTTAGGGTCTTGCCTAAGAACAAAGTGAAGCAACAACTGATTATCTCCTTCTACCGGTCCACAGTTGAAAGCCACATATTGCATTACCATTTGGTATGCTGGATTGACAGCTGCTGACAGGAAGACACTCAGAGGGTGGTAAGCACAGCTCAGTATATCATGGGCTGTCCCCTGAGTGCACTGGAAGCTAGGGATCGTTGCCTCAGGAGGGTCAAAAATTCTTACTGACTCACACCCCGGTCAGCACTTCTTTACCTTGTTACCATCAGGCAGAAGATATTGTAGTATAGCCTGCCGTACAACAGACTGAAGAACAGTTTTTATCCATGGGCTGTCAGACTGCTGAATGGGAAATAATCCCTGGACAAGTATAGAAGAACTGACCTGTGGGCTGGCGCATTCTGTGTCAAGTACACAGGGTGCAGTAAGACTGAGTGGTTGCCAGTGAGATGGGGGCGGGATGGTGGTGGGGGTGGGCATGGGAGACTCAGCCAATTTCATTGTGCACATGTTGTACATTGACAATAAAGGTATTATTATTATTATTACTATCTATCTATCTATCTATCTATCTATCTATCTATCTATCTATCTATCTATCTATCTATCGGCTGCTTTTCTCCTAGAAAATCCAAGGCGGCTTACAGTATTAAAAGAAACAAAGTTAAAAACCAAACAATAAATTATTACATTAAATATTAAACAAATATATAACGCAACAAGAGTGAAATTAAAAACAAAGTAAAACATCAAATAAAATTATTCCTTTTAAAATCTCCAGCCCAAATACTACACAGTTGGGGGTGTATTGATGTAGGTTTGCTGCCAAAGACATGGTTGGGTATAAATGTACAGTAACTTGCTTGGGCATCACACTTCCTGGAGTTCTGGAAGCTGCCAAGCACCACTTTGTTTTTATCTATCAAGTCCTAAAGCAAGAATATAAGAAGAGCCATGTGAAATCCATCTTGCCCAGTTTCCAGTATCTCACAGTCGCCCTGCTAAATGCCTCTGGGAGTACACAAGACTAGATATCTGTCTCCTGATACCACTCCCTGGAAGGGAACCTTTGCTCTCATTCTGTTTCCTCTAGTTGCTACAGCGACTACCATTCGTTTCCAGATGTAGATACCATTCAGTTCTGGGAACAGACAAATGAAAGTAATCATACACTGACTTTGTCCATCAGTCAGAAGAATGTAAGCTTCACTAGAATGTAAGAATGCACTTCTTGAATTCCAGGGAAAAAATCATGGTAAGTGGAAACTCACTCTAGATCCTTCCATCAGCAAGAGAAGGCACACCTCAGGGAGTTGGATACTTCCACCTCCATCTGAAGTCTGTAACAGCACCTTGCTTCAGCCTATAAAACATTACTTGGGAGAAGCATATTATGAGCAGGGCTGCTAGGCTGCACATGACAGACCACACCAGGAAATATTTTACTGAAGGAAGGGAAATAAACTCTCTAATGATTGAACATCCTGATCCTGGAGCAGCAGATAAGGAATACACATCTGGATCTCTGTGATTATTTAGATAGCACAATGTTTAGATTTCAGCCTTTCTGCTCATCTGTAGAACACTAAATCCTTGTTTTTAAATTGATGATGCCATCAAAACACAAATGGTCCAACCAGACCTCCAGGACTGGAATCTACTGGGCTTCGAAAACCAGGGTCAGTGGATCTCTAGATAAAAGACAGTGTGTCAATGCTGCACTGCTCCCTTCTTAATTTTTTTAATGAAAAGGTATGGGGGAGAGGGAGGAAGATGCAGATGTCTGGACTTTTATCAACACACCTGTTTTACTAGTGTTCTTCTCTGCTGGAAACAGGCCTTTTGTTAAACTAGTAGATTATAACGATCCATTAAAGATTCATTAAATGATCCATTTAAAAATTCAAGACCAAGTGATACCCAAATACCTCTCATGATAAAAAGAATAACTCTCTAGATCAGTGGTTCTCAACCTGTGTGTCCCTGGATGTTTCTGGACTGCAACTCCCAGAAATCCCTTCCAGCACAGCTTGTGGTGGAGGCTTCTGGGAGTTGCAGTCCAGGAACATCTGGGGACCCATAGGTTGAGAATCACTGCTCTAGTTGATCTGCAATCAGTTACGCTCTCTTAGTCTGAGCTACCTCATAAGGTGTGGTGAAGATCTAATAAACTGAACAGGAGACTGAGCCATGCACAGTAAAACACTTTGAACTCGCTGCAGGAAAAAAATAAGTAGATGTAGTCAGCAAGCTTGGAAGAACAGGGGAGTCCAGGAGGAAGGTGGCAGATATCATAATTTTTATTAATAAAACAATTCTGGGTTTTCAAACAGTGATGCCTGGCTGCACCACAAAATCTCCCTATGACTGTACAAAAGAGGCAGGGTGATATCTAATAAAAGCTCCCTTGGGGAACAACCTGCAACTTTTCCTTACTGGTGCTTTAGCTTTAAAATTGCTGCTGACATGAGATAATGCCTGAGGGTCATGTACCGAACAAGTAGATCCAGGAGGAGACTTCCCTGTCACCTGTCATGGCTGACAAGGAGCTTGCGCCTGCTAAGAGGTACCTGATTTTTCACTCTCAACCCCTGTGACTTCATATTAGTTATTGCTCTAATGACCTTTTGACCAGTGAGCAAAACTATTGAAAATCCATATTCTTTAAACAGGTTGCTGCTGAGAGCAATTAATCTCATTTATTCTTTGGAGATGATTTGATGGAGGTGGGGGGGGTCACTTATTGCCCGACTACAAATAAGTTGTTGAAATTAGCATGCAGAGGTAGCTGTCTGATCTAGGTGCACAAGCAAAACGAGTCAGCATATTTCCTCAAACACTGGCCTGTTTTCAGTCTCCTATCAGAATAGGCAGTATTTTCCCAACTACCTTGATCAACCCACACATTTTAACAATATAGTTATAGGGAATAAAGAGTGGAGAAAATGCCTATTCAACTATGGATAGAAATGTTTAACACTTCTTCTGCAGCCCCAAGCTTTCATTTTTCTTGTAAAATCACAATGCAATAAAAAGATCTGTAGATATTTTCAATCAAAAGTTTGCAAAGCACAGCAGGAAGAGAAAAACACACAAAGGATGTGTGTCTCTCCTCCCATAGTGTCTCCAACAGACCCTTGCCTTGGAGAAGCCAATGCAATAGTTCAGGGGCAAAGCAGATGGGAGGTGTGCAGAGGGCCACAGGTGAAACCCTTGGCATTTCCAGCTACAAAAGAATTTCACCATACAAACTTTTACCAGTCATTGTCAACAATACTGAGTCATAAGCTGCTTTTACACGACTAAAAATCCCTAAAAATCCGTTGCAAAATGCTGGCAGATGCAGAGCATAAAATTGTTTTCCCACTAGCAGCAGACTTTAAAAAAGTAAAGTACGACCACGCCCACTGAAGTGCGCCCCAGCGCATTTTACAAGTACCTGGTCTGGAAGAGGTAAAATTTAAAAAAATTGGTGAAACTGGGTTATGTGTAAACTGGCAAAAATCAGAAATTATGTTGTTTAATCATGATAAACAAGATATGGAGGAGATTTCCAATTATGGATTCAACGTCTGCAAACATATGAGATATTTAGGGATACTTTTAGATAAAGATTTGCTTAAGACCAAGGAACGGAACTATATCAAATTAAAGGAAGAGATCAGAAATAAACTACTCCAAATTAAACCTATCATGGTTTGGCAGAATAGCATTGGTAAAATGAAGATACTTCCTAAAATTAACTTCCTTTTTGGAATTCTACCCATTCAGTACACAGAAGCTGAAATTAAAGCTTATCAAGCTTTTGGTCTAGATCACAAAAGGAAGGAGGCATAGGTATACCTAGCCTTAGAAACTATTATACAGCTAACCAGCTTAGTTGTGTGGGGGAAGTATTATATAAACCGGAAAAAATAATATGGTGGGAACTTAAATCAGATGAGCTAAATGGGGATATAAATAAACACTTGTTCAGTTTCCCTAAAAAAAAGATATCAAATTAAAAAAACCCTCCTGAGGTCCCTATTAACCACTAGGACAAAGTACAGAAGGAAATTGGCTCAGGAAGTATCCCCTCTCAGTTTGGTAATAGATCAGGACACCTTCCCCATGAATATGAAGAAATATGGAGAATTAGGTAGGTAGTAGTTTATTGCTAAAAATCATTGGTCACCGCAATCTTGATTTACAACAGAGAAAAAAAAACTTATAAGGTTACATCTACGACAAATATAATTAAAACGTTTTTTAAAAAACCCTGTGACACTTGCAGAGCAGTATAGTCCTCCCAAAGTTAGAGGTTGACCCGGATTTTCATAGCTGCCAGCGCAAACTTTGCAACTTGCTGTGTAACAAACCTGTCTGAACCAACAAGTAGCATACTAAGTTGGGCTCCAGGGGACCTGTCGGCCAGTGAACCAATGATCCCACCAAGGAATCTGCCTCTGGGTTGGTCGTGAAGGGGGCACCTGAGCAAGTAGTGGGGCACGTCATCGACTTCACCTGAGCCACAAGGGCAAAGTCTGTCCGAAACAGGGATGTTGTCACATCTCCCCTCTAAAAAAGCAGAAGGCATGGTCTGAAAACGCAGGGCTGTGAAAGCTTTCCTCAGGGGAGCAGAGGTTAAATTGTGAAAATAGCTTTCCAGCCCGAAGGATGTTTTAAACAAAGGATAATAAAGAGAGAATGGCGATAGTGAAGCCACAGCCAATTCCTTCCATTTGGAGTATAAATAAATCTTGTCTTTGACCAATTTTTTGATACTGGGGGAGACAAAAGAGGGGATAAATTCAGTATTGATCCCATAAAGGTGTAATATGGGTCTGACAAGCTTTGCCCAGGACTCCTGCAAGGGGTGCTGGAGTTGTTCTATATAGCATTTCTTTGGCAAGCGGGAGTTGCTCATGGCAGCCAGCTTCAACCAGTACATTGCCAAGGCAATGTGTATGTGTGTTTCAATAGGAGTTAGCCCTACTTCAGCTCTTACATATGCAGATGGTGTGCCACGGGGTACCACAAGGAGAGATCGAATAAAAGAATTTTGAACCACCTTGAGGTGTGGTATTTTAGTATACCCCCAGATTTCGGCCCCATATGTTAATTGGGGGACTATCTTTCTTGAAAATACCTCAACTGCAGGAGCAACCAGTTTACCACCTTGGGTTGAAAAGAATCTCAAAAGGGACTGAGAGGAGTGGGAGGCTTTCAAAACTGTTGCTTTCAGATGATGTTTCCAAGAGAGCAGGGCATTAAAATAAAGACCAAGATATAGCTGCTCAATAGGTTTGTTGTCAAGTGTCCACCTATGTCTAGTTCTTTTCCTCCCAAAGACGACTACTTTGGTTTTAGAGTAGTTAATGGACAAATGTTCTCTAGTACAAAAGTTACCCAGCTTAACCAAAAGTCTTCGCATACCGACTTGCGCTGTAGAAATAATTGCAATGTCATCTGCATAAAGAAGGGCAGAGATCTGAGCGTCTGCTATAGATGGGGGGGGGATACTGGGCCACTCAGTTCTTGGACAATATCATTAATATAGAAATTAAACAGAAAAGGGGCCAGAAGACAACCTTGCCTGACCCCTCTGTCCGTGGGTATAGATTCTGACAGGAGCCCGTTTGCCCCCAGTCTTACCCTGAGATGAGTATTGGAGTGTAGCTGCTGGATTAAAGCTAAAAGTCTTCTATCTATGTTTGACAGAGAGTTTTTGCCACAAGCGGTCCCTATCTATCAGATCAAAGGCAGAACTGAAATCTACAAAGGTCACATAAAGTTCCTTCCTACCATGACAAACATACTTCTGAATCAGATGGGAAAGTACAAAGCATTGGTCCACTGTGGATTTTCCTTTTTGAAAACCAGCCTGTTCTTCAGCTATGACCGAATTCGTGACTGCCCAACGTACTAGTTTGTCCAGGAGATACTTAGAATAAAGTTTGGGAACTATATTGAGGAGGCTTACAGGCCTAAAATTTTTAGGCTTAGTCTTAGAGCCTTTTTTGTGAATACGGACAATTATACTAGAGCCCCAACTCGGGGGGATTTTCCCATATTGATTTATATAAGTAAACATTTTAGCAAACACTCCACACCACCAAGAAGGGTTGGACTTAAACAATTCTCCTGGGAGCATATCTTCACCAGGTGCTTTATTGCTAGGCAAAGAGCCGATCAGAATTTTAACTTCCTCAGGGGAGACTGGTTCCCAAGGAGGGTACTGGGAAAAATGGAGTAAGTTTGAATGTAAGGGTGACATTATGTTGATTCTGTCGCTAGTAAGGCTAAAGAGAGCAGAAAGGTGGGTTTGCCATTGAGAAGAGGTAATTTGGTTTTCTAGGGGATCTGCGTGGGGTCTGAGTCCTCTCGACACCAGGGACCAGAACTTAGCTGTATTTTTATCCATGGCAGCCAACCCTAACTCTAGCCATGACCTCCTGAAATGTGCATCCTTTTTTTGGTGGAGCAGATTTTTATATTCTCTACGGCGCTGGATGTAAATGGTAAAATTTTCTGGAGAATCAACTTGCCGTAGTTTTCTGATTGCTCCTGCCAATAGACGTTTCTGAACCGCACAATGGGAATCAAACCAACCATGGTGAGAATGAAGGTCTGTGGAGATAGGCTTGGAGGTGGTCAACATAGGTTTGACTAGATGGGTGATATTTTCAAAAATGGCTACAGGATCAGGGGAGGTGAGGGCTTGCTCTCTGATGGCTAACATCTCCGGGGACAACAGAAAAGAGTTAACCTGCTCTTGTAAGGTAGCAGACCAGCGCAGTTTTCTCACTCCCCATACTATCGGATTATCCTTAAGGGGTAAGATATTTGGCTCTGTTATGAGTGGTAAGGCGAGAGAGAGAGAAATTGGCATATGATCACTTTCGGGCCTGCAGAGAACCTTGAAATTGTCAAGAAAAGGAAGTACAGCAGGAGAGACAATTATGTAATCAATCACACTTTGGCCCGTAGGGCCAATGAATGTGCAAAAGCCAGCAGAAGGGTCTGTGTCAACTCCATTACAAATATATAAGTGATACTTAAAAATAAGGCTGAAAAGGGCAAGACCAGGTTTGTTAATTCCTGAGTCTTTGGAGTTCCTATTTGGTAGATAACACAGATCTTCAGAAGAAATACCAAATTTGTCTCCAACTAAAAGGTTGTTTTCCCCCATTCTAGCATTCAAGTCCCCTGCTAATATAATCCGGGGATTCATTTGTTGTTCAAGAAGTTTGGAAAAGACAAGTTCCAGTTCTGTCATTGTAGTGTTACCTTGTAACCTTGAATTGTGCGGGGGCGAATACACGTTTATCAAAAAAGAATTTTAAACGGTTCGGCCAGGTAACTTGTATGATTTGAATGTTATGGCTAAGACCCATATCCAGTACTAGAATATTGGGGTTATCATCGACAGAGATAAGAGTAGCCAGCCCTCCCTTTGCATGCCCCCTGGTGGAACACTTGGTGGCTGGCAAAGAATGGGCAACATATCCAGGGAGGGTTGGGAAGGGCATGGCAGTCACCCAAGTCTCTTGAATAAAAATAATCCCAAATTGAGAGCAGAAAGACTTAAAGGATTTGTCAGCAAGCTTGGAGGGCCAACCAGCAACATTCCAAGACACAACTTTAAGGAAATGTTTTTTAGCAGAGGGAGCAGGAGGTCGGTGTTGCAGACTATTGCTTCGAGGAGACTGCTTGGGTAGATTAAGAGGACTTGGCATCTCGTCATTAAGTTCGAGATCTTTACACCGGGGTGCCTCATCAACCATTATTGCTGAAGATTTTAACGGGAAGGTGTTCTGAACTCCGGGTGAGGGGGTATGATCTGGCGGGAGCACATCGGTTGTACAAAGCTTTATAGGGAGTACAGTTTTTATACTTTGTTCAGGCTTGAAGTTCCATGTAGAGTCGATATTAGAAGAGTTAAATATATTGGAATAACATGGAGCCTGAATTGGAGCATCACACACCGAAGCCGATGGCTCTAGTACTTTCATGCTATCAAAGTTGAAAAGGTTGGTATCCTGGGTTAAAGGAATACTGTGGGCGGTGATGGTTTTTGCCATTTTTCTTACGTCTATGCGTTGGGATTCTGTTTCTGATAAGTACCGGAATGGGGTGTCCAATTGGAGGTTCGGAGATTACAGAGGGGTGGATGAGCTGAGTAGAGTCCAATAAATTTGGTTGTTGAAGACTGTTAGCATCAGGTGGAGGCTCCTGGCCCAGCAATACATGGGCTAGAGGAGGCTTTACAGGCGGCAAATTCAGTTTGAAGATACTCCCTTTCTGAGGGGGTGGATTTTTTAGTCTTCTTGTGGACAGGAGTTAGGCGGTCGGCTGAAAGAGTAGGCCGAGTATTTACATCTGAAGAAAGGCCGCTGGATTGAGGCTCAGAGGAGTCTAATAATTTAAACAAAGGTTTGAAGTTCAAATGACTTTTTATCCTTTTCTTTCCTCCTTTCTTTCCTTTCATTGCTTTCTTGTCTGATGATTTCCTGGTGGGCTTGTCTTTGGTCTTGCTCTTGGTAGAGTTTGAGTGTGCTGGTGCTGTGGCAGAGGGTCCTTGCCTTCCCTGTGGCTGAGAAGGTTGCAGCAAGGGAAAAGATGAAAGGCTTGCGATATCAGGGCACATAGGGGAGGGAGGCCGTTCTGTTAGGGTAGGAGGAATGGGACCACGCTTGCCAGATGCTTAGAGTTTTGGCCTGCACACAGCAGTAATTCCTCCAAGGAAAGTTTGTTGATTTTGTCAACAGTGGCAGGAGATAGGCTGTGGCAGATTGTTGCTTCATCCACGGGTCTCAGGGGGTCATTCACTTGAAGCCTCAGAAGTTCATCCTTGTCTGTGGGAGGAGGAAACTTAAAAATTTGCCAAAATCTGTATTCATAGTGCTGTTTAAAAGATTTCTTGTCGTCTGGAGGTCTTCTAACAGATGATTACTCAGCATGGAGCTATCAGGTAATTCAAGTGGGGAGGCAGGAGGGGCATTGGCATAGACTGAGAAGGATTTTTGGAGTGACATAAAATCAGTCAGCTTGGCTTGTTTAAGGCTTTTGGTAGCAGCTGAATAAATTCTTGTTGGGATACGCAGATTGAGGAGAGACGGATTGCCAGTGCAAGATAAAGATACAGGAGAGCAGGAGGAAACAGCATGGTTAGAGTCCGGTGACTTTAAAACCTTCGAGCTGATAGATGGTTTTCCAGTCAAGTCAGAAATAGGTGTGATTGATATGGGGGTCATAGAACATATACTCCTGAGCACTGGAGGAGACAAGGTGAGTTCAAAAACTTCCATGTCGTGCCGCTGCCTAAGAGGTGAGAAATAATCTGCTGAGCTGGTTATCTGCTGAGCTGGTTATCTGCTGAGAGGGAGGCGGTGAAGGCGGAGGAGAGGCCCAAGGCCTCAAACAAGGCCTCAAACAAAACAGAGCCGGGCGCTCTGGGTTAAGAAACTCCCGTAGTAAACAGCAGATAAAATCCAGCAGAAGCAAGGCAAGCGGCAATCTTCCGGGAGGAGAGACAGAAAGTTTGAGCCAAATAGCCGAGATAAGAGCATAAGACAGGACGACAGACTCACAGAGGCTGGGAACTGCATGCTCACACTCCAATATGGAGAATTATTTAAAACAATGAAAGTGGCAAGAGTAAAAGAGTGGATTAACAAGATGAGAACAAAGCAGGATATTAAGCGCATATATTACAAGCTAAACATTTTACTTGGTTAAATTATGCCCAATTAGAAAGTTGGATGAAAGACTGGATAAGGAGAAATACACAACTCAGAGAATTGGATGAACAGCAAAACGTTTCTATCTCTCAAAAAGAAAGAAAGAAAGAAAGAAAGAAAGAAAGAAAGAAAGAAAGAAAGAAAGAAAGAAAGAAAGAAAGAAAGAAAGAAAGAAAGAAAGAAAGAAAGAAAGAAGTCCAGTAGCCATGACTCAACTTCCAGATAAACTCACCTGGATGACTGAGAATCTTGACAGACATATGAACCAGAAAAAGGAAACACAGGGAAAGGAGCAGTAGGTAAAATATACAAAATAATTGAGGACTCACTAGAGGAAAGGGAACAAGAAACAATAAGAGAGGTGTGGAAGCAAGACATTGGTAAAGAAATAAAAAAAGATGAATGGAAAAGAATTTGGAATATGAGGATCTTACGTTCATTATCCATTAGAATAAAAGAAAATTATTTTAAAACAATTTTAAGATGGTATATGACACCAGTCAGACTGAATAGAATAAATTCAAGATATTCTACGTTTTGCTGGAAATGTGAAAAAAGATAGGCACCTATATTCATCTTTGGTGGGAATGTGAAATAGTTCAAAAGTTTTGGCAACAGATCTTCGGTGAGATAAAAGAAATACAGTAGACCCTCGTATAACGGAGGGTTTGTTTAACGAAAAATCCGTGCAACGTAAAAAAAATCTGCCCCCTCCCCCCATGAGCTCCGCCATGACCACCCACGGCAGGCGCCCCTTCTCTTCTCCCCCCACAACCCGGGTGGCGGGTGCCTGTGTGAAGGGGGTGGGTTGCGGGAGAGAGGAGGTGTGTGTGTGTGTGTGTGTGTGTGTGTGTGTCTGTCTGTTTGACGGGGGGGCAGAGAAAGAGAAGAGAAAGACCGGAGCCCGTGACATCAAGGAGAACGAAGGAGGCCGAGCGACCGGCAATTCGCGGCAGATCGTCAGAGGAGGAGGAGGAGGAAGAGGAGGAGGGAGGAAAGAGCGGACCAGCGGGCAGGCAAGCCACGCAAGCCGGAGAGCGAGCTGGAGCGCCCCCCCACCCCCAATCCCCGAAGAGGCGCAGCGCTCGGGGAGGCTGCCGGGCACTCTGGATGGCCACCGCTTGAGATGCGCGGCGGGTGGGATTGAAGGAGGAGGAGGAGGAGGAAGGGCGGGCAGAGGAGGAGGAAGAGGAGGAAGAGTCACGGGTAGAGCAGGTGATGGAATTGAGCCTGGACGGGTTGGCACCTCTTCACCAGGCCAGGGACCTCCTGAGCGCAGTAGCGGCGGTGGCGGCCGGGGCTCACGGCCGGCAGCCCCCTCCTCCTCCTCCTCCGGCGCCCCCTCCTCTTCCTCCTCCTCCTCCCCCCCCTCACCCCAAGAACTCACCGGCTCCCTCGCCTCCCCTCCGGGAACTGCTTCCCGCACGGAGAGCGGAGGAGTAGCCCGGCCTGGGCAGCCCCTCCTCCTCCTCCTCCTCCTCGCCGCCGCCGGCCCTTCCGGCCCGCTTCCCCTTCTTCCGCCGCCCGCCCGCCCTGAGCCCCTCAGAAGAAAGCCGGTCGCCGCTGTGCCCTCCTGCCAGCTGGCTGCCTCCAGGGCTCCAGCAGGAGGTGAGCGGGGGGATTCTGGGCATGGTCCCGCCCAGGCGAAGCAGCGCACCCCACTCCCTCCCCCCACCCCCGCAGCCACTTCCGCTCGACCACCTGCGGCCGCCCGGGGAAAGAGGGAAGGAGGGAGGGGAGAGGAGAAGCGGCAGACACGGAGGGGGTGAGCTGGGAAGGGGCACCTTACCTGGCACCTGCACGGGGTCCGCCGCCCCCCCCCGCCCCCCCAAAAAATAGAGCCGGCCCTGGCGACAACAAAGAGGATGATCCGCACCGGCTCCTTCCTCTCCGGTAACCTCATTACAGGTACTCTTGACTATGCATTGGAACGGATTAAATCCACTTTCAATGCATTCCTATGGGAAATTACAATTTGATTTGGAACAAATTAATTACGTTATACAAGGTACCACTGTACTACAAGCTGATATTAAATGTAAGCCAGAAATTGCGCTGTTATCACTACCACTTACTAATGAATACGATATAAAAACAAAAGAATTAATTGCAAATTTTATGACTGCAGCAAGACTTATTATAGCTAAAATTGGAAACTGAAATTAGATTTTAAAATTGCCGACTGGCATAAGGAAGTGTGGGATATAGCTTTAAATGGCAAATTGTCCTGTAGTATAAATGTTTTGCGAGGGGAAATGAGCAAGGATATATTTTATGATATTTGGGGGGAAATTATAGATTATGTACTATTAAAAGGGAAAGGGATACAACCGTCATACAATCCAACAGTTCTGGAGAAAAGGACTCTAAGAAGACAACTAGAAAAAAAGAAGATGAAGAAGGAAGAGAAGATAAAGGAACACTGGATGGTCCCGGGGGGGTTGGGGTGCACTTTGTAGTGTTGTAATATTTTTGTTTATTGTGTTGCTTATTGTATGTTTGTTTATTTTTAAGTAATTAAAAAAAAAAAAATAGTTCAGGGGCAAAGTAGATGGAGGTGTGCAGAGGGCCACAGGTGAAACCCTTGGCATTTCCAGCTACAAAAGAATTTCACCGTACAAACTTTTACCAGTCATTGTCAACAACACTGAGTCATAAGCAGCTTTTACATGACCCCTAAAATCCGCAGCAAAATGCTGGCAGATGCAGAGCATAAAATTGTTTTCCCACTAGCAGCAGACTTTAAAAAAATAAAGTACGACCACGCCCACTGAAGTGCGCCCCAGCGCATTTTACAAGTACCTGCTCTGGAGGAGGTAAGATCCTTGTTGCTGTTCCTTGTTGCTGTTTTAAAGCATTGCATGCCTGGCTCTCCTCCGCTTTTTGTTTGTTTTTTGTTGGGTTCCCTCCCCCCTTTTAACAGACAGGAATCCTAACGGGCAGGAACAATTAGCTGCTGCAGGCGGAGGTGAGCCTGCATTTTTTCTCTCTCTCCCCTCACCGCAGACAGAAGCAATAGAAATCAGAGTGCGGGAGGTGGGAACACAGGAAGCAAAACAAAAACCATGTTGGGGGGGAATCTGCATTTAAGTTGCCAGTCGATTTTAGGGGTCGTGTAAAAGCAGCCTTAATGTAGACATTCAGGGAGATGTGTATCATCTGGAATTAACCCACCTCCCCTCTTGCAATGGAAATTCTTCCCAGGCATCTGTTTCAGCCAGCAGAGTGGTAAAATAAGCCTGAGTTTCACCTCTACTGACTGACCACAAAACAGGACACAATGAGCACAGGATACAGTGATGGGAAAAACATGAGATATGATAAATAGGTGTCATTCACCATATGAGCGAATCTCGCTTCTACAAACATGCTAAGCATATTCTTCAGCAACCCTGAGCTAGATGGATCCAAGGCCCAGCTTCCAATATGCTTCCCTTGCTTATGTTTCCTACAATTTTTCCTTTATTGTTCAAACAGATGAGGACAGATGGAGGCTTTTCTTGCCATTCTAAACCCAGATTGATACAAGATTAGAGTACATTTTGCAAACCCCAGTTAAGAAACTGGCTGCCATTAACCAATATGAGCGCTGGTGTCCATTGGCTACAATGTTTCTTTCCTGTTTTTAGGCAGGGGAGATTAGAAGAACTGGGCACCAAAGATTACTTTGCACCCAAGTTAAACATTGTGTCATAGGTTGTAGATGCAGTGAAGCATGGGCTTAGTTGATGATGGACAAGGGGCAAGCACATGGGCTACAAGTGGTCTTCAAGCCCTGCCAATGTAAACAAGATGTGTTGTTACTGTTGAGACATGGATTCCGGCTATCAGAAAGCTCCATAAGGATAGTTGTTCTGCTTTAGGAAAGCAGCGTCTTCAAAGACACTGCCTCCACCAGCCGAAAACTGGAAATGGTTGTTGAGAAACATTCTGTTTTTGTTTCGTGTGTGTGTGTGTGTGTGTGTGTGTGTGTGTGTGTGTGTGTGTGTGTGTGTGTGTGTGTGAGTGAGAGAGAGAGAGAGAGAGAGAGAGAGAGAGAGAGAGAGAGAGAGAAGGGGGGCATTTTTAGGCCCGAGGGTGGATGCAAATGGGAAAACTTGCCACCAGTTCTACAGAAACTGCATCCCCTAATTCAGATGTAACATCTTTTCATGTACTACAATAGTATTATTTTCAAACTGAGATGTAAGAGGTGCAGTGCTCAGATGCACCCTTTACGGCACCATGTAATGGACTGCCCAAAGTGAATGCATGAATGGATGGATGCATCATTAATACAAGTGGCAGGACTCAAAAACTGAACTGCATCTACCGTTATGTTGAACTGTTTTTGTTTTTAACATTTCTCTCCCTTGTGCACGTTCCCCCACTGCAGGGATATCTAGCAGCTTCAAAAGGGTATGTCGGTACAAGGGCTTACCTGTTCAGCCAAGAGTGAAGCGAGACTGGAATAGGCATCTGCAAACTCTGGACCATACCGAATAGAATCTCTCAGTAAGCGAACAGCTTCCTCTTTCTTCCCCTGGGACCTGAAAAACCATATTGCAAGAAGCAGGGAGGGGAAGGAGGGAGGGGAAAGGTCAGTTCTTTTAATAACATTCTCAGTTCACCTATTGATTAAAACCACCATTAACAGACTCAAAAGTCCCTGTCTTCTTCTTTTTTCCCTGTAAGGGCTAGCTAATTAAATTTCTTTAGTAGAGCCTCTCTTGGGACAATATCATATAACACAACCTGACAGCATGGAAAGGCGTGGGAGTAGTCACTGGATATGTATTAAGTATTGTGTGTTGGCACCTGCTGGTGTAGCTTTCATAGCCTGCTGGGCAGTGGTCCCAACCTGTATAAAGCCCCTTCTCTGCTTCTCAGCCTGCCTTTCCCTTTATTCTCATATCAGGCAATACATACCTCCCAGATATTCTTAGCAAAACAAAAGAGACAGGCTTGATAGAAAATGAAAGAGGGAAAAGGTGAGAATCCATTTGAGAAATTCCAATGACACAGACTTTTGTTCATGCAACTTGAGGGGCTGCTTCTCAGAAAGTATCCGCTAGCTAGACCAAAAATAAGGGCAACTGTATTCTTAGCAGTTCCTAAAATTTTACAGAAGCCAAATGTGCTTCTACAAGTCTAATGTTACTAGAATTACTAAAATATTCTCTCAAAACAAAACAAAATTCACCAGCAGGCAATAATTCTCTTGGCACTATACAGTTCCATAAAACTATATAAGATTTATTTATTTATTTAGCTAGCTAGCTAGGTAATTTTCACTCCACCGTTCTCCTTGGATAAGGACCCAAGGCGGCTTTCAATCACGTATGGTAGATACATATAAAAGACACATAATAGGTAGTCCATCATTCAGGGAAAGATTGCCTGAAGAGAAAGGTCTTTGCTTGTTTATGGAGACATCAGAGATGGGGTAGTCCTAGTCCTGGCCTCTAGTGGGAGTGAGTTCCAGAGTCTGGGTGCAGCAGCTGAGAAGGCCATTTCATGTGTTCCCACAAGACATACCTGATGGTGGTGGAATGGAGAGAAAGGCCTCTCCTGATGATCTTAAAACTCAAGTCAGTTCATACTGTGACATTCAATCTTTGAGATAGCTAGGACCCAGGCCATACAGTGCTTTGTAGGTTAAGGTCAGCACTTTGCATTGTGCCCGATAGCTGATTGGTAGCTAGTGGAGATGCTTTAACAGGGGTGTAATGTGATCACTGTACCCCACCCATCAGCAATCTGGCTGCTGCATTTTGGACCTGTTAAAGTTTCCTAAGACTTTTCATCAGTAGTCCCACATAGAGTAGTCCCACATAGAGTAGTCTAGCCGGGACGTCACTAGGGCATGTGTCACTGTGGCCGGAGCTGTTTTCTCAAGAAACAAGTGTAACTTGCATGCTAGCCTTAAGTGTGCAAATACGCTCCTGGCCATAGCTGTGACCTGGGCATCCAGGTTCAAGGATCAGCCCAAGAGCACCCCCAACTAACTTGAGTCAACTAACTTCTCACAAAGGAAACACAGAGACAAACACCAACATCCAAAAACCCGGCTAGATGTTTCAAACACGTAGTCTGAAGTTAAACTGTGTCTCGTGTCAGAATGTTCTCAAAAATGATAGTCACCCATTTTCTTTTAAAGAATCCAATCTATGTTGTTGCTAACTCTGTGCCATCAAGTCTAACTTATATCAATTCTAACTTATATCAATTCTAACTTATAGCAACCTTTTCCAGGATGTTCTAGCAGAGAGAAGTGGTTTACAATTCCATTCTTCTGGGGGCCTGCTGGGATTGCAAAGCTCACTGTACAGAATTGCACTGCTCACAGAAGGGACAGTGGGGAATCGAACTCCTCCAAGATCTGGCTCAGCCGGAAACCTAACTCGTTGAGTTGTGAGGCCCCTTTTGTTCTTGCTCTTTAAACACCCTGGTGAAAAATAACTTTCCAAACACTGAACAGCTTATAATTAGTTATTTCCCCCAGTAACAGTTACACCTACATTATTAGATGCTTGCTGTAATGTAACAAGGGGCAGTTTCCCTCACCCCCTTTGTACTGAACACTTTACTTCCACTAATTTTTAAAGTGACTTTATAAGAATACATTTAGTGTTCTCATCCGATGGTGGAGGAGGATCTTATGCCGCTTTGTGCTTTATTGTAGGCATATGCGAAGTGAAGACAATGAAGACAGGAGGGAAGTGGGCCGTGCATTCATCTCTAGGCCAGCATCTTGCAGGATTCAGATGGATTTGTTTATCAGCACGTGCCCACGAGAAAAAGCAACTAGGAAAGCTTACTCACGATTAAAAGCAAATTTTAAAGGTATGTAATAAGAAAAAGAACCAAGAAGCAACAAGCATGTTATTTGGCCATCATAAAAATAGCTAACAGCCTCTCAAGGTGCCCTTTAAATATTTTTCATTAGAAATCACCTTTCCAAGCTCCAGGCATTTCTATTTCAAAATAATTGCACTGGTTCCCCTTAAAAATATCTGCAACAATATTTGCCTTTAAAACTGAAGTCCATGAGAACAGCAAAATACTAATTGCTCAGCAAGACCTGGGCTTCCTGTGAATCAGCTGGAGGCTGTTCAGCTAATGCCAAGTTGCCTCTGAAGTACTGATTATGGCACACAATTGCCCTGTGGGAGCCATTAGCATTACAATCCCAGAATAAAGTTGCTTATCAGCAGTTTCTCAATCTCTTTCTCTTTTTCTCTATATAAAGCCAGTAGAGTGAGATTGGTGTCCATCCACTCCTGCAGTAATAACACAGTTACTGTCAGGAAATGTGTGGACATAAACGCAAGGGCAAATGGATTCAACCATTACAAAACTAAAAAGGGGGCTGGAAGGCAAGAAGGATGACACCACCGCTTCAGCCATCGTCCCTTTTGGGTTCCATCTTAACAGCTATTGAGGGAAGAGGATAATGCAACTTATGTGGTCGGGGAAATGTAGCAAACTCTAGACAGATCTCAGACGACTGGCGTCCCTTATTTTTAATATTACACATTCACAATAACCACACAGAGATGCTAGAAGGGCATACTTGCTGACTCTTGGACAAAACCCTTCCCATCACCTGTGTCTAAGGCACACTTAGATGGATTTCACCCACGGACTACTCCCATCTACCTCCATTTGCTGCTGCCGGATGCAATCAAAAACACTAAGTTAAATAATGTAACCTACCCTATAATCAAAAGCCAGTGTGAAGTAATGATTATTGTGATGGACTAGGCTAGGGCTTAGGAAATCTGAGTCATCTCCACTTGGCCACAGAAATCCACTGCAGGGCAACAATGGTACAACCACTTCCTAAATATCTCACAAAACTTGGAAAGGCAATTAAGGTCACCATAAATCGGATGCAACTTGATGGCACATAACAATAAGGACCATTAGATAGTTTCTGCTAGTACTCAACCTGAAATACCCAAAATTGCTTTGCAGGGTACACACAGCACTCTGTTCTATCATCATCATGGCCAACAAGTCAATTCCAACTTACAGAGGTTTTCAGAATGTGAAGTACTCGGAAGAGGTTTACCAGTCTCTCCTTCTGGTGACACCCAGGGACCTTGAAGTTTGTTCTGGGCCACACAAGTGGAAGGGCATGTAATCCCGTCATCCACACATGTCCTGGGTCCTAGGAGATCCTGGGAGGCCCAGTATGGATTTGAATTCCCAGCCTCTGATTCTAGAGCCAGCTACTCCAACCTACCAAGCTATATCAACTGAGGAGTACAGCGGCACCTCTTAAGGCACATGCTTTGTAAGATTAAAAACTTGTAAGAAGAAAAAAATTCTGGGGATAGACATGCTTTGCATGACAAAAAAAATTCCAATGGGATGCTTCACAAGAGAAAAAAAATTGTACATTTATTTATTTATTAAGCTTATATACCGCCCGTCTTCCCGAAGGAACTCCGGGCAGTTCACAACAAGCAATGTAACGGGGGACAGTTAAAATAACACAAAGTTAGCTACATATCAAAACAATAAAAGCAAAGTAGCAGATGGCGGGGCAAAAAAAGAAAAGAAAAAAAGAACAGCAACTTAATTGAATCAACCAAACGCCTCCCGGAAGAGGAGAGTTTTTAAAGCTTTCCGGAAGGCTGGCAGGGACTCTGCTAGGTGCGCTTCTGCTGGGAGATGGTTCCACATAGTGGGGCCAGCCACAGAGAAGGCTTGGGTACAGGTGGATGTTCACCAAGCCTCCCTGGGCTTGGCCACACGCAGCATGTGCACTCGCGACAACCTAGTCGGACGGGCCGATGTTGACCGCTGGTCGATCCGCTCTGTCAAGTAGTCAGGTCCTAGGCCATAGAGGGTTTTATAAATCAAAACCAGGACCTTGAATCTGATTTGGGCCGCAACGGGCAACCAATGCAGGCGGGCCAGAACTGGGGTGATGTGGTCGAACCGACACACACCCGCCCCCAGTCTGGCCGCCACATTTTGAACCCGCTGCAGTTGCCGAAGGAGAATCAAGGGCAGCCCCATGTAGAGCGTGTTGCAATAGTCCAGTCTTGAGATCACCAGCGCTTGCACCACAGTCCTGAGGGAATCCCCACCTAGGTATGGGCGAATCTGGGCAATTTGACGGAAATGGAAAAAGGCAGCCATGGACACAGCGGCCACCTGGGCTTCCATGGTGAGCGCCGGGTCCAGGACTATGCCCAGATTCCGGACGGTGTCCGAAGCCCGGAGGGAAACGCCCTCCAGGGTGGGAAAAGGGCCTCCATAGCCAGATGGGGAAGCCCCAAAGAACATAACCTCGGTCTTATCGGGGTTGAGTTTGAGCCTGTTGGCCCTGGTCCATTCCATGACCGCGCCCAGGCACTGATCGAGGGTCTGGACAGCCTCATCTGCAGTGGTGGAAAAGGAGACATAGAGCTGCGTGTCATCAGCATACTGGTGACAGCAGACTCCATGTCTCCTTATGACCTTAGCCAGTGGCCTAATATAGATGTTGAACAGCATGGGAGAGAGGGACGACCCCTGTGGAACCCCACAAGGGAGTATCCAAGGGGCAGACAGCTCCCCCCCATGCTGAACCTGCTGGGGACGGCCCCCGAGGAAGGACCGTAGCCAACTGTGAACAGTGCCCCTGATCCCAACCTCAGAAAGCTGGTCCAGCAGGATACCGTGGTCGACGGTATCGAAGGCCACTGACAAGTCTAGGAGGACCAACAGGGTAGAGCACCCCCTGTCGGGCCCCCGGAGGAGGTCATCTTGCAGACCGACCAAGACTGTCTCAGTCCCCCGACCCGGCCTGAACCCAGACTGGAACGGGTCAAGGATATGTTCTCCCTCCAGAAATGATTGAAGCCGGATCGCGGCCACCCTCTCGATTACTTTGCCCATATAGGGAACATTAGCAATCGGGCGGTAGTTGGACAAATCTCCCGATGCTAAGCCTGGTTTTTTCAGAATGGGCTTTACCACAGTCTCCTTCAGGTGAGAGGGAAAAACCCCTTCCCTGAAGGAGGCTGTGGCGATGACAGAAGCCCATTCGGGCATGCTCCCACCAGTGGCTTTCATGAGCCATGATGGGCAAGGATCGAAGGGGGTGGACGCGGGCCGGCAATGGGCCATAGCCCTGGAGGCCTCAAGCGAGGAAACAGGCCCAAACTCAACCATGCGAGGAGACCGAGGGGGTGCAGCGTCAGGGGATGCCGAGAGTGGGCTAGAGTAACAGGAGTCAAAACCAGTACGGATGGCCTCTGTTTTAGTTCGAAAAAAGGCTGCAAAATTCTCACTACTGAAATCAGTAGGAGGAGGCCTTCCCAGCCCAGGATTAGTGAGGTCGCGAACCACACGGAACAATTCTGCCTGACGGTTTGAGGCCTCACTAATTCTCAGGGAGTAGTAAGATGTTTTAGCCTCCCTGATCGCCTGAACGTAGCGCCTGGACTGGACAATAACTGCAGCCTTCTTAGTCGCCGTCCGTTACTTCCTCCAGCTGCACTCCAGTCTCTTCCGTTCTTGCTTCATCACACGCAACTCCGCCGTGAACCACGGTGAGGAGCGAGCTCTGCAGTGGATGAGGCACCTAGGGGGGACATGTGCCCAGGGGGAAAAGCCTGGTTATTTTTGTCTTTATTCTTGCCTCCGGAATGGATTAATCCATTCCCAATGCAATCCTATGGGAAACCATGTTTCGTAAGACAAGATTTTCTTAAAACAAATTGACCTGCAGAACAAATTAAATTTGTTTTAAGAGGTAACACTGTATTTAGCTCTTGTTTGTTCTCTCTCTCTCCATCTATCTATACATGACAGGATCCTATCTTTGGACAAGCAGATTCACTAACATAATCTTATTCCCTTTCTATATTACACTATATAAATGCCACTTTGTCACAAAAAGGAAATTATCCTATTTATTTATATTAGTTGGGATCCTTCCTTTTAACTATTCTGTATTGTTGCATAAATACACCAGAGGTTGTGCCACACCATCAAACATTTCAAAACTTTATATACAGTTTTCAGCATTTGAAAAATTTACCAAACTTGCCCACCTTCTAGTAGACCACTGTTACACTGGTGTTTCCTGAAACAGCCTTCGTAAGTGTAGACAACCTACTTTCTTTTTGAATACTCATCATCCTTCTGTGGTTAGTAAACTGACCACCTGGTTTGAAGTGGGTGTGTGCAATGTGTAGCACATAATTAAATTGTAAAGCACCCAGGCAGTACTTTAAGCACTCTGTGACAGAATATGAGCAGCAGACTTCGCAAAGCAGTACAGACATTCATTTGATAACAACAACAACAATAATACACAATTAGCAACCATGTCTTTCTTTATTTGGGAAGATACTATTTGTGACTTTGTAAATTCACACGCATACAGATCTCAATTCCTGTTTTGAAACCAATCAAGCAGGCCGTTCATTGCTTTGAAGAGAAATGCAAAAGGGGGAAAAAACCTCCTTGTCCAATCCTATCTCCACTTGCTTTGGCTTTTATTTACTTATTTCTTTTCTGCTGCCTCAATACACTTTAATTTTTTTTTCACTTCCTTGGAGCTAAAGAAAGGTTTAATTTGTCAGTATTGTGATGTGGTGATCTTCTCTTCTTAAGCTATTTCCAGAGACTGGGAAAATGAAAGAGAAAGGCTTGCTTTGGATCGCTTTCAGCGACGGCACATGTTGAAAACTATACCAAACAGTCTACCCACATCAAAAAAAGTAGAAGCCCTGAGAGCAGGACTGGAAAAGTGCAAAACTACTCTGAGGATCAGCTGGTTCACTCCAGCAAAGATATCATTTGATTACGGTTTTTAGGAGCAAACCAGCTTGTCTCTGCAGTGCACCAAACTGCGGGCTAAATGCCCATCTAGTTAGTCTCTAAATTAACATTAACATAGCATGGTCAAATAAAGCTTTCTGCACCTTCCCCACACTCTCCTCAATAGCGAAAAGTCAGCAAAATTGTCAACTTTCAAAAAATCTGAATTCCTTATGGAATTTTCCGACACTGAAAATAGTTAACTGCGCTGCTGCAAGTATCAGCACTTGGCAAGAGGACAGGAAATGCCACTATCATAAGTTAAAGGATTAAGAAACCCACTCAGCAGCAATAAAAATCTTTATCACCCACAGACATGCCTCCTGATTACTATATGGACCTCTAAATTATCCTCTTTTTTCTTTTAATGGCTTTTTAAAAAACTTTGATCAAAGAACAATGTGCATCTTTATAAGAGAAATAAAAAGATTATAGCATCTCCTATGTGACAGCCTGAATAACATATGTTCCTTGACCTCATAAAGAAATGAATCCCCTGGCCCCATTCCAGACAAATGCAGACTCAGTTTAGGCAGGGCAAGACCTGCCACCGATCACAGGCAGGCAGCCTCTGGAGTCTAGAATGGAGACTGTTCCCTCTGCAGTTTATTAGCAAGGTCCAGTAGACGTGACATTTCATTTAGATTAGAGGGCACAGAAGGTTACTTTATGGCTACGCCGACAAGAGTATTCGGGAAGTTGTAGTCTAGTAAATTAATTTTTCCTGTCTCTAATTTAGATATACAGTAATACCTTGGTTTATGAGCATACCAGGTTCCGGAAACATGCTTGTAAACCAAAACACTCTTATATCAAAGCAAATTTCCCAATAAGAAATAATGGAAACTCAGATGATTCGGTCTGGAGCCCCATAGATCAAACTGTACAAAAACTTGGCTTCTATCCACACCATGGTTTAGACAAATTTTTGTCCCAATTAAGAAATAATGATAACTCAGATGATTCGTTCTGGCGTCGCCCCATCCTGATCATATACTGTACACACAACATGCCAAAAGGGAGGCTCACAAAAGAAGTTGGCTAGAAGTCTGCCCGGGCGGCGGCTCCTCCTCCCGGCTGCCCACATCCACACCATGGTTTTGGGGACCACTGGTTTATACCCTGGCTGTGGAATCTGCTCTGCTTGGGACTAACAACAGGATTTTACTGTGTGTTTTTAATGTGACAATAATAAAATGCAATTTGTATCCCTATACACACTTGACTAGCTGCCCCATGGCTAGAAGTGGTTTGAAAAATAAGAAAAGGTGTTGAAAACAAATTAAAGAAAAATATAAAGAAAAATCAAACAAACATCTAAGCTGCACTCTCCTTTGAAAATGTTTGTGGCTGGTGCAATGAAGACCTCCATTCTTCTCTCTTCCCTCTGCTTTGGAGGATGCCTGAGATGGAATGCTTCAGACAATCGCCCAGAATCTGGGGGATACACCATTGGCTCACTTGCGATCAGGTGACCTTCTCCAGTTACTTGTACTGCAAGACATTGCTTGATGATCAAGGCAAAATTTAGAAGAAATGTTTGCTTGTCTTGCAAAATACTCTTAAACCAAGTTACTCTTAAACCAAGGTATTACTGTATGTGGATCTTGAGTGTCTTAAATAAATAAATGTGACTTTCATTCAGTTTCAATTTCTGCCATACCAGTCTGCTCTGTATATAAATTTAAATTACAATTCAGCAGTCATGGGATGGAAAAAAACTGGTCTGCTCTTAAACCAACCAGAGTTTCTTGTTATATTTGAACCAGAAATTCCAGTTAATTTAATTTATTGTTTGTTGAAGCAAGGAGCTTCGTGTCATGAGGTCTGACACCATGGGAAGGTACCAATACATAATCTATCTGGCTTTTGATTCAGCTAGAAGCCTTGGGGCCAGAGCGACCTTGCTGTCAGATGGGCGGTATAAAAATCCAATAAATAAATAAATAAATAAATAAATAAATAAATAAATAAATAAATAAATAAATAAATAAATTTGGGCCCAGAGGGTAAAGTGTAGCATTACACTGAAAACTCTGCTCACAGTCAGAGTTCAATCCCAGCAGTTTCTGACAGCTGGTTTAAGGTTCACTTGGCCTTCCATTCTTCCAAGGTCAGAAAAATGATTATCAAGTTCACAGGCAGGCAATGTGCAATTAAACTGTAAACCACCCAGAGAGTACTTTAAACACTACAGGGTGTTCAATAAGCAGCATGCTTTGCTTTCACTTTTCACACTTATATACTCCTAGAAATATTCAGGAAGGAAAGAAGCATTCTTGATGCAACAGGTTGCATTAAGAGCCTTTTGCACAATGTTTGTCCATTCTTCTGTGAACTTCATTGATAAGCACTACAAAAAAAAAGACAGCAACTGATCCACCTATATACACTGTTTGGCTATAAACAGTTTTGTGTGTGTTTTTAAGCGCTGACTAGCAGGCATTCTATGTATCAATGAAATACTGCATAAACAGTCTTGATGTGATCATAATGCATGATTGCAAAAAATGGGTACCAGACTCACACTCCTGACAGACTCCCCTGGAAATAAGCTGAGCTATTTTTACTAATAGGACATAGTTTGATTTTAATCCAACGCCAATTGAATTCAACTACAAAGCCACCGTATCCCCCTGATCCCTCAAGCCCTTCCTTCTGCCCTTTAAACTAACATGACCCCAAATTTCCCCCCAGGGGAAAAGAGAAAGGTCTCTCTCTCTTATTTCTGATGTGCCAATGGGCATGTCAGGGCAGAAGTCCCTGGTGGGCTTTGAGAAATGTACTTTTCTCAGTGGGCTGCATCTGAATCTACATGTACAGCACCATCAGCAGGAGGTTGAACGGCAGCAATTGAGAAGAACAAGTCTATTCTTTAAAGGAAAATACTCTGTTATACAAAACAGCACTCTCCAAGGAGAAAACTAACCAAGCAAGGAGAGGACCAGGCTTGAAGCTAACCCCCATTTGTGCTGTTTTTGACTTGCAAGAAGCCTTTTGTACTGACAGGTGCTCAAAACGGCTACCTGCTATTTGGCCACCTGCACTCTCAAATGAGCCGCTCGACTGCTTCAGTATCACTTCGTATGATGATCTGATTCAAACAATGACAGCCAGCTTTTGTTCACCTCTTCAACTATGGAATGAAGACACTGTTCAGTCTCTGGGGAAGATGGAGAGAGTTCTCCTGGATATCCTATCCCTATAAATCCAAGAGTAGACAAGCTATGCAAGATCACAGCCTTCCTATTTTACAACCAGGTAACCTTTTTGCTCTCTTTCTCTTCTTGCCCTTTTTTAAAATAAAGAGAAAAAGAAAATGACAGTACCCACATTTTCTTAAAATCCAAAACAAAAGACAAAGACTAATTACATGCCTCATATCTAAAAGAAGTATCTAGAAGACACTACTCTCTAGCTAAAACAAAAAATGTGGAAGTGCTTTGTTTAGCTTCCAGCAGAATGAATGTGGATAGCCAGAAATACTTGATCCCAAGAACTCAGAAACATTCCAATTACAGTAAATAATACTGTAACTTGGGAATTCTCTAGAAACGTAGATCATTATATGACTGATTATTATCAGGAGATATATATATATATATGTATATATATATATGTATGTATGTATTCGAAATTTAATCATGGCACAGCCCCTCCAAATCTGAAAAGCTCAGTAGACTAAACTCAGTAACACTAACAGAATGTAATGATACACTTGCAAAACCATCTTGGCATTCCTGAAGAATGCAGTCTGGATTTTGTTATCCCACACCGTCACAGCTTCGGTTTGATTGTCCTTTTGTTATACAGATTGCAAAGACAGAGCATGAAGCCCATAAGAAGCTCGAGAAATCTACATCCCTCTATTTGAGGAAAAGGGGGTGGGCATAGTGCTCATGTCCTCTTGCCCACACAGAGAGAAGAAAATTGGTTTTCATAATGAAAGATGTAAAGAGAGAGATAGAAAGCTATAGATCTGTTGAAAATTCTCAGATGTGCAGGGGCTCTTTCTGATATGGAAAAGCAGATCTGCTGCTACCTTATAGAAGTAAATACTGTTATTTCCCCATCTATAAGACCCCCCATGTATAAGACAACTCCCATGTTTCCAAGCCCAAATTACAGCTTCACAACCCTGCAGTTCTTTCCTCAGCTTACTTACATGTACAAAACGACCCCCAATTTTTAGTCCCAGGATTTTAGACAAAAAACATAGTCTTATACACAGGAAAATGTTATAACTATCTAGCCTCACTCTCCAAAGCTGCAGCCTAGAATCACTTCCAGCTTATACATAAGCTGAGAGTCTAGATAAATATTCAATCACCTGATGAACCTGGATAGAATGCACAATGTTACAATAAACGTGGGAGTCCTGCATCCAATGACTTAGTCCTAGTTAGAACATAGTCTTGTAAATCAACAGCTGAATTGGAAGGCAACAGCCATGTATGTCCTTCTGACTCAGTGTGTCTAGTTTTGGCTCGCAAGTGAATTTAGAATTTAGACCATAGCCATTAAGGTGCCTCAAGAGTCTTTGTTGTGCTTGTTGCAACACTGTAACACAGCGACCACTCAGGAAATGGACAAATGTGCCAACCCTAAGTGGTCTAGTTACTGAAACTTTATAGAGGAAACGTGGAATGGGTAAAAATATTTGTTTTTATGTTTGTTTCAGTCATTTATAGATGGTTTGACTTACTGCTAAGTGTTATTCTCACTCATTTACATTGAAAAACAACCCAACCCAAAACCCCACAACACCAAGATACATACCCAAATATAACCTAAATTATGTTAAACCCTGTCAAAAACAGGGAATACAAATTTACTTAAACAGGGATGTCCTTAAATGCTTCATGAAAGAGAATAATATTTAACATTTTCTTAAAAGATGGAAGAGAAGGTATCTAAGGTACTTCTGATGAGGGCCCATTCCATAGGGATTAGATGGGACTATAAGTGTCTTTTTAAACTCTGTCTTTTCTATTTCTCTCAGCATGTGAAGAAATGGCTGTGAAGACTAAGTGGGATGGGCAGATTGTTGGACAATCCAATGGATAATATGGCTCTCTAGACCATTAACGGCTTTGTAAACTAAAACCAGGACCTTGAACCAGATCTGAGATACATCTGCAAGTCAATGCAGATGAATCAAAACTGGGAAAATGTGATCAAACATGCTCACACCCCACACAAACCTGGCCACTGCATTCTATACCAGCTGCAAAATCTGGACCAGTCACAAGAACAGCCCCACAGAGAGAGGATTGCAGTAATTGAAAGACAGGCATGTCTGTCCAGATGTTTTGGATCTTTTGAGATCAGGCTTGCACATGCATTAGTGCTGTCATGCTTGAAGAGATCACCAGCGCATGCATTAGTGCTGCCTGAGATTCCATCCAGGGAGGCGGGGGCCTACATCTTATGCATACAAAATAGCTTTATTTTTGAAACTCAAATAAACCATGACTCCTGAAACTGCTGGATGCGTCAAGTAGAAATCTTGCCTCTGCCTTGCCCCACAACCCTGATTAAATAAAAGAATGAATGGAAGACTCCAGAGAATATTGATTAAATTTGTTAAGTTTATGTTCTTCGATTAAAGAACAAATGGTATCAGAAGAGGACAATAAACCTACTTGAGTAGGTTTCCAAGATTGAAGAGGGCTCGGTTGTGCTGGGGATTTAATTGGAGGGCTCTCTTGTAATATTCCTTTGCTTCTGCAAGGTCTTTGGTCAATGTCCCAAGATTGTTCAGGGCACTTGCATGACGTGGATATAACCTGCATAACAAAAAGAAAAGAAAAGAAAAGAAACATATCATCAGGCTCTAGAGAAACTGAGCAAACTGTTCCAAAATTCCTACTCTGTTCCTAACAGTAAAGCAGGGGTGGGCAACTGCAGCCCTAAGGCTTCTGGGTTGCTATTCCTAAATCTCTTGCTGTGGCCTAAGTTAGCTGGAGGTGATGGAAATCTCTGAATTGCAAAGCAGAAAGGAACCTTTTCATCAAATCTGGCTCCATAGCCAGATGCCCAAGCCACTGAGCTGGTGGTAAAAAGTAAATGGGGAACCATCGTTGTTCACACTGTGTTATAATACTATTTTACTTCTATTATTTTCCATGTATGGAAGATATAGAAGTGACTCAAGAGCTATCCTATTTGCTCCTTTTTATTTTATTTTACACTCTTTGCTTCTGCTCAACAAATGCCATTCAATGAGTACTGAGTAGGCATAGAGTATTTTTTTTAAAAAAACCACAAAAATCACACATACACCTCAGTTGTAATTAAACAGGGAGGGAGGGGTGTTGCCATGTCCCCATCAAGTCACATTCCCTGATAGAATCAAAGAATAATGAAGTTAGAAGGGGCCTCTCAGACCATCAAGTCCAATATCCTTTGGGGTTCCATTGTTGTACAGCTCTTGCAGTTAAGAAGTTTTTCCTGGTGTTCATCCCAATCCTATCTGTAGTTTGGAACCCATTAGATCATATTAAGATTTTCAAGCCACTGAGCTATATGGTGGCTTTATCAAATGGGGAGCTCCTGCAGTTGTTTACACACTGTGTCAGGGATCTGACAGTGGACTCAGACAAACTAGTCTGTATAACAGTCCATGCTTCCACAGCAGCAAAGAGTAATAACAATGAAGGTAATCAATCAGAATATAATCAAGTAGGGCAGCTGTCTTAAAATGTGTGGGAAAATAAGTAAGTGTTCCCCTTGTGCTGGAAGAAAAATATAACATAGTTTCAATGCACCTTCAATTTGAAATTTGTAGAAGGAAAATTTATTAAAGAACCCTCTTGCAACTATCCATTCTATCATTATGCAGTGATACCTGCAGAAGGGATGTGAATCATATCATGCTTTATAGCAGGAATGAGGTCTGTGGACCTTCATGTGTTGCTAAACTACCCATGATGGCTGAGGCAGATGGGAGCTGGAATACAGTAATACCTGTGTGATCATATGCTCCCTGAAGCTTGGGTTGTTCCAACACCAGGTGAACATTTTTCACCAGAAAGGGGGCTGCTGTGAGAAAGGGCAGTATCCCAGGCACACCCTCTCAGGCGCCAGCATTTTTGACAGGCATGTGGCACTTGGTTAGGTTCTCCACCTTTTCCTCCTCCACACCTCCAAAGTTGCCTGTTCACTCACCTTATTGCTCTTGGTTAATTTACCAAACTATCTTGTCACCACATGTGAGCTGGAAGAGGATGGGTAAGCATCCACCAACAAAAGTGGGAGGTCAAGAGACTCTTAGGGCCAGCTTTCAGATTTCCCATCCTGATGATGAGTCCTTTATGGGTGGGTAGTCAACTATTTCAACTCCTGACCTAAGCTTCTCATATCATACTGTCACGCCAAGAGGCTGAAAACCTGAGTTTGAAAATACAGTGGTACCCCGACTTAAGAGCAGCAGCAAAAGAGCAATTACAATGAAGCTAATCAATGTTGAATTTAATCAAGTAGGGCAAATTTTAAATATTGTCTGCTCAAATAAAAATATTTTTCCATTTTTGCTTTTAAGAAAATTTTTTCAATTTTTTTAGATAGTCATCACTTGACCTTCAATTTGAGAGCATGCATTCCAATGGATTAAATTCATAAAGAACCCACTGTAATGCATTAAAAACAATTTCATCAATAGGTGGCAATACCTGCTTTTAGAAGGGATGTGCAACTAGAAGAAGCAAAACATGACAAGAATGAGGTCTGTGGACCTTCATAAACCTAAATAAACCATTGCTTCTTCTGTAATGATGGCTGAGGCAGAAATTTTAAAAAAACAGCAGGATTTTGGCCTCATTTTTTGGAGCACATTTCATTTATTAACATTTATTTATTATTCCCAAATATTTTTGGGGAACATCTTAGCCATTTTTTGCACTTTAAGGAAAACACACTTACAGTAGGTATTGGGGAAAATAAGGAAAATTTTATGAACACATTACTAAGCAGTAATGTTACCTTGAACTTCCTGCTACAAGAGTGATGACTAACCACAAATAACTGTTTTGAAAAAGTAATATATAACATATTAGGTTTTCTAATAAGAACCCCAACCTCAGAGTCTAGAGGGGGAAAACACACCTGTTTGCAATGTTTTCGTGAGTTCCTAACCCTTCAGACTCTTCCAGGAAAAGGAGTAAGAGAAAATGCAAAACCCCTGCAAAACCAATGCCACCTTAATTTCGGCTCCTGGACAAAATCAGCACATGTAATCAAACTGTACTGAAAGGGAAAATGTTTCAGTCAAGAAGCAACAAAATGGTTTCTATTTCCTAGCCTTTGCTTTGACATTGCCTTCCCAAGAGATTTACTGAGGCTGTATTCCTATTCCGGCTCTGTTTTCCCTTTCAAAACTCTCTCTCTCTCTCTCTCTCTCTCTCTCTCTCTCTCTCTCTCTGTGTGTGTGTGTGTGTTTATGGAGAGGGGAAGTGTTTATACCAAGCAATCTTGCATTCCACTTAAAGGGGCAGCAGAGGGGGTGGTGGAGGAGGGAATATTGCCTTCCTTGTAATAAACAACTCCAGCATTGGCCAAGGCAGAAGTCTGTTTGCACTTAATCCTGTGGGGTTTTTCGATTACAAACTATTTAGAGTCATTCACACGAGACACATGACTGGGCACCCACCCACCCCAAGACACACACACACACACACACACACCTCAATATATATGTCACTGGAAATGGCAACCATCTGCAAGCAATATCTCTTTTGCTGTGTATCTCATTAGGTGCCAAGTCCTCTCCGCTTCACCTAATCAAGCACCAAGTGCTGCATTATTTATGAAAGAAAGCTGAATTTCATAAAGCCCTTGCTGGGCAGCCCTTTTAAAAATTAGTATTAAATCAATTTATCCATCTTCTTGAAATCCTAGGCTTTCTCATTACAAATTGCCTTTTCCTTCATAATAAGAGTAAAAGACCCAAAACAGTGCAATTCATTATACCCATGAGGGTGAGATTGAAAATAATGCTTTAAATCTGTTTTTTGGCTTTTGATTTCTGCACAAAGGAGAGGCTGGATGTTTTCTTGGGGGAAAATGAATTATTCAGAGGGCTTCTTCCACATTACCACTTCAATTGACAGGATAAATTTAGGCAGCCTGGCCTGAACTATTAAAGGTATACATAGCACAAAACTCCTGTTCCCAATTAATGCGCCCTTCCTCCTCCGAGACTTTCTTGTTAAGCTATTGCCGTTCTCAGTGAAGATCTAGTACAATAAATTCTTGACAGCCTTAGATTAGTAACTAGTCATTTAAACACAAAACTATGTTAAGCAGAAGACTGAAATGGAAGTTTCAATTTCCCAGAAAGCAATGACTATTTCTTCTGTCAGAGGCATTAATATTTTTGAATATATTCCCTGGGCTGGCCTCTCGCTGGACGTCTCCATTACTCTGCTGTCAACAACACAGTTCCAAAATCAACTACGTTTGAAGGAAAAGAAAGAAAGGAGGAACTTGTTGCCATGGATACTGCATATAATCCAGAAGCATGTTAATTCACTTTTAATGCAGGTGCTGGGAAAGCACTTTAAACAACTGTAGTGTTGCCAAGTTTGTTATATATCCTTTTAGAGTGTATAGTTGCGATTTTAAAAAAAAGTATATACTTTTCAGTTTCTCATCGGTAACTAAATAAAACAATAATTATTCTAACTGCTCTTTCCAAACATCTGAATGCTACAAGCTGCTGGCCTGTAGTGCAAAACACTCAGTTTTCCCATCTGCTTCACAGGCATCGATGAATGTCAGAGTGGACATTGGCAGCAGAAAGCTGATGACGAGCTTCAGTGGTAAAGACCAGACGGTATTAGGAAGACTTGGGCTTGAGCTGAATCTTTTTATTCTGATACCTCCCAACAAACTATGGCAAAAAAAAGGAAGTATAAAGAAGCCTCTTCGGTGATATGCTTGAGCTCTTCATCTGGTAAAGCATGATCCTAGTATATTTTGGGAGCATATTTTTGTTAAATTGTCTGAAAAATAAATTGTCTCCGTTGTCATGTTCTGCAAAACAAACCAGTTTCATCACAGACCTACCTTTATCCTTCCCTCCACTCCCTACCGTGATGATGAACTGAAACCAGGAATTCAATAAATAGGATCCGCAGGTCTGACCTTGACAGGGTAGGGCGAGGAAGGTCTACCAAGCACTAGGCATCCCATTTTTGGATTTTTTGGGACTGAAAATCCCAGGAGTTCCACCAGGGAGCTCCACATCTTTAAACGCCTAAACGTAGCTCCCCTGAACAAAAGGCCTATATTGGGAAGCTTCAAGGCTTGGCATAGGTCTACTTCTGCCCTAGTTTCCTGTGCACAATGGAGAATCATGGGATTGGTAGTTCAACAAATCCATAAATCCTATTCCTAACAAGCATAAGCATCACACAATCCTGCACGGTATCAATTCTGCTTTAGCGAGAGAGTGTCTTGGGAAAGACGCCTTCAATGGAAGCCCTCCTAAGATGCTTCCTTCTATTACTACTGTTCACAGAATCACAGAATAATGAAGTTGAAGGGGCCTATAAGGCTCAAAGCAAGAACAGAGATCAATGGATATCTGCCAGGCGTTTGTCTAAATTTCTCTTAAATGCCTCCAGTGTTGCCTCTCAAGGTAATCCGGTTCCCTTCTTGTACTGGTCTAACAGTCAGGGAGTTTTTCCTGATATTTGACAGAAATCTGGCTTCCTTAGCTTGATTCCATTGTTGTGTGTCCTGCACTCAGGATTGATCCTGACCGTCATCTATATGACAGCCTTTCTGGTACTGTACTGTATTTAAAGAGTGTTATCATATCTCCCCTCAAGTCTCCTTTTCTCAACACACCCAATTCTTTCAGTCTTTCCTGATAGGACTTGGTTTCCAGCCCCTTAATCATCCTTGTTGCTCTTCTCTGAACTTCTTCCAATCCAGCCATGTGACCTCATCCTTCAGCACAATCTGCCTTCTGACTAGAGAAAAATCAAGAAGAAGAGAGGTAGCTGCCCCTCCTCTCCTCTCACAGTTCACTCAAAAATTGCAGAAATAGGGAAAGAGAGTTAGGAGGAAGAACAGTAAAACTAGAATGCTCCAAGGATCTGTCACAGGCCTCCTGGTGGGGTGCAGGCCTTGGCAGGAGCACAGTATTATCTCCTCTTATGCCAGCTCCAATTATCTGTAGGAGTATATTCCTACTATTCCACCTAGGTTGCCAAAATGGCTTGGGTAACAATGACAAAACAATAATGTGAGCTCAGTTGAAGAGGGGAACAGACATATTAAAAATCACACAGCATCATGATAAAATATAGCCCAGCGACCAAATATTTCACTCCTATGAAATTCTAGACTCCTCAGGAAATGTGTGTTGGGAGACAGTGTGTACACGATGGCATTCGCTCTGAGGAGATATGAGAAGTACTTCATGTCAGCCATAAATAAAAATAAAAAAGCACTTTTGCTCAGCCAAGAGACGTTTTCTTAAAAATGAAGTTTCAGACACATTCTGCAAATAGAAAACTGCTTTCTTCAAGTCATCCCAGCTTGGTCCCCATCCTTTCCGTGTATACCAGGGATTCAGGGATGCTATACTGTACTTTATGGCAAACAACCTGAGAAGGCTGTTAGCAGCTTCAGCTGAATGAGGTTTTTGCAAATGGTTTGCAGAAAATAAAACTTTCTAGCAAGGAACTTCAAGAAAGGGAGGTAAAACCTGAACATAAAAGCTGAAAGTTGCTTTCTGGGGGGGGGGGGAATGGAGTTTTGGTTCATCTAGCCCCAATATTATCTATTCTATATTGTTTTCTGCCGTTACCCCCTCTCTTTTTTGTTTTAAACAGGTCATATGACCACAATAAATTTATGTTGATGAATTGATGATGATGATGATGATGACTGACAGTGACTCTCTAAGGCAGGGATGTCCAAACTTCGGCCCTCCTGATGTTGTGGACCACAACTCCCAAATTTCTAAGCTTAGACTGCCAATGACAAAGGACTGTGGGAGTTGTGGTCCAAAACATCTGGAGGGCCGAAGTTTGGACATCCCTGCTCTAAGGTCTTAGTTGGGGGCTCATTTCTATTAGCTGTTACCTGATTTCTTTTAAGCTGAAGAGGTTCCAGGAACTGCGCTTGGCAGTTTGGGAATGTGAAGTATGCAATCTCCCATACAGCTTCCTTTCCACCCTCTCATATTCCTCCAGTGATCCAGCCCTACCATCACTCCTTTCCCATTAGGCACAAGCCAATAAACAATTTGATGGATGACATCAATTCATGGCATGATTTAGGATTTTCCTGCATTTGTAATAGCTCAGCCTAGACCAAGGCACACAGAGTGCCTGTCAGCATATCAGTACCTCTGGGGCTAGACTTTTCCATCTTAGAACTGCAGAGCTTGAAGGGAACCTATGAATCATGAGGTGGAGCCCTATCAAAGAGGCACAGTGGGGAATCCCAACTCCCCAAGCCCTGGCTCCAGGATCATGTACCTAAGCCACTGAGCCGTCCAGCAAGTGATTAATAATAATCTTAGAACTGCAGAGCTGGAAGAGACCGCATGGATCATCAACTCCACCCTCTGTCAAAGAGGCACAGTGGGGAATCAAACTCCCAACCTCCTGGTCTGCAGTCAGATTGGAGGTCACTCTTCCATAAGTCAGAAGCAACAGTTGGTGGGATGTGAAAACAACAAGCACAGAGCTGAGAATGTAACCATAGTTTAGAATTTTGTATTTTAAACGTAACTGGTTACCTACTCCTTTTTTTACATTAGCTCATTAGAGTGCCACAATTACTACTGTTACTTTCAAATCATTTTTAGTCTATTTATTTTATGAAAACAGGAAAATGGCCAAAAATAAGCCAAAATGTCCTCCCAAAAGCCATATCCAAGGCTCAAGGCAGGGCAGATGTTTTGCCAACCAGATAAACTCTTGTCCAGTTTTTTCGAACAAAGTTGGTAACCCATGAAAGGTTTTTATGCTTCAGTCCTACGTCCCTTGCAGGTCTGATTCATCAAGTAAAATGAAAACAATTTTAAGGGCAGGCCTAAAATTGGATTCATCCATCTCTCGTGCTCACCAACAGCTCACCCACATGAATAAACTGCTGTGTTGGTATGACAACTGCTTTGACTGTGGAAGTCTTTGAGATGGGTGGTCTGAAGCTAGGTTTAGAGGCTTAGCTCATGGATCTCATATTCCTCAATAGTGCTCAGGTCCCCAGTATTACCCCTCTAGTCATTGCTGAATCTGTGCCCAGGAAACTGCGGAATTCTACAGTGGTGGCGAACCTTCAGCATTCCAGATGTTTTGGACCACAACTCCCACAGTCCTTTTTCATTGGTAATACAAGCTTGGAATTCTGGGAGTTGTGGTCCAAAACATCTGGAGTGCTGAAGGTTCGCCACCACTGTTCTAGAATCATTGCAGATTTTAAATACTGTATAAGGTTGGATTAATCAAGATGTGGACACAAAGACTCCCCTGCAGAAGCACGGATTAGACTAGATGACCTTCAAGAGTATTTCCACACCTATGAACCTCAGGAATGACAGGGCACTGAGAGGCAACACGACAATGTAACTGCCCAAAAATAAATGGATGAAACACAAAAAGTGAAATGACAAGGTCTTACAACAATAGGTCCATTCAAGGGTCACTGCTACTATTACCTTCAGGAAAATCTCTAATAAACGATTACTAAAGACAAATTCTGATAGTAAAATAATGCATTTGGAACATGGACAGACACAGCTCTTGTAAATGCAGCGGGACACAGTATTTTTTTTTACTTGTGAAAAAGGGAACAAAAAGAGAAGTTGGCTAACAGTACTGACATTTGAATTCTTTCCAGAAATAAATCCCAGATGGTATCCAAGGTCACCTGCAACCCCTTGCTGAAAAGTATAAAGAATGTAAAGCTGGAGTTTAAAATGAAATTTAAATGAACCCAGACAACCTTGGTTTTAAATACAAATAAAAACCTTAAAGGGAAGCATGTGGCAACACTTAGTAGGGAACACCATTTTTGTAGTACTCGCCCAGGTCCTGTGTTAAAGTAGAAGAAGATACACAGTAGTCGCAAGAAAAAGCATGTGAACCTTTTGGAATTTCATGCTGTTCTGCATCATTCAATGTGATCCAATCTCCCTATAAGTCAAGAGTACTGACAAATACTGTATAATGTGCCTAAAATAATAACACATACACACACAAAAACTGATCTTTCATATCTCGAATTTCTGAGTATTGGTACCAACAAGATGATTTTGCCCACAACTTTTTTTAAAAAAAATTAGAGACTTCTCTACATCCCATAGCCCCCAAAGGCTTCCCTATAATAAAGGGATCCCACACAAACCTCAATAACATTTGGGGGGGGGGGAGTAAGAAACTCTTATTTCTGAAAACAAATCACTGCAACTGATGACCAGCTTTACACACCACAGTCTTATGAACTGGATTTCATCTGTTGTTAGCATGCTGATCACCTTCTTCCTAAATGAAGTGATAATGATGGTCTCAGACTGGATGAAGAACATCATCTAATCTCTGTACTTGCAAAATTTCAATCCCTTTCAGTTTTGAAAGTCTCCTAAGTAAGGACTTGGATGCCTCCACTGGGATGCCACAAAGTATTACAAGTTCTGCACAATTAAGAGAACCCCATATTCACTGATTCATTAACCACTGATTCAGTTATCCACAATTGGCAGAGGAAAAAATTAAATAATTCAGCACCCACAAAGCAAGCTATTGTCACAAACAGCAGCTGTAAAGCAAGCTACTGTCACAAAACAGCAGCCGTAAAGCAAGTTACTGTAACAAAATACAAGTGTTTTTTTTGGGTTGTTGGCATTCTCTCTTATCCACAGTTTTCATTATCCACGAGAAGGCCTAGAAGCAATCCCCAGGAGATACCGGGGTTCTACTGTATATTGTTTTGCTACTGTCAGGTTGCATGTAATCTGAAGAAAGAACCAGACAAAATAGATGTTGAATGAAATGCTTATTCCATGCAGATAATTTATTTTCCCTCCAACGACAAGATTTCATCAAAGCTGCATGACAACAACACTCAGTCTTGCAAAACAAAGACATTCAGACCACAAATCAACCCTTGCTCCTCAATCATAATTCAGGAATACTGATTTATCGTCCTTGTTAGCTTGAACTAGAACACAGAAATACTGAACCAAATGTTGAATGGCAGCTTACATAAATCCTGCTGAATCACATGATTCAAACTCCTTTAAACTTATATAAATTTCACTGAGTCACGAAGTTTAGTCTTTGATGCTCGAAACTGGAAAGGCCACTGTTTAACCAGGATTAAGCTGATTAAACATAAGGAGACTTTCCCCCTTCAAATACATACCGTATCTGGACTAGAACAACTTGGGTAACTGCATACAACAGGGGTTCTCAAAGTTTTCAAACAGAAGGCCGGTCCACCATGCCCCAGACACCACTGGAGGCCAGACCACAGTAAAAAAAAAAAAAAAAAAAAAAAAGGCCGACATGGAAAAAAGGGGGGAGGAAGGGGCAAGTAGGTGGAACCCCCCACGATTGGCCCATGATCATTGTGCCTCCAGGGCCCCAGCAATGCCTCCTGCTCCAGATCACCACCCTGAGGTGCCACGGCTGGGATCCCTCTGCTGCGCCTCTTCCTCCTCCTCCCTCCTCCTCCTCCTCCTCCTCCTCCTCCTCCTCCAGTGGCAGCGGCTCCGTTTCTGCCGTCCATCCCTCCAGCGGTCCACTGCCATGGCTGCTCTGGCTCGGAAGGCTGGCTGGAGGCGGCAGCAACACAAGGAAGGCAGGTGGGCAGGGTGGAGGAGGAGCAGGGGTGGGGCCTCAGGGCCATGGAGGGAGTGGGAGACCTTGCCGCAGCCCTTCTGTTTTAAATTGCTCCGCTCGGCTACACCCGGCGCCCCGACCATCTGGGCGGTGGGTGGGGGGAGTGGGGGACCCTGTCGTAGCCCTCCCACTTTGAATGCCCCACTATCCATCATGCTGATCATCTGGGTGGTAGTTGGGGGGAGTGGGAGAAGCGGCATAGCCCACTGCTTTGAACTGCCTCAGCAAGAGAAGCAGCTGCGGAGGCTGGCTTGCTCGCAAAGCAGGGGGTAGGTGGGGGGTTGCAGTTGGTCTGGGGACCGGATTCAGGACCTTGGGGGGCAGCATCCGGCCCAGGGCCTGAGATTGAGGACCCCTGGCATACAAGAACAGTGATGCAAAGTTGTTGCCTATAAATGCCTAATATGAAAGCTTGCCTGATTTCATTCTCCCTCTCTGTTAATGCTGTTTTACATGGAGGGGTCGTTAACAGAATTCTGGTGGGATGTTCAGCCGAGGCTGAAGAGACAAGAACGTGCCTCTCTGTGCCCATTTTGGGTGTAAATGGCCGGAGGTAGGGCTCAATCTGTGCTCTGATGTTCTTTAGTTTTTGAAAAATAGCTTTAACGTCTCATTTTTTTCTTTAAATCAAAATGGGGTTCCCCCAACCATTAGGAGTTCCTGAAATATAAGGGCACAAAGCAAAAACAAAGCACCCTACAATTTTCAGTATCTCCCAACAGCTGGATCTCTAAGGAGCCACGCCCAATTCCAAAGCAGGTTGAGTTCTTATTTAAGTCTCTTTTTAGACAGGTTCTGCATACTATAAAATGATATAAACACTTGGTGTGCTGCACAAACTGTTCCCTGGTGAAGCACACTTCACAATCAGGTTTAACAAAAAAATCACCCAAGGGGAAAGGTTTAAAAAAAAAACACCACATTTTTTTTATCCACAACTGCTGTTATAAAACATCTGTTTGACTAAAAAGCACAAGTAAAAGCTTCAGTCTTTTAGAATGTGGAAGGATTGAGAGGCAGAATGGCAGCTAGAAGGAGGAAAATATCTGAAGTAAGAAAAAGAAAAGGCATCTGCATTTTGCTATTTATTTTGGTTTTCAGCAATTCACTCAGGAATGCTTATGCAACATCATTCCAAGTCTGGGGAAACGTGAGTCTCACAACCAGTATTTATTTAGTTTTGCCCATGCCCCCTATGGCTTCGACTAGATGGTCACAGACCGCTAGATTTGCTCCACTTCACTCCAAATGGGTGAATCCGAAGTATATTTTACTGACTACATGACACAAAGGCTGATTTGAATTGGGTCAGTACTTTTTCCCATGTGGTTGTGATACAATCCTGTAATGATGGAGGGAGGAGAGTGTTTGTAGGTGGCATTTCAGTGATGTGGTGCATGAAGTTCTGGCCCAGTTCATGCCCCCTTATCCTTTCCTCTCCCACAACTATCCTCTGAATTTTTAAATTTATTTTTAAATTTCACACATATATGTAATTAGGGTTGTATCCCCCTATCACCTTATTATTAGGTCTTCATTATTATTGTTTTGCACTGTCAGATCAGCCAAGGCAGGACCAGAAGAAAGATCAGCAAAGGCGGGACCAGTGGAATGAAAGAAGGGAAAGCTGTGGGCTGAAATGCAAGTCAGATTCATATCCAGCACAAAGAGTGAACTCCCAAATCAATGTGCAATAAGCACTGGCTGCAATCTCAAAAGTAATATAGGCTGTGAATTAAATCGTAGGAAAGCCAAATTGCTCCTATTTGGCCTTCCAGTAGAGTCACACCATGCACTGGGATTACATCACAGTTAAAATGATACCGTTCATGTTGGACTATTTGCAAATAAACAGCTTTCTGCTGCTGACAGGCAACTTTGAACTCACAGAAGGGGAACACAATCTCCCCCATCAGTTTCCAGCAAGGTGAATGGAGATTACAGCTTGTAATTTATCTACTAAACCTACTGTGCCTCTCCCGTTTCTCTCAGGGCCAAGTAAGGCACACTGTTAAATGTATGGCTGCATTCCATATGTGTCTAGCATTTTTTCCTTTAAAGTAAAGCTGTAGGGGAAAACAAGATCAGGACTGATTTTATATTATGTAAGAATAATATTTTCCTAAAACTCCTTATGCAATTTCCACCTCCATACTAATGGTGCTGGATTGTGATTCTTATCATCCCTAGCCAGCTAATGGAGAAGATGCATGAGAGTTGCAGTCCTGGAGTGACCTGGAGGGGCACAAGATCCCAATCACCCAACTCCCCAAAGTCGCATGTTGTTATGTGATGTCAAGTTGCCTCTGGCTCAAGGTGACCCTAGAAATGAGCAACCTCCAAAATGTCCAGTTCTTCACAATCCTTATCATTGAGTAATGCAGATAGAGGGACGCTCTTCTCCCTTTCACAAAATACAAGAACTAGGGGACATACACTCAAACTGAGGGTTGGGAGAGTGAGAACAGACAAAAGAAAATATTTTTTACCCAGCGTGGTGTTAGTCTGTGGAACTCCCTGCCACAGGATGTGGTGATGGCATCTGGCCTGGATGCCTTCAAAAGGGGATTGGACAGAGTCCTGGAGGAAAAGTCTATCACAGGTTACAAACCATGATGGAGATGTGTCATCTCCAGGCTTAAAACCAGGGTACCTCAAGGGCCAGATGCAGGGGAGTGGTATCAGGAGACAGATTTTATTTATTTATTTATTTATTTATTTATTTATTTATTTATTTATTTATTTATTTATTTTTCACACTTATATACCGCTCCTACTTCCCAAGCGGGAACTCAGGGCGGTTCACATAAAAATCAAAAGGAACAAAGACGACTTGAGTCTCCATCCCTGAAAACAGATGAGACGACAACATTGCAATCAGAAAAGGAGCTACTTTGAGAAATATGGGATGTTTTATTATCCTTTGATGAGGTTTTGGAGCTCTACAAAGTGATGATTTAGACAATTTTGTTTGATGATAATTGTTCATCAAAAGGAGATGAATACATTTTGTTTATAGGTTGATTGTGTAAACACATGCTTGAAGACTATTTCTCTGGAGCAGTAACATTTTACCACATTCCAACTGTGAAACTGACCTATTCTCTGTTTCTGTCTTTAGACTACAATTCTATTTATGGTGGTACTCTCTGGTTGGTTTCATCTATGACAAGTTTTCAAAGGATGGCAAAGACTATTGTTTCACGTGGCCGTTGGTGCCTCAAAATATTACAAAATGTGGTCTTTAACAGAATTTTCTTGATCTGTTTTAAAAAGATTGCTAGCTTTCTAAAATCTCTTTTCCATTTGTTCTTTAAAAACATGTTATTGCCTTCCTGTTGTTCTTGTGCATTGTTCTGAAGCCTCTTGTGGGTTTAGAAGCCAGATTCAAATGCTTGTGATACACAATTAAATAAATAATATTCTGACTGGAAGTAGTTCTCCAATATCTTTCAGGCAAGGGAAAAAAACAAAAACAAAGGAGGAGAAGTTAGGGAAGGCAATCCAAGCTCAGAAGTGGCTGCCCATTACAAAATGGCTTGGATGGCTTTTGCAGATGAGCGTGTGCTAGGCTAGGGTTCCCACCCAACAGTGCAAATGAAAGCCACTGTGAGTGGAAATAAGAGTACCAAGTTGTGGAACAGAGGTCAGTGGCAAGCAACAGAAAGCAACTATTCATCACCTATGTTATGTTTAACAGAGATGAATGAGAATGCACAGTATTTCAGTAAGAAAGACTGTTCGAATGGCACATCACACATTCAGCAGAGCCCCAGAAATTTAGCATCCCAATATTCATTTTTTTCCTTACCACACATTAATATGCATGCATGGTGAGCTACACTTTATTTCATCTAAGATTATTTTTCTTTTAATCTCATTGCAGCAGGATGTTTCACACAGACTTGGCAGCAGCAAGCCACTGCCAACAACATCCTCAGGTATATTAAGATTAACCTTGGGGGGGAAACCTACACCTCTCAATAATCTGTATTCTTCTGGAACATCTATTTTCCTTCACACCCCTAGAAGAAGTTGGAGGAGAAAAAGATCAGCATGCTTTTCCCCTCCGGCTCCAAACACAGTATTTCTGGCAAGCTACAAAAGACTTCTGTTGCGGTGATCTGTCTTTACTGCTTTGCTGCAAGTGGGCTTAAAGCTGTGGTTCTCAACCTTCCTAACGACGCGACCCTTTAATACAGTTCCTCATGTTGTGGTGACCCCTTGCCTTGCTTGGAAGAGGCCACAAGCCCCCTTTGGCAGGCCACTGCTGCCAGTGCCATAGAGAACTTCCCTCTACAGGCACCCTCAGCCAATCGCAGCCTCCGGTGCCATTGACTGCCATCCCCTCCAACCTATCAAGCTGTAACTCACTCTCCCCCTTCCTCCTCCTCCTCCTCCTCCTCCAGACCCAAGCCGTTTGTGCCTTTTTCTTCACCGGCTCATGGCGATCCCTGTGAAATGGTCATTCAACCTCACCCCCAAAGTGGTCCCGACCCCCTGGTTGGGAACCACTAGCTTAAAGGGTTATAATGATTACCACCATTCCACAATATCAGCCACTTGTGAACAACGACTGAAATACAGGTCACTTTGCCTCCCGCAAAAGAAAAAAGCTTTGCAAGATAGAATGAAGACACTTGGCCAGTCTGGATTTGCCACAAAAGAAAGAATTCTTGTCTGTAGAGTGATACATGTACAAAGAGAAGTTTGTTCCATGTTGCTGATAATTCCTTCTTTCCCATATGGTTCTATTTCTGCAACTGCCACAACAGCTCTGCAATAGTTCACAGGAATACAGTATAATAGAGCAAACACCCTTCTTTACTTCAGCTTTATGCCTTTTCTAAAATGCAGCTTCTCACCTTAGTCAGCAAGCGTATGTGTTGTTTGTTAAAAGAGTTCTCTACATTGAGCAATGCATCAGAAGTCTCACTTCAAAAGCTATGTGACATAATGAGTAGGGAGGGTGTTGAATAGAGATGAGCACGAACTGCCTCTGAGTGGGTGCCCACCAGAGGAGGTGGTCTGAAGAGCCAAATAGCTATTTGGCCAATAAATGAACTGGCAAAAACTGTCAATATGTTTCATAGAATCATAGAGTTGGAAGAGACCTCAAGGGCCATCCAGTCCAACCCCCTGCAATGCAGGAATCCCCATCACCAAGTAATAAGTGCAGAAAACACTATGAACACTAAGTTACATTACCTCAAAAGTTTCATTGCATGGCACAGGTTCACGCAGGCCCACAGAACTGTGTACTGAGACATGTACACATACTTCCAATGCTACTAGGCACGGTCCTGATGCATCATGTTGACTATTTTATGTGCTTATTCTCATTCAAATACACATTGAGTCTATAAAGTTCCATTAATGCAACAGTTCTTTTATGTTTCCCTTCTCAAACGCCCAAAGAAAGCGGGCACTGACAAAGGAAAGAGCAGGTGAAGAACAGTGGAATTGTTTGAACAGGGCTTTCTGACTAACTGTAGCAGCTGCTGAAGCTGACAGCTACTGCAGTCAGCTGGACACTTTGGGTTGAAGTCCTTCATGTAAACCAGCCCTAAGAAATCTGTCTATTAAATGCACAGCAAAGAACTTACATGCCACATACATGTATTCCTTATGATCTAAAGGCAGGTGTTGCCCACCAGAGCACACAAAGCAATTGATGCAATGAAGGAAATGTAGAATGTTGAAATGCGGCAAAACTGCATAATTATTTATTTATTTTATTATTTTAGAGTATTTTTACCACGCCTTTCATCATGGAAAAGAACCCAAAGCAGCTTACAGTAATGAGGGATAATATACAGTCCAGTACAACTAAGACATGTTCAAGTATTGAGAACAGGGAATTGAGGAACATCTTATAGCATTAAAAGACAACATTACATTAAAGCTGCAAAAGAACGTGAGCAGTTAAAAATAGAGAAAAATTCCATGTAAAGTTCCATATTCCACTGCCAAGCAGCTCTAACTGTCATGAAGTTCTTCCTAATGTTCAAATGGAATCTCTTTTCCTGTAGTTTGAAACCATTGCCCCGAGTCCCAGTCTCTGAAGCCATGAAAAACAAACCTGTTCCCTTTTCAATATGACATGCTTTCAAATATTTAAACATAGCTATCATATCCCCTCTCAGCCTTCTTTTTGAAAGGCTAAACATTCCCAGCTCCCTAAGTCATTTCTTGTAAGACATTTCTTCCAGACCTTCAACCATCCTGGTCAGCCTCCTCTGTACCCGCTCGAGGTTGTCAACATCCTTTTTAAATTGAGGGGCACAGAACTGGACACAGTACTCCAGGTGGGGTCTGACCAGAACAGAATAGAGTGGTACTATCACTTCCCTTGATCTAGACACAATGGTTCTGTTGATGCAACCAAGAATCGCATTGGCTTTTTTAATTAGCCAATTTAAAAAAGATGTTTTTACTATGTTTATATGAACTCAAAATACACAATAGGATGGGGAAGTATGATCAAGGTTTACTCAAGTATGCACAGCATGGAGAAAATGGACAGACAGATTTCTCCTTCTTGCACAATATTAAAACTGAAGGGAAAGTAGAAGATTCAGGACAAAAAAGGAGGGGAGAATTACTTGTTCAAACAGCATGTCATGAATGACAGTCACTGGCATAAAATGGCTCAGGTGGATTTAAATGGAGATAGACACATTCACAGATGGTTATGAGTTGATTTGATGGGGAAATAGCTTGCATTTTGGACCAATTATGGAGCATGCTGGTGCAATTTATTTCCCAGCAACCACACGGTGTATAAGGAAACATTACTGCCTGACCTCAAGGTAGAGGTCCAGCTATAAGGATATTATTTCGGGGGGGTCAAGGGTTAGGCCAATTCCCTGGCAGATGTAAGGGTTTCTTTAAGGGACACGGCTCCCATTTAAAGTGACCCATTCTGATATGGTACATGCCTTTCTAGCTGTCTGAAAGAATACATTGTCTGATCACACCTTAAGTCCATGAGTGGCTACTCGTTAGGATAGAAATGTGAAATATGTGCAATCAGAAACAATATGCACCAAAAAAAGAGGAGCAATAGCAGGAAAAGGCATTGCCTTCATTTCATGTCCTACTTGTGGGGACCTGTTTGAAGATATACCCAGATACATCTTATTTACTGCTCTGAGAAGCAGGATTCTTGATCTCACTTCATCCAACAGGGCTCTACTTACATTCCCACATATTTGACATCTTGCCCAGTCTTTTGGGGTGGGGGGACGTGGGGGCTCAGCTGGATTTTTCTTGGAAACATTGGAATATTCTGCATATAAAATTTCATCCAATTTTCTCTGGATATGAAGAAGACATTATTTTGGGTTGCATTTTACATCTGTCTTGTTTAGGCAATGCTGTACATGGCTCTGAATGCACATATCATCCTTCTGTTTTATTGATCCTCGGGGCAGGTATGATATTGCTCTTTCCCAATTACTGGGGGAAAGAATGAACAGGAGTTCATATTTGAAATACAGAACATTATAACAAAGCTGCACGCAAACTTTCCTTCTGGTGCTCTGAAGTCCCAAAGAAATTTGCACTTGTGTTATATATGTTTCTCCTCACATATGAAAGAGGTGTGGGGACATGAATTTGAAACACAGAATCGTGATGCACAACATGTACTCAATCCTATTCTATTATATGACTGTTCAATACATTTGTGAAATTAAAAGTTCCCAGCAAAAATAAAATAAAAACAAAACAAAACAAAAGACACAAAACATGTGGCACCTTAAAGACTAACTTTCATATTTTAATGTAACGTTTCGTGGACACGTCCACTTCTTCAGACCTACAGCAGCAGAATGAGGTGTACACAGGGGTCGCCATGAGCCAGTGAAGAAAAAGGCACAAAGGGCTTGGGTCTGTAGGAGGAAAGGGAGGAAGGGGGGAAAGAGTGACCGGGCTATTACACGACCCCTAAACTCCGCAGCAAATGGCTGCAAACTCCGGACCTTACAAGTGTATTCCCACCAGCTCCGGAGTTTGCAGGAAATTAAGTCACCCCGCCCACCTAAGCGCTTGAGGTGGGTGAAAATCCCCAGGTCCGGATTTAATCTGGTCAGTGCGGGTTCTCCCCTGGCTTCTGCTTGTTTTTTTGCCTCCCTCCCCTTTAAGAGAAGAGGTGGGAGGAAAAAAAGCAAGCAGAAGAGAAACGGAAGAGAAATGGAGCTCCCGGAAGCTCCTCCAGGTGAGCTGCATTTTTTCCTCTCTTTCTCTGGTGGGGAGGAAGGAAGAGCAACGAACCCCTAAGATCTTTGGTCCGAATTTAAGGGGCCAGCGGATCGTAGGGGTCGTGTGAAAAGGCCCTGAGTTACAGCTTGATAGGTTGGAGGGGATGTCAGTCAATGGCACCGGAGGATATGATTGGCTGAGGGTGCGTGCAGAGGGAAGTTTTCTATGGCACCTGTGGCAGTGGTCTGCCAAAGGGGGTTTGTGGCCTCTTCCAAGCAGGGCAAGGGGTCACCACAACGTGAGGAACTGTATTAAAGGCTCAGAGCATTAGGAAGATTGAGAACTGCTGTGTTAGAGAGAACCCAGGAAAAATGCAGTGTTGGCTCTCACCTATAAAGCCCCAACCAGCCTGAGCCTAAGGACTATATTTCCCTTTATGAGCCTGTTCAAATGTTCAGATCATCAGGAGAGGACTTCTTCTCAGCCTTTCAGTTCCACCACTTCCACAGCTGGGTTTGGTGGGGACATGGGACAAGGCTTTCTCTGTTGCTGTTCCCAGACTTTGAAATCCCCTCCCACAAGAGGCCAGGCAGGCCACAACTTTATTGTACTTCTTGTGTGTGTGTGTGTGTGTGTTGTGTCGTTACAGTCATGGCCGACTCTTCGTGACTCCATGTCCATGGAGTTTTCTTGGCAGGAATACTGGAGTGGTTTGCCAATTCCTATTCTAGGCGCCTAGAGCACCTGGTATTCCCTGGTGGTCTCCCATCCAAGTACTAACCAGGGCCAACCCTGCTTAGCTTCCGAAATCAGGCAAGATCGGATGTGCTTAGGGCATCTTGGAAGCAGGCAAATACCTTTCTCTTCAGTTAAACTTTTCTAGATGCATGAATGAGGCTTTTTTAAAAATGGATTGTACCTTACTTACTGCCTCTGATCTGGTATTTATTTGGTCGTTTTGAGTATTTGTATACTCACTGTTGTTTAAATACTGTCTTTTAATACTGTAAAAAACCATTTTGGGGTAAAAAATACCTGAAATAAATAAATAAATTCTTTCACAGAACTCTGTGTAAACTTGTTTTCAAGTAAGCAAGAAGGTTAAAAAGAGAGAAGGAAAGACTTTTAGGGACCGCTGCATACTTGATGAAAACATGGTGGATGGACTGCTCTATTCTATATCTAATCCGTTGCAGCCCGGATTAGATTCAAGGTCCTGGTTTTAGTTTATAAAACCTCCATGGCTTGGGACCGGACTACCTGGCAGAGCGTTGATCCACCTCGAAGACACCCCTGGTGGATGGACTGCCTCTGGAACTCCATCCCTCCTGAAGTGTGCTCTGCAGAGTCCCTGCTGGCCTTCAAGGCATTAAAAACCCATCTGTTCTAGGCCTTTGATCGTTATTAATCTCTCTCTTTTTTTTTTTTCCGCCATCGTATTGTATAATGTTAGGTTTTAATGATTTGTTGAGGTGCCTCTAGGTTTTATTTTGTATGTTATGCTGTTTTATCTGTCTTTAATGCATATTGTTTTTGCTTTGTTCTGTAATACTTGTAGTCCATTGTTGTAAGCCGCTTAGAGTTCAAATTGAAGATAAGCGGGATATAAATATAATAAATAAATAAATAAATAAATTCTTGCCTCCCCAGCGACATCAAGCATCACTACCTGAGCAATGGTATGCAGCTAGGCACAGGAGTGTGAATAAAACTGTCTCACCCAAGATAAGTAGCTGGAACGCTACTTCTCCCACGGAGAATGACTGCTGGAAAAGCATCTCTATTCAAGAACACTTTTTTTTCTGCAAGAAGCCACAATTGCTGGATGTGTTGAACAGATAATACGCGAGTAGACAAAATGCCATTCTAGATTTCTTTTAACAGCCAAAATCCGATTGCTTTGTATAATATGTTGCACCACATTGAGCCCAGTGAATCAGTGGGAATTTGGGGGGGGGGTCAATTCCTCCATAAATTCAGTTGAGTCAAATGCTAAAGGAAGCTACAGACAGAGTAAGCCCATTCAAATAAGTGCTACTTATAGAGGAGTTAACGTACCAAATCCCCATTGATTCAGTGGGCCCTGAATTTAGTGGTGTTTACTATGCTAAACAACAGAATTTTGGCCAGTAGGAAATTGTGCTTGGTGTCTCACCCTCTTGTCCTCCCTTGCCAGTTGGGTAAAAGCCACACCTCTGAGGCATACTGAAGAAGAAGAGTAATAATGATGATGACTGAAGGTGGTGGCCATGTGTCATGTAAATACTACTTAGATATTCAAAACTCATCCAAGTCTGAAAATAAGGAGAAGTGGTGGGTCAGAAATCAATTTAGCAAGGATGATATCCCTTCACCCAGTCCAACTTGCCCAGATGACTATGGAAACCAGAGATATCTATCTATCTATCTATCTATCTATCTATCTATCTATCTATCTATCTATCTATCTATCTATCTATCTATCTATCTATCTATCTATCTATCTATCATGCCTTTGGAATACTGTGTGTACTTTATTCTGGGACCCAAGTCTGAACAGTCCCACAAGGCAGCCCAGAATAACCCCAATTACTTCCTGGGTCACCTTATCCACCTGGGACAAGCAGGTACAGTAGCCTGTTCTAGCAATGATCTGGATGGTGCATAGAGTAAGGCTGTAATGCCTATTTCCTTTATTCAAATATTCACTATTTCACAATCTCTACTTGTATATATAATCAACAGCAAGTACAATGGACCCTTGTATAACAAACGGTTTGTATAACATAAAATTTGTACAACATAAAAAATTCCGGGAATAGGGGAAATTTGCTTAACATAATCGCCTATGGGGCGAATCCGCACAACATAAAATGGGATCACACTGTTTTCAATGCATTCCTATGGGAAATTTGTATAAAGGAAAATTTGCTTATTTCATTTGGAACAAATTAATTCCTTTATACAAGGTACCACTGTATACGTACCTCTCCTATGTGCTGTTCAATGACTTGGAATATTCCCATGTCCCCCCTCTTCCTTTACACTGGATTCATCTACAGTCAAGTGTTACAGTCTATCCTTCAATAGAAAATCCTTCTCTGAAACAGGGATTATACCGACAAATGTCCTGGTGTTATATAACTTGTCGTGCTTTGCCAGCAGCCTGACAAATACTTTTCACAGCCCAGCTAGTTGCAACCATCTTCCAGCAAGGAAGGAGATTAACAGACTAGCATCAATCTGTGTTTATTTTGCCCACCTAACTTGGTTGCTGGAGTTAAAAAGGTAACAGATCAGAGCAGGCAACCAAGGCTTAATTACAAGTTGCCAAGCAACCATACACCCGTCAGTAAAGTACTTGCAGCTACCAGCAACTTTGGAACATGCACTGCTGGTCCTTCACAAGGCAGACAGAACAGAAACAGGATGACGTTCACAAGGATCTCAGAGTGACTGGCATGGGTTGTATATCTAATGATGCTTAATTAACTCTCCTGGCAAATCAATCCCCCCACAAAAACAGCCTCCATAATTAGAGTTCTGCCAAGTAGAAGACAGCACAGCAGTGACAACAACTTGATGCTTGCTGAGTTTCGGGGGAGGCGGAACATATTTGAAAGCAATTACAGTACTATGTGCTGAGACTGATTCGAAACCAGATGGCTGCATTAACTGCCAGTGAAGGAGAAGGCTGCACATTGATGTCAGTGGAATGAATACAGGCAAAAGCTTTATCTGGAGGCTAGATTTCACCCAAGAAATCCTACGCCAAAGTGCATCTCAGGCTACAGTCAGTCTTATTTACCATCACAATAGTGTAACCAAAATATACTACTGCTATATTAGGTTGCATAGGCAAAAGAGATAGCCCAGGGCCTACCAGGGCCAGCTGCCTGAAATGGAGTAGCCAATGGCACCTCCCTCTAACATTAATGAGCACAATACCCAAGACAGGTCATGTTTCTTTGACACCCGCAGCATAAAATACTGTGCATACCTCTCATCACCACCAAGGTTGGGCATTACACAATTAACCATGTGTTGCCCATTCACAGCACTCCAAAACAAGCTGCTTGACACGGTCATGTGACTCTGCTTAATGACAGGACCATCTCTTAGTTCAGAGTTTCCCAACCTTGAGTCCCCAGGTGTTATTGGACTAAAGCCTCCAGAAATCTTCAGCGCTAGCTGTGCCCACCGCTGCCACCATGCACCAAAACCTATTTTGCACCCATAGGTCATAGCAGGCAATTTAGACTCCACTCACGGAAGTTGCTTTCTCTCTTAGACAAACATTCCCAAAAACAAAACAAAAACACCAAAAAGGCAAGAACAGGTTCTGTTGGGTTCTTAAAAATGATCCATGCAAGGCAAGATATACCCGTATATACTCGAGTATAAGTCGATCCGGGTATAAGTCGAGGCCCCTAATTTAACCCCCCAAAACTGGGGCAACTTATTGACTCGAGTATAAGTCTAGGGTGGGAAATGCAGCAGGGTCTGGCAGCTCCTCCTTTGAGAGCTGGGGGAGTGGTGTGTGATGTTTAAAATGATTTTTAGCCACTGATGCAAGTGCTTGGGTCAGTGGCTAAAAGTAATTTTAAACATCGCACGCCGCTCCCCTGTGATGAAGAGGGGGTTCATGAGAAGCGGCACACAATGTTTAAAATGACTTTTAGCCACCGATCCAAGCACTTGCCTCAGTGGCTAAAAGTATTGACCCGAATATAAGGCGAGGGCCCCTTGTTTCAGCCCAAAATTAGGACTGAAAAACTAGGCTTATATTCGAGTTTATACAGTATTTATATGGAGGTTTAGTTCTAAGTTACAAAACAGAAGTTACAAAACAGAAGTAATACTGGAAAAAGATTCCGAAAAATGTTACAAAAACCTATCAGTTTCAAAATATGAACTTATTTTCCAAAAAATAATAAAAGAACTAGGTTATTCTCTCTAGCTGGTTGCATTTAACCATTCTGCTTAAGCTAAATAGACCTAATACTAACTGAGTCAGGCATCATCTCAAAGAAGTGCCAAGTGAATATTTATTTATTTTTATATTTATATACCGCGCCAATTTCCCAGAGGGAACTCTGGGCAGAATATATTAATGGTTCCTTTTCTGTTTTCTTGTTCCCAGAAGCTTTGAGATGGCATGGGATGTGAACTGTCCAATGGTAGCTGTACCTCTCTGTGCTGAAAGGATTGTTATGACTAACTTCTTACATTCCATAGATAAAGAATTCTAATGCAGGACGAACTGTGCAGTTAATATTACAGCTTAAGAAATCACTCTATATCCCATCACTCCTAATTTCCTTGCACTGGCCAGGGTTTATGACAGCTGTAGTCCAAGGACAACTGGGGACCCAAGGTTGGGAACCAATGTCTTAGCTAGTCCTCTTTCCAAGTCCTTAAACTGAAAGGTACACATTAGATAAAACCACAAACCGAGGGAGGCGAGGAATATTATGGGGCAAATATGGGCAAACAATGTTACACATACTCAAAACATGGCTGATTTTTGCATCTTTATTTGTTAGGTAACAAATCATTTCTATTCTGATTTCTGTCTCAATAGGAGGCATTCAAACAGGCAACCAGGAAGGAAGATTAAGATATGAATCCACAAACCATGAAAAAGGTAGATTTCTAGCAGAGGGTTGATGGGAAGGAGAGAGACCAGGGAGGAAACTCTACAGTAAGTGTCTAGACACTAGAAGGAAACAGAATATATGACCTTCAGTTAAATGAGAAGGCCAGAAATGGGAGGTCACCGACAGATACACCATGGGAGGGGGGGGGAACAGAAATTCATGGCTGGCTAAAATTCTTACAAACATCTTGCAGCTATGGAAAGCATTTTCATGCCACTTGAAAAGCATCTGGCTCCGGGCCACAGGAGACTTCCACTGGAGATGTGTGGTGTGAACAGTCTTTTTTCCTTCTTTAAATGAAAAACAGCTGGTAATAAACCAGTCTGACTGAAGGAATGGGATGTAGGCACAATTTGCTTTACCCACTATCCATCTGCAATTTGTCTGCTCAAAACTGCCCCTCCCGAGTGATACTTCTTCTACGCCCCCTTCTGTAGGATGTTGCTAACAGGTATCTCATAGCAACTGTGAAGAGCAGAGAGTAATCATGTAATTATTTGTTGCACATGGGGAACTGAGAAGAACCCACCAAGAAAACAAAGGCAAAAACATTGTATCACCTTAAAGACTAACTGCTATATTTTAATTTGAGCATTCTTGGACAAGTCCACTTCCATAGACAGGTCCGCAAAACCTCACATTAAAATATAGCAGTTATTCTTGAAGGTGTCACAACATTTCTGTTGTCGTTATTTTTCTTTTAGGTTTCCTTGGTATGCTAGCACAGACTAAAACACCTACCGCTAAGAAAGTAAGTCAAGGAAGCCCAGTTTGAGAAGATATTTTCCTAAGCGCCTGTTCCCATCTACCACGAAAAAAATCAACTGAGGACCAAGCGTTGGAAGTTTCACCTTTTTTTTTTCACTACAACTCCCACAATTTTCTAGCCAGCACAGACTATAGAATGGCCTGCATGGAGGATTCTGGGAGTTACAGTCCATGCTGGCTCAGGAATTCTGAGAGGGTTTTTTTTAAAAAAGAGTAGCATTTCCAGGGTCTGATAAGGAGGAAGGTTATAGTGAAGAACTTACTCAAGTGCTGTTTTGTAGTGGTAGATGGCTTCACGGCCACGGCCTTGGTCCTTCAGAAAATTGGCATAGTTGTAGTGGACCTTGGCATTATGAGGCAGAGTCTGAACTCCTGACCTAGCAATGACAAAACATAAAGAAAGATAAATTGTTTTTTTTTACTATGAAGTGTGTGCCTCTTGTTAATATACCCCAAAAAACACCAAGATAAGAATGTAAGGCTGCTGGAAAATTTTGAGAGTGGGTGGATGAGAGACAACATATCAAACTGTACTTTTGAATTTACAGTGGCTCCAGTCCTGCAAATAATTCCACATATGTAAAATTTAACTGTGTATTGTGCTCACACTGCATATGTCCTTCTATAAGCACGTACCTCAAAGCAAAATAAAGAGATGAAGGAGGACTGTGCCAACCAGAGGTAAGATATGCCCAGCACAAATATTCCAGGTCTGAAAAAACACATCATCCTATTTAGGGCAGGGGTGGGAACCTTCAGCCCTCCAGATGTTTTGGACTGTAACTCCCAGAATTCCAAACCTATATTACCAATGATAAAGGATTGTGGCAGTTGTGGTCCAAAACTTTTGGAGGGCCAAATGTTCCCCACCCCTGGTCTAGGGTAAAGAATCAGATGGTGCACTCTTTCTGCCATGCCAACCAGAAGCAGATTTGAATTGTATATACAGTACCCGCAATAGTTATGAGACCGTAGCCTCAACTGCACATGAAAGCAGACATGTATAATTTCTTTGTAAACTGCCCAGAGTAGCCTTGTTGCTAGATGGGCAGTACAGTAATCAAAGAAAGAAAGAAAGAAAGAAAGAAAGAAAGAAAGAAAGAAAGAAAGAAAGAAAGAAAGAAAGAAAGAAAGAAAGAAAGAAACTATAATGACATCCTGAATTCATCAAATTATGGAAGCTAAGAAGGGTCATGACTGGTTGTTATTTGGTTGGGGGACCAGGGATCTCTAGGTGGCGCTAAGAAAGAACCCTGCTTTAACCTCCGGAGAGATGCTACTAGTCAGAGCCGACAGGCTAGAATTGATGCACCAAGAGCAGCTGCATGAGGCAGCTTCCCCTGTTGCTGAAGGAACTGGGCAGGCTGCTCCACACATACAGGTCTGCCTTCCCACGCCTTGCTGCTGTTCCCCAGCATTGTCTGCCTGTCACAGCCTCATTGTGTTTCTTACAGCAGCCATCTGAGCTTCCAGGAGCTCATCTAGTAACAAGTCTCAGCTTGGGGAGGAATGACTTGGTGGAGACACAGGAGCACAATGGGTTATCAGCCAGTTGGGCATGGTTGTTAAGAATGAAGTGTGAGATCTAAGCATGGATGGAGAAGAATCAGCACTTAGGGGAGTAAAAACCACCCGCCTTTGGGCAACACAGTCAAGAAGTGCTACTGCGTATGTCCTGATTCCTCTTTCCAGCTAGTTGGTTACTTTGTGAACAGAATATTAGACCAAATACACCTTGGGTCTGACTCTAACAACTGGTTCTTATGTTCTGAAGCTGTTAAAGGAACAGAAGCATTTCAATTTTACAGACAGTATAAAAGAAAGCAGAAGTTACTTCTCCAAAATGACAACAAAACTAAATGGAAAACTTATTCTTTGGAAAACAACTCTCTAAATACCCAATTACAACACTCACTGGGGTATTTGAGGAGTTAATCGCATTCATTTCCCCCCACTTCTAAATGGAAAAAAAGTACTGCAAATTCTGGCTAAACCTCTACTTTTGAGATACCTCTTCGTTCACTATGACAAAGAGAATATGCAAATACACAGCTTTCCAGCATTCTAAAATTGCTCCTACAATTCAATATTAATGTTTACTTTGGGAAACAATCCCTTGAGCCACTTGTAAATTGAAAAGACTTTATAGGATAAATTCTCCCTACAAATTCTGAAAGGAAATTCCCTCGCACAACCCTACACTTCAAGCCTCGGGAGAGGCCCCTTATTCTTCAAATCTTTGCAGAAGAATTGATTGTGAAATGTTTCTACAGAGAAATTCAAGACAGCTGACAATTTTGAAACATGGTGCTTGGTCTACTCTGGAAACCATCTCCTAATTAGAAAAGGAAATAATAAAGCGCCATTCCCCCGCCAAGTGGGGAAAGGCGGAGAACAAATAACAAGGGAACACAAAACATTTCTCCATTTGTATTTCCTTTGGGTTTCCACCTCATATTTTCTTGGCACATTTTCCCAGCATGAATTCCTACACTATAATATTGTTCCTGCAGAAAATACATAGCAACTGAAATGATGGGGGGACGGAAGAAAAATAAACATAGATATGCTACATTTGAAACAATGTCCCTATATGATTTCCTTCCTAATTAATTGCTGTGGTGTTTCTCACAGACCAAGCTGCAATGCAGTATAATACTATACACCACACCAATGCAAATGATCCTTACAAGGCTGAAGAGCTTCTGCTTTTTTATATGTTGTGGGGAAGATCTAATTCAGCTGTTCAGCAGTGGTATGCTATGCTACAGGAAGAATCTTTTACACCATCTGAAGTGGGTGTTTCTGCTCTTGACCTTCACTGTGACAAGTCACTATGAAAAAGTACCCCAAAACACCCAATCTCATTTGCAGAATTATCTCCCATTCTGTTAACATAAAGGATGTCTAGTGGTTCGCTGTATGCCATCAAATAAACAAATCTGGTTTGAGTTTATAGCTGGTTCATTTGGTATTTATTATTATTATTATTATTATTATTATTATTATTATTATTATTATTATTATTATTATTATTATTATTATTATTATTATTATTATTATTATAAAAATCCCTCTTTTATTCTTTGCTTCTAATATCCACAAGTGCTGATCAGGATAAAAATCCAAACCGCACTATCGTCTTACAAAGCTGCTTTTGAATGCCTGCAGAATCTCACTTTTCCACAACAATCTCCAGACACCATATAGATCACATAGATTCAAAATCATATTAGCATTTTTCTCATTCCATGCCAATCTGCTCTCTTTTTTTTTCCTGATGAAGAGAGACAGCTTTAATGCTGGCATATATTTCTGACAACTTTTGGTTGGCCTAATAAAGGTACTATCTTAAAATTGATGGTGGATTTTTTTTTCTTAAGGCTAACACGGCTGCCTCTGCTTTTGATCTTTTAGATTGAACATAGGCTGGGCATACCAAAACCTGGATACCTTGTATCTCCTACAAATTGGGGTTGCCAGGGAATGAGAGGAGCTGTGACAAATCAAACAATTAAAATGGACTGAACAAAAGAAATATACTGAAAGTTCAGCTAGTTCTCCTCCTTTTTTCTTTGTCATGTGAATCACTACCACCAAGTGATAATATTTTCCACCATGATAAATTGTTTGCTGAGCAACCTCCTGTTAAATTGCCTTCCATTAATCTTTCAACAGTACAGTATATGTGTTTCAAATCCATTAAATAATTCTGTTTGCTATGGACAAAGACAAGGCACTGCTGTATGCTCCACGCTACTAGTATTACAATTAATGTACACAAACAAACATACAACAAAAATACTCCGCTTTAGGTGATGCCTGGGGAAATTATTCATAGTCAGCACATTTGGCTCTACAGGCAAATTTAATGATTAAAAAGAAACTATTTCTTAGAGAAATCCTAGAGTAGCATTTCAAATGTTTCATTGCCTCCTACAGACAGACAGATTACCATCTGGTAATCCATTCTCTCATTAACCCTCACTATTATTTATTTATTTTTATTTACTAATTATTTGCTGGTTGCATATTTTTCGAGTATGTTTAACCCAGGGCTTTCCTCCTTTCTACCATTATTTATTTATTTATTTATTTATTTATTTATTTATTTATTTATTTATTTATTTATTTATTGAATTTCTACCCCGCCCAGAACAACCCTGAAGAGCAGATTAGACTGAAAGAAGAATGAATTGTTAACAAATAAGTTGTACGGATGAAAGGGCATTTGAATCTGGGCCTCCCAAGTTCTAAACTCAGGCGCTAATTGATAAATGCATTGGTCCAATGAAAATAGAAGCTTAATTTCTTCTGTCCCAGTTCAACACTTTTAACTACTATAGAATATTGTGATCAAAATAAGTCCAATTGCTAAACAAGACTATAGTAGTCCTACTGAATCAGTGACTAAATGATAGGTCAATACGTATACGGTGGTATCTCAGTTTAAGTAATTAATGCGTTCTCCGGGACATTTTGTATCCTGAAAAATTTGCAAACCAAAGTGCCATAGGAATGCACTCAAAACCAATTAATTCATTCTGGAGGTCAGAAAAAAATAATCAATTAATTCCCATAGGAATGCACTGAAAACCAATTACCGTATATACTCGAGTATAAGTCAACCTGAGTATAAGCTGGGGGCCCTAATTTAAACCCCCAAAACTGGGAAAATTTATTGACTCAAGCATAAGCCTAGGGTGGGAAATGCAGCAGGGCCTGGCAACTCCTCCTTTGTGAGCTGGGTGTGTGTGTGATTTTTAAAATGATTTTTAGCCACCGAGGCAAGTGCTTGAGTTGGTGGCTAAAAGTCATTTTAAACATTGTTTTAAAATGACTTTTTTAAAAGTCATTTTAAACATTGGGGGGGGTGTCAGGAGAAGTGGCGCACAATGTTTAAAATGACTTTTAGCCACTGACCCAAACTTGCCTCAGTGGCTAAAAGTACTGACCTGAATATAAGCCAAGGACCCCCTTTTTCAGCCCAAAATTAGGGCTGAAAACTAGGCTTATACTCGAGTATATACAGTAATCCACTCTGGAGGTCAGAAAAAAATCAATTAATTCCCATAGGAATGCACTGAAAACCAATTAATCCATTCCAGAGGTCAGAAAAAAAGCAAAAAAGTCAACTCCCCCCCCCCCTACACACAATGCAGTAGGCACTGAACAGGAAAGGAAGCAAGGAGGGATCAGCTCCCTACCTTTCCACTGCTTATTTATTTATTTATTTATTTATTTATTTATTTATTTATTTATTTATTTATTTATTAGATTTATACCTCGCCCATCTTCCTGTAGGAACTCTGGGCGGCTAAGTGCTTGAGAAATGCACCAAAGAGTTCGAAAAGTCCAAAACCCGCTGCAAAAAAAAAAAAAGGCCAGAATGGCTCCAAAACTCAATGAAAAAACAGCTCCATCTCCTACCATACCTCCACAAACTACAGGGGTGCAATGCATCCTGGGTACACTTTTTTTGCAATGCCTAACAGAAAAAAATGTAACCCAGGGCATTCCATTGAAAATTTTCTTAATCCAAGGCATCTCCACTCCCAATAGCTTTTTTGTAACCCAAGTTTTTCATAGCCTAGAGCATTTGTAACCCAGGGTACCATCGTAAATATCTTCTAATTCAATTGATTTATTCTTCTTGGGACTAGCAAAGGAACATGGCGCAGAAACTCTTAGGCACAAACACATACAGCTGACACGCAGCTCCGTGAAAACAACAGGAATGATGTCACCATCAGGGGCAAATAGGCACCGAATAAAGGCTTCCTTCAGAAACTTCAAGATGGACATGACTGGTACACAATGAAATAAATTCACATGTGCCCTGAAACTGCCAAAGGGAGCCTTGAATCAGGGGCAGTTTGCTCCTAATGATGGCAGTGTTCCAACTGCACGCACAGAGCTGTGCAAAAAGATTTCAGCTTAAATTTCTAAAGCCTGAAAACCATAAATATGGGGAGCAACTGAGCCTTGGAGCAATTGCACAAAACAAAGCAAACACTCCCCCACCTCAATCCTACACCCTCTGTTCAATCAATCCTACCTGAACAAAGATTCTCTTGACAACCAGATTTCATTCTGTTTCACAGTTTTCCAAGAGAGTAACAGCAGCAGGAAAGCTGAGATTGTTATGGCTGTGGCTTTCCATTTGTTCAGCCATGTGCAGAGCTTGCTTAAGCCATGGACCAAGAGAATGCAATACCCCATACTGCAAAAGGAAACAGAAGGGAAAACAATAGTTAAATTATGTTCTGCATTTGAGATACAGTGACGGTGATTCTTTCAAACTGATTGGCATCACCAGAAGGACGGCAAATTCCTTGCATTTGCAGGTAGTTCGATGTTTGGCAGTATTTCAATTTATTAAACAAATTATAAGCAGGTCTTTTTCCAGTACATGCAGACCCTTCATTCAGTATCATCATGGTATCAGCAATTATAGCAGGATGCTTCTAATTAACTGCACTTTCCTGCTGCTCTTGAATCACGACACGGTAGTTAACAGTTTTGGAATTAACCATGGTTTCATGCTCACTTAAATTACCCAGGCTGGTTTGAAACATATTAGCCACAATTTCGCAGGAAAAAAGCCAAAAACAGAAAATATTGGGAAACATTGGGAAACATTGTTTAACTGTGGAATTCAAGTTTCAGATTCAAAGGGGGACAAAAGCTCATTCATACCACAGATTATTTAACTAGGATCTGTTAGTCCAAGCCCACCCGGTATCTTGTCTTATTTCAGAGAAAATTCAGTTAGTATCATCTGCCTATTTGCTTACTCTTCTATATAATCAGGTTAACGCAATGTGGGGCATCAAAGCCCTCGTGCTGTCAAAATCAGTAATATGAAGTGAGAACAGGATGACACAGGCATCATCAATGCAATAAGCCAAGCACCATAAGGAAGAGAGGGCAAAGGAGGTTACTTCACGTCCTTCTTTGTTCCGTGACTAGTTTTGGACCTTAACAGTGTTGGTCGCGAACACGCGTTTTTGTCCCTGTTTCACTGTTCCCATGGTTGTCTCATGACAAGTGTTACCTCACGGTCTTGTACCGTGACAAACACTAAATTTGTCTAGCTTCCTTTTTCCTTTTTTTTTGGGGGGGGGGCTGAAAAAATTCTTTTTCGATATTTCATTTCTGAAAAGTCAAACAAACAAACAAACCCGGACACAGTTTTCTGAGAGAAATGAATGTTTTGTTGGGTAACAGTCGTTACTACACAGTGTCTTGTCTTAGAAAAGAAAGTGGGAACAAAGAGTAACAAGGGAAATCCCCACCTCAGCACTAGGTACAGTATTGTGCTTAGCACCCGTTCCGGGGGCGTGGTCGAGACAAATTTCAGTAGTTGCACGACGGACATGAAGTAACATTTTTGTTCCGCTCCCAAGTGCACCACTAACAGAGACAAAACAGACGTGAAGTAGCCATCAAAGAAAGCTACAGCTGTTCCAGGTTGCTCATAATGATAAAATTTAGTTGTATTATTTTAAAAACCTGCATCAATTTCTATTATTTTGGGGTGGGTGGGGAGTATTATTACACTCTACTTAGGAGATAATTGGAGTGGTTTCCATTACAGCAATTTTGATTGAAAATCTGGAATCTGCTTCCTTCTCCATGCACTGACAGTAATATTTCTCTTTCAGAGAAATTAAAGCTAGACAGACTCATGGCCCTGCAAACATAGAGAAATGAGACATACTAGCTATTTCATCTTCTTAACACACAGTTTAGCCTGGCATAACACCTGTGCAAATCTGTAAGGTAGTTCCCCTTGCCACAAAAAATAACCCTGTGAAATTCTTAGTTAGAAAAGAGCATAGGTTGTTATTCTGCCTTCCTGAAATGAATAAGCATGGATCGGTGGCCAATCAGGACAATGATGGGCATGCAGCCTTTATTCAATTATGAATGGGTTTTCCATGTGCATTACAAAGAGAAGCAGGAAAAGGAGCAATGGGCAAAGTGACAAAAATATATTAGGACATATAGTGATTAAGAAAAGACCTACTCAAGAGAATCAAGACTGCTGTCTGAATTCCTCTTCTATTAACATTCACACTTGTCTCAACATAAGAAATGATCTGCTGTTTCAAAAAAGAAAATATGTTCCAATCAAGCCCTATCAAATATGTCATACACACACCCCGTCCAGTTCACAGCTGCATGGGCCAGTGTGGGAGATCAACACTGCCAAGTTCTTTTGTGAATTTAGCAATCTTAAAACGTGGGATAGAGTTGTTTGTTTAGGCTGTGAAGCCTGGCATGACACAGATTAGGTACCAAACAGATGAACAGCCAAACTTTCTGACCTAAATACAGGTCACTGCCAAACGAGTCAACCCTGCTGTTTGTATGTGTGCTTGTCTGTGTATGTTTGCTTACTCACTCACTTAAAATATTTATAGCCTGACCTACAGAAAAGGATCACACAGCATTCTTTGATTCTGGTCTGTATGCTGCGTTTTGTGGTCCCAATATATACCTGGCCACAATTACAAGTTATCCAGTGTACTCCTGCAGTGGAGAGTGAGTTCCTTTTATCCTTTACTGACCGTAGCATTTGTTGTATTTTTGTGGTGGGTCTAAAAACTATTTGTAGGTTGTGTTTTTTCAAGACTTTGTCCATGTGGTCTGTGACTTCTTTTATGTATGGCAGAAATACTTTGTTTGTTGGGGGCTGTTTTTCTTCTTCAGTGTGGTGTTGTTTTTTTGGTTTGATGGCTCTTTTGATTTCGTTCTTGGAATAGCCATTTGCCTGTAGGGCCAATTCAGGTGGGTGAGTTCAGTGTTGAGGAATTCAGCTTCACAGTTTCGGTTTGCACTGTCTACAAGAGTTTTGATTCTGCCTCTTTTTTGTTGTGGGTGTAGACCTTGTGTCCTAACTGGAGGTCCAGTTTGCATATGACCATGACATCTAATAATGGGAGTTTCCCCCTCTATTTCTTTTTCCATGGTGAATTGTATATTTGAGTGGATATTGTTGAGGTAGCTTAGAAATTCTTCCAGCTTATCTTCACCATAGCTCCAAATTACGAATGTGTCATCCACGTATCGTAACCAGATTGTGGGTGCAAAGGGTGCTGCACCCAGAACTTGTTTTTCAAAATGTTCCATGTAAAAGTTTGCTATTACTGCACTGAGGGGGCTCCCCATGGCAACTCCATCTGTCTGTTCATAGAAGTCATTCTCCCACTGGAAGTAGCAGGTCATTAGGCAATGTCAGAATAGGGCCTTAATGTCTTATGGTAAGATCTGTTGGATGAGTGCTAAAGTGTCATTCATTGGTACTATGGTGAAGAGGGATACTACATCAAAGCTGATCAGTCTGTCACTGGGGATGAGTTTTAGGGTGCTAATCTTGTCTATGAAATGTCTTGAGCCCTTGATGTGGGATGAGGTATGTCCAATGTGGGCCTGTAGGAGGGTGGCTAGGTGTTTTGCTAATTCATATGTTGGGGAGCCAGTGGAGCTAACAATGGACCTGAGTGGGGTTGCGTCTTTGTGGATTTTGGGGAGTCCGTATAATCTTGGTGGAAGAGTTTCCCTCTTACAAATGCATGGAATGACATTGGGGTGGAGGGAGGTTTAGTTTTCTGTAGGTGGTGGGGTTTAGAAGTTGTCTGATTTTTTCCTTGTATTTTTCTGTTTGCATGATTACTGTGGCATTGCCTTTGTCTGCTGGCAGGATGATGATGTCTGGATCCACGTTCAGGGACTTGATGGCATTTCTCTCTGTTCTTGTTATGTTACTATTTGGGTTTTTTGCTTTTCGTAGGATCCTTGTCATTTCGCTTTTTATTTCGTCTGCTTCTTCTTCTGGAAGATGTTATATGGCTGATTCCACGTTTGCAATTATGTCTTCCACTGGAATTTTATTGGGTGTGACTGCAAAGTTTCCTCCTTTGGCTAAGACTGAGATTTCTTCCTGGGTGTTCAGTTAGGTTGATGATAATTTGTGTGGTTTGTGGTGTGGGTTTTGGTTGATTTGTATGGCATTTGTCAAATTTCCATTTTGTCTGGCTATATGGGCTTCCGTTTCTTTTTCCATTTTTCTGTAGCAGAGAGTATCGATTTTGTCCCAATCCTGGCTTCTCATTTTTTGACTGACAAAAGGACAAAGGACAAAAGGAACCCACTCACCACTGCAGGAGTATACCGGATACCTTATAGTTGTGGCCAGGTATATATTGGGACCACAAAACACATCATCCAGACCAGAATCAAAGAACATGAATGACACTGCAAACTAAAACACCCTCAAAAATCAGCAGTAGCTGAACACACCCTGAAACAAACTGGACATGAAATCCTCTTCCAGGGCACACAGGTACTGGACAATACTACCAATCACTATGTCAGACTACACAGGGAAGCCACTGAAATCCACAAACAGAAGCACAATTTCAAAAAAAAAGAAGAAAGTCTAAAAATCAACAAAGCCTGGCTTCCAGTACTAAAAGCTGCAGAGTGCAAAAGATCAAAGCTCATTGATTCCCACCCAGCCACAAGCAAAAGTGATCAGTTCACACAATAGAACCACTAATGACACCCATCAAGGATCCTTGCTACATCTGATTGCATTGAAACTTCTTAATCCCTTCATTACAATACAATGACTAACACCTATTTCCCTGCATAGGACAAGTTTCCTCTTTCCCACAACTTAAAAACCCCAGTCTCGTTCACTTTATAACAGGGTACAGAGAGAACTCCTAGTTCCCTGAGCTCCTTGCCCTCTGAAGATGCCAGCCACAGAGTCTGGAAAAATGTCAGGAAGAAAAACTTCCAGAACAGCCAAACAGGCCAAAAAAACTCACAACAACTATCAGATCCTGGCTGAAAGCCTTTGAGAATACATTGATCACACAGCAGGTGATAGAGCTGTATGAAACAATTCAAAAACAAATGCTAAAAAATCGAAAAATCAAATTGTTTACAACACACAGTTATAAACATTAAAATTGTCACATTAAAACCCATACAGGCATAATCCTCAACCCTGAAAGGTTCTAATAAATATATTTTGATTTGGCACTGGAATTATGCCAGTGTCGGTGCCAATCAAGCTTCCAAAAAGAGGCACTCTATGTTCTACTGTTATTATTTGTTTCCTGAAAGGAGCTGATGGCAGCATTGGGGAGAGGGTTCTTCTGATTTTATCCAAAACAATGTCTGCAGAAAACTGAAGTATGAATTTCCCAAAAGGCTTTTGGTTTCAAACTCAAAGTTCGCTGCTCCTTGTTTCGAACTCTACCAACTGTCTATGACTATGTCATGCTGACTCACACACATGGAGTGGCCTGAAGAGGCAACATAGACGGTTACTTCACGTCCACTCTCATCCCGGGAGGAAGTTCATTGCGTGTTCATGTCGGTCGCAGTCCCGTGGTCTTCTTGTGGTTCTGTCCCTGGTCCCGTGTACGCACGGGCCTGACTGATGATACTGGCATGACTATTTCTGCACGTCCTCTTTCCGTGATGAGATGTGAAATTCCATGCCTTTGTTCTCCGTTTTTTTCCCCGACACGACCTTCCATTTTTCGATGTTTCAATTCTCCAAAGCCTTGCCTTCAGTGCGTTACAGAGCTAAGTTTGAGGCATTTGTCTTTTAATCTCTCTGCACTGAATTGCTGACTCCATAGGGAATGTACTGGCGAATGGCACTTCACACTCCTGCCACTAGATGGAGAATGGCACATTGCGTGACGAGCCTTACCTCACGGGCACTCGTATCAGAACGAGAAGCAAGATGAGATTCCCGAGGCCAGGGAGGGGAATATCTCATCCCGCTTAGATCGCAGTTCAGGGGGCGTGGTCAGGACGAACTCCCTTCGTCCCGCAATGGATGTGCGGTTAGATTTCTTTGTACTGGTCCCCAGCAGGACATATTGATGTGATTGGACCCATGACTAATTCATTTGGTGGTGCCAGGTTTTGTCTTGTGATAACAGATGATTATTCACGTTATTCTTGGGTTTACATAATAAAGCACAAAGGTGAAGTGAGTGCTGTATTTAGAAAATGGTTTCAGATGGCAGAAAGACAGTATAGGCAGAAAATTTTAGCTGTACAAAGTGACAGAGGTGGTGAATTTTTAGCAAAGCAGTTTGTTGAATATTTAGAAAAGAAAGGGGTGAAACATAGATTGACAAACCCTTCTGCTTCTGCTGAGCATGGATTAGCTGAGAGGAAGAATGGGATTCTTCAAAATATCATGAATGCAATGTTGGCAGATGCAAAACTTCCCAAAGGTTACTGGGCTGAGGCAATGAAATATGCAAATTATGTGTCTAATAGAGTGTGGAGTTCAGCTGTGAATGAAGTTCCATATACTCTAATACATGGGAAAAAACCTACAATCAAATATCTCCATTTATTTGGCTTTGAAGCCTGGGTATTAATTCCAAAGAGGTATAGACACAAAAATAGTCCAAAGTCAAGAAAGCTCATGTTTATTGGTGTTCAGCCTGCAGCTAAATCCTGGCGTTTTTGTGACAGTCATGGAAATGTTTATATAAGCAGGTCTGCAACATTTTGTGAACAGAGTAATTGGGAAGCTCTACATGCTAATAATGAAGTATTTTTGCCAAGCATTTGTCCCCACACTGAGGTTAAAGAGGTTGCCAGTGATGGAGGGGAGTCTACAGCATTACATGATGGAAAAGTGAAAGATGAGATCATCAGTGATGGAGGGGAGTCTACATCATTTCATGATGAAAAAGTGAAAGATGAGGAGCCAGTGTTGATCAGAAAGTCTACAAGATTTAACAAAGGAGTGCCACCTGAAAGGTTTGTTGTGAATTATGTATTCCATGAATCACAGAATTTTGAAGATGTGCTGCTGATGCCTGGAGAAGAAAGGAAACAGTGGATGATGGGCCATGGACAAAGAGCATATGTCTCTGAAGGAACGGCAAGAGGATGCACCAGTGGATGGCGCCAAAGAGCAATGGACATTTTGCAAGAGAAATAGGTTGATTGTACACAAAAAGTTTTTTGATAATGATAATATTTGTTAATGAAGCATTTGGAAAGGTATAAAGCATGTTTTGAAATATCTAAAAGGAACAATGAATGAAAAGTTGAAAGTATCCATATGTGATAATCTTGATTTAATTAGTTATGCAGATGCTGACTGGGGTTCAAGTCCAGAAAGAAGGTCAATGTCTGGATATGCCGTATTTTTAGGTAACTCACTAATTGTCTGGAAAGCCCGAAGACAAAGGTACATTTTGTGTTCTTCTACAGAAGCTGAGTATGGGGCTGTGAGTGATTTGTGTTGTGAGTTAACCTGGGTAGTACAGTTGTTAAAGGATGTAAATGTAAATGTAAAACTACCAGTCAAAGTGTATAATGATTCTTTTTCGTGTATCCGATTAACACAGAATCAGAAGGTTGGATCCAGAAGCAAGCACATTGGGATCCGTTACCAGAATGTCAAGAACTGCATAGAACAACATTTGATTGTATTGGAATATTGTACAAGTGTTGATAATTATGTTGACATATTTAAAAAGCCTTTGTGTAAAGATAAACATGTATGTTTTAAGAAAAGGCTAGGAGTAGAAATCTGTTAAATATAGGAGGGGTGTCAAGATATGTAAAAGTTGACAAAACATATGTTATGTATATTTAACAGAATGTGTAAAGTGAATTGTAAAATGGAGGCAGTTAGATTCTGCAGTGCCATGATGTTAATCCACAAGTGTTAGAGACTAGTAATCACAGGCATGTTAAGTGATGAAGTGCAGGTGGAACTGATTGTAACATCATGATTTGTAATGGATAGATCAGATTGCATCAGATTGTTAATTAGTGATTGCATCAGATCTTATGAGTGCTGAATAGTATAAAAGGCACTAGCTTGTCATTTGTAACTTGGGGACTGTTATGGTGAGAACAGTTTACCCCACACTCTGTTTGTCTGTTTGCTATATTGTATATATAATGCTTGGTTGTTATGCTGTGTATATTTTGATGTATATATGAATATATGAGTTTTTACTCTATTCATTGTCATTGTCTTTCTGATAGACTAACTCTGCAAACCCTTTATATCAATACTGACATTTTATCTACGTTACTGCTGCACTGCTTTGTGTCAGGCACAAGTAAATATTATTATTATTATATTTGTTGCCCCCTTAAATTTGCTGACAAACAGCGATGAGATGGACGTGAAGTATCAGCCATAGTCAGGGTCAGAGGTACCACTAGACGATTAGGCGACTGCCTAGAGTGGAGACCAGAGAGAGGTGCAAAACTGACCTCAGAGGGTCACAGAACTAACCCGAGGGGCGCTGAAATAAACTCGGAGAAATTCTATTACTTTTTCTCTCACTTATTTAAAATAAAATTTTCACAATTTCAACTTTTGTACTTTCTGTTTTTCCTACAATTTGCCTGTTTTTGAAAATTGATTGGAAGTGCGTGTAAGTACTGTATTTTTCCATCTTCAAGATGCCCCCATGTATAAGACAACTGTTTGCAGAGACAAGATATAGGCAGTTTTGCAACCGCACAGCTCTCTCCTTGGCTTACTTCCATGCATAAGACAACCCTCAATGTTTAGTCTAACATATTTAGAAAAAATATACTTTTATTAATGGAAGAATACAGTAGTTAGTCTTGCCTAGGGTACAAAAATCCTGGCACCAGCCCTAAACATAGTGGGCATCAGAGGAAGCACTTGGAACTGCAATGAGGACCAGCATTTCAAGGCAGTTGCTTGTAGCAGTTAAGACTGTTGCACATAGTTCTATGTGAGAAGAGAAGAGGGGAGCCCATCCAAGGCAGATGAAGGAGTGCATTGCCACACGAAACAGGCATCTCAGGCTAATATTAATTGGGACATGGCGAGAAGGGCCCATGTCAGCATAGTATCATCTATACCAGTGGTGGCGAACCTTTTGGACCACAACTCCCAGAATTCTGAGCCTAGATGACAAAGGACTGTGGGAGTTGTGGTCCAAAACATCTGGAATGCCAAAGGTTCGCCATCACTGATCTATACTATGATGTCATCTATAACAGGAAAGCGTCAGATCTGTTGAAAATTTCTTTCTACTAAAACCTGCAATTGCTATAATTTACTATTTAGAATGTTGACCCAAACATAGTTTAATATTATGCAACTAAGTTGGCATGAATCTCAGGTTTGAAGGTTTCTGCTTTAGAACTACCATAGCTCTCCATGATTAGCATGTTTGGGGAACCTTTGTTTAAAAATAAGCAGGATTTGATGTCCTGGGTCATTTTTAATAGCCCTACAGTAGTTAGATTAGGCAACATTTAAACCCAAAATTGACATCATGTGCAACTGTGTTTTTAAATGGAATTGGAGAGTTTTCAGTTTTGCCTCTCCTATGAGCAACAAAGTGCAGAAAGGAACAGAAAACAACCAGGTCTGAAATTCATGCAGGCATGCTTGTATTAATATTATTTCTGAACCTGTCTCCCACTTCTTTCAAATAGACTTTAATGCCTCATGATTTTGTTGTATCATTATACTGAACAGGCCGGGGGTCGGCAACCTGTGGCTCCGGAGCCGCATGCGGCTCTTTGGAACCTTTGCCGCGGCTCCGGGAGGTGGCGGGCTGGCCGGCTGGCCGGCATGGCGGCAAATTTTGCCCGGGGCAGCCAACGGGAGGCGCGGCCGGGAGCGGCGCGGCGATTGGCCGGTGAGGCGGGGAGCCGGCAAAGCGAGTGGGTTCAGGTGCCCCCTCGCGGCTGAGGCGTCGGCCTGAGAGAGCGGAGGCTGGCGGGCGGGCGGGATGTGCCTCAGGAGCGGCGGCGGCGGCGGCGGCGGCGGTTTGGGCGAACTTAGGCACCGGGAAGGAACCCCGGCGCCCACCCCACCCCACCCCACCCGTGGGCCGTGGCCGGTGACTGGAGTGGCCGCGATGATGGCTCCACCAAGGAGCTGCTGCCCGCCCGCCGAGTGCATCTGCCCACCGAGGGCGTGGGAGCGGGAGAATGCCGGCGCCATCGCCGTCCCTCTTGGAAGGGAGGACGGGAGCGACGGGCGGCACCAAATGGGCGGCGGCAGCAGCAGCAGCAGCCGCAGACGGCGCCCGGAGGTCCCAGGCGTGCTGGAAGACAGAAGAACACCGCTGCACCAGCAGCAGCAAGAGGAGCGGCGGCGGCGGCGGCGGCAGCGGCAGCGGTGGGCGGGACCGCGGCGAGGCGCAGGAAGGAACCCCGAGATGGCGGCGGTGGCGGCGGCTGCTGCTGCTGGACGGCTCCGCGGCTTGGCTTTGGGTTGGCGCCTGCTGGCGCTGCTGCTGGTGGTGGCTCGTCGCCCTCACGGGGTGGCCTGAGGGGCCGGCCTGGCCGATTTTGTGGTCTGGGCCGTGAACGCTGGCGGGAGGCCCACGTCAACGTCCACGCATCCACTTCCGGAAGGACCCGCTAAGGACGGGTGGGGCGAGGTGAGGACTTCTGGGGTGGCGGCGAGGGCGAGTGGAACTCCCCGCCACAAGATGCGCCCTTGGCGGGGCCCTTCCTTTGGAGCGGGGGAGGGGCAGCGGCGCCCACACCCCACCCCCATCCACCCACTCACAAAGAGGCCTCCATGCTCCACTCTCATGGTCCTGCTCAGGGGGGGCCTCCAGGGGCGGTGGGACTACAAAGCCCACGAGCCTTCCACCCCACCCTCCTTGGCTGTGGCAGATGGAAGTGGTGCTGCTGCTACCCCAAGATCCAGAGGGCCCCCTCTGTGCCTCACGCTGAGTGCAAGGAAAGGGAGAAAGGAAGAGCGAGGGAATCTGGAGCCACTTGTTTCTGTAGATTGCAATGTTGGTGATTTACACACACACACACACACACACATACACACACACACATTTTGATTTAGTGGGGGTGCTCTGGTCTTCTCCTGACACGCCCCCCCCTGCAGAAATACAGTGGTACCTCGTATAAAGGAATTAATTCGCTCCAAATGAAATTATGTTCAGCAAATTTTACTTTATACAAATTTCCCATAGGACTGCATTGAAAATAGAGTGATCCCATTTTTATGTTGTAGAGGTGATTATGTTAAGCAAATTTCCCCTATCTCCAGAATATTTTATGTTGTACACATTTTATATTATACAAACTGTTTGTTATACAAGGGTCCACTGTATATAAATAAGCAGCCATGGCTCCACAGAGAAGACAGTAGGTTCAGAAGAGTGTTAGCATTAAGGTAAGAAACAATATATGCAGTGTTATATTTGTTTTAAATGTTGCAATGGTTTTGCGGCTCCCAGGTGTTTTTTTTTCGTCGGAAACGGGTCCAAGTGGCTCTTTATATCTTAAAGGTTGCAGACCCCTGGAACAGGCTCTTAACAGAATGCTTAATGGTTTAATTCTAGTTTTAGCATTACTGCATATTATTATTATTTTGCTGGGGCATATTGTCTGAAATGTTAACTTCTTTAGGTAAATAACTTCAGGTTATCAATAAAAGAATTACATAATCCAAATAAATGAATTCGTAATTATCTAAATTAGCCTTTACCTTCTGGCCTTTTTTTTAAATTATAAAGAAAAAAACTTTTGAACTTGGTGTTATGTACATTCTTCAACTATTTTTCATTTAAAACCAGAACTATAATAGTTCAATTTTAATTTACTTTAGAAGTGTATCACCTGTACAAAATTATGTAAATGCTGACCTAATCTTACATAGTCCTATCCTTCTTTTAATCCCCAAGGACCTACCAGTAAATAGTTACATGATGAAGTCTAGACATAAAACACAGTTAGACTATTTGGCTTTGTTCTCTAAAATTCCTTTGCTTCTATTCCAACGTATTCATTATAAAGCAACATTTCTTTCTTTTGTTCTTATGATTTTGACTTCTCATAAAACGTCTTCTTTAAAAAAAACCATATATTTGATTTCTCTTTAGAGTATCTGACATCATTTGGCAAACATAGTAAAGTCAGAAACCTGAATATGGATAAGAAGAAACTCAAAGATGTTTGTTCTGCTTAGTAACTCAACAATGTTATACTGTTTCATAGCTTTACGGAAACAAAAAATGAATCAAGCACAATGGCCAAATTGTGTAATTCCATCTATTTTTCAGACTGAGGAAACAAATGCTGCAAGCTACTTTTCTCCATGTAGCTCCTCCCAAAAGTGCTTGTGCATGAATTCACATAGGGCAGAAATGAGAAATGTTGCCCCGGATGGTTTGGACTTCAACCCCAAGTGGCCCAACCAACATGTCCAACGGCAAATGATACATGGGAGATGTAGGCAAAATTGTCTCCAGGGGGCATAATCCCTGCAAACAATAACTGGAGATTAGATTGAAACAAATACACTCAACGGTGTCCTTCTGCAATTCAGGGTGATATCAGATCATGCACTATATTCTTTAATACCACCATCACATATGTAGTGATGTTTAGAAGCCAAACATCTTACATGATTATGTAGCCACTTTGGTTTAATGGCTTGGGTGAGCTGTCCTTGTAAGCTTTCTCCCACAAAGAAGGGGTAAGGAATCCTTAAGCTTCAAACACCAGTGCTACAGAAGATCACAGTTGCTGTCCCTTGGCCTCTTTAGTTCTTGGGAATAGGGTACAGGAGGATCTACCACAGATTCAGTGGAGGCTGTTCAATTAAAGCAAAAGAGCTACTGCCTTAACTCAAGCTCAAGCTACATAAGCAGCTCACTCCTCAGGGGCAGGTCATGTTCTCAAGCCACCATAATGCAGCTATCTTAATTAACCCTAACTTAATCCAAGTTTCACAAAAATATACTTGCTAGCTTTATAGTCTGGGCATACTCTCCAGCCCGTTGATTCTGCACTGTCCTGAGTCCTATCTGGAAGTTGAGTCATGGCAACTGGACTTCTTTTCTTGAGAGATTGAAACATTTTGCTGCTCATCCAAACAGCTTTGTCAGTCTGAGGAACACTAGTTGCAAGTCCTCCATTTTATAGCTCACTTTGACCTCATGTAACCCTGGTCTGAAATAGGCTCATAAGATGAACAATGTCCTGACTCCTAGGTAGGCATGTCAGAATAGGACTCAGTAAAGTCAGCAAGAAATGGCAAAAAAGAAATGGAAACATAAAAATAGAAACATTACATCACCCAGACGAGGCTCCCAGTTATATTGCATTTTGAGCTCTGCAACATGCTATTTATTGTTCAGTTGTTAAGTCGTGTCCGACTCTTCATGACTCCATGGACCAGATCACGACAGGCCTTCCTCTCTTCCACTGTCTCCCGGAGACTGATCAAGTACATGTTAGTTGCATCGTCCAACCTTCACATTTTCTGCCATCCCCTTCTCCTTTTGCCTTCAATCTTTCTCAATATCTGGGACTTTTCTAAGGAATCCTTTGTCCTCGTGATGTGGGCAAAGTACTGGAGCTTCAGCTTCAAAATCTCTCCAGTGAACATTCAGGGTTGATTTCTTCCAAGATAGATAGGACTCCTTGCAGGCAAGGGACTCTCAGGAGTCTCCTCCAGCATCAGAGCTCAAAGGCATCAATTCTAGCCTTCTTTATGGTCCAGCTTTCACTTCCATATATCACTACTGGAAAACCATTGCCTTGATTATCCGAATTTGTGTGTGTAAAGTGAAGGTTCTGCTTTTTGAGATGCTGTCTAGGTTTGTCATTGCTTTCCTCCCAAGAAGCAAGTATCTTTAGATTTTGTTGCTGCAGTCATGTAGCCCAAGAAAGTAAACTCTATCACTTCCTCCATTTCTTCTTCTTCTAATTGCCTGAAGGTGATAGGATCAGTAGCCATGATCTTATTTTTATTTTTGATGTTGAGCATCAACCCATTTTTTTGCACTCTCCTCTTTCACTCTCATTAAAAGGTTCTTTAATTTCTCCTCACTATATGTCACCATAAGCTACCTATCTGAGGTTGCTGATATTTCTTCCAGCAATCTTAATTCTGTCTTGTGATTCATCCAGTCTTGCCTTTCATATGATGTAATCTGCATATACTGTAAGTTAAATAGGCAGAGTGACAGTATACAGCCTTGTTGTACTCCTTTCCCAATTTTGAACCAGGCAAATCAACACACACACACACACACACACACACACACACACACACACACACACACACACACACACACACACACACACACACACACACACACACACACACAGAGCTAATTTTCAAGAGGGTCAGATCCTCAGTTCATGTAATATGTGGCAATTAAACAGCTAACTGGGTTAAATAACTAAGAAGATCATATGATTCCAATGGATCTCATTTGCATACTAGGCCCAATCCAGGCAGCTGGTTGTGGTCTTCACAGCCCTAAATGGAACTACATTGTCTTGTTGTGAACCTGTCTAGTCAGTGATGGTTTCAACAGTCTCTCTTGACAATACCAAGACCTTTAGAAATCTATCCGATAGGCCTGTGGGATAGGGCTTTCTCCAAAGCGGACCTGAAATTATGAAAGGTACTTGCATCAAGAGTTGTAGTCAGTTTCTACTACTGCTTTTAAAGAAACCAGTTTTTAAATTGGCTTATAAGCTATCTAATTTATTGTGATGATTTTAATTTTTAGCATTACTTTGGTCACATTTGGTCCACTATGAGCCTACTGTTAAGTGTGTTTTTATTTGTTATTTCAATTATATAATAACTGCAACTTGCCACAGGTGTTCCCTCGTCACAGAAGCATTAGCATATATGTAATAATAATTATGAAGCATAATAATAATAATAATAATATAATAATAATAATAATAATATATTATAATATAATATATAATATAATATATATAATATAATAATATTATAATATTATAATGCATTATTATAATATTAAAAAGAAAAAGGGGTATTCTAGAAGGAAGTGATTGCCACGTTCGTCTGTGCAGTGACGTAAGACTTAAAAACTATCTCTATCATACACACATACACAAAGAGTAAAAGGCAGAAACATTGTTGGCAACTTAAAGACTAACTGCTATATTTTTCTGTGAGCTTTCATGGATCTCTTTCTTATATTTAGAAGGGTGGGCTGGATCAAAGTGAATTATAGTGAATTCTCAGCAAGAAGAAGGCTGAGGAAGGAAAAAAGGAAGATTTTACTATGATTTTAGAGGGTTGGGACTCATGAAAATTGCAACTCCATTAATCACACTCTCATCACATGCTGAATTTTAATTGCTCTTAAACAAAATGCCATTGACACAGCTGACATAACATGACTCTGTAAGCTGTATTTTTGTATTGTTACTTCTTTTCTGATCAATCTCCAATTGTAAAAAAAGACATAAGACCATCTGCTGACTAGTTATGCTGTATATAATTTCGTGTTTTAAAGAGGAAACAAGGAATATAAAGATGTGGCTTTAAGCAATTATATTTATGTGTATGAAGCCTGTTAAGATTCCAGGCTCCCAAACTTTTGAAACATACAGTGGTGTATGTGGATTTCACAGCCTGTTATAAAAGAAATTACTTGTTACATCCTACAAGCAAAAAAAACCCCTCTCTCCAAGAAACCTGTCAAAAGACTTTGTAAAAATCAGATTTAAACATATGTCTATTTTTTGAAATAAGGACAGGCTCCCAGATCATTGTGTAACCATAGATGCTTCTCTACAGCATCGTAGTTGTAGGAAAATTTATATCCACCTTTGATGGAGAAAATAGAAAGAGACGAAACTCTGTAAAATGAAGGTGACATCTAAAGAGGAAGAACAAGAAATCCTAACAACCCAGTCTGAGCAATTTATCACAAGGATTGCCTTCAGAACAAATGGTTTTCAAACTATCTGGAATTCTACAGGGTGTTTTTTTCCCAATACAACCCTTACAATTCAATGGCCTTGATCATTGAGCTTGGAAGCTATAGTCACACATATACAAAAAAGCTTTTCTAGTTTTGCTGTTTATACATCTTGGTTACTCCACGGTCGCTCTAGTTTAGACTCTTAACTGCCACTTCATCTTGAACAACTCCATCTACTTGAGACATTTTAGACCATGCATGGGGAAAATGTGCCTCTCTGAAAAACCAGCAAAATAGCCCTAGAATAAAAATTGTGTTCTCACCCAAACTTTGGGGGCCTGTACATCCCCAGCAAGCATATTTTGATACCCACAAAACACAAGGTCTTGAGGGGAACTTGTCCTTTGAACTCAGTCCACTTCCATTTTCAGCTGTTTAAGAGTTCTGAGGAGTTGTTTACCTCAAAGCAAAGCAAAGTGTTCCGCTTATGTATCTTTAAAAACTTTTAATAAACTAGAAATGTATACCGTAGCTTATAAAAATGTCACTTTCTGGAATTGAGAGGGTGGCCCTTCAACATTGGATATCTTGACTTTTGCAAGATAACCAATCCAAGCCTAAATCCTTGTCTGCCTCATCCAGAACCTACCTGTTTTAACCCCTACCTGTGTTTTACACAGGGTGAATTTGAGCATTCACTGAACCGCCGCTGGCTTGGCAAACATTCAAAGCTGTGTTCTGATAAATTTGGTGAAAGCTCTGGAGGAGCCCAATCCCACTACGCTTATAAAAAGTGAGATTTCTACATCTTCAAGTTGTGAGTTATTAAATGTATGGGGACCGCAGTCAACCTTTGAGGAATATTGCCAAAGGCAATATTTTAATGATATTGTACACTACCCATGGTGGCCCTTGAGCCAGATGGTTTTGCGGTATAGAAATCGAATGAATGAATGAATTTTATTAAATTGCAATTTTCACAGTTTAAATTAAAAAAAACATATTTTAAAAATATTTAAATAAAAATATTTTTTTAAGATTTAAACTGGGTTAAATCATAATTTTTTAAAAAAAAACTGTAATAAATGTATTTTAAAAATCATGATTTAAAACAATTTGATTTTTTAAAATTAATTGATTTTTATCCAAACTGGTTCTAGAAGAGTGGTTCCCAACTTAGGACATCTGGGGACCCAAGGTTGGGAACCACTGTTCTGGAAGATCCCCAACCTATCTACGGACAAGAGAATCCTTACCAGGATCTTTCAAATATGTTGCCACATTGTTCTTGCCAAGCCAATCAATGCAGAAAAACACAGCAGTTCTTAACAAGGAAGCAATGATGTAATTTGATCAGGGTGAACCAGAAACCTAGAAGGGAAATCGCAAACACTGCAAGCAACAGGGAAAGCTTGCCTGAAGAGAAAGGTCTTTGCCTGCTTGTGGAAGGACAGTACATAGATGGGGCCAGTCTAGTTTCCTGTGGGAGGGAGTTCCAACGTCTGGGAGCAGCAACAGAAAAAGAAGGCCCTCTTTCATTTCTCCATCAAATGCACCTGTGTTACAAACTCTGAGTCTACCAACACAGCAGGGCAGAAACACTAGACAATACTTATCAAAAGCTAGACACTTTTAAATATAACTAATATTAACAGGAGAAGATTGCTTACACATTTTTAACAAAGCTTCCCCCTTATGAACAACTCCTTGAATATTTCAGTGTGTTGCTTGATTAGCCTGAAAAACCTAGAACAGTAATTATGGGTTCTGACAGACGTTTTACATTTTCATTAATAGCTTCCTTGCCTTTTTAAACACACTTTCCAAATAACTAAAAGATAACAGAGGCTGGTTTGTGGAGGACAGAGAGAAGGCAGGATATTAAAATGTAGGAATCTGTTCACATATTTCCAGTTTCATGGTAAATAAATTACAGTGGCAGCACCTGGTAGATTAAGCAAAACAGATGCTAACCTGATAGCCAGAATGACTGGAAAAGAAGCAGGGTGAAAATACACTTTGGTAAAATACTACAACAGGAGGTGTGTGTGATTAATTATAGGTACTGGTGCATGTACTGTACTGAGATGTGTGTACAAGGAGATGCTAAAGCTGAATTCTGAATTATTTGCGAGATTGATTACAGTTCATCCTCATGCTGAGGAAAGATGTTGTATGTTATACTATTCTTGAAATTCAACTTCATTATGTTCCTCGCCCCAGAACCAGTAAACAGCAGCCCTCACAATGTTATTAGATGGAAAATGTCCCAGGCAGTTTGACAGACATTGGGTGAAAGAAAGGTGAAATGAAGGGAGGGGGGAGGACCGGAATTTCTCTTGTACTCTTCACTACTGCCTTTGTATATATCAGAAATTGTCACATCAGTTAAGAGAAACACACATCCTTACAAAATATTTTCTTCATTAAGACTGAAAATGCCTCTTCCAATTTTCATCACATGCCACAATGTCCACCAACATCTGGAAATTTACTAATTATGTAACTGAAGGTCAAGCTACAGATTTCACTTATAAGAAATGCTTCATTAAGTATGTGTATAGCTCATAGCATGTGCTTCACCTCAGCTCCAAATCATTGACTGAGCATTCTTTGTTTCATCCTGGTGACTGTAAGGTAAACATAGGCTTAATTTGTAAGTCTGAGATATTTATCTCAGTGGGAAGTAAAAAATAGGATAATGACAGGAAAGGCATTTTTTCAACATCTAGTTAGACCATGAAAGTATAAAGTGGGAAGAAAATCAAAGGAAGACACACCATGCTTGGCAAAAGAGCAACAAATTAAACTGTTTCTCCAGAATGTTCTCAATAACTCCAGAAAAAGGTCATAAGAAGATAAGAACATAAGAAGAGCCATGCTGGATCAGGCCAAAGGCCCATCTAGTCCAGCTTCCTGTATCTCACAGTGGCCCCACCAGATGCATCTGGGAGCGCATGAGACTAGATATCTTTCTCCTGATACCGCTCCCCTGCATCTGGCCCTTGAAGTACCCTGATGTTAAGCCTGGAGATTACACATCTCCATCATGGTTTGTAACCTGTGATGGACTTTTCTTCCAGGAATCTGTCCAATCCCCTTTTGAAGGCATCCAGGCCAGATGCCATCACCACATCCTGTGGCAGGGCGTTCCACAGACTAACAACGCGCTAGGTGAAAAAATATTTTCTTTTGTCTGTTCTTACTCTCCCAGCCCTCAATTTGAGTGTATGCCCCCTAGTTCTGGTATTTTGTGAGAGGGAGAAGAGTGTCCCTCTATCCACTTGACTCATGTCCTGCATTATTTTGTACGTCTCAATCATATCCCCCCTCAGGCGCCTTTTTTTCCAGACTGCTCATATTGACTGAAAAAAATTATTGCCAAAATTCTCTTTGGAGCCATTCAGTATGTGGCTATCACTCTTGGTTTACAGGAGGTACAAATCCGTGTTTGAAGAGAGTGCCCCAAGACTGTGTTGTTGAAAATACTGTACAACAAAGTCGTTTATCACAGTTTGGTAATTCTGTGAGCCCTCATATTTAGCCTTTCAATCCTCTTGCCAGTATTGGTTTTCAGAGAAAAGCAGGCTTCTCTTTTTTTGAGGGAACCTTGGGATATGAAGCAGGATCTATTCTTTTGCAGCCGAACACAAGAATTAGCTACTCAGCTTATTTTTCATTTCAGATTTAAGGTCTGTCAAGCTAAGACCCAGGCAATTTTCACACAAGGCAATTCCAGATTATGTCATCAAGGACTGAGGATTACACAGTCTTCTACTCCTAGAGACACCACAGGGATTGAGGATGGCAGATAAGGAAGGGTCAGGTTCTGTCAGGAAGCATCTGACAAGTGCAGAGAGAAAGAGGTCTGATCAGTGGCAGCCCTATAATTAGGCCAAACGAGGCAGCCACTTCAGTCCGATTTCAAGCACTAGGATAGGCCAAAGAGTCAATAGTATGCACGGGGAGAAATGTTAGGGAAAGCATCTGCCTCATGTGCCAAATAAATGGGCAGCCATGCACCCTGACTTGGGGTTGGGTTGTGGTGGCACCACTTGTTACTTGCCTCCAGTAACAAAATGTGTTCAGCCAGCCCGAGTCAAAGCATTTTTCTATTGTTCTATGACAGTGGTTCCCAATGTCAGGCAACTCAGGAGTTCTTGGACTGCAACTCCCAGAACCCCTGCCCAGCACAGCTGGTGGTAAAGGCTTAAGGCAGTGATGTCCAAACTTCAGCCCTCCAGATGTTTTGGACCACAACTCCCACAGTCCTTTGTCATTGGCAATACAGGCTTGGAATTCTGGGAATTGTGGTCCAAAACATCTGGAGGGTCAAAGTTTGGACACCACTGGCTTAAGGGAATTGTAGTCTAAGAACAACTGGATTACTCAAAGTTAGGAACCACTGTTCTATAGCATCGTCTCTGGAGCAAATGAGAGGTTATTGCAGGCCAGGGTTGGGCAGCTTTTAAGGGGCTGAGGAACACTTTTTATCGCCCTTAGAGACACCATCATATATACAGCACCCCAACACACATATTATGTCAAAACATTTTGCTCCTCCCTGGCAAAGTAAGAAGGCTCTGTAATGCAAAAGTTTCACAATTTTTTCTGATCACCACCATACTCTGTCAGGCCCCAGCAGAGCCTTCTCTTTCCATGCCACTTTGCCTTCTTCTAACTGTACCAAGTGGCTCATGTTATCGGTCTCCATAGCCATGCAATGGCCCTTTCTGACCAAGGTCCCAAGCTTCCATCTGGGCATTAAACAGATGTAGGATTAAGCAGGCCTAATTTTAATTGATAAATAGATAGGGTAGGATTCAATTTTAAGCAACACAAGGGCATTTGTCTAGTGCAGGGGTGCCCAAACTTTTTGTAAGGAGGGCCAGATTTGGTGGCTGAGAATGTGTCAAGGGCCGGTTGCTCCCCGACCCTGCCACCCCACTGCAAGCCCCACGCACTGACCCCTTGCAACCCCACCCACAGGAAGGAAGGCGGGGACCAAGGGAGGGAGGGAGGGAGGGAGGGAGGTGGAAACCAAGAGAGGAAGGAAGGAAGGTGGGGAACAAGAAAGGGAGGGAGGGAGGGAGGGAGGGAGGTGGGGACCAAGGGAGGGAGGAAGGAAGGAAGGAAGGAAGGTGGGGACCAAGGGTGGGAGGAAAGAAGGAAGGTGGGGACCAAAGGAAGCACACGGAGCCGTGGCCACAGGTCACCCCTTGGAAGAGGCGATCTGTGCGACCTTGCACCCCCCAAGCTCCCCAGCGGTGGCAACGGCTCGCCTGCCAGCCCACCCCAAAGCTCCTTGGTGGTGGCAGAGCCCCGCTGGTCTGCCCACCCCCACACATTCCCCTGCGGTGCCGGTGGTGGCAGACCACCCAGCTGCCCAAGCTTCCTACCGTTGTCAGTGTTGGCAGAAGATTTTTTCTTTAAAAAAAATGGGTGAAGAAAGTGTAGGGAGGGGCGGGCCAGCCAGCCGCAGGCCACTCAGAATGGCCTGACAGGCTGGATTTGGCCCCCGGGCTGGACTTTGGGCAGGCCTGGTCTAGTGCGTCTGGGTTCTAGTATACATTATTAGTAGAATAATAATAATAATGTTTCATCAAGACAATTCTGACTTATGGTAACACTTTTCAGGGTTTTCCAGGTTCAGAATACTCAGAAGCCGGTTACCATTCCCTTTATCAGAGGGCACCCTGAGGGCTGTGCTGGTTGTCCAAGGCCACACAGGCTAGTTTTACTCGCTGAAAGCACACTGGGGAATCAAGCGTTCAACATCTGGCTCCAGTGAGCTACAGAATAATGTTAAAACTTCCCTCTCTTACCATTAAGCCATAATGTTTATTGGTATGTTATATAATAAGCTATTGTTATGTTTACTTCAATATACATTACAGATTGAGAAAACGTAGCTTTCCAGATGCTCTATAGCACATCCTGCAATGTATTAACACTGTCTATATAGACTGGAGCTTATGAGTGTTGCAGAAGAAGAGTCAGTGACCTTTGTAGCTGAATGGGAGGTATACATTTTTTTAAAAAAATAGAAACATGCATCAACCACTCAGATATGCATATGCATAAATAAGATGAGTGGTGACCTTTCCAAGCTAATCTGTTCCAAACCCACTCAGTTCTTTCCTCCAGTTAGTGAGTGTCTAATGCCCACTAGATAAAGTCAGTCATCATTAGGTTGTTGGGGAAGGTGCCTCTGAGAGATTAATTTTTATTTATGCATATATTCCAGTCCCTCTCCCCCAGCTTGATGGCTGCTTCATCTAGGGCTAGGCCTTTGAGCATAAATAGTATAATACAATAGGACCCCACTATCCGCTGGAGATTGGTTCTAGGCCTTCCAGTGGATAACGAAAACCATACGAAAACCGTAGATAAGAGAGAACGCAAACACCCCCAAACCTGCTGTGTTGTGACAGTAGCTTGCTTTACAGCTGCTGTATTATTTATTTATTTTTTCTCTGCCAACCGTGGATAACGGAAATCAGTGGTTAATGAATCAGCAGATATGGGGATCTTACTGTATTGGCTATGTAAGAACTGACACGCTGTCTAGATGATTAACATGATAGCAAGAATAAGGCAAGAATAATGAGATTTTGAAACATGTGCATACACATTTTCACACAACACAAATAACAGTGATGTATGAGAACTAAACCAAGTGAGCATGCCCTACAATCTCAGTCAAGCTATTTAGCATCTATAATATTTCTTCATAAAATGAATTCAAATTTGAAGTCCCAACTATTGTGCAATAATAAAATAAAGATTGGAATCCTACTGCTTAGTGCAGTCACACTAGAGTAGGCCCATTGAATAAGTGGGGTGTGTGAATACCTCTGTAGGTTCCAATGATTCAAATGGGCCTACTAAGTTGAACTTAACTTTAGCATAGTAAGTTGCAAGTAGAGTGGGGCTATTTAAATCAGTGGAACCTACAGTGGGCCTATTCTAATATAACAGGATTTCAGTGTAAAATAACACTGTAAACACTAGTAAGCAATGGACTTTTCCTTTTCCTTAATCAAGGACAGTCGAAACAATTGTGTTACGCAGTACACATCAGTGCAACCCAGAAAGCCTGCTCTAGTCACTGGTAGAAAATGTAACCCAGAAGGCCTGCTCTAGCCACTACACCATACAAAATGAACTTGCACTCTGAAAAAGGATATACAGTAACCCCCCGCCTATCGTGGGGGTTAGGGACCCACCTGACCCGCGATGACTGAAGTCCGCGATATGCGGATGGGGGTCAGGTGGGGCCTGGGGGGCAGGGACAATCAGATCCCCTTGCCGCCACCAGTCTGAGAAGTTTTGGGGCGGCGCGCGCCAGCAGCATTGCAGGATCTGACCTCCCGCCGCCGCCCGCCTGCGCCACCCCGACACTTCTCGTCCAGGGTCGTCTCCATTGAAATCCATTGGCTCAATGCATTTCAATGGAGAAAATTTTCCCCATTGGAATACATTGGCTCAATGCATTCCAATGGGGAAAAATTTCTCCACTGAAATGCATTGAGCCAATACATTTCAATGGAGATTGCGGGGCAGCGCCCAATGCCACCGGCCCGTGCTCCTCCGAGAAGCCTCAGGCAGCGCGTGGGGGCCGGGGCGATGCAATCGCCCCTCCGCTGCCCGCCCGCGTGGCCCGAGGCATCTCAGAGAAGAGCGGGCCGGCTGCGATGGGGGATCGGATCAGCGGCTTGGGGAAGGGGGGAGAGGTTTTAAAAGCCTGGGCTTTAAAACCTCCCCCCCCTTCCCCAAACCCCGGGCTCCAGGTCATTGGCACAGGGGTGGTGAAATAAAGGTTTTTCTCCCCCACCCCAGAACTAATCAGCTGGAGCCAGGGTAGGTATTGTGATCCCGCAATATAGTGGGACCGCAGTACCTGAACCGCAAAATGGCAGGGGGTGATTGTATAGTACAGATGGGTAAGAGAATTTAATGGTAGACCTCTGGGTGATCAATAATCCAGAGAGAACAACAATTTAACAACAGACAGAAAACATATGTACACATTGTAGAAATAAATTGGTATGCAACCTCCAATCCTGCTAGCAACAACAAATTCCTAGGCTAAGCATGTGTTCCAAGATAATCTACGAAGCTTGGAAATATTACTTATTGTTCATGTTTTGGAAGCGCTATTTTACCCAAAAAACCAATGAGGAGACGTCTCGACTTTAATGAAAAACAAAGCAAATCCTCCAAGCCTAACTCAGATTCTGAATCATACAGCAGAATTTTCTGGAACATGCTAGCTTTCCAGGTTTAAGGAAAGACTTAAGAAATTTACTAACATTGAAAACCTTCCATGAGAAGATGTTAAAAAACACTGCTGTAAGAGAGAATGTAACCACTTCAAGGAATGTACATAAACATTTTAATTCAATAAATAAATAAATAGCACGCAGGATGTGCGCTGGTATGTATACCATTTATTATTACTAGTTTCTCTTGGTCTGTCTGTCTTTATTAAGTCATATTTTAGATTTAATTGAAAACATTTGCTGCAGCAACAGAAGGACATCAAGATAGACTGTGGTCTGTGATTTTCCTATCAATTCTTCTGCTAATCTTTATGTTGAAAGTAAGTAACAGAACAAGTCTGCCTAAAGTAAGGGAGATGACATGGTGGAGCACTCTATAAACATAAGTCACACTAGGGCAACGTGCCATGCTTCAGTTCTAGGGAGTTGTGAAGGAGAATACCACTATTATGAGATCATTATCTCCACTCCAAACATGACTCCAAACCAGATATTAAGTTTCTGTTTTAAAAAATGTAGTATCAGAATATGGACTATTAAACTTTTAAAACTATTCTGCTGCAATTGATTTTACCTCTTTTTATACACAAGTATACTTATATGTTTTTGTTTGTGCCTCCTCCAGCGGTTGGCCACTGAATGGCTGTGCAGGAAGAATCTCATCCCACCTCCTTGTCAGAGTGGTTGGGTGCTATGACAGCTGGAGAAAGGCAGCGCAAGCTCCTGGCCAGACTGGTCCAGAACCAAAGAAGGAGGACAACAGTGGCAGCCAAGAAGGGTGGGAGAGGGAGTAAGTGGCAGCTGTGGTACCGCACATTATAATCTGTATTAATGGCGTGACTTAAGTGGAGCTCATCTCTACCTCTCCACAGTAGAATCTCTTTCTTCTCAATTTTATGTGGTATCAATTTACTGGCCCTCATCTACTTCATTATTGATGCTAGGTAGTACTCAAGGACATGTACAGCATCACCTGCAGATGAGGAAAAGGATAGACAGAACTTTATGTCATCTCCATATTGATGACAGTGAACTTCAAATCTCCACATGACTTTTCCCAGAGGCATTACTGGAGAAATAACCCATCCCTGAGAGGCCCCACATTGGAAGTCCCAAGAGTGGATGTTGGCTCACCAAGCTCTACCATCTGGGATCAGCCCCAAAGGATATAGACTAGAACAGGGATGGCGAACCTATGGCACGTGTGCCAAATGTGGCACGCAAAGAGCTTTCGCCTGGCACACGACATGCTCCCTGCCCCCCCACTTCCCCCTCTGCTGGACCAGCCATGAGGAATTTGTGGAGGGAGAGGTGGGGGGAGCAGGGAGCATATTGTGTGCCAGACCAACCCTGCCGTCGCTGTCCCCATTGCCAGTGCCGCCAGTGCCCCCGCTCGCTGCCGCCGCCACCACCCCCACCATCAGCTACAGGAATCCGGCTTCGGCCCCGACTCCAGAGCCAGTGGGCTCCTCCTCTCTCATCTCCCCCCCACACACACACACACCTTCCGCCGGGAGGATCCAGCCGGATTAAAGGGTGGCCGGACGGGAGATGGGTGGGAGGGGTGGGGTGGCGGTGGGAGAGGAGAGGCCCAGCCGCCGCCCATGGAGAGTGTCTCACTCGGTTGGCCGGCCAGCTAACCAGCCAGCCCAGAGGGAGGTGAACGCTGCAGGCCTTTCCTCTGGCAGCCTCCCCGGGTCACCTGACGAGGGGCCTGCGGTCGGCTGGCAGATGACGCAGCCCACCCGGGAGAGGTGTGAGTTCCTCCTGCCACCGCCACTGCCACCGATGACCCTGACCCCGCCGCCCTCACCCTCACCCCCCTGCCCCCTGTGGCTGCCGATCCTGACCCCCCCCCACTGCCACTGCCGTTGTCGCCATCACCCTTGCCACCCCTGCCGCGACCAACCCCGCATCTGCCACCATCACTGCTGCCATCCCTGCCCCTCCCACCGCTGCTGCAGATTACCCTGACCCCACCGCCCCCGCTGCCTTCGCCCCCGACCCCCCCCACTGCCACCGATCCTGATCCCACCCCAGCACCGCCGCCGTCCCCATCACCACGTTTGGGCACTTGGTGTCAAAAAGGTTTGCCATCCCTGGGCTAGAATCACTGAAGAACAGACCCCCAAGGACTAAAATTAATAGCCATCTCATAAGGATACTATGGTCAATGACATCCAAGGTCCAGGAGGTCCAGGCAGGCATCTGTCTTCCTCAGGAGATCATCTTGCAGGGCAACAAATGCTGTTTCAGTTACATGAGCAGCCTGAACCCCAAATGAAATGGGTCTAAGCCTGTGGTCTCCAACCTTGGGTCCCCTGATGTTCTTGGACTAAAACTCCCAGAAACCTTCACCTTTAGCTCTCCTGACCAAGATATCTGGGAGTTGTAGGCCAAGAACATATGGACATCCAAGTTTGGGAGCCACTGACCTAGGCTATCCGCTTCCTCCAAGAACACCTGCAAGCTGGTCAGCCAACACACTCTCGATCAACTTGCCCAAGGATGGAATACTCCCAATGGGCCTACAGTTACTAAAATCATTTGTTACTAAATTTGGTTTCTTTGGAATGGTCCTTATAACTGCCTCCTTTAATGGACTTCCTTTAAAAAGGAAAGCAAATGGCCTTCCCATCGACATGGATTAATGATGCATGTGGCCCATTCCCTGGTCAACACCTTTGCTTATGTTAAGAGCCACGATGGGCAAGAATCTAGAGAGGAGATGGCCCCATAGGAGCAACCAACTTCCTCAGGCTGTACCAACTGAAACTGATCCAATATAATCTGACTAGATGGTACACTAGTAATCTCTTTCAGATCCACTGGCATCAACAAGAAGTCAAGGTCTCAACTGATGCTTTCTACCTTGGATCTAAAGTGGGTTAGAACATAAGAACATAAGAAGAACCATGCTAGATCAGGCCAAAGGCCCATCTAGTCCAGCTTCTTGTATCTCACAGTGGCCCCACCAAATGCCTATGGGAGCGCATGAGACTAGATATCTGTCTCCTGATACCCCTCCCCTGCATCTGGCCCTTGAAGTACCCTGTTTTAAGCCTGGAGATTACACATCTCCATCATGGCTTATAACCTGTGATGGACTTCTCCTGCTACTACTGTGATGGACTTGCACTGTGATGGACTTGCACTTCTTCTCTGGACGAGATAAGGCTGCAGACTGCATGGAAAGGTCCTGCTTGTTGTTTTGAAGCAGCCTCGGTTAGTTGGGTATTGGGGCGTCTTTTAGTGGCCTTAAATTTATTGCAATATCTACCAGATGCTTCCCTAACAGATGCCAGATTGAAGTCGGTGAGGATTTTTCACCCTCTGTGCTTCCCCCCTTATATACTGTCTTTTTCCCCATAGTATGGGGACCAAGGCAACTCACAAGAGATAAAATTAGAAAACAAACCATTTAAAACATACTACTGTACATAAATACTGGGTTGTGGAAGCTCAGCGGACTAAGGCTCTAAAAAGTGTTGGCTGCAAAGTTGGCAGCTTGGCGGTTTGAATCCTGAGTGCCACGCAGCAGAGTGAGCTCCCACTGATAACCCCACCTCCTGCCAACCTAGCAGTTCGAAAGCATGTAAATGCAAGTAGATAAATGGGTACTGCCGTAAAAAGTGGGAAGGTAAAACAGTGTTTCCTTGCAGCCACGCCAGCCATGTGGCCATGGACTTGCACAACACTGGCTCTTTGGCTTGAATATGGAGATGAACACTGCCTCTAGAGTCTGACTCAGCTAGCACACATGTGCAGGAGGGAACCTTTACCTTTACCTTACTGTATATAAATATTTTTATTTATTTATTTATTTATTTGTCTCATTTCTATACCACCCCATTTCCAATATGGAACTCTGGGCAGTGTACATGGTAAAAACAGATAAAACAATAGATAAAAACAATAGATAAAAACAACAGATAAAAACAACATATAAAAACAATAGGTCAATACCATTTTTTTTCTCTATTCTTCTTTATCATAGCTTCATTACCCTTAACTCCCTTAACCCAGAGAAGGCTGGTTTTCTGCAGCAAATAGGGCATTTAATTGAGTTTAGTATATGTCTAGTCAATTAAGGCTAACGTTGACCTTTCCAGAGTTTTTTTAGCACAGAGTCATAAAAAGCAACTTATCATTCCCTTATTCTGAAACATCATGGGGACTGTGCAGCTTGCCTAAGTCTACCCAGCCTGGCTCTTCTCCTGGGTGGATCAGTCTGCTAATACCCCACCATAAAGCAGGAGCATATTAGGTAAGGTCATTATTTACAATGCCTTGCCTCAGAACACAACTCAACAGAGGCTGAAGCAAAACATCTAGATCAGAGTAGGGCATTCAAACAACTGGGAAGAAAACAATGCATTTCCCTTTTACTGTTCAAATAATATTACACCTCTATAGTAATTCAGTAGGACCAGCATGCCTGGATTTATACTGAATTATTATTTTTGCCTATATACACTCTGTTCATGGTCATGGTCATATCACTACCCTCACCTCCACAACAGGCTATCAAGACAAGCTCTGCATCTGCTGTGAGCTACAAAATTGTGATGCTTTAAGAGACACTGATGACACCATGCATATTCCCAACACGGAGTCGCAAACAGTGCTTCCTTATAAATGTGTCTGAGCTGCAAATCCAGTGGCAAGCCATTCCGAAAGAGATTATGAGTGGAGTGGGGACATTTGTTCATAGTGTGATGGGGGATGTTGAAGTAGGCATTGCAAAACATAAGATCACTCTCCTAAGGCAGATATTATGAATATAATACTACAGAATTTTATGCTAAAGCTCATATTATCCTAAGTCACCACATTGCAGGCTTTCAGCAAGCTGTCAAAAGAGAACCAATCTGTTTAACACTCACTGCCTTCACAGCATCCTTCCAATAAAGATCTTGAGTAGATACAGCCACTAAAATCTTCCAAATCTCATTTCCAGGTTTATTTTAATGCATGCTAAGCAGCAGGACATGAAGTACTAAATGAAAGGCATTACACAGGACCACTGTTTACATCTCATTAAAATATATCTTTCTTTCACCTTTCATACATCTGGTTAATTTCAAAAGATTCGGCCTACAGACAACTATAGTCATTCAAGACTATAGCTCACATCGATTCAGGATGATGGGAGTCACACACCTAAACATCTGCAGCAGTTCAGGTTGGGTAACACTTTATTACACTTAGGGAAAGATTATCTGTCAACTAATATAATTCCTTAAATTGCAGTTCTAAATATGAATATTCAGCTGTAGACATCAACACTGGCCAAAAGCTTCATTAAAATTAATAATGCAGTTTCTCATTGCACAATAAATTAAACATGTGAAAATTACCTAGGCATATACAGGACACGTTCTGCCACAACAAATCCCACCCTGAAGAAGAGGTTGCTAGCTGGTATGAAGGGGAAAACCAGGAACAACAGGCCAACTAAAACTTCTCTGTGTTCCAGTTTCTGCAACAAAACAATAATTAGACACATGTGAGTGAACGGAGTGCCAAATTCAGGCAAAATCACATTCCTATAGATTTAGTTCTAAAGCAACAACATCCATACATTTTATGGACCTGGTATGCTTGACTATTCAGATTTTGGTTCTTAAAGAAAATGAGCCTGGTCACTATCTTGTCTATCAAATGTGGTCAGTCACAACATCAAACCATGATTGCATTTCCAACCTACACCAGCCTGCACCCCACAATTTGAGAAGGCTGCCAAACAAAACTATCAAACCATTGTTTGAAACTGGACTGAGGACCATAATAGCTTTCACTTAGCATAGCAAGTCACAACTGGAGCAGACCCAGGGATCTGCTAAGTCAACTCCTCCATAATTTTCCACAGATTCAGTGGGCGTACTTTAGCTCTGACTTAATATGCTAAGAAATAGGATTTGGGCCAGCGAGTATTCACTGCAATTTGCTGTTGAATCACAAATCATCAAGAAATCAATTACAGGCAATGCTCTGTTCCAACAGACTTGCCTGTAAAAACCAAATGGCATGCAAGTCAATTGTTATATTTGGTAGGAGAAACTGATGGCATGAACTGAACTAAACTCATATGAGATTTAGCACATGGACGTTTGTCATATTCCTAGGTCATCATCTGGGGCAGAGAAGTTGTTGGGATTGGTTTGATATTTTTCCATAACCTGGCTTGTACAGAAGAGAGATGGGAGAAGATTGCCCAACCTGAACCAATGTTTTCTTCTATCTTTAGTGTCTTAAGGTATGATTAAAGGAAAGAAGTAAGACTGCTATAAAATTCTATACCCATGTATAAAATCTGAAGTGCCTGCAGAAGATATCAAATTCACCTACTTTGAACTGAGCTGGAACATTGTCTAGTTGTTTCCTAACTACCACTAACTGTTCAACAAACGCAACTGAGAACAACCTTAACATGAATCTAATGGATGAAACATTCCGGCAGCTGCAAGCTCCCAAGCATTTAGAAAGCCATTTGATATTGCTGATTTGTTCTGCAATTTCTTATGAACAATCTTTGTTGTTGTTGTTTTGTTTATTTTTGTTTTGTTTTTGTTTGAAACATATAGGCTCCCCTTTGAGATATTCCATTCTACCCATAGCAATAAAACTAAGTAGATGTGACAACAAATTGCTAAGAGGCTAGAAACCAGAAACTTCACGGTGCTATTTTTATGGCCAATTTCCAGTTTACAGAGTGCAAGAGCATTTTATAGCACTCAGATTGTAAGAAATAGTATATTACTGACGTTCAGTGATGTGAAAACACACACACACACACACACACACACACACACACACACACACACACACACACACACACACATATATCCCATGAATGATCGTGGAAATATGCAGACACGCACAAAAGATGCAATGTTTCCTTAAACCGCAAGTACCCTAATCAAATCCTATAATAACGGTGCATAATTCAACTCATAGGCTGAATTTTACTTTGGGAAAACCACACACCTACAGTGGGTAGAATGAAACATGCAGGTCTCTGCAGGCCAAGATCAAAGCAGGGTAGTAGGTACAGCCAGATATACGTAATTCTTACCAATTTAGACTATCTCCAAGCAAAGGGATAAGGCAAAGCTGAGGTCTGCATATCTGCTCATGTATGTGCTTATCTACCACAGTGGATGCAACAGCTTCCCAGACTGGAAACCATTGATTCATCCATGAGTTGTATTTATATCCTGTTTTTTGTTCAGTGAGCCCAAGGCAGCCTCTATGGCTCTCCTCTTCCCCAATTCATCCCCACAAAAGCCTTGTGACTTAGGACAGGCTGAGAGCCAGGTTTCATGGCCAACTGAGAATTTGAACCCAGGTTTCCCAAGTTTCAGCCCAGTTCTCTAAGCATCATGCCACACTAATCTCTAACCATAGCTCATTTCCATGGAAAAAAAAACTCTGAGCCCTTCAAAACCTCCCCTCTACTTATTTCTTGGATAGCCACTGCCCAGATGGGGAAACTAAATGGGTCACAATTTGGATCATGGATCTGTGATTTGATTTTCTGTTCCCTTAGAACTAACTGAGCCATCATCTACTGTTCAAACATAAACATGTTTTTAGATAAATGAATTCCTTGGATTGTCACTCATCAAAAGACCTGAACATTTCCTGTAAGGGCTAATGTACATATTAGAGATGGGCACGACTTGGCGGAATTCCCGTTTCCGTTTCCGTTACTCGTTTCCATTACGCAACGGAAACGGTAATGGGAATTACTCCGCCAGAACTCGAACTCGAACCGACTAAAGACTAATTGGGTCTGATCTGTCATGGTCGTTCCTGGCATCGCGGCGATCCCGCGATGCCAAGCGGCACAGAAAAAAAGTTTTTAAAAGTTTTAAAAAACCCGATTCCCGGCCAAAAAGCAGGCGGAAATATGCCTGCCTGAGTGAGGGCTCAGGGCACCTACCAGAGGGGTGGTTGACCCCCCCTCCTGTCCTGGGCTGCTCTGGTGGTGGGGGAAATCCTCGTCGTAGTCACTCACAAAGCACCGGACTCGCCGCCGGCCGCCGCAATTCAAGCGGAAGCGGCACAGAAAAAAAGTTTTAAACTCCCCCCCATTCCCGGGCCAAAAAGCAGGTGAAAATATGCCTGCAGTGCAGAGTGCACCTACCAGAGGGGTGGTTTCTGGGGGGGTCCTGGCCTCCCCCTCCTGTCCTGGGCAGCCAGACTCGAGTCGCCATGCCATGCGGTGCGGGCGGGGGATCCAAAATGGGGCGGCGACCGCAAATTTTTTTTGAAATCGTGGTCCAAAAACACACAAGCACCACACAGAAACATGCGAAAATTGCTATTTTAAAACTGCCAGAATTTTTACAGTAGCAGTGGGTTTTTCTTGCAACAAAATGTCTCCTCTTTCCTCTCTCCATTTATTTTATTTTATTTTATTTTATTTTATTTTACACCTGCGCAATGATGGGCTGGCCATGGGAGTGACCAATGCCCATGCAAATTTTTGGAGCCATTCCACCAATCGCATGGCCACTTGGCCAGGTTGACCACAGAGACTTCTGGGATGTGCCAACCGGGCATAAAAAGCCCACTAACCGTAGACCGAACCCGAACCCGAACCCTAAGCCTAACCCATATGCCAGCTACACTGTCCTTCTAAGTGGGTCAGAGAGGCCCCCAGAGGTGCACCCCAATACTCACCCTAACCTCAACCGTAACTAGCCTAACCCTAGCCCTTGCGCTAACCCTGTTGCCTAAGCCAGATCTGTACTTGCATGCATTGCACTAGTACAATTCCCTTCTTAGTGAGACACAGTGGGTGCAGAGAGTCTGCCAGTCCGCCACTTGTGGCTCTGGGTGACTCCTGCAGGCTTGGCTCGGCCGGCAGCATGTGTGACATCATGCAAACCATGCCCCCGAGGCCTGACTGATGCAGGGAAAGCACCCCCAAAAGAGGGGTGCCTCTGCCAGTCTGCTGTGTCTCTGCGTGCATCTGGGTATGCAATCATATCCATATGGCTATGCATGCATGCCCTTTTGCAGCAGGTGAGGAGAGGAGACCCCCATGTATGAGGAGGGGTCTGCAGGAGCCTGCTTTCCCTAGCGGGTGAGGATAGGAGGCACCCACCCCCCAAAAAAGAGGTGCCTCCAGGAGCCCGCTACCCCCCCAAACCAGTTTAACGACAGACGGAAAAACGAAAAATGAAACGACAAATTTTTGCGAAGTTTCGCGAAAAACGGAAACGAGCCGACACAGGCCGCCTCCGACACGACAACTCGAAAACGTCATTTTCCCTAGTCGTGCCCATCTCTAGTACATATCATAGTATGCAGATAAAAAGGACTTATCCCCTCCACACAGCAGATTCCCAACAGCTTAGCTGCTATGCATAAGGTTTCAGCATGATGTTGCGTGTTCAGCCTAAAGACAGGCAGACAGACAGACTTAATTAAAATATTCCTACCCTGCCTTTCTTCCCAAAAGGACCCAAGGTGGCTGGTATATGGACACTGCAAATTCAATGCAAACACTGCACAAGTAAGAGATTCTTACTTTCTCTGTATCTGGTCTGTATCTCTAATTTACAGGCAGATGAACTGGGATACAGCATAGAATTTTTACAGTACAATTAAAAACATAAACAATGAAAAGCAATTAGAAATACAGCATAAAACATAATTAAATAAGTTTTCATAACAGTTAAAAACCATTTAAAACCTCACTGTTAAAATCATTACAAATTAGCAGTAGTAAAGTATGTACAGCATTACAACAGAAGTCTTTGCCAGTGGTTCTCAACCTGTGGGTCCCCAGATGTTCCTGGACTGCAACTCCCAGAAACCCTTTCCAGCACAGCGAGCGATGGAGGCTTCTTGGAGTTGCAGTCCAAGAACATCTGGAGACCCACGGGTTGAGAACCACACCTCTACTACACTGTTAGTTCCTAAGAGCCTCCCTACACAAGGTATCTGCATATAAGTAACTAATGTGAAGAAAGGAGAAGGCAGGGAACAAGCAGAACTATCTGGATTTTCCCCAGGGCCTGAAGTTCAACATCTCTGTTGTGTAACAGTCCATTTCTCATGGTATCTCCAGTTATTTATTATTATTTATTCAATTTATATACCACCCATCTGGCAGAAAGCCACTCTTTCAGTTTAAAAGGTTCTTGGAGTAAAGTCTATGCCTTGACAATTTTTTTCATTATTTATTAGTTCATCTCAGTTGGCAATACTGGGAAGAGCCTTCAGTCTAGGAGAAGGCCATTCCTTGTATTCATGCAGTGTTTGAACACAAGGGCAGGAATTAAATACTAGCAATTAAAAAACTGCCTATTGTGATCTTTCCCCATCCTCTTTGGGACCTCTGCTCAACTGTGCATTTATTAATCAGTATATAATCTTCACAGCTGGCTGCGTGTTTCTTTTTATATTTCTTTTTACGCCTAGGAACTCTGTGAAGAATTGGTTTGATTTTATCAGCCTTAATCCCTACAAATTTTAACTGTATTTTTGCTAAACAAAAATGAAGACAATGACATAACAGAAGTACTGTGGGAAAAACAAAATGGATCTAATAAAACACACATCAACGAATGCCCCCCACACTTGCCCAACACAACCTTTAAACCTTTTCATTTTAAAAATAAGAAAAATCACACATGAAGATGCTCTCCTAAACTGTACATAGGAAAGAATGATCGGTAATTCTGGACAAAGATACTGTACATAGCACAGGTACTGTAGATTGTTTTTGAAAAGAAACAATAGTGGGTCACAGTTACTGCCGTGAATGTCTTTTGGGAGGGAGGAGTTGTTGCACTTCACAGGAATTCTAATTTTATTTATTATTTCAATGTACACAGACAAACATGGTCCCCCCCCACCCTTTCGCAGTTCATATACTGCAGTCCCAGTATATCGCGGGTCTGCAGTATATGAAAAAAGGCCCCCTGGGGTAAGGAGGAAAGGCCTTCCCAGGCCCATCTAAGGTCCCAAAAGTGCTTTCCCACAAACCGGAAGTGACTTCCAGTAAACCAGAAGTGACCTCCAGATCACTAGAAAGCACTTTTAGGGCCTCCAGGGGCCCGGGAAGCCTCTCGTAGGCACATTCGGGGCAGCACCAGGCCCCAGAGAGCCCCCAGAGAGCCCACACAGTCCCAACCCAACCCAGCATCCGCATATTGCGGATTTTCAATTATCGCGGGTCAGGTCGCGTCCCTAACCCCCACGATAGGTGGGGGTTTACTGTATCATAGTGCTGTATACAGTGAGAAAAACATCAGTGTAAACACTGGGCATCTTTGCCTCCCCACCCACCAAGAAAAATCCACGCAGATATTTGGGGGACCACAGAGAGACCTAAAACACCATGCTCAACTAGGCCCTTCTACAGATGTTTATATTTGAAAGATTATGGTTCAGCATGAGATCGCCTCCAACTATTCTTTAATCTAGGACAGTGCTTCCCAGTCTTGTCTCCCCAGATGTTCTTGGCCTACAACTTCCAAGAATCCTGGCCAGCAACACTAGTGGTAAAGGCTTCTAGAAGTTTTAGTTCAAGGTTGGGAACCAGTGATTTAGGAAAACGCAATGTGGTGCTCTCCAGGTGTTTTGTTTTATTTTTACAACTACTACCACTACTGATCACTGGCTAAAATGCTACACCTGAAAGATACTATGAAACATTTGAAGAGCACCAGGTTGTCTGCTCCTCCTTCAGTCTGACTCAGAGAATGGGTTGGTAAATGGGAGCCCCCTGGTGCAGTGGTTAAATCCCTGCACTGCAGATATAACTGTGCTCACAAACTGGGGTTCAACCCCAGGTAGCAGGCTCATGGATGACTCAGCCTTCCATCCTTCCAAGGTCGATAAAATGAGTACCCAGCTTGCTGGGGGGGGGGGAGAATGTGTAACCTGCATACTGTAATTAAAAACTGTAAACTGCCCAGAGACTACTTGAATTGGTATGGGGCAGTATATAGGCAGAACACTTTGCTTTGCTTTTATTTCAGTCATGAAAACAGGAGTAAACCTGTTGACCAGCAGGTAAAGTGCACAATATACTTTGCTTTGCTTTAAATCTGGATTTGTGACTCCTTAGGGAGCCAGACCTCACAATTTTAAAAGCTTAACAAATCTTTATTATATTCCTTGCCCTGCTTTAAGTCAGTTAAGAAAGAAAATGCACAACTTATGCTAGAGTGGAGGGAGGATTTATCTTTTCTAGTCATTCAGGGTTTTCTGACTTACTGCTCTCCTTTCGTCAAGCAAATGCTAATGGCAAAGTCACAGAAAATCTTACTGCAAGAAGCACCAAGAACATCAATAGTGACCTTAGCAGTGGTGTCAGGAAATCAAACAGGCCCTCAGGAAAGTCAAAGAAGGGATTATTCAAAATGGATCTTTCATGAAAACGAACACAGTTTTCCAGGAAGTAACATGTCAAACTTCGATAAATTGCCAGGTTTGCCTTTGAAATGCCTTTGATATCAGAAGACGAGAACTGTTTGGGAAGGTAAAAGAGGTGGACAGAGAAGACGAGCAATATGGTTCCAAAGTCTCACCCATTTTAGTCTCTACAAGATTACGGAAGAGCAAGGAAGTTTTTTTGGCAGCAGCTTGGAAGTGATTCATCGACCGCAGCAAGCTACACAAAGTCTCTAGACACAAAGACTACAAAGATTTTTTAAAAGCATATGGACCCGCTTTACCTTTAAAAAGCAACCTAGAAGTCGAGAAGGACCAGGAATGACCTTTAACCTTTGGATTGCAGAGCTGGAGGGTATCCTGCGGATCTTCGAGTCCAGCTACTTTAAAGGAGACACAGTGGGGAGTTGAACTCCCAACCTCTGGCTCCGCAGCAGGGATCTAAGCCGTTAGCCAAGCAAAGCTGAGCTAACCAGGCAAGTCCCACGCAGGTACAGTAAGTGACCTGCTGGCAGAAATGATCCTTCTGCCGGTCTACCTGATTTTCATGCTAGCTGCAGACAAAAAAATGGTCTCCTCTTCCAAGATGAGCGTAAAAACCACAACAAGTTGGTGGAGAGAATTTGCCTATGCACCAGCTCTTCTTGTCTCTGTGTAGGGCAGTGGTGGCGAACCTTAGCCCCTCCAGATGTCCCACAGTTTTATCATTGGCAATATAAGCTCAGAATTCTGGGAGTTGCGGTCCAAAACCTCTGGAGGCCTGAGGGCTCCCCACCCTTGATACAAGGTATGGAAGTATTTTATTTATTTATTTATTATATTTTATTTTACAGTATTTTTACCCCACCTTTCTCCTTTGAAAAGGACCCAAGGCGGCTTACAGTAATGAGGGATAATATACAGTCCAGTACAATAGGTCCAGTACAATAAAGACGTGTACTAGTGTATTGAGAACAGGGAATTGAGGGACATCTTACAGCATTAATAGACAACATTACATTAAAGCTAGAAGAGAACGTGAACAGTTAAAAAGAGACTTAGTTTCCATGTAAAGTTATGAGTGATGGAAAACAACATTGAAAACATAGTGTCAATATAATCACATAAGATTATAAGTAGTTATAAACACAAAGTCTATGTGATCCTATAGATTCATATAAACGACACATAATAGGTAGTCCATCATAGAACCATGAAAACCAGGGAGGACGGTTCTGTAGATGTTTCTTCCCACAGCAGCTTCAGTCTGCATTTAACAGGTGCAAATTTATGGGTTTGTGACACTTCTAGGTCATTGTTCAATAAAGGTGTTCATTTTCCAGATGTATCACAAACAAATATAAACCAGCCTGACAGCAAGTGCAAGAGCCAAGCAGGGCTTTTCCAGTTAATTCCCAAAAGCCTGGAAAAATATAAGTGTTTGCACACACTTCTGAGATTAGACATGACAACACCTGCGAATGGTGGGAAAAGAAATGTTTGGATGTGGATGTAACACCTCTATTCCTAAGGGAGAGAACTGCACAGTTGTAGGTTGGGCGGAAGCAACCCCCAAGGTAAATGTTCTCTTGTGTTTCTGATGCTAGAAGAATTCAGAACCAGAAGCAGGTAGAAATGATTAGAAGGAAAAATTTAATTTCTGATCCCCTCTTAACTCAGATTTTTAAAAAGGTCAAGTCATTTGTGCACCAAAAATTTAAAATCTAAATGCAAATTTTGATAAAATCTTGGAAAAAACTCAAGGTGAAATAAAATTCTCTCTCATTTTCACTAACAAATTAAAAAGACACAGTTATCCCAATATGGAGAGGATTGTGTCGTATCTGCTTGTCACATAGATTAGATATTAAGAGTGAGGACACTCTCAGTTCAAAATGTCAGCTCATTCCCTTTCCTTTTAAAAAAAAAAAAAAAACGCTGTCAAGAACACTGAACTGAGTCAACTCCTGTCATTCACAATCATGTTCAGGCTATGCATAGCATGTAAATATAATTAATTACAGTGCTAAATCCATTTACCTGGTAGCATGCCCCTGGGAATTTAGTTATATTAAAATTTTCCTTTAACTGATTGCTTTAACTGATTTTATTCAACATTTCATTTGTAAGGTTACAATTTAAAAAGAGAGAGAATGTTTGTTTATTTATTTATTTATTTCAGCTTATATGCCACCACTACCCAAAGGTCTCTGGACAGCTTACAATTCAAAAATTAAAAAGAACAATTAAAAGCAATACACTAAAACTGCCATCAGGACCCACAATCTGTGTTATATGAATTAAAAAAACTTCTATTACCTCCCCTTCCTTTATTATGCAGATATGAGTACAAAAGTTGCTAAAGGTGACTGTACCTATCATACTCTCAAAGACAGGAAAAGCAAGAGTCCTGGGAAGGCAAGACCAACTGCCCTTTATTTATAACCAGGATGGATTTGATTAAAACCATGTTTTAATTTTAAAAATCATGTTTTCTGATGATTTAAATATGTTTTATTTAAATCATGATATAAATCTTTATATCAATTTTATTTTAAATAATCATTGATATTATCCATCCTGTTTACAACCGTTTCTGCTCATTTCTCAGTTAACAAAGACCTATCCAGATAGCTTAATAGCTGAGAGGCTATTTGAACCTGATTGCCCCAGTTCCAATATAACCTAATCTTCACTCAGACTACTAAACAACACTGCCTTTTAAACCTATGGTGACTATGACACTTATTTTTACTACTTCACTTCAACTTAGATTGACTAATCTGGAGCTCAGCTAACATTTATGCAGTAACTGCCCAGAGTTCCCTTGGGAAAGTCGGGCAATCTACAAATATAAATATAAATAAATAAATAAGAAACTGTGGTGATGGCGCTGGCCCCAGACGCCTCAAAAGGTTGGACAGATTCCTGTAGGAGAAGTCCATCACAGAGAAACCATGATGGAGATGGATCTAGATGGGCCCAGGCCTGATCCAGATGCAGAGGAGTGGTATCAGCTCTTCTTATGTTCTTATGTAAAAGCTGATGATGGGCCGTTGCTAGATCCAGCATAGCTTAGTGATGTAAACTGTATCTGGCTTAGTGAAGGTATCAGGCTGTGAGTTCAATTCTCCATTGTGCCTCCTTGACAGGCAGGGTCCGGCATCAGTTATCAATAGGATGCCTTCCAGCTCTGCAGTTTTAAGATGCTGATGGCAATAATAATAATGTTCAGTAGTTCACAACCTTTGCCTTATTTCTGCTCCCAAAATCTTATTACCCATGTTGACTAGGCTTTTTGAAAGCTGAAATCCAAAACACCTGGAAGTAAAAGGTTAAAAAATCCCACTCATTCAAAATGACAGAATGCCTTAATTATTTTTTACAGCTTGTAAAAATTAGGACTTACAGCTCTTAGAATTCCCTCAGCCAGCATGGTCATGATTTTTATATATTTATAGCTCTCCATCCACCCATCGCATAACCATAAACACATACGTCCACCTAACGTTTCATTGCCTAGCGTGGCTAATATCTTACCTAATTAAAAGGATAAGAACATTTTTGGAAAAAAAACCAAAAAGCTCATTTTAAAAAAATATCTGTTTGCTTTTTATGACTTAAAAAAAGAGAGAAGAAATTACATCTCCTCTGGAAGGATCTACGACCCATAGGCAGGAAATGAAAAAAAAACTTCTGAGAACATGTTTCATTGGTCTCTCTATGCTGAATATATTAGGAAATGAAACTTGCAAAGCTTTCTTCCTTGTTATTAGAACCGCTACATCAGAAAGGCCCTGAGGGAACACCAAGGACCCAAAGTCTTGCTCATTCGCTGAAACAAGGAAACAAACAAGACTTGAGGATCAGCTCTTGCTTCTCTAGGCCATGTTCTCCCCAATGAAATGCCACCTGGCTCCATGCCAAGAGCAGAATAATAAAAACCAAAGAGGGAGGGAGGGTGGGAGGACACCCCCCCCGAAAGCCATCAGCCCATGTTTCGTGCAAGTTATAAATACAGACGTATCCAGCAAGCAAAACTATGCCAGCAACCTTCATTGCTTAAATGTCCTTTATCAGCATTGTGCATGCATTCCAACACTGCAATTATCTAAATCACAAGAGTCAACAACAAATTAGTCTCACTTAAAAATTCATTGATAACAAAAGAGTCAGCCCAGTAGTTACATTCTGTAATTATATTCCATGTACCTGTAATATATCTTCGGACACTGCACACAACAGCACATTGGTATATACAGACACTGCACACTATATGTGCTTTACTGTGTTGCTACTGTTTTGCTACAACCTAATTGCATTGTCTCTTGATGGCCTATAATCATGCATAGAGGACTAAACAGGGATCAGACCCGCTCAAACCACTATGGCAGGGGTGCCCAAACTTTTTGTACGGAGGGCCAGATTTGGTGGCTGAGAATGTGTCAGGGGCCGGTTGCTCCCCAACCCTGCCACCCCACTGCAAGCCCCACCCACTTTCTTTTAAAAACATGGGGTGAAGGAGGGGGAGGGAGGTGTGAGCCAGCCAGCCGCGGGCCACTCAGAATGGCCAGACGGGCCGGATTTGGTGTGTGTGTGTGTGTGTGTGTGTGTGTGTGTGTGTCTCTCTCTCTCTCTCTCTCCCCCCCCCGGGCCGGACTTTGGGCAGACCTGCACTATGGTTAGCAACTTAAAAGGCAAATTCAATCTGACCACAGGGTCTATCTATGCCCACCACCCACACCAACCTCCCCCCCCAAAAAAGCATCATCCTACAGTTGCTATCTATGCTGGAAGGACATTTGTCTTGAGAAAAAGAAATGCATCACCAAAATGGCTTTATGATCTACAGATGGTTCACAGGCATCTGATTTCCCAACCATGAGGTACCTAAAACTTTCCAGGAAAAACTCTCTCCTTCACTATAAATGGTCCCCTGCCATTTCACAGTTCATATACTACGGTCCAGGTATATGACAGGACCGCAGTATATGAAAGGCAAGGCCCCCTGGGGTAAGCTGCTTGGGCCCGTTTGAGGCCTCCTGCACTTACCCCAGGCCTGGCACTGCCCCACGTGGGCCTCCAATGGGCATCCCAGGCCTGTCGGACGCCCCAGAAGTGGTTTCTGGTGAACCAGAAGTGACTTCCGGATCACCAGAAATTACTTCTGGGGGATCTAACAGGCCTGGGAAACCAGTCGGAGGCCCGTTTGGGGCAGCGCCAGGCCTCAGGTAAGTATAGGGGTCCCGAGATGGGCCCCCAGTCCTGACGCAACCCAACAACCACATATTGCAGATTTTCCATTATTGCGGGTTGGGTCGGGTCCCTAACCTCAGCGATAGGCAGGGAATTACTATATCCCATCATGACTCCCAACAGTGACTTTTTCTCCTTAATGTAACTTCCAATCTGGAAATATAATGAAATGTATTTTACTTCTCACTTTGATAAAAATCACAATGCCTAATGATGGCTGCACTAGATATGGACAAATGGTTAATTAAAAAAAAACACCTTATCTTAATCAGCATCTCTCACTCTATATGCTTAACACAAATGCAAACAAGCAGTTTGCAACAATGGGTGAAATATTTTATCAGATCTGCATTTTTGTTTATAGATCTGTATACAGTAGTACTGTACCTTGTAACACGAATGCCCCCAATATGAAAAACCCATTAAAACGAATGAAATTTATGGGAATAGGAAAACGTCTTAAGACAATTTTTTCCTACGGGATGCCTCGCAAAAAGAATTCAATGCATTCATAATGGAACTGCGCTTAAACCGCGTTTTGTCGGACGAAATTTTCGTAAAATAAATTGACGCTTAGAACAAATCATTAAGAGGCACCACTGAACATGAGGCACTGCTGACTGGAGCAAACTATGAGCAGAAAAGATTAACTTCACACCTTTTTTCTTGTGCTTCCTACTCCTATGGCTTCTTCTGCCCTTTCTTTTTTCACTTACATTGTCTTCCCCCTCTTTTTTTCTCGTTTTGTCATCTTTTCCTTTGCACAAATACAAATGTATTTTGTATTTGCACAAATACAAATGTATTTTGTATTCACCTGGATTTTTATATATGCAAACTAATTTTAAAGGGTATTTTTATATTAAAATTCACTTTTTGGAAGGGGTGTGCGTACATCTGTTCAAGGCATGAAAAACAAAAGACAATGATGAAGAGAGACGAAGGAACGGTTTTCTCCCTTTTTCTGAACCGTCCGTCTGCTTTGTTTCTGATCCACCAGTTGTTCACAATAGCGCAACCATCCTTAGGCATTGTTGCTATGCAGAGCAAGAAATGAAACACATCTTTTTACATTTCCAGGATAGAACTGCTGACTGGGTACTTTGCCTTAAAACCAAAAAGTAGTTCTAAGAACAATCGCTGCCTTTGTTTTCAGAGCAGACGTTCGAAATATTTCTACCTGCTAGTCAAATTACGTAACTTACCTTGCCTCTCTAGAACATCACAAAACACTACAAAACACATACATACAAATTTAGATGGGGATAATTATGTTTGGATATGTCAGCTTCAACAAGGAGAACACTTCACAGGTAGGGCAGGGTTGGGCAAAGCTGTAAATGGCCTTTCCGCTTCTCACTACACTGAGTCAGATGTGCATTTCAGGGTACAGTATTGTTATGTACTGTCACATTGTTTCAGACTTCTGCTGATTCTATCAGTTAATGCCCTTAAAATGGCCTGTCACTGAGAAACCTGCTTGGGTTTGTGAAGATTCTCAGTCATCCAGGTGAGTTTATCTGGAAGTTGAGTCATGGCAACTGGACTTTTCTTGAGAGAATGACATATTTTGCTGCTCATCCAAACAGCTTCGTCAGTTTGAGGAACGCTAGTTGTGATTCCTCCATTTTATAGTTCATTTTGACCTCATGTCACCTTGGTCTGAATGAGCTTATGAGCCTATTTCAGACCAGGGTGACATGAGGTCGAAGTGAACTATAAAATTGAGGACTCGCAACTAGCTCTCCTCAGACTGACAAAGCTGTTTAGATGAGCAGCAAAATGTTTCAGTCTCTTAAGAAAAGAAGTCCAGTTGCCATGACTCAACTTCCAGGCTGCTTGGGTTTGCAAACTCTTTCAGAGACTGTTTTATTGGGTCAAACTATATCATGGTAGGTCTTCCTTGTTTCCTACTCCATTCTACTTTTCTAGCATTACTGTCTTATCCAGTGAGTCTTGTCTTCTCAGGTTATGTCAAAAATACAGCCTTCCATTTAATCATTTTAGTTTCTAGTTAGACGCTTGATTTGACTTAAGACCCATCATTTGTTTTTCTGGTAAACCACTGTATCTGTAAAGCAATCTCCCCCAACTCCATAATTTGAAATCATTTATTTCTTCCTGTCAGCCTTCTCTTGTGTCCACGGCTGCAGAGTATATAGCAATCAACAGGAATACCACAAAATACCACAGAATGAAGTTGGTCTTGACCTTCACTGATACACTTTTACACCCAAATAACTTTTTCTCCTCCCTTCAAAACTGCCGCTTTCTGAATTTTTGGCTGCAACAGTCTCTATTTGGACTGGCAACAGTTGTCACACAAAGTCATTGGTACAGACAGATTAATGTCAGTAGAGGCAATCGCTCCATCACTAGGATCTTGAGTCATAGAAATTTTAGAGAAAAAAGCAAGTTTTTTTAATGGCCCTAGAAATATATTAGCAGCTGGTAGAAACAAGAAGAAGATGGGTTAGATGATGATAAGTTCTGGTACTTATCATCAGTCTAGCTGCTGCGTTCCTCATTATCTGCTTCTTCTGAATCATTTTCAAATGCAGCACCACGCACTGCACTCAGCAGTAAACTAAGATTATCAGAGCACAGATCACTGAAGCTGGTTTATCTCTAACTTCTCAGGGATATAGGCTGAAGCACCTCGATCTATCCTATTCTGGGTAACAGACAAACACACACATTCCACCTTGCAAAGACCACCTCATTTATTTAAACGAGGCTAATATTTTGTTTCTCTACACATATACACCTTTAAGTCTTCCATTCAAATTAACTGGATAATGCACATTCTTCACGCTCAGTGAAGGACAGTCAAGCCTCAATATAAATCTTTGATGTAACCAGGACTCCTCTTTTAAAACTGCTAACCAAGAAGGAACGTTACTGGTCTAAGAAGCTTTGTGGGAGGCTCCATAAGTTTTTAAACTAGAGCTCCTGAAACGCCCTGGGGAGTTTCTAGGATCTCCAGACACTCCCAAAAAAAGAAACCCAACTTTTTATGCCTGTGGTTAAAAATAATTAGAGCCAAATGTGTGCAGGGGGTAGGGGGGTCAATTGATACCAATGGCACACACAGAAATAATTTCTTCCATTTCTATATTCACTGCCAACCCAGTAACTAAAGGGTCTCCCCAGAATATTTTGCCCCCTAAGGTAAAGATAGTGCTGTTCCTTTCCCTCGAATGCCACATACAAAACTCAATTGAACTGGGGGTTTACTCATAATTCAATACTGATGACAGAAAAACATGAGTATTAAAGCAATTTGGGTGCACTGTGCCAGCGTATGAGGCACAATACAAACTACACAGCACACAAAGCTCTACTCTTCAACAGCCTATCTCTGTTCTGAAGCCTCACCCTGTACGGCATAAGGGAGATTCCCCTCTTTGCTTCTGGACAAGGCTGCCTCTGAATGACCATGTGTGAACTGAAGAGGTTTGCTCTTTCCTTTTTGACCCATCCCCAGACAAACTAGGTCCATTGGAAAGAGAATCAGGATGATGCCACTCTTAAAACAACATGGAGTAGCTTAGACCAGGCCTGCCCAACAGGTAGACCGCAGACTACTGATAGCCCGCAAAGGGTTCAAAAGTAGCCTGCCAGCCATCAATTAAAAAAGTGAGGGGATAAGTTCCTCCCCCATCCCAAGGACCACCACTGACCCAGCAAAGTTCTGGGTCTGCCAGCCCATTGTCTCGGCTGAGTGGGGCAGTTCAAGGGCCATGGCGCATTGAAATCTGTTCCCTCCAGAACAGATTAATTGGTTTTCAATGCATTCCTATGGGAAACCTTTGGTCTACTTACACATTTTTTACTTATGACCATGTACTCAGAAGGAATAGATAAAATTCGTAAGTAGAGGTTATAGTGTAGTAGCCCTCAGGCACTTTGGGCTGGAAAAAGTAGACCTTGGCCTGTTCAAAGTTGAACAGCCCTGGCTTAGACCGTGTGTTTTTTATTGTCAGCCTGAATTTTTCTGCCCAACCAAGCCCAGAACATATTATGCAGAAAGAAAAACAAAGCAGTTCTCAGTGGTCCCTTTGTAAACATTGCTTTCTCTGTTTTCAGATGGGCTCACTGTACAAATGGCATTTTTTTTTTTTTTTTTTTTTGTAAAATGCAACCAGATTTCTATCCTGGCCATTAGGTTAAGGATTTTGTTACTGCTCTAAAGACTTTTGAGTTTGAAAGCCTATCTGCCACCTGAAAAATGGCACTGTCAGTTGGGAAACAAAGGGCACTTTTACACGACCCCTAAGATCCGCTGGCAACTTAAATTCGGACCAGAGATCTTAGGGGTTTGCTCCTCTTGCTGTGTTCCCACCCCTTCGCACTCCCTTGCTCCTGTCTGCGTGAGGGGAGGGAGAAAAAAAGGAAAAAATGCAGGCTCACCTCTGCTCTGCCATTGGGAGCTGCTCCGGGAAGCATTCCAGTCCCTTAAAGTCTCTTAAAGGGGTGGGGGCAAAAGAACAAACAAACAAACACAAGGCGAGGAGAGCCTGGCACTCACTGCTTTGCAATCCGCATCAGAAATTTGTCACCTTTGGAGACCAGGTACTTGGAAAATGTGCTGGGACACGCTTAGGTGGGTGTGGTCATACTTAATTTTTTTTTAAAAAGTCCGGAGCTGGTGGGAAAACAATTTTAAGCTCCGCATCTGGGAGCCCTTTGCCTTGGATTTTAGGGGTCGTGTAAAAGCGCCCAAACTCAAATACTGTACCAGAATACCCACAGGTTTCAAGATATAAAGGTTTCCACATAATCAACACACACCAGAAAAACATGCTTTAATGTGGATTATAAGCTTGGTTACCTTGAATGCTACTATGCAACGGAGCCCGAGGAGCAGCATCACCACTGCCAAAAGAACTGTGGCTAAATTCCTCACATCCCAGACCGATTCAACCAAAGGGATGCTCCCCACCTGCCAGTCATAACAGAGAGTAATTGGAGCCAGCAGAAGCCAGGCGTTGAAGGCCAGGAGGTAGGAATACGTTAGAAACCTGCAAAAGGAAAAGGGAAGTTCAAACACTAGAACCCTGATCAAGAGGCTAGTGAGGTTCACTCTCCTGGTGTCTTGTGAGTGGTCTCTTATAGAGCTTGAGAAAGGTTCCTTTGTGGACTATAACTCCCAATGGCCTTCCTCACTGGGTAATTCTGAGAGTTGTAGTCCAAAAAAGGCTACTTTTTTCCCATCTCTGGCCTGACCATCCTCACCTTGGCATGGTCAACAAAGGACTTGGGAAATCAAGAAACAATGAAGAAAAAGGCAGGTCAAAGAGTGTCCCCTGTCTTAAACCCGCTGTGGGAAAAGGCAGATTACAGATGTAACAAATGAAAATAAAAATGGGGACTAGCACTTTAACTCAAGCCAAAGATGTGATAAGCTTTCCCCAGAGGTTAGAGGGGATTCTCTGCTAGGCCACACTAAGCAATGCTACCTGATGACTTTTGAGCACTGTACTTTTAAAAAAATGCATTTTCTTTGAGTTCAGCACCTCTAGTTGAAACTAAGACAACACAGAAGAGGCGTTCCAAGGGAGGTAGTCAACAGAGCAGCTGTGCCTCTAATTGCTCTTAAGAGCTATATATGTAGCCCGGGAAAATAATAAGTGCTTAGCAGACCCCTCCCAATGTCTGCATGGGCAACTTCATAGATTTACCGAATGCTTCTAAAAGCTTAAGGTTTTTGACAGAAAAGATACCCAGCAATAAAAAACAAAAACACCAAGCAAGTGGCTTGAAATTGTTCTGTTCCCTATTGGCACTCCTCCTGTTTCTTTACACTGCCCGCCAAAGGCTGTGTTTTGTTTTCCCAAACCCTAAAACACTGATCGCATGCTGGGCATAGTTGGCTGGCCCTGGTCTAGGCTCATCACAACAGAAAAACCATTTGCCTGCTTTGCTTGTTGTCAAAAGCTGAAAGGGCTCATTAGATCTGCATGGTTTAGAACCCATTCACAGTAGGGCCAAAGAGAGTGCTTATTGATTGGCTGCAAGCCCCTTTGCAAAGGCACCAATTCCATCTGTGACAGCTTTTAAGACACAACAATTGGCTGTGCCTTCTTTGCTTTAATTGACCTGAGTAATAGTTTCTCATTTGTGTATGCCCACAAAAAGCTAGTAGTAGTTATTACAGTAGGCACTAAAATTAGAACCAAAGAATAAACTGGAAGATATTTAAATAGATAGATAGATAGATAGATAGATAGATAGATAGATAGATAGATAGATAGATAGATAGATAGATAGATAGATAGATAGATAGATAGATAAGGAGTAGGCTTATATGGTGCTTTTTATCTATGGCTGTCGAAGAGGTCTATAAAAACTGTTGTAGTCTTGAAACACACCTTTGGCTAAATGCTATTCATCTTATTTTACAAAGGCGGTAAGGTATACTAGTTATTTGTATGAAGTATAACTCCAGTCGTACTCCCTAACAGCTACCCAAAAACCACACTGATGGAGAGAACCAGAAAGCCAGTATTTTATTTGTGGACGTGCAATGGGACATGAGAAAACAAAGGTTACAAATTGACTACAACTCTCAGAATCCCCCACTGAATGGATAATCAGAATTGGGGTCCAAAATAGCATTCATTCATCCATTCAATTTATATACCACCCATCTGGCAGAAAACCACTCTTCCAAGTTTTAGGGGGAAATTCATTTATTTTAGTATGGCTAATTGTGTGATCAACAGCAACCCTACAGTTACCAGTAGGAAGGTCTTTTTCATCGTTGTCTTCCTCATTAAGGTAAGCAAGAAATGCCGACAAATGAATGTAGCATCTTCTGCATTAATTGCCAACTAACGTACATCCCCTTCCCAGTGTTCTTGCAATAGTTTTCTTTAGCACCTCGGTTTCCAGCAGTTGAAAGTAACTTTTGTGCACTAGAATTTCCAAAATACCTCGGCAGCATGTCCGAGAAGCTTCTTGGAATTGTAGTCTTAAACCACTGGCTAGAATCCAGTAGCAGAATTTATACTATAGATAACTGATAACATCAGCAGTTAAGTTTCACTGCTGGAGTTTGTCCACTAACGTTTCCAAGCTGTGCTCAGCTCACAAGCTTACTTCCATGTGTCACAAAATTTGAGCACTTCAGATTTGCTATTTTGGAGTCACTGGAAGAATGCCCCCAAACCCCCTTGAAGTTGAAAAGGAAGCCCTTGACTAGAAGCTATCAGCAGCAACATCATTCCTGCTATGATGAACCTCACCCAGAAGATGTTGGCCAATTCTTAGGGTGGGACTACACTTTGTTGCAATTTGATTCCCACCCTGTATTACATTTGAAATTGCAATCAGTGCTCACACAAGGGCTACAGATTGATTTGGAAGTTTACTGCTCATGCTGGATGCAGCGCAAGTCACATTCTAACCCTCTGCCCCCTTTATTTCCTTATTTGTTTTGGTCCTACTCCATTGATCATTTTTTATGATTGGCTGTGAAGCTGCTTCCTCATTTCAAGCTTGTGACTGCTACAGTTCTCAAAAACGTTTCTCTGGAAAAATCACATAGAAAGGCACTTCGTACAGAAAAGCAAATGTTTTCATAGTAATTTTTCAAAATACAATTCACACATCAAAATGATTCTATAACAGGGATCACCACACTTCCCTTTTCCATCCATTTTTTTCCTTACTTTCAAGTACTTTCACATGGAGGACTTTATCTAATCTCTGGTCACAGCTTTTCATGCCAATAGTTGAAAACCACATGCAAACAGAAATGAGGAAATTCCTGCATGTGTTACTTCAAAGTAAGGGAAAAGAGTAACAGATGGAAAGGGCAAGGTGATTTTAATGATTTTTTCAGACAGTTGAGCAATTAACACCACTAAGCTCTTGCTTCAAAACCAAGGGGGCTTCCCATGCAATCTGATGGGATTCAGGACTAGTACCCGATCTCTCACATTACTTGGTGCTTTACTTTGGCATGTCCGCCACTCCTGCCCTGAACATCATATCATACCATCTACTAACTGCTTTGGTAAAAGCCCATTCAAATTGTTGCAGCTTGAAAATGTAAAAGCAACCCCACCCCCAAAAGAGAAGGAAGAGGAGGAGGAGGAGGAGGAGGAGGAAAAGGTCACTTTGGGAGGGAACAGGGTTGGATCAGCCTTTGAGCCATGCAGCCAGTAAAAGATACAGTACATGTACTTTGAATTCACCCAGGTTCTTTAGACAACAAGTCAATTTCCTTCTTTGGAAAAGCACCTTACATGTTAAACACATACGGTATATGTTTGTGCAGGATCAAACACTGATTTTACAAACTTAGTGTAGCCCCATGTAAGCAACTTTAAAGGTAAATGTAGGTAAATGTGACAAGTGCCCAATGCCATGTTCAAGAAAGGTCTACAAATATTCCCGACATTTTCAAAATTTTAAGAAAAAGAACCTAGGCAGATAAAGGGTGCTCTCATGCTCTCTTAGCCTACCACTTTCAAATTAATTATATATACTTCTCTTGCAATCAGATTTGTCTCAATAAAATAAAATAAAATAGCCAGCCTCTTGGAACACAGCTTTGATGAAAAGTAGCAGCTTGGATATAAACACTAGGGACTTGCTTCTGAACTGTAAAATGAGTTTTTTTGCTGGCTTTAATCTATAGTTTATACAGCCCTGGAAAATGGTCTCTAGCCATTTAATAAATCTAATCATAGTTACAATGTGTCATAGTTCTTCATATAAACATGAGACCAAACAGTGAAAGCTGGAAAGTCAAAGAGTGTTCTACATTTTTAAAACTGTTATTTTTAAAAATGTTATTTTTCTAAATCCGTTGTAAAATGATGCATGTGTTTATTTCTAATGGGTGGGGAAACTGTTCATAATTTGAGTGCCAGGAAATCTGCATATCTAGCGCCATATGAGAATTTCCTATCCCCCAAAAGTTTAGAACACAAATCTTGGAAATACAACTAGCCATTTGTATCTTAGAAAAAACAACAGCACAACCTCCTTCCCAGCTCCTCTCAGAGGCTACATGTCACTTTGGATGCAGCATGTCTACAGACAGCAATGTATTGCATTCAAACCAGTCTCTCCCAGGTTCTTTGGCCAACAAGTTCATCCCCTTCTTTGGAAGAACACCAAGCATACTCCTTGGCAGTGATTACACTCACACATTAATGATAAGCCATGACGTCTGGGCTTTATAGACCACAACACAAATGAACAAGAAACCCATGCATGCAGTCCATTTACACTTCCCTTCATGTAAGCAGATAAACTGAAAAAGCCAGTGAGGTACGTATCCCATCCAAGTATGGGATTAAGATTCATTTTGTCCAAACAAGCCCAGCTTGTAAACCAGCCTTAAATTCAGTTTGTTGTTGCTTCTCCAGTCCTGTTTTAGGACCATAATCTTAGTTTTGGATCTTGTTTGGATTACTAACTCCTCATCGTGCTGACTGAGGACTTGTAGGAACTGTAGTCCAAAAAAGGGTGAAACTTTAAAAAAGTTTGGTTCTCCCATGAGATCAGAGGTGTCAAATATAACCAAAGCAATGGTGTGGGGGAGAGACTCATGAAGAAGCTGATAATAGGATCAGTTATTTTTGTGAACGGTACACACAGGCTGAGAAAACAGCATCAGCTGAGCTAAGCCATTCCTCATGTTTGAAATGAACACTCACATGATTTGCAAACTGAACCAATTTCTCCTTGAGCCCTGACGTTTCGCCAGTCTCTGTGGCCAGCATCTTCAGAGGGCAAGGAGCTCAGGGAACTAGGAGTTCTCTCTGTGCTCTCTGGGGTATATTATGAGTGACAAAGTATTTGTCACCAATGGGAATGGAACAAACAAACAAACAAACAAACAAACAAACACAGTTAATTCACGTGGACTTAATCAGGACTGAATTTTATGGACTGAATGGGGGCCATCCCTACTCTGTGTACAAGCTCGGCTGCTGCAAGGCCACTCTCTGCTTGCTTCCACGCATCCCAGCCAGCCAGAAATCAGATACCGTTGAGACCGACATGCACATCCACATTCTCAAAAGAAGCTGTTATAGTTATCTTGAAAAGATACAGCTGACAAAAAAAGATGAGTATAACAAGAGCTGTAGAGACTTGGAAGGGTTTGCTCCATGGATGGATTCCTGGATAGGAGTGCCTCCAAGTAAACAAACCAATACAGCAGAGATGCAGAGCCCATAAATAACAGCACCTGGTTATAATTGCAGCCCCATATGTTTTACAACATTATTATGAAGTACCTTGTCAAGTGCATTTGATTTAGAGCTGCACAAAAGACAGAAACAACCACAAGCTTAAATAGCTTCAGCTGCAAATGACGAAGTGAAAAATTGTTACTTGTAATGAAAGGCGTCATTAATATCCTCCCAACATTTGGGAAGAGTTAAAATTCAGCTGGTCCCCTGAGGAAAGACACACAGTTTTTTAGGGGTGGGGGAGAATTAATGGAGTACAGAACCTGCCCCGTGCTGTTCATTTCCACCCCATCCTCTGAGACTGTGATTCTGAGAACATTTCCTTTTATAGCTCTCCCCACCCCACCTGTTTAGTCTAAGATACAAGGAACTGGTTGTCTGTCTGCTTGCTCTTCAGGCGGTTTCTTCAGAATAAATTCTCCTTCGTCCTTTTATCGTTAGTCTTGGGTATAAACCGTGAGAGTCTGAAAACATTACGTACATCAAGCCACAGATTCAAAACCCATTATTAAAAATTGCCTGGGTGACATGATCTCATGAAAACAGGGGATTCCCATTCCATTCCAAGGATTAGTCCAAACAATGTTCGGCGACAAGAACGCAACCTGTGAAAAGCTTTCACAGATAGCAAAGTGAAAATGTGGGCTTTATTCATTTTGCGTTATTCACTAGTTCAGTCTTTTGGAGAAGTTGCTTGATTCAAATGAGCACTCAGTAGCACTAGAGATCTCTTTTATACTGAAGTATCCTGAGAGCATTTGACAAGATCAGTTGCAAAATTAACCCAAGTTTTAAATGGGGTAGTGATTATTTGTGAGGTGCAGGGGTCTTTCTGAAATTGCACCTAGTCATGAATCTTCAGCTCCTTAACGTGAGAGTTTAAGGCAACTTTTGAAAGAAATGGGTATGCTTCAGCCCTGGGTTGTCCAGATGGGTAATTTTTGGGGGAAGAAGAAGCTACAGTTACAACAGGAGGTGGAGAAACAGAATGGTTTCCTTATAGGCAAAAGTATCGGGAAATGGTGCATTTTATCCCCTTATTTATTCAATCTGTACACAAAACACATCATATGGAAAGCCAGACTAGATTCAGATAAAAGAGGTGTGAAAATTGGTGGGAGAAGCATCAGTAATTTAAGATATGCCACCATCTTACAAGCAGAAAGAAAGCAGCAATGAGTTTTAGTCAAAGAAGAAAGTGCCAAAGCAGGACTGCAGCTGAACAGTAAGAAGATACAAATCATGAGTAGAGAAGAACTACAAGAACTTTAATGCTGTCAACAATAAAGAATTGAAATACTGAAAGATATTGTATACCTAGGTTCGATCATCAATCCAAATCGAGACTGAAGCCAAGGTTTCAGAATAAGACTGATTCAGAATGAGAGGAGTGAAGGAACTGGAAGAGATCAACAAGTGTAAGGATGTGTCACAAGACACCAACACTAAGATCATTCACATTCTTGAGAAAAAAAAGGTCCGGAAAAGCATGGATTAATTTGAAATGTGTTGTTGGAGGAGAGATTTGTGGATACCCTGGACTGCCAGAAGAACAAATGGTGCTGCAGCAAATCAAGCCTGAACTCTCTCAAGAGGCAAAAATGATGAAGCTGAGGTTCTTCTACTTTGGGCACATCCTGAGGAGGCATGATTGTTTGGGGGGGGGGGATCATGCTGGGAAAGGACAAAAGCAACAGGAAAAAAGGAAACCCAATTTGAGATGGATTGAATCCTTAAAGGAAATCACAGTGTAGAGTGTGCAAGAGTTGAGGATGAGACACTCTGGAGATCACTCATTTATAGGGATGCCAAAAGTTGGAGGTGATCTGACAACATGTAACAACAACAATAACAAGGAAATAAAATCTCTAATATTTATTTTCTATTTCTACAGACATAATTCCTGACTTCTCCCATATACACAGGCATAAAGACTCTCAGTTTTAAGATTACAAACCTCTGCCTGTCTTCTCTACAGGGAAGACTGTTCACACTACAAATTTTTCATCCGTTACCTGCAAAAGTACTTTGCAAATTGCAGCGTTTTGAAGTTAAATCGAGGCAATCCTACATACGTCATTCTTCCACAGGAAGGACACAAAGCACACTGAGAGGCATTTCTCTCAGTTTATAATCATATGTACATGTGGGTATAAACTGAGGACTGAAACAATTCATGCATGAACACTGACACGTTCTCATGAATGCAATGGAAATCTTAAATATGGACATGTCTTTATGAGCATATGATATGAGCCTTGTGGCACAGTAGTTAAATGCCTGTACTGCAGCTAAAACTGTGCTCACGGCCTGGGGTTCAATCCCAGGTAGCAGGCTCATGGTTAACCCAGCCTTCCATCCTTCCGAGGTCGGTAAAATGAGTACCCAGCCTGCTGGGGGAGCAATGTGTAGCCTGCATACTGTAATTAAACTGTAAACCGCCCAGATACTACTTGAAGTGGTATGGGGCCAGTTAGCCTTACATCTGTCCCAGGGAAGGTGGTAGAAAGCCTCATCCAAGAGAAAATCTTAAAACACATAGAAGAACAAACCTTGCTGAGAGAAAATCAGCATGGCTTCTGCAAGGGTAAGTCTTGTCTGACAAATCTTTTAGAATTTTTTGAAAAGGCCAACAGGCATGTAGATTTGGGTGAACCGGTGGATATAGTCTATCTGGATTTTCAAAAGGCTTTTGACACAGTCCCTCACCAGAGGCTGCTGAGAAAATTGCACAGTCAGGGGATAAGAGGGCAGGTCCTCTTATGGATTGAGAACTGGTTGAGATCCAGGAAACAAAGAGTAGGTGTCAATGGGAAATTTTCACAATGGAGAGAGGTGAAAAGCGGTGTGCCCCAGGGATCTGTCCTGGGACCGGTGCTTTTCAATCTGTTCATAAATGACCTGGAGACAGGGATAAGCAGTGAGGTGGCCAAGTTTGCAGATAACACAAAACTTTTCGGTGTGGTAAAAACCAGAGAAGATTGTGAAGAGCTCCAGAAGGATCTCTCCAAACTGGGGGAATGGGTTACGAAATGGCAAATGTGTTTTAATGTAGCCAAATGTGAAGTAATGCATATTGGGGCAAAAAATCAAAACTTTATCTATCAACTCATGGGCTCTGAGTTATCCGTGACAGATCAGGAAAGAGATCTTGGTGTGTTGGTACACAGCTCCATGAAGGTGTCCACCCAATGTGTGGCAGTGGTGAAGAAGGCCAATTCCATGCTAGGGATTATCAAAAAGGGGATTGAAAATAAAATAGCCAACATTATAATGCCATTATACAAAACAATAGTAAGGCCGCACCTGGAGTATTGTGTACAATTCTGGTCACCACATCTCAAGAAAGACATAGTGGAACTGGAAAAGGTGCAGAAGAGAGCGACTAAAATGATTACTGGGCTGGGGCACCTCCCTTATGAAGAAAGGCTAAAACATTTGGGGCTCTTTAGTCTGGAAAAAAGGCGCCTGAGGGGGATATGATTGAGACGTACAAAATAATGCAGGGCATGAGTAAAGTGGATAGAGGGAAGCTCTTCTCCCTCTCACAAAATACCAGAACTAGGGGACATACACTCAAATTGAGGGCTGGGAGAGTAAGAACAGACAAAAGAAAATATTTTTTCACCCAGTGCGCTGTTAGTCTATGGAACTCCCTGCCACAGGATGTGGTCATGGCATCTGGCTTGGATGCGTTCAAAAGGGGATTGGACAGATTCCTGGAGGAAAAGTCCATCACAGGTTACAAACCATGATTGAGATGTGTAATCTCCAGGCTTAAAACCAGGGTACTTCAAGGGCCAGATGCAGGGGAGTGGTACCAGGAGACAGATATCTAGTCTCATGCGCTCCCAAACGCATCTGGTGGGGCCACTGTGAGATACAGGAAGCTGGACTAGATGGGCCTTTGGCCTGATCCAGCATGGCTCTTCTTATGTTCTTATGTTCTTATAAGCAGAACTTCACTTTTGCTTTATTTGACATTAAAAAGCACATACTGGCAATTATATTCAGGGACCTGTCACAATTACTGTATATACTCAAATATAAGCCTAGTTTTTCAGCCCTAATTTTGGGCTGAAAAAAGGGCCCTTGGCTTATATTCAGGTCAATACTTTTAGCCACTGAGGCAAGTCATCTGTGGCTAAAAGTCATTTTAAACATTGCATGCTGCTTCTCATGACCCCCTTCTGCATCACAGGGGAGCAGTATACAATGTTTAAAATGACTTTTAGCCACTGACCCAAGCACTTGCATCAGTGGCTAAAAGTTATTTTAAACATCACACACTCAGCTCACAAAGGAAGAGTTGCCAGGCTCTGCTGCATTTCCCACCCTAGACATACTCGAGTCAATACGTTTCCCCAGTTTTGGGGGGTTAAATTAGGGGCCTTGACTTATACTCGGGTCGACTTATACTTGAGTATATACAGTATGTACATAACAATGTAATTTTGAGGTTGCCAAATACCACCAGATGTTACTAGATGTCAACACCTATCAAACACTGGACATTTAATGGCACTAGAACAATATTATACACCAAATTTACATAATTACAGAAGTATTCTAGGCTTCCTAAGCAATTCTTACACTGGAAATTTTGATTTTAAAAGTGAAAAAAAGTGACAAATACTGTGAGCTAAACTGCTTAATTACTACATCTACCTCTGATATCGTACCTTGTCAGAAGATATGGCGAGAAGGAAGCTGGATTGTCCTGTTCTGAAAAAGCTGGCATGGAACCTCCCATTATCCACAGACGAAAATACAAAAGTAGGATCACCTTTAGATAAGAAGACGAGAAACTGCAGTTAATACTTTTTGCCATGGCTGCCTAACCAGAGGCCATCATAGTACTTAGACTTCCCTGGACCTCTACAGATCCACCAACAATCCTCGGGCAGATAAATCAAAAATGGAAAAGACATCACCTTCCAGGTGATAACTCATTTGTCCTGACAAATTCCATCAGCCCTGACCATCAGAACCAACAGGGAGACGACAGGAATTACACTCCAACAACATCGGAAAACCCATGGGGTAAATAGAGGTGCCCATATTTTTTGCTTGGAACTGCAACACCCTGAATTCCCCAAGCATGACTACCTTGCCTGGAGAATTCTGGAAGCTGTAGCCCAAAAGAGAAATATGCACACTTCGACTAGGAAGCCCTTCTTCTCTAAAAACTATAATTCTCATATGTATATGAACAGAATACCACAACAACAATATTAGGTTACTCTTTGAATTGAGGAGCTAATATTCATAAACAATTCATCTCAAGAAATTAAAAGACATAAAATATTATTTAATATTACTTACATAAGTAAGTACCAAGGCAGCCCTCTTTAAAAAAGGTCGTGTGGTGTATAAGAACTTCTGCTTATTATGTATGGTCAGGTAACTGAAATGTAAAAAGGGGGGAGAGGGAGGGAGGGGGAGAATATTTATAAAAGCAGCTACAAACAGAAACTGAATGTTCAGAAATGAAAGGGGGAAATCATTATACTTATATACTTATATACAGTACTGTCTCTCTACTAATTTGTTGAAAGCATTAACAGTACTGTATAATATTTCACTTTGTATTTAGCAAGATATGGTTGTAGCTCTGTGCTGTCAATTGAAACTGACATATAGAGATCCTAACAGGGCTTTCGAGGTCAGGCAGATATTAAGGGACATACTGTATTTTTCCACGTATAATACTATATATGTGTCTACAATTGTTAGACTAAAAATTGAGGGTTATTTTATACACAGAAGTAAGCCAAGAAGAGAATTATGTGTTTGCAAAACTGTAATTTTGAGTTGGAAAAGTGGGGGCCTTCATGGGGCATCTTATGGATTTGAAAATATGTTATTTACTCCCCTGGCGCCCTTCCATGACTGAGCAGGGATTTGAACTCAGGGCTCCTGAGCCCTAGTCCATCATTGTATCTACTGCAACACGCTGGATATCCAACAAACATGGTGGAAAAACAAGAGAGACATAAAGGGGTAAGAAAAATCCAAGCAATTTGCCCAACACATCAGGCATTCTAGAAATAGAGAGGAACCAATTGGTAGTTTCAGTCCCACTAATTTTCACTCTAGCAGATAACAAGCTCCACCGCAAGTCATAAGCGTCTCCTTGGCATCTTTTTAACACGTTAAACCCAGCCACTTTTTAGTATCTCTAGGGAAGGCGTTAACATCAAGAGACAACCACCCTCCATCAAGTAAGTATTCTGAGTTGCATCTCTATTCTGGTCTAAAGCACCCCTGTCCCAAACTGGTATCTATTATTATTAAAGAATTTAGTGAAAAGGTTTTTCTATTTTAGTTGATACATTTGTTCCTTCTGGTTACATGTACATTTGTGTGATGTGGTGCCTTATGGTCTAAGCAGACTACACGTAGACAACAATGTAGCATATCTTTTCTTAATCTTCATATATAATAAATACCAAGAACAGTTTGATTTAAACAAACCACAAAGATCTTATTGAGGGAACACAGATAACGGGTGTGGATAGAAAGGTAGCTACTATGGTACAAATGGTATATAGGTAAAAGCAATAGTAAACTGTAAAGACATTCCTTCAGCAAATCAAGATAATGACAATTTCTTCACAGACTCTCTAACTTTCTGACACATCCTATAGGTTTTTAAGACAGACTTTTCCTAATAAAGCCTAGAATAGATATTCATTCTTACTGAATTCTTTCTCTGCCTACATCCAATTCCAAGTCCATCTATTCTAAACAAACAAAACAAAAAAGATTCACAGATTAGACTCCTCTCCACTGTATTCCACGTACACCACCAATCAGAATTTGATCATTCAGTTGCCAATTCCACAAGTGCTCCGGCACCCTCTATGTCAGTGATGGCAAACCTTTTAGAGACCGAGTGCCCAAACTGTGATTCAAACCCCACTAATTTTTTGCAAAGCATCAATACAGCAATTTAACATGAATACTGGCTTTGAAGGGGTAATGTTGGGTGCCCATATAAAGGGCTCTGAGTGCCACCTTTGGCACCCGTGCCATAGGTTCAACAACACTGATTTATGTACACATTTCAGATATTTATAACCATTTCCATTCATTCCTACAAGTACTGTATATATACATAGAGGTTCAGAAAGGATGGAGTTGACTCAGCTTCTTTTTGATACAAATATATCCCAGAAATACAGCTTAAGGTATGCAGTTAGGATCTGCTTTTCTTACATGTGCTTATCATATAGTCCAAGTACCAAGTTTTTATTCCATTAATGGCTGGATAACTGGGTTAATAACAGGAATCTTTTTGCAACTAGAACTCCCTTTCTGTTAATTAAAGTCCTTTCTCTTTCTGAAATGAAAGCTTTGGAAGCAAGATATACCTCAACTTTCATGCTTTTATTATTATTATTATTATTATTATTATTATTATTATTATTATTATTATTATTATTATTATTATTATTATTATTAAAACTTTTCATTTAAAAGTCAAAACAGTTTGCAAAAACAAGTCAATACAGTAAACGAGAGGCTAAGAATAATGAAATATAGAAGAACATGGGTTATTACAAAAGTTCACTTTGAAATGGTCATCAGTAAGTGTGAATAATTCGGAAATACAGTAATCAGAAAAATGTCAGGGTAAGCACATAAGTCTTCAGAAAGACACAATTTGAGGAACCTGCTAATCCAAAGAAGGAGATCTTTGCACTAAAATGGACCTCTCTAGCCTTTGGTACAGTAAGTAAACCCACTTTTACACAACCTCTAAAATCCGCTGGCAACTTAAATTCGGACCAGAGATCCTGGGGTTTGTTCCTTTTCCTGTGTTCCCTCTCTTCCGCACTCCATTGCTCCTGTCTGCGGTGAGGGAAGGGAGAGAAAAATGCAGGCTCACCTCCGCCTGCCGTTGAAGCAGCCTCATAGGAATTCCTGTCTCTTAAAGGGGCGGCGGGGACAAAAAAACAAACAGAAGGCGAGGAGAGCCCGGCATCCACAGCTTTACAATCCGCATTGGAAAATTTTTTACCTCCGGAGACCAGGTACTTTTAAAGTCGGCTGGGGCACGCTTAGGTGGGCGTGGTCATACTTTATTTTGTTTAAAGTCCGTAGCTGGTGGGAAAACAATGTTAAGCTCCGCATTTGGGAGCCCTTTGACTCGGATTTTAGGAGTTGTGTAAAAGCAGCCTAAACTGGCCCTAATCTTTAAAAGGTATCCAGGTTAGAGGTGGTGGTATAAATATTTCAAGTGGGTAATAATAAGAATCTAATAATAGCTAGAAGGAATCATTTGAGTCCAGCCCGTGACAAGGAGGCACAGTGGGGAATTGAACCCCGAACCTCTGGTTTCACAGCCAGACACCTAAACCACTTGATTTGTGCTGTTCAGTTTCTGAAGTAAAAAGACATTTACCCAACTAGTTACAAAGTTCAAGTCAAGTTGCAGTTAGAAGTTCCAACAACAAAAGAAGAGAGAAAAGGTTGCAGCATTTCACTGTTTAAAAGAAAATGTCAAAAGCAATCTTCTGATCAGTGCTTTTACAACAGATCGTGTGCAACCTCAAGAACCCCTTGAAAGTGTGAAGAGAAGCTCTCCATGCCAATGAAGGAAGAGAGGCAAGGTCGACAGAGGACGGGTTTCAAGTTTAAACATGAAAAAAGAAAACATGAGGGAATCTGGATCTGTTCCAGAAGTTGCATAGTCTAATTAAAACAATCTTATGAAGGTCCTGTCAGAAGAAGTAATGAAATAAGCCACCTACTACAGCGAAGGTTAAATTATCTCAGCCCTTCCTGCCAATGTTTGATCTCTATTTTCTAAACTGAATGCCAAAAACCTTACAAGGTCCGAAACTGCCCCAAACCTCCACTGCTTTCAGGTGAAAATTCACTTTAAAAAGTGACCCCAGGTGGCTCTCCATATTTGACCTCTGCCTTGATGTGGAGTCACTGGAGGGAACAGGCAGTTGATTTAATTAATTTGAGAACAGACTCTTACCACCTCCTGTTCATCTGCTTGCCTAATGGAGCCACCAAGAGTTTCCCACAAAACCTTCTTGACTCCTGTGGTGTTTTGATTAAAAGCACACACTACCTTTTGAAAGCCGGCTCGCCCTCAGAAACATCTGAACTTGGTAAACTGCCATTTGTCATGTGAACTACAGAGGAATCTCAAAACCCACACAGCCAAGGGATGAAATAAGCCAAATACCAAGTCCAACAGCTCTTAACATATAAACTATAATTAACCCCATTTTCTACTATTTATCATCATATAATCCACAACAGCACATTCAAGTCACACACTGTGAAGGTTTCATGATTCCCAGGATTGGCCCTTTATGTAAAATATCTACAGTTGTACCTTGTATAAAGGAATTAATTTGTTCCAAATGAAATTATGTTAAGCAAATTTTCCTTTATACAAATTCCCATAGGAATGCATTGAAAATCGAGCAATCCCATTTTTATGTTGTACGGATTCTCCCCATAGGCGATTATGTTAAGCAAATTTCCCCCACTCCAGAATTTTTTATGTTGTACAAGTTTTATGTTATACAAGCTGTTTGTTATATGAGGGTCCACTCTATCTATCTATCTATCTATCTATCTATCTATCTATCTAATCTATCTATCTATCTATCTATCTATCTATCTATCTATCTATCTATCTATCTATCTATCTATCCACATTTATTCTCAAAGGCTTTCACGCCTGGGATATGATAGCTGTTGTGAGTTTTCCAGAACACAGCCCAAAAAACTCATAACAGCGACAACAGCATTTGTTCTCCGTTTTGATATCCGTGTTATATGATCCGCCTGAACCTTTAAAAAAAAGAATGGTATCCTTCAGTTAAAGAATTCTGAGCCCAGGAATATCTTGGGAGTACCAGGAGTGAGCTGAGCACTTGTTACACATACACACACAAAAATTGCCTGGTTATAGCTCCCTCTGGCCTCCCTTTTCATTGAAGCAGCCAGAGTGTTGGTGTTGATAAACAATGGGCAGCGGAAATCCTGTGATTACATATCAGTAGGGCAGTGTTGGTGGACCTATGGCATGGGTGGAAAGGTTGCACTCAGAGCCCTTTCTGTGGGCACCCAACATTGCCCCTTCACAGCCACCTATATTCAGGTTAAATTGCTATATTGGCACTTTACGAAAAATTGGTGGGTACTGAATCGCAGTTTGGGCACTCGGTCTCTAAAAAGTTTGCCATCACTGTATTATAATATTATACAGTTACCCAAAAGGCTGAGATACGATATTATAATAGTACAGCTGAGGAAAAGGTTATTTTTTTGGCCTACATCTTCCAGAATCCCTAACCATCATGGTCTCTGGAAAACTGTGAGAGCAGTGGTCCAGAAGCAACATTTAAAGGCTCTGCCTAGTGTCAAGTGACTAATCTCTACCATCCTTTGGACTTATAATGAGAAGACAAGACTCACAGGCAAGAGGAAAAAGGAATCTTGAGCCCACAACCTTTAATTTGCAAGGATAGGCCTTTCTAGAGACCATTAATTCACAGGTCCACCACATGTTTGAAATGACTTGAGAGCACATAATTAAAATGGTATATAGAAATAACCTCATTAGATTCTGTTCCATCATGCAAATAATGTTTTATGCAGTTTGCATGAAGATGTTATTTTAAGGGTGATTGTCTACCCTTACAATAAGAACATAAGAACAGCCTTGCTGGAACAGGCCACAGCCCATCCAGTCCAGCATTCTGCCTCACAGAGTGGCTCACCATTTGCTTCAGAGTATTCCCAAGCAGATGTCTTCACCTGCTTATGATTCCCTGAAAATGGCGTTGAGAGATATCCTCCCTATCCCTCCAACCCGGAGGTTGTCCTTGGGCATCCATAATGATAGCCATTGATACCCTTGTTCTCCATGAACTTGTCCAATCCTTTCTTAAAGCTGTCAAGGCTGAAAGCTGTCACCACTTCTTCTGGCAGGGAGTTCCAGAGACCAGTGATCTTCTGGGAGAAAAAGTACTTTCTCTTATTTGTTTGAGATCTAGCACTCAAAAGTTTCATGGAGTCCCCCCTAGTTCTAGTGTTGTGCGATAGGGAAAGCAGATTTTCCTTATCTACTTTGTCCACACCGTGTATGATTTATAAACTTCAATCAGGTCACCTCTTAGGCAGCGGCATTCAAGAGTAAAGAGGTCCAGCTGTTGCAGCCTCAGATGGTAAGGAGGTTGCCTTACCATCTGAGGCTTACAATAGTTCTGGTTGCCATCCTCTGCACAATGGAGGAGAGGAGCTCATATTAGGAATCCATGAAGTCTGTGTAGTCATATGGAACTCCAGAAGTCCTGGGACCATACAGGTGAAATAAATAATAATAATAATGTGCTGTAAAATTAATCCTGAGTACTCAGTTTTTCAGAGTACTCAAGAATGGTTTATCATTCCATTGTTCTTAGGATGACCTAGGACTGTGCAGGTTGCCCACAGACTGGGTCTATTCCTGAGAGGCACAATAAGGAATCAAGATCCCAACCTTTGGATCCCTAGCCAGATACCTAAACAGTTGAGCTATTCCTCCATCTAATAAGTAAACTACCTATGATTATTTGCACCCAGACTTTAGAATGAGGATGGGGAACCTCAAGGTCTTGGCTCTTTTCTAGCCCTCTTGGGGTCTCAGTAAGGCCTTGCTGTATTTGCCAGGCCTTATTTTATTTATTTATTTATTTATTTATTTATTTATTTATTTATTTATTTATTTACATACCGCCCAATTTTCCGAAGGAACTCTGGAGGTTCACTACAAGAGAATCCATACAGTTCAGCTATAAAACAACTATAAAACAAACCCAATCAATCAGAACGTTAAAATCAATTTTTAAAAATGGGATATACGATGGTGGCAAAAAAGAAGGGATAAAGCACCATTAGTCGCCAAAAGCAGCCTGGAAGAGCCAAGTTTTTAATCACTTCCTAAAGGCTGTGAGGGGCTTCACAGTCTTAATATCACTAGGAAGCTGATTCCACCAAATGGGACCCGCCACCGAAAAGGCACAGTTCTGGGTAGAGGTCTTATGAGCTTCCCGTGGGGTAGCGACTCTAAGCATAAGGACCTGGGATGATCTAGCAGGCCGGGACAAGGATCTTGGGATGATATGCTTTGTCAGATAAGCTGGTCCCAAGCCATGGAGGGTTTTGTACATCGAAACCAGTACCTTGAACCTTATCCAGGAGGCAAGGGGTAGGCAATGCAGACGGGCTAGAATGGGGTGATGCGGTCATAACTTCCCGCACCAACCACCAATCTGGCCGCCGCATTCTGCACCTGCTGCAATCGCCGGATGGGGGTCAAGGGAAGCCCCATGTAGAGCGCGTTACAGGAATCTACCCTTGAGATAACCAGTGCTTGCACAACCATCCTTAGGAGGTCACCATCAAGATATGGGCAAATCTGGGTGAGAAGCCTAAGTTAGGAGAAGGCAGCCCTGGAGATGGCAGCCACCTGGGACTCCAAGGATAGCGCCGAATCCAGGGTCATGCCCATGTTCTTCACTCTATCAGCCAGCTGGAGGGAGATCCCATCCAAGCTCGGAAGAGGGCCACAGTATCCGTTTGGTCTACCCCCCAAGGAAAAGTACCTTGGTCTTCTCAGGTTGAGTTTGAGCCTGTTACTCCTGATCCACTCCAATACAGCATTCAAGCAGCGATCAAAAGTCTGCACAGCCTCCATTGCAGAGGTGGAGAAGGAGAGATAGAGCTGTGTGTCATCAGCATAGTGATGGTTCTTCACCCTATCAGCCAGCTGGAGAGCACCAAGATGGGCACTTCCTTCCTTCCTCTGACCACTCTTCAGTGGCTTTTCAGATATCAGTAACATTTTCCCTTATTCCCTTATTCCAACCAACTGAAATGCCTCCTCTGACTCAGGTACTGTACTGGCATCAAGAGCTTTGAACTACAATAAGGTGGTATTTTTGATCCCATTCTTTTGACACCAGAATGCTTCTCCAGAGAACGTCTGCGGAAATGAATTTGACCCTTGGGAAGAAGAAAAAATATTTCCTGTTCTTGTCTTAAAGACTTCTTCATCCCCTGAAAGTGAGGAAAAAGCAATACAGCATCATGTGTGATTGGCAGATAATATGAAATATCTTGATGGCCAAGCCTGGTACAAATAAACAGAGTATCTTACATTTTTATCACCTGAGGATTCAGTCTGTAAAAGGTGACAGGCCTGTCCCTGAGATGCTGTTATCTCTAATTCAGGATCAAAAATATCTAGCTTCTTGCCATAACAACAGAGAAAACAATTCCAAAACACATCTCTCACCAAGCAAAGCTTAAAAAACAAGCAAGAAAAAGGCAGCCAGTTCTACTCTATTGGAAGCAGAAACAGAAATGTGTTTCTGTAAGGAATTGTTTATAACTCTTTTTTAAACCTTGCTTTTATGTTGGACAAAAGGTATGGGGGTGGGGGGAAATATGCAAGAAACTTGAAAATAACTCCTTGCTTTATTAAGAATCGACTTATTTGTTGCTGCAATCATGGCATATTCCTGAAAGATTACATATATACTGTAAAAGTAACAATGAAACTGCTTGGTTAGTTAGTTGCTTTTTTAAAAAAGGATGTCCAGAATAAGTCATGATCTAAGCACCAAATAAAGACATGCTTATTAAAGTAACCTACACCTCATGCATGTGTAGGTTTATGTTTAAGTATATATACAGTTTGAGCAAGGTTGATCAGATTTCAATCAAATCAATTTATATCATGGTTAAAATCAGAATTTAAATAAAAATCAGGGGGTTGCCAATTTAAATTTTAAAAAAAATACTTTACAGACATTGAACATTTTTTTAAAAAACCATTGATTTTATCCCCCAAGTCTGAACGGAAGCCAAGAGAGCAATTCAGCAGTGGTGATATCCTGGCAAGAAAGCTCATTCCAGCGTGACATTGCTGTATCGAAGCCTTTAGAAAAATAACAATAACTGAAGAAAGCAGGGTAGGTGGCCCCATAAAACTCAAAACCATGCTGGTTTACAGGGGTTTTAAAATGTGTTGGTACCAAATGACTTTTGCAAACACAAACAAACTCCTTGGAGAGATAAACAGCTTGTCTTTGTCAAGATTAAAAAAAGAAAGAAGCTAAATTCATACAAGCAACTCCTCCTCCCCAAAAAAGAAAATATCACTGGCAACCAGTGTTGCTGCCAGATAACCGGAGACTCTAAAGTGAATTGTGTTGCAATAGGAGATGCTCTGCTGAAATCAAGGCTGAAGAAACTGCCTCTCCAAATGTTTTTGACTTCAAGAAGCTCTAGAGCAGGCATGTCCAAACTTTGGCCTTCCCAATGTTTTGGACCACAAGTCCCACAGTCCTTTGTCATTGGCAATCTCAGCTTAGAATTTTGGAAGTTGTGGCCCAAAACAAAAAGTTAGGACATGCCTGCTCTAGAGAGCATGGCCAAAGCCAACATGGCAAATGACGGTGAATACTGCAGTCCAAACCAACTACAAGACCAAGATTTTCAGTCCTCTCTTTAGATTACTGTTGTTATGTCCCATCAGATTCTTTCTTTCTTAAGAAAATCCTGTAATTTACTGACCTTAAAGGGATTCTTTCATTAACAGGGAGGCTCAGGTCCTGCAAATTCAAGGCTGTGTCTTCTTTTATGGTGTCATTTCCTCTCACATTTCCTCTTCCTCTTTTCTTATTGCCTTCTATGCTTCCTAGCATTACTGTCTTCCCCAGTGAACCTTAACTTTTAGCCAGTAACACATATTACTACAATCATTTCATAAAATGGCATACTAGCCCTGTTGCACTTAGAGCAGGGGTCCTCAACCTAGGGCCCCGGGGCCGGAAGTGGCCCCCCAAGGTCCTGAATCCGGCCCCTGGGACCAACTGCAAACCCCCCCACCTACCCCCTGTTTTGTGAGCAAGCCAGCCTCCGCAGCTGCTTTTGGACTGTGGTCCGGCCCCCAGTGGTGTCTGGATGGTGGTGGACCGGCCCGCTGTTTGAAAACTTTGAGGACCCCTGACTTAGAGGCTTGTTTGCTCATTCAGAAGGGCAGTCCTACAGTGCACTGTTCTTACCTAGCAAGACCAATCTACATATTTCAGTATGTCCACTGTCTAAGGACATCTATCATTTTGGCAGATGTCTGCTCAATATTCCACCACTAAGAGAGACAGTGGTGATCAAGAGTAAGAAGTCACATTATCTATTCCACATTAAGTCTGCATAATGAGGCTCCAGAAGGAGTTTTCCTGGGATAGTATAAATACACTTGCTGAGGTTAAGGAGGTTACGAGGCCAGTAATTTAGGCCTGATAAAAAGTTGACTTCCAAAGCAATTAAGGAACCATCATTCTGATGTTAATAGTGCTTCTACTCACACTCAAGCAACTGCAAGTGGAACACACAGACATCCAACATGAGAAGACTGGAGACCAACAGAGGAGCACGAAGCAGTTGGACATTGATGTACTCAAGAGAAGCTGGCCCAATGCTCTCCACAGGAAGGTTATACTTCATAGAATCACATAGTTAACCACCAGGGGATGTAATGTCCTTTGTAAGTGCGATGCAGGAAAACCAATAAACAGTCTTATGACATCTTAAAGACCAATACCACCTTGACAACAAATCCCCAGGAAGGAAATACAGAAATGGACAGCCTGCCTGGACAAAGGTTTTGCTCCCACCCTGGGTACTGCAATGTCCTTCTGGACCCTTAGCCCATCCTTGAAGTCCTTTGCCTTCTCTTCTCTGCGCTTTTAACCTTCATCAGCCTCTTTCCTTCCCATTTCTGCAGTGATGGCGGCGGAATTGGCAGCAGCAGTAAAAGGAGCAGCATCAGCATCCATGGCGCTGACACATGGGGGGATGACCACAATGGCCATTTTAGGCAAATGTGGCGTGATGGCCGCAGATTTCCTGGCTATTATACAAGGGTGCTGAAACTCAAAATAACTTGGGAACCACTGTTCTGTATCTTCGGCCCATGGCTTTGCAATTCTTGTTTGTAGTGCAGTACTGGTTTCGAAACTGTTTCCACTCTTGCAAGGATGAGGGAAATGCTCAAGATTCCTGAATAATGGTCCCGTCCTGTCAGAGCTATCTGACAGTAAAGCTTCAACAGCAACTTGCTGTAAGCATCTTCCCTCACCAGTCCTCACAAAATGCACGCTAAAGCCAGAGATTTGTCACAGTTACAGTTAACAGAAAAGACAAGACAGGCAAAGGGCTCTTTTTTTGCAAGGTCAAAAAAATAATGCTGCACCACCCACAGTAAATGGAGTGAAGATTCATTTTGTGACAATATGCACAAATCCTTTTCTCTTACCAGCGGCCCTCAGGGTGTTTATAATAGGGAAGTAATACAGATGAGAAACAAACACACAATATTTTAATACATGTAAAGAAATGTTACTTATACAAGATAGGGCAAAGGTGGGAAAAACACTCGTGCTACACATTTTATTGACTGCTTGACAGCAAATCCAACAATGCCAAAGCAAGCAGGACTCTAAGCCACGTGTTGTGCCTCCACAGCTTTGCTCACTATTAAAAAAAACAGGTACAGCAATTGCAAAATATGGGTTCATTAATTTTAATTAGTACCCTTCTTTTGCACTCTGGATTCAGAAAAGAGATAATGCTTTAACTCTAACCAGACTGGACAAGCTTTTGTCCACCTAAATATCCCAAAAAATATTCTGTGTGTTTAGGTCCTGTATTTTTAACTTTCTAATGCAGTGTTTCTCAACCTTCCTAATGCCGCGACCCTTTAATACAGTTCCTCATGTTGTGGTGACCCCTTGCCTTGCCTGGAAGAGGCCACAAGCCCCCTTTGGCAGGCCACTGCTACAGATGCCATAGAGAACTTCTCTCTACAGGCACCCTTAGCCAATCGCAGCCTCCTGTCCAACCTATCAAGCTGTAACTCACCATTTCTCCCATTCCTCCCCCACCCTCCAGACTCAAGCTGTTTGTGCCTTTTTTTTCACTGGCTCATGGCGCCCCCTGTGAAATGGTACTTCGACCCCCCCAAGGGGTCCTGACCCCCAGGTTGGGTACCACTGTTCTAATGTTTAAATTCATGGTAGAGAGACACAAGTTTCTTCTCAACATCATTTGGTAGCCAAGCTTGTGACATATGCACAGAATTCCATCATTTTAGAGAGTAAAAACATTGTTTATAGTGCTTCTGTTTACCATAATCCAGGTGTGCAGGTTATTTCACATAAGGGTGGTAGTTAGCCTTCCCTGAACCTGCACTGAGTTGGAAAAGCAGTGTATAGCATGGTTTACATTGAGACATCCCCGCATAACTCAACTGAGCACTACAGCCCTTGACTATAATTACTGAATCACTGAACTAAGCTCTTTATTCAAGGTAAATGAATCCTGGTACACCCAGTATAAGGGACCTCCACTTTTTACGGGAAGTGCAAGAAGCCTTCCAACAGAGAGCATCACCATTATGAAGAACAAGGAGCAAAATGCACTTTTCTCATGTAATGTCTCTCTCCTGAGGGTCTCCAGGCTGAACTAGAGAGTCACTGGATCACAGGCAGGGAATTTGGGTCAGCCTGTGAACCCACTGCACTCCCATAATTGAACATGACCAGCATCCACCTACCCTACCCTTTCTTTAAAATCCACTGGTAAACTAAAATGAAACATTCACAGCAAGCAGGAAATAGTTGTTTTAAAAGGATTTCCTGGTTTGCCACTGAATTGCAGTGACACGATTTGGGTGGAAGCCAGAGAGGTGATTTAGGCAGGGGATTTTTAAAGTGATTTCCTGGTTTGCTATTAAGTACCTATGATGTAATTTTCCAGCTGAAGACTAAAAAAAAAAAAGCTTCAGGGAATTAATGCCCTCCACGGAGTACATATTGTTTACACTGTGCAGAATTCAGTTATGCTTCTGACTTCTCCTTACTAAATTACAGCAAAATGGCATGGAGCGGAAAATCTTTACCAACACATTTTCCAAAAGGGAACATTCTAGTTGGCCTGGAGAAGGAAAAGCCACCACTCCCTTCTGTTTTGCGTTAAGAACTCTTATTCTGCCACCCAGGAAAAAAACCCAAAATAAATGGCTGGATGCTTTATATCTACCAGCTGATGAGACTTGCCCTCCGCAACTCCTCTCTGGAAATTCTTTCTCTTTCTGACAAACTGCCTTTCCCACTGTGTAACATCCAGAAATGTCAGGTGTTGTTCTGAGAGGTATTTGCAACCACTTGGGAATCAGGCAGGAGACAACAAACAAAGCTCTTTAATGAAAGCTGTTTTTCATGCTCCCTTCTCAATATCTCTACTGGTCTGCCACTGCACTTCTCTTCTAAGTCATTTCCTATAGGTGTTCCGTGTCACTGACTTAAGATATTATTCCTTGCTCGCATCTCAGAGCTGCTACTTGTTTCCGCATTAATGTGAGAAAACGTGCCAGTGTTGGAGTGCACGCTTAAGGGCAAAATTACACAAGATCTTAGCAGACATGGGTTCCTAAATCTAAGGATTTTTCACCACCTTTAGCACAGACCCAAACTGCTGGTCACTATGAGCTTATTTCCACTGTCAGAGCCTGCCCATGAGGGAAATGGCCTCAAATGTCTCGTGGGAAGAATTAGAGCAGGCAAGGGAGCAGTTAAATATTTGCACCCCTCACAGAAAAAAACATTTTACAATATCCCCATCCCCTCATCATCATGACAAAACAATGGAAGTGTTTGGATAATCACATTTGCTTCATAACAGGTTATTTTCACCACACCTAATGCATTATAGTTTGAAAAGCAAGGCAGATGGGAGCAATTTTTGGCCCTCTAAATGTCCTATCTTAAAATTTTCATCAGCCCTACACAGTATAGTAGGAATTTCTGAGAGCTATGGTGCAAAATATCTTGAGGGTTATAGGTTTTCCATCCTTGATTAGGAACTTACCATTAACAACTAACTTCAATTCCTGGTTTGCACAAAATGTCAGGTTAGGCATCTGATAAATTGGAATTAAATTCCACCTTATTCTCCTCAGCAGCCACAGTGAGTGGCTTTGTTTGGACATATTCCTGCTCACAGATGCAACACTAAATTCTAACCCAGTATCATGTGTGAACTGGGAATTTGTTTGATATCAGTTAGGAGCACTTATGAGGAAAGTTTTTATCATCATCATCATCATCATCATCATCATCATCATCATCATCATCATCATCATCATCATCATCATCATCTGGCAAACGCAGCTGCCAGGTGTTAAGCTGGAGTTGGCCTTCAATGATTGAACGCTTTCCAAGAGCTTAGGATGACTGGAGATATCTTCATAGAATATATACTGCTGCTGCTGCTGCTGCTGCTGCTGCTGCTGCTGCTACTACTACTACTACTACTACTACTACTACTACTACTACCGCCGCCACCACCACCACCACCACCACCACTACTTCACAGAAAGACCAAGTGATGGCCATTTACCATGTTGGCAGTATGATTTCAGTAATTGCAGTCCACAAAAATAAGAGAACAGCTTTGTTATTGGAACTCTCCTTGCTGTACAAACGGCACAGACATTAGGAAGCATTTTTCAGCTCAGCCAACTTATATATTATTTTTGTTTTATTTCTGTCTTGTTGTCAGAACAGGGTAGCTTACAATTAAGTGATCAGATGGGCAGGACAACCATAAACCTAGCCACATAGCTGCAATACTGGCACAATGACCACTGAAGATGTAAAAGCTTGGAAAATATCATTTTAAACACTCTTTGGCTGTTAGCCACAAGCAGCTGCTAGATATGCATGTGGTAACTATTGAAATAAAGGTGACGGCTTTTTCAGAATATTTTCTTGTTGTGAACTGCCTCCACCCATCCAGGCTGGCCATTATAAGAATACCCATAAGAGAGCTTGTTTGATTTCAGTTTTCCTTGAATGACATGATTTCCCTGCACACTTGTGCATTTTGGTGCCCTTGGTTATTCTCTGCTTCTGATCTCTGGTTTATTCTTCATCCTAGTCTAAGACTTCCTCTAATTCCCAGTAATCGCTTAGCCCACAACGCCTGTCTCCTTGACTATCTCTCAAAAAGACTGCCTATAGCTAAAGAACGGTCAGGGTTGAAGGAACCATCCTAATGGTTCTTAACCCACCTCCCCAAGTTAAATCCATAAAGGAGGAACATCACAAAGAACACCCTTCTCATATTAGCCACCCTCCTTACTTTTAGACAGGAGAAGTAGTCAAAGGAGAGTCTTTGACAATGCTCAGGATTCAGAAAAGGGAGTCCTTCAGATAGCCAAACGATCTCGAATTAAGAGTCCCATTGAATTGAGAGTGGAAATTTGCAAATTGGGGCACAAAAGTAGCAGGTCAAACAGAATAGATCTTTCCCTCACCTTTTTTATTTTTAAGAGAAAAGGTGCTTCTGTTTAAAAAAAAAAAGTAACAAGACCATATCTAAAATTTGTAAGGTGGCCGTTAAAATGCCAACAGTTTTTTGCTCTTAAGTCGAGCTGCTCTTAAATCGGGATACCACTTTAGTTTGGAAAATCAGCAAACTACCTACAGTTTTCTGCAGAATAAAACCAACCCCTGAGATATCTTTTTGTCCTTCACGTGTTCTCAGTACCACAACAAACAGACATCATTTACAAAACTACGTAGCATTGTTATCCAGCAACCATGTTATTAAATATTTACTGACAAGATAAGCACTGATGAAAATGCCTGAACTGGTGGCGTCCTTCTGATGCATTTCTAAATTGGGAAAAAATATGATACTAAACAGCACTTGCCATCTGTGTATCTGAGGAACAGGGGGAGAATCTGGCCCACAGAGGTTTCTGGCCAAGCCCACAACAGCTCTCTCACTGAGTCGAGTGGAACATTTATTGTTTTATTTTAAATACTCTTATCCCACTTTCCTCCTTAAAAAGGACTCCAGGAAGCTTACGTAACTAAAAGATTATATAAAAAAGCTAACAACAATAGGTATATAAATATTTAAAATAATCAAACATATCACACTAAAATGGTAAACAAAATCAACAACAAAACCAGATTCAAAGCATGAAGGCACATCATTTAAAAAGCTCTCCCAGGCAGCCAATCAATAAGGAAAAGCCTGTCTGAAGAGGAAGATCTTTGTCTCCCACAGGAAGGACAGCCATGATGCAACCTCCCTGGCCTTCCGTGGAGGCAGTTCCAAAGTCTGAGAGCAGCAACAGAGAAGGACCTTCTTCCATGTTCTCAACAAATTCATGAGGGCAAGTGGTGGGGCCAAGTGAAAGACCTCACCTTAATGTCAATCTTAACATACAGGCCAGCTCATAAAGGGAGACAAATCCCAAACCCACTTTGCTCCATTCCCCATCTCTTTCAGTTTTTCTAGTCAGGAACAGTGCAAGAGGGATTTATGACAGCTCATAACTGAGCTGAACAGCTCAAAAATGGTCCTTAATCCTACGCTTTGACTGGAGAAGATGTACCACAGAGCTAGCTGGACTCTCAATAATAGAAGAAGGTACAACTTTGTCTCCTAGTTTCATTTGGCCAATGGAGAGCTTCAGGGGAGATCCACTCCTCACTATTTCAGTCAGCCCAGTCAATATTTTGGAGAGGAACAGAAATTTACTCGAAAAGCATGATATATTTCTACTAACAAATAACCCATTTCCCTTGCATAACTTCCCTCATGGAATATAAGACTGAAATATAAGAAGGGCATCGTGGAAGTGGAAAAGGTGCAGAAGAGAGTGACTAAAATGATTACTGGGCTGGGGTACCTCCCTTATGAAAGGCTAAAACATTTGGGGCTCTTTAGTCTGGAAAAAAGGCGCCTGAGGGGGGATATGATTGAGACGTACAAAATAATGCAGGGCATGAGTAAAGTAGATAGAGGGATGCTCTTCTCCCTCTCACAAAATACCAGAACCACGTGACATACACTCAAATTGAGGGCTGGGAGAGTAAGAACAGACAAAAGAAAATATTTTTTTCACCCAGCACGTTGTTAGTATGTGGAACTCCCTGCCACAGGATGTAGTGATGGCATCTGACCTGAATGCCTTCAAAAGGGGATTGGACAGATTCCTGGAGGAAAAGTCCATCACAGGTTATAAACCATGATGTGTGTGTGTGTTGTGTCGTTACAGTCGTGACCGACTCTTCGTGACCCCATGTCCATGGAGTTTTCTTGGCAGGAATACTGGAGTGGCTTGCCAGTTCCTACTCCAGGCGCTTACAGCGCCTGGTATTCCCTGGAGGTCTCTCATCCAAGTACAGTGGAACCTTGACGTACGTCATTAATCCGTTCCAGAGGTCTAGACTTAAGTCAAACATGACTTAAGTCAAACGAACTTTTCCCATAGAAAGTAATGGGAAAGTGGATTAATCCGTTCCAGATGATGAAAAAGACCCCCGAAAACAGCAATTTAACACAAATTTGACTGGGCTATGATATTCCTTCCAGGGATGTAAATGAAATGTCTCTTCAAAGAGAGGAGGAGGCAGTGGAATTATAGTCCACAAGTTATACGCCTCCACTTTTTAATGATCATAGCAACAATGTCTAACATTTAAGTTTTACTGATTTTTAACCTGACGTTCCAAGTCCTGAACAACCCTATGGTTACCATTAGAGTCCCACAACTGTACAGCTCCCCAACTAAAATGCTTCCATTGTGGATGAGACTTCTGCAGCCAGAGTTTTTACAAGACTGAGCCAACCATCTAAACCAGCGAGGCCACCCTGAGCTCCCAGCCCTTCTTCTCTTCCGGCAGCAGCGGCGGCTTCGGAGAGGCCGAGGACCAGCTCCAGGTGCTCGGAGCTTGCCTCACCGAAGCCGCCACTGCCGGAGGAAAGGAAGAAGGCAGGAGCAGTTTGGAGGTGGCAGCCATGATGCTGGGTCGTGGCTGCCGCCCGATTCCGGGGCCTTGCGCCGGGGCTCCAAAATGTAAGTCAAAGCCTGTGACTCAAGTCAAACAGGCCCCTTCTTGCTGCACGTCAAATATGCTGTAAGTCAAGCAGTATGTAAATCAAGGTTCCACTGTACTAACCATGATGGAGATGTGTAATCTCCAGGCTTAAAACCGGGGTACTTCAAGGGCCAGATGCAGGGAAGTGATATCAGGAGACAGAAATCTAGTTTAGTGCACTCCCAGATGCATCTGGTAGGGCCACTGTGAGATACAGGAAGCTGGACTAGAGGTCCTTTGGCCTGTTCAAGCATGGCTCTTCTTATATTCTTATGTTCTTATGATGCTAATTGTTAGACACAGAGGGTGGAAAGGTTTCTTTTGGGGACTGGCACTCCTTGCATCCCCTACCCTTTGGTGAAGTCTGAAAACTGTAATCCAAAAGAAAACAATAATTTTCCTAAAATCAGGTTAAAGCATTCTAATTGAAGAAGTAGAGGTATGCATAATTACGTTTTGGTTCTACAACTCTCAATGTTTTCCAGTTGATGTCTAGGGAATTCAGGTCAAAATACTGTATATTTCCCTGCCAGAGGCACAGCAACAAATGGTGCACGCATCCCATCCATTTCAAAGGTTCATAATATCCTGGGTCTGCCAAAGTATTTCAACCGCTGAAGAAATTCCCACAACTGACCCTTCTTGGCAAAACAGTAAAAACAAGCCATCCCATCACCTAAAAGTTGCTGCCTGAGAAAGCTGCCTCAGTCTGCCTAAAGTCAGGGACAGTTCTGAATACCACCAATATGGATCCACCTCCAGTACTCATTAAAAAACGTAGATAGCCTGGAAGGCAGAGGGTTGAAAGCAAACATTGGAAATCATTTGTCTCAGCAAAGCTAGAGATTATTTCTGGGTGGGGTCCCAAAGTCAACACAAGCCACATGTGATTATATCTGTGTAGTGGTTGGAGTGGCCTTCCATACATATGCAGTAAACTACCATCAAGAAGGAACCACAGTGGCTTGGCTCTTTGTTCCCAAAGAGAGCTAGTATAAAATAAAACTTATTTCTACAAGGACTGTGCAAATGCCAAGCTCTTTCCATCAAATTCTTTTCTTTATTGTGCCAATATCTACACTCTGTGCAGTTAAATGGAGCCAAAGCCATCAGGAAGACAACCCCTTTCTGTGCATAAAAAGACCCTAATCTGACATTCAAATCTAACAAGCTTCCCAGCTCAAGTTGGATGACATAAAGCAGGCTTTAATTACCTGGCAGCTCTGAAGGAATGCTAAATAGAACTGGCTGCAATGTTCTCTCCTTTTTCCTATTAGGAAGGGGCTCTCCCATTATTTTCATAAACAATTTGGAAAGTGATTTCCACCCCTGTTCAAATGACGGCAGAAACTCTATTCACTTTCTTGAAAGAAATGACAAATAATTCATTTGAGAGGGAGATTTGATTCCCTCTTGCACTGTTTTCCCTTTTTACTGTGTAATAAAAAGTATGAAGAAAGCACTTCAAACTTCGGCACCTAGATGCTGTCTCTAGCCTTATCGGTACTGCCAAAACAATCAAATTTATACTATGAGCTTTTATTTTCACCGTCTTCTTTCTTTCTTTCTTTTTAATTCAAAAAGTCGAGCCAAATAGTTGTTTCCCATCCACACCCTTCCCATTTATTCAATCTTCTCGGAATCCAGCCCAGCCTCTCGGGATTCATCATTTATATGAGGATTGGTTTTTATCACTGTATTCTAATTTCAGAGAGCTTATTTTCACATGAGGTAGGAGTTAGGAAGGACAAACCCTGAACAGACTGTGCCACTTTTAAGTTGACAGTGGGTTTTTTTTCTTTCTCTGTGAAAACAACATTTAAAAAGTCCTCCATACACAGAGTAAAAGAGAATGACAGGAAGAAAGCTCTGCTCCAACATTTTCCCTTTTTCATTTCCTTCTTTCACATGCATTAAGTTTGTGTTCAGGGAAATATTCAGCAACAGCATCCCTTATGTACAAACTGAAGTGATACAGGACACTCTACCACTTGGGGACTTTACTGATGGAACAAGCCTCGGAACGGAGGAGGCAGTAAAGGCAGCGGAGGTGGCCATCAGTGTGGGGAATTTTAGCCCCACATGAAACACTCTTCTTAAAGGGGGAAGAAAGGGCATAAGATCCAAAAAAGTGTAGAAAACCCCCCCACAAAAGAACCAATTCGGACGGGGACTAACCAGTACGCTACCTCTTATCGAGGCAGTAAGAGGGAACTGAGGTGTTTGGGCGGGAAGCCCCTCGCTCATGCATGGGGTGAAAGGGGAGGAGACTAACGAACTTTCCTATTGCTAGGGAAGTCCAACCTCTGCGCGGGCACGCTGGGAAACCCATATGTGTGGCTTTACGAAGGTCACGAAGGAGAAGTTAAAGTTACATAACAGTCCAGGCATAAGCTCCTTTTCCTGTCATGGAGGCACGGTGAGGAATCAAACTCCACAACTCTGGCTCCAGAGCCACAGCTACCCAGCTATCTAAACCACTGAGCTATCCAGCAGGTGATCAATAATAATCTTAGAATTGCAGACCTGGAGTCCAAGCCCTTTCAAGTAGGCAAAGTAGGAAGTCAATCTCCCGACCTCTGGATCTGCGGCCAGATACCTCAACTACTGAGCTATCCAGCAGTTCAATTTACTATTTATGAGACTAAACTAATGGTCCATATGTACGTTGAATTTCTCAAGGAAGCTACATCTCCATGAAGGGCTATGGTAATTCAATGAATATTTCTAATGCAGGGATCAAAAGATGGGATTAGATAAGAAATGTGTCCTGACCAGCAAGCCTAAACTCATGGTATCTTTCAAAGTCTACACATCCTTCAAAATTTTGTCAGGGAATTCTTCAGTCAAAACATACATAAACAAAAACATGTTTTATTTATTAATTAATTGTTTGTTTCATTTCTAAACTGCCATTCTCCCATCAAGGAGACCAAAGGCAACTCACAATGTTTAAAATACTGTCAGGAAGAATAAAAACATGATCAATTATGACAAAAACAACCCGAATAATACATAAAATAATAATTTAAAACATTATATGAAGACTTAAAATATTAAAAATGCTTATAAAGAACATAAGCCCAAGATTCAGGAGGGACTTTATTTTAATTATTAAAACCTTGCCTTTTCAAATGTCACCAAGAAATGAAAGGGAGGGTGTCAATTTAAGTTCCTGAGGAGAACTTTCGACAACTTAAGAGCAGCCACAGTGAAGACCCTCTCTCATGTATCTATCACATGCACCTGCAAAGGCAATGGGAACAGGAAAAGGGCCTCTCTAAAAACCAGGAAAGCTCATATGGGGACATATAATCCTGCACATTGCCAAAACCTAAGCTGCATTAGGGAAAGGGGCACATGAATCCATGTGTTTATGAAAAAGACGTACTAAAATTCATTGTAAAAAGGAAATAGCTTGCCAAAGTGTGTCAATTATGCAAAAATGCATATAAAAACGCATACACTGTACTAAGTGAAAGTTGTTTGTCTGCAATCTGGTTTCCAGAACTGCCTGGGGTCATTTTTCTATTAATTGTTAAACCATCTACAGATGGTTGGGAGAGACTCTGAACTTAAGTTCCTTCTCCCTCTGTGATGCTGCTGCCTCTGGTTTACAGGAAAACTGGAATCATTAAAATGTGAAGAAAGAAGAGTGTATAAATAATTTGTATGAACACTGAACCAAGTGTATGCAAATGGAATTTAATGAGTATTTTCCAAGATGATTTACAGATGAAAATTAAGAGGGTGTCTATTCATCTGTTGCCTGCCCTCAGAGGCTGACTACGCTCCTCTCAGATAAAAAAATCTCTCTGATCCACTGCAAGGGAACTACTACAGAGGCATCGTTAGCATGCCTTTGTTTCAGTCTGGTGCGACGTATCCTCTGAGAGTTTTGAATTCTGCACAACGGAGTTCTCCAACCTGGTGCTTTTCATACATCCTTTGGAGCCCATCTCTAGCCTGTACGACAGCCACTGTATAGCAACAGGTTGTGGAGGGCTGCAGTAGAACTTCTCACAATCTGTTCCGGAAGCTTGCTGGTAAACCAAGGTATTCCTGTATATCAAAGCAAATTTCCCCATGAGAAATAATGGAAACTCAAATGATTTGTTCTGGGGCCTCAGAGACCACATACTGTACACACAACATGCCAAAACTCACTAAAGAAGTTGGCTAGAAGTCCACATCCACACCATGGTTTAGGTATCCGGCTGCAGAATCTTCTCTGTTTGGGACTAACAACCGGATTTTACTCTGTGTTTTTAATGTGCCAATGAATGCAATTTTTTGCCTTATACATACCTGACTAGCTGCTCCATGACTAGAAATGGTTTGAAAAATAAGAAAGGATGTTGAAAACAAATTAAAGAATAATATAAAGAAAAACAAAATAGGCCCCTAACCTGCATTCACCTTGGAAAACATTTCTGGCTGTTACAAAGGAGACCTTCCTTCCTCTCTCCTCCCTCTGCTTTTGAGGCTTCCTGAGATGGAACACTCCAGACAATCACCCACAGTCCAGCAGGGATAGAAAAAGAGAGCCACAATTGGTTCACTTGTGATCATGTGACCAGCTCCAGTGCTCGTATTTCAAGACATTGCTTGTTGATCAAGGCAAAATTTAGAAGAAATATTTGCTTGTCTTGCAAAACACTCTTAAACCAAGGTACCATACTTGTAAACCAAGGTATTACTGTACTGTTAATTCTTCCATTCCAGTATTGGCCCATTTACCCCAGTATAATCTATCCTGACTGATAGCAGCAATACCAAATTTGAAGTAGGGTTATTGACACTATCCACCATCTTGTGGGGATGCCATAGGTGAACCTGCACTTTCCATGTGCAAAACCTATGCTCTGCCATTTAGCTTTAGGTCTCCTCCAGGAAGAGCAATGCAAAAAGAAAGTGAACTTGGAATTAAGGGAATCTAAACTTGCAGCCAAGAGATGTGCCAAAAGAAGCAACAAATGACAAGAACAGGGATCAGAGATCTCCTTACAAGAGGTTTTCTAGGGCACAATGTTCTGTTCTCTGGATCCACTGAGCAAAGAATGAAGCACGAAAGCATCACTGTATGTATATATTTGGAAGCCCATTCTAATTTAGGAAACCTAATAAACAGAGCTTGAAGACAATCTGTAGGGCTTCAGCCAATGGACAAGTCTCCACAGTACCTGTTCTTCGACATTTCAACCAAGTTCACAATTCTAATAAACAGATAATTCCACCTAAGACTGACTGCTGTACTGAATTAAGAATCCCAAACAACCAAATAAAGCAGTAATACCTTGCAATGCAGAGGAAGGACAGCAATGTCATAGTTCTTAATGACCACATAACAATAAACTTCCCAGACCAATATAAGTAGAACAATTGTATATAAGTAGAACATATTGTCAATTGTATTTCATTTGTTCCTTTTTTTTTCCTTTCTTTTTCCTCCCCTTCTCCCTTAGGCCACCATGTCGGCAGGGACTCTCATCTCAGTGGTGTCTGGCCGTGGGAGGTATGCTCTGGACGGTGGGTTCGGTCGGGTAAGAAGAACTAGGGTCCGGCATCTAAGGCCTGTCCCCCGTTCTGATCCCATCGTCCACCGCCATCTACCTGGGTGCCATCCCGCCAGCGCCTCCGATCTGACCTGCCTGCTGATTAACGCCAGGTCGGTGCACAATAAGACCCCGCTCATCCTCGATTCTATCTTGGATGAGCGCGCTGACCTGGCGTGTATTACCGAGACCTGGGTGGGCGCGGAGGGCGGGGCTTCTCTCTCTCTCCTGTGCCCACCCGGGTTTCAGGTTCAGTGGGCAGGCAGATCGGAGGGTAGGGGGGGTGGGGTGGCCATCGTTTTCAGGGAATCCCTTCACGTTAGCAGGTCCGCGACGATGGTGTGTTCTGGGGTGGAATGCCTCCATCTATCTGTGGGTCAGCGAGATAAGTTTGGCATTGTGCTGGTGTACCGTGCTCCCGCAACCCAGCACAATCCCTACCAGAGATCGCCGAGTTCATCTCGGCTGCTTCGTTGAGGTCGCCCCGCCTTTTGGTGGTTGGGGACCTCAACTTGCATGCCGAGGTGGAACTCTCTGGTGCGGCTCTGGAATTCATGGAATCCATGGCTTCCATGAACTTATCTCAGCATGTTTTATGCCCCACCCATAGAGCTGGCCACACCCTAGACCTGGTCTTTTCCTCCATGTCGCCGGATTCGTGTCTGGGGTTGGGGACATTTTGCCCCTGCCCGTGTCATGGTCGGACCATTACCTGCTAAAATTTTCCCTGTCGATCGCCCCCCACCCCGCGGGAGCGCCCTCTTACACCTGGGCTCGCCCCGTAGGCTCCTGGACCCTACAAGGTTCATGGAGGCCTTCGGGAGCTTTCTGGCGGTCTGGCAGACGATCCGGTTGATGCCCTGGTGGAAAGGTGGTATGTTGGCGCCACCGGGCGGTAGACCGGATCGCCCCTAAGCGTCTCCTACGATGACAGAGGCCGCTCCTCCCGTGGTTCACGGAGGAGCTGCGGTCGATGAAGCAAGAACGTAGGAGACTGGAGGTCATATGGAGGGCGAACCGGACGGAAGTGAATAGGGCTGCCCTTAAACAGCTGACTGGCCGCTATCTTCGATCAGGACGCTAGAAGATCTTATGCCTCCCTGAGAATTGGGAGGCCTCGAGCCGCCAGGCGGAGTTATTCCGGGTGGTTCGGGACCTCTCCAATCCCAGTCAGCTGCGGCCTCCTCCTAGTGATTTCACTAGTGAGCAATTTGCAGCCCATTTTAGATCAAAAATTGAGGCCATCCGTTCCGACTTGCCCCCCAGTTGCTCTAGTCCATCCTTTGGGTCTTCCAGTGCCTCACCCCCCCGTTCTCCCCTCCTGGATGAGTTTGGGCCGGTCTCTTCAGCGGAGGCCTCCAGAGCTATGGCTCGTTGCCGGCCGGCGGCCACTCCCTTGACCCTTGCCCAGCTTGGCTTATAAAATCTGCCGAGGGGAACATGCCAGAGTGGTTTTCTTCCATCGCCACGGCCTCCTTTCGGGAGGGTTGTTTCCCTTCCCGCCTGAAGGAGACCGTGGTAAAACCCATTCTTAAGAAACCTGGCTTGGCGACGGACGATCTCTCCAACTTCCGTCCGATCGCCATTGTTCCCTTCCTGGGCAAGGTTGTTGAGGGGGTGGCTGCCGTCCGGCTCCAGTCATACCTGGAGTTAAACCATATCCTGGATCCCTTCCAGTCTGGATTCAGGCCTCTTCGTGGTCGCTCTGCAGGATGACCTCCTCAGGGAGGCCGACAGGGGGTGTTCCTCCCTGCTCGTCCTCCTTGATCTCTCAGCAGCCTTTGATACCGTCGACCACGGTAACCTTCTGGCCCGGCTCGCTGAGGCGGGAATTGGTGGTCAGGCCTTGGCCTGGCTCCGTTCCTTCCTTGGCGGCCGGACCCAGAGGGTACAGCTGGGGGATGTCTTGTCGGCTCCTTGGGCTCTCCCTTGTGGGGTGCCCCAGGGGTCGGCAATCTCCCCCGTGCTGTTCAATGTTTATATGAGGCCGCTGGGGAGGTCATCAGGAGATATGGAGTTCGCTGTCATCAGTACGCTGATGACACGCAGCTCTATATCTCCTTTTCTACGCCTGCAGAGGAGGCGGTTCGCTCCTCGATCTGTGCCTGGAGGCCGTTCTGGAATGGACCAGAGATAACCGGCTCAAGCTTAATCCGAGAAGACGGAGGTTCTGTTCTTAGGGGCGCCTTCGCCTCGGTACTATGGCCCCCTCCCTAGACTGGGGGTACTTCCTCCAGCCTACGGACAGGGCCAGGAATCTGGGCGTGGTCCTGGATTCGGCCCTCTCCCTGGAAGCCCAGGTGATGGCCGTCTCCAGGGCCGCTTTTTCCATCTCCGCAGGATCGCCCAGATCCGCCAGTACCTTGACGAGTCCTCCCTGAGGACAGTCGTGCAGGCCCTGGTGATCTCGAGGATCGACTATTGCAATGCCCTCTACGTGGGGTTGCCCTTGACCCTGGTCCGGAGGTTACAGCGGGTGCAGAATGCGGCGGCCAGGCTGGTGGTGGGTGCTCGTGAGATTCGAGCACATCACCCCAGTCCTGGTCCGCCTGCATTGGCTTCCCGTTGTCTTCCGGATCAGGTTCAAGGTCCTGGTCTTGGTTTTCAAGGCCCTCCATGGCTTGGGACCAGGATACCTGGCGGAGCGCATCTCCCTGAGGGCATCCGGATCCAGACCCACGAGATCATCGCAGGCGCGCTCCTTGAGAGTGGCCACACCCAGAGAGGCGCGGAAACGCGCGTGCGCGGAACCGCGCCTTCTCTGTGGTGGGGCCCTCGCTCTGGAACCATCTCCCTCCTGAGCTGCGCCTGCTGGAGTCCCTGCCCGCCTTTAAGAGGGCTTTGAAGACCTTCCTCTTCAAGGAAGCATATGGTGACCTTATTAGTTAGTGTTTTTTTTGTTTTGTTTTGTTTTGTTTTGTTTTTGCCTCATCGTTTGCCGCCATCTTGTCCTCCGCCGCCCTTGCTTGGTGGCCTGGTTATTTTCAGCTTTTTAGCCTTTTTGCTTTTAGCCTTTTGTGTTGTTAGCCGCCCAGAGTTCCCGTTGGGAAGATGGAGCGGGATATAAGTATTTAAATAAATAAATAATAAATAAATATAAATAAATAATTGTTGGCACAGAAAACACCACCTACTGTTTCTGTCATTTATTGGAAAGTATAAAGGAAGTACAGTGCATGATTTATTGCTGTCCAACAACAAGAGTGCCCTTCTGTAGAGAAATAGGTTGGTGCTGGCTTTGACTGAAAGCAATAATGGACTGGCTTAGGGAGACAAGTCTCTAATGAATGCTCAAAAAGAAAACATCCAAACGAGAACAAAATACTCAACAGCTTCACTATTGCAAGACAGAAGGTAAGAATGCAGGGGAAGACCCAGAAGAGATCGAGCCAGCCATCATTTCTGACTATGGTTAAAATTAAGAACTAGAGATGGGCACGGAATGGAAATATAGTGTTTCATTTTGTTTCTTTAATAGTTTCACTTTGTTTCATTTGTAATGTATTTTAAAGTAGTTTTGTTACGAAATGAAATGAAAGGCTATGCTCCCCGGGTCCTAGAGGCACCAAAATGGCAGGGGAGCTTCCTCAAGCTCTTCCCTGAAGCCTCCCGAAAGTAGGGCTTCAGGGTTTGGAGCTCAGGGGGGGCTAAGTTATTAAGCTCCAAAGGAGATGCCCCAGGGAAAAAAATATTTCTACCCTGCTTCCCCGAAAATAAGACCTCCCCAAAAAATAAGCCCTAGCAGGATTTCTATGCATTTGTTAAATATAAGCCCTACCCTACCCTGATAATAAGACCTAGTGATGGGCGTGGCTATGGTTGTGTGCAGGGCTGACATTCAAGCATATTATACTTAATAAAAGTAAGACATCCCATGAAAATAAGCCCTAGTGTGTCTTCTTAAGAAAAAATAAATATAAGACAGTGTCTTATTTTCGGGGACACACGGTAATTCAATCAGGATTCGAAAGTGAAGCCGCTACTCTCTTGCCCGCGCCGGGGGAGGGGGTTGCAGCTTCCTGATTCAATTAGAATATTTTTTTCTTAGGGGCACCCACTTTGGAGCTTAATAACTCAGCCCCCCGACCCCCAAATCTTTCCAAACTTGGGGGGCTTACAGGGAAGAGCTTGAGGAAGTTCCCCTGCCATTTCCTCTAGGACAAACAGTTTCTTTCCTAGAGAAAAAAATGGCAATTTGTTTCATTTTATGACAAATTCATCCTACCATTGTTACATAACAAATTCAATACATAACAAAACAATGACACAGCATTTTGTGCCCATCTCTAGTAAGAACCTGTACTTCTGCAGAGCTTCCAACGTGAAAGAGCCCAATGATGATTAATTTAGAGCTTGTCTGCATTTGTCTTTCATATACTCCGTTTCTGAAGAGAATTGCCATCTCTATATTACACCAGGCTCATGAAGACGCACTGCAATCAGCAGTTTGCAAACCTGAACCAACACATAATTTAATTCCCTGCTTGAGCAGTTATTTGCAGGACGTGCATTGTGGCACACCCCTACAGATTAAGCACATGGCAATTGCTCACAGCTAGCTATAGCTTGCAAGAGACTGGCAAAGGGAACAGAGCATCTTTTTCAGCTGCTCTGATGTAGTGGTCAACACATCACAGTCTGAGTGGGTGGGCCTCAGGTCAAATCTCAGTTTACCCATGAAATTCACTAGATCTCTACAGTAATCACTGCCTCTCAGACTAGCCTACTTCATCGAGTTGACAAGGAGACCAAACAGGCAATGCATCACAGGGCTTCTTGGAATAAGATAACATAAATATGCCACAAAAATGGTCCCCCAGTTCTCATTTCACAGGCTTCCAAGGAACCTTAAGATTGTCTGAGATTCTAGTTATTATCTCTGCAATGCTCAATGCAATGAAGAGACCTACAAGACTCAAAAGCTAGCCTCTTATTTTGAAATTTTAGTGATCTTTTAAACAAGGATCACCAAACCTTGTTTTTTTTTTTTTAGAATATACAGATCTTTCCCCCAGTTTTCTAAATAATGTGTCTGTGTGTAAAGCGATAGCATGTTATCAGGAGCCAGAATTCCTTGAAGCTTTCTTACTTCCATAGTTTGCAAATCAGCCAGTTTTATTTGGTAACTGGTCATCAGAAGATAAACACGGGCTTCCTTTGCAGGCGTAATGGCTCAGGCACAAAGTTCTGTAGAAACTCTAGCAGGTTTTAATGACATCCTGTGTATATTATCTGATTTTGCCATGGTTTTAAAGCATTTCAGCACAATTATGCTTAGGATGGCTGTCTCAGGGAACAAACTCTTTGAGCCAAACCCTTAAATTCCAGAGTTCCAATGTCCATGCCTTTGTTTCCCTTCTAAACAGCATTAACCCCAGCCACCAGATGAAAGAAATTCCAGAACACACCACCAGCATGATGAGAAAACAAAACCGGGACTAATTGCTGTGTTTCATTATCAGGGTGTGCTGTCTGTGAGCCTTTGATTTATCTTGCAATCACAATATTTTTTGCTGCAGCGCTATTTCCTATCAGCAACAAGAAAAAGCCAAAAAGTCTTAATAATCATTTTGAGAGTGTAACTTCTATAAAATGAAAGATTCAGAGAGGTAAAAGGATAAAATCAAAATGTATGTGCATGTGTGTTTATGTGTACACACACAAGCAGAATGTGTTTGTGTGTGTACAGACACACATGCCCTATCACTACTCTGAATCTGCCATTTTTACTCTATGGAAATAAATGAGTTTGAATTCCATCTTAACAACAAAGGGTATACTTTTCAAACAGAACAAACTGGGTATCACTAGGCAAAGCACTGCAAAAATATTCCAATTTGAGGAATTATTCCAACATCTGAGTTGCTAAAGGAGTGTACAATAATATGCCATAACTTATCAACATGTTTAAAAGGTGGGCTGGGGAAGGACAGCACAGGGGAAGAGCATATTGATATCACAGCTACACCCTAGATTCCTTCAAGTCCCACTGATGGTAGCAGCTGACTGGAAAATGAGAGAAAATAATTAGTTTATAAAAAGATGCTCCAGGAAGAAAGACCAGGTTGCTCACATTGCTAGGACAGAGCCCTGGACAGGATGAGGGACTTCTGGCCTTCCAATTATTTTAGACTACAATTCATATATAGTAATCCTCCACCAATTGTCATTCTAGGTAAGTCCAAGGGCCTCAACACTGTCTTAACCCAGCACTCACACTACACTAACAACTGGAAGATACGCCAACACATAATCAACCTTCACCTGGACTGAAGCAAGCAAAAAAGAATATTCTGCCCCACAAACCCTTGGTCCCAGTGTAGTATAGTGGACAGGGTGATGTACTAGAACTGTAGAAGCTTGGATCCAAATCCTTCTCAGACATGGAAACTCAATGAGGGTGTAGAATGGGTAAATCTACTCACTAAATAACTCTCAAAAGCCCCAAAAGTCAGTTCCAACTGGATGATAGCAGCAAATATATAAAACCATGACAAAATGAAATTGCCATGGTTACTTACAGACCATGATGGAGATGTGTAATCTCCAGGCTTAAAACCAGAGTACTTCAAGGGCTAGATGCAGGGGAGTGGTATCAGGAGACAGATCTCTAGTCTCGTGCACTCCCAGACGCATTTGAGGGGCCACTGTGAGATACTGGAAGCTGGACTAGATGGGCCTTTGGCCTGATCCAGCATGGCTCTTCTTATGTTCTTATATTAGAGTGGGATTTGAGAAGTCTATATTCAAGCCCTCGTTGTGCTATGAAACTTGGCTGGGTAACCTTGGGCAGATGATCTTATTTCAGATTGACTTGCTTCACAAAGTCCTTGTGAAGATAAAATACAGCCATATAGATTTTCCCGAGTCACTGAAAGAAAAACAGGATAAGGTGACCATGGTGCCAGCAATTATACTAATACTCTAATTACATTCTATGTACTGATTACATAGAGAGGGATACCTCACTGAGAATTTCTGAGAATGCTAGTTGTGACATCCTGGAACTATAGTCCAAAAAAGGAACGTTTCCAAGTTTTATTTCAATCATCCCCAGCCTTACTGGGCACTATCTGCTTTATATTTCCTTTCAAAGCACAGATCATGCTTGTCTACTTATCAATAGTCTCTTCCAGTGCTTCTGCATCTCTTTTTAACACCTTGAGTGTAACAGATTTAATGAGACAATTCTTCATGGCATTTGTATAGAGAACATCATGCCTAGTAGCCACCGAAAGTCTCATCCTCCATGAATTAAACATGTATTAAACATCTTCCTTATGTTTAATACATAACAAATTCCAGAAGCCCAATAATAACTCATTCACAGTTCTAAGCCTATGATCAAAGCCAGCCATGTTATCCTTTTCACCTTCATCTTGGCAAAAGCCGAGGAATTTTTTTTATTTAATATGCAGGAGAATAGCACCATGGAAGAACGGCAGCTTTTGAAGACTACCAGGGAATCATCTTATTCATGGCTCAACTAGCTTAGAAAAGTCTCCTCAGCAGAGATTTATTTATTTATATTGTATTAGTCACGCCTCAACTCAAAGGACCCAAAGGAACTAATATATTTTAGCAGCTCTGATATGCCCTTTCATTATTAGGAAGAATTATTAGGAATGCCATTGGGGCTTCTTGGTAGATTCTGACATTTCCAGCCTTTCAGCCTTGAACACTTTGGTGCTATAAAAATGATAATCAAGTGAATCTCCCAGAAGGAGAAGATATACCAAATTGTCTTCAAACAGTCCGAGACCAAAACCATGTCAGAAACAGCCCTAGTAGTAAGTCTGTGAGGAATGCAACCCTGAAGATCATCATCAGAGAAGTGCGCCGTCTATTCCCTCCTCTGTGCAAGCGGATCGTGGGGTGGATGTATTGGTGTGAAGGGTTGGCAAGATGGGGGTGAGCTCAGCAGATAAGAACCGAGGGCAAGGTGAGGCACGATTAGCATGCGCGGTTAAGGATGGTGCGATTGTGGAAGGTTTTTTGCTGACAGAAGAGCCAGTGGAGGAGGAGGAACTTAGGGAAGGTGAACCAAAAAAGGTGGGAGATATAACGGGAGACAGGGAGGAAGAAAGGCAGTGGGAGACAGAGGCTGAGGAATTGAAGGTTTTCATGTTCCAGAACGCAAAGGCTCCTTGGAGGAAGGACCCCATCGAAGGTCGTGGTTGGGCAAATTCGCGAGAGGTGATGGCGGAATGGGCGCATCATCCTTGTTGCGGGACACTATGTTCCGGTCGTGGACTGAAACTCAGGCTTCCCCGGGATTGGAAGAGGTTTCGGAAATTCCCATACCCTCAGGAACCTTGAATGCAGATACTTTGCCATGGGTCTACCCTGTTGGTTTGGAGGAACCTTATGGACATTTTGCACCCACCGAAGTTGTTCTTCATTCTGTTAATGATGCTGCTGAGAATAAAGTTGACAGCTCCGGATTTCCATCTCTGCTCCTTGATGTGTCCATGGGGAAGGGGCCGCCCATTCTTGAACCAGAACCCACTCACAAGTCATTTCCTACTAAATTCCATTGAAATCAATGTTGCAATGCAGTGTCATTTCTGATCCTATCAATTAATAAATTCCAGAACATCCTGTCATGAACAGCCTTGCTCAGTCTTGCTAACTAAAAGGCCTTGGCTTCCTTTGAACTGATCCATGTTGTCTTAGGCCTTCCTTTTTTCCCTACTGCCTTCACCTTTTCATCACATTGTCTTTGCCAGTCTCTACTCATTATATGTCCAAATTATGATAGATTCGGTTTAGTCATTTCAGCTTCTAGTGAGAGTTTTGGCATCAAATAGAAAAAGCTAAAAAAAATCTCAATGTGATAAATTCTTAACATACTTTACATCAAAAAGCCAATTTAAAAAAATAGTTGTGGAATTCCGACCTGCATCTCAGGGCTACTTCAAAAATTTAAGACTATTTCACTGCAATGATTTCAAACCAAGAAACCATGGAACACTACAAGTCTGAATGGGCTGTAAGCTCTCAATCAAAAATATTCCCATAACTGTGACAAGCCAGAATTCCCAAAGTTTTGTGAGGTAAAGAGGGGCTCATTGCAGCTCCTAATAATCCCCCAGTCAACCCTGCCAATGGCCATGTTGGAGGCTAGATTCCGGAAGCCATCATCCAAAAGTAACTTTTCCAAGTTACTTTTTATCAGCTTTATCAGGCACCTTGAAAGAAAGGAACAATGATTTGGATTAGAGGGACCCACAGCAAATGCCTAGAAGAGTAACCATTACTATACACTTTGAAACACAATTATCGTATATGAGTATATAAGTTGATATAAGTCAAGTTTTCCAGCCCTTATTTTTGGCTGAAAAAAGGCCCTCGACTTATACTTGGGTCAATATAAAGTTGGGGGCCAGGGGATGGGGGGAGGCAGCGCGGGTGGTGTGTGGTTTCGCCCTGCTTCGCACACCACCGAGTTGCCCGGTGGTGGCGGCAGTGAACCAGAAAAGGTGGGGGCCGGGGGGATAGGGGGAGGTGGCGCCAGTGGTGCTTGGCTTCGTCCTGCTTCACCCGCCACCGAGGTGCCTGGTGGCAGCAGCGAAACAGGAAAGGTGGGGGATGGGGGAGGTGGCTCTGGTGGCGTGCAGCTTCACCCTGCTTTGCCTGCCACTGAGGTGCCTGGCAGCTGCAGCAGCAACAAAACAGAAGTGCCTAGGAGGTGGAGGTGCCAGCCCTCCTACACGCTCTTCAGCCCTAGAAAGCGGCTGTTGTCCATGGGGAGCACCAGCTCTTGGGGGGATCCCCCCCCTTCTCAACCCTCCTCCACCACCTCCATGCCCCATTGAAGACCGGGGGATTGGGTGGCTTACCTTCCACCTCCCCTTTCAGGATCTATTGGGATGTGTTGATGGGACAATCCTCCCCCAAAAAACAAAATCCTGGAAAGAAGCTGCAGCCGAGTCCGCATTTCCTCCGGACAATGAAAAAGGAGGGACAGGAAGGGACTCTTTTGAAAAATGAAGGGGATGCTCCCACCCTTCTGGTTTCCCCTCCCACCTTCCCTCTAGGAATAGCAACTCAGCGGCATTAAGGGAGGGAGGGAGGGAGAGGGAGGGAGAGGAGAGAGAGAGAGAGAGAGAGAGACTCCTCCACCACGATCCCAAACCAGCTCCTGCACCCCCTCTCAGCCCTGAGTTGTTCTCCCCTCCAAGGACAGGCGCTGGGCGGCAGCAGCGGCAAAGACCATGACAGCCTTGTCCCACTTATTATCGTATATAAAGCTAGATTGCAAAGGAACTGCATTGTCAACATCACCAGCTTAGCCATAAAAAGAGTACGCGCCCTCCACTTCTGGCAAATAAGCATTCATTCATCCCCCCTGTTTTCTGTTTTATTTGGTACTAAGCAGAGATGGCATTGAAGTGTCGTGCCAGTCGAGCCTTTATATTTGAAAGGAGGGTGGAATCAGGAGTGTCTCTTTTATCTCTTCTACAGCACTAGCATTTCCCACCCTAGACTTATACTCGAGTCAATAAGTTTTCCCAGGTTTTGGGGCTTATACTTGAGTCGACTTATACTAGAGTATATATGGGTAAACCACTTTCCTATTTAAAACACAGCAGACTTACAAACCACTTAAAATTCTCAGTTAACACAACTTTGTTAGTCACTCCTATGTTCCAAGATATTCTTAGCCCCAAATGAGTAAAATGCTACAATTCAAAAATAAAAGGCAAAAATAAAAGGCATACTAAATTAGTAATCCATTATAGATGTCTAATGATTGGTAGAGACAGGTTTTAAAAGGAAAACAAACATGTCAATCATATCACTAACTTTTGTCCAATTTCTCCTAATCATGAACTATATTAGGAAATTTTTCATAGCATTAAGTGAGAAGCTTTGATGGCTTCCAAATCAAAAAAATATTCCACATTGTGCGACTGCAACCATCTGTCTCAGAATGATCCCAGATAAGATTAGCAGCATCCTTCTGGTTTCTGTTAGATTGATCATTTAGCTCATCCTGCAGAAACCCCCAATAATCCGGCTTAATCTCCAGGGACCATTAGCCTTCACTTTCCAACATCTGGCTGTTTGTTGGCATCGTTTGCATGGTTATATCTATAGGGGAAGCAGGCAAGCAGCAGCAGCAGCAGCAAAAACAACAACAGAATTACAAGAAACTCAAGAGGCCTGTTTCTTATATGGGGCAGGATGCATTCTTCCTAAAGAGCATCAGACACAAATGTCCAATATTTGGCTAGAATATAGGCTGTAAAAAATCTCAAGAGAGAGATGGTTTCTCTGAAACCTCTAGTCCTATTACATATTCATTTCATTCCTATTATTATCCTTGCAATTTAACCTGAGATCTATCCTATCCTCAGCTACGGAAGGCAGTGATTTCATTCTTCCTTCTTAAATCTATTTAACCACCCAGAATAGCCTTTGGGCTAGAGGGCTAGAGGGCTAAATAAATAAATAAATAAATAAATAAATAAATAAATAAATCTGCTGCTTGTATACCACCCCATAGCGCTTAAAGCACCCTATAGGCAGTTTACAAGTAATTATGCAGACGACACATTGCCTCCCCAGCAAGCTAGGTACTTGGGAGGATGGAAGGCTGAGTGACCCTCGAGCCTGCTGCCTGGAATTGAATCCCAGGCCGTGAACACAGTTACAGCTACAGCACTGCATCACAAGGCTCTATTTTATACTTCATATATTTATCTCTTGGTTCTATGACTCCCCTTTAACTTTGGTCCTAGGCAAAAAAACATGCAGCTCCCTTGATCTATCTGCATCAATCAGCCCTGCCTTTCCAATGGTCTCCTGAAGATAGGTTATGTACCCTCTCCGAAGTGCACAACTACTGGAAATTATAGGATTACACTCAGAGAAGCGGGGTGGGGGAGCAGCAACCTTGTGTACTAAAAATCTCCATCCAGTTTTTATGCCACATCTTTTGAACTTTGTCTGCTGAGACATATACTGTAACTCTTGACGGCTTTTAACTGGTATAACAGCAGTTTTCTTCCAAGTCAATGATTCTGGAATGGACTGCACGATGAGAGGCAGGCAAGGAAAGCATTACCTCAAAATCAATCATCCGTATTACCCTCCCACCGCTGAGAAAATATCCACAGATCCCATACATAATTGGGGATACTTGTGAAATTCCTCACACACACCAGCCCTGCTCAGCTGTTATAATCTTAACACTATAGCTTTCTCGATGGAATCAACCCATCTCATATTTGGTCTTCCTCTTTCCCCTCTCCCCCTAACCTTGGCTGAATTATTGTTTTTTCCCAGTGAAACCCAAAATACTACAGCCTCAGTTTCGTCATTTTTGCCCTTAACAATTGCTCAGGTTCAGTTTTCTCTAGGAACCTCTTGTTCATCTTTCTGGCAGTCCAGAATATCCACAGTGCTCTCTTCCAGCACTGTGTTTCAAACAGATCAGGTTTTTGTGCTTCTAAGTGCTCACCCAGCCATCTGCCAGCTAAAATCTATGCATGTTAACTAGAGAGGAGCACGAAATATTTTTGTTTTGTTATTCATTTTTCATTTCATTACGTAACAAAATGAAAAAACAAAATGACCCATCAAGAAAAATGAAACAAAATGGAAATTTTCATTTTGTTTCATTTTGTTTTCCATTTTCCCATAAGAATGCATTGAAGCGATGCATTCCTATGGGAGAAAGCTAGTGGTCTCCCCCCCCAGCACACCCAATCGGGTGCAGGGAAACCTCGCGCTTTTAAAACTTTTTTCCCCACCCAAGTGCCGATCAGCTGGCACGCGGGGCTTCAGGCGGGGGGGGGGGAACAGTGTAAAAAGCCTGCAGTTTCCCCATGCCCGAACACTTCCCCCCATGGGGGAGAAGTTGCACAAGCACCACACACAGAGACACGCAGACACACACACACACAAAAAGAGTACACTTCTTAAAAAATGAAAAATGAAAAAAATGAAAAATGAAACTTTTTTTTAAAAAATGTAAAAAATGAAATGAAACAAAACAGAATGAAAAATGAAATGAAACGCTATTCTAGTGTTTCGTGCCCATCTCTAATGTTAACATTCAAGAATGGGGAAATAATTTCAGTTATTAAGATACCTTTGTTAATTTTTAGGCACCTGCATTTCTTAGGCAATACTCTTCTGGGCACACTTTTCTAAAACTATGGATAAGTAGTACACATTTTGGGGTGCATCTTTTAAGGCTTAATTGAAAACACCTTTAAACTGAACTACACAAACTGTATGACAAGTTGGTAACTCGATGGATTTATGATGACATTTCAGCCAGTACCCATGCTGGCTAGAAGACGCTGGGAGCTGTAATCTACACAAGTAACTTTTCCAAGCTCTACTACTGCAGAACAATTGGGAATGAATTACCAGATCTGTCTTAAAATATACCACCCACACAACTATCAAGAGAAGCCAACCCACTCATTTTATTCAACTAACTGTATTTAAATAGAGCTAGTACTTCTTTAAAACTCAATCAGAACCTTTTCCTGAAACTCTGAAGAAATATATACATTTATTGGAAATTTTGCCAAGTACCATGACAGGGAACAACACTTTATAATGTTTTTTTAACCTTTCCCTATCACAGCAAAACACCACAGCAGCCTCCAAGCCCAAAACAAAAGAAAAATGATATGCTTCCAGCTCACCAGCAGAAATTATCCTTGAGCAATTGCACAAATAATGTATGAAAGAAGCCTGGAAAGGACAATAATACTGGGAGAGCCTCAAAACAACAGAAAAAGATGACTAAATTTTAAAAAAATGGATTGGCTTCCTAAAGGAACCCCAAGCTTGAGAAATGAGCAGGGTGACATTTTAGAGATTGCTCATTGATGGGGCTGCCATTGGTCGGAGGTGGCTTGGTGGCCTGTGAAAACAACACCTAGTGCCTTTTTAAAAGAGGCAGTTGTGTTAATCTGTGCAAGCACATCAAACAAAAGCCAAAGAAAAAAAGCCAAAACAAAACAAAGACAAAAACCACATGGCACCTTAGCTAATATCCATTTCTTCAGACCTATCTGTTTCACTAACATTCCAGAGACCTCCCCAGTTAAGGAAGGAAGTCTTCAGCAGTAGCTAAACTGGCCAGGATTTCTTGGAGTTGTAGTCCAAAAACATCTGGGGACCCAAGGTTGAGAACTACTGGTTTACAGCATCTCCTGATTAGAGGGAGGGGAACATATTCCTGTAACAGTAATGCCCCTTCCACCCCTTAAAGAGAAGCAACATAAGAAGAGCCCTGCTGGATCAGGCCAAAGGCCCATCTAGTCCAGCTTCCCGTATCTCACAGTGGCCCCACCAAATGCGTCTGGGAGTGCAGGAGACTAGATATCTGTTTCCTGATACCACTCCCCTGCATCTGGCCCTTGAAGTACCCTGGTTTTAAGATTGGAGATGACACATCTCCATCATGGTTTGTAACCTGTGATGGATTTTTCCTCCAGGAATCTGTCCAATCCCCTTTGAAGGCATCCAGGCCAGATGCCATCACCACATCCTGTGGCAGGGAGTTCCACAGACTAACAACACGTTGGGTAAAAAATATTTTGTTTTGTCTTTTCTTACTCTCCCAGCCCTCAATTTGAGTGTATGTCCCCTAGTTCTGATTTTATGAGAGGGAGAAGAGTGTCCCTCTATCCACTTTACTCATGCCCTGTATTATTTTGTATGTCTCAAAGAAGAGGGTTCATGGCAGCAGCTTTTGTTACCAAGTAAGTTAGACTCTTGCAAAGAGTAAGTGGAAGAAGAAGAAACAGCCTCAGAAACACTGAAGAGAGGCATTGCGAGTTTCTCTATCTTTGTGGGGAATGTTTCTTGCTCTCAAAGAAATCAAGAGCAGCAACATTTGACAGCAAAAATAGCGACCCTCAAAACTTTAATTACAGAAAGGTCTGAAGCTGGGGTGCACCCTCCAGAAGGTTAAGCATTCTGCCTTCTTTGCTTTCAGTGGTACAGGATAAGGAGCAAGTATTGAACAACATCTTGCATGTGTCTTGGCCCTGAGACAAAAACTCTAGTGTAAACAATCTGATCCTCCTGACCTCAGAATCACACACAGCATCCATCAAATGCAGCTGAACTGCAAACACACTGCCTAGCATTAAAACAGAGACAGCTGTCTTGTAGCCCTCCTACGATTTATGTCCTGACCAGCACCTCGTTAAGAAAATCACTCCTCATAGATCAGTGTAACCGATTATGCAATATGTTGGTCAGGTTAAAAATACAATAGTCACTCCCTGCTGTCTATCAACCCCCCTTTAAGGGGGTGAAGTGGGGTGGGGGGAACCCAGTGTTATTAAAGAAACCGCACATTGGCAAGAGAGGTTTCCTGTCCCTCTGGAAGCAAGGGGAGTAAAAGCTATTATTTCAACCAAATCAAATAAAATCTAGGAAATGCTGTAATATTTCCTGCTCCAGATGATGGACCAACCCCTTTACAGCAAAGAGACTGCTAATTAAATTTACTCTAGAAGAGAAACATGCCATATTATAGCACCTCTGCTGAAGGTTCTTATAATGGGGGCAGAATATATTATATTTGGTTATTTTTTAAAAAAATTACTGCACAGTGCTCCAACGTTTTTTGATAGTAAACAACATTTATTGCCTAATGTTTATTGCCTAAGAAATAAACAATGTTTATTCCTAACTTGTTAATTCCATAAACGAGTCAGTCAATCTGGACAGAGACTGCTTGGCTAGTTATCCATGCATTGACAGTATCCCATCTAGATTATTGCAACCTTTGTTATGTCAGGGCTTTTTTCAAGACAATCTGGAAACATCAGTTAATGCAAAGCAAGTCAACAAGTCTGACCACAGGGGCTATAACTTTGGCAAATACACTGTTCCAGTGCTGAGTAATTTTCCAGATCAAAGACCTATTGGTTTTTATCTACGATTTTTTTCATCTCAGGCACGTTATCAAGCCCATCAGCAAGACAAGCCTCAGCATCTCATCAATCGGTCACAGCAAACTGCATATACCTTATGGGAGCAGTTATACAACCGTGGCCATTACCTTGTTGTTAGATACGTGTCTGTCCTTCCATTGCTCTGATGAGTTCATGGTGAAATACACAGCTTTCTTCCACCCTACTTTTATCTTCAATAACAACTTGGTGATGTCACTCAGGCTGAAAGTGCACAACTGACTAAAAGTCACTCAGAGAGTCTCACTACTTAATGGAGACTTGGCCCTGGATCTCCTAAATCCCACCCCCTCCATCTCATGCACTCTTGCTGGAACTTCAGAGACCTCAACTGCTTACACACTACCCAAAAGAACATCTCTCAAGCATCTTTGCCTGGTTGTTAAGATCAACATTTGCAGATTCTTCCTGAATGCCCTCACTTGCAAAGGCATGACTGGAGGATACCAGCAAAAGAGTCTGTTTTGTAAAGTCCCCCTCAGCCCTGTGGAAAGATCCCTCCAGAGTTAGAAAAGATCATGAAATGTAAGGATTTGCCACTGGATACCAAAACCATGACCAAGCAAACTCTTGTATTTCTAATCAACATCTATGGGGTGTGAAAGCTAAGAAGGTAAAATGGATTTGTTTGAAATATGGTGCTGGAGGAGAGCTTTGATTGCAAGAAAGATGAACGAGTGGGTCCTAGAACAAACCAAGTCTGAAAACATTTACCAAACAGATACTGAAAAGCTAGATATACACACAGTAAATTAAAACAATAAAATGTAAACTAAACAGATGGCTATTTCATCATTTACACTGGGCAGCTATCTCTTACTTCAAATTTCCACTCCTATCATGGGGAGTGGAAGCAACAGACACAAAAGGACAAGGGGATTTTGGAAGATGTGTGTGCTAGGCATCTTGTTTGTTTGTTTGTTGGATTTTATGCCACCCATCTGGCAGTGAGGCCACTCTGGGCCAGAGGGCCATATAGCCCCCTGAGAGCCTTGGCATATTTGAAGGGGGCACAGACCAGAAGCAATTCTTCATATACCACCTTATAAGGTTCATTATGCGATTTATGCAACCTTGATTTGGCCCATACTTCTTGCATACTATGTTTATGGCTGTGACCCCCTCCCCCCCCAAAAAGATTGAGAATGGCCACATGTCATCCACTGCCTAAGCTAGCCCACTGCCCTGAGATGCAATGGGAGATCTCAGCTCTATTACTGTGTCAAAGAGGAAACTAACACTTTGGATAGTTGTATGGCTGAAGTGGGAATGCTCTCTTGTCTTTCATCACAGGCAACAGAACCTATTGGGTCAGCTCAGTTCTCACATCTAGGATTACTACTGGTACTACTATAATACTATTGTATTGTACTACTACTACTACTACTACTACTACTACTACTACTACTACTACTACTACTACTACTACTACTACTACTACTACTACTACTGTATATTGTCATTCAATAGTGTCAGCCGCCTTGGGTCCTTTTCCAAGGAGAAAGGCGAGGTAAAATCATTATAGATAGATAGATAGATAGATAGATAGATAGATAGATAGATAGATAGATAGATAGATAGATAGATAGATAGATAGATAGATACTGCTGTCCTGTGAAGCCAAAACACTGGAGTGACACCGTTTTTTATCATGCATTCAGGAGGTAGCACAGTGAACCTCCTTCTTGTTTTATGAAAAAGAAAACCATTCTTTGGGATTTATAAATGTTATGAGTCATTTAACATGTAAAAGAAGTAAGATAAAAATGTCTTGAAATATATAGATTCAATACCCCTTAACTCCATCCAAGAGGGGGGAAAGTAAGACAATATTAGTAGCGTCATGTGAAATTAAACACTGAGGAGGAGGTAAAGTGCACTCACCATGCTGAACAGAACTTCACGACAAAATGGTAAGTGGAGAGATATAAAAGGAAGGATGTGTAAAGCCACAAAATGGTAGTTAAAAATACCCAGTTCTTCCCTTTAATCCTCATTAGAAAACCATGCTTCCATGTAATATCCTAACTATGGGACCATTTTCCATAAAGCTGTCAGTTCCTTTCAAGTGTGGTGAGTAACTTTTTCATTTATTTTTATACAGTGAAATATTTCTAAGGAAAAGGAAAAGGAAAAACCCTTAAAAATGCTGGATAGAAGCACTGACAACCTAATCAGGTCCTCAAGCTCGAACAATCAAGCTGCTGCACTACAGGTTCCATTATTCCCAGTGAACATGACGAATTTTCCCTCTGTAACTTTGCCTTCCATCCCTGCCAACTGTTTTCTCCATGGTGTCTTTCAGATCTGAAATATCCTATGGTTCGGGTCCTAACACTCTTAGAATAACAGGGATCCAGGAGACTGGAGAAAAGGATTCCAAGATATTCATAAATGATATGGATGTTCATCAAAAATGGAAGGGAGAGAGAGAGACTGAATTATATTCACTCACAGGCCCTTAAACCCTTTCAGGGATCTTGGACTCCATCTGGCAGTCCATGCCACCATATTGCTTCTGAATTATGTTGACCCTAATAAGGTTTTCAAAGGATGTCAGAAATTCAAAGAGTGATTTGCCATTCCCATCTCCTAGTGAGTTTCTGCAGTTGGCCAGGGACTTCCTAATTCTTAGTACAAACCTCATATCTACTATACCACATGGGCCTTCTCTATTTGTAGAAGCAAACAACTGCTCAGCAATCTTCCACGGCTATGTATCTTTAAATATTGCATGAGACTTCTCTTAAGATAAAGTCCAGAGGTCCATCAACCTTTAAGAGCAAAGAGTGATGACAAAACAGGATGGGACCATCATTTGAACATCCTCCTCACTACCTTCTCAGAAACAACAGAAAACAAAATGCTTTGCCTGATCCAGCAAGGCAGACCTACTGTCACTGAGTGGTACCCTTGAGATGTAGTTGTGGCCCTCAAACCCACAGCAGGACACAATGGAGATACAGTCGTTCCCCCACTATATTGCGGTTCATATACTGTGGTCCCGGTATATATAGTGTATGAATGAAAGGGCTCCAGGGGCAAGCTGTGTGGGCCTGTTTGGGGCCTCCTGCACTTACTCCAGGCTTAGCACTACCCTGAGTGGGCCTCTGACAGGCTTCCTGGGCCTGTTGGAGGCCCCAGAAGTAATTTCCAGCAAACTGGACATGGCTTAAGAAAAACTGGAAGTGACTTCCAATTTGTCGGAAACCACTTCTAGAGCCTCCGACAGACCAAAAAGTCCATCAGAGGCCCACTTGGGGCAGCACCAGGCCTGGTGTAAGTGCAGAAGGTCCCAAACAGGCCCACCAGTTCGAACCTGACCCAGCATCCACATAACGTGGATTTCCCTTTATCACAGATTGGGTCTCTAACCCCTGTGATAAACTGGGGATTACTGTATCTGGTTTGGGGGAGGGGCTTAAAACAAACCCCAGTGTTTGATGCTCTACAGCAATCACATTAATTAATTTCTCACAATGCCCCCAACTTAACTTCACTTGCAAACTTTCTGAGAATTTAAAATGGTAGCCTTCGTTGGAGCCAATCATGAGGTATATCTCCAAATTCACAGGACTAATGCAGATGCTGCTTCAAGCTTAAACCCACTATATGACAAGATGGTTCTGTCTGGACCTCACAGACAAGAACTTATCACCTTATAATGCAGCATAATTATGAAGAACTGGAGCCCATATTTGCTGCCTGCTGCTGATTTTTCATTTTGTATTGCACTGACTAGATTCTTAGCTTATAACAAATTCCTTTTCGAAGTACAATTTCCAGATTCTCGAGTTGTACCTTCAGCAGTAACTTTTCCAAACTCTAATTAGCTCATAATTATGAGGAGGCACCTTCACTGATTTCTTTCCTACCCCGACTATGAGCCACAGCTAATGTAAAAGACATTATGTAAAAGACAACAGCCGTTTTATTTGTATACACTGCTGTCCAGTCAGACAACTTACGTCTTGACATGTAGAAGACAATACCTTTTTAAGACTGAGTACTCAGATTTTGTAAACTATGCTTCAAACTGCTGGTTTTGTTGTCTAGTTGGGTGGTGTGTATATAACAATTCTGAGTCAATGTACTGCAGAGAGGGTATTTTCTTTGGCAATGCTAGACCAGTAGATTGATATCAAGCCATATACACAGAATTGTTTTCTTTCATTTGCTAATCTGCCTGACCATATTCAACTGGAATGCCTCCTTTGTAAATGGTGCTATCTGTACTTTGTTTATTTGCTTGCTTCCTCCTGTCAAAGGAAGTCCTGCTTTTAAAAAGACTACATAGCTTGCAATTAAAAAAAAACACCCTGACCAACAATCTAGATCAGTGGTTCTCAATCTGTGGGTCTCCAGATGTTCCTGGACTGTAACTCCCAGAATCCCCTTCCAGCACAACGAGTGATGGAGGCTTCTGGGAGTTGTAGTCCAGGAACACACTACAGGTTGAGAACCACTGATCTAGATACTCCAGAATGTGGAAACAGTCAAGACAGAGAAAAGCAGCTTGGAAAAGAATGCAGGCATAGGTTACGCCACCACATCCTGAACATGATTCACATTAAAATATTTTGGAGAGAAATTCCAGCCTGGTGGCCTTACTTTGCCTTTGCTGTATACTTGCAACAAATAATTAATTATAGGGATTATTATTTTTTTGCTCCTCATATTTACCCAGAGGTTCTACACCCATCATGCTCACGGCCATGGCCTAAAGTCCCAATTAGAAAACAACAATTAAATCAATGGGATTTGTATATTGACTTACTTTTCAACAGTTGATTCAACAGATCTACTCTATTTGGGACTAACAGCTGGGCCAATGAGTTCAGTGGAAACACTTAACAAAAAAAGGTCATACTATTGTGGAAAAAGTACAGTATATCCAATTAGCAGAATTCTGGCCTAGTAAGAATGAAAAAAAGTATAACAGCTTTTAAAGCTTACTGACAACTACATTACCAGTTACTGCGTTGGAAAGTAAGATGCAACATAAATAAATGTAAAAAAACAATTCTTAATTCAAATGTTGCAATCAGCTGACAAGGCAAATCTCTCTCTTTCCTGTATCTACAAGACAAATATAAGCAATGGTCAACACCTAAAGGGTCATTACCAGTTGAAAATCAGATTGTGTTAACAATACAATACTGGGCCATCTTGCTACCAACCCCTACACTGCAAAGAAAGAACACATCTAAAACAGAGATGTCCAAGGAAGAATGCTTGATAAATTCAATCTTTTCACATTCTTGTACAAATTGGTCTCATCTATACCTCCTAAATTGATGTGCAAGTCTGAACTGGGTTGTCCACCAACTTTTGTGTGTTTCTTGGCTCAAAGAGCAGTATTAAAATGTTTATAAAATTATCTATTTCAACAGAAAAATGCATCATTTCTGTTTAAGGACACCGTCAAACAGGTGTTGCCTTTTTTAATAATAGAAAAAATAGAACAGAGTTATGAATACATACACGTGAAAGCATCAATAAATGGAAGTATTGTGTAGCTGTTTGTTTACCTCCCTTTACATAATATCTGCTCAGATTGTCAGGAACTGATGCAAAACCCTGGATAAAAAGCAGAATACTAGCAGAAGAATCAAATGGGCTGCAAGTTTGGCTTCCGTCAGGGAACCAATTATTTTATAACACCAATCTCAAGACAAACTGACACATTTTTGTGGAATAAAACTAGGTCAGAACTCAAATTGGAAAAAGGAAAATAGGATGCTAAGTAATCCTTCAAGAAAGTACTTTAACTTTGCCACAGAATGCTTGGGGTGCAAAAAAAGTCCCAGATAATCTCCTTGCATCGCCAATGCTACAACATCTGCTGCAAACTAACATGGAAGGCCCTGAGACTGCTCTCCATGGCCTGCATAAACCAGGGGTGGGGAAACCTTTGTCCCTCCAGATGTTTTGAACAACACTCATTGTCCTTAATCGCTGGCAATATAGGCCCGGAATTCTGGGAGTTGTTGTCCAAAACATTTGGAGGGACAAAGGTTCCCCACCCTTGGCATAAACCAACCTTTCCCAACCAACTGCCCTCCAGACCATCATTCCCACTATCGCTAGACATCGTGGACTTTGTAGTTCAGCAGGTCCAGAGGGAATCAGCTTGCAGAAGGCTGCTATTAACACCAACAGGCCAGATAACATGGACAGTAATCCACAAAGGCTGTCCACACAGTCTGTGCAAATCCCAGTGCTGTTGCTGTATTTTGCATGACTGGCTAGCTGAGCCATGGAGCCGAGTGGAGCAGAAGTGCAACAGGAAGGAAAATACACAGGACAGTTGCATCCCCTGTGGAAGCACAATCTACACAAACTCCCAAACAGCAGTCTGTGGATTTGAGTGGAGAGGGGGCTACAAAACTACTCTTCCAAACTACACCTCCAAAATCCCCCAGCCAGTCTGCATGGCATGTGGGATTCTGGGGGTAATTCTCCCCATAAGTAAGTGAAGGATAATCTGGGAAAAATCCAAGTCCAAATACACAAGCCTAGGCTGCTGCCAGTTGTGGTGTTGACAAGTTAGGATCAAATCCTGGAAGACTAACATTTTAAACAATTATAACTCCCCCACTGAGGGTTCTTGCCGCTCCTTGCTGCCCACATACAGCAGTGGTTGAAAAACCACCTGGCATGACACCACGGCTCACACTCCTCCATCCCCAAGACAACAAAGAGCATGTGCGCGCCTTTCAAGTTCCCAGCAACGGCCTGGACGTGGTACCTGAGCACGGCCCACAGCGCTCTGCTCAGGACCGAAAGGTTGCTCTGCTGCTGTTCTTCAGGCGATGCAGGGTGGCAGGAGTTCCAGGTCCCCTTGTGAGCCACCCGGTGCTTGCCATTCTCCCGGCTGGCCGAAGGAAACTCCAACGAAGGAGGGAGGGAAGCATTTGCCTGCCGCGCAAGCTTCTGAGGCACCCCTCCGTTTTTCCTAAGTAGGGGAGAAATCGAAACCTTGCATTAGTAGATGGGAGTATTTCTGTTTCCCTTTTATCTGATCTGAAAGAAGGCTAACCACCACCACCCCTTAACGTAGCACCATCAGTCTGAGAGACAGTGCAAAAGAGTTGGGGTACATTTCCCCGGAGCAATAGTTGTGAACTAGGTCCTGAGGGATTCTGGCTGTAGCTCTCTACTTGGCCAAGAAACGTAGAGGGTCACTCCCCACTCAGCCTAAACTATCTCACAGAACAGTTGTGAGGTTAAAGAAGGGGGGTGAGGTGAGCTACATATGCTACTTCAAGTTCACTGAAAGACTGGGTACATAGAAATGGCATACCAGTATGTGAAATTAGGACTGCAGAGTCCCTCCCGGCATTTAAGAAGCTGTTAAAAAACCTGGCTTTATACAGCCACGTTCGGTGATCAAGGAGGTTGATTTATTTCATAAGTTGGTGTTATGAGTTTGTTGTCAGCCTGTTTTTTCGCCATCTTGCCTTAGTAATGCCTTGTATGTTTAGCTTTTTAAATTTTGGTTCTACTGATTGTTGTTGGGTTTGTTTTTGTGCTTTATGTCATATTGTGGAACAGATTATTATTTTTCTCTGTATTTTGTTGTATTCTATTCCTTGTTAAATGGCCTGAGTTCCCGTCTGGGAAAATCTGGCAGCAAATAAATAAATAAATAAATAAATAAATAAATAAATAAAAGTGGCCATTAAAACCAAAGAACTACAAATCAGAAACTACCTCTCATACTGTTTAAGATCCTATTCCCTATCCTTGTGCTTCTGCTGACTGTTGCTGAAAATTAATCTAAGGAAGGCACCATGTATACACATACCAGGCTGAGCGTCTGCAAAGCGTGCTGTTGCTAGGTTTGGTCTACATTACAGAAATCCTATCTTTTTTGGACCATAGCCCCCAGAATGCGTCTGTTAGCATAGCCACCGACCATGAGGAATTCTGGGAGTTACCACTCCACAAACTAGCATTTCCAAAGTCTAGTTAGGTGATGCTGCCTCTTACTTTCTTTTCCATTTTACTTTGGATAGTATTGCTTCATTCTTCTCTGCAGAGTTTAATATCGGTTGCAACAATCAATGTCAGCTCACTGTTTTGCTGTCAGTGTAACTAGAGTCCTACCCAGGGACTCACTAACAGAATTAAACATACCCCATGGGAGACGGAAGCAGGCCAACCTCACCTCACTCCACGTGCCCACTATCCCGTGTGGAGAGCAAAATGCAAAAAGAAGAGATGTCCCTCTCTGTGAGAGGTCTGTCCAAGATCAGAAAAGTGGAAAAACCTGAGTTTCATAGTATTTTTGAGGTAAACCACGCAGAGGAATTCCTTTTCTCCTCACATTTACTTTTCTGCATTCAAAAACTAAAACAAAATATGGTAGGGCTGGCCTGTTTCCCGTGTTCTCAGCTGAAGAAAACCTGAATAAGGATTAAGCGGTGTTTTTTTATCTTGAGAAATCTGTCTCAATAACACCCCACCCAACTACAAAGCAGCAGTTGAGTATCCATAATAAACCGGCCCCCATAAACTGCTAGCACTTGTGCTCAATAACAATTTTGCATGGAAATAAAGATGGGCCTCATTTGGGCCACACAGCCTGTCCATCTGTCCAGATGTAGCAGTTACTGGAGCAATAAAACATGATGCTTAACATATGTCAAGGATGGGAATCTATCTAAAAAAGCAGCTAGAAAGAAAGGTTTTTTCAATAAACGGGCCCAAGAGGCATGCTAGTGTTAACAATTAGGACCTGAGATTTTCATGGGATTATTCTGCCTATATGAAAACATGGTGAGCACTGGCTTAAAGATCCCCAAAGAACTCAGTGTGGTTGCTCTCAGATAAATCCTTTTATTATTATCACAGTAACTAAGAATAATTATGCCCTCGGAACAAGAGGCATCAGAAACCATAGCTTTACAGAAAATGGTTGGCGATGAAAATAATAACAGAAGTAATTTGTCACATTTATCTGCATCCTGACCTCAGGAATCTGTTTTGGATATCAGAACTGAACCAAAGTTACTGTTTGTTTCACAGAAAAATTCATTCCATGGTTGCTCAGGATTTCTCCAATTTCAGTATCGTAACTTCCAGTGGGGTGTCATTTTATTACTATTATCAGACAATTGGAACTCAGAGATCCTTGCTTGCCTTATTAGCACAAATCATTTAGAACTCCTGCTTGTCCACCTCATTTTTGACACATAACAAATGACAAAGCCAATATCCAGCTTTGGGGACAAAACTGAGGCTACATTTTACACAGTACATACCTGCTCACGATAATAAACTCTTAGCAACTAAGGAATATTAGAAGTTAAATAAAAACAAGGAGCTTTATGTCACCATCTTAAAGACTAGTGGCTTTCATTTAATCCTTTTGTGGATTCTAGCCCATTTCATTAGAAGCACGGAGCAATCTTGTCTGATTTCAAAGCTAAACTAAATAAAGTGGTATGCTTATATACCGCCTCCTACCACTTCAAGTAGTCTCTGAGCAGTTTACAGTTTTTAATGACAGTATGCAGGCTACACGTTGCCCCCACGCAGCAAGCTAGGTACTCATTTTACCGACCTTGGAAGGATGGAAGGTTGAGTCAACCATAAGTCTGCTACCTGGGATTGAACCCCAGGCTGTGAGCATAGTTTTAGCTGCAGTAAAGCATTTATCCACTGCGCCACGAGGCTCCTATAAACTAAATAGGCCTGAGGAACACAGGGATGACAGGCCATCAGAAAGTACCAATGATCTACACATGTGTGTGTGTGTGTTGCGTCATTACAGTCGTGACTGACTCTTCGTGACCCCAGGTCCATGGAGTTTTCTTGGCAGGAATACTGGGGTGGTTTGCCAGTTCCTACTCCAGACACCTACAGCACCTTGTATTCCCTGGTGGTCTCCCATCTAAGTACTAACCAGGGCCGCCCCTGTTTAGCTTCCAAAATTAGGCGACATCGGATGTGCTTAGGGCATCTAGGCAGCTCACTGATCTACAAATAGGAATAGGGAAAAAATCAATTGGAAAGCCAAGGGGAGGCCAGGGCTGCCAATACGGCCAATAAATGACATGAATCAGTATAAGGAGCTTCCTACATAACTTTAGAAAACGAGTTGTTTTGTTCCTCTCCCTTCTGCTGTAAGGGACAAATGATTAACAGAAGTATATGCAGGCAGGTAGGGTATTAGGCAAGTTTCCAGGCATGCACATTTCATTGACTGACATCCAGGAGAACTGCAGGACAAACTAGGGGAGATTCAAGTTGCTCTTCACTTACAATCTCGGTCTGTTCTGCGACAGCAGGAAGCCATCATACACCAAGCAGACGCCGAAGACGGTGATCCCTGTTTCCTTGACTAGCATTGCACAGGTCCCAAGAAACAAACTAAGCAGCAAAAAGGGGAAAGAGGCAGTGGGAGGGAAATGTTCCCCAACATAAAGCTGATCCACACTCCTGCAGGGCAGAGGGGAACAAATGCACACACACAGACCAAAATTACTCCAAAAGCAGATACATTTATTTCTGTTTCTCTATTACATAGATTTTGCATCATTTGCAACCTTCCACCAGACATCTGCCTGGCCCCCTCTTTGGCTGCCTTTAAAAAACTATTAAAAACTTGGTTATTTAAGCAGGCATTCCCTCAAATATAATGCAATTTCAGTGTTCACCCATTAAATCTTGATTTTTTTTAGCCTGCCAATAATAATGCATTGCTTTATGTCACTTTGATATTATTTTTATTTTTATTTTATTGTGTTACTATTTTATGGTTTTATTGTATGAATTGTATGAATTTGTTATTTGCTGTAAACCGCCCGGAGTGACCTCGCTGCTAGATGGATGGTATAAAAATTGAATAAATAAATAAATAAATAAATAAATAAATAAATAAATAAATAAATAAATAAATAAATAACCTTTTCTAATAACCCACATTATGCTTTTAATGAAAAGTACTGGATACATCTGAAGATTAAAGAAACCAGCTCCACTTAATAAGGAAAGTGATAAGGAGAAAACAGGCATGGGGACACAGGCACACTTAAGCATGTACCATATATACATACACATGCATACATCTGGCCTTATCACCAGAAGGGCAGCATATAAATCTAATGAATAAATGCACATATGCCCACTCAGAAAAGGGGAAATGTGTAGCCAGCAAGCATACTGAGGGGGATAGAAAAAAATGAAAAAGAATGAGGAAGGAAGCATAACCATCAATGCTGTGCCATCAGTGTACAGAGTATATTACAGAGTTTTAAAGGCAAAAAGTTATGTCATTTCCCCTGAGAAGTTTGCAATCAAAAACAGATAAGAACAAGGAAAGCAATCAGAACACTGCTAGGGGCATAAATACAGGCTAATGCAGCTGCACATTCTCAAAGCTTGGGATGTCACTTTCTTTTAAGACTACAAGGGCCCAGAAACCTTTAGCGCTAGCAGGAAAACTCCAGGAATTGTAGCCTTCAAAATCTTAAGCTTTCCCCTAGTCGGCACTTTCTTCAGCGTGGTTGCTCTGACACGTCAGAATTTTAAAACGTCAAAAATGTCCAGATTGGAAAAAGGATGGGGCTTTGAAGGAGAGATCTGAAGAAAGCAGGGAGAGATGACACTCAGACTAATTGGGGACTGACCTTGAGAACATTTTGGAAGAAATAAATGGGAAAATGAGTGGAGGAAATGCCTGGGGGGGGGAAACACAGTGGCACATTTCAACTAGCATCTTCTGTGTCATATGCACATACACACACACCATGCTAAAACGCAAAAGCAATTAAATTCTGTACAATCTGTGCAAGTCACAACACTGGTTAAAAATGATGTGCTCCCTTCTCCTTGGCCCAATGGGTGAAACAAAGATGAAGTGAGGATTGGTGGGAGGATATGTTTCACAGAGATCAAATGAAGCTGCAAAGCAGGGCTGAGTATAAAGTAAGGCGTTTGACTGCCAGGAGCAGGAGGTCTTGGGGTCAGATGACGCTGGCTACTTTGGAAGACAAAGCGAGGCACAGGCCGGGATGTAAGGAAAACAACCGACCTACGAAAAGGGGACGAGGTTGCATGAAGATTTCAAAAACAAGGTCAAAGAAATCCAGGGCAGGATAAATTAGTGAAAGGAGCACCGTCTCAAGGAAGGAAAACGCTTTTCCCGGCTGCCTCTTCTTGCTTCATCTTAAAGCGAAAGGAAGTTGAGAACTTCAGAAAGGACTCTGGCAAGCCTTTATTCCAGAAAAGCAGGACAGAACTAGGCTGGGCTGGAATGGCATAATTTTTTTTCTTCACAAACACAGAAGAGCTTCAGGGAGAGACCACAGCTCTGCAGTATGGCACTGGCTTCGCATGCAGATGGGTACAGAGACTGAATCCACAAGATCTCTGGTTTAAAACGGATCAAGAATCAGCCAAAGAGAAAAAGCTCTGATCAAGATTCTAGACTAGAGGGACTCTCCTGGAGAGGGTGGACAACACTGAGATAGGCAAAGAAATAGTCTCAAATGACACAATGTGAATTCCTCTAATATGTTCTACTGTAGCCCCCCGATGTCCACTTCAAACAGCAAGCCAGACTGATAGCATAATTGGGGGAGATCCAAATGGGCTCTCTGTCTCTCAATCTGAGTCACTTGCATCATGTAGATAACAAGTACTGTGCCTCATGCTGGACATCACAGTTGCATTTTTCCACCTATATTCTTCCTGGTAATTTCCATCTCACTTTGCAGGGAAAACAGCAATGCACAACAAACATAATTAAAGAGAGAAGTAACCAGTCCCTCTGTCTTATCAGGATTCTGCATTGTGGAAGCATAAAAAAACTTGGTGCAAAGCTGAGCATGATAAAGGGGAAATTGTTTTTTGAGCACCTTAGCAGTGTATAGAAGGCAATAAAAGCATCGACAGAAGCATAGTGTCTAGAGAAAGGGAAGTGATAGTACTATTCTATTCTGCTCTGGTCAGGCCCCACCTGGAGTACTGTGTCCAGTTCTGTGCAGCTCGATTTAAAAAGGATGTTGGCAACCTTGAACGGCTCCAGAAGAGAGTGACCAGGATGGTTAAGGGTCTGGAACATATGTCTAACGAGGAACAGCTTAGGGAACAGCCTTACAAAAAGAAAGCTGAGAGGAGATATGATAGCCATGTTTAAATATCTGAAAGGGTGTCATATTGAAGAGGGGACTGGTTTGTTTTCCATGGCTTCAGAGACTAGGACTCGGGGCAATGGTTTCAAACTACAGGAAAAGAGATTCCATTTGAACATTAGGAAAAACGTCCTGACAGTTAGAGCTGTCCGGCAGTGGAATATGCTGCCACAAAGGGTGGTGGAGTCTCCTCCTTTGGAGGTTTTTAAGCAGAGGCTCGATGGCCATCTGTCGGGAGTCCTGTGATAGAGGTTCCTGCATGGCAGGGGGTTGGACTTGGATGGCCCTCGAGGTTTCTTCCAATTCTGTGATTCTAGGATTCTAGGATAAGGAAAGGAAGACACCAGAATCTCTTCACTGCCAACAATAGGCACAACGTGTTTTAACACACCCTCCTGATCAGGACCACTTTACAATGCGGAAGAAGGAGAAGCATCCTTGAGCAGAACAGGTACTATTATATTTTTTGAACTCCGTAAGAAAACTCTGACAGAATGTTTGTCTGTGTTGTGAAAACACCTGCTGGGAAAGGTTTGAAGATAAGAGAAAAGCAGCAGGGGATTAACTCTCTCTTCACCTGCCACTTATCTATATTCTCCTCTTCAAGTGCTCTTCCCACCCACACCCTCCCCTCCTCCACATTCTCTATCAAAATACAGAATCCAGAGACACATTTCACTTCGCAAATATGATTTTGCAGGTTACAGGAGAGGAGAGCTTCAAGCAAGAAGAGATGATATGGACCAGGGATCCAGTAGGTAAGGCAGAATTAAACACCCCACCCCACGAGTATCTCATAATTAGTAGAAATAGCACCTCCCCGTGCTTTTTAAAATGGCCATTCTATGCCCCGAGAAGGCAGAAATGGAAAGCATTACACTCTACAACGGGCACAGGCACTGGATGGTCAGAACCTAGGGGAAGTGACCATCTTGGCTACAATATATGAACTGCTGGACAGCTCTGTGGTTTAGGAGTCAGAGGTTGAGAATTCAGTTACCCACTGTGCCTCCTTGACATGGGTTGACTCAGTGATGCATAAGGTCTCTTGCAGCTTTGCAGTTCTAAGATTACAGTACTATATTTTTCCATCTATAAGACGCTGCTGTATATTAGACTCCCCCCACTTTTATTACCCCCAAATTAAGAAAATTAATAAATCCTCTTTGAGCACTCCTCTGCCCAGCCACGCCCCACCCCACCCCAGAGCGTTTCCTTTACTTTCTGTGTTCTGAAGACTCCGCTCTGCTTTGTTTTTGCAAGGACCGGAGCTATCATTTTTTGCAGGGAAATGCTTGGGGGTGGAACAAAAAGCAAAAGCAAAGTGTTCTTCTTATATACCGCCCCATACCACTTCAAGTAGTCTCTGGGCGGTTTACAGTTTAATTATGCAGGCTACACATTGCCCCCCCACCAGCAAGCTGGGCACAGTTTTACCTGCAGTACAGGCATTTAACCACTGCGCCACAAGGCCCATTAAGAAGTTCATTTTCAGGCAAAAAACAAGGAAGCATCCTACCACCTGTTGTTTTCTTTTATTTTCTTTCCATGAGCTCTTGATTGCCCTCCTCCCTGCTTTGTTCTTGTAGGATAGGACCCTTCTTTTTGGCCTGAAAATGAACTTCTTAATTGTTTGCTCCACCCCCCAGCATTTCCTTGCAAAAATACGAAAGCTCCAGTTCTTCCTAAAAGTCAGTTTGGCTTCCTCCCCCACCCCATGATTTTAGGGGGGAAATAGCATTGTATACCCAGAAAAATATGGCATTACCGTTATTATATCCAGCTTGATAGTTGATTTTAGTTATTGCTTCCCACCCCTTGTGAAAAGGTAGGGGGAAGGTGTGTGTGTGGGGGGAAATAACATTATGAGAAAAGGAATTATTAGATTAAACTTTGCAATGTAGATGCCACAAGACTTTGTTTCTTATTTCTTAAAAAACCCACCAAAAACTAGAAGTAGCATAACTATATGATAAAAAACATACCTATTATAGGAGAGAAAAGCCAAAAGAAATAGTAGACAAGCGAAGACATCTGCTCTGCCTACTATACCTGTTACCTAAGAAGGAAAGGGAAGGAAAAAGAACACATTACCATTATAATAGAAAAATGAAACCTGTTTCAATAATTCAATGGCAGCCATTGTCTGTTATTCCGTACAACCCCTATGCACGTCTGCTCACAAATAAATCCCTTCACATTCCGTAAATCTAACTTCAGATGCATGTGTATGGGAGAACAAAGGCCACCATTTTGTCAAAGTGTCTTCATCCCAATCCTTGCCTCCTGGCTCCTTTTTACCAAATATTTTAATTGACATTACACTTTTCCCCCCATAGTGAACACAAACAGAATTATGCGGTATGATGCATGTAGCAAAAATAACATGATATGTCAAAGTAAAGCATTCTGGACACTGACAACAAAAAAGTAAAAATGCACAGGTTATATTGTTAAATGGATTTCAGGAAGAGGTCTTCCTAAAAAGCGCCTGATTGGTTGTCTTTTCCTTCGTGGGGGAATGTATTTTATCCTTTCATCATACAGGATATAATGCATACCCCATGAAGAAAAATAACATAAGGATGGCATGGAATCAGGAAATGATTGATAGAAGTCACCACCACCAGTTCCATCACTCCCAGTAGCTTCCAATGAAGATCCTTATAAGATAGGAATGGGAGAATCTTTAATTCCCCTTGAGTCACCTGTCCTCACTCTAAATATGTGATTTTTCTCTTCAGCTCTGAATTGACACATTGCCTGTTTAGGATTCTGAGCCTGAATTCCCTTCATGTCTGTTTGCCACAATTAGGTTACCGAGAAACAGTTCTGCTTCACCAACTTTGCCTGTTTTATTACAGTGGACCCTTGTATAACAAACAGCTTGTATAACATAAAATTTGTACAACACAAAAAATTCCGGAGATAGGGGAAATTTGCTTAACATAATCGCCTATGGGGGAAATCCATACAACATAAAAATGGGATCACTCCATTTTCAATGCATTCCTATGGGAATTTGTATAAAGGAAAATTTGCTTAACATAATTTCGTTTGGAACGAATTAATTCCTTTATACAAGGTACCACTGTATTTGACTTTTATACTGCCCATTTGGCTGTCAAGACTACTCTGGGCGGTTTACAACATAACATAATAAATAACAATTGAAAACAGAGAGCATACACAATAACATCAAAGGTAAGAAATCAAAACTAGCACCAATACACATGGGTTAAACAATTGGCTAAAAATGACAATTTAAAAGCAAGATGGCCAATGGATGGTGTCGGTGATCTGTGGTATCACAGAGGCCAGCCAGCCCATGCAGCCATACATCATCGGAAGGACCCATCTTCTGTTCTCAGGTTTTGCCCCTAAAATTTCAGACCATGCGATCACTGCCGATTTGGCCAATGTGCTACCTAATGGGCTGAAGAGAGGAACAGATCTTTTTTCAGGACTTCTGTGATGACTACTTCAAGAATCTGGCTGGAAGCCAAGTGAAATTAGCCTGAACGCCCACGGCTGATGTAGAACATAATTTGGCCTAAGGCTAACTCAAAACTTAAATGCTGGAGGAGAAGAGCAAGAGATGAAGAGAACTTGAGGGAATGCTTTTCAGCAGAACTTGAATATTTTTTTTAAAAAAAGTAATTTATTATTCTTTGGTGGGCTCAGTAATGTAATCTCTTGGCTTTCCACTTTCCTGGAGCATTGAGTACTGTCACATGATCCATTCAGCAGGGGTGCGTTATTTATACAAGGTGGCTGCGTATTTGTGTGTTGATTTTATTTTATTTTATTTATTTATTGGCTTTTGAATAAAGGTCCTTGCCCTAAAGGTCAGGACCTCGTCTCTTGCAGCATTCCCGATTCCCACATTTCCTACATTAAAGAGGAGTAAAAGCAACACAACATACAGTACATGACATTCTGTCATTCAGTCTTGAGACATGGCCAGCTGCTACCAGCGCCCACCCCTCACCTCATTTCTCCAAAAGGAATTAGTCATCTTATATAAGCAATACTATCCTGTTGCCCCAACACGCAGGATAGCAAACAATACTCAGTAGCCTGAAAGACAGACATTGGTTGCACTACATCACAAAGGAAACTTCTACCCTACCATTACACTCAAGATCATCATTTGGAATATAAATACAAAACCATAGCTGGCAGACCCACAAAAAAACCCACAAAAAAAGGACATCTGGAAGTCTGCAAAAGGAACAGCATTAAAACAATGCTCTCTAAAATCAATGTATTATTGAAAAAAGAAAAGGTCAGTGAGAAACTCCTCCCCACAGACAAGAACAATAATTCCTAACAACTGCTAAAACTTCACTAACCAAAGATTAGGCAATTCCTAGTTCACACATAAATTTTAAACGTCATCTGACAAAGCAGGAAGGCTTGTTTTTAAAAATATATATATATAATTTATTCATATTATATATATATATATATATATATATATATATATATATATATATATGCATGTTAGGTGGATTCGGGTTTCTTCCCGTGTAGAAATCTGGTTGTTTTGGCGACGTTTCGACGAGGTCTCACTCGTCATCTTCAGGCTGGTGTTCTGGCTTCTTTCTTCTTGAAGCAAAGTGTGGTCTCAGTTGAAGTCCTTCTATAAATACTGCTGGGGGTGTGGTTTGCTTGCTCTGTTGCTGATTGTAGGTTCCTTTGTTCCTTTGTTCTTTTGTGATCTGCTGTGTGGCTGAGGCGATCGTTAAGGGATTAACTGCTGATGGCTGTTTAGATGGCTGTTTACATGCTGGTGGGTTAGATGGCTGGTAGGTTCTGGCAGTATCCTGGGCTTTGGTGGAGTGGGGTCCTGTGTCTTGTGAATTCATTTTGGTCTGGCTACGTGTCTGTGGTCTCCCAATGTTTTTTTGGGGTGTGTGAGTGTGCTCCATGTGGTGACTGGAGTGGGGTGCCGCAGTAGATGGTGCAGTCGTGGTTTTGTTATTGGATGGTGGTTTCGTTTCATCTGTGGGAAGGGTCTGGGTTTGTGTTTGGTGTGGATGGAAGGTGGTGGCATCTTGTGTCCTTTTGGACCTGGTGTCAGTCTTTGTGACAGAGGCTCGTCTGTTGACCAGGGCTAGTTTCAGATGTCAGGCAAGCGGGAGGTGTCATCACGTTTATTCATGTTGTTTGGGTGTTTCTCTATTTCAATGGCTTCCATGATTATTCGACTGTTGAAGTGTTCAGTTTTGGAGATGAGTTTGGTTCTTTCAAAGTCAATTTCATGACCTGTTGTTTTTATGTGCTGGAAGAGAGAGGAAGATTTTTCTTCTTTTTGACTGCGTTCTTGTGTTCTGCGATGCGTGCGCTTATTCTCCTGTTTGTTTGTCCGATGTATGTGGCTGGACAGACTTTGCATGGTATTTCGTAGACTCCTTGGTTTTCTAGCTCAATCTTGTCTTTGGGGTTTCTTAAGATGTTGGCTATTTTTTGGTCGGTGCAAAAGGCTGTCTTGATATTGTGTTTGTGGAGAATTTTGCTGATTTTGTCTGTGGTGCCTTTGATGTAAGGGAGGAGGGCGGTGCCGTTGTTCTCTTCTGTTTCTTGGTTCTTGGGGGTGTTTCCTTTTGGATTAGTTTGGTGATGGTGTTTTTTTGGAATCCGTTCGCAATTAAAACATTCGAGAGAGTGTGTAATTCAGTTTTTAGGTGGTCTTTGTCAGCGAGGCGTTTGGTTCTGGAGATGAGGGTTTTTGCTACGGAGTTGATCTGTGCAGGGTGGTGGTGTGATTGTGCATTTAAGTAGCGGTTTGTATGTGTTTTTTTCTGGTAGATGGTATGTCCTAAGGAGCCGTCGGGTTTTTTGTAGATTAGGACGTCCAGGAAGGGAAGTTGGTTGTTGGCTTCTATTTCCATAGTGAATTGTATTTTGGGGTGTAGGCTGTTGAGATGTGTGAGGAAGTTGTTCAGTTTATCTTTCCCGTGTGGCCAGATAACAAAGGTGTCGTCAACATATCTGAGCCAGAGTTTGGGTTTATGTTCGGACTTCTGTAACGCGTTGGTTTCAAAGTGTTCCATATATAGGTTTGCGATGACCGGTGAGAGGGTGATCCATGGGTGCTCCTTCTATCTGTTTGTATCTTTGTCCATTGTGGATGAAGTATGTGTTGGTTAGGCAGTGGTTGGTCAGATCTAGGATGTGTTTGGGGGGGTTGTATTTGTTGTGGATAGCTGTCAAGGTTTCTTGAATGGGCACTTGTGTGAAGAGCGAAACAACATCGAAGCTCACGAGTAGGTCATTGGGTTGTAGGTCTTGTTTCTTTATAATTTCTATGAAGTGGAACGAGTTTTGTACGTATGAAGTGATGGATTCTGCATAGGGCTGGAGTTGTTTGGCAAGAAATTTGGCGAGGTTTTGTAGAGGTGAGCCTATGGAGCTGACTATGGGTCTGAGAGGTGTTCCTTCTTTGTGAATCTTGGGAGGCCGTAGAGCTTGGGGCATCTGGATGATTTCTCTCTGGGGATGATGCTTGGCTTGATTTCTTCACTTAAGGAGAGGCTTTTATTTTGGCTTTGGTGGTTTTTTCCAGGTAGGTGGTGGGGTCTGTGTTCAAGGTATGTAAGCAGGGTCTTGTAGTAGGTTGGATAATTTGGCTTGGTAGTCGGATGTGTTCATCACCACTGTGGCATTGCCTTTGTCTGCTGGGAGAATGATTATGTTGTTGTCTTTCCTCAGGTTGGAGAGGGCTTTTTGTTCTTCTTTGTGTAAATTGCTTCTGGGTGGTTTGCTGGAGCAGAGGACATTGGTGACTTCGAGTCTGATTTTGTTGGCTTCATCTGGGTTGATTTTGGTTAGGCTGGCTTCCACTCCGCATATGATGTTTTCGGTGGGGATGTGTCTGGGGGCGATTGCAAAGTTGAATCCTTTGGAAAGGACTTTGGTCTCTGCGATGGTGAGTGTCCTGTCTGATATGTTGTGAACTGTTTGTTTCATGGGCTGTTGTGGGGGGGGGTTGGGCTTCTGGCGTTTTTCCAGTTTGTGGAGTTTGTTGGTGTGTGTGTCTGTCTTGTGGGAGGTCTCTGTTTCAGCTCTCCAGGCGGCCAGTTGCTTGGATTTGTTCCAGAGTGTTGGGTGGATTTTGTTGCTGAGTTTGAGGTGGAGAGTGAGTAGGTCTCTGTTGGTTTGATCTAGTAGGTATCTTTTCCTGTGTAGTTCGCTTCTGATTAGGGCTAGTTCTGTTCTTTTCAGGATCTAACCCACCAGCATGTAAACAGCCATCTAAACAGCCATCAGCAGTTAATCCCTTAACGATCGCCTCAGCCACACAGCAGATCACAAAAGAACAAAGGAACAAAGGAACCTACAATCAGCAACAGAGCAAGCAAACCACACCCCCCCAGCAGTATTTATAGAAGGACTTCAACTGAGACCACACTTTGCTTCAAGAAGAAAGAAGCCAGAACACCAGCCTGAAGATGACGAGTGAGACCTCGTCGAAACGTCGCCAAAACAACCAGATTTCTACACGGAAGAAACCGAATCCACCCTAACATGCATACCTATACCCGTGAAAATCTACGAAAACAAATATCCGACCTCTACGGGAGGAAACCTTCCAGCTGACCAGAACCTACGAAAACTAGAAGTCCGAAGAGCCACCATCTTATGTGACATTGCATTCCTACGCAACTGCCGAGACAAAAATGTGATCCCCACAAGCTTCCAACTGAAATTCCACTCAAAAACCCCATCCAGCGAAAGGATCCTGAAAAGAACAGAACTAGCCCTAATCAGAAGCGAACTACACAGGAAAAGATACCTACTAGATCAAACCAACAGAGACCTACTCACTCTCCACCTCAAACTCAGCAACAAAATCCACCCAACACTCTGGAACAAATCCAAGCAACTGGCCGCCTGGAGAGCTGAAACAGAGACCTCCCACAAGACAGACACACACACCAACAAACTCCACAAACTGGAAAAACGCCAGAAGCCCAACCCCCACACAACAGCCCATGAAACAAACAGTTCACAACATATCAGACAGGACACTCACCATCGCAGAGACCAAAGTCCTTTCCAAAGGATTCAACTTTGCAATCGCCCCCAGACACATCCCCACCGAAAACATCATATGCGGAGTGGAAGCCAGCCTAACCAAAATCAACCCAGATGAAGCCAACAAAATCAGACTCGAAGTCACCAATGTCCTCTGCTCCAGCAAACCACCCAGAAGCAATTTACACAAAGAAGAACAAAAAGCCCTCTCCAACCTGAGGAAAGACAACAACATAATCATTCTCCCAGCAGACAAAGGCAATGCCACAGTGGTGATGAACACATCCGACTACCAAGCCAAATTATCCAACCTACTACAAGACCCTGCTTACATACCTTTGAACACAGACCCCACCACCTACCTGGAAAAAACCACCAAAGCCAAAATAAAAGCCTCTCCCTTAAGTGAAGAAATCAAGCCAAGCATCATCCCCAGAGAGAAATCATCCAGATGCCCCAAGCTCTACGGCCTCCCCAAGATTCACAAAGAAGGAACACCTCTCAGACCCATAGTCAGCTCCATAGGCTCACCTCTACAAAACCTCGCCAAATTTCTTGCCAAACAACTCCAGCCCTATGCAGAATCCATCACTTCATACGTACAAAACTCGTTCCACTTCATAGAAATTATAAAGAAACAAGACCTACAACCCAATGACCTACTCGTGAGCTTCGATGTTGTTTCGCTCTTCACACAAGTGCCCATTCAAGAAACCTTGACAGCTATCCACAACAAATACAACCCCCCCAAACACATCCTAGATCTGACCAACCACTGCCTAACCAACACATACTTCATCCACAATGGACAAAGATACAAACAGATAGAAGGAGCACCCATGGGATCACCCCTCTCACCGGTCATCGCAAACCTATATATGGAACACTTTGAAACCAACGCGTTACAGAAGTCCGAACATAAACCCAAACCCAAGCAAACCACACACCCCCCAGCAGTATTTATAGAAGGACTTCAACTGAGACCACACTTTGCTTCAAGAAGAAAGAAGCCAGAACACCAGCCTGAAGATGACGAGTGAGACCTCGTCGAAACGTCGCCAGAACAACCAGATTTCTACACGGGAAGAAACCCGAATCCACCCTAACATGCATATATATATATATATATATATATATATATATATATATATATATATATATATATATATATATATATATATATATATATATATATATATATATATATATATATATATGTATGTATCAAGTAGGCTAGTTCCTTAATAATTTATTCATATTAGTTCAAGACTTTACTACCTCCTAAATATCAAAAACATGAAGACATTCCTCCTAAAATTTGGCTAGTCACAAATGTGATTAATCATCATAATCCTAGTCTTTGCTTAGTGCACTCATAATTCTTACCTTTAGCAAAACAAAAATTTAAGATTCCAAGTATGCCTGCTTTTCTCCACCCATTATTTTCTCTCTCCTTCCAACTTTAATTATCTCCCTATTCTGCCCCCTCAAAAAGAATCCATTATTTAAAGACTGAATGATTAAGCTTTGAAACAAACTGGGAGGCATCCAGACCTTTCAAGTCCTTTTTGTTATTAAAGACATAATCCTTCCTGAAAAGATCTCAACATGACAGCTATTTCACTCCCAAAGCATTTCAAAGCCCGGAGGTTCCTCATCTACCAGTGTCTTCAACAAAGCACTGGGTTGAAGACGAAAACCGAAAAGGATCAAAATATATATTGCTATATTTCACACACAAGCCTGGCTCTTGCAGATTTTACTTCAATGTTAGAAAAACATTTCCTAATAACTTGGAAACTTTTTTTTAACAAGCAGGGCAAAAGGAGTAAGTAATGGGCAAACAAGCTGCCCATCCATGCCCACAACCTGAACCTGAAGTTACTTTTTAGACCAGGTTCCTGAATCCTACAGGCAACATGGTTGGGCACACAAAGGCTTAAAAGTTCAAAAAAGGAGATTCTTCAGGCTCTCTTCTGCCCTGTCTTATGCTCTGGTAATACAGAATTCTAGGAGATCTGGATAGAATCCCAAATACGGTAATACCTCGGATAACGATTTTTTTCGGATAACGAATTGCAATTTCCAGGTATAGGGCTGCCTCGGATAACGAATTTTCCCTATGGACTGCCTCGGATAACAAATTTCCAGCATGCATTGGTAAAAAAGAGTTATCCCGGGTGGCATTGCATCTGTACCTTTAAAGTGCACTTTATAAAGAGTTTTGAGCAAAAAAACAGGTGTCCGTGTCATTTTCCTAGGCTCTGGAATGGATTAATTGGTTTTTCCATTAATTCCTATGGGAAACCATGTTTCGGATAATGTTTTTTTTCGGATAACGAATTGCCTCGGATAACGAATTAAATTCGTTATCCGAGGTACCACTATACCAGGAACAGAGAACTTATAGCCTTCCAGATGTCACTGGACTGACGCTCCCATAGTTGTTACGTGCTATCAAGTTGCCTCCAACATATGGCAATCTTATGAATAAAGTGATCTCCAAACTTCCTGTCTTAAATAGTCCTGCTCATCTCTTGTAAACTCAAGCTTGGGGGCCAGTCCTTCTCACTCTAAAGAAACACACATGGCATGGACATCTAGTATGATTTTGAGAATTTTTCAGATTTTTTTCCCCATGCACTATCCACAATATCCTGGAAAACAGCCTGATGAAGACTGGAAGAGGTCAACAGCTAGCATTTTTAGTGGTCTAAAAAAATCACCTCCCCTTGTTTGGAATTCCTAACAACTTTAAACACTTTAATGAACACTCACAGACTAATTCTTATTACAAACAAATTAGTCCATCTAATGAGCCTATTCAGACCAGGGTGAAGTGAAACCAACGTGGAGTATAAATTGGAGGTCTCCCACCAACCTTCCTCAGACTGAAGAAGCTATGAACTCCGATGAGTAGCAAAACATTTCAACCTAACAAGAAAAGAAGTCCAGTTGCCATGACTCAACTTCCAGATAACCTCACTTGGATGACTGAGAATCTTCTTAGAGATATTAATTACAAACATTGATTTATGCATGTGTGTGTGTGTGTGTGTGTGTGTGTGTGTGTGTGTGTGTACTGCACTAACTTAGCTTACTTAATAAACTACGAGTCTGTTGTATTATTGCCTTTAAGCAATTAATGCACACTATACTGTTACTGTTTTATTTCAAGTAAAATAATAAAGCACTGTGTACTTAATACCTCAGCAGCAGGCTCAAGACATAGAAATAATAGAGAATAATGATGAATGTTTAAGAAAAATGGATAGACCTTAATTAGAATTTAAATAAAGGAAAGAAAACCAAATTCTTATAGCCTTTGTAATTACATATTATATTTTTATGCAAGAAGTATTATAAATGCCACTCAATGAAATAGGGAAATTTGGGGAGAGAATCACATATCGAATCCGACAAAAATGAAAGAAAAATGCAGTGGCTCCATTAAGACTGTTATATTTCTACATAAGCTCTCATACATCAAAAATGTATTGCTGGCTGGGCATATGGGGAAGAGATTCATTATATTTTCTAATTATGTTGTATGTCCATTAATATTATGCCTAATGGCTCTATATTCTACATAAGTGGCTAAGATTTTTTTATCATTATACTTGTGACATAATAGTACTTCTTACATTGTGAAATGTTTTCTGTATAAATGAGCTTGCTCGATAAAAGACAAGACGATTTGTGTCTGCTTAGTACAGTTATTTTACAGCTAAGAATCGGAGAACAGAAATTCAGAAAACTTAGAACCCCCAAAGGAGTCCTGACCCCCAGCTTAGGAACCACTGCACTAGTGGCTATGGTACTAAACCACTGTTCAGATACAGCTGCAAATCAGGGAATACCCTGGAGATGAATCTCATTTCTAACACATCTTCACTATGAAGGGTTAGGCAAGCCATGACCTTACAACACAGTCCCTCCAGCTGCAATACAGGAAAAACAACACAGCCTTGACCTACTGTTGCTATTGTTATACCTTATTTTTCTTGCAGTAACTCAAGATGATACATATGCCTTTCTCCTATTACAAAGACCCTGTATAGCAGGTCTGCCTGAAAGAGGTTACCTATCCAAGTTTCATAACTCAATGAGGACTTGAACTTAGACTTTTCAAATTACACCCTAAGAGTTGTGGTTATCTGCAGTCAAGTTGGATCTGACTGGAGACAGTGACCCTAAAAGGGCTTATAAGAGATATTTAAGGATTATTTTACTAGTTCCACACCCTTAGTGAGTATCCACGGCTGAGGAGAATTTGAATCCAGGGCTCCTAGTCATCCATTTTTCCATTATACCACCCTAAGTATCCCACTCTAATATTTACACCATCACAATATGCTCTAGGTGAATGCTCTAGGTCAGGCATGTCCAAAGTTAGGCCCAGGGGGCCAAATGCAGCCCGTTTTCAAATTTCAAGCGGCCCACAGCCTCTTCTCCAGGCTGGCACACATCCCCGCCAGCTGGCCCCTCCCCATAAGAAATGGAGAGTCAACTTGCAGTTTTATGGTTTGCCTGTCCTCCCTGCCTCCCTCTGTCCCCCCCAGCCACCTGCCCAGCCTACCCACCCCAGCTCCGTTGCTGCAGCGTCCTCCCCACCTCTTAGCAAGTCCTAGAGGCTTGTCCAAAGTCCATCTCAGGGGCCAAATGCGGCTGAATGGTCATCCCCCACACATTTTCACCTCACCAAATCTGGCCCTTCTTGCAAAAAGTTTGGACACCCCTGCTCTAGGTCAATGTTGGCGAACCTATGGCATGGATGCCAAAGGTGGCACTCAGAGCCATTTCTGCCGGCACCTGACACCGCCCCTTCACATCCATTTGTATTCAGGTTAAATTGCTGTATTGGCACTTTGTGAGAAATTAGTGGGTTATGAATTGCAGTTTGGGCACTCTGTCTCTAAAAGCTTTGCCATCACTCTTCTAGGTTCTATGCACTGAGATCAAATTTTATTGAGTTCATTGGGCATTCCAGGTATAGAAAACACATACAATACAGCACTGTTGTCTTTAAAGAGCAGTGTACATATACTGATCTGGTATGGATGAACAGAATGGAGCACCACATCGGCAGAAGTCGAATTAGAATTCCCATGGTGCCTTCTGAGAGGCAGAAAACTGAGATAACATGGCACACGTGTTACTGACGGGATTATATACCATGCCACCTGTATGGCCTTAAGCTTGCTGCACAATGCCCAAGAGCTACCAGAAGGAGAGAGGCTGGTAAACCACTTCTAGGTACCTTAATGCCTAAAAAACTCTGGGAGAGTCGCCAAAAGTCTGAATTAACTTGATGTGACACAATAATGATTATAGAAATGCTAGAGGGTAGTTGGTTGGTTTGATATGACATGCTGGCACCAGCTCGTCTCTCAAATCAACATTTCATCCAGTTATAAACAAATCACCATGATTAACTGATCAGCGTTTTCAGGTTGTTGTTGTTTTCTAATTTATTGTCATCGTGCATGATCCAAACTGTGCCATGTTACATTATTCATTCTGTCCTCCAGAGGCAATACCACTGAACCACTAACTTCACTGAATGCTCCAAGGGAAAAGACAGAGATTAAGAATGCCAGATGACGAAAAGAAAGCCAGACAATGTGTCAGCAGGGCAGATACCTCAAAGGGTTTTGTTGTTTTTTTCAACAGTGCACCCCAGCCAAACAATTCATTATTCTTTAGTGAAAACATTTTGCATTTATTCCTAGCAATGTGGCTTAAAGCACATAATCAGAATTATACACACTGCACAAATGCAAAAACGTGAGGAAGAAAATTGTTTAAAACTCAGTGGGGTGGACTTCCAAGCAAGCCTCCTCAACATGGTGATGCTAGGACATTACAGTGACCAAAAGTTTAATTAAGTTTATTTTTAGCTTCCCTGGTGCCAAACAAATTATTTGTCCTAAACACAGGTGCGTTCCTCTTGCTAATCTTCTCAACTAACTCTTCTGGATGGATATCTCAAATTTGCCAAATCAAGGATACACTTATATCCTACTAAAAGGGAAGATTTGGAGTTTTCATAAATATTTTCGTTTCCTTTTATGAAGCTGGGAAGTTCATCGAGTTTTGTATATACTTACAGCCTCCGTGTGAATGGGATGAACAGCAAAGAAGACAGCTGTGACGAAGGCCAGCCGGTTGTCTTTGAAAACAGCTTTGTCACAAGTATACATCAGGACAAGCGTCACCAGGCAGTGCAGAACTACATTCACGGCATGGAAATAGAAGGGGTTCATCCCAGCCAATAATATATTCAGCCTGTAAAAATATAAAACCAGAATGGTTAAGAGCAAGTCAATAACAACAGGGTTTTAGGGAGGATAAGCTATCAACCAATACGTTTTCAAGACAATTTTAGGTAAGTGGATAGAAGTCAGCGCTTACAGAGCTGTAAGAGAAATGGTTTCAGGTCTCAATTTTCCTACAAGCATAACCTTCAGAGCTATAAGTGAATGATGCATATATGAGTGCTGAAATTCGCACTTCTTAGAATGTTGCCATTTGTCAACAACAAAGCACGCACAAATATGATCATTGCAAGGAAGAATGTGCACAACAATGTATCTGATCTCATACTAAGAGAAATGCAGCTAGCATACAAATGTTAGAGAAAATGAACACCAAAATGCATCGCAAACTTGCTCAGACTCTTTTGGTCCAAATACGAATGGGAGACGGAGTCTCAAGATGTATAATAGTAAAGAAGACCTTTATTCTCTCTCAAATCATTTTAAAAAGCTCTGGATTGCAGCGTTTTTCAGAGGCCTTCTTCAGGAGCTAAGCAAAACAGAATTAAAATTGTAATTATAAAATTACATATTAAATATCCTTCTGTAAAAGAGATACCATACATGGCGTGGGATTTTAAACTTACTGCAGTACATGTACTAAGCACTTTAGACATACCAGAATATATTGTAAAATACCATAAAATAATATGCATGTCTAATGTCTAAAATAACATAAAATCATATTCTGGTATGTCTAATGTGCTTAGTACATGTACTAAGTTGTTTTCTGAACTATGAATCCTCAAAATCCCCAGACAGATTTTGGCAGACTTTATGGGAGTTGAAGTAGGAAACAACAACAACAACAACAACAACAATGCCCTTTGTCAACCCCTAGTATTTTGCCTTTAAACAAGAATATGAAAATGGTGGCCTGAAAAAAAAAACAACCCAGACAACATGTTGACAAAAGTGACCATTGGAGCAAAAGCAATGAAAAGATATGATGTACAGATGGGCACAAAGTGCCAGTTCATGCCAGTTCGTCATTCTGCTGAACAGGTGATCGGTACTTCCCCACCCTGCCTTTTACAGTGGGCACCCACTCAAGAGGCAGCATCTTGGCTTCCCTGCCCTGCCTGCCTCCAGGCACAGCCTCTGAGTGGGGACCCAGAGGAGGAGATGGGGCTGGGAAGCACCAAACATTAGTTTGGCCAAAGGACATACCAGCGTGATGCAACACAGGAAGCAGTGGACCCCGGGTTTAATAAAAAGAACCCCAAAATTAAGAAATCTGGAAGAAATGGCAAGGATCCTCTAGTTCGCATAGTAAGTAATTGCCAAGATGTGGAACACATTTCCCATTTGTAGTCAGAAGAAACACTTGCTTAAATGGTCAAGACACTGTGCTCTGCTAAGTTCATCCATGTAATTTTTTTCAATGCTGCAATCACAATACAGTACTAATTCTGAACATACCATGAACACTGGTTAATATGTGGTTTGGCATCTGCTATCCTTGATTAAAAAGCTCTTCAATACCTATTAAGTTTCTTAGAACATCTGGAAGTGGGGGGAAAGAGCAATGAACACCTACCTTTCTCCAGCCTTCCCTCAACCCAACATCCTGCAGATACACTGGACTACCATTTGATTCATCCTGCAGCAGGATCGCTGGTTACAGATGATGGGTGTTGTAGTCTAACATGTCTGAAGGGTGCTAAGAGTGTTGAAGACTGAATTAAGGGATATATCTTGGACACATCAGTGTCAGAGCCTGTTCAACCTTCTTTCTCTGCACAGAAGTAGGGGAAGATATAGTTTATGATTCTCATTCATTCATTCATTCATTCATTCATTCATTTGACCAAATGTGCCATTAATTTATGGAAGAATAGCAATGAACCTTGCTGCAGTCCACACGGACAAATTTGTCTCAGCAGACCCAGGATCAACAAGACTTGGGGTTTTCAGAGGGGTTTTTATTTCTTTCAAAATTTCTAGAATTCAGCAGGCATTCTTCCAGATAGAATTCAGGTAGCTGTAGCCAAAAAAAAGTTCTCAGAGGAGTTTCAGGGTCTTTACCTGTTCCTTGCTAAGGATCTCTCTTCAGTTGGCCATGAAAAGGATGGGTGGAGCTTTCTACGGTCTATAAGACCTGCAAAGTATTAGGGGAGTGGTTGTATCTTTTTGAGAGGCACACTCTACAGGGCCTAATGAGGAGAGAGACCACCAACCCCAAATGGTAGTCCAGTGATGGGTGTGTGCAACCCTCAGAACTCTGAAGGTTGCCCATGCCATGCAAATGGCAACTGGACATCCTCCCTATCTCCAGCAGCCCCACAAAGTTCTCCCTCTCGTGTCTATCCACTAGAATTATCAGCAGCATCCTGTTCACCCAGGTTGTCTGAACATGGTATGGGAGCAACAAAGTGGAGAGAAAAACCAACTTTCTTTCATACCAGGTAAGCATTTCAGGGCAAGCAGGATCTACCGGTTGTGATCTGTCAACTGTAATACACAGGCTGCAGTTAAATGATTTATATGCAAGTCTTGTTTACTGTCTGGAAGTTGAGTCATGGCTACTGGACTTCTTTTTTGAGAGATAGAAACGTTTCGCTGTTCATCCAAACAGCTGTTTGGATGAACAGCGAAACGTTTCTGTCTCTCAAAAAAGAAGTCCAGTAGCCATGACTCAACTTCCAGATAAACTCACCTGGATGACTGAGAATCTTCACAGATGTCTTGTTTACTGTTTTTAGCTGCACCAGTGCCTTCAGATTCACTCCACTTCTCAATACAGAAGAAAAGAAATATGCCGAACAGAAATCCAAATTAAGGTCCCAGATCAACAGAGATTTTTAAAATCCTCTATAAGGACACAATAAGAAATCACAGACAATATGGAAGTGTGGAAAACAGAATGTGCCAGCAGGGGCTCCCCCTCCACTCTCCTTTCTCCCTACAATTCATTCCCCAATTTATCTATTGCGGCTGGTGAGCCAGCCTCCACAGAATCAACCAGCCTCTCCTTGCAGCCATGGGATGAGGGCACACTGCCAAAATAAAATATGTGCACACGCCCCTTGACCCAAGGTTAGCCTTCCGCTTGGTTCACTGTAAGATTCACTGCTCTGCAGCAAGACGCTTCTGCTTTCTGCTCTATCTTCCTCAATCCCTCATCTAATGCATCTCATATATAGTTTCTAAAGGGAGGAGGAGGAGGAGGAGGAGGAGGAGGAGGAGGAGGAGGAGGAGGAGAAGAAGAAGAAGAAGAAAGAAAGAAAGAAAGAAGAAAGAAGAAAGAAGAAAGAAATGACTTGAAAGACAATAGCCTGCAAATTTAGCAAAGCAAGTTCCAATTTCATTGCGTTTGTCCACAGGTTGGGAAAGACAGGATCTTGGCTTGCAAAAACAAGTTTAAAAGACAGAAAATGTGATCCTAGTCATTAAGCTGCCTAATAGGCAAACTGCATGCAATTATACTAATGTGCAGTTCAAAGCTTATTACTCCAAACCATATGCATCCCCTTCTCTTGAGAATTCAAAGGATAGAACTGATTTCTCATTCCCATGTTCCTCAGATTCCCTTCATGACCTGTTGGCCAAGGCTGTTTTGATGGAAAAGACAAACCAAACAGTGGGAAAATGTGCACTCTGGTAAAGAAGGTGCTTAGAGTAGGCTTTAAGTGGGGGGAAATGCCATTCTGATCCAGCAGATGCTGAACAGAACAGGAAACAGCTTAAAAGGGAAGAATCATAAATGCTGGCCGATGTATGATATGTATCTTCCATAGAACTGGGTTTGAAAATATTAATTTTCTGGAACATCATTTCAGGTTTCCTCAAACTTTGTCCCACAACAACAAATTGTGACCCGCAACTCTGCAAAAGTGACAAGGGAACCTGTTAGACCTGGTCCAGAATCAGCAGGGAAGCCTGGCTCTCTCTTTTGCCCTCTTATTTTTTTTTTCCTTTATTTTTTTTAATTTCATGAGAATTGTACAAGGAGAGAGAAAAAAATGAAAGGTTCAGGCAGGCTCTAAGAAAAAGCGACAACAACAGACGTTCAAGGTTTCTAAACAAAATCTACTTTCATGAGAAAAGATTGTCCTGCCCATGTTTCTGATGCCCATTCTCTGTATTATTATTATTATTATTATTATTATTATTATTATTATTATTATTATTATTATTATTATTATTATTATTATTATTATTATACCTTGCCCATCTGGTCATATGGCCACTCTGTATGACCACAATGGGGGTGGGGAGGAGCCCACCATGAGTTAGGACAGACCTGCAAAATAAGTTTTGTAACAAGGGGGATTGTACAAATAAATGTATGATAACCCTGCAGTGTTGACCAGTGGGATTTGGCTGGTCAGCTAACATTCCATTAGTGGCACCATCCTGTATATAATACAGTATATGTACGTACTGTGTACCGTCAAATCAATTACATCCTATGGAGACTCTCTCCAGGGTATTCAACAGGGCAGATTTGACTTAAATCTACTGAATCACGATTTAAATTTTAAAATTCATACTGATTTTTTAAAATGTAAATCATGACTTAAATCAATTTTTCCTTTTTTAAAAAACTCATTCATTTTTTTAATCCACCCTGGTTTTTAAGGTGTACAATGGACAAAAATGGTTTACCATTCCCTTTTTCTGGGGACACCCTGGGGCTGTGCAACTTGCCCATGGCTATAGTATTTAGAAATAACCCCTGGTGAGTCAGCTGTATGGGATTTACTCTTAAATTAAGCGGACACAAGCCTGAAGCCTGAATTCCACAATCTTTTAGAGTCTTTATGGGGTTCTGTTTTATACATAATGGTCATCTGACACTGGGTGGGGTTTTTTTTGTTTTTTTGTTTTTGCCATCTATTTGTGTAGAATACAAAGGAGTTGTACGCTCCTGACTAAGGAAAGGCTAAAGCACCAACGAGTATACAATATGTAGTCTTCTATATGTTACTGGACTCTAAAGTCTATTACACCCTCCAGTCAGACCAGCCAATGCAGGCAGGTGGACGGTGCTACTATATACCCTGTTTCCCCAAAAATAAGACATCCCCCGAAAATAAGATCTACTTACGGTTTTGCCTCTTGCTGAAAAATAAGGCATCCCCCTGAAAATAAGGCCTCCCCAATAATGATAACAATAAATGTGTACCATATTCTTCTTCATGGAAAAATAAAACATCCCCTGAAAATAAGACCTAGCGCATCTTTGGGAGCAAAAATTAATATAAGACACTGTCTTGTTTTCGGGGAAACATGGTATGTCCCCCATTCTTTGGTTACTGTAGCTCCCAAATGGCTAAAACTTAGTTTAGCAGTAAACTAACACAGCTGGACTTGCAATGACCCTGTAAAAAGAGAGGGACAATAAAGTAAAATTTTAAAGATTTTAAGGAGGCATCATAAAACATAATGGGAGAATATATTTTATAGGCACTACTTGCTAATTTTTCCCTAAACCTTCCCTCCTTGTCTTTGACTGTTGTTTTTTTACAGAGAGCAATTTAGACCTGATAATTCTAGAGCACAACTTTCAGGCGAAAGGTGTATTCGCAGCATGGAAGATCTGTGTCCAGAGAGTAGCTTCCAGAATTCCAACAGTCAAATGACGGCTGTGGGAATCCTGAAGCTATAATCCCCCCACAAACATTTTTTTTTAAAATATCACAAACAGTTCCCATCCCTAAGTACCAGATTTCACACCATCCATTTCTCATCTCAGAATATTGGACCCATTTCACAGTTGCAATGAAAACTAACCATGAGAAACTGTAACCTTAGAAAGAGAACCAGTCCATTCAATCCCCCACGCTTCCTAAAAAGCACACCTCCTCCTACTTTCCCCCTTCAGTGTGTCCTGGCCAACAAGGCAATGCAACCTTATGCACGTGTGCATGGAAGCAGCAAACAGGTCTTCCTTCCCTAATTAATGTATTTTAGGACTGCAGGCTCGGAACGCACTGAAATGTCCACACTATTCAGAGGACAACTTGCATTATACAGTAATGACATGTGAGAGCTGTCGTCGGTAGCTGACTTATCATCAGAAAGTCACTGCTGCTTCTGCAGCGCCGCTCCTTCAATGGTGAGAAAGCTCCCATGGGAACAGAATTATCAGCATGTTGAAGGAGTTGCGGGAAGGTCAATGAATCCTGTCAAAGACCAGGCAATCTTCTCTTCCTTCCCACCACTTCAGTTGCCTTCCAACACCACTGTGGCATTTGGACATTTGTTTATTTACTTATTTATTTAAACTGCAGGAGGTGGAAACTGGGACAAATACTTTATTATAGGTGTTAACACTCCAAAAATATAAGTGTTTATTTCATAGATTTTTTAACAAGCATAACACAGAGGCCTCCCCCTGCACATGTGTACAGAGTGTTTTTTAAAAAAAAAATCTACATTTTTTTTGGCAGTTCTGAGAAGTTCTGACAAGGTGCCAAAAACAAAGAACCAATCTGATGCCTTCAAAACAGCGATTGCAACACAGTGTAAGGGAGTGGGGAGCCATGTATATCCAGGCTTCCTTCTCTTTCTGCCAACAAGCTAAACAAATGGTTGGCTCCCGAGACAGGGGCCGGAAAAACCACCCAGGGAATCAGGAAGGAAAGTATCAATTCCCTCCGTTGCTCATATACATACACACCACTCTGCGGCCTATCATCTGTGCATCCTTGACAATGAAACCAATGACTGTCACCTCTTTGCTTGTAGAGTAGTACCTCTGCTTACGAGTTTAATCCGTTCCGAATGCATGCTCTTAAGTTGAACAACTCTTAAGTAGAGCAGCCCTATCTAAAAAATAAAAAATAAAAATAAAAAAAAGAAATTGTTAGAGCAAACTGCATCTAAAATCTGTAAGGCAGCAGTTAAAACACCAAAGCAAGTTGAATTGCTCTTAAGTCGAGCCACTCATAAGTAGAGGTACCACTGTATCTCCAACTCAGTTCAGCTAACTGACCGAAGGCAACCGCTAGAGCTAGATTTGAGTGAGAAGGTCTAGCCTTCCTGCAGTGCTGGACTACAACTCTCATTATCACAACTTGTTATAAGGCTGCTGGGAAGAGTAGTCCAAGCCAACCATGAGTGAGACACTCAACCAATGTGTGCTGTTTATATCATCTTCAGTGAGGCCGAGGACACGGCCCAACATCCTTTGACCCGGGATCACAGCTGGCACCCAGCCTGGGCTCCGGCCTTTTCTCTCTCTTTTTCATTGTCCTAAGAAAGGTCAATTCCCACTATAAATTCCCACAGTGTCCCCCTGAGTTACTCTTAAGTATTGTTGGAAATGTAAAGAGCAAATAAAGACCACACAACCCATTGCTGCTCAGAACACAAAAGCCGCTCAAAAAAAAAAAGAAGGTGGGGGAATCTTGTCTGGACAGGGTGTAGATCTAATTTGCATTTATTTACAACCTTGCATGCCATCTGTAGCTTGTTTGATTGGGAGCAGCAGCACTCTCTCCAAGGTCTCAAGTCGAGTTTTCCATCCCCATTCAAATCCTGAAACGTTTCTTCTGCCTGTCAAGTGGCTTTTCCCAACATGGTGCCTTCCAAGTATGTTGGACTACAACTCCCAAAATCTTGGAAGCAGCCTCACCTTAACTCTAAGAGGCTCTCAGCACATGCACAGAGAGTACAAAGTGTGTGGGGGGCTGGGAATCAAGTCCTCTGTTCATAGACATCACTTGCTCAACACATCTGCCTGACCTTAAGTTGCACATGAAGCAAATAGCAAACCAGGGGAATGCAAAACAATGTCCAGTGAACTACCTCAAAGGGAATCTGCCAGATGAGCAGAAATCCATGTTGAAAGGGGGTTGGGGGACAGCAGCATCTTTGGCAGTTCATGTGCTGGCAGGGTCACAAACCCATGCTGGTGAAGCCCCACCCAGTTAAAGTCCAATGGTGACCAGGGAGGGAAGAGCACAAACTTTGAATGTAGGAAGTTGCAACCATCTTCTGATATGCCAAGGAAAGGAGCCCTCCTCAGATCTTACAGCTCATCCACCAATCAGAACAGACAACCTTGGACTCAATGGGCAAATTATCTGACTGCGTCTGAAGCAGTTCATTACTTCCTTATGTTCCAGCAGGTATCACTGGGGGACTGTCCAGCTTTCAAGACCCTATTGGCCTGCAAGCATCCATCCTTTGCTCCCAGAGGTGAAGCAAGGACGAAAGAGCACACAGCAGAGCCCTAATACTGCTACAGCAAACAGCTACTAAAAAGGCCCTCCTGATGATGTCACCCAAACAGTATTCAACAAAAGCCTTAAGTGATGCAGCTGTGTCACATACCCAGTGGCAATCTGGAGTGAAAGAAACAGAAAATGGAGAACCAATCTGCAGGCCAAGATAACAATAAACTTTAGTCCCAATAAACTCTAGTTGACAGAGAATCATAGAATCATAGAGTTGGAAGAGACCGCAAGAGCCATCTAGTCCAACCCCCTGCCATGCAAGAACCCCCATCACAGTGCGCCCGACATATGGCCATCCACCCTCTGCTTAAAAACCTCCAAAGAAGGAGACTCCACCACCCTCCGTGGCAGCATATTCCACTGCCGAACAGCTCTAACTGTCATGAAGTTCTTCCTAATGTTCCTAATGGAAGCAAGAGAGAATAATCCATTTGAAACATGGTTTACTACAAAATGCAAAAGGTATTCAGTGTGACCAACATGATAGTTAACATTATGTCTGTGAAGATTCTCAGTCATCCAGGTGAGTATATATGGAAGTTGAGTCATAGCAACTGGAAGAAGTCCAGTCGCCATGACTCAACATCCAGTTGATAGTTTACAGTTTCATCACATAGTCGGAAGCAGAAAATGAACAAGCTCGCTTGGTCTTTCTGCTCCTTCCTCTCTCCCTTCTGTTCCATGTTGCATGTTCTGCAGGTAGTATTCCAACCCTTGTTTCTGCTCTATCCACATGTAAAGCTGAGGGAGATACCGCATATCTCTTGGATAACAACCAGCTGCACCACTGAGATCATGCATAAGATACACCACACAGATCAGGCCTGCCCAAAGTCCGGCCCGTCAGGCCATTCTGAGTGGCCCACAGCTGGCTGGCCTGCCCCTCCCTCCCCCTCCTTCGCCCCATGTTTTTTTTTTAAAAAAAAT